>CM063245.1:19172058-20483725 GCA_032158295.1 Pycnopodia helianthoides
TTATTTATATTATTTTTTTAAAGTAAACACATTTCAGGGGAAGTTTTCCATCATGTTTTCAATCTTGCCAATGTTATGCACACCCAGTAAGACAATATAAAATTGCACTGCTGCTTTTTCATTTCAAAGAGGAATGCATGGATTTCATGGAAACACTTGAGCACATGTTTGTAGCTGACACGCAAATGTCTCAAGACTGCAATTTAACCCTCTTACTGTCTGACCATTCAATGCCATTCACTGTGGTTTTGAATGATAGATAAACTATGCCAGCCTGCAATATAATACCATGAGGGAATGCATGTACACAGTACACGGTTAGTTCTGTGCACAGTTGTGCCACCGTACACAACCTTGGCAGTCAAATGGTTTCAAACGGTTGGTCAACTCACTGGAAAATGTTGCCAAGAGTCCACTGAGAGTAGGAGGGTTAATTGCAAACAATGGTCGTCAGTCGTATTATAAAAGTCATAAATAACAGGGCTAAAACCTAAATTTGGTATGAGTTTCTACCAATAAGATCTAGAGGGCGCACTAGCCAAGGTACGTGACTCATCGCGCGGGTGGTGCGGCCATGTTTCTAGTGCTACTACCACTACTTTACTGTACGTAAAACAACAACATGAACACCGAGCGCGTGATGCGTGCAATTACCATACACACACATCGTGGACTTCGTACTCAATTTTGCCCTTTACAAAATGGCTAGTGTCTCCTTGCGGTCCTGGCGCATTTGTGCACGCAGTATTGCCAGTGCGCCCTCTAGTTCTTATATAACTCCATGGCTTCTACTCATGAACTCAGAAACATCTCATTATATTTGCAATGGTGTTTTGTTACAAATACAAATCAATGAAACCTCCGCATTTCAAGTTAATTGAGCACAGAGGCAATTAATTATCAATTCAAAAAAAATTATAACAACATGGTAAAAAAAATGATTAAGTTTATGATCAAGAATTTTTTTTAAAGTAAACGTTCCGAGGGTGTTGAGTTATTGACTTGCATTGAAGGCAAATAGTAATATCAACTCTCATAGGCCTACAACGCAATTTCAAAGAGTGATCATTGTGCTTTGAACATTACTCCCCCTGGTCACTGGGCTATTTATTTCATTCCTTAAACCATCTCAGCTCCCTCGGGAGTATGTATAGCCTGTGCTGCCAAGTATGTAGCGCACACAGCTAAATCAATCACAAGAACTATCTCTGCCCTAACAATCCTTGGGTGATGAGAAGCAATTAAAGTCAAGTGTCTTGCTCAAGGACACAGGTGTCATGGCTGGGATTCGAACCCACACCCTGATGACTCGCAACCAAAACTTGAGTCCGATGTGCACTAAACCACGGCCATGTCACGCCAAGTAACACCAACGCATTCAGTGTCACATAAACATAATGCCGATTACATTTTGATTCTAAACAATTATTTTTCAAAGCAAATTCAAAACCAATCCACCCTATAGGTCTCGTGAATTGCGAGAAACATGTTTCTGATTTACAGCAGTCAACTCCTTCCAGTTTCTAGGAATTTGATTTGACAAATAACAACGCTCACATTAAATCATAGTGACAAAAAAGTGACCAGCGGTTGTGTACCAAATCGTAAATGCTATTTTTACTATTAATTCTTAATAGCATACTTTTTACTAGCTATATTTGTTACAGCAACCACGACGCTGTAACCATAAATAACATTTCCAAAACTGATCCCAAATAAAAATCTTTAAGGATATCCCATGTATCAATCATAAATTTGTGATTTTACTTGTGCTAGAACCAGTAACTGTATGGGGCGCTGTACTCACATTTTTGAAATGTTGACAATTTTGACTTCGACTATCGACATCGTCGAACTCGAAGTAAAACATTTCAAAAAGAAGAGTAGAGCACCCCCAGTCACGCCAGTTGCTCACTTTCGGGTCTATAGTGCACAGCGGTTCTTGTATTCGTAATATTTTGGACCCCTGAAAATGTGGCCCTCATCTTTTCTGGTAAACAAGAACCGTGGAGGTAAACACAAACAACAGCACAACGTGTGTGACGAAAATCACCGGGCAAAAACAAATCAAAAAGCTGGGCTTACAAAATAATTGAATATTCTGCCCACTACACAAATCCTCCACAAAACCAGTCGAAACTTGGTAGGAAGTGGTAACAAAGTTGACGTAAATGTATTTAAAACCGCTTTAATGTCTTACCTAATCCGGATAACTCCTTGTCTCCCGTTTGTTGATAGTTCCACACCGCCGACCAACTTAATCCACAGCGGTACTTTACGGTGCAAACAGTGTCAATAAAATGCTGCAATGTTCATGATGGCCCTGTACTTAGCACCGAGCTCCTGTGCTGTGCAGCGTGCCGTGTCATCATGGGAACGAATAATGGCAACCTGGCCTGCATGACAATCAATAAAAGAGGGCGCCCTACTAGAATTAATTACGAGAAGTCCCCCGATCCACAAAGCTATCTCAGAAGTCCAGCTGGCCGATTTCCTACCTCCCGCCCAGGTAGAAGTTAATAAGCAGGACAGTTCTTTTCAGAACTGAGAAGTCTCCCGAATTCCGAAAAAGCTACTCCGCGGTAGGAGAACAAATAGCAAGACAAGTTCTCTAAACAACCAAATCTACACAGAAAAGTAGATATTTATACACATGGTGTTACCGAAAACCGAATTATACATTGATACCTCACCGTGCACTGCCTAAAAGCAAATACTAAAGTCTTGCTTAAAAAAAAAAACTTTATTTATAGCACATTCTTTTTTGTGAGCCATGTCCAAGCTCATCAAAAATGTTAAAGGAACATTACAGAATTGGTAAGAAAAAACTTGTAAATATACTTTTTGATCACAGATTTACATAAAACTCAGGGCCTACACGGTCTAATGATTGACAGTAGAAAACATCCCTTGAAATATTTCTGTCTGAAATGCCATATTTGATGAGAAATGAATAAACTAAATTTCCGATTGGAGTTATCGCTCAGTGAGCGTTTTATCATTTTTTTAATCTATATGATTTCATGCGAACGTGTAATCGGTTTTTCACTATTTTCTCGTGACCCAGATGGCCGATCGATCTCAAACTTCTACAGGTTTGTCAGTTTATGTAAATGGTGGATTACATAAAGTGATTACACTGCCAGCAACTGTTTTGTTAGCAAAAACCAATTCTGTAATGTTCCTTTAAGTTTGACTCAAGAAGTTCTAAACGGCGATCTTGCGAGGACAACACGATAATGAAACTCTCCAATTACAACAAAATACAACAAAAAGTACACCAATGAGAAATGTTATTAAAATTCTTCTTCGAAATTCTGTTTTAATTGTAACTATTTAATAAAATATACTTCTTTCAAAGTCTGGTGATTTTGTATCTTTCACCAATGATTGTACATTACAAAAATACTTGTTACAAAGACATATCCGAATGCAAGTTGCATAGAGTCTCTAAAAAATGTAAAAACTTTGACTTTGACTATAAAATTATGTTTTAGGTCTTATTCATGATTTAGCCACGGTTCAAACCAAAGGAGCCAAGCCGAGGCTGGGGAAAAAATAGACAGGTCCCTTTTATAGTGACACTGAGAATCAATGTCCATTATTATTGCTCAATGCTGCCCCATACAGGAACATGACAGCATAATAAATGTTCATTATATTTCAATGCATAATTTGTGAACTATTTTCGCTGATGGTTTCTTTGGATTAACTATAATAAGCCACAGCTTTGGATTTTACTCAGGCTATGGCTTCGGCTATATCTGCCATCTTGTTCCATAGTGGATATTCAAAATGGTAGAAAGAACCAAAGACAAAGCCGAAAGTACATTTCTTTTTTATATTTGTATTTACACAATTTCCATTCAAAAAAGCTAACTTTGCAATACACTTGAAAATATTTTAAAATCCTTGCACCCAAAATCATCCGAGTTGTAGTTACAAGATCCGAATAAACGAAAGATGCGTCTGGATTTGTAATCAAAGTACAGTATTTGCATAAGTAAGTTTTGCTATATATGCATTTTTTCAAGTAGATACATGTGAGGTATATTGTTATTATAATTTTAAAATATCCCAATAAAATATAAAGTTTAAAATGAAAAAACTACAAAGTTGTTTGATGATGTCATCTTCCATAAACTCCTCTTAAATCCTCCAGAATCTATCTCAATGATTCAAGACTGCACCTCATAAATGCCCATTAGTATTATCATTGTGTTTCTCAAGGAAGACATAATTTTAAAGAGGGGCTCCAAGGTCAAATACAACATTGTGATGTACTCATTTTCCAACAAATAACGTACTCATAAGAGTGGAAAGAAAATTACAAGTCTCTTACCTCTTGTTAAAATGGTGTAAAATACCATGGTATTGGATCATTTTCACAGAGCAAAATCTTTCTCAGAGCAAAATTTAAAACATGACATCATTTGGAGCCCGACAACAAATAGTCTGTTTATTCCAAGGAAGAATTCTTCGTCAGTCAAAACGGTAAAACTCAGCGCTGTTTTGATTGAATATGATGGGCAAGTCGACCAGGCATGAACCAAAAATTCTAAAGTCACAAAATTGTCAGATCTATGTGTACCAAAGTGACGTCGTGGATGTTATGAGATGTTGACAACTTTCGAACTGGATAGGTATTTCATACAATGGCATTTTGCACCATTTAAACGCGAGGTTGGACACTTTCCTTTCCAGTTATTATGAGGACTCTAGCTACTGGAAATGAGTGCATCACAAAATTGAATTTGTCCTTGGAGACCCTCTTTAAAGGCCCTGTACACTATTGGTAAGATCGAAAACCACAAATGTTCACAGATTCACACATAACTTACACGATTTAAAGTAAGTAATGGTAAAAGGGTTCCTTAAAATATTTCTGCCTAAAATGCTATCGTTTCTAAGAAATGAGTAAAACAATAGTTTATATCACGTGTGATCAAACCTCGACGTTTGAAAAAACAGAAACAAATAAGGTCTCTTTTCACTATTTTCTCGTGACCTCGATGACCAATTGAGCTCAAACTTTCACGTTGTTGCTCATGCATATGTTGAATCGCACAAAATGTGGACACTGATTTTAAGCTGTTACCAAAAGTGTACAATACCTTTAAGTAGAGTGTGTTGTTTGTTTGTTGTTTGTTTGTTTTTGTTATGTTTGTTTGTTTGTGTATGTTTTTATTCTTGAGGATAAATCACGATTCTGCTCTGACCCGAATCAAACTCATTGCATTATCAAGGAATAATAAATTAACATTTATGATTACTTAAAAAAATATTCAGCATATTGAAGACATTTAAAATAGTATCACGATGTGATTTACAAACGGTTCCACATTATAATACAGAAATAGTAGATCTCAAAATATTTACAAATTAATAAAAAAAGAAAAAAAAAAAACCATAAAAGAAATATACTGAAACCAACATGCACCATCACAACCTAAAACAGGTGAGTGAGGTAACTTTTTCTAAAACGGAAAGTAAGGTTGAGACTTAAAAGGTAAGATTATATAAAAATCAATTGTGATATAGAGTAAGATTACCTAATACAGGGCTCGAAGTTTGGGGGGAATATCCACAAGACTGCAGTGCGTGCAGCTCAATTCTTTTACTGGACAAGAGTTTATTTTACAAGACCAGAATCAAAGTGAATTGAACAAAAGTCTTCTCTTTCTACAGATAGTTAGAACTCATGGTCACATTTTTCACAAGTATTACACAATGCCTATATATCAACTGAAAACCGGCTTGTCCGTCTTGAGTTTACTGGCCCGATGCTAAAACCGCTGGCCTCCTCGGGCCTATGGTCGGTGTTAATTTCAAGCCCTGACTTAACATTGGAAGAAGTGTCTATTTAGCTTGATACACACACCTGTAATTTTGTTCATCGTTGACCAAAGAAAGGGAAAGTTTGTTAAGGCAAATCGGACCACAGATTACTGTTTCTAACAGATTTCGAGTTGGTAATGTGTCACTGAGATTTATTATTTTCCCAAGTCTGAGACTGGTTCCTACAGAGCTTCTAAAGGACATACGTGAAAAAACATCTTTGTTCAAACAAAAATGTTCTTTGTTTACATTCGTTGAACAAATTCGTTTGAACAAAATTCTTTTCCACAATTTTTATGTCACTAAAAAAATCTTTGTTTGAATGAACAAAATCTTGTCCAACGGATTATTTTTGTTTAATCAAAGATTTTTTTCCACAATTTTTTCCCACCTATGTCCCTTAAAAAAAAATATGTAGATTCCTTTTTTTAATAAAATGTTTCAATCTCAAGATTTTTAAGAATAGGATAAGATCTTTTGAGATGAGGTCAGTTTTCCGACTGATGGATGATGGTATCCGCACTGTTCACTGCTTCTTGTACCTGCGGTGAGAGAGCCATGCGGAATCCGCCCCGTGTCTTGGCGTGAGACTTCTTGCGTTTGTGTTTAGCTATCGCCGGTGGGTTGGCCGATGCAGCACCTGCCGAGGTGCTGGCCCCTTGGTTGATCGACGTCCGATTCTTGACAGCGTTCTGAAGCATCTTCAGCAAGAAAAGCTTGTCTTTTCCCTCCTGGTTGAAGAACAGATATTAACAACATTTGCAAAAAAAGCTGGTATTGAGGGAGACATAAAGGTCAATGAGAATACTTAACCGTAACCGTAACCCTAATCCCAACCATAACCTTAACCCTAAATCTAACCCTAGCCCTAAATCTAACCCTACCCCTAATCCTAACCATAATCGTAACCATAACCCTTACCCTAACCATCACCTTAACCCTAATCCTAACCGTAGCAGTAACCCTAACCGTAACCCTAAGCGTAACCTTAACTCTAACCCTAACTATAACCATAACCCTTACCCTAACCCTAACCCTAACCCACAACCACAACCACAACCACAATCACAACCATAACCATAACCATAACCATAACCATAACCATAACCATAACCATAATCATAACCATAACCATATCTGTAATCGTAACCCTGACCCTGACCCTAACCCCAAACCTAACCCTAACCCAAACCCTAACACTAACTGTAACCATAACCGTAACCATAACTGTAACCAAAACCCTATAACTTACCCTAACCCACAAAAGTCAACGCAAATTTTACTCACCAGAGTAATTTGTTGTTTAAGGCGTTTAACAGTTGAACGACGGCCCTCGGTTAACGTTCTGAAGTAGTATACGGCCAGACTGTTAATTGTGAAGGAAGAAAAAGGAAGTTAAATCACACTGAACTAAAATTATGTAAAAACAACTGTCTGATAATGTCTCATTTTCCTTTTTATATCAAAACAAGTTTGAAATTAGCTCAAAATTGTTCTCTACAAAATAATTTTCCTTGACAGAGGGGCAGTAGACATACCCCTTTAACCCAGCCCCTTGGTGCACTTAGCAATCAATCATAGCTTTTAACTGTGTGCCCTTAAAGGTAGGGTCATAGATTGGTAAATACTCTAAAAATGAATGACCATAAAAACTTACTTGGTGAGAAGCACTGCAGCTGTTGATAGTATAAACTAATTTGAGGAAGGATTCCATTCGAAGTAATATGTTTAGATAATTTTTCAACCAAAAACATTTGAATCTGGAAAACAATTCCATTTCTCAGATTTCTGAGGGTTGGTGTTTGTTCGCGAATGCTGCAGCCAGAGATACAGGTGTAATCGTCGTCACTTCACTAAACATAGATGGATTTGACGTTCTTGAGAAAAAAACGTGACAGTTTTTGTTTTGTTTTCTCAACAAGTGAAAACTGTAATCACTGAAACTTTCACATGTGATTTTTTTTGTATCTTTATTCATATTTTTGCAGATAAATCAGCATTCTGCTGAAAAACCCAATCTATGACCCTACCTTTAAAGGCAGGATATACTTTGGGTAATTGTCAAAGACTAGTATCCTCACTTGGTGTATCCCCGACCAGTGCATAAAATAACACACCTGTGAAAATTTGGGCTCAATTGGTCATCAAAGTTGCAAGAAAATAATAAAAGAAAAAACACCCTTGTTGCATAAAATTGTATGCTTCCAGATGCCTGAGAAAGGCATCATGTCTGAAGTCTTTTTCAGATTTAAGTGTATTAGTGAAAAATTACCTCTTTCTCAAAAACTACATCACTTCAGAGGGAGTCGTTTCTCACAATGATTTATACTATCAGCAGCTCTCAGGTGCTCCTGACCAAGTCAGTTTTGATGGTAATGTATTTTTTGAGTAGTTACCAAAAGTATCCACTACCTTTGAAGAAGAGTACTCTTTGCATAATTTGACAAGGTTTGTGTTTAACCATTTAAAAAAAAAACTGTTTGCTGTCACATTGTGATTTTACTCAATATTCAATCCACACTTTGTCTTGTTCTGCCTACATTTACCTCCTGTGCCCCAAAAGGCAGCTTAGCACAACAAAAGTGTGCTTAAGGTACCAGAATGAGGTGACCAGCCAAAATAACATGACACATGTACCATCTGCGACTGGTATCCTGCTCATTTTAGCTTAATAGCATACTCTCTTTAAACAGCTACTCACCATAGGAGAATGATTAATCCCGCAACCACTCCCTGCGTCGTCATGAACCTGATGAGGAAGTTCCACAACTGTTGGCTCTCTTCCCATTGGCTGACCAGCTGCGTCCAGACATCGAACGTAGAGTTCAACCCTCGGAATGGGCCGCAGTCTTCCGAAGGCATTTTACTGAAGAAAAAATAGAGACGTTCATTGAACCTTTCAACAGCGGATGACGTACATACATGCAACATTTTTCACAAACAAGGGTATCTTAACATATATTTTTTTTTAATGACCAAGGGATGCTGCCGGTTCACGTGATACCATGCCTGGAGCATAATGTTTTTTTGTGGTACGAAGTCAACAGTGGGTGATGAGTTAACACTTCCACACATTCCACTCGCTACTTGCACAGATCTGCCATGTGCCTGTAGAACCTCAACTTCATGCTTCATTTGTATTGTATTTGTGTATCTGTTTGGATGAAAGTGTCATTACATTACCATGACAATACAGAGTTATAATGCTTCTATTCACTGCCGTCCCCAACTTGAGGCTCTACACGCAAATGGCTGACTGCGCAAGGGGCGAATTGTGCACCCTACACGCATTCACATGGCGTGTCATGGCCGAGCAGTCTAGTTCACCGGACCAGTGTTGTCAGCAGCAGAGTGTGGGTTCGAGTCCTGGTCATGACACTTGTGCCCTTGAGCAAGGCACTTAACCATAATTGCTTGTAAAAAGTTGGGACGGTATAAGTGCATTCTGCTCTATAAGACAGGCCTCTAGTGGATGATACCCATGCCTACATCCTTACGGACTGTGAAGGGGGGTAACCCTATTTCAGCCCCAGGAGTAGGTGGCAACGTGCCCCAGGTGACAGTTGATTTGGGTCGACAGCCCAAATCAGTTAAGTGTAGCCCTCACCTTGAAGTGGCTGTCCGGCCTTGTGAGTGAGGCAATATCTCATAAAAATAAAATTACATCCTGACAATAATTCATTTTTAGTTTTAAAGTAACTGCCACTTGTCATAGGCAGATTTTTTCTAGCAGTCCCTTAAATGAAAGCTTATAATTTTCTCAATTTTATAAAAATAGGAATTGTAATTTCGGGGCCAAAAATCACACACACATGTTGTATCTTTAAAAAACTACTTGAGCAAAACAATTGTTTTTGCCAATGCTGTTTAAACTTGTTTATAGTGCATTTGTTTTATCGTTTAATTATACTTTTGATAATTTTACCCTTCTGAACTTTTCGCAATTATCGATCAAAAAAATTAGGCCAAAAACTCAAGGTTTTGTAAAATTAGCTACAATTCTGCCATTGATGGCGTGCGTCAAACTGACAAGGCTTTGACATCATCTGTGGGATGTTGGTTTTTTATTGCAACAAAGCAGCTCTACAAAAAACAGAGCTCCCACAAATGATGTGAGTGGTGAAGTCACAGGGCTTTTGGGGAATCTTTCTGAAAAGCACCAGACAAGGGTAGTGAAAATGATTGATTATATTTTACAGTTAAAATCTGTTTACTCTCATGTGAACTCAATTTCCTTGATGGAACACACTTTAAATCAATTTTTCTTTGTTCAACCCGAAATCATTTAAAAAATATACCAAGTCAGTTTCCCTTGTGGTTTATTATTTGATATCTGATATAAAAAGTCGCATCCCCTTAAGGTGATCCCCTGTCTGCCGCTTCCCAGGTTGTATCGTTACTTGGGTGTGATCCCTGGCTACACGGCAGTTACAGGTTGAATGGCTTCTGACAGGCACCCCCGAACAAAGATATTGACAAAATAGGGAGACCGCCAACATAGGGCTAGATAGCTCAGTTGGTAGAGCGCCGGCACGTTAAACCGGAGGTCGTTGGTTCAAATCCCGCTCTAGTCAATTTTTCTTTGTTCAACCCGAAATCATTTAAAAAATATACCAAGTCAGTTTCCCTTGTGGTTTATTATTTGATATTTAAATAAATTTCAGCAAAAAAACACTTGTTGCCATTTTTGTTCAAGCTGGGCCGAATTTCATAGCGCTGCTTGAAAGTACATAAAGGAGCTACGCACAATAAAAAGATGCTTACCAGAATAAGGTTATCAGCTAAAACTACCATGTCACATGTACAAAATGTGGCTGGTGTCCTGCTCATTTTTTTGCTTCGCAGACAACTGCTAAGCAATATTTTCCAGTTCTATGAAATTGGGCCCTGGTCTTCAAGTCATGTTTTTTATCATCATTACAACATCCCCGTGATAGAGTTGACTTAAAGGCCCTGTACACTATTGGTAAGATCGAAAAACACAATGTTCACAGATTCACACATAACTTACATGATTTAAAGTAAGTAATGGTAGAAAGGGTTCCTTAAAATATTTCTGCCTAAAATGCTATCGTTTCCGAGAAACGAGAAAAACAATAGTAATTATCGCGCGTGATAATTTGAAAAAACAGAAAACACATAAGATCTCTTTTCACTATTTTCTCGTGACCTCGACGAGCAATTGAGCTCAAACTTTCACAGGTTTGTCTGTTCATGCATATGTTTAATCACACAAAATGTGGACACTGATTTTGAGCTGTTACCAAAAGTGTACAATACCTTTAAGTCTTCTACTCACTTGACCATACTGTACCCCACACAGCAGACACAGATTGCATACTCACTTGACCATACTGTACCCTACACAGCAGACACAGATTGCATACTCACTTGACCATACTGTACCCTACACAGCAGACACAGATTGCATACTCACTTGACCATACTGTACCCTACACAGCAGACACAGATTGCATACTCACTTGACCATACTGTACCCTACACAGCAGACACAGATTGCATACTCACTTGACCATACTGTACCCCACACAGCAGACGCAGATTGCATACTCACTTGACCATACTGTACCCCACACAGCAGACGCAGATTGCATACATCAGGAAGAGAATGAATATGAAGAGTGTCTGGGCAAGTCCAGCCCGCCATGGATGAAGGGAAGGCTTACAGTTGTGCAACACACTCAACTGTATAAAAAAACACAAAGAACAGCGAGGGACTAGGTCAAGTCGACACAAGGGTCTGAAGATGAAGGCAATAGATTGTGTAGGTCTAGCGTGTATTCAATCATTGAGACCTGTTAAAGTGTGTGAGTTTGTTTCCTTCACGCCTTAAAGGAATGTACGTGGGACCAAAGTGGTCCCCGAAATGTTTGAATAACGTTTGGAAATGCTAGGTGGCAGCACACCTATCTATCAGTCTTATTAATCAATCATTGAGGCCAGGGCCCAATTTCATGGAGCTGCTTAAGTAAACAATTTGCTTAAGCACGAAAATAGCTTGCTTATTTTACACATGTTACTGGCCAAAATTGCATGCCTTATACATTGCTTGTGACTGGTATTTAGCTGTTGTTTACTTAGCACAACAATTGAGTGTATAGTCTTGGCCGGTAGTCTGATTTTTCTAAGCAATGATTTTTTTGCTTAAGCAAATTTTTATGCTTAAGCAGCTCCGTGAAATTGGGCCCAGTTAAAGTGTGCGAGTTTGTTTCCTTCACGCCTTAAAGGAATGTACGTGGGACCAAAGTGGTCCCTGAAATGTTTGAATAACGTTTGGAAGCACAGCACACTTCCTATCAGTCAATCTATCAGTCTCAGAAGTAGTGCGGGGGCGCCAAGAGTTACGTAAACAAAGACAAACTACCTGGTACGTCTGCTTCCACCTAGTGTCCCAAAGTTCCCTGCTATACTTTTTTTTTGGGGGGGGGGAATAATGACTACACTTGTTTCTTATTGACTGTATTTTTGACCACATGAGGGCGCTTTCAACGGTGACTATCTGTGCATCACAATTACAATTTTATCTTATTTCGACTGCCTGTGTGTTGTTTTCTTGGAACAATGGCCAAATAGATAGCAACTAATAATAACAGCAACAATGGAAGTACCACTTCTTTTTGACTTTTTTTGCCTCACATCAATTTGGTTCCAACGTGCCCTCTCGCGGTAGAAAATACTGCAAATTACCTAAAAAGATGTGAGGGAGTTGGCCTACCTGCTTGATGTAGAAGAGAAGGATCAGTTTGATGATGCAGATGATCATGAGGAGAGGTGCAAAGAACATCCCGATCCTTCAAAAAAAAAAAAAAACAAGAATAAGAATCAAATCTGACCATTTTCGTCCAATGAAACGAAAAGAGTTGTTAGCATAATGACAGCACCTCATGTAGGAATATAATATACCTCCTTGGAGCAGTTAAAGCAGAGGGCACCTGCAAAGTAAACTGCATGAGCTATTAACATTAACCTGGTAATTTGGCTGGTAACCCATTCCTGCGAAGCAAGACGCCGCTGCGCTTATTACCAATTTCTTACTACGCAAACTTTTACCTTAGAAATGAGCAGTTAATTCTCATGAAAATCAGCAATTCTATGAAAGATTTTTCAAGATTCTGGAATTCTCAATAATTCTCCTGAAGACATACTGATCGAAACGTTGAGTCGTTAACTACCGGTTCTTTTCAGGACCAACAGTTACTCAAAAGAGATTTTAACATGGTGTTACCGCAAACCTCTCTTAACATTAACCTGGTAATTCGGCTGGTAACCCATTCCTGCGAACCAAGACGCCGCTGCGCTTATTACCAATTTCTTACTATGCAAACTTTTACCTTAGAAATGAGCAGTTAATTCTCATGAAAATCAGCAATTCTATGAAAGATTTTTCAAGATTCTGGAATTCTCAATAAGTTCTTACCACGTATATGTCTGAGACTGAATTAAGTCCATGGTGTTTCTTGCTATGTCAAACTCCGGCGACGCAAACCACTTACAGAAATAGTCTCGACCGATCCTACATCAAGAAAAGAAATCAACAGTAAAGTACTTTCATGGGACGTGTTTAACTCTGGTGCATAAATGCATTCACAGAAGACAATTAGCCTTTTTTTTAATGGAGATGTGGCTGACACTGGCCCTGGTAGGGCGCCAGTCTCCGTTGCACTGCACTGAATGCATCGGAGGAGTCCAACCTGGGCTATGGAGGACACCACCAGCACTTGAATCCGATGCTCTAAACCGCTGGGCCATGACACCCTGTTAAAGATGTTTGCTTTGCATTTGTACACACCTTCTTATAAACTCGAGGAAGAAAGTAGACAGAGTCTGTATGATGAAATCCACAATAACCAGCTTGTATACCTCCGTACCAAGAAATGTCTCCCAACACTGCAAACAATAAATGAATAAAACAAAACAAACGATACAAGGTTAAAGGGACACGTTGCTTTGGATTGAGCGCTTTGTGCTATAAAAGCATTTGTTATGAAATGAATACGGTTTATGAAAAATGGTTTAAAAGTAGAATATAATGATCAACACAAATATGCCTCGAAATTGCATGGTTTTCCTTTTTACTACCGTTTTGTGGAGTCCAAAAATTTGGTTCTAATTTGGTAAACTCACCTCACATGGCAGTGTGCCTGCGCCATTCCCAGCATCGCATTGTTCAAATTGATTGAACCAATGGTATACTAACACAATCAAAATGGTTGCTTTCATCAGGAAGGTCCTGCGATACAGAAAATTGTAAAAAAAAAAAAAATGAAGAGGTTGTACAGAATGATGTAATAGGCCGTGCCAATATTTTAAAAAGGACTTTGACTGAAACTGCGGCATAAATGGTATTGAACATAATGGCTCGACTTCTCAAGTGTTGGTCAAACCTGATATTAGATGAAACTGAAAAGGGCTGCAAAAAAAACAAAACTATAGACCCCTTCGGATGGGACGTAAAGCCATAGGTCCTGTGTGTGTTGTGTAATGCACGTAAAATAACCCAGTGCACTTATCGTTAAGAGGAGAGGTTCGCCCCGGTGTTCCTGGTTTGATTCGCAGCATATTGCGTGAGTGACAGATTTGAGCACTATATAAGAAGCCACTATTATTAATATTATTGCAATCCTGTCCGCCATTTTGGGAGAAAAATGTACACAAAGGAATTGAAGCCCAAAACGGTGGTAGTGGTAGATGCACATGACACTTGTGTCCTTGAGCAAGACACTTAAACTAGAATTGCTTCATATCACCCTGGAGTAAATGGGTACCTGTGAGGGCCAGAGATGGAGCTGAGATGGTTTAAGGATTGAAATAAATGGCCCACAGTGACATGGGGCAATAATGTTCAAAGCACAATGATCACTCTATGGAATTGCGCTAGACAAGAGCCGATGTTATTGTTATTTTATTATCATTATTCATAAATACCTGGGACAGTTTATCCATTCTGATTGGACGAGAGGACATCACGTGGGGGTGTTTAAACGGACGATATAACACCGGCTAGAAGTGTTTAAACATGGCCTGGCAACTTTTTGTCAAAGAGGGCGCTATCACGTTTGAGCGGAGCGCGCAAATTTGGTTAGCCGCATAGTTTATTTCGCGCAAGTTGGAAACTTGTGTGCGATAGCTTGAAACTTAAGTGCGCGAGTTCGAAAATTGCGCGACGCGGTTTTCTACACGCATAGAAATTCAACGCCGAGTCGAGGTGAGCTAAGGCTAAACTGTCAGATTTGTTCTGAACTTTTACAGGGTTTTGGGATATTTTTAGGAGAAAGGTATTTATGAATGGGAATCAAAGTGTGTTGAATCGGTTTTAAACTAGTGTTTAAACCCGCCGAGGCCTGGTTCTTGATAATATCACCGAGACTTCATTATCAAGAACCAGGCCTCGGCGGGTTTAAACCACCAGTTTAAAACCTCTTCACCACACATTGATTCCCTTAATAACGATCGAACTGATTTTCTGACAACTAACAAAATTTGAACTTGGATTATAATCACAAGGAATTTCCGCCTGGCCTTGCTATGAGTAGTCTCGGTTCAATTATCATGGGCTCACTCACTATCACCACGGTTCTCGGGGCGATAGCAGTTCGTGGTTAACAGCGCCCTCTAATGGAGAGCTTTCAAGATAATAAACAACCGGAGAGTCTTGAACCAAGACTATGCTATGGGCTGCTCATCCTAAGGTGACCTTACCTGAAGAGCGAGAAGTAGAGAGTCGTACGAGGGTTTTCATATTTCTCTATAAATCCGATGACGCTGAAGATGTACGGGAGAACCAGATTGTACCCGCTCACTAAGAGAGCGATAGCAAGGTCCCCTATAACTGGAATATCAGTCTGTAAACAAAACAAGTTCAAATCGAAAGTGGACTTCTTTGATCGCAAAAAATTATTTCAAGTAAGTTTGGAAATCCAATGTGTTCGTCATGCATTGTCCGTAATGTGTAGTGCGCAATCCGTACGCATGAAAATAAACGCCAACCAATGCACGTAATTCCATGTATCCGTAGTGTGTACTGCGTTATCCGTAAAAAGTATGAGCACTGCTTGTCGTGTCTTTTCGTTTTAAAGGATTAGGCATGACGGACACATGGATTTCCAGCATCAGTTCAGGATTTAAAACTTTGCATGGTGAGAAAACAAAGCAGTGAGGTTTGTGGAGACCCCACTGTACATAAAACTCTCTCTATGAGTTGCGGCAGTTCTGTGAAAAGAACCGATGGTTTGACAACTCAACATTTTGATCTGTATGTTGCTTAAGTACTGCTGTAAAGGTTTTGCTAATAGTGGAGACAAACTAGACGTATGCTCTGATCGTCTTCAAGAGAATGCTGGATTCTGCTGCTGTATGCTGCCTATAAGTACTGCCAAAGAGGTTTTGCCAACATGTGGGCTTAGCTCCATAATGCACGTAGGCTGTGTCTGGAACTGGATAAGCTTGGGCTTAGCTCGATGATGCGCCTAGGTGGGAACTGAGACTGGATAAGCTTGGGCTTAGCTCGATGATGCGCGTTGGCAGGAACTGGAACTGGATAAACTTGGGCTTAGCTCGATGATGCGCGTAGGCGGGAACTGAGACTGGATAAGCTTGGGCTTACATGTAGCTCGATGATGCGGGAAGGCGGGTTACTGAAACTGGATCCTACAACTACTAGGAGTGAGAAGAGAGCGTGCTCATTGAACTAAGTTCAGTCATCCAAATATGGATTTCTACCAATCATTAAATGGCAGAACATCATTCCCCTTGGGGCATTCAAGTTGGCTTTTGGTCGATTCCTGTCGGCTCAGAGGTTTTCTTCCCTGCCTTTCAAACTCTGTGAACCCTGGGATGGATCGGGGAAAGGTTTCCCAAAACCCATCGGCACCCTTTCTGTACTCACCTTGAAGGATTTCTCCCTGTAGACATAGACTATAAGGTAAGATGCTCCGGCAATGATCCCCAAGACAATGAGATTCATCAACAGTCTCAGTAGAATCTTGATACACATTGCTCCACACTTCCCTCCCCTCGCAACGTGATGGGATGATAGTTGCTCCTGAAACAGAGAACAAATTTAGTTTTTTTTTTAAATCTTAAAAAAGAAAAACAGCACCTTCATCTACGTGTCATCTCATCTGCATCAAGGAACCTCCTCAACCTCGTTATCACACAAAAAAAGGTACCAGACCATTCTTCATTCCAGCCTTGCTTTGGTCGCACTGATTTGAAAAGGAGAAAAAACAAAAGATGGCTGCACCCTTTTTGGGGGGGACAAAACTAATACTTACCGCTAACTCCAAGTAGTTACTCCGCTGCTTAAGTTTGGAGGTGCTCTCAGACGTGATACTGTAATCCCAACCACAGAACACTTTACTGGTGTAAAAGTTGTGACTGCGATCTCCAGTGATGTAGTATTCACGGTAGGTCTTCGACATACTGAAGGGGAACCATTCATAGTGGAAGCTCAACATGTATTGTTGTTTTTATGAGGGGGGGGGGGCAGAGCACTCAGGTACACTGGTTTTAAAATCATAATCATTTAGCGGTCGCAACCGAGATCCAGTTCACAACATCACGTCAGGAGTCTTAATGTTTGGAAGGATCTCAATTTCAGAATCTGTGTTTCCAACGATCATGTCTTAAAGTTCCTGTACACTATTGGTAACAGCTCAAAATCAGTGTCCACATTTTGTGTGATTAAACATATGCATGAACAAACAAACCTGTGAAAGTTTGAGCTCAATTGGTCATCGAGGTCACAAGAAAATAGTGAAAAGAGATCTTGTCACACGAAGATGTGTGCTTTCAGATGGTTGATTTCGAGACCTCAAATTCTAATTCTGAGGTCTCGAAATCAAATTTGTGGAAAATTACTTCTTTCTCGAAAACTACATGTATGTCACTTCAGAGGGAGCCAATTATCACAATGTTTTATACTGTCAACCTCTCCCCATTACTCGTTAACAAGTAAGGTTTTATGCTAATAATTATTTTGAGTAATTACCATTAGTGTCCACTACCTTTAAAGGTATTGTACACTTTCGGTAACAGCTCAAAATCAGTGTCCACATTTTGTGTGATTAAACATATGCATGAACAAACAAACTTGTGAAAGTTTGAGCTCAATTGGTCATCGAGGTCACAAGAAAATAGTGAAAAGAGATCTTATGTGTTTTCTGTTTTTTCAAATTATCGCGCGCGATAATTACTATTGTTTTACTCGTTTCTCAGAAACGATAGCATTTTAGGCAGAAATATTTTAAGGAACTCTTTCTACCATTACTTTCTTTAAATCATGTAAGTTATGTGTGAATCTGTGAACATTTTGTTTTTCAATCTTACCAATAGTGTACAGGGCCTTTAAGTGTAGTTGAAAGGTCTAACGTCCCCAATTATGTAGAGCAAGAAAGTCTCCAACGTAACACATCGGGTATGACCTGGGCCCAATTTCTCGGTTTTGCTTACCATAGATTTCCGTGCTTATGTAGCCCAACAAAGCGCGCGATTACTACGGGCCACAATCACAGAATTCTATGGTAAGCAGAGACATGAAATTGGGCCGTGATCTTCAGCACGATAGCAGTGGCCAGCAAAGCGCACTCTAGGTTGCTTCAAAAAATCTATTTCACTCGGCTTTGCCTCATGAAATGGAACAGTCCAGATTTCACCTTGTGATTATATTCTGCGACAATGCACTCATATGCATCCAATATTTGTATATTATATAACACCCAAGTAGATCCTTGCCATTTGATTGGAGGATTGTCCGTCACGTGATAGCAAATAAACGTACTATTGCACGCTTTGTCATTCACCGTGCATTTCTCATTCCATTCACCGTGCATTTTTCATTCCATCCGATTTGTTCTATTGCACGGTGCGTACCACATCATTACGTGCGCGTGTCTGCGCTTGGTCACTGTTGAATCCAAACAAGCCGAACCAAATGAAATGGGTGCAATGTCACAATTAAATGTTTGTTGTTTTGAAAGTTGTATCCTCCAATCAAAATGACAAAGATCTACTTGGATGTTATATAAAACAAATAATGAATGTTTTTCATTCGTGCAATGGTGAGAATATTTTCATGAGTTGAAAGATGGAATGTTCCATTTAACTCGGCTCCGCCTCGTTGAAAAGAACATTCCATCTTTCAACTCATGAAATATTCGCACCATTGCACTTATAAACATTCATTATTTGTATATTATACTATGCACCCGGAATAAACACAAAGGTAAACAAGCGAAATTGTTGCCCTCTAAATATTCAATCAAAATTTGTCTTTTAACACCAACCGTTCTCAACCCTGACACAGAAAAACTTTGAAACTTTCAAAGTTAGGGCTCCAAGGTGGAATTCAGTTTTGTGGTGCACCCATTTTCGGATAGATAGATAGAGTCTCTAACCTCCGATAAAAGGGTGTAAAATGCCACTGTGTTTGAAACCCTCCAAGTGCCAATTTTGTCAACATCACAAACATCCAGTGTTGTCACATTTCAAAAATATAGGTCTGTACATTTTCACTCATGAAATTCTTTAGTTTATTCCTAAATTGTTTTGATATTCAATCAAAAAGGCATTGAATTTGACCATTTGACTTGCGCAAGAAATCCCTGTTTGGATATGTGCAGACCATTCGCTGTTGATATCCAATGATGCCGTGTTTAAAATTCCGCTCTGAAAAAGAGTATCAAACAAATGGCATTTTACACCTTTTTAAAGTGAGGTTAAAGATTTTGGTGTTTTTTTTTTTACCCACTTCCATTTAGGACTCCATCTATGGACCTTATACATTGACGTCATCACGCCGCCATCTTAGAGGTAAAACGATGACATAACAATGGAAAACGCACATCTACGTATGCGCGGCGCGCAGGACGGGCCAATGAGCGACCTTTCTTTTGACCTCTAGTCCTACTCAAATGACTTCATGTGCATAAAGGTCTATAGATGGATTGCAATACGCGTCATTGACCGCCATCTTCGATGTAAAACAATGGAAAAGTGCACGCGCTACGCACGACTCTCAGCCAATGATAGCCTTTCATCAAAGATGGCGGCCGATGACGTCTATTGCAATCCATCTATTGGAAAATGAGTGATTCACAAAACAGAATTTGACCTCAGAGCCCCTCTTCAAACAGAAAAAATGGAAAGACTTCAACTTACCCTTGTGCCAAAACAATAAAGATGAGTAGTAGGTACCCACTACTGGCAAACAAGTAGGCCACAGGCATGTTGTAGTATGCATGGCCGCTCTTGCTGAAAGTTTCGTTGGTGTAATACCCATAGTAAAGCTCTGTGTTGGTCAGCCAACCCTACAACACACAACAGAATAGCGTGTCACTTGATTAACACTCCTACTGTTTGACCATTCAATATCATCTACTGTATGGTTCTGAATGATAGATAAACTATGCCAGCCTGCAATATGATATCATGTGGTGAATGCATCTACACTGTACACAGTCAACCCTCCTACTGTCTGACCAATCAATATCGTCCACTGTGGTTTTGAACGATAGATAAACTACACCAATCTGCAATATGATATCATGTGGTGAATGCATCTACACAGTACACAGTCAACCCTCCTACTGTCTGACCATTCAATATCATCCACTGTGGTTTTGAACGATAGATATACTATACCAGCCTGCAATATGATATCATGTGGTGAATGCATCTACACAGTACACAGTCAACCGTCCTACTGTCTGACCATTCAATATCATCCACTGTGGTTTTGAACGATAGATAAATTATACCAGCCTGCAATATGATATCATGTGGTGAATGCATCGAGATCTAAACATTACATGGATGTTTAACAGATGTTGCTGTTTCAAATTTTTAAAAACCACATCCACAACATTTCCATATGCCACAAACAATACACAAAACATATGTAACATTCAAAATTGTTTGTATATGGCTAATGGATGTGAGATAATGTCAAGATCACAACACTAATTAATTTTTAGTTTTTAATTAACTACTACTAATCATTTGCAGATGTTTTTCTGCAATACCTCAAATGAAAGCTTATAACTTTTTTGAATCTATAAAAATAGCTATTTCAATTTTAAAGGTATTATACAGGATTGGTAAGAAGAAAAAAACAGCATTGTTTAATTTAAGTCTGAACACTTATACTGATTATGAAGTTCATACTAGAACCATTTTTAGCTGTGAAATATTTCCCTGTGTGGCCATTTTCATTTTGCAAAGGGCACTTCCATTTGAAAATCTTAAAGTCTATGGGAAACTTTTGACGGGGCACCAAGGCCAAGACCAGGGGCAACAGAGGCCATGGCCTCCGTGTAATTCCAGGCTTGTGAAAACCCCCCAAAAACACAACAGTTGATTTCCGTTGTTACAACAACGATTAAGGATAATGTGTTTACATGCTGAAAACTGCATGGTTCTTCACTATATTCTCCCGAATCACACAACGGATTAGGCCTAAATTTTCACGGACCTGTTTGTAATTTCATGTTTATATGGTTGACCACACAAAACATGAACACTGTCTGCAACTATTTTGTCAATCCTGTATAATATCTTTAAAGGCAAAGTATACCTTTGGTTTTGGGAACCGTTTGGTTGTTTTAATCCTATATAAATGTAGATAGATACAATAAAACTAACCTGTGAAAATTTCATTTCAAAAGGTGGTAGCATTTTTGAGATATGCCAAAAATCTGGAGTGGTTATAACAACGCATGAAGAATAATTCCTAATAGGAATACACAAGCTGAGAAACATTTCTGACAGAAACATTTCTCAGATTCAAATTTTGGGGGATAAAAACTGACATCTTTTTCCATATCCACATTATTCTACATTGAAATATTTCTCAAAATGCTTTACACTCTTGAAAGTTGCTGTACTTCTAACCAAGTAAGTGTTTATTACCATTAATTTTTAGAGTGATTACCAACCGTATACCTTCCCTTTACAATTGGTGCTCAATACGGGGCAGAGGGTACCCCCCCCCCTCCTCCTATTGTGTCTTCATTGTGTGCTTGGAATCTCAGGAATTCTTTTGAGGATTTTAGGGGGAGGAGTTCTATACAAGAGGAAAATAGTGTGTTATAGTATGGGAACATTGGGGGGGACCCTCTACCCCATATCGGGCAGGCTATATCCCTTTAAATCTAAATTTTTGAGTCGATCGGCAAAAACAAATTGGACCTTGTATCAATTTCAAAAAAAAAAACCTACCTCTCCGGTCAATAACTCTGCCCCGGTGAAGTTCTGCGGGTTCTTCTGGGAGGCGCTCGGTCGGTAGACCAGCTGGGGGATGGTGAGGAATCCAAAGGAGATGATGAAGACGGGAATGTTCAGCAGGAGGAGCCACTTGAGGAGGACAAAGTAAGACGTGACGCCGCTGCCGAAGTTGCCCTCGATCTTCTTGATGGGGTCTCGCCAGAGCTCCAGCGAGTACGTCAGATTGCTAAAGGACTCCTTGAAGCTCTCCCACGCCTGGGCGAAGATTTCAAAAAGAGAGTTGAAAAAAAAGGAAATCATTGTTTGATCTGGATTTAGGCAAGGTCATGGCCACTGTCATTTTTAGCTTTAAGTCCACATGGTATAGACCGTATTGAATAACCCATTTGTTGCTATGAAAGTCGCCATCTTGTAGGGCAAACCGTATGCACGTCTAAACGCGTACACCATTGACTTTATGAGAGTTGATACTGTATACTTACATAGGACACTTGATAACGCCAGTATTTAAACACTCCAACAGACTTGTGTTTTCTTTTATCCGATCGTCTCTCAACCTGTGCCCTGTGTAAATGTATCAAATATATATCCGTTTAATTTGGGGTTGAACAAAGAAAAATTGACTAGAGCGGGATTTGAACATACGACCTCCGGATTAACATGCCGCCGCTCTACCAACTGAGCTATCTAGCCCTATGTTGAGGGTCAATTTTTGGTCAATATCTTTGTTCGGGGTGGGGGGGGGGGGGAGGGGTGCCAGTCAGAAGCCACTCAACATGTAGTTGTCTTAGCCAGGGATCACACCCAAGTTTGTGATACAACCTAGGAAGCGGCAGCAGAGGGATTGCCTGAAGGGGATGCAACTTTTTTTATTCTAATTATAAGGTAATAAACCTCAAGGGAAACTGACTGGGTGAAATATAATTCAAAAACCCTGATCTGATCAAATAATCTTTTGCTGTGTTCTGCAGCAATTACAGGTCATATAGCGGTGAACTGTGCAATGTTTAATCCAAAAGAATACACCAAAAATAAACCAGTTTTTGTTTTCTTTACCATGATAAAAAATATCTTGAAATGAAAATGCTCACTGAAATGGCAACATACAAAATAAACTAGTGATAATGTTTATGTTTTGACGAACGATAACTTTGACTTCAACTGAATAAAGATAAGAGAATCCACAGGCCATTTGGAGTCTCACTGAGAAAAGACTCTATCACCCTTAGCACTCACTATCTTTGACTACAGACCCCCCCCCCCCCATTGTAACTCAACAACTACATGTTTGGACTTAGATCAAATTTGTATGCCTGTTCCGATAAGCAATATGGGTGATTCACAATGCAGTTTACCCCGAAGAGGCCATTTTCCTAGAAAAGGTCGACTAAAAAACAACCACACTCATAACTCAGCACCACCTGGGTAGTGAGAGACCATTAAAAGGCTGGCATGAACATGAAAAACATTCACCAGCCACACACAAAATTACCATCTGATGCTGTAAACACAGCAAAATACAAACTTGCTGCTTTGCAAACCACGAACGAACTTGAACAATCAGAGGTTGGTGGTGCACGCTGTGTGAGGACCAAAACTTCTGAACTTTTTAGTACCATGATACACGATGTATGGGTAGAGGTTGATATTGTGTATGAAAAAGCCTTCGGAGCGCCGCAGCAGCACAGAGCTGTATACTCCCCAGGGAGCTGAGAAAGATTACAGGATTATTGGCCCAATGACCAGGGCACAATGTTAAAGCGCTTTGATACAATATTGTGAAATGCGCTATATAAGAACTAGTTATTATTAGTTATTATGATACACTGCGAAAATGGCCTATCCTGGGCAAACTATAGAGGGTGCTCTGTCATGCGAATCGCCCGTAATGTTTGTTGGGCCAGCAGTACCAAATCCTAGAAAGTCAGACAACTTCCTGAATAGGATTTTGGGAAGATTTGAGTCCAGGTACCTGACTCGTCGTTTGGTTTCCATGCTCCCTTGAATACCCTTGATCGTCTTCTTCCTCCTCATGGTGGCCCTCCCGGCCCCGTCCGTCATGTCCTCGTCCGAGAGGATCCTATCGATCATCATCTCCATGCCGATGTTCTTGTTGGTGTGGCGCCCTGACGTCGAGCGGCCACGCTTCAAGGATTTCCTAGAGCGTTGTCGTAGCCATCTGTTGTTGGAGGTTGCAGACGATAGAGTGCGTCCTGAGAGGGAAAAAAACAATGCCATTTTTAACACGTTGACTGCCGCCTACGAGTATATTCGTACTAACAGGTGTAACGGATTCTGCCACTACGAGTATACTCGTAGAGATTAGAAGGGCTTTGTATTGTTATTTAAATACACTAGCATCACTGAGCAACACATACGTTTCCGGCAGTGGTGAGGACATGGCATCCTGTGTATGTTAATTCTTTTTTGTATAGTATCTATTTTGTTATGCGCGCATGCGCACTGCACTTGGCAAATGGGAACCCCCTACAGATATATGACCGCCAGTCAACGTGTTAAGGACATAAAATTCTTTACAAAAAACGTAACTCAATTCTACTTACCAGGTTAAGTTTAAGTGACAAAATAGTTAGCTTTACCAAACTGTTATACCAACCAAAAGGACCAATGGTGTAACTGCAAAAACTTGTTAATGGCCTCACGTTTGGACCCTAGCAGAGTCTCTCTCAGAGTCCAAATGACATCACAACACACACATACAAGTAAAAACTGGTGCGACAGAAGCAATCAAGTGTAAAGAAGTGAAAAGAGAGAGGCAGAAGGCAGTCAGAAGAGCAAGAGATGCACAATTACTTTTTCTCCCTCTTCCCACCTCTGATTTTGTATTTTATGTTTCCAAACTCTTGTGGTTAAACCAAACCCTTGTTCTTCCCCCCTTGTCTCCTTTTCATTAGTCTTCCCTTGCTTTTTCTGACTAAATTCTGCTTTTCTCTATTCAGTTCTTTCTACCTGACCATTTATTTTTATTTTTTTTTAATTATTATATCTTTCTGGTAATGAAACCAAGGGACCCTCATAAGCGACTAGCACTGTGACCCTTAGGCCTGAAGGTACCTATATTATTATTATTATTGTTATATCTTTCTGGTAATGAAACCAAGGGACCCTCATAAGCGACTAGCACTGTGACCCTTAGGCCTGAAGGTACCTATATTATTATTATTATTATATCTTTCTGGTAATGAAATCAAGGGACCCTCATAAGCGACTAGCACTGTGACCCTTAGGCCTGAAGGTACCTATATTATTATTATTATTGTTATATCTTTCTGGTAATGAAACCAAGGGACCCTCATAAGCGACTAGCACTGTGACCCTTAGGCCTGAAGGTACCTATATTGTTATTATTATTGTTATATCTTTCTGGTAATGAAACCAAGGGACCCTCAAAAGCGACTAGCACTGTGACCCGTAGGCCTGAAGGTACCTCTGTGTGGAGAAGACGATGAAGAAGTGTCAGTTTTAGATGTGGGAGGGAAACCCCAAGTAGGAAAAACCCACACACAATCAGGTAGGGACTGAAAACCCAATCCACATACAAGGCTCCGGTCTGGGATTCGAACCGGGGCCCACAGAGGTGAAAGGCAGGGAAAGAAACCACGCTACTATTTCTCTAGTATATACAAGTATAATGGTGTAACAGATGCAGTCAAGTAGAAACAAGTAAAAAAGATAGAGAGAGGCAGAAATCAGTCCGAAGAAGAGGGGGCAGAAGGGCCTGATTTAACCACAAGAGGTTGGAAACACAAAATACAAAAATCAAGGGAAGAGGGACAAAAAGTAATTAATCAGTGAATAACACAGACAAATAAATGGGGGACATCTGTGGAAAAAGGAGACGGCAAAGACAAAAAAAGTAATTAATCATTTCCTTCTTGGATGTTCAGACATGGGTGATGACAACCCCATGGGGTTGATTGACAACCCCATGGTCTGACTGCATTTGTCGCACCAGTATACTTGTATGTGTGCGTTGCGTTGTCATTTAGCCTTTGAGGAAAGACTCTGCTAGGGTCGAAACATCACAAACAATCGTTTGCAGATTTAAACTTCAAAATGTATGTTTCCACACTTCCCCTGAAGAAGTGCAATCACATATTATGACAACTACAGAATAAAAAACTGATAAAAAGTCTGCCGTAAGAATCAGTAGATGTAGACAGTGTACAAAGTATGAAAAACAAAAAGACAATGAATAAGCCATTTGCCAATTAGATTTGAATAATGTCTGGTACAATGACTTGCTTAGTCACAACTTACCACTTACATTTTAATTCCTTAGACTATAGAAACAGTTGCAATGTCAAATAATTCGGTGCAAGCTTTTTGCGCAGTTACGTAAGAGACGACGAACAGCCATACACAATTCTGAATGACTATGTACAGCACAATGGTACCAGGGTTTGCTCATCTGGAGGTTGCTATACAAAAGCTTGCCCCGAACCATTTGGCATAGCAACTGTCTCCATAGTCTAGAGGAATTCAAATTTAAGCGGTAACTTGTGACTAAGCAAGTCATTCGTGGCGTGTCATGGCCGAGTGGTCTAGATCACTGGACCCAAGCTCTGGTGTTGTCAGCAGCATAGTGTGGTTTGAATCTCGGTCATGACACTTGTGCCACTTAACCATAATTATTTCGTAAAAAGTTGGGAAGTCCTTACGGACTGTAAAGGGGGTATAACCCTGTTTCAGCCCCAGGAGTAGGTGGTAACATGCCCCTGGTGACAGTTGATTTGGGTTGACAGCCCAAATCAGTTAAGTGTAGCTCTCACCTTGAAGTGGCCGTCTCACCTTGTGAGTTGGACAATATTTCGTGGGAAAAAAATGTACAAAAATTGTACCAGCCGTTATTCAAATCAAACTCGAATATTGACAAAATCCAAGACAATGAAATATACAAAAATATTAGTTGAAACACTCTTTGAAAGTACTTTATTTTTTACACAACATACCTAGTCGTCTGCTTGGAAGCATGTCCATGACCGAGGCAGGATCCCGCAGATTAGCGGCGATCAACTCTCTCTCCATAATCTCATCTTCGTCTGGGTTACTGGACTGATACGAGGCGCTGGAATCACTGGAATGGCGGCGTGTCTCGCTGGCTGGCGGGGAAGGGCTGGTTGCCTCCATAAATGCAGGATTGACTGAAGAGAAAAGAGAAGAAAAAAAAAGCAAGAGTGTTGTGATAGCCAGAGGGTCATAATGAGTTTCAGCCATCTTGATTGGAAGACGGGCGATTTGTACTGCAGTGCGCCCTCTACGGTTCACCCTGGAGAGGCCATATTCTCCAAGCCAGTCAATTACAAAAACGAAAACTAACAAATCACACCCATAACTCACCAGCTACGGCCCTATTTACAAAAATTTCATTGCTGCTTTGCAAACACCATGAACAAACTTATAACAACCTGGGTCATGCAGTGGGACCCTGCAACAACCAAAACCTTGTCAACCTTTTTCCCACTGCAACTCTGACCTCTCCTGGACAAACTGTAGAGGCGCACTATAATGTGAATTTTTAGTTTTCAATAGCAATGTCAAATTTCACTAATATATGCTTCTCATTGTGATGGTCAGGTTGGCAGAGTGGGTTTTTTTCCCTTGCCTTCCACCTCTAGGACCCCGGTTCGAATCCCGCCGGGGGCACTATATGGATTGGGTTTCCAGTCCCTACCTGATTGCGTGGGGATTTCCCCCGGAATTATTCTCTGGGGTTTTCCTCCCACATCTAAAACTGAAACTTCCTTCATTGTCTACTCTCCATGGGGATACTTGGCTAGTATCGTGATTAAGTTCGCTTTTTCTGAGAATCCTTAGCTTAAAACCAGAATCACTCAATCAATAAATAACTAAATAAATAAACGTACAAGTCCAAGTTTTATGTTTCCTTGACTATACTATTAGTGTAGTTTGGCATTTTGATGATGCGGTGATTGCGTAAGTGGTGGAATGTTTGTCTGACAGCCGGGTATTTTGAGCAAAAGTGACATCATTATTGCGGGGCGCTATTTACAATTTATCTCGACACCCTTTTTCTACATTCTGCACGAAGTCCTGAAAACCAGACATAAAATTTTGCAACAATCACCTGCGCACATACAGTAAGTATCCTGAACAGTGTTAAGTACTTGTACATACTTGCTGTGTACAAACATATTGCATTGTACGTCACACGACGGAGTGCTGTATACATACAAGCAGGTTTCCACTGTTTGATACATGACATCATCGTGTTCTATCGTCACACACAACAGAGCAGCAACTTACAGTGCACAGTAGAGGGGCTGACTGTCCCAGTTTTCAATCCAAACGATGCCATTTTGGTCAGGAACTACCAACAAATCTCACACACACCAACAAGGAACATTAAACATGTTTTTGTAAAATTTCCAGTCAAAGTCCGTAAGTGTGTACACGTACTGACGCATTCCATGAACCTTAGTAAAGAGTGTCTATCGGCATAGCATACCGATACAGTAATTCTACTCCCGCACCATGCTGTGTTTTTATTTTGGGGGCCGGTATTGACATATGATGCACTGTGTACATAGAAACAGCCGTTTTCCCCACACAGTATAATGTGATGGCAGTGGGCGGAGCTGGCCTGCCCTCTGTGGGTGGGTATATGTACCATGGTGTGAGCTAGAGGGCCACTTTGGGTGTCTACTAGACATGCTGTTTCTCAACAGCTGATCTTGGACAACCGTCTCCCTAAATCCTTGCTCAGAACCCTTAGAAGTAGATGTGAGAAGGTCAACCTTCCAAAACCATTCACATAGAGTAATAAGCCTAAAATAATGTGTACATATTTGTAGGCCTTTTAATTTCCTTAACTGTCAAATTTGTTAGCGTCAGAATGAAAACTTTTTCAGGTAAGACAGGGCTCCACAAAACAGAATCAAATCTTATCAATTATAATACAACTTTGCAAAATATGGCAGTCACAGTAGATTTCATTTATTGTGGTTCAGTTGAAAGCTTTTAACGCAAGTGACCATTCGTGAATAGGAAAAACTTGCAAAGATCTTAACTGGTAAACATTTACTGGAGACTTGCGAAAGAGACGACTAGTGCAAACAGCGCCCTCTAATAATAGTGTTGACCTCTTCCTGTATGATCTCACTGGTTTGGGAATTGTACCTGATGCCATAGTGTTAGCCAGAGGGGTGTCTGGGTGTCTTCTGGACACCCCGTTTTAAATTTGGACACCCTGTTTTGTCTTTCATTTACACGTAAAATATTTTTGCAAGTGAACAATTTGGACACCCAGTTTTTTTATTTTCCAACAAACTAGGACACACTTTTACCAATGTCTTGGCTAAAACCTTGACCTGATGGCCGATCAAACACACTTACCTGTTCCCATTTCTATATCTCTGAGGGAGAGACCGACAACTTCTTCACCTCCTCCCACAGCGAGGCGATCTGATCGTCTGTCACCTAGGCGTGGGGAGTTCCGGGTGCTCGGGCGGGGAGACACTCTGCCGTTGGGCCGGGGGGAGTTTCTCCCATTTGGAATTGGAGAGCCCCTCGGTGAATGTCTGCAATAATTTTTTCAAAGAGATGGTGTTAGCGACATAGAGGGCGCCGTACAGTTTGGACCATCCAGAATGAGAACCTCTCTCCGACGAATTAATCTTTTAACTCAATGTTGATCTTTCACACCACTTACACAAATTTCATCAGTTTTTAAACCTGGCAAATATTTGTCTTGAATCTTGAACATTGATCTGACAAATATTATGAGGGCTGAGAAAGTTCATTGCTGGCAGAAGAAATTAAAACGGCCATTTAGTCTAAACTAACAACCTGACTTACTTCACATAAAAAGCAAGCATCAAGCAATAAACCACAAGAGAGACTGACTGGGTAATTCTAAATCAAATTTGGGGTGAACAATAAAAAACTGACAACATGTAACTGAGCTATGGGCTAGTTAGCTCAGTTGGTAGAGCACCGTGCCTAAACCTGGAAGTCACAGATTCATATCCCGCTCAAGTCAATTTTTCTTTGTCCACCTCCAAATTAGAAAGGCAGAAATACACCAAATACAAACAGTATAAATCCATTTCAAAGAGAGCCTCGCACACCAAATGATCAGCCTAGATGCGATTTGTGAATATTCTATACAAAATAAAAATTGACTCAATAGCCTGATTCCATGGCATACTGAGAATCAATTCAAATCGTGAAGGCACCATTTCAATTTAGCCTTCGAGAAAAACTCTGCTAGGGTCGAAACGCCAGGCCACTAACTATTTTTTGCATTTCAATTTAATCGCAAACTTGCGAGTACAACCATATATATCAATCTCATTTGAGGAGGAGTGCTGGGTGGTCTCGTTGTTTCAAACAACTTCTCCTGAAGATGAGCACAGTATGTTGTTTGAAACGTCGAGACCACACCGGTTCTTCTCAGAGCCAAAACTCCTCCCAAAAGAGTTTTACACATAGTTGTACCCGCAAGCTCACTACTTAAGTTTTTCTTATGATCCACACCATGCAAAGCTTCAAACACCACTTGAAACATTGCTACTTTTGGATCTCTTCTTCTGTATTCTATGTGATTTAGGGTTCGAGTCCGAGACCGAGTCAGAGTCACGGTGCTCCGAGACCGAGTCCGAGTCACGGTGCTCCGAGACCAAGTCAGAGTCACGGTGCTCCGAGACCAAGTCAGAGTCACGGTGCTCCGAGACCAAGTCAGAGTCACGGTGCTCCGAGACCAAGTCAGAGTCACGGTGCTCCGAGACCAAGTCAGAGTCACAGTGCTCCGAACCAAGTCAGAGTCACGGTGCTCCGAGACCAGTCAGAGTCACGGTGCTCCGAGACTGAGTCCGAGTCACGGTGCTCGAGACCAAGTCAGAGTCACGGTGCTCCGAGACCAAGTCAGAGTCACGGTGCTCCGAGACCAAGTCAGAGTCACGGTGCTCCGAGACCAAGTCAGAGTCACGGTGCTCCGAGACCAAGTCAGAGTCACGGTGCTCCGAGACCAAGTCAGAGTCACGGTGCTCGAGACCAAGTCAGAGTCACGGTGCTCCGAGACCGAGTCCGAGTCCGAGTCCACAAAAACATGGACTCAACACCAGTCTCTCGAGTCCTCCGGCACTGGCCTGTATCGCTTGATAGGAACCTACCTGAATGGAATGTCATCTTGATTCTGCGGAGGTGGCTGTATCTGCTGTGCATAGCGAGGGTCGAGCTGCTGAAAGTCCTGTCCAGCAGTCACCATAGAGGTGCCACTGTTTGGTCTACGCACGTAGTGAGAGCTATGTTCATAGTCATACAGGGATTGAGGCGTTTGGGTGCGAGTGGGTGTGCCGGCTTCGGCGGGGCGGGGCGGGCGTTTAGCTGCAGGTGGGATATTTCGGTCGGAGTTGATGTGGGGTGGTTTGTTTCTCCGGTCTGCCATGGTTCATGCTGTGTTGGCGTTGGCCCTACTCCATCGTCTTGTGAATGGGAATGGCTACATCAAGGATTTCCATGGCTGGTATGCCAGAACTTGTTTGGAAGAAAAAGAGACAAGTTTCTTGTTAAAATTGATGGAAGCAACCATGAACGTGTTTTTCTCCGGGCTTTAAATCAAAGCAAAGTTGACCTGACGTTCAAAGTGCACAATGTCTCCTTGCACCAGAACAAATACATGTAAAACTACAAATCATTCAACTTATAACCAACCATCCAAGAGACATGCAACCAAACGCTGGGAAATTAAAATAGGATGCAAAATCATTGGACTTAAAGGGACACGTTGCCTTGGATTAGGCGATTTGGGCTATAAAAAGCATTTGTTATGAAATTAATATGATTGGAAAGAGGTTTCAAAAGTAGAATATAATAATCCCACACAAAAATGGTCTTCCTTTTACTTGTTGAATTTACACAGTCCGCCATTTTGTGGAGTTAAAAATTTGGTTCTACAAAATGGCGGACTGTGTTAGATCACAAAGTAAAAGGAAAACCCAAATTTCAAGGCATATTTGTTGGATCATTATATTCTTTTTTCTAAAACATCTTTCCAAAAATATTCAGTTCATATCGAACGTTTTTAAATGCTTTTTATATTCCACTCCAAGGCAACATTTCCCTTTAATGTGGGATTTTATTTTTCATGAGTTTACAAAGCTTCAGTTTTTTTAATCTGCACGACTTGATGAGTAACATAAAGCAACTTGAAATGTCCGCCTTTAACAACGGTTAAAACGACAGTAGATAAGGTAGTCGGTCTAAAATGCAAACAATGCACACAGCCATCAATGATCATCGGTTATTTACGACAACACAAATAATACAAAATAAAAACCATAACAGTGTAAAACACACTCTCCAGGAAGTAGAATTAATTGGATCTACATTTGTACAAAATAAACAACTCTAACAAAAGCTCCCTAGCTGGAGACTCGCTGTGCCAAATGTACATTTTTTTTTAGAATCGCAATGATCATAGAGCTGTGGCTGTGCTCATAAAAACCTACATTTCTATAAAATTCCATTATTGACGCAGTATGAATTGTCATTTTGAATGAGAATCACAACTGAAATATGCCCGCCATGGTTCCCCTTTTTTTTTTTGACTGAAGAGCAGTTAAAAGCATTGTATAATTGCACTGGATCGAGCAACTAAATTGCACAGAAAACTCAAAGCAATCATGCGAAACCTTCTGACTATTATACAAATGGTAAACATAATATAATTTGGAATGACGAACCCCGCTGCTACTGGCAATACACAGCATGCCTGCCAGAACCCCCCTGTCTGCTTTCACCTCAACTTTTCATCCAATTAATTCATCCAATTAAATTTGTTTTTTCTTCTTCATCTAGACATCCAAAATCATCAGCAATCACACCAAGATGCAATCATTAATATCAAACTCTCATCCTGTCAATACTGTTATGATGGTGCTGAATCATGGCCAGTCAAGAAGGACGACCAAAACAGGCTTTATGTAAATGAGATGACAGGCATCCGTCGTATACTGGGAGGGAATTGACTTTTAATAAATTCTATTAAAATACAAAGTTCTTGAAAATAGAAATACTCATGGCAATATGTTAAAAACATTTAAATACATTTTAAATTTGTATAACGCAAAAAATTTGGGGGGAAAAAAACATTGAAACAAAATTAAACTGATTTAGGAAGCTTTATTTTTTTTTCAGAAACCCCATTAGCATCCATTTGTGCAACCATTTAATGATAACATGAACATCAGTTGGACAAAACTCTTAATCGTTTAAGAGTATTGGTAATTGGAGGTCAAGCCTTACTCTTGAGTTTTCTTTATTGATTTGTTAAATGTGTTTTACTTTCTCGAATTTCATCACAAAATGTTAGTTTTTTGTCTGAAGAAACAGAAACTCAATACAGTCGACGAGAAATGGTAATTGGAGGTCAAGTCTTACTCTCGGGTTTTCCTAATTGATTTGTTAAATGTGTTTTACTTTCTTGTATTAATTTCATCACAAAATTTTTGTTTTTTATTTGAAGAAACAGAAACTCAATACAGTCGACGAGTAATGGTAATTGGAGGTCAAGCCTTACTCTCGGGTTTTCTTAATTGATTTGTTAAATGTGTTTTACTCTATTGTATTCCATCACAAAATTTCAGCTTTTTATTTGAAGAAACAGAAACTCAATACAGTCGAGACCGACTTGGTCCCAGATAAAATATGCACGAGACTTGTAGAGTCTACATGTCTAAGGCTTTAAAACTACCGTCTTGATGTAGAGCAATGCATCCTGTCCTGCAAGCACACAAGAATTACAGCCAGATGTTATGTTTTTGAGATGGTCGTGACTTGAGAAATTTGTCAGAAATTGTGGTTTATGTTTTGCAGTGGATTTTGATATAATTTGTTAAGCGATTAACCACAAACGAAACTGACTGGGAGACCACCATTACATGGCTAGGTAGCTCAGTTGGTAGAGCTCCGGCACAGATTGCAGATTCAAACCCTATTCTAGCCAACTTTTGTTCACTCCAAAAGTTTAAACTTTTGAGGGCAAACCAATTCAGGGCAACGTTGAAAACCACTGCCCTGTTGTGAGTATAGGGACTGGTTCCTCTATGGTAGGGCGTGTGTGTTCTGGACACAACTTTGTTTTCTCACAGCACACAAGAATTATTAAACTGTGTAAATCAATTAACCATGTCAACAGCTTGAATAAATACGTCATTGATGATAAAAAAGATAGCAATACTGACAACAGTGTACATGTAAAATTAGTCAGAGCAATAAACTCGCCTACTTTTAAGGGTGATTTGAAAGTGAGGATGCCATGTAACAACACCCTCTGTAGCCAACACACCACACAGTCCCTTTTCAAAACCACGGTCTGGGCTTGGACTCTGACTTGGAATCCTTCCGCCTCATCAAAGCCCCATAAGGAAAGCGCATGTCTTCTATTTTACTAGCAACAGAGCCCTGAGCCTAAGCCCAAACCCAAGCCATGGTTTCACAAAGGGCCACACATTGATACAAATTATTCTGGTAGTTCACACTGCCCTTTTCATTCCTGACACCGAGAATAAAGAACTGGGTGTGCAGCTTTTTCATTTCATTTACCCCCCCCCCAAAAAAATATATATATAACTGCCTAAACTTTCATCAATCCTCAATAGCAATATGAATATACTTTACTCCTCTAACAGGTTATGCTCAGCAATCCCTGAGCTCCCCATGGTTGCATTCTGCCGCCCTAAAAACCTGGGAGACATCCTAGTCAGGGCTAAACTCCCACCAGGTACATGCCAAACACCACCCCTAACAGAAATACTAGGTTGTCACAAATGTACCTGCTCCAAGTGTAGAACATGTCTCTACATCAAACCGGCACTTAAAGTGAAGAGTCATAGCACTGGCTCTTCTTACAAGATCAAGACCGACTCCCAATGTAGCACACCTAATGTAGTCTATGTTATATCATGTAAGAAATGTGGACTAGAATATGTGGGAGAGACTAAGACCAAACTTAGTCTTCGCTTTGCGAACCATGTCTCTTCCATAAAGACCAAGAAACAGTACCCCGTCTCCATCCACTTCAACAGCCCCAATCACAATGTCAAAGATGTTGAACTTATGGTGATTGAGGCTTGCAATGGTGATGACACACCAGTTTGGATCAAAAGCTAAGGTCATCTACCCTTTTGGGTAGATGGCCTTAGCTTTCGATCCAAACCGGACCTTCGTCAGAGGCATAAACAAGCACAAATGAAAAACATATCCATTTATAGCAAAAAGAGAGGCAAAGAACAATGGGATGGTATCCAGAAAAAGGAGGGAAAATTACAGCCAATCAAAGTTACAGTGGGCTGGCTAAGAACCAATCAGAGTTATATTAACAATAATATTAAATTAAATTAAATAAATTGCTATTTTGGTGTGTGTCTCCAAACAGACAAAATTATTTCTGGTTACCTCAAAGAGTAAGTTGGAAAGTCACTGCGTCGTTTGCCCGCGTATTGGTTGTATTAAGTGCAGATGAGTGGCCATGAGGTAGTTATAAAGCTGTGTCAAATTAAAACCTTAATTTTGCAAACTCATAGGGGTGTGTCCTCTTTATAGCTCCTACTTTAGGCAACTCTCTGTTAGCAAAGGTGACAATGACACTTGTCAATAGCAGAGTACACTCAAAGGGTAGAATTTAGGCTGACAGACTTATCGCTATAAAGACTTAGGAACCAGGATGTTCCTGTATGTTTACGACTACGGATACAAGATAATAATGATCTCCATGGTAGTAATGTTCCAGTCATCATGTGGCGCAAGATTTACATTGAAGATGAACCTCTGATAACAATGACACGAGTTTACATGTAGGGCTTGATTTTTTTAACTGGACCAGAAATTCTGTCCACAAGACCTAAAATATTTCTTCTCAATTTTTTTCCATTTCGGGGAGTGGGGTGTTGTTGTTTTTTGTTTTCTGTGTGTTTTTTTTTGCTTTAAAAAGTTTTTGATTAAAAAAAAGCTTAAAAGGCAGGCTATACTTTTGATAATTGTCAAAGACTAGCATCCTCACTTGGTGTATCCCAACATATGCATAAAATTTAAAAAACCTGTGAAAATTTGGGCTCAATTGGTCATCGAAGGTAATAAAAGAAAAAACACCCTTATTGCATAGAATTGTGTGCTTTCAAATGCCTTAGATTGAAGCTTTTCTCAGACTCTTATAATTATTTTAGTGAGAAATAACCTCTTTCTCAAAAACTGCATTACTTCAGAGGGCGTCGTTTCTCACAATGTTTTATACTATCAGCAGCTCTCAGGTGCTCCTTACCAAGTAAGTTTTGATGGTAATGTATTTCTTGAGTAACTACCAAAAGTATCCACAACCTTCAAAAAGTGTACATCAGGGTCTGCCCTTAATATTAGTCAGTGATTACCCAGCAGGACCAGTAAGATTGTCATTTCACAAATCCAATAGTTGTTCAACTACTGGTAGTCCATGTTTCGTGTTGAACAGGAATGCAACCACTGAACAACCCAGCTGAACCAGTTGGAGAGAATTGTGAATGGTCCTCGGGTGTTTTAACTGGTAATCGGCCACTGGAGGTAAAGTAAATTTCTTATCCAGCACTAAATTAGCAGACTCAGGTCAGTGGTCTTGGCCCTGGAATTTATCATAATAAGTTCAACTTAAACAATTAATCTACATTAATATTTATTTAATACTTTTTGGGGGTGAACAAAGAACAATTTACTAGAGTGGTTTGAGCCTGTGACCTCCGGACTTACATACACGTGTCGTGTCGTGTCGTGTCGTGTCGATGCTCTACCACCTGAGCTAACTAGCCCTATATGTTGGTAATCTTCCTATACTGTCAGTATCTTTGTTTGGGGGGGGGGGGCAGTCAGAAGTTATGCAACCATATACTGCCATAGCCAGAGATCAATGGGTGGTTGGGGCCATTTATTGCCTATATAGGGGATAACACCAAGGCTGTAATTCAGGGAAAACCCCTTGTAGATTTGAAAGAAACAAACAGCAGATCTTGTTTCTTGATTAGTTTGTTTAAACATCTTTTGCACTTTGCTCTGTAGTATGATGAGTTAGGCGTAATGTGTTTTATTCAGTTTGTTTGTAAACTGTTGCTACTAATTTAAAACATTCCAATCACAATTTATTGTATTCTTTTAATTTATGACATGTTGATGTATTTCGTGAGAAACTGTTTAATCACAATAAATTGTCATGCAAAATTTGTATTTTTGAAGTGCTTGCAACATTTTCGCTTCAAATTTTTTGTTCAATTTTTCAAAAAGGTTTCCAATTTTTCAATTTACAAAGACATTTTTTACTTTAAAATTTACAATTAGCCTACATTTTTCAAAGACATTTTCCAGTTGACTTAAGTTTCTAAGTTTCTTTAGTAACCTGTAGAATTCCAGTAGTTTCTTTGGTAAACTGTAGAATCATAACAAATCTGCAATTTACTGTGGATTGATTGATTGATGAATAGATCTACCGCTAAGGCGCTTACTGTAAGGCAGTTTTTCTTCGGCCATTTGGTACTGTTAAAAAAATTGAGTAAATCATATGACTAATCTAAGAAAAGTGTTTTTCAACCATGTTACACCACAGAGCAGTTTGGACTCAGTCTCGGTGATTGGGACTCGGTTATTTGAAGTCGGAACTGACAAAAGCGGGTACCCGGTTATGCATACGAGTGGTCCCGCAGATACGGTTCTCAATTCGGAACCGGGTAGAACCGGGTAACAAAAAGAACCGCACAAGCTTATTACCCACCATGAATAGGAGCAAATAAAACAATGGTTAGTTTATCGATTGTAAAGCGTCACATATATTTTTGAGAATTTGTCCTCGCTTCTCACATTATTTACATCATGGCTCAAAATGTATGCAGGACCACAGGCCTAAGGCCAGTGAATTCAGCATCAGGCCAGGGCTTGATTTCACAAAGAGCCAGGCCTGGAATTACACGGAGGCCACGGAGGCCATGGCCTTTGTTGCCCTGGTCTTGGCCTTGGTGCCCCTTTAAAAGTTTCTCATAGACTTTGAGATTTTCCAATGGAAGTGCCCTTTGCAAAATGAAACTGGCCTTGCCCTCTCCAAGATGAAATTCCAGGCCACAGTATGATTGATCTTAACTGCAAATCACTCTTAATTGCTATAAAGCAAAGTGTGATGTCACAATACAAATCACTATGGTAATACTGACCACTCATCTTAAGATGAATCTTAGTGCTTTGTGTAATCAACCCCAGAAAACCAACACCAGCAGTCTTATGTTTCCCTTTAAATATTTTATATTTCACTGTGTAATATCTTTATTATATGTAAAAATATAATGTACATAAATGTTCAAATGTAAACTTTTCGTCTGATAAATAAAAATCTTTAAATTCTGTTGAGCGTCGGTTAAAGACCCCAAAAATGAAATAATTCTTCTCTTAGTCTTAATGATTTTTTTCCAGTAAAAAAAATATTGTATTAAACTGTGTGGACAGTTTATATATTTTTTTTCTCATTTTGACTCTGGTTTCTTTCGGGCACGTTTGAAACTTGCGTGCAATAGTTTGAAACTTAAGCGCGCAAGTTTGAAACTTGCGTGATGCGGTTTTTCTACACGCATAGATATTCAATGCCGAGCCGAGGTGAGCTAAGGCTAAACCGTCAGATTCGTTCTTAACTTTTACAGGTTTTTTTTCTAGTTTTAGGGGAAAGGTATTTATGAATGGGAATCAAAGTGTGTTGAATCAGTTTTAAACTAGTGGTTTAAACCCGCCGAGGCTTGGTTCTTGATAATTAACCGGTTCGTCTCGGTAAAATTATCAAGAACCAGGCCTCCGCGGGTTTAAACCACTAGTTTAAAACCTCATAACCCCACATTGATTCCCTTATTCCAACTACAGTGTATGCACCCACCAATGTTGTCAAACTATGCACCCACCAATGTTGCTGTATGATTGTTTGTGCATAACGGCAGTTCACTTACTTTCATACACAGAGGTCAAACAACAAAAACACTTTTTTGCACACAAATTTGCAAGTACTATTCATTTTTACCTATAAAAGGGTCAAAACACACATACATGTAAAAATGTGTCTGCACCAGAAAAATCAACACAGAACTATTAGTACACGTTCTACGGTATGCTATGAAGTGTCAACACGCCCTTTACCAACGTTTCATCTGGCTAATGTACTGAGCGAGATGGCAGCAATTCAAGTTGATAATTGACGCGAAGTTTACACAGCCTGCAAACTGATCAGAAGGCAGCAGTCACACAATAAATGCAGAGCTGCTGATATTTGCACTGCAATCAGGGAGACTTTGTACAACAATCAGGGACATTTTTTGAATTATATTCAACATAATTAGGGAAAAAGTCTCCATAATATTTAAGGGAAAATTTCCTAATTTGTTTATCAGAACATCCATATACAGATTGGTTTAATTTCAGGAAACTTTCTGCACCATCAGGAAGAGTTGGCAGCTCTTTTATGCACAATGAATCCAGGGTTCCCCCCATGGACAAGCTAGCATATCGGGCCAAATTTCTTGCAAATTACGGGCCGATATGCAAAAAATTTTCCTTTTTTTACTCAACATTAAGTGAACAAAAATCATATGGAGATAAAACCGTTTAGAATGTCCCAGATTGCACAATGGCTTTTAAAACCAAATACAAACACCCAGTGAAAAACTTTCTGAGAACCTTGTTTCAATTCAGTGTGCTGTGGCCAATCTGCCAAAGTTTGGGTCCAGAATGCCCCACAGTTTAAAAAATCTTGGGGAGAACCCAGGGATTCCATACTACACATCTCAATTGTACAAGTCCTTGATACATAGAGGCCAAGGAAAAAGCTCATAAATGACACAAAATGAATAAACAAATTATTCAGATTCTTTTATGGTAAAACGTCACAGCGAGGTAGTGATATTGGGCAAAAATATATAGTTTGAGAGGTCACTGTCTGAGAGTAACAAGGTGGGTCACCTCACCTTGGGAGGGGCAAACACTTTACTGCAATTTTTTTTTAAATCACCACCCCAATGTCAATTCTCTTATCAATTTCGCAAGCTTACTTTTTACCCAAACTGACCAGAGAGTCAGTCTTTTACACACACACACACACACGAATTCATATAAAAACAGGACTGGAATTACACGGAGGCCATGGCCTCTGTTGCCCTGTTCTTGGCCTTGGTGCCCCTTCACAAAACTTCCCTATAGACTTGAAGATTTTCCAATGGAAGTGCCCTTTACAAATTAAAAATGGCCATGCCCTCCCCAAGATGAAATTCCAGACATGTAAAAAGCCTTTAGTTAAAACAGTTTTAGTAGGGCTCGAATGTTTGTTACACTGGACCACCCCCTGAGGCAATGATTTTAGTGTTGGGCCAGTAAACTCATGACTGGATAGGTCAGACAGTCTTGTGGTTTTTAATTGAATGACAATACCTCACTCAGTTCACTCTGTAATATCTTAATTAAGCAAACTATGTTCAATTGTTGACTGTGGGTCTGGTATTAGCCTACCTTTCAATTCAATAAGTAATAAAAGATACTTAATTTACCAATAAGACAAATGAAGTCAATCTTCTCATGTCTAGGTGCTTATTCATAGTATAAAAGCAGTTAAATGCATGTTAAAATGTGTTGGAAAAGTTTTTTTCTCATGTTGTATCTGGTCTTGTAAAAAAATGTCTGGTCCAGTAAATATTTTAAGCTACAAGCCCTACAGTCTTGTGAGTTTTCCCCAAAATACCTTATCAATTTCAGGCAAATTCAAATAGACTGGTGCAAGTCTCGTACATATCGAAAACGTGAAGACAACTCGAACGAAAGACTATATTTTCTATGAAATCTAATCTTCTTTTTAAAATTATATTTATAAAAAATTCTTCAAAATGAAAATACCCATAGCAAGTTGTTGTAAATAATATTTCAATTTTTATATCATACAAATATTTTGCTAAAATTTACATTAAAACAAAATTAACACTAGGGACGAGGATGCTTAGTTTTAGAAACCCCATTTACCAATCAAGCCCAAATGTGTGCATTCATCACATAGGTTTAATGACAACATGACCGTCAGTTGGGCAAAATTCTGAATTTTTTACAAGTTACCGGAAACGGAGGTCAAGTCTTGTTGGGTATTCTTTGCTATTTTGTTGAACTGATTTTACTTTCATACTGTTTGTCACTTAGTATTACATTCTCAACAAATATTTTTATGGCCATAAACTATCGTTAAGCTAAAATAATTGACAAAACAAAATTTCACCCTAATACTCGGGAGACTTACACAGTCTATTTTGGTCTTAGACTGTAACAGAGGGAGGTGCAGTCAAAATCAGCTCTGAAGTTTATATTTTTTTAACTAATTTCATTTTGTACAGAAAACTTCACTAACACAGAGAGAAATTTGTTGTGTTAAAAATGCGTAGATAATTTTTGCTTTCAAACTTTTAAAACAATTTCTTTTTTTCTTTTTCAAGTAATAAACCACAAGGGACACTGACTGGGTATATTTTGAATAATTTAGGGTTGAATAACGGAAAATTTACTAGAGTGGGATTTGAACCTGCGACCTCCGCATTAACGTGCCGGTGCTCTACCAACTGAGCTACGTAGCCCTGGCTTAAGTTGGCGGTCTCCCTATTTTATCAAGATGTTTGTTCGAGAATGCCAGTCAAAAACTATTCATCCTGAAACAACCGTATAACTAGGGATCACAACCAAGATTTACGACACAACCTGGAAAGCAGCAAGAGAGAGACCACCGTAAGGGGTTGGACATTTCAAGTATCAAGTTACGACCACAAATAGGCATACTAACCACACTTGTTATTATAAATTAATTATAATTTAAAATCTGCACCATGGGCATATTTTAGGGCAAGCGGCCAAGCGATGAAAACAAATTTAGTTTTCAGAACGTCTGACTCACAATCAGATGTAAGAAGTCACAGCAAGTAAGAACAATCAAGGACATGCCAAAAATAGATGGGCACCAGGGCAGTAGCAACACTGTGCAATACAACAACGATTATGGTTGGTAACCTGCTATGCTTACTGCTTGCAGCAAAGGTACACCAGTCCGAACCATTCTAAAACCATGGAGCAATAAACTTTGCTAGAACTATGACGCTCTTACCGCTAACGTCTCCACATTCGTTCCGATAGTGGAACCTCACAGTTCTAGGAGTAATGTCCGAACTGGGCCCAATTTCATAGAGCTGCTTAACTTCCCTTAAAGCACAAAAAGTAGCTAAGCACAACAAAATTATGCTTACCTGAATAAGGTTACCAGCCAAAACACCTCGTCACCTGTACAATTTGTGACTGGTATCCTGTTCATTTCTGCTTAGCAGAAAATTGTTAAAAGCAATATTTCTGCTTTTAAAAGCAGCTCTATAAATTGGGCCCTGGTGGATTTGGCTTTATTATCATGTGAACTAGTTGCGATAATCGTAACCCTCCATCCTCCCGGCGGTGAGGATGGAGGGTTACGATTATCGCAACTACATGTGAACAAGCGTTAAAGCGAACCAAAGCAAAGCAACACCTTTAACCCTCCTACTGTCAGTGACTCTTGGCAACATTTTCCAGTGAGTTGACCAACCATTCGAAACCATTCGACTGCCACGGTTGTGTACGGTGGCACAACTTCGCACAGAACTAACTGTGTGCTGTGTACATGCATTCCCTCATGGTATCATATTGCAGGCTGGCATAGTTGATCTATCATTCAAAACCACAGTGAATGGTATTGATTGGTCAGACAGTAAGAGGGTTAAGTGAGGGATCAACCTCATCAGTCACACTAGTCCCGCATATACAGACCTTTGACATGACAGTCAAAACTTAACTTGCCTGGTACGAAAAACCATGGAAAACTGTGCAGCCTCCTTGACCTTGTTTATAATGCTCAATATTTCTTCCTTTTCATGTGAATATATAGTGTTAATTTATGTTTGAGTGCGTGAATGTTCATTTGACCATTAAACTGGTTGCGATCGCTACCATTAACAGTTTTACATCAGACACAAGCAGATAAATATGACAATACATCAGCTGGTCAGTCAGTCACTGAGCTGCTGCTGAGTCAGTGGTCCGGTTATAACTTCAGAAAACTGAGTGAGACGTCACACAACAAATCTTCAGAATCTAAAACAAAACCTGAACTTCAAGCGTAATTGAGTTGCAAGACCTTATTTACAACATAAAAAATGGTCGGTTAAAGAGCAATTGGACTTCCTGCACACCTACCTTTACACAAAGATTTTCATGCACTGCACTTAAAAGTAGACGACAAGCAACGGTAGAAAATACACCCCGGCAAACTTACGTTCGAGTTAAAAATCTAAATGATTACATTTCCGGTAGAATTCTGTCGAACCGCTAGAGGGCGGTGCAGTTGGTAAAAAATACCCCCCCCCCCATGTCTGTGCCCCTCCCCCAACCCACCTGTTGCGCTAAAGTGGAACAGAGTACTCTATCAGCACTTTGTTGTTCTTGCATAATTGAGATTAAGGAACCGATCTTTCCAAAGTAAAAGCAACAAACTAACAAACAGCCCCCCTATAATAAATTTTAAAAAGGGCAGGGAATCTGTCAAAAAATATTGTAATTCTTGTTTGTAGTGATTTGAAACTTTGTATGCATGGTGTGAATACAAGCATAGAGCAGGGGGTCTGGTCCTTGCTCTATGATACAAGTATGGGTTGCAGTCACGAACCACCATTTTATCACAACTATAGCTCTACATCAATGCATTATTATTTCACATAGGATGTAGGCTCATAATAGCTATGTGTAGGCCCTGCCCTGATCGCCTAACTGTTTTATGGTGAAAAAAAAACAGAATTAGCTGTTGCAAACTGCAACTGCTTGTCAACTCAAAATGACTCGTGGTATAAAATGCAAACAATATTGTTAGTTGCATGACGTTTCAAGTCAAGTCTTTTTAAAGTATGTAAGCATACATCGGGGAGGATCATGTTATCGTCTTAACTGAGCATTTATTTTGGCAACCGTCGGATTAAAAGTCAACACTGCAGTACTGTTGACGCACTCTGTGGCTCTATTGGACGGAAATTCCATATCTCAAAATACACAACTTTTTTGAAATTGTACATGAATTTGAGAAACCCAACTTATCTTTCAAATTCTCTCTGAGTATCCATCAATTCTACTATTAGTAAGTGGTTTCCCGTTCAATAAAATATCAAAATTGATGAGGATTATATCTCACACATTATGAAAAAGATACAACATCGGGAAAATATTCCATAAAATGCAAATTATATTTTTGCTGGATCACAGTCCTATACTTGAACCCTTTACTACTGGACCGCCCAGCCGCCCAGTGCGGTACACTGTTACACGCAGTCAGCGGCGGCGCTAATGGGGGGGGGGGGGCACGGGGGGGAGGCAAATGCCCCCAGTTATTTTTTTGCCCCCCCCCCCCAGTTTGCCCCCCCCCCCCAGTTTTTTCCCCGATGGTGGAAATTGAGTTTAATTCCAAACCATTGCACCAATTTGTTACAATGTTGTTTGCGCTGTAAATATAATAAATTCAATTTCATCCATCATAATTAGCTGGCACCGTCAAAAAAGCCCAATACACTTTCCATCTCCGGCAATGTTAATAAAATGTGGATGTTATTTATCTGTACAAGCTTGGAAACTTGTTATAAATAGAAATGCATTGTCTGCCCAAAACCGTAAGCAGCCATTGTACACGTAGTTCGCACAAACGGTGCAAAATCTTATTTCTAAAGTTGTGAATTGTAGGCTTATACAGTACATTAGACCTTTGTTTGCCCCCCCCCCCCTAAATTTAAGTTTGCCCCCCCCCCCCAGATTAACAGGTCTGGTGCCGCCGCTGCACGCAGTAGGAGAAATTACTCACCAGCTTGTGTGTATTTGGAGAAATAAAAGTAACATCAAAATGAACTAGATCAAGCAATCATTTTTAATTTCCCCCTTTCACAGTTGCCTTGCTAAATGTTCACGCTGTAATGATAATGACATAGTTATTAATTGTGGCTCTAATCAACACACAAGCTCATTTGTAACAATATTTCTATCATCATGATGTTACTGTAAAAAACAAGTGCTTTAGCAAATAATCAGTATGAGCATTGATGCCAGGTAAAAGCCTTCACAAAAGTATATTGTGCATTGCACTAAAAAATAACCGCCATAAAATTCACCGTTAACCGTTAACGAGAGGCACTTATTGTTCCCAGGGACTTATCACTTCCCGAATTGTAATAATGACAATACTAAACGAAAAGGTCAAAACATTGTTTTCGTAAATATGCTTTTAAAAGCTTCGGGTATCTTTTAAAGTTTGAACCACGAGCAATTTTCTGCAAGAATCTTGATAACTAAACACCTTTTCAGAAAACGCGGGCGGTGCAGAGGGATAATGAGGGTTTGCCCGTTTCTTGAGATTCAGTGACGAAACTTAGAAACTATTCGGTAACATTTAGGGGCGGGCAAGGGTGGCATCGTTTCTGTTTGTTTGTTTGTTGGGGTGTTTGTTTGTTGGGGTGTTTGATTGTTGGGGTGTTTGTTTGTTTGTTTGTTTGTTTGTTGGGGTGTTTGTTTGTTTGTTTGTTTGTTTGTTTGTTTGTTTGTTTGTTTGTTTGTTTTTTGTTTGTTTGTTTGTTTGTTTCGTTTTGTTTTGTTTTCTCTGTGGGGCACTTCTGGCCACTGAAAACTATTGTTTCCGTTCTCATCTTTTTTTAACAAGCCCCCTCTTGTTAGGCATATGCCATTCACTTTTTTTAAACAACTATACTGAAGTGGAGGTAAAACATATACATTGTCCTTTTTGCTTGAAAATAGAAAAATAGTTATCACAACATTGAAATATATAGGATCGATCTTATGAAATGTAAACAATTATTATGAGAATTGTTTATCTAAAAAGTTCAGATCTCAAAGACTCTAAAAGAGGGTGAGTCAACCGAGGGGGCGCGGACATAAACAACACGGGGATACGTTCCCCCGTGCCCCCCCCCCCCCCCACAACCCCACACAAACTTTGTTACCGGTACGCCATGCCTGAGTTGTTGAGATTATTTATAAAATTTTAGTCACGACAACATGAACAAAATAAATAATCGATTATTCTGATTTTCCGATTTTTTTTTGCGCTGGTTGCGTTTGCTTGCCGATGTCATATTATTTGTTTTGAAGCCTTCATCTTGTTCCACCATACGGTTGCAATTCTTTTGTTATGTGATTAATTTTACATAATAGGTTGCCATAATAGTACATACGCACATGCAGATGTCAATAAGCGGTTTTGATTCGCCCAACTTTTTAACAAACTTTTTGTTGTTGTTAATTCGTAAATAAAATAGCTTTAGAATTGAGAAAAACAAAATACTTTAAGGAAGATGATGTAATTTTGTTTATAAAGTATGGCAAAGTTAGAGTATGCACTTTATAACTTGGTATACATAATTGTATACAAGACCGCGGAGGAAAAAAAAGGTTCAGATTCAGAACATCAACTACATCCTAGGCATTGGTCGAAAATGATTTGTAGGCAGTCTCGTCACTTGTTGAATTTACAAATGTAACAGTTCATCAGATCGTATGAAAGTTATCGTGAAAAAAACATCAGCATGCTAATTTAATGAAGACACAATTTTGTAAACTTTAAAACATCTTGTTTGACAAAAATAGTTTGCCCGTAAAGATGGGGGTGCCAAGAAACCGTCAAATGTTCTGCAATACAGCAATAACTGATGAATCGATTTTTGTTTGCGTCACGTCTGTGTCTAAAGTGGAAGGTACAACTGGGATAACGGGATGGAGTGGAACACAGGTCCTATCCATCTTAAGACATTGTATCGCAAAGGGGGACAATGAATGAAAAGAACCCACACGGTCTATCGCCTAATTTCTCAGCTCTCACGGTAGTGAGAAACGCAATCGTAAAGTCGCCTTGAAGTATCAAGTTCGACTGTTATTATTCATTTATCCTGGATTTATGCGGCTAAGAGCTTTTGTAGAGTCTTTTGGCTGAGCGCTGGACACTTACTCGTTGGTGAGATTGTTGTTTGTGTTCTTCTCCATGTCTGGTAAGTATACCCCCTCCACTTTCTCACATGCTCCACCCCTTGAATTGTTTCTCTCTTGAACGGCTATATAACTTGTGAGCTGCTGGCCTCAGTGTCATCAGTTCCTTGCTAATTGAAGTTGGAGGCTAGGCAAAGACAATTTTAAAATGTTCATATTATTTACTAAAATTTAATTTTCAGATAATATAAAAGTCGCACAGCAGAGGATGCCATATGATGTTGTTATTTATAATCAATTTTAGGGGAAGGGGGATTGCAGCGGACATTTGCTTATAAGAATAAAGAGTTAGACCGAAGAAGTGAGACACAATTGGGTTTTTTCGGCGGCCTGGTCGTCAAAATGATGATTCGATCCCAGTTATGTTATACTTACTAGTAATACTGTTAGTTACTAGGCCTAGTTCAAACCATTTGAACCCGGCGTCGATCGCGAGAACACCAACCCCGCCCCGCCCAGAGTCCCCAAATGCACACCATTCGCAACCCTTCAGGAAAATTAATACTTCCTCAACTTTAATTCCAGTATATTTTTAGAATTTGACATAAATTAATGCTTGATCTGTTTCATTTGACACCAACAAAATGTAGACTCAATTCTATAAACAAGAACAGGCTAGTCGACATCATCTATACGTTAACCCGTCTCTTTGGCTGCGAGTTGTGGCTGTGACGGTTTAAAGCCACACAACCAGTACAGCGTTCGTAATAGTAATGAAGCCGTAAGCTCTAGCCAACACCAACTACACTTCAATAACTATCTGTACGCTATCAAACTTCGACATCATAAATCTGAAAAAGCCGGAACTTGGTGCTCGGTCGATTGAAGTTCATTAAGAGGATTTAAAACCGTCAGTTTATTTGCTCACACACGACATTTCTTGCAGATTTATCTAAAAGCAACGGGGAACTTGGTGCTCCCATTGCGGACGATTCGTATCCAACCACATCTGGGCAAGGGACAGACACTGTCGCCGTTGCAGTGAGTGCAGACTCGCCAGCAAAACTTCACCACGAGAACAGGGACACTAGCGAGTCGGCCATGTACAATATCGAACCGGACAACGGCGCGTTCAACGGTGGGGATGAACCCGATGCGTTGACTGGGCGACCCGTGTCACGGCACGGCACTGTCAGTCGGGACCATTGTCACAATGCTATTGAGTATGAACTGGATAAGTTGAAGGCAGATGACGGGGAGGGTGCAGCAGACAACAGAGCTAAGGTTATTCGATCTATGCCGACAACTCTGAACAAGAAGAGAGAACTGCGGTGAGTAAAACAATAAACAACATTTAAATTTGACCTAATTCACGAAATAATTAGATTAATATAAACCAAGATCGGGTCCAGTTCCCATTTAATGCTATTTCACTTTCATGATAAAGTTTTACTGTCAGTGTCATAATATTTCATGTTTAAAACTGTAATTAGTAATGTCTGTCTCCCCTTTTCAAAATAAGTCAAACTGAAACCCCCTCTTTTCAAATGGTAATGGTTTTCTGAATTGGAGTGGCCTACCCTTGGAGTCTGGACTCCTTTGCCACTTTTGTATGTTTAATTCTCGTTGTATATTTTTTATTTTACATATTTTTATTGTTTTAATTTTTGTTTAATGATCCGAACCACACTTTATTACATTCCTTCTTCTGCATAGAAAGATTTACAGAGTGTACAGTATACAGAGATGAACTTAAGAACTTTTAATTAGCAGGTCTACAAAGTGTGTACTGTTACTGTTGTGTTGTCATTTAGCCTTCAAGAAAGGCTCTGCAACTAGTTGAAATGTCAGGCCATTAATTATTTTTTGCATTTATACCTCGGGTCCTTTTGATTTGAAAGCAGTTTGCAATACCAGCTGATTCTATTTTCTTAAAGTAATAGTTGTTACAAAGTAAATGAAATCATAACAATGTGCCCTTTCGGGGGAGTCTTTGGTCTTGACAGTGCTACTGGCTGAATTTCAGTTTCTACAGTATGTTTGCACGAGCATTACCGATGCGCATGGTCTTTCCACTTGAATGTTCTTGTTTATAAGTAAAAAACTCTACTTTTAACTAACAATTCCTCAAGAGGAATATTTAGAAAAGGGAAGTAAAAGTCAAACCTTCATTTTGAAAAATGAGAAAATGTGTGGGTCAGATGTGGGTCAGATACTGCACTTTTTTCCAACTTTTTCCCCTGATCATCTGTTTTGTTTTATGGTGAGGGAAGAAGTCTAGTTCAAGCCTGTACCTTGAGTGGATATGACATTTTCAATTACACATTGTGAGCGAGCTCCCTTCCACAAAACTGTAATTGGCCTTTTTGAGATGCTGTGTAGTGGACACTATAGGATTGCACTGTTTTGGTGTAAACAGACATATTAACCCAAACCTAATACTATAGTAGTACTGTGTCCACCATTACCTCAAAATGGCTTATTGAGTCGTTATTGGTTAATGACTTGAGCTGTCAAAACAGCTCAGCAAATTTAGTTGTTAAAGCTCCAAGGGACGCTAGTTAGTAATGGAAGACTTTATTTATAGAATATATAGCGTACACAATTATTTGAAAAATAACAATAATTTCTCCAGGTTGTCGTTATACATTTATTCCCATTTCAATATAAAAAGTTTGCAGCATTAGCAGCTGGTTTTTCCCTTAAAGGCAGTGGACACTAATGGTAATTACTCAAAATAATTATTAGCATAAAACCTTACTTGTTAACGAGTAATGGGGAGGGGTTGACAGTATAAAACATTGTGAGAATTGGCTCCCTCTGAAGTGACATACATGTAGTTTTCGAGAAAGAAGTAATTTTCCACAAATTTGATTTCGAGACCTCAGAATTAGAATTTGAGGTCTCGAAATCAACCATCTGAAAGCACATAACTTCGTGTGACAAGGGTGTTTTTTCTTTCATAGTTATCTCGCAACGTTGACGACCAATTGAGCTCAAGTTTTTACAGGTTTGTTATTTTATCCATATGTTGAGAAGACTGGTCTTTGACAAAGTGTCCTGTGTCTTTAATCTTTAGTGACTAGCCAGCAGAACCATCAGCTTTTTAACTAGTCCATTATATTTCATATTAAATGGAGATGCTTTTACACACTGATCTATCATTTGGCCAGCGGAATCATTGTTACGGGAGAACGCTGATTAACCCAATGCACCAGCTCCTCTGAAACAAAAATAGAATAAAGGAAATTTTGTTCATTGATATCATTCATTATTGAAGATGCTATACGTTCGTTATTTGGCCGGTTTGAGCCGAAAATTTAGATTTCAATTTTAAGTAGCTATTCTAAGCTGTCCACCATTGATTAAATGGTAGTTAATTAAAAACAAATAAAAATAATTATTGTCGGGATCCTTACATTATCTCACGTCAATCAGCCATACAAAACATATTTTGCACATTACGTGTGTATTTGTTCACTGTCCGTGGTGTACATTTATGCGAAGGTTTTTGTATACTTTTCGTTTTGAAACTACAAGAGGAAAAAATATTATGAAACATTTGTTTCTGCGACAATCAGGCCATGCAATTTAAAAATATTATAAATTAAGATAGACGTTCAAACCTTTACAACAACAAAACATGTTGCACATATGAACAAAAAAGACTGTCTTGGGGTAAAAAAAAACCACTAATTCAAGCACTGGGAGTAAACAGAATAAATGTTATTCTTACTCAGTGTGTTGATAGCAAACATGAGCCGAGTTTGATCCGCTGTTGAATTGAATCATTATTAAGCCTCCACGTTCTCCGGAATAAGCTGCCAATAAAACAGTCTGTTTTTTTTAACTTGTTACCAAAGTCAGTCCAATCTGGAAAGCTCCCAGCCCCCCCCCCCTAAAAAAAGGGAGATTTTAAAAATTGCCAAATCATACATTTTTATTTTTCCAGTGAAATTATGAGGCCGCAAAAAACCTTTAAAGATTGTTGATTTGTATCCCAAATATTTAAGCTAAAGAAAAATGTAATTTTAACTAAAAACTCCGCTCCCCCCCCCTCGAAAAAAAGGTTGAGGGGAGGGGAAAAGAAGATGAAAGTAGGAGAAGAGAAAAAAAGGGTGTAAATTTACAAATTGCATTTTCCCCATAGAACATGTGGTTATTTCAAACACAAGTGATGTCAGGTTTGATACATGTACATGTATTTGGCCCTCGTGGTTATTTAAAACGTGATGTCAGGTGTAATACATTTTTTGGCCCTTGGGGGGAAAAAGTAGGAACATTACATTTTTATCAAATACAAGGGCTGACATATTGTACTGTGCATTCGGGACATACTTTTATAGACTTCCAGGTCATTAGTAACAATTATGCTGATTTTTCTGAGGAGGAAAAACCCCTGAAATTGTATTTTAAAAGTAGGAAGAATATTATGCTTGTTGGTTCTTGTAAGGGCAGAGGGCAGTAACGAGCACCCTTTATGAGGGACACTTTTTTACTTGAACATTTAAAGGGGAACCAAAGGCAAAGACCATGGGCACGGACTGTAATTGTCTCCATTACCACCTGCTGTGAAACATCAGGCCTGGCCGTACATGTATACATGGGATTCTTTGCATTGGAGACCCCTTTAAAACATCAATTACAAATGTATTCAAAAGCTCTGCTTCCATAACTTCCACAATTAATTCACACTCAAAGACACTACACATGACTGGTCAATTTGTTAAGTTGGTGTCAACATTTTTTGGTCCAAATCATTCATTAAAAATATTCAGTATATAATGTGTATTGTGTACATCTATCCCCTGAGAATGTTATGCGTGCGTAAGTGGAGTCAATTTCTTTCTTCTATTGAAATGAGTTGATGGACCACTGCACAGGTTCTCGAGAATTGTTTGTATTATTTATTGAGCTGTTGATTTTAGTATTCCCTATAATTTGTTCTATGTCAGTATTCACTTAAATATCCATTGTGTTTCGGTTTGCCTTGTTAGTTTTGCATTAAAATGTGTTTTAAGGGGAAAAAAAGGAGGAAAAAATAAATAGAGAAGTTATAGGTATTTATGAGATTACAGACAGTGTGATGAATAAAGAATGAATGATGATAGCCTACATTGTAGCAGCAGCATTGTTGAAAAACATGTTACCGTCAATTACAAAAACAGAGTTAAAGAAAAGGACAAACAGTACATATTTGTGTAATACACGTACATGTGTACTGTGTAAGTTCACTGGGCTCAAAATTGACTCTGGACTGCAGGCCTGGAGGCCATTGGTTTTAGTGTCGGACCAGTAAACTCACCGCCGGGTCTGGTGGTTCTCAATTGAATAAAATACCCCACTGTGAAACATCTTTGATAAAAAACAAACTACATGCATCAACTCATGACTTTGAGTTGATAGTATCTTTCCATTCTGTTAAGTATTGAATATCAAAGTTTATATAACACCTAAGCAAATCCTTGCCATTTGTTTGAAGGATTGTCCGTCACGTGATAGCAAATACACGTACTACTGCACGCTACATCATTCACCGTGCATTTTTCATTCCATTCACCGTGCATTTTTCGTTCCATCCGATTTGTTCTATTGCACGGTGCGTACCACATCATTACGTGCGCTGTCTGCGCTTGGTCACTGTTGAATCCAAACAAGCGGAACCAACAGAAATGGGTGCAATGTCACGATTAAATGTTGTACGCTTTGTTGTTTTGAAAGTTGTACCTTCCAATCAAAATGACAAAGATCTACTTGGATGTTATATCAAAACAAATAATGAATGTTTTTCATTCGTGCAATAGTGAGAATATTCTCATTCGTTGAAAGATGGAATGTTCCATTCAACTCGACTCCGCCTCATTGAAAAGAACGTTCCATCTTTCAACTCATTGCACACATAATGACTTCTCCATTCATAAGACAAATAAGATTTAACTCTTCTCTTGATGCTTGTTCAAATAAAAACAGTTTATATACAGCACACTAATCTGTTCAGATATTTTTTTGCCAAAAAAGAGTGAGAAGCCTGATGTTTCCACCCTAGCAGAGTCTTCCTCAAAGGCTATAAATAACAAATAAAAAATTATATTTATTTTGGTCTCATTTTGCTCTGTTTTTTGTTTTGTCTGTAAGCCCTGCAATCTTGTGGATTTCCCAAACAAAATTAAGCACTTTTTCATTTTTTTGGTCTCTCATATGCATCTTGTCTGTCAATAGGTTTGGCCACAAAATTCATGTGTCAATCAGACTTAATTGCTGCCTATGATCTATTGACTGTACACCCTTTCCGTCATCAAAACTGTGATTCTGTTGAACTGTTTAATGCCATTTTAAATACATTCTAAATTTCTGCCAACAAAATTCATAACAAGGACTTAATTGATTTTAAAAGTACTCTTGTTTAAATGTCAAACCAGAGTTTTATGGATTCAGAATCAGTCGTTTCAATTACATGTAAAAACTTACCATGATATTTACAGATATTCATACTTCTGGTTAATGGTTAAATCATAACCACATGGGTTCTTATTTATAACTTGTACACTTTCTGATGAATCATAGTTGGTTTACATATATTCACACTTTTTGACAGATCCTGTAGATAAGGGGCCATGTAGAATAATAATAATAATGATAATAATACGAGATATTTATATAGCGCATAATGCAGAAGCCTCTATGCACAACACAAAACATAAAAACAATGACATAAATATAAAAGTAAGTTACACAACTAAAGATTCAAACAAATGATCTATGTTCATTTTTTATTTATTTTTACAAATTTATTGTGGGTGAGTGCGATCAAAATTTTGGTTTCATCTTCATCTTCCGTTTCAATTTCAAAGTTTTAGACTGGAATCCGGGAAAAGCCATTGAAAACTCCTGAGCTGGGAAAACATTGATCTAAAAGATCTGCTTCATTCGAGACACTACTTTGTTCTAGTCAGTTGGGTGGGTGGGTTAAAACAATTTATAATTTTTTTTAAAGGAGATATGAGCTGTTAATTGCCTGACGTTTCGACTATAGCAGAGTCTTTTTCGAAGGATTAAATGTTAGCCTCTGCAATGGTCGAAACGTCAGGCATTTAACTATGTTTTCGCCTTTTCTATGCATTTACACTTTCGTCAGCCTGTAATTGGGCAATTCCACCAAAAAGTGTCCTCGACCCAAAAAATTGAAGTCAAATTCATGGAATTAATTTTAAAGTAGCAAGAAAGAGTGATAACTAGTGATTTCAAATCTTTGTTTGTTTCAAAAAAAATTCTTGGTTTTCCATGTTTTTTATCGATAATTAAAAAACTTTTTTTTGTGCCAAATTCATGATTTTTTTGAAGTGTTTGGTACAATTGTCTAGATATACCCCCTGGTTACATTTTAAAAGATATTTTAATTTTTCATGGCTAAAAACATATAACCGGGGGTACTTATTCACAATTTTGAAGAAATTTAATTGTAAATTTATTCACAGGGTGCTGCCGCTCGTTTTAATTAGCCCTTAATTACTAATTATGAAATGTAATGTCCATGACATTGCATGATGCTTAGTTTTCCATTCTGAAGCCAGTAAGAGATATTTTTATGAGACTTCATATGCAAAGCTAGTTTTTAAAGGCTAATCCTATAATGCAAGAAAACTAATAAAAAATTAATTACAATTGTGCTAACGAGTGTCATGGACATTACATTTATTGTCATGGACATTACGTCATGGACATTACATGTCACATCCTGATTAAGACACTTAACTTTTCAAACAGTGGAATGATCCTCTATATGGGTAAATGCTACATTGTATCATTTGGACCTCATAGGAAGGTCAAACCTGGATTAGTCAAAGAGAATACTTGTCGTAGACCTCATCACAAATTTGTTTCAAGCACATGTTTATAGTGACAACATTGTGCACAGATTCTACAAACGTACAGCCCAAATCTGAGATTTTCAGGTGAGCCTTCTTATTAATATGAAACTGTTCTTTCCTAAAAACATTCAAGTGAACATGTACATACTGAAATATATGTATGTAAAAACTGTTGGTGAGACATGTATGTAGGACATTATAAACACAATTTATCATCAAAGAAGACTTCTCAAGGCCTAGGCGTGGTGCAGATTTGTACACATCTACGGATACATGATACACCATAGCTTGGATACAAAGACGTCATACATGTAGTAATTCTTTATTTTTACATAATTTCAGTATGGTTAAGACTCAAGTAGAGTGGCAGAAAAAGTACAGAGAGAAAATAAGACAAAATCTGGAAAAGATGGCAGCATGTCAATCTCGAGGTGGAACGTGTAGAGGATGACCTCATGACTAGGTCTACTTGGAAAACCAAGGAAGCAACGTTTGGCCTGCTGTTCCTCTCAAGAAGTCATCCCAGCTCATTTCAACTGATCTTCTGGGAATTGTTCACCCAGTCACGAACATAGCAGGATCCAGATCAACTTTTAAAATTACAGAAACCTTTAATGTTTAATTTCCCTTTATTGTCGTCACAAAATGCTGACGCAAGATGGTCAGCATGTTACTCGAGATGAACAATCACCTTGTGAGAAACACATCAAAGGGAATTATGGGAAAGATAATTAGAAATGAAAGGTCACTACATGTACATGTACATACCTACATCTCTGGTCTATCATAACTACTTCAAGGCGGAAGCCAGCCTGGTTAGATGTGGACGGAGAGTGCAAAAAGGGGACTTACAGGGGGCGGGGTTTAAGTGAGATTCTGGGGGAGTTCTGGTTTTTTTTAATGTATGGAAGAGGTTAAACATTAAGATAGGGACATTAGATATATTTCAATATACATATTAACAGCAAGGCAGCACATGGGTTTACAAATTCAGGGTTAAGCATGATGCATCATTTTACAAGTTTGACGTAATGTCCATGACGCTAAAAATATACCAAAATGTAATGTCCATGACGCTTTATTAAGACGTGTAACAAAAAAGTAGTTGACAGGCGTTCTTAAAAATATTATTACTGTTCATGTTAACTACTTCTCTGTTTACTAAATAAACAAATATTCTAACAATTTTGAACTTTAACTTCACAGAGTTTTGGAATTGAATGTGTTGTACTCAAAACCCACTTCCGTTTTTCGTAATGTCCATGACGCTCGTTAGCAAGGCCCAGACTCATTAATTAATTAGAACTTTTCCAAAGACATAGTATCATTTGAACTACTAGAACACAAGATACTAGTATCAAACACAAAACTATATATCAAAGCTACTTGGTCTGTTTAGCTGATAAACAAAGTTCTAAAAATGTCTCCAAACGTAATGTCCATGACGTGGAATTGCCCAATTGCCCGTAGAATGGTTTTTGTCAATGTAATGCTGATTATCAGCAAAATTGTCAAGAAAGATACATTAAAAGACACATGTGAAAGTTTCAACTGAATACAGTACGTACTTGTTGAGAAAACAGCAATAAACTGTCATTTTCACAAGAATGTCAAATCCATTCACGTGTAGCGAGGTACCAACTGCATCTCTCGCCACAGGATTCGCGAACGGACACCAACCCTCAAAAATCTCAGATACGGTTCATGCATAAATCATTTCTCAGATGCAACTGTTTTATTGAATTCTAATCAACGGGGGCACTTCAGACGAAATAATTTCACATTAAAATCTTTATAACAAGTAAGTTTTCAGATAGAAATTACACAATTTGTTTTTACGGTCTTTACCATGAAGTATGAATCTACACTATCAGCCCATAAATATGTAGTAACTTTGGGTTTTCTAGATCTTTTTAAGATTTAGTACAGAAATGCAAATTGTCTGACAGATTCTACATATAATTGTATATATTGGTTGGCTCACCTTCCCTATGCCCTTGTAATGGATCAAATTTTTAATGGTATCTGAACTTTATTTGCCTGCAGTGCAATAATACTGGTGTTTTGTCTCAAATTTCCTTTCGTAAGAAAAGGTTCTTCCGAATTTTTTGTTGTTGTTACTTGAACTACATAATTTTGTAAACGATCCAGGACCCCCAGGTCTGCAACTTTTGTCCCACCGTTAGCAACACAAGCATAGGACTGACAGGAAGTGTAGAAAAATTAAAGCTAAAGAAGGAATAAGGAATAAGGTCGAAACCATTCTTGTCTATCCCTCATCAGATCAGTTGGAAGCACCTCAATGTCCCTGGCAACTACATCCGTATAGCTGAGCTTTTGTCTTCCCCTATATTTCTCCTTCCTTGTTTTGGTGAACCAGGTGATAAGCTGAGAGATGGGCTCTTTTGATGTTTCTGTGTGAGTACCCTGCTAGTCTCAGATGACGCGACACGCTGTTGTATTTCCTAGTGGATAGTTTTTGTTCACTGCAATACAGTTCAAATTGTCATGGTCATTATGTTGACTCTAGTGAAAAAGCATTTCCGTAGACGTTTTGTGTATAGCACACCCGCCACCCCGTCCAGTTACTCTTCCAGTTCCCCTGTGACTGTCCATGTATCTGATCTGAGCCATACAATAATGACGGATTTTACAGTTGATATGATCTATGTGTAGTCTGGTTTCTATTGAGGCCTGATTTCTATCACAGCACCGCCTGGTCATTTTGTTGCGTGCGGACCATGCTACATGTATGCCTTTTCTTTTGATGATTTCACCTTTGCTGTCTCTCACACGGAACTAAGATACTTGTAGTTGTCAACTTTGTTTAGTTGCAAACTGCTACATGTACTTGTTTTTGTTGTCAATTTTGTCCTGGGTGTTGATGTTGACTCCAAGGTATTCGGTTTTTGATTTTTTAGACAAGCCTTAAACCAATCTCCTAAAATCAAAATTCTTCATTTAATTTTAATATTTTGATAAAGAAAATAGCAGGTGTTCTGAAAGAGAGAGAGTTAAACAAGCAAGAAAGAATGGCCAAGAAACTGTAAATTTATGTTAAAATGTTGCTTCAGATTTCCGGAAATAGTGTTCCTCATTTATTTATGTTTCCGAAAGCGGCAGGAAATTAGCTGAGGTGTTGTTTCCGCCATCACCAGGTTGAGAGGCTGAAGTCCAAAAAACATCTGCTCATATTCTAATTAAGCTCCACGTCTCCACTGGGGAAATAAAATGATAGTATTCAGGCATGATGCCTAGATGTTTGAATTCTATTAAATGGGGCACAGTATAAAATGTTCATTATTGTAAAGGCTACTCTTCTAACCAAAACCTTTTAAGTTTTTAAAGGGAATATTTTGAAGGCGTCAGGACTGAGACCTGAGAGCTACATGTAAAGTGGCAATTGACTCTGTGACAACCAAGACCTATGGCTCTGATTTGTTCGAATTGGCTGTGAAGGTGTGGATGGGTTTCATTGATTTCGTCGCTGCAATCACAGAAAACTGCTTACGATTTATCTGTAATGAAGTGATGGGAACCAGTCGAAGAGGGTCATGCGCCACTTTGGGTGGTGTATAGTTTCTGCCATAAAGTGATGGGAACCAGTCGAAGAGGGTCAAGCAGCACTCTGGGTGGTATTGCTACGATAAAGTGATCGGAACCAGTCAAAGAGGGTCATGCGCCACTTTGGGTGGTGTATAGTTTCTGCCATATAAAGTGATGGGAACCAGTCGAAGAGGGTCATGCAGCACTTTGGGTGGTATTATTATGATAAAGTGATGGGAACCAGTCGAAGAGGGTCATGCAGTCAAATAGCTTCTGCTATGATAAAGTTTTTGCTCCCTAGAATTTAGGAATTTTGACTTGAGATTCCTGCTGGTGTAGAAGCCTTGCACCTGTTGTACCTGTTTTTTTGTTTTTTTTACAGCAAGCAAGCTTCTATGCAAAACATTACATTAAACTGTAGGGAATGTCATTTGGCTGTGGCTTTGGCTTTAGGCTGCATTGACAGTGTTGAGTGAATAGGACTTTCCAGCAATCCAGCCATAGCCACTGCAAAAGCTGTCAATAGGGACACTGTAGGGATGTTATAGATTATGGTGCCAATTGTTTATGAATATGTCCAAGCCAATGATTTTTTGGCCATTGCAGAAAAAGCGGACAGAATTCACAGAATCTTCCTCAGGCATGGCTATTCTGCATATTTTAGTCTGGTTTTTTTTATCAACACAGTAACCGATGCTGCCCTGGCTACATGTCTACCCTTGATCAAAAAATGATAGGCTGTGCACGCCATACGCAAGAAGAAGAAGTAAAATGTCTGATTTTGTTGCATTCACCCAGAAAAAGTTAATAGAAATGTAAACTATTCATATAGTCAGCCCTTGTGCTGACTTTTTCTGAAGGGCCAAATATCATTCCTTTATAATTTACACGTCAACCTGAATTTGTAGCTTGTGCATTGTAATGGGGGAGAGCCTTACACTGTTAATTACACAATTTGCATAACGTACAAATCCGAGACCCAGAAGCCTGAACAGCAGGAGTGACAGGAAGTAAACTGATTGTTTAAATCCTCTCGTATCCTGGCCATCCGTGTAAACAATAGAATAGCCATTGCATCTCTCCAATCAACTGTTGGACTGGTTGCGGACATTACACTATTTTTGTTCATTATACTACAATCCCTGCCAAAATGCTTTTGGCAACCTGACATTGACAATAAACATAATGTACCCTCCCCGATTCCCCCCCCCTCCCCTTGTTATCATTTTAGATTTATTTGTTTGAGATCCTTTTCCAATTTAAAGAATGGATTAATAGGTTTCCCCAAGTTTCTGAAATGTTGTATACAGACAATAACCTCCCTATCTGACCTTGACTTCCGTTTGAAACCGGAAGTTGAAGTTTCATTTAAAAAAATCATACTCTGGGAAGTGGCAGCCAGGAGACCCTCCTTAAGGGGATGCAACTTTCTTTTTTTTCAAATAAATCTTGTGAAAGATAAGCAGAGTACACTGTTCGAAACATCAAGACCGAACAAAACGGCGCTTCTCGGAGCATAAATTCCTTCTTGAAGGGATTTACAAGCAGTTTGTACCATGATAGAGTTCCCACAATGTTTACTACTAATTAGCAATACTTAATTGAGCTGCTTCTTGTTATTCATGCTATACAAATCTTCAAACACCAAGTCTCATAAAACCCAACTTCGCCGATCCACTTAGAGTACGTTCAGACGTGGAGTTAAACTAACCCTTAATCCAAAAGTGTTAGAATAACCTTCCGTTGGAATGCAAAAAAAACCAGTCCGCGAGGGTCAATTTGACCCTCAGAAGTGGACTATTCTAGACCGGAAAAAAAGGTGGACTAGCGCAGTTTAGCCCAGGTTTTACGACCTACCTCCCGCTGCGAGGCCCAGTAAACTATCATTGGAGCGCAACCGACCTGCCACTTCCGGTCTATTTTTACTCTACGTGACCCCCCAACCGCGGCGAAAATAAGGTGACGTCATCCTAATGTTTATCAATCGCATGTGTGCGTGGACGCGTCTGTTTGACTCCATTTTGATGTTGGTCCTTTGCTCGCTAGTCGCCTTATTTTTTCAAGTAATCGTCGTGGTTTTTTTTTGCTCGTCGCCATTTTCCCTGCTGTGTTGTACGATGGCCTCCCTATTCCAGCAGGAAAATCAGCGAGGGTCAAACTGGTAGGGCCAGGAGGTATCGGCTCTCATAAATATTTGGGGCGACGAAGAATAGAAAAGCCAGACTTTGATGTATCATGTGTTAAAGGCAGGGTGTACTTTTGGTATTTACTCTACCAGTTAATGACCATAAAAAAAACTGACTTAGCAAAGAGCACTGAAGAGCTGTTGACACAAAACATTGTTTGAAATGACCCCCTTTGAAGTACTGTAGTTTGAGAGAAAGAGGTAATTTTTCAACCCAAAATTTGAATCTGAGAAAGGCTTTAGGCATCTGAAAGTTCACAATTCAATGCAACAAGGGTGTTTTTTTCTTTCATTATTTAGTTGACTTGCAACTTCGATGCCCAATCGAGCCTAAATTTTCCCCCTTTTTTTTTTACTTCATGCATACATGTATGTTTGGACACAGCACCCTGACTGTTTGATCAATCCTTCCTCACTCCAGCACACAAACATAAAGCCAGTTTGATGCACTTTCTCATAGGATATTTGACTGTGCAACTTTGTACATGTGTATACCTTTGCCTGAGTAAGTTGTTGTGTGTTGCTATAGTTACACGACAACATCGGGCAACTAGTGTTGGGCTCATTTAACACTTGGGTCAGTGAAGCTTAAATGGGTCTTTTGTGGACGCGTTGAACCCCATTGTGTCACCTCACTCACCTGACCAAAGCCTCTTGAATAAATGCATTGATACATTGACATACACATACATGCTGACATATACATGCACATTATTTAACATTCGTTCTGCACATTAAACATTCTCAATAGAGTGGGTAATGTCAGCCTAATACTTATAAAACAGTTAAATACGGTGGCAAAAATGTGATGCGATCAAGCTAAATGAGTCTTTTGTCGACCCTTGACAATTTTTGTTTTTTTAATCTATTTGAAAGAAGTACAATCTCAGCTTTAAGGATATGAAAACCCTGTGTTGATACCACCTTTGGTTCAAAAGTTATGGGAGTCACCAAGAGATGTAGGCCCTATAGAAATGTAGACCCCTGTTGACCTATTTTGGCCTGTTATTCAATAATGCATTTACCGACAAACGACTCATTTAGCTTGATCGCATCACAAATGTGTTGGCAAAAGTTCATTCTTGTATTGTCAGAAAAGCTATGTGTCACGTGCTGTGTTTGTACCAGGCCTGGAATTTCATCTCTGAGTGGGCGAGGCCATTTTCCTTTTTTTGAAAAGGGCACTTTTGTTTGAAGCGTTTTGAATGGGCACCAAAAACATGTAATTCAAGGTGTGATAAACAACAACGTAACTAAGTTTTTGCAATACAAATGATATTTAAGTGAACTGTTCACATTAGGAGAAAGTAAAACTTTACAAAATGTAAGCAGAGCTGCCAACTCTTCCTGATTCTGCAGAATGGTCCCTGAAAATAAACCAATCTTTCCATGTTCCGATGAACAGATTTGAATAGCCCCTCGATTATGGAAACTTTGCCCCTATTATGTTGAATGTAATTTCTAAATATCTCCCTGATTGTTGTGCAAAATCTCCTGATTGCAAGATGCAAAGTTGGCAACTCTGTATTAAGCTTACATTAGCTTAGAAAAACCTTACTGGAAAATAGTTCATGTTGTGTGTATAATTTGTTCAGTTAAAGCTTTTTAACATGTTCAAGTATGCTCTCTTTGTTTCTTGTATGGTCTGAGGAAGACATGCAGTAGATCGTGCAAGAGTACAACAAAAGAACAAAAACACCTACATGTATCGTAATGAATGAATTTTGTATCCTAATGAATTTTTAAATGACCAAGTATTCCCTGTTTGTTCCCAAAATGTTTAAAACAGTCAAAGTAGAATCAAAGACCAGAATTAAATAGATGTACACTTCTCTATCATTTTGTTGTCTTTGCATGATGGAAAGTATAGTTTATATAATTCATTCAAGCCGCATTGATTGATTGATTGATTGATTGATTGATTGATTGATTGATTGATTGATTGAATTTATTCGGATAAAAATACAACAAGAACATGCCAAAAATACATACATGTACACAACAACAGGAGAAAATACAATGAAATAATATTAACCAAAACAGAACACATGTAAAATACAGCACAAAATTATCCAAGGATAGCCCCCCAAAAAGCCAATAGCTTAGACTTATTTCCATTGCGGTCCTTATACATGTATTGCTATTGGTGTGATATTTGGAAGATATTGGTCCATGCATTATGCACAGTTCGAAGTTTGTTGCCTCAATTCACAAAAAATTTGTCCGGGTTGACTTGTTGGGCATGAAGTCCTGTCCCTGGGGAGCGTTTGTTAATGTGTTCCGTGATATTAACCCTAAAGAACCCAAGTCCTACAATATCCTCATTGCCAAAGTGCAGGATTGTGAAGGACTTGGGCTATTAGGGATCTGCAACACAGGAGGATTTCGAAGGCTTTGGGCTAAAATGAGTTTTTGTTAGGGTAGGATTTCGCAGGACTTGCGCTACCGGGCTGTTTTTACATAGGAGGATTTTGAAGGTTTTATGTATTATGCAGCTTAGCCAAAATAGGATTCTGAAGGTTTTGGGCTTTTTTGACATTTTTTGACTCCCTAACTTCTGTCTCAAAAGGATTTTGAAGGATTGGGCTAATATGTATACTTACAATAACTTGAAGGATATTGAAGGATTTGGGCACTTTAGGTTTATTACCACTTTAATCCGAAGGATATTGAAGGATTTGGGCAGTATGTTTACCCAAGGGTCTAGTCTGTTAGGGTTAATGGCAATTGCATTGTCATCATAATCGCACTTTTGAATTGGACTTAACAGTAATGGAGCCGGCAATTACCAAATGAAGTATCTCATCGATAATTCAACACAACCGTCGTCAATAGAGCGTTGAAATAATCCTCATAAATTTAGGGAATAGTTTTATTTGTTTAGTGAAAACCTTCCTCTTTAGTAGATCCATTTATTTCTCTGGGGTTTTCCTCCCATACCTAAAACTGAAACTCTCTTCATTGTCTTCTCTCCAAGGGGTTCTTGGCTTAGCACAGTGATTAAGTTCCCTTTCTGAGAGTCCTTGGCGTCACAACCAGAATTGATAAGTGAAATAAAATGAAATCATACACTTGTAATTAAAGACCACTGGTAGGCTGGTTAAACCGTTAATGACACCTTGAAGCTCATAACTCATTCAACGGTAGTAGACATTCAACAGGGAAATTTCACTCTACACTTGTTTTGGAAGAAATGAATGCGTGTACAGGTACATGTATGTTTTAATTTGCTGTGGAGCATGGGCGTATGGGGACTCCTTGGTTAAAGGAGCAGAGAGGTTGATTCGCCTGAAATTTTACACAGATAAATAAGTACCGATTCCTAACACTGGGTTAAAAGTTTTTTTTTTTTGTGCATTCTCTGACCATTTGTTCCTTCTTGCCGTGCCCAAGTTTTTCCCCCACTGTTTTGCCCGAATTAGGATGGGCATTGGGCCCCCCAGTAAAATACGTCACTACACGGACTGCGTGAAGGTTGTTTATCTTCAATGCTATGCATTTTTTTTCATTTTCGATCAGTGTGATACTGATCAAAATGTTTTTTTTTTTTACATTATGAAACAATTTTTTATTGAGTTTACTCGACATATGTCGTTTCTCTTTCTATAACAAGTTTATTATGAAGGATGCAGGGGTAAAGCTAACATACTTCACGGGGTCGAAGTTGAGTAGACATAGACTAATATTAATAACCATCTAGAACAGGGTCTGGGTGCAGCTAGTCCTGCTGTATTTAAACAGTGCTTTGTGTGTTGTCAAGGAATTCACTATGCCCTTTCTTTATGTCTGAAGTTTGCTTTGAAAAAAAAAATCCCCATCTGATTCTGTTTGATGTTTAAGGTCAATCACAGTCCAAGTTTTATACGACACATTGAACTTGGTGTACATTCTCCAAATATTGCATTTGTGTATGTGCATGTATGTGTGTCCTTCCTGGGTGGTATTGTGAACATATTTTGCACATTATAATGTACCTGTATGTAACTCTTTTTAAATCCCCCCCCCACAAAATCATATTCAATATCAATAGTGTAAAAGGTATAGGAACCATTACTCAAATCGAGATATACTGTTAATGCCCCCTCCCCGACCCTCCCCCTGCCCTCCCCCCTCCGACCCTCCCCCCCCCACCCTCCCCTTGCCCTTCCCCTGCCCAAATCGTCCATATGATCAAAAACTAGTGTGTTTGGCCATATTAATCATGACTCACGGCGCACCCTAACAAGCTAAGGGTGCACCCCACTAAATAGGGAGAAAACAAAGGGACACTGCCTCTTGAATATTTTGTAGGCCTCAAAATATTTTGTACTAGACAATATTTGAGAGCCCAATAAAAAGGGGTACAGTATAAAAATATACTTTGGATGACCTACAGTAGGCCCTGAATAAAATTGTCCTATTTGCCGAGAGGTGTAGGGAAATTTGTTCAAGATTGATGCTCGGACGTTGGAAAATTGACTCAGGTGTGCACGTGTTGGGGTGTTTTTATTTTGAGGAAGAATAACTCTTGAATAAGCCCTGGGGCAACCCATGTCAAATTGAGCAGAGGATAACAGTTTTGGAGCCAGTGGATATTTTTCCCATTGCTGTAAAAAGCCGTGGGACTTTAAAGTATTTTAAGAGTATATTTGAATATTTAGCATTTTGTACTGTTATGCTATTGAAGTTTATTTTAGTGGGGTGCACCCCTAGAGCACACATTTGCTCAGCATGGACAGTTTATGTGTTACCAGCTGAAATGACCTGTGATTTGTTATTATCTATGGCTGGTTTCCTGCTAATTGTTTGGGGGAGGGTTGCCTGTTCAGATTCAATTCAATTCAATTCACTCCGTTTCCTACATCAAAGCATAACTTGATACTGTCCCTACCCTATCTACAGAGAGTGGTTTTGAGTTTCTTATTACTGTTCTTTTTGTTTCCTGGTCGAGGTCAATGAAAACAAGAGAGTACTTTTGATATTGTTACATTGTCCACATGATTTTTCATTTTGTTTATTGTTTCTTCTTTTTTTCTTTCTTTTTTCAGTGAAAAGTATGGAAAGGGGAAGTTAAAAGCCTTGTCAGGTTGGAAATCATTCAAGTACAACATGGCGTTGGTGAGTGTCAATCTTAAAGTGATTTGATTAGAACTATTCAAGGTTTAAAGTTCACAATGGGAGAAAATTTAACAACACTTAGTAAAAACAAGCTAGTTAGTTTTGATCTTGGGAGTCCGATACTTAATGTATGAAAACATTGACAACAGATATATATATATGTATGTATGGTTTTTTGTTTTCTTCATTATTCTCTCTTGACTCAGATGACTGATTGAGCATTAATTTTCACATGTTTGTTATGTGATGTTGGGTCATTAAAGGAATATTAAAGAATCGGTTTTTACAAACAAAACAGTTGCTGGCAGTGTAAGCACTTTATGTAATCCACCATATACATAAACTGACAAACCTGTAGAAGTTTGAGATCGATCGGCCATCTGGGTCACGAGAAAATAGTGAAAAACCGATTACACATTTGCATGAAATCATATAGATTCAACAAATGAATAAAACGCTCACTGAGCGATAAACTCCAATCGGAAAATTAGTTTTTTCATTTCTCATCAAATATGGCATTTCAGACAGAAATATTTCAAGGGATGTTTTCTACTATCATCATCATTAGACCGTGTACGTTTTAAGTAAACCTGTGATCAAAAGTATATTTTACAAGTTTTTTTCTTACCAATTCTGTAATGTTCCTTTAAGTGTTGATACTGGTCTTTGACATTTACCGATGTTGTCCATGTGCTTTAAAGGCAGGGTATACTTTGGGTAATTGTCAAAGACTAGTATCCTCACTTGGTGTATCCCAACATGCTGCATATAAAACAAACCTGTGCAAATTTGGGCTCATTTGGTCTTCGAAGGTGCAAGAAAATAATGAAAGAAAAAACACCCTTGTCGCATAAAATTGTGTGCTTTCAAATGCCTGAGAAACTCTTCATGCCTGCAGCCTCTCTCTCAGACTCAAATATTTTAGTTAGAAATTACATTTTTCTCAAAAACTACATTACTTCAGAGGGAGTCGTTTCTCACAATGTTTCATACTATCAGCAGCTTTCAGGTGCTCCTGACCAAGTAAGTTTTTATGGTAATGTACTTGTTGTGTAATTACCAAGGTACCAGAATGAGGTTACCAGCCAAAATAACATGTCATGTGTACCATCTGTGACTGGTATCCTGCTCATTTTTGCTCAGCGTACTCTTTTTAAACAGCTACTTGAGCGAAAAATTATTAACGGTAATGCTATTTAAACTTGTTTATAATGTCACAATGAGTAAGTTTATCCTTTAAATGTAATTTTGGTATTTTTCCACTTCTTAATTTTTTGTAAGCGTCAGTTAAAATATGAGGCCTAAACCTCAAGGTTTTAAAAAAACTATCTTCACTTCTGCCATTGACAGCATGCATCAAAATGACAATACTCTGTGGGATGTTGCTTTGTTATGTTGCAGCAAAGTCATGAAAGCGGCAATACAAAACGGAGCTCCCACAAATGACATAACATGACTTATGACTTAATGGCTTTTCCCGAATCTTTCTGAAAAGCACCGCAGAAAGGTATTCAAAATGGTTGTTTTTTACCAAGATAAAGTCTGCTCATCTCATGTGAACTGAATTTCCTTATTGATTGAAAATATTTTAAATGAATTTCAGCAAAGATCACTCTTTGCCGTTTTCGTTCAAGCGGGTCTTTAAGCAATATTTTCCCACTTAAGCAGCTCTTTAAAATTGGGCCCCAAAATTTATAAGGGAAAAAATGTTTGTTTTTAATTTTGCAGAAATGGAAACACTTCAAGGAAAGTATGTATGATCTTGTGCTGACCTTTGAAGTATGGCGGGCGTCGCTGAAAGAAGTTGAAGGTATGCTCAGATCAAGTGGCTTCAGCCCTACCCACATATCCCCCAAATCCTGTGAAGTTTATTCCCCTGGTCATGCTGGTTTTTGATAAATCTACACTGCATAGCCAACTAAAGCAATCATGTTCAGCATAGTGTAGGACGAATTCTAGTTTTTATAGTTGGTGGCGAGTCTTTACAAAAAATGCTTCTCTTGGCATTACCTGAGTTTGATTGATTTACTATTGCAGAGTCAAAGCAGTTCATGTTCGTCATAGCGGGCCAGGAATTTCATCTTTGAGAGGGCAAGGCCATTTTTATTCTGCAAAGGGCACTCCAATTGACAATCTTTTAAAGAGGCAGCAAGGCCAAGACGAGGGGCAACAGAGGCCATGTCCTCCATGAAAATCCGGGCCTGTCATGGGGCCAAGCATGCCAATCTTTCTTAAAGGGAGGGTATACCTTCGGTAATTACTCCAAAATTGAATGACTATAAAAACTTACTTTGCACTGTGCACAGCTGTTGATAATGTATAACATTTTGTGAAATGATTCCCTTCTAAAGGAATGTGGTTCTAGAGAGAGGGATTCAAAAAACAGTTCAATCTGAGAAACGTTCCATGCATGAAACGTTTCTCAGATTGTGTATTCCAAATACGGATTATTCTTCCTGCGTGGAGATAACCGCTCCAGATGTTTTGGCGATATCTCAAAAACGATACCACCTTTTAAATTTAATTTTTCATAGGTTAGTTTTATTGTATTTGTATAGGATTATAACAATGGAACGATTCTAAAAACCAAACAGTCTGAGAGTTCTGACGTTGAGTATAGCATGCTAAATGATTCAGGAGTACTTTTGAAAAGTGTTAAGTGTAGCACCCAGGGCTTGTTTTTCATAGAACTGCTTAATTGCCAGTTTTGTGCGTACTGTGCGATTTTTCATGTCATAGTGCAGCTAACCGTAAGCACGAGAAAAGGCACGCCAACCTTCTGAGGTGCTCGTGTATCAATGACGTAAAAATGAATTTGTGATGATTTTTTTTGCTTCTCACCCTGTGAAATACCTTGCTCTTAAAACAAAACAAATGTTTCTGTTCAACATTTACGTACCATTAAACAGATGTATCAAATAGCGCCCTCCCCCCCCCCCCGGCTCTCATCGCAGCTGAAAGATATGATCAAATGTTTGGCTTTGATCAAATTAACTTAATGAATGTTTTTTTTTCCATCTCAAAGCCTGCTATTTGTTAACTTGATGTTGGTACAAGGTTTTTTTTTAACGATTCTTCCTTTGAAAGTAGTAGTAGTAGTGCTGTGTCTGGGGAACCTAGGCACAGCTGTGGTGATGACACTGTCTGTATGAGATGAAGTGTATTGTCAGTATCTACATTTCAATCTTGACATTTCCTCAGGTGTCAGATTTCAAGATTTCGTCCACCACATGTATTTTTGACTGTCACCCGCTTCGTAGAATTTTTGAACCGAGTGAGGGCGTGTGTGAACCGAATGTTCGTGGTGTAAAACAAGTCAAAAGAATTGGTCTTTCCATTGTCATCATTATTATTAGCTGTTCTGACATATAGTGGTTGGAACAGCTAAATTGTTTTTGTCAAGGTTTGTCAGCGTTCTCCCTCAACAGTGGTCCGCTGGCCAAAGGCCAGTTAAAACACTGGGGACCAGTCACAGTTCACTTCAAGTGGTCTGGCTGGCTAGTTCAGTGTTGAAAAGTATTCATATTTCATTTGAAATATGAACTAGTAAAAAAAGCTGACGGACTAGTAAAATGACAGTAACTGGTCTGTGGCTAGTTCAGTATTAAAAGCTTCCCTATTTTCATATGGAATATGAACTAGTACAAAAAAAGCTGATGGACTAGTGAAATGACAAGCTAACTGGTCCTACTGACCAGTCACTAAAAAAAGTTTGAGGCAAACCCTGTTTGTATTTGTTTTTCTTATTATTATTCTTTCCTTCTGCCAACCTTTTCCCGTTTCAACGTTCTGTTTTTTTTCCTTGCAGGGAAATTCGGCACAGCCGTCGTGTCTTACTTTGTCTTTCTGAAGTGGATGCTGTTCCTTAATATCTACATCTTCATCTTGATGTTTGGATTGATCGTCATACCACAGTTCATCCTCCGCGGTCAATACAGTGAAAGTGAGTTCCCGCAAATGACCGCCGTTTTTCTTAAACCATCACTTAGGCTTTGTCTCCGCTTGGGCACGTCGCTGTGTTTCAAAATTAATTACTGACAGAGCCCAAGGTGTAACCTAAGCTAAAGCCGTGATTTTGAAAAGGGCCTGATGCTTTCGGCAGCCTTATGTCCCACAGGGTGCGAAAAGGATTCTTAAATGAGGTATTATACAGGATAGGTAGAGCTGACTAAAAAGTTGCAGACGATGTAAAGGGAAACGTTGCCTTGGATTGGGTGCTTTGGCTAAAGAAAGCATGTATGAAATGAATACGGTTGGAAAGATGTTTGAAAAGTACAATATAATGATCCACACAAAAATGCCTCGAAAATTGTATGGTTTTCCTTTTACTTCGTTAACTAACACGGATCGCCATTTTGTGGCTTATGATTAATGCATGACTTAAGATCAATCTTTGTTAACTCTTACTGAAATCCCTGGTTGTGATTCGCTGTATCAGGTAGTCTGTCTCAACGCCCCTTGGAATACCAACCCTTTGGAACTTATTGTTGTGAAGGCTTGATTGGCTAGCTTCACAAAAACTTAGTTAAGACTACGGAACGATTGTTTGCATCAAGAACCACAAGGGAATTCCTTACCTAAATAGACCTTATGCATTGACGTCATCAAGCTGCCATCTTGGATGTAAAGGGATGATGAAAGGATAGAAACGCACAGATTTGTACGCGCGTCGCACAGAATTTTGGCCAGTGAACATCATCCTTTTGACCTCAAGGCGAGGGCGCCCTACTCAAATGAAGTCATGCGCATAAGGTCTATATGCAGACATGAAGGCAGCTGTTTATTTGTGACTTTTATTTGGTATCCACAGCATCTGTTTGCGAGACGGAGTACAACGCCAACGTGGACGACAAGTGTGCTGGTGGCCAGACAGATCAATGCATTGTAGACTTCATTGGTGGCACGGTAAGTAGTTTTTGAGTTGGTGGCGCGTCGTGGCCGGGCGGTCAAGCGCGCCAGACTTGAGCTCTGGTGTTCCTGATCAGCAGAGTGTGGGTTCGAGTCCCGGTCTTGACGCTTGCGCCTTTTTAAGCAAGACACTTAACCACTATTGCTTCGTCCTTCGGATGGGGCGTAAAGATGTAGGTCCCGTGTGCTGTGTAATGCACGCAAAAGAACTTTGTACACTTAAGAAAAGGGGTTCGCCCCGGTGCTCCTGGCATGGTCGGCAATTTCTTGCGTACAACTGACCCTGCCCTGTGACTCTGGGACCCTGCCCTGGGACCCTGCCCTGTGACCCTGAGACCCTGCCCTGTGACTCTGAGACCCTGCCCTTCGACTCTGGGACCCTGCCCTGGGACCCTGCCCTGTACCCTGGGACCCTGTCCTGTGACTCTGGGACCCTGCCCTGTACCCTGGGACCCTGTCCTGTGACTCTGGGACCCTGCCCTGTGACCCTGAGACCCTGCCCTGTGACCCTGAGACCCTGCCCTGTGACCTTGAGACCCTGCCCTGTGACCCTGGGACCCTGCCCGCGTAACCCTGACCATGTGCAGTACCCATCAAGACAAGAGTCTTGGAAGAGCTGTGGTTTTATTTTTTACATAACCAGTGTTTGTTTACCAGCCAAAATATATACTGCTTGCAAATAGTGTCCTGCTTATTTTTGCTTACCAGAAAAAGGTTAACAGCATATAACATGCAGAAATGTAGCATTTGTAAATGGTGTCCTGCTTAATTTTGTTTAAACAAAGCACAAAACAATGGTGTGTACCAGAAAAAAGGTTTACCAGCCAAAACACGTATCGTTTGCAAAATGTGTCCTGCTTTGTTTTGCTTACCAGATAAAGGTTATTAGCCAGAATACATACATGTATGTATTGTTTGCAAAAGGTGTCCTTAAATCTGCTTACAGAAAAATGTTAAGTAGTTTTTTTTGTGCTTTAGCAGCTCTCTAAAAGTGGGCCTGGATGTCTGAACTGTGAAAAAAAAAAAACTAAATTAGAGGATTAAGTAGTGTTTGAAGCATTGCATGGTGAGGAAAAATAACTATAATTAGTAAACTTGTGGGTACAACCATGTGTCAAATCTCTTTTGGAGGGGTGTTGGCTCTGAGAAGAGCCGGTGTGGTCTCGTCGTTTCAAACAGTATACTCTGCTCGTCTTCAGGAGAATGTTTCAGCAATTATACGTAGTTACTTCTTAACACGTTGACTGCCGCCTACAAGTATATTTGTAGTAACAGGTGTAACGGATTCTGCCACTTCGTTTTGTTAATCGAATACACTGGCATCACTGAGCATGCAACAAATACGCTTCTGGCAGTGGTGAGGACATGCATCCTTAATAGAATGTGTATGTTCAATTTTGGGGGGGTATAGTACCTATTTGGTATGTGCGCATGTGCACTGCACTTGGCAAATGGGAACGCCCTACAAATCTATGACCGCAGTCAATGTGTTAAAGTAGAAGATTGTTGGGACAAATCTCATTTATTCATATCTTGGTTTTTTCCCCTCTTACACAGGGATGGATGGAACAGACAGAGTTATTCTACGGCACTTACCCACCGACGTTCAGTAACACCAACAGCTCCACTTTTGTCACGTTCTTAGACAGTGTCTACATTGTCCCGCTGGCCTACCTCCTCACAACTGCAGCCTACTTTCTTCTGTCTCTTCTACTGATGGTGCAGTAGTAAGTAGCATTCCGGTCCTTGTAATAACCTCTGCAAAATGGAGAAATCCTTTAAAAAAAAAAAAAAAGATTTATACTTGAACGTCATCAAGCACTTGGTTCCTCTGTGGCAGTGCATCCCTAGTCCTAACAGTATCCCCTCCCTCCTGGTGTTAGAAGAGCCCGCTGGACTAGGACAGAAGTTTTTTACCAGTCGCTGTAATTAAACATCTTGAATAGGTTCCCCCCTAATGCCATCGGGCAGCCTTCAGAGGAGGGGCTCAGTGTTTTTGAGGAGGCTGTACATAGTCATTGGCTTCATGTTTAAGAGTTCCGAGTTTGCTCAGTCACATTTCAAGAAATTTTTTTTTTTTAAGTCCTATTAATTATTATTGTTTTTTTGATGCATTGCATGGTGAGGTATCAATGTATATTCAGTTTGCGGTAGCACCATGTGTATAATTATCTACTTTGCTGTGTAGATTTTGTTCTTTAGAGAACTTGTCTTGCTATTTGTTCTACTACCGCCGAGTAGATTTTCGGAATTCGGGAGACTTCTCAATTCTGAGTTCTATTAATGTTGCTGTGGGCCCTCCTAGCCTGCTGTATTTTGTTTTTCATGAGATTTTGATTGCCCACCAGCGCTGTTAGTCATGTTTGACTGAGGCAATCAGGAATGGGTTGTATGTAAACAAAAATTTTAAAAATAATAATAACATGAAAACAATGCCAGATTTGACGTAATGTGGATTTACATAATTATAAATGTCAGATCTTTCTGGTAGCCAGGGGATCAACTTAGGGGGGATGCACCTTTTTATTTAAAATGTCAAGTAATAAACAAATAATCAAGTAATAAGATATTTACAAAAAAGGGAGACGGCCATCATTAGGGCTAGATAGCTCAGTTGGTAGAGTGCTGGCCTGTTTAATTTGAAGGTCCCAGTCTCGCTCCAGTAAATTTTGTTTTTGTTCAATCCAAAATTGTATAAAAATTGACCCAGTCAGTTGCTCTTGTGGTTTATTACTTGAAGTTTTATTAGCTGTTCAGACATTGCGGTTGGAACAGCTTTTGTTCTCGTCAAGATTTTTATTTGTTTTTCTTCTTCTTCTTCTTCTTACTCCGTCAAAAATTCCATTTGATTTGTACATGAATTTGTGATCTCCGAAAATCATACTTTGCTTCGTATAAAAGAGTCAGATCGTATATCATATTAAAGCTTAGGTCATGAAGTTATAGTTAAATATAGGTAGCTTAAAGGAACATTACAGAATTGGTAAGAACAAAACTTGTAAAATATACTTTTTGATCACAGATTTACATAAGACTTACACGGTCTAATGATGATGTTAGTAGAAAACATCCCTTGAAATATTTCTGTTTGGAATGTCATATTTGATGAGAAATGAATAAACTAACTTTCCAATTGGAGTTTATCGCTCAGTGAGCATTTTATTCATTTGTTGAATCTATATGATTCCATGCAAATGTGTAATCGGTTTTTCACTATTTTCTTGTGACCCAGATGGCCGATCGATCTCAAACTTCTACAGGTTTGTCAGTGTATGTATATGGTGGATTACATAAAGTGCTTACACTGCCAGCAACTGTTTTTTTAGCAAAAACCAATTCTGTAATGTTCCTTTAACTTAATTAATTAGTTTGCTTATTTACAATGACATGAATATTAAATTTTTATTTCTTTTTTGGGGACTGATTTTCCCCTTTAGCACTGCCCGTGGTTTCAAGGAGAGTCTATCCAACCAGGAGGATTTCCAGTACAAGTCATGCAACAAGGTCTTCGCTGCGTGGGATTTCTCCATGACCGACGAGAAGAATGCCTTCTTGAAACGTAGTAGCATCCGTTTCGAACTACAGGCATGTGAAATTTTCTGCGTTTACTTTATTTCCCCCGTTCTGCATTTTTTATTTGGGTCATTCCGTGCCAACTCACCTGAAATTCAGAAAAGTTTGGCAGGCTCCATCTCAGATTTCGCTAATTTTTTGTTTAAACAATCCCCTGTGGGTGCCTTGAACACACACAAAATTTTAGAGTCCTACTCCTTGGCATTTCTGAGATACGACCCCCCAAAAATTAAGCCCCGCCCCTTCAAATTGATATTTTGTGTTTTTGAGCATTTTTAAAGGTCTATATCTACAAATGGAGAGAAGATATGTAGCTACAAATTAATTTACAGGGTATCTGGTATCCCATCAACTATAATCTACTGTCAAAAGTAGCACAGCTCATTTGCATATCAAGGGTCTTTAAAAACCTACATTTTGGCATGCGCAATGACTTTTTGTCATTTTTGAGACCCCCTAGTGCCTATGTGAAATGTCTGATTGCTTTTATATTTCATTTGGGCATAAACTAGGTGCATATGTGTGACATATTATGAGGATAGACCAATCACACCTTTGATGGGTATTTGGCAGGGGTCTTAATATGCGTCCATCTTAAAAAATGCCAAAAAAACGCAGTTTTCAAGTGGTTTTTTGACAACGTGGGACATTACTGACAGATTTACCAATTTTTTCCTATAATACTTTGTACCCAGTTTACCTATGTAAAAAAAAAAAAATGGTTTTTGTACTCCTTCATAGTCAGATTTTTATTTAAGTACACCTAGTATTTTGCACTTGTAATGACTTTTTGTCATTTTTGAGACCCCCCTAGTGCCTATGTGAAATGTCCAATTGCTTTTATATTTCATTTGGTTATAAACTGGTTGCATATGTGTGAGCTGATATAAGGATTGACCAATCCAACCTTTGATGGATATTTGGCAACATGTGTGCGACTGTAAAAATGCCCCAAATTGCCGTTTTCAAGTGATTGATTGACATTATGACAACGTGGGACATTACTGACAGATTTACCAATTTTTCCAAATAATACTTTATATCCAGTCTACTTATGTGAGAAGGAAAAAAATGGTTTCTTTACTCCTTCATGTAAAAAAAAATTGTGAATATGCTTAGACTAACGTTTTTGCTGTGTTATGTAATTTAGGCCATTATGCACTGTGGTGCTGTTTGTTCCTTGAGATTCTGAGATATGTCCACAGAACATCTCCACTTTAAAAGTCTTGTGTTCTCTTCAGTTAAGACAGTCGTTTGAAGAAGACCAACTTTTCTGCAGTATACCTGTTCATGGCAATCCTCCTTCAAAGCTGCACCAATGCTGCATGCAGGGATTGATCTTTCCTGAATGTTGACGCCATCATCATGGAGCAAGAACTTGCTGAAGTTGTCACTTCTAAAAATGTATCATTCTGTATTTCATCAGTCTTCACTTTTCCTTCCTTCAAAAACTGGTTGCATACAACACTTACAGCTTGTTTTGGACAACCACTTTATTTACAAAAAGAGTGACCTTGTAAATTCCAGGGTCTTCTGGCAGGCAAGATACTACTACAGAAATTCAAGACTTATAAAAATAACTGCTGAACAAGTTGTGGGTCGTGTACACCACATGCTGGCTCTGTTGCTCTTTTGTGAACTTGTAATGTCACCCACATGTTACATGGTCTATAGATAGGGGGAAATTTAAGGGGACGTGGGGGATTAACCCACCAGTGACAAGGTCAAAGACTGGACCAATAAATCAGACAATAGACTCTTGTGCTTGTGGTCAGTTGTTTATCTTTGTATTTCACAGTGTTAACTGATAATAGAATGCCAATGTGTTTCTCTACTGTAAGGCTGCTGACTCTAATTTTGTTTGCTAGTCAAACTTTTTCAATGTTGACTCACAATAGTAACAACACTCTCAGTCTCACTGGATGTTATTTTGGAGTTTTTAATGAGTAACTATTGTTACTCATTCAAAACAGCACCACAGTGCATAATGGCCTAAATTGCATAACACAGCAAAAACGTTAGTCTAAGCATATTCACAATTTTTTTTTACATGAAGGAGTAAACAAACCATTTTTTTCCTTCTCACATAAGTAGACTGGATATAAAGTATTATTGGGAAAAATTGGTAAATCTGTCAGTAATGTCCCACGTTGTCATAATGTCAAATAATCACTTGAAATCGGCAATTTGGGGCATTTTTACAGTCGCACACATGTTCAGACCCCTGCCAAATATCCATCAAAGGTTGGATTGGTCTATCCTTATATCAGCTCACACATATGCAACCAGTTTATAACCAAATGAAATATAAAAGCAATCGGACATTTCACATAGGCACTAGGGGGGTCTCAAAAATGAAAAAAAGTCATTACAAGTGCAAAATACTAGGTGTACTTAAATAAAAATCTGACCATGAAGGAGTACAAAAACCATTTTTTTTTTTTTTAACATAAGTAGACTGGGTACAAAGTATTATAGGAAAAAATTGGTAAATCTGTCAGTAATGTCCCACATTGTCAAAAAACCACTTGAAAACTGCGTTTTTTGGCATTTTTTAAGATGGACGCATATTAAGACCCATGCCAAATACCCATCAAAGGTGTGATTGGTCTATCCTCATAATATGTCACACATATGCACCTAGTTTATGCCCAAATGAAATATAAAAGCAATCAGACATTTCACATAGGCACTAGGGGGTCTCAAAAATGACAAAAAGTCATTGCGGATGCCAAAATGTAGGTTTTTAAAGACCTAACCCTTGATATGCAAATGAGCTGTGCTACTTTTGACAGTAGATTATAGTTGATGGGATACCAGATACCCTGTAAATTAATTTGTAGCTCCATATCTTCTCTCCATTTGTAGATATAGGCCTTTAAAAATGCTAAAAAACACAAAATATCAATTTGAAGGGGCGGGGCTTAATTTTTGGGGGGTCGTATCTCAGAAATGCCAAGGAGTAGGACTCTAAAATTTTGTGTGTGTTCAAGGTACCCATAGGGGAGTGTTTTAAAAAAAAATTAGCGAAATCTGAGACGGAGCCTGCCGACCCATCAGGTGAGTTGGCACGGAATGACCCATTTAGGAGTGGACGTTTTATTCTGTTTTTTAATCCAAATCATCAGCTGTTTACGGACATTTTATGTTGAATGATAGTAAAGCAGGATAAACTGGCAACCAGCGATAGCAAATTTTGTGGATATGAGACCTCAAATTTGCAGGTTAAAATTTCGGTCCAGCGAGGACACCTTGCTGTTATGGCGTCGCTCTCTACACAAGCTATACGACATGTTTTGAACAGTCTGTTAGTAAAAAATATTTTGTTTTCCGCGAACAAAAAAATGATTTAAAACTTTCAACAATTCCAAAGTTCCCTATTGAGACCTTGCCAAATAGCATGGAAAAATTGAAATTACCCTTTGTTGATTCTTCAACTAAAAAAATCCCATCTTTCTTAAACCACATTCCTTAGAAGGGAATCGTTTTTCAACATGTTATACATTATCAACAGCTGCAGTACTTCTCACCAAGTAAGTTTTCTTATGGCTATTAAGTTTTGGAGTAAATTACCAAAGGTATACCCTCCCTTTAATTTGATATTTGGTTTATGTTTGTCTAACTTTTAGACGGATTTGGAAGAGGAGAGACAGAAGAGGAAGCGAGCCAAGAGAACCACGATGGAGAAAGTCAAACTGTATTTGGTTCGTTTCTTGCTGAATCTGGTTGTCTTGGCAATATTGGGTGGTGCAGGTTACCTCATCTATTACACCACAGATTTGTCCGTAACGGTGAGGATAATAATAATGATAATAATAATAATATTTATTTGGGCAAAACATTCATAAGTACATGTTTGGTTTGGTTTGTTTATTTCCATATATCACAACTAGACAATCTGTCAATACATGAATTAGATACAAATAGTGACAAATGTAGGGCACCAGGAAAAGGCTAAGGCTTATATAGGCCCTGGGGTCGATTTCACAAAACTCTTCCTAACTTAGGACTAGTCCTAGGCAATGCTAAGAGATAGGACTAGTCCTAAGTTAGGACCAGTACTTAGGACTAGTCCTATCTCTTAGCATTGCCTAGGACTAGTCCTAAGTTAGGAAGAGTTTTGTGAAATCGATCCCTGGTCCTTTAAGTAATAAGTGAATTAATAACAGTTTAAGAATAACATTTATAATTATTGAACAAAAAGGAGGAAATATATATATAACAAACAATGGTAAAAAAAACATTTAAAATATATTAAAAACTTACGTTAAACAACAGTGGGATGACCAGGAGAGCATAAAAGTTACAAATTTAACTGTCGCCAAAAGGCGTATGTCTCCCAAATCCGAATAAAGCCAGGAAAATATTAAGGCAAGAAAGGGCATAGACATACAGAAACAGCACAGAAGAACTTAAAAATCACTGAACAACTATAAGGGCCAAACAAGGCAGAAAAAAGGAACACAGTGAGAGGAGAGTCTTTTAAAAGCAAACCTAGCAGTTTATCCATTCTGATCGACGGAGAGGAAATCATGTGGCTATGTTTAAACGGGCAATACAAACACGATTAGCCGTGTTTTAAACATGACCTGATCCTTGTTGAGTGAAAAGAGGGCACTATCAGATGATTTGAGTTTAGTAGGGCGCATGTTTGGCTCGCACAATTCTGAAACTTGCGGGCGATAGTTTGAAACTTAAGCGCGCAAGTTTAAATCTTGTGCAAGGAGCTACTCATTGCTGCTGTCAGACTTGTTCTTAATTTTTAAAAGGTTTTCGGTTGTTTCAACGGAAGGTTTGTATGAATGGGAATAAAAGAGCGTTGACTCGGTCTTAAACGTTCGTTAAAAAACCTTGCTGGGGTGCTGTCAGGCGATCAAATTTACTCCGCGGCAGTAGAATCAATAGCAAGACAAGTTCTCAAATGGACAAAGGTACACAGCAAAGTAGATATAAACACATGGTGTTACTGCAAACTGAGTGTACTTGAAGATTCATCAATGTTTTTACAGCACTGTTAGCTGTGATTTTGTAATATTTTCGTCTGTATTGTCAGATCGCTACTTGTTGTTGTTTTAGTTACTGATTAAGAATTATAAATAGAAGTCTTGGAAGTCGTTAGTATTTGTTTGGAAATGTTTTTTTAAATTTCAAGCTTATGTCTAAAACCCTCTCTATTTACACTCCATCTCAGCATTCAAATGAGCCAATCACAGACAGCGCATTCGCCAGCCTCCTGATTGGTTACTTACCATCAATCACCATAACGATACTGAACGGTGTGGTGCCCTTGATCTTCAACGTGGTCGTCCGATTTGAAGACTACAGTCCGCAGTTTGAAATCAGCATCACTCTGGTCAGGTAAGAGAAAGATAAGGTCAGGGTTCCAGACTTGGGGATTCTGAGCTGAAACTCAGACATTGGGCCAACATCATTAATCAGCATCATAATAATAAGCATCAGGCATTTGTAGAGCACCATCATTCTAGTTGCCTATTCTGAGGCGCTTAGCAAAGTGAAGTATTTTACTGCAAGGTATTGTGGAGCTATGTTTTTGAAGTATGAGACTCATTCCTTTACATAGCACCATGTAATGGTTAACAAGGTTCTGTGGCACAATATGCTGCCAATCAAACCAGGAACACCAGGGCGAACCCCTTCTGTTTTCGATAAGTGCACTGGGTTCTTTTACACACGGGACCAACGGCTTTACGACCCATCCGAAGGACACAGCAAAAATGGTGAAGTGTCTTGCTTAAGGACACAAGTGTCACGACCGGGACTCGAAACCACACTCTGCTGAACAGAAACACCAGAGCTCGAGTCCGGTGCTTTTATCTGCTCGGCCACGACCATTGAGCCTGTAAGCAGATGTTTTCTGCTTACTGAGCAACCCTCAGTACAGTTTCTATTTCATAAACACTGCTGACAATAAGCAAAGCACAAAAAAGCATTCTAGCTTGTTGGTGGTTCTTGTAAGCAGATGAGTGGCACAACAATGCAAATCCACTGTGAACGCACGCACACACGTTGTAAATTTTTGTCAGTTGGTAGAGAGCCAGCACGTTAATCTGGAGGTTGTGGTTCAAATCCCGCTGTAGTCAAATATTTTTTGTTCAACCCCAAATTATTTAAAATTTACCCAGTCAGTTTCCCTTGTAATTTATTACTCGATATTTGAAGAAGAAAAAAGAGTTGCATCCCCTGCCGCTTCCTAGGTTGTATCGTAAACTTGAGTGTGATCCCTGGCTACACGGCAGTTACAGGTTGAATGGCTTCTGACTGGCAACCCCCGAACAAAGATATTGAACAAATAGGGAAACAGCCAACATAGGGCTAGATAGCTCAGTTGGTAGAGGGCCTAGTAAAATTGGCTTTGTTCAACCCCAAAATACTTCTTCATTTAGTGAACAATCTTGGTGTTTTTTATCTTTTTCTCTCTGCTATGCAGGACGGTGTTTCTACGTCTTGCATCACTTGGAGTCTTATTCTTCTCTCTCTTTCCATTGATTGTTTGTGGCACGGCAAATGAGACAGAGTGTGGAGTCTGTGAATCTGGAAGCCTTATGGTAACCATGGAGACGCATCTTTCCTTTCTATGTTACTTTTGCAAAAACTGTGTGCAAAAGCTTTTTTTTTTTAAAGACGTATGGATGAAATTGTTAAGTCGTCACACGGTTTGTTCTTATATTTGAGTCAAACTTCACACAAGTTAAAGGAACATTACAGAATTGGTTTTTGCAAACAAGACAGTTGCTGGCAGTGTAAGCACTTTATGTAATCTACCATATACATAAACTGACAAACCTGTAGAAGTTTGAGATCGATCGGCCATCTGGGTCATGTGAAAATAGTGAAAAACCAACTACCTTTTTTGCATGAAATCCTATAGATTCAGCAAATGAATAAAACGCTCACTGAGCGATAAACTCCAATCGGAAAATTAGTTTATTAATTTCTCATCAAATATGGCATTTCAGACAGAAATATTTCAAGGGATGTTTTCTACTATCATCATCATTAGACCGTGTAAGTTTTATGTAAATCTGTGATCAAAAAGTATATTTTACAAGTTTTTTTCTTACCAATTCTGTAATGTTCCTTTAAAGTAAGATTTGAAGCTTTGCATAGTGTAAGTACAACAAGGAAAAATTATGCATGAAATGTTTTTTCGGAATGAAATGTTTTTGAATTCCTCTCTCTAAAACCACGTTCCTTTAAAGGGAATGGTTTCTCGAAATGTTATACATTATCAACAGCTGCAGCGCTTTTTACCAAGTCAGTTTTTATGGTCAATACTTCTTGGAGTAATCCCCAAACGTACACCCTCTTTTAAAAAGCTTTGGTTTTTTAGTAATGAGTAAACCGATTGGTTTTAATCATGCGAGTTTCAACTATTTTCTCGTGACTACGATGCATAAGTGAGCTTAAATTTTCACAGATTTGTTATACCATGTACAAGTTGGATGATACAAAGTGCAGCTACCGGGCCCATTTTTATAGAGCTGCTTTAGCACAAAAAGTGGCTAAGCACAACAAAATTAATGCTTACCAAAATAGGGTTACCAGCCAAAACACCAGGTCACATGTACCATATTTGACTGGTATCCTGCTCATTTCTGCTTAGCAGAAAATTGTTAGGTAGTATTTCCTGCTGAAGCAGCTCTATGAAATTGAGTCCTTGCCCTCAACAGTTACCAGTGTTGGCCGTGTGCTTTAACACTCATGTCTTTTTCGTTGCAAATTTCAGCTGACAATTTTAAAATGAATTAGATGAACCCGTTGTCGCTGTGCTTCACAAAGAAATTTTTAATCATGAGTTCTCTGATGTAATTTTATTATATTTATTCACCAGTGCTGGGAGACGTATGTCGGTCAAGAATTCTACAAATTGACAATCACGGATTTTGCTGCTGTCGTACTCGTCGTGTTGATTGTGGAGTTCCCTAGAAAGTAAGTTGTATAAAATGGACATTCTTGAATTTGATTGAGTTTACTGATAAACAGGGACAGTTTTCACACTGTCATCTCTGTTTCGCCTGCCAACCTTTGGTTCACTTTTTGACAATCCCCGGGGTCATCGGTGGTCGAGTTGGCTTAGTGGTATCTTCGCCTTCCAACTCTGGGACCCCGGTTCGAATCCTGCCGGGGGCACTATGTGGATTGGATTTCCAGTCCCTACCTGATTGCGTGGGTTTTCCCTGGAATAATTTCCTGGGGTTTTCCTCTCACATCTAAAACTGAAACTTCCCTTCTTTGTCTAACTATTGCCTAACTCACAAGGCCGACAGCCACTTCAAGGTGAGGGCTACAATTTACTGATTTTGGGCTATCGACCCAAATCAACTGTCACCAGGGGCACGTTGCCACCTACTCCTGGGGCTGAAACAGGGTTACCCCCTTCACAGTCCGTAAGGATGTAGGCATGGGTATCATCCACTAGGAGCCTGGCTGGTCGAGCAGAAGCACTACCTTCCCAAATTTTTACTAAGCAAGGTTAAGTGCCTTGCTCAAGGGCACAAGTGTCAAGACCGGGATTCGAACCCACACTCTGCTGCTGACAACACCAGAGCTTGGGCCCGGTGAACAAATATTTATTTCTGTATTGTCCTTTATTAATGTGCCATTGTTAATGATATTAGCCAAAATATGATTCTATTTGTGTTTATATTGTAGGATTGCTGCTAAGCATCTTCACTTTGGCATCGCACAAACTCTTGGCCACATGGAGTTTGAGATTCCAAAGAACGTCCTGGCTATTGTGTATTCACAGGCACTCTGTTGGTATGTAGAGAAAATCTGATTTGTTTTTTCTTGTAAATTTCCCCAAGACTTTAAAGTTTTTTTTAAGCAAAAGTTCAAAGCAAAACGACCAGGGATCAATTTTAGGGGTGGTCCACTGGCAAAATGCCAGTTAAAAAGTTGGTGGACAAGCTTAAAGATATTGTACACTTTTGGTAACAGCTCAAAATCAGTGTCCACATTTTGTGTGATTAAACATATGCATGAACAAACAAACCTGTGAAAGTTTGAGCTCAATTGGTCATCGAGGTCACAAGAAAATAGTGAAAAGAGATCTTATGTGTTTTCTGTTTTTTCAAATTATCGCGCGCGATAATTACTATTGTTTTACTCGTTTCTCAGAAACGATAGCATTTTAGGCAGAAATATTTTAAGGAACCCTTTCTACCATTACTTACTTTAAATCATGTAAGTTATGTGTGAATCTGTGAACATTGTGTTTTTGGATCTTACCAATAGTGTACAGGGCCTTTAAACATCTTTCAAAATTCAAGATTTTTTTTATTTTATTTTTTTAACTTTCACTTTTCATTGTCGTGCTCTCAAAAAGAAATAACTATTTGTTTGCTGTATGTACCATTATCGATTATTATGTGGAGTGAAACTTAATCCTCAAAGAAAAAAACACGGCCACCCATTTTGTCCGGTTGAAAAACCAAAAACCTTTAAACAGCATTAACGACTCCATGTAGACACCAACCGTGTCCGCCGTGTCACGACCTTGTTTCGGTGGGATGAACAGGCGAGACTGATTATTTTGGAAACGACACTGTGAAGCGTCACTGCTAAGTGGCCCAAGCGTCCTATTTTTTATCAATATAGGACTCCTATATTAAAAAATTTAGCGTCACGCGTCTCTGCAGTAAATACATGTCAGATAAAGTAGTATGACACGTGATGCGTGTTCCACTGGCAGATACAAAATTTAACTCATATAAATAGTTTAGAGTGTCATTCTGATTTCATAGAAGCCATTCAGAATGATTAACTATTTTTTTCTTCTTCCACGACTCGCAGGATTGGTTCCTTCTACTGCCCCTTCCTCCCTGCCATCAGCCTCTTGAAGTGTTTCGTCTTCTTCTATCTGAAGAAGTGGAGCCTGCTTTATAACATGGTGCCGTCCTCTCGCCCGTTCCGCGCCTCCAGATCGGGGATCTTCTTCATGGTCATCTTGCTCATCACCTTCATGCTGTGTATCGTACCTGTGGGGTACTCCATTGGGGCGTAAGTACCAAGGACAAGTCCATTAGAGTTAAAGGGGGGGGGGAGTGATGTTAACTCTTTTGTTATCAAATTTTTGGGACATGAACAACTGCTGGTGACCGCATTGTTTGACCATTCAAGCGTGAAGCACACACTCTTACACAACAGAAAGCTTTGTTCGAAGGCCGTTTTTACAAACTCTGTTATCTCCTTGAAGATAATATTTTACAGCAAAATAGGTAACACATGTTGAAATCCTTTTTGTCTTCATTTTAATTAATTTTTATGCTTCTGCTACCATGGCTACTGGCTGGTCCAGGTTTTATGGGGTGTTTTCTAGACTTGAGTAATTAAAACTAAACAATTGTTGTCGTTTTAGAATTCTTGGATTACTTAGGTGTCTGTTTTGTTACTCCTGTTTTTGGTTCTTAAAAAAAAAAAAAGATATTTTGTGGGCTTTGTTTTAATGTACGTAGGTGTTTGGTCACTCATTTTTCATACTTTTGTATTTTTTTATAAATTGTGTTTGGCTTATTAAAATCTTATCTCTGTGAAGTGCTGGAGTGTCTTCTTATGTGGACTTTGGCATTATAGAACATTTTGTTATTACTATTGTTATTTATTGTTAAGGGTTCAAGTACTTTAGTTTCGGTCACAGATATATTGTTTATAAACCATCCTATACGTTTGGCAACATTTTCCAGTGAGTTGACCAACCATTTAAAACCATTCAACTGCACAGGTTGTGTCTGGTGGCACAACTGTGCACAGAGCTAACTGTGTACATGTGTGTACTGTGTAGATGCATTCACCACATGATGTCACATTGTACTATGTAGATTCATTCACCACGTGATGTCACTGCAGGAAAACTGCAGAATTATGACTGCAGAATTTGACTGCATCACTCTGCATCATTCTGCTTCCAATGCTAAGACTCCTTTTACATTCTTATTGATACAGTATTCTGTAGTATTCTAGTGCATTTGCTAGAGACTTTTTTTTCCCTTAAAACTCACCACTTGAATCCATCCATCCCTTGTGTTTCTGTCTCAGGATTGAACCTTCCCGCGGCTGTGGGCCGTTCCGTGGACAGCCAACGATGTGGTCAGCAGTTACTACAACGGTGGAACAATTCAATAACGCCTTTGAGGAAATCTTCACGTTTATTGGCTCGGCGGCCTTCGTGGTGCCGTTTGTCGTTATTCTCCTGTAAGTAACTTGTCGGGCAGAGAGTTGAGGGGGGGCGGGGGGAGCCCAAGGGTGGGGGGAGTTTGACTGAACCAGTTTAAATATCTGCAAAATGAAATGTCAAATATTCCTTAAAGGAACATTACAGAATTGGTAGGAAAAAAACTTGTAAAATATACTTTTGATCACAGATTTACATAAAACTTACACTGTCTAATGATGATGATATTAGAAAGCATCCCTTGAAATATTTCTGTCTGAAATGCCATATTTTATGAGAAATGAATAAACTAATTTTCCGATTGGAGTTTATCGCTCAGTGAGCGTTTTATTCATTTGTTGAATCTGTATGATTTCATGGAAATGTGTAATCGGTTTTTCACTATTTTCTCGTGACCCAGATGGCCGATCGATCTCAAACTTCTACAGGTTTGTCAGTATATGTATATGGTGGATTACCTAAAGTGCTTACACTGCCAGCAACTGTTTTGTTAGCGAAACCAATTCTGTAATGTTCCTTTAAGCACAATGGAGTTTCAACTTGGCCCTGGAGTGTCGTGGCCAAGCGATCTAGCACACCGGATGCAGGTTTAGTGTTTTTCAGAGTGTGGGTTAGAGATCGGTCATGAGACTTGTGTTCTTGAGCAAGACACTTAAACATAATTGTTTTTTTCTTTTGGACGGGATGTAAAGCTGTAGGGCCCATCTGTTGTGGAATGCATGTGGAAAAAACTCAGTGCGCTTATCGTTAAAATCTGGGGTTTTCCCTCGGTGTTTCTTGCATGGTAGGCTGCAGACTGCACGGCTTCACTGTGTAAAATCTGTTTTGTTTATTTCGTTACACATCCAACAGCACAAACGCCAATGACAGGATGGTGATTAGGAATTGAGAAGAAATGTTCAGTTTATAGATGTGTGAGGGAAAAACCCAAAATGGGGGATAAACCCCCGAAAACAGGTAGGGACCGACAACCCAATCCACATGCGAGGCTCAGTGTCTGATGAGGTGGGATTTGAACCGGGGTCCACAGAGGTGAAAGTTAGGGGGGAAAAAACACCGAACCAACCTAAATTTGAAATTTGAATAATAATAATAATACTTGGTTCTTATATAGCGCTTTATCACATGCAAATGGGCGTATCAAAGTGCTCAGTACTTTTTCCTGCAAGGTATGTGAAGCTACGTTTTTGAAGTATGAGGCCTATTCATTTATAGCACCATGTAATGGTTTACAAGGTGCTGTGGTGCAATATGCTGCCATTCAAACCAGGAACACCGGGGCGAACCCCTTCTCTTTTCGATAAGTGCACAGGGTTCTTTTACGTGCATTACACAAAACACGGGACCTACGGCTTAACGTCTCATCCGAAGGACGCAGCAATAATGGATCCTTACAAAGTGTTATATAAATGGGTCTCATAATTCAAACATACATGTACCTCTGCATACCTGTCCTTAAAAATAATGCACGTCAGGTGCAGATCAAGCGCTTTAATACAAGGACTGGGTGTTAAAATTAATGCATTTACTCTTCATTGGACTCCAATTTATCATCAACCATTTTTGTATTATTATTTTTTATTGACAGATTGACACTGTATTACTATCATGCCATTGCGTCAGCCCACATGGAGCTGGTCAGCAGGTTAAAAGAGCAGCTTGTACTGGTGAGTTTACCGTTTCCCCATTTACCACTTACTAGAATACGGGCGATTTGCAATACAGTGAAATGATGTCCTACTCAAATGATGTCGTGTTCACGAGGTCCATTTGTCTTCCCTTTTTTTTTTTTTTTTTTAAAGAGAAAATGCCGTGAGAAATTCTTACTGCGCTTTAAAGATATCAAATTTTGTTGCTGTTTTTCTGCCGGTTATTCTTATCACAAGAATGTTTTATTACAAAATGTTTGTATTTCTATTATTGTTTTTCTAAATTTAGGAGGGACGCGATAAACACTTCCTACTGACTCGGCTCCATGAGCTGGAACCCAACGTCAAGGGACACAAGAAACGAAACCTTTTTAACCAGAAGTCCATCAGCCACCCCCCAAAGCAGCCGTCGCAAGCCTGGTCAGGTGGTGGCCCGATGGACAACCATCCATTTGCTAGTACGCCTTAGACTAGCTCCTAGTCTCACCACAGATTGTCAGCTGTGGTACTTTTAACTCTTCGCGTGTACGTTTTTAAGTGTACGGTTGAGGATTGTTACGGTTTTTGAAAAATTTGTTTTTTGGCATTCATTCAGAGGCAGTCAGTTCAAAGTTAACATTTTTTAAATTAAAGTTTAGCAGGCCTTACGTGGGAAAATATTTGGCAGAGATTATTTCTGGCTCTCACTCTAAAATGAACATTGATGCAAAATGAGTTTCTGTGACCTTCTTTGACGATAGACCGTGTAAGTCTTGTGCGCATTCAAGCATTTTTGGGACCTTGAGTTCCTACATGTATTAAAACTCTTATCAATGTTGTGCACTAAGTGTGCACAACATTGATAAGAGTGACATTATAAATGTTCACAGATTTGCACATAGCTTACACGGTATAAAGATGGTCATATTTGAAAGCTTCCTATGGAATTTCTTTTTGCCTGAAATGCAATATCTTTTTAGTAAAACAAGTAGTTTTGATCTTACGAGTCCAACGTACAAAAAAAAATAATCATGTTTTTTTCTCCGCCATTTTCTTGTGAGTCTGATGACAGATTAAACTAAAGTTATCACAGGTTTGTTACTTTGTGCATACATGTATGTTGGCGAATAAATTGCAGATGCTTGCCTTTGACAATAACCAGTGTGCCTTAAAAAGACCATAAGTGAAATGAGAAGCAAAAAATCCACCACATACACAGTTTAATATTTGAACTGTTTTTATTTGGGAAGATTGATCTCATTTGTATTATGGGTAAATATTCTTCAATACTCAACAGAATTGAGTTGAAAAATATAAATATCGGATTGAAAGTCGACATTTGAACAAAAAGAACGTCTGACTTGTCCAGTCGTTGTTGATGACCCTACACTAAAATCAATGGCCGAGGGCCTGCGGTCCAGTGTAAATTACGAGCCCTGTCACTTAAAAATTGAAAACAAACTTTTTTCCTGGCTGTATTTTTCCCTCATTTGACATCAACTAATGTCATGAGATTCTGTTTTCTGATTGCTGTACACAAATTGACGAGATATTGTGTTTGATTGGTTTGGATTTACCTGCAGGATGGGCGTCCCTTCCTTTGGGTTTGTTTGTATAAACTGTTGGTATTTTGACAGAAATGTTTTATCCTAAATTAAGGTCCAGTTTCCTCCTCTGTATTCTTGATCTATTTATTTTATTATCAAAATCTTTAAAAGTGTTTTTAAATATGTGTATTCTTATAAAAATAGTTCAAAAAGATTTATAAATTTTGTTTTTTACATTTTTTTTTTATAATATAGTTTTTTTCCAATTATTCTTTATACGGAGCTTTAAAAGGGACACAGATGAAAAAAGGTCAGAAAAAATATTTGCTCAAATGAAAAAAAAAAAAATAATCTTTGTTTGAACAAAACAAATCTTTGTTCGAACAAAAAACAATCTTCAATTTTTTCCCGATTTGTTTTGTTCACCTGTTCCCTTTAAAAGCTAAGTATAAAGGTATTATACAGGATTGGTAAGAATAAAAACATAATTGTTTAATTTTAGTCTGAAAGCTTACTGATTATGAAGTTCATACTAGAACCATTTTTTTCCTGTGAATTATTTCTCTCTGAAATGAAGTCATATCTGAGAAAACTGTATCTGAAAACCTAAATATAAAGCTGATTTCGGTTGTAACAACCAACGTTAAAAGCAATGTGTTTGCATGCCGAAAATAGTGCCTTTTTTTAAAACTTATTTTTCCTGACTCACTCTATGGATTAAGCCAACAATTTCACAGGTTTGTTAATTCATGTATACGGTTGAAAGCACTTCGTCTGGGACTTTTTTGTCAGCTCTACCAATCCTGTGTAATACCTTTACAGAAGTTATTCTATCATTTTATTTTCTGTTTTAAAACATTTTTCAACCAGAAGCTTTTTCGAAAATGCATTTTGACAAAAAACAATCAACAAATTTTGTGGGAAAGAGAAAAGGGCTAACTTGCCGAATCCGACCTCCACTATTTCTCTAATGGTGGGACTCCTCTCTTCCCAAAATGGATGATACATTTTTTTTAAACTAGATGGAATCTCTGCTTGCATACTCATTACAAAGGTTCAATGTTCGGTTGTATGGCTTCTTACTGGTACCCCCCAACAAAGATATTGACCAAAAAAAGGGAGACTGCCAACATAGGGCTAGATAGCTCAGTAGATAGAGCGTTGGCACGTTAATGCGGAGGTCGCAGGTTCAAGTGTCACTCAAGTCAACTTTTCTTTGTTCAACATAACATTCTAAGGTTCAGCAATTTACCATAGGGGTATGATCCAGGGGGAGGGGCGGGGGAAATTGCCTGCCCAAATTCGGGCAAAATAGTTGGGAAATTGGGGCAAAGAAAGAAGAAAAAATGGAAAGAGAAAGCAAAAAAGACATGTTTTTATCCCTTTAACCAAAGAGTCTCCATGTGTCCATGGTATTAACTACCAGTTGCTTGAGAGGGTTTTAAAAAAAGTGGAGGTCGGATACGGCAATTTTTCCAAAAGTTAATTATTTACTGTCGAATAAAGCATCATCCCCTACAATTTTTCTCTAAATAAATATTATTTCTTCACAAAGCCTTGGAATTATTCTGCTTTGGTTCCAACCATAGACGCAGTCGTCTGTGAATATTATGTGAAATTTAATATTTTCAAAATAATTGATAGAGGCTGAAGTTGAAAATGTTTTGAAATGGTTGTGTTTTTTTCAAAAACTTGTTTTTTAATTAAAATTTTTTTGACATTTATTTTTTGCAAAGAAGTTGGTGTACATATCTTTTCACTCTTCTAGAGTACCATAATTTTTGACGTGGAGAAATTAAACTTTCCGTAAATTATGAGATTTTAGAAGGAAAAAAACTGCCATGTGTGAATTTTAAGATTCTCCCAACATAAATATTTTGTTGGAAAACGACAATGAGCAATCAATTTTAATTGTAAATTTTTGAAATGAAGAAGTGCCTCAGTTAAAAGGTGCCTTTTAAAGAAAGTTAAAAACTTGTGTGATTCTATAACTTGAATTTAATATTATTTTTGTTATGAAGAAGTTTTGCAATACATTTGTCTGAACACATCATGATTTGTTTTCGCATCGACTAAATTTAAAGGCGCCTTTGTAAGAGTGTGCACAGAATGGATAAGATACGTATGGGCCCAATTTCAATAAGATGTGAAGCACAAATAGTTGCGCAGCACAGAAAAAATCCTGCCTAGCACATACAGGTTACCAGCCAAAATACCATGTAAGTTACATTTTTTGACTGGTTTCCTGCTTATTTCTGCCTAGCAGAAAAACTTGTTAAGCAGCATTTTTCTGCTTATGAGCAATATGAAATTGGGCCACGTTCAGTTCTGTACTTCAAGGTTCTTGTTTGTATGAATTCCGTCAAATTGGGTTATGATATTTTGAAACTCTTGGCAAGTTGAGTTTCTTTGTGATTTATATCTTTTCCAGGGTCAAAGGTCAACATGAATTTTGTAGGAAAAACATGTATCTGCTGTGTTTGGTAATTTTGTTCTGGTTTATAGCCATTTTAGGTGCAAGGCTGTTTTGATTATTACAAACATGAAATTACAAACAATAACCTTCTAGCACTGAGCAGGCAGTATCAATGTTGCAAAGACTTCCATTATTGTATTATAAATAAAGAAATGTAAATAGTTCTTCATAAAATATGTTTGCACAGAAATTTATAAGTAGTTGAGTTTTTTTGTTAAGTTTCCTTTTTGATTCATAGTTCTTGATGAGAGAATAATCTAAAAGATTTCAAAACCAGTCTTGGTATGATGTAACATTTTATAAAAAATATTTTTTTCCCATCGTTATTTTTGTTTAAAGTTGGCACGAAGCATCGAAACATTTGCATTCTTTTTTGTTTGCGTATAATGTAGGGTATTTAGGGTGCAATACGATTTGTTGTGCCCATTTTGATCGTCTCTTGTCATTGCATTATCAGTATTCCATGGATTTTTTGTTGTCAGGATTTTTCACATTGTGCCTTCCTCTGTAGACCAAATCTGTTTTTCTTTTTACGCAAAGAGATCATCATTGATTATTTTTACTTCAATGTTATTGATCAAGTTGAAGGATTCGTGATTTGTGTGTAAATAAAATCTATACAAAGTTTGACATTTTGTCTGTATGTTGATTTTTTTTTGGAGAGGGTCATTGGAATGACTGGTGTTTGTGGAAATAAAGAGAACCTGGCATAATGACTGAATAGCGCCCTCTCTTGGCAGGTGATTAACCACTTAACTGCGTATGACGAGATATCTCGTCATCACAAACTTACCCTTATATTGCGTATGACGAGATATCTCGTCACCAAGTTTGCGGTTTAAATGAGGTCAAAGACACGCTCTGTGACCCCGGGTAATCCCCTCTTACGTGTCTTGTATGACGAGATATCTCGTCATCACAAAGTTACAGTCAGGCAGTGTGTGGTGCCACCAATCGGCGAGTTTTCTTTCTGAATATTGCGACTTCACGAAAGCAACCGCGCTTGTCATGTGTGCAAGCTTTGACCCAAGCTTTGGATTTAGATCTTGAATTGTCAGACTCTCTCATGTCTGTTGATAGTGATGATTCAGAAATTGAAGAGCCTTGTTTACAAGGTGCTGAAGGCATTGATGATACAGCAGCCTCAGATATAAGTGGGGATATTCAGAGCAATTCAGGGTCTGATGATAGCTTTCCATTTATCCTTTTTTTGCATTGTTTTCCTTAAATTAATTCCGCATTGGGGGTTTAGCTAACGATAAATAATTACGCAGTTAAGTGGTTAAACTAAGCAGCGTTTCAGTTTCCCTTGGTCCTAACCTGAACATCTGACGATACACTTCGAGGCTTTTGTGGATAAAGACAGGGGACCAGTTCTAGCTTGGTCCCAGCACCGTTGGGATGGGCCGACATTGTGCATCGGACCATTCCCCCTGACCTAATAACCCCGTGTCACCTCTTCCTGTTTATGAAAAAGTTGACAATCAAAAATAATGTTGCTCTGTTGAGTAAATTCGCGGGCACTAATTTTCTGAAGAAAAAAACCCCACCCTACTTGACGAACAAATGTCTTCTTTACAAAGAAGAATTTATTGCGGACATTGACCCGTCTCATCAACCTTTGACATAAAAACTCTGACCCCATTACCAACACCATTTTGGTGATATATTGACCCAATTCACCTGAAGTTCTCATCACAATAATGTTAGTTGCGCCACTTGGCAGTCGATGTTCCTGTATGTTATACAATGCAGTGTGCATTGCCTTCACTTTTAGTCCAACCTATTTTTTCTATTGCACACTATACCACAAAATGCACTATATACACAGCAGTACGAAATGCTAATAAGAGAGCAGTGGAAGTCGGGAAAACAATTTTGTACAATTTGTTTATTTTATTTATTTTCTTGATTACACATCCAACAGCACAATATAGTGACATTAACAGGATGAATAGGAAACGAGAAGAATTGGTCAGTTTTAGTAGTGGGAGGAAAACCCCAAATGGGGGAAACCCACGCACTCGGGTAGGAACTGACAACCCAATTCACGTGAGCAAGGTTCCAGTCTGAGGTGGGATAAGAACCGGGGTCCACAGAGGTCTTCCACCAAGCATCCCAAAAGTCCCCCATTGTACAGCATACAAGAATGGACAGGCTGCCACCATTGTTTATCGTTGTATTCGGCTCAATGAGAGGTAAATCCGCGCGTTCCGAAATTCCAGCGTACCATGGCAGATTATCGGCCATGGCTTACGGCCGAGGTTCTGCCATTCGTGGCAAGTTCCCACTTATATTTTCTCTCAAGATAACAACCAAATCTCGGCGCTTACTATGGGTGCGTTTTTGCGGCCGTAACCAATAACTGTTTTGGTCATTGACCAATGATTATCCAATGGCCAAGTCAACTGAAACAATTATTGTTTACGATCGCGACAATGCACCCTATGAGAACCTTTGTTGCCTTTCCTTTGTCAGGTCAGGGTTTTATGACAAGGCTATTTTCAAAGGAAAACGATAAATCCGGAAGCTACAAGAAGTTCAGGAAAATAATATTTGAGCACGGAAAATTATTATTTTTGGAATATCAACCCAAAGGGTTAATAAAACATCTGGATAAGACACCTTAAATGTTTCCTTGGTTAAAAGCAAACCATGAAGGTTGTTTGTTGATAGGTTATAATAAATTTTAAAAAGCAGAGGAATTATTTCTATCAAAGCAACTTTTTACTCTTAACACGTTGACTGCCGGTCATAAATTTGAAGGGGCGTTCCCATTTGCCAAGCATCCCAGTCTGGTGCGCATGCGTGCATACCAAATAAGTACTTTTTTTTTGTCAACATGTTGTAGCATACAAATTTTAACGATGTGTGCTCACCACTGCCAGAAGCGTATACGTTGCGTTCTCAGTGATGCCAGTGTATTCAATTCACTATACAAAAGCCTTTCATTCTCTACGAGTATACTCGTAGTGGCAGAATCCGTTACACCTGTTACTACGAATATACTCGTAGGCGGCAGTCAACGTGTTAAACAACATCTCAATCCCAGAACCATCGCGAACATAAATAAAACTCAATTACTCCAACACAGGTCATGACTCCATTCATAATATCCTACACCTGCTCCTTTAACTTGAAGAAACCAAGCTCCGGCTCTGGCATGATATTTACAAATGTTCTAGTCATTTCCTTGTCGGATAGCGTCGGGGCTATCGACTTTCCAAAGGCCGAGGATGGTTTGGGATTCCACCGCTCATGGGTATAGTAAACCCTACCAGCGAGCTGAGCGGAGAGCGTGCGGTCTCTTCCTTTTGTGACCTGCATGAAAAATAAATAAATAAAATAAGTTTTTTTTTTTCCTTGTGATCTAATCTAAAACACTGCATGAACACTGAGATAAATTTTATTTGAGATGCTAAACCGAAAAAAACCAACTGCTTAGCAAATAAGTTTTCTATTCGCAGGGAACCAATCACAATGAATTGACATCACATAGCATTTCCACCTGGTAACCTTTTCCCTCAATAATAAGGAGAACTTATCAGAGTCAAGCATATTTTCAGCAGTGTAAAAATGGCCCCTTATGCATTTCACGTCATTTTGAGTAGGGCGCCCTCAGACGGAGGTAAAACATAGTGTTAGCCGGAGGGGTGTCTGGGTGTCTTAAAGTTTTGACACCCTGTTTTATCTGTCATTTAAAAGAACATTACAGAATTGGTAATTGTAAAATATACTTTTGATCACAGATTTACATAAAACTTACACGGTCTAATGATGATGACAGTAGAAAACATCCCTTGAAATATTTCTGTCTGAAATGCCATATTTGATGAGAAATGAATAAACTAATTTTCCGATTGGAGTTTATCGCTCAGTGAGCGTTTTATTCATTTGTTGAATCTATATGATTTCATGCAAATGTGTAATCGGTTTTTCACTATTTTCTCGTGACCCAGATGGCCGATCGATCTCAAACTTCTACAGGTTTGTCAGTTTATGTATATGGTGGATTACATAAAGTGCTTACACTGCCAGCAACTGTTTTGTTAGCAAAAAACAATTCTGTAATGTTCCTTTAAACAGTAAATGTATTGTAAGTGAACAATTTTGGCACCCAGTGTTTAAATTTCGAGCAAATTTTAACACCCTTTTACCGATTCCTGGCTAAAACCTAGAGGTCATACGAAGGGTGCTCACTGACTCATCCTCTGAACCGCTCATACAAGACGTGCATTATGAATTGGTTCATTATCGTTATGACCTCAAGATGCCAGCACGGCAAAGCTTTACTGGCTTGTAACAATGGCCGCCATGCTCACTCCACATTTTTGTATTTTCTGTATTAATATTATTTTTGTATTTTCTTGAATTTGCTGTGTAATGCTGATTGCTCTTCTGCATAAGCAGCTATATGAAATCAGGCCCAATAAACAAACCGATTGAACTTTACATGGCATCAGGCATACCACCATAATCAGAATCCAACAGTTTTGGTGTTGAGTTAGTGAATGGTGTTGGACTGAGGACTGCACTAGGAAACTGATTATGCTTTACATGGCATCAGGCATACCACCATAATCAGAATCCAACAGTTTGTATGATGTTGGATTTTGTTAGAGTGGGAAGGACCTTAGTAAATCACTCAAGGGAGTAAGGGTTAGTGATGCTCAACACAACTGCAACATGATCGGGAAGATTAGCAAGCTGCTCCAAACAAACATCAATAATTAAAAAAACAAGGATTTTACAAACGCAAAATGATTATTACTTACAAAGCTTCCAGGGTACCACCTGAATGCCATCTTCTGCCTCACTAGAATCATCCCTGGCTGTACATATTCACCTACAAAGGTAACCAGTTAAAACCAAAGGTTACACAAAAGAGGAGACGCACATTCAAAAGCGAAGCCCTTTTCGAAACCACAGCTTGGGCTTGGGCTCCAGCTTGGGCTTGGGGGATCGATCCAGGCCCTGTCAATTTCGGTCCAAAGTTTCAAACAGGTGAGCCTACCTAACTGGCTAAGGTGTGTGCTTTTGGTCTGGAGTTTTAAACAGGCGGACAGAGCTTAAGCTGGAGCCCAGGCAGGCCAGGCTGAGGCCGTGGTTTCAAAAAGGGCCATAATAATAAAAGGTATTTATACTGCGCTTTTCCAAAACATGATCAAAGCGCATAACAAAGAAATGGATGAGTTAAAACAAGCTAGTGCAAATCAAAAATCTACAATTTAGGAAAGAGATAAGTTTTAAGTTTTTTCTTAAATGTAACAATACAAGAAGAATTACGGACATTAATTGGGAGACTGTTCCAAAGTTCAGCAGCAGAGTGTGAGAAGGCGTGTTAAGCCAGAGGGGAGTCTGGGTGTCTTTTGAACACCAGGCCTGGAACTTCAACTTTGAGAGGGTGAGGCTATTTTATTTTTTAAAGGGCACTTTCTTTGGAAAATCTTATAGTCTTTTTGAAACTTTTGAAGGAGCACCAAGGCCAAGACCAGGGGCAACAGAGGCCGTGGCCTCCATGCAATTCCAGGCCTGGAACACCCTACTTAAAGTTTTTCTTTGCCCCAACCAGTTTGCTTTTCACCACCCCTTCCCCCACTGCCCCCCCCCCCCAAAAGTTTGATAACAAACCTTGCTTGAAAAAAAAACACTCTCCACACTACCATAGATGCTTATCAAAATCAGGCAAAATTTGGGGATGAATTTCAGAAGAGTTTAATTTGTAAACATTGCACGGGTCAGTTTGGTTCAGCTTAACGGTAGAGTTTACCATTCATTTTCTTGATTCCGAGTCTCTTTCCAGGACTTTTGCCTCCAGTGTTTCTCTTTCCTCCGCTTGCCTTCTTGGATGCCCATCGTACTCCAAACAGGCTCAGTGCTGGTCCTACATGCTGCAGAGACGACGACCACAAACCTACCGAGAGAAAGGTTGCAGGCTAAACCACAGACGAAGATTAGGGCCCGATTTCATAGAGCTGCTTAAGTACAAAAAGTGGCTAAGCACAACAAAATTATGCTTATCAGAATAAGTTTACCAGCCAAACTACCATGTCACATGTACAATTTGTGACTGGTATCCTGCTCATTTCTGCTTAGCAGACAAATGTTAAGCAACATTTTCTGCTTAAGCAGCTCTATGAAACTGGGCCCCGGTTGTACTTGGAAATGTCTCAAGAATCCCCACGAAGCAATTATAGTTAAGAAGTGTCTTGCTCAAGGATACTAGTGTCATGACCGGGATTTAAACCCATACTCGTCAAATGACTCGGCCATTAGAACTTGAATTTGATGCGCTATTGCGCTTGGCCATATTCAACCCCATCGTTGGTCTCTGACTGTATGGTGACAATCATCATCTTAAAGGTCCTATGAAGTGGCAATTTTTCACATAACATTTTGGGAACTGAAAACTTTAGTATCAATAAAATATACTATCCTACATCTACATCTACATCTATGTTGGTACTCGTCAACGCCTTTCAGCAACTAAACGAGGGTTGTGTGTGATGTGTCTCTGTTGGTGGACACATGTGCGTGGTGCTCTCAAATTTACAAATGGTGCAAGTAAAAATTAGTTCCATGATTTAGGCACTGATGGCTCCCTTGAACTGCGCAACTGTGGGCAGCTCAATGATGACTTGAGGGAGGGCATCCCAGTCCCGCAGAGTTCTGGGAAAGAAGCTGTTCTTGTAGCTGTCGGAACTAGGGCTGAGTCTCATGAATCTATTTTGTTGTTGTCGTGTTGGACGTTGTCTAGGTTGGATGTACCTTTTAATATATCCCTCAAATTTTGAAATCGTGCAAGGAAAAAAGTTTGCACCGTCACAAAATGGCATAACGCACCAATTTAAAAAAAGGACAAATTCAAAGATTGCGCCCAACAATTAACATAACCAACAAACAGGCAACAGTCATGACAGTGTGAGTGTTCAACAGCAACAGCCAACAAACAGGAGGAATGATGGAGGGACGATTATCACAACATTGAACTAGTGAGCACTACATAAGTACACCAAAGAAATGGCAACACTGTTTACTGTAAAAGCTGTACGACAATGACATTGTGATCCAAATGTTTGGATCCTAATTTTGTTGATCTCCGCCTCTCCGCACCCCCCCCCCCCCCACCTCTCACGGGCGCCTAGCCTCCACTGCTGACTGACACTCAGTGCAGGACAGTCACACAGTGCATAGAATTAGAATAGAGCAAAAAGGACAGAGAGTGGAACTTATTAAAAACTATTCATAAGCGCTAATGCTGTTAATTATTCAATACCAAATGTACAAATTCAAATGTGTAAATTATAACTTGAATTATAAAACTGCAAGAAAACCCTTTTCTTACCAGTGTTTTCAAGTATTTGAAGCGGAGTTTTTAACAGCCGCAAGCAGCCATTTGCTAACATGGTTGACCTCTGACCTGCTGTACTGTATAAGTGTCCTCGTCCCCGGATCTCCTATGGACCCAGTACCAGCATGACTCTGAACGAGGTAGATTTGTACGACGATGGGTCGACAGTGAATTGCAAGTTTTGATACGAGGTGATATCACACGTGCCGTTTTGATCAACACTATCTTTGGACCGAAATCTTACTTAGTGCTAAATCTAATTAATTTGTTATAAATAAAACCCAAGGCGGGCAAACATGGCGGAATTTTTTCATCAGAATATTGAGGAAACACTGCAGGAACTGGAGCAGTTAGAACGTGTAGGGCTATTTACAAAACCAGAAATAAAGTAAGTAAATTGTTGTCCACTGTGCTGTATTTAATTGGAATTGGATAGATTCGCCTTAATTCAATCACCAAGCCATGGTCAGGATGGTACATCAACGAGTTTTAATTATAGGGTGCAATTTTCATGATTTTGTAGTCCAACCTGGGCTAGATTTTTCATATTTTTCTTGCAGGGGTTGGGGTTGGGGTTGGGGTGGGCCTGGGATTGAGGTTGGGGGTGGGCCGGGGAGGGGGGGGGTAGTAACTAGTACTATAGTACTAGTAGTAGTAGTATGTAACAATTTAGTAATAGTAGGGGAAAATGTCCGTATCCTGCCACCACTTTTTCACTCATTTTTACCAAAAGGAATATCTCATTTGAGTAAATTAGATTCTATTTTATTTCAAACCGAAAGAAAAAGTGGTGGCAGGATACGGAAATGTTTTCGTTGGGAGCCCCAGCCAAAAAGGCATAACAAAAGTGCCATGCTAGTTTTATACATTACTAGTCGTAAACATCATGGTGCCGACGATGTTTTATCGAGTGATTACCAGCTCGGATATTTTCATAAAATTACATCATAGTAATGAGTTTGCACATTTTTGTGTCCCAGTTGCGTAATGGTAAGTGACAACTAGGGGAAAAATCTTGGCCAAAAACACGGGTTTCCCCTATTTGAAAAATCATTTCACCTCCTGATGCTATGTGGGCGTTGGGCCAAGAAGCGGAGGGGGAGTCCAGCGTACTGGCACTATTTATGGGGCTAGGTAGTAAGTAAATTCATTATTAAATTACATCTTTTTAATCCAAGAAATAGCAAGAAAATTTGTTTTTTTAATTACTATTTTTCATTATTAAAAATTTATTCCACCATTTGAATGGATAGTATTACATTTCCTTTCTCTGATTTGTGGCTCCTGAGTCCTAAGGATTTTTTTAAGGGAAATAAAGTCAGTCAGAGTTTAGTTAATGATCCCCCCCAAAATAGTCACTGTGCATCATGACTGGCAAATATACACTGCCTTTTAAAAACACATTTTTGAAAGGGAATTTGTAAATTGTTAAAGGAACATTACAGACTTGGTAAGAAAAGAACATGTAAAATATACTTTTTGATCACAGATTTACACAAAACTTACATGGTCTAATGATGATGATAGTAGAAAACATCCCTTGAAATATTTCTGTCGGAAATGCCATATTTGATGAAAAATGAATAAACTAATTTTCCGATTGGAGTTTATCGCTCAGTGAGCGTTTTATTCATTTGTTGAATCTATATGATTTCATGCAAATGTGTAATCGGTTTTTCACTATTTTCTCGTGATCCAGATGGTCGATCGATCTCAAACTTCTACAGGTTTGTCAGTTTATGCATATGGTGGATTACATAAAGTGCCAGCAACTGTTTTGTTAACAAAAACCAATTCTGTAATGTTCCTTTAACTTTTGTGTGACTAGTTGGGTAATCGTAACCCTCGATCTACTTGACGGTAGCAAAGACTGCAGGGTTACAAGACACATTGCGTACTCATGTTTGTTTTTCTATTTGATCCTTCTAGAACTATCGTGAAGAAGAGAACAAATTTTGAGTATCGTCTTGTTCGCCTGAAGAAAGAGAAGGAAGATTTCTTGAGATACATTCAGGTCAGTTTGTACCCCCCCCCAAAAAAAAAATCATCCACAACCCATCCACAGGTCTGCGGATGGAAAATTTTACTTCAGCAAAAAACAGGAACTTGCCAACTAAAATGCCATGTTGTGATGTATCAGCAGGGGAGGGTTTGAAATTTCGTTGAAATCGTTTTCAAATTTCATGAAGGAAGCCAACGAACACAATAGCTGGTATGGTGTCTGATCACCATAGCAGTGAAATAACCAAACATGGGATGAGAGAAAAATCAAATGGTCCTCATTGGGATTTGAACCCAAGACCCCTGACACTCCGGGCAGACGCTCAACCAACAATGAAGGAAGCCGACAGTAAAGAAAACGAGACCTTCTTTTTCTTTAAAATGTTAGCCACAGAAACTATCCAGGGAGAATGATTGACATCCCTTTTGTTATTAGAGGAATGTGTGTTATCTGAATTCCCAGTAATTTGTAATTCATTATTTTCAATCCCCTACAATTTGTTATATATTTTGCTGTGTTCACTACCCCACTGTGTTTTGTTGTTTGTGTGGCTGTAGAGACTGGACATAGTGTTCTGTTTTTAACCCTTTGAAAGTGTGTTGAAATCTGCTCCTTTTATTTTACAGGTCGACTCATAGTTCCAGTTGCAATCGTTAGAAATGGTTGAACGGTCACAATCCACAAGTTCCGTTTAACCTTTTTTAGGAAATTAAACGTAGATGCACAACTCTAGCTTGTAGCTCAAAGTTTTCACTGGGCTTGGATTTTTGTTACAAAACCAGAATTAAGTATCCTTATTCAATTCATATCACAAGACCGCCGGGCTAGTCTGGTCATGCAACTACTGGCCAGATGCTTAAATCACTGGCCTCAGGCAGGCCTGCAGTCCAGTGTTAGTTTCGAGCCCGATAATGTTATTAATTACTATTGTTTTTAATTTTTTTACAGTATGAAATCAACCTCTTAGCATTGATCAAGACAAGAAGAGAGGTACCCTTTAATTTCTTTTTTTGTAAATATTGAATAAAATTCTAAGGTTCTTTTCTGTTTCTATTTACTTCCCATTTCTTTTTATCCCTTCCAATGTGTTAACTTAGAGGACCAAATCTCAAGTTATCAACTTCCAAAAATATAAGCAAACCTGCTTATGCAAATTGAGTTACATTTATTTGTTGTTCTGTTGGAAATGTTGAATGTTACTTGCTTTAATTGTTGAAAACGAATATCTGTGTTAATGAATATGTACATTTGTGACGGATGTCACAAATGGTAGTGAATATTAATCATGCTAATGAATATGTAAGTTTGTTAGCTAACAATAAATATCAACGTGCTAATGAATATGTAAGTTTGTTAGCTATTAGGCCTATTACAATAGCAATGAATATTAATCATGCTAATGAATATGTAAGTTTGTAACCAATATCACAAAGGCTATGAATATTAATCATGCTAATAAATATGTGAGTTTGTAACCTATATCAAAATGGCAATGAATATTATCTGTATGAATAAATGTTGTGACCAACCTCAAACAAATAGTCAGTAGAAATGAATTATGTTGATCTGTGTTGACATATTTGTGTGAGTTGACCAGTTAGTGTGTGATGGCACAACTGTGCACAGAACTAATTGTGGGTCATTTTAAAGTCTCGTTCAAAAGAGCCTTACTCCTCATTTGTAACTAGCCTTCTCTCCCGATCCACTGCTCGTTTTCATAGAGAGTTTTAGCCGCTCCTAACTTTGGTTATTATGTCTGGCATTAATCTGTTTATTAGCCCTACCAGTTCATTTTGCATTCTCTCTTGCTCGTTTGTTTTTGTGTTTTTTGTTAATTATGTATTGTTTTTGTATTTTTTCTTTTCTAGGGCTGTTCCCCACAAGCCTCGGCTTATTTGAACAGCCTCCTTACTCACAGCTTCTATTGTTTTACTTTCCATCATCATTATCATTGGTCATGTTATATACTCTTTGATTGTATAAAGGCCTACTACTATATTTTGTTGTCCAAATGATTCTGTCTATTATTGTGAGTATAGAAATAAATGTTACATTGCATGTTAAATTGAATTGTGTACATGTGTGCCCTGTGCAAATTATGCATTCACATCTGCAGGCTGATTTAGTTTATCCATCATGTGAAACCACAGTGGATGATAATAAATGGTCAGAGAGTAGGAGGGTTGACTGTGAGCATTCACCACATGATTACCAAAGTGCAGGCTGGCATAGTTTATATATCCTTGAAAACCGGAGTGAGTGATATTAGATGGTCAGACAGTAGGAGGGTTGACTGTGTACTGTGTAGTGCATTTACACATGATATCATATATCTATCATCAAAACCACAGTGGATGATATTGAATGGTCAGACAGTAGGAGGGTTGATTGTGTACTGTGTAGATGCATTTACCACATGATATCATATATCTACATTCAAACCACAGTGGATGATATTGAATGGTCAGACAGTAGGAGGGTTAATGAATATTGTGTCAGCATTAGCAAAGCACTTTGGTTAACTTTTTTGTTTGTTTTTGAATTTCAGCGAACAGGCTACTATTTTAAGAAGGATGAGATTGAGTACGCAATTATCCGACGAATCCAGAGGCTGTTTAGGGTAAGAATCTTAATTAATAATAATAATAAGATTAACAATAGACATTTGTAGTGCGCATATCTGTCAGAAAGACACTCCTGACGCATAGAAAAGAACTCTGCTATTGGCGGTACTTAAAGCTCAGACTGAACAAGTGAGTTTTCAAGTTACATGTAGTTTTGAAGCTGGAGAGAGTGTCTTTCTAGTCTGAGGTTTAGTGGAAAAGCATTCCAAAGAGATGTACCAGCATGTGAAAAGGAACATTTTCCCCAGGTGTGTTTAGAACGAGGGAGTTGAGGAGCGAAGCCCTCTGGTACAAACACTTAGCTGTATTGAATCCTGGATGTATCTGGGAGAAGTGCCATGTATTGAAAGAACTCAAAGACAGTTGGACTGGACCAACATCATAAAAAATACTAACTAGTAAGTACTAACTACCTGAATCAACAACTTTCATAACTTAGTAAAAAAAAAAAAGCACGACCAATTTTAGCCCATTGTTTGTATTTGCTCTTCTTTTTTGAATCAGAGAGCTTGCACCATGTTCTGCGATGACCAGAAGCTGTGGTTCTCCCACATACAGTTCTGCAAGAAATGGGTAAGTACGCTTTCTGATTACGTTGATTTCGAAAGAAACGTTTGGGATAACGAATACATTGTTTTTTTCGTTTTTTTGGTGGTGTAGTGGTAGGACATCTGCGCTGGAATGGCGGGGCTCGTGGGTTCGAATCCCATGCGAGTAGTCTGCTTGTGGATTTTTTTAGACAGGGCTTTTCGAAGGTATGAGTACTGTGTGTTTCACAGTGCTTAAATCACACATTGTTGTAAGGTGAAACAAAAATAATATGTTTTGATTTGTTTTGTGGTACATTGATGGGACCCCATATTGTTCTTGTGATGTTGTGAATCGGTTTTGATTAAAACCCTAGCGGACTAGGCCTTTTTGCTGACACATAGCTTCAATCCTGCTATATCCTTCAGAATTGGAAATTTAAAAGCTCAAAGTTCCCTGATCCTTCTAAGTCCGCTGGTATTGCTTACTATGGGTAATGGTCTGAGTCTTTCCAGATCATTTTATGACAGGGACCCTATCAGCGCTAATCCCCCACAAAACCCAAATCCTTCTGAAATCCCATTTTGGCCGGGCTGCATCAAACCCCAATCCTTCTCTTTCCTCTCATGTCAAATACAGCCTGATGACCCCCTTCCTTCTAAATCTCATAGCAGAAACCCACTACGACCCCAATCCTTCAGGATCCATCTCCATTGCAATGTCCGTAAAACCCTAGTTAGTCCTTCTGATCATCACTTCGGCAAAGAGGAAATAGAAGGATTTAGGCTAGTTAGGGCTCTAGAAAGATCCAACTAGTTCAGAATTGATGTTGAACAAATTTTGTTTTTGTTTTTGTCATTAATTTGCTTCAATTTTGTTTATTTTGTTGTTGACAGAACATGAAGAATGAGCTGAGTAAACTGTTCACCAAATTGCTGAAAGTCTACTCCAAAAATCCAGGTAAAATTTGAATATAGTAGCAATAATAACAAATTTGAATAAAGTATGATATTTTCTTATGGCATCAGCTGGCTTAAGGTTTCTTCCCTTCCTTTCAACTCTGTGGACCTCGGTTCGAATCCCTCTTTGAGTCCCATTTTGGGAAGGAGCTTTGCTTGTGGGTTGACTTTTCAGTCTCTACCTGATTTGTGTCAGTTTTTCCCATTTTGGGGGTTTTCCTCCCAACATCTAAAACTGACATTTCTTCATCATCTTCTCTACACATGTGTCTTCTGGCCTGAGGTTACAGTGCCCATCACTTTTGATGGTCCCTTTGTGTCATTACCAGAAAGATATCATAATAATAATTCAAGATTGTTTAATACATCTTAATTTGCAGATTTTATGTCCCAAATCCCAAAAAGTGATCCCCCTAAATGATCCAACAGGATCCAACATGATTAAACTGTTGATTAGAAAAATGTTGCTTACAATTTTTATTTTCTGAGCAAATACTAGTGGGGACCAGTCACATGCAGTGTATAATTCATTGTGATTTTGGCCGGTGATCTGTAGCTGCTAAGCCAGCATTGCTGTTCTTAGCAATTAACAAGCTTGCATGGTCAGTTTCTCTGTGGAAATATGCCCAGTTTACTTACAACTTTTCTAGTGTCCAAATAGACCTGCTACTGGGTTTTTTGTATTTATTCATTTCTAATGGCATTGGCAGGTCCAAGTTTTATTGGGATTTTCTAGATGTATTAGTGATTTTTGTTCTTTGTATTTAGAGTGGTGGATTTCTATTTTGATTAATTATTATTATTGTTGATTATTATTTCACTGTGGATTAATGTTTTATGGTGTTATTGGCAGTAACCTCTTCTTATTTGCTTGTGCTTTTTTTTCTTTCTTCTTCTTACCATTATTGTTTGTGTGAAGCATTTTGGGCGTCTTTTTAGGCGGATTCTGTGCTATATAAGATCTTTTACTATTATTATTTATTTATTGTTTTCTTAAACTTTATGTTTCTTAAACTCACTAACTTCAATTGAAAATGTTTCTGCTCTTGTAGCATTGTGGATAATCGCGGCAAAGTTTCAAATGGAGGACAATCTGTCTGCAGAGAACGCCCGGAGTCTCCTCTTACGAGCCATCAGACACCATCCTAAGAGCCAAAAACTCAGAGTCGAGGTTAGGCAAGGAAATTTCCTTAAAACGTTAATAATGATGAAAAACAACCTTGAAAGTTAGGGCTAAGGGGTAGTTTGCAATTGTAGGGGACAGTAGAATGTTGATTACATTTGTGTGTATTTGAGGCAAAATAACTTGGTTTGAGTTTCTACGGTTACATTTAGATAAAGATTGTCAAGTTTGGGGAAAAAATTGGGTAGTGTCTAAAGATATTAACAGAATGCTGAGATCGATTGTCGTCTGTGTGTGCTGTGCACACCCTCTATGTATAGCTGTGGACATTGTGTATCAACATCATGGGACATGCCTGAATGGGAAACTTAACCAGACCAACCAATGGGAAAGCTGAAACTTAACCTGACCAACCAATGGGAAGGCTGGAATTTGTTGTACTCCTAAAAAGGCAGAAAACTTACACACAACATTTTTCTAGTTCTTTTTTCTATGGTTACTAATGATGTCCTTTTAATTCCTCCACAGTATTTTAGAATGGAGTTGATGCATGCTGATAAGGTAAGCCATATTATCGCATTTCATTACAATTGAAGATGAAATGGATAAGCATTGGAATAATGAGGCTGAGATGCATACTTGAGGCTTGTTTGTGATTGGGAAATGAGAGGGTATCAAAGTTTCATTTAATTTATAAATTCTGGTTGTGAAGCCAAGGATTCTCTGAAAAGCGAACTTAATCACTATACTAGCCAAGAACCCCATGGAGAGAAGACAAGGAAGGAAGTTTCGGTTTTAGATGTGGGAGGAAAACCCCAAAGAATTATTCCAATTAACCCACGCAATCAGGTAGAGACTGAAAACCCAATCCACATAGTGCCCCTGGCGGGATTCGAATCCCCGGTCGTAGAGGTGGAAGGCGAGGAAAGAAACCTCTACGCCAACCCGACCAGCCCTAAGTTGTAGGTATTGCCATGAGTTTTTGTACTGATTGCCGACACACGTGTATTTGTCACTCCTGGAGCCCAGTTGTCATTGGTGGATTGCTGGGGCACAAATCACAAGTTACGAATTATGAATGTAAGGGTTTACAAGGTGCTGCCTCACAATCTGCAGCCACTGCCAGAAACAACAAGGCAGACCCGCTTCTCCTAATGATAAATGCACTTTGTTCCTTAACATGCATCACACAACACATGGGACCTATGGCTTTACATTCTATCCGAAGGGCAACGTAATTACGGTCAAGGGTCATGCTCAAGGACACAAAATGCAACGACCGGGACTCGAACCCACACTCTGACAACACCGGAATTTAGAGTCGGGTGCACTCAACTGCTGGGGCACGACTGAAAGTGAAGCTGAAATAAGAAAAAAAAATATTTGGTTCTTCTCAGAACCGCCACAGCTCACAAAGAGATTTATAACACAGTGTCTCCGCAAACCTCACTTGCAAAGTTTCAAATCCTACTTTTAAAAAAAACATTCATCACTTCTTTGAGAAAGTTAATAAAGAAGTTATGGTTGTGTAGCTCTATGATGATATTTGTCTCTCCCTCAGCAAAGGAAACGTTGGGCGGTGTTAAAACAGAGTGACGTAGACGTCGTGGAGGAAGGAATGGAGGACGCCCTCTTGCAGGGGAAGGTGGCCAGGCTAGTTTATAAAGTAGCCATTCAAGATGTGCCAGGTAGGTCTGAGATGTTCGATGATTTTGTCTAATTTTCTGAAATTGACAGGTCGGATGTGGAAAGATATCTTGCTTGACTTTTCAGCACAAATGAGAAATGCAGGTCGTATGTTTGAATATATTTTGAAATAAATGTTGAAGGAAATGTAGTTTTCATTTTTGGAAAAACAAATTTCAGTAAAGGAACTTGAACCACCATGAGTGTTGTTAGTAAACTCTTACAGTTGTCATTGTTTGAATTGTAACAAATTCTGTGTGTCTCAGATTAAATTTTGCTTGTGTCTTATTTATACTCGATCATTTTTCATTTATTTTTTATAATCTCTTTTAGATGATATCAATCTTCATTTGGCATTCATTCCGGTCTGCAATAAATTTGATTTCACTCAAGATCTACAGGAGGAGATTTACAGGGAGTAAGTTTAACAGATATTTGATAGATATTAAATTTGCATCGGGGATAAAGATTATTATTTGTGTTTTACTCATAACCCGATGTGTGTTAAGCACTGTATACTCAATAATTTCCCCATGTCCTGTGGAAAACAATCCACAGACGTGGGATTCAAACTGGCCTCCAAATAAAGGAATCAAGTTTTTAAAATTTTCAGTTTTAGAAATTTTTGAATTTTTGAAATTTTAATTTGTGAATTTATGAATTTATCCAAATTTGTGAACTTACAACCATTTCCAAAAGTTATTTATTTTAATTTGTATTTGTTCAAAGTCTTCAGGCAGCTCATCCGAATAATGAATTAATGTGGGATGCCCTTGCAAGGAGACATCTAACGGCTGCCAGAAATGGTAATGTACACGTATTTTTTACTTAGTATTTAGACGTCCTTTGATGTTTTCATAAAAGAAGTTTGTGAAAGAAAACAACAGCTTTATTTAAAAGAGTCTTATTATTTCGTGGATAAAGAAATTTGAGGGATAAAATGTGGGTTTAGAAACACAATTTTCGCACTTTGTATAAAATACATAGAAAAATAAATATACACAAACACGAATATAAACACACATATATAAATGAATAGGAATATAAATATTCTAATTTATATTAAACTTTAAACTGTTACCTTGACCATAACAATAAGAACGGAATTACCTTTTAACTGTGTTTCATAAATGTAGAGTAATATTACTATTATTACTATTAACAGCTGCAGTGCTTCTCACCAAGTAAAGTTTTTATGGCCATGGATTATTGGAGTAGTTACCGATCCATGACCCTACCCAGGGCTCGAATTTGACACTGGACCGCAGGCCTGAGGCCGGTGATTTTAGCATTGGGCCAGTAAACTCATGACCCGACAAGTCCGGCGGTCTGGTGTTTTCAATGCAATAACAATTCATGTAACTCACTCTATAAATCTTGAACAGAAACAAATTATGTTCAAATGTTCACTTGAGTAATGATTTGAAATATACTTAATAGTACCCTTAAAGACAAATGAGGTAAATCTTCTCTTTTATGTCTTAGTGCTTGTTCAATTAAATGCAAGTTAAACTGTGCAAGGAAGTCTTTTCTCAGTTTGAATCTGGTCTTGTAAAATTATTTCTGGTCCAGTAAACATTTTGAGATACAAGTCCTGTGGTCTTGTGGATTTTTCCCCAAACTTATTATCGTCATCTTGAGCATCACAATGGAGTGATGTTGGGTGTTAGGGAAGAGTTCACTGTTAATAGATGAAGCAATGCTGTTTTGTGTTGACCCTACAGAGTCTGCGTCCGTCCACTTAGCGGAAGAGTCGCAATGCTGGGCGGTCTACGAAACGGCTGCGGAGAGACTACCAACGACCAAGATGTGGACGCTGTTTGCTGACTGCTGCGTAGAGAGACTACAGCTTGGAGGACCCTCTGATATCAGTGATAAGGTCAAAGAAAAAATCTGACGTCCTATTTTAACCGCCAAAGATTCCATCAAAATAGTGTTGAGCAAAAAACTTTGCTTTATACCAGATAAGGTTACCAGCCAAAATATCATGTCGTTTTGTTCCATTTGTGACTGGTTTCCTGCAGAAAAGTGTTCAGCACTATTGTCTGCTTAAGCAGCTCTATGAAACTGGGCACTGGGCTCAATTTCGTAGAGCTGCCCAGGCAGAAAATATTGGTTAACCTGAGCATTTATATAGCGTTCTTACTCAACGGTATCAACAATTTACAGAAACTATACTTATGTCAGTTTTTTTTGTGAAAGGAGAAATATTGAATGACGTCCAGTTTGTAGAACACTTAAAAAAAAAAAAACCTTTAGAAACCTTTAGAGGTTTATACCAAAATGCCCATAGTGGCCACAAACAGCCCCAAGATTTGACCTACTTCCCAAAGAGCTCTAAGTCATGTTTGGAAACTGAACCTTCCAATGTTTCCTTAGTTAACATCGTAAAAACTTTGTATTTTGCTCAAAATAGGCAGGATGTACAATACACCAACAATGAGTATGTGTCAAGACTACAACGTTTTTGCAAAGTCAAGATACAACACTTTTTGCACTGATGCAGCGATTTATAAATAAATCGGTTAAATTGAATTTGTTTTGTTTTTACAGCGAGCCAAGACGGCTTTGAATATTTTCTCAACTGCACATGAAAAAAAGAAATTCACTGAAGAGCTGTATTTGAAATGGGTGAGTGTATTTTCCACATTATTCTCATTTCCCCCCGGTCTTAGTCTTGCTCCTAGTTTTAGAATCTGTAGCTCTCGACCGCTGTGTACTTTATGTTGCGGACTACATTTTGTCATACCTTTATCTTGTGGACAGGCTTTACTGATCCTGAGCTATGGGTGAAGTTTAATCTAATCAAACAAATTTGAGTTTGGTGCTAGCACAGATTTTTGAGAGAGTTTTTATACTTACCCGTTGCAACAATGCGCACTGACTCCCAAAATGGTGGAAATGGTAGATGTGCATTGTGCAGAGGTGCGTTCTACGCTGTGTAAGGGGTTGATATTTGGATTTTAAAAAAGTTTAATATTTAAGTGTTTTTTGAACTTTACTCTTTGGCTTTTTAGCTGCTGTATTGCAGTATTTTTAGTAAGCCATTTCAATAGTAATAATAATACTGAGATTAAGGCTGTGTCCAAATCAAGCAACTTTGGCTACGGCTACGGCTAATGGCTACAGCAACAACGTTGAAGTGTAGGACCTTTCAGCAATCTGGGCCCATTTTTCATAGAGCTGCTTAAGCATAAAACGTTGCTCAGCACTAAACAATTTTGCTTTATACCAGATAAGGTTACCAGCCAAAATACCAAGTCGTATGTACCATTTGTGACTGGTTTACTGCAGACAATTAATTAGCACTATTGTCTGCTGAAGCAGCTTTATGAAACTGGGCTCTGGGCTCAATTTCGTAGAGCTGCTCAGGCAGAAAATATTGGTTAACAGTTTCCTGCTTAGCAAAAATGAGCCGGACTGCCGGTCACGAATGGTACATGTGAAATGGTATTTTTAGCCGGCTACCTTATTCTGCTCAGCATGATTTCTCTGTGCTTAGCTACTTTTTGTGCTTAAGCAGCTCTTTGAAGTTGGGCCCTGGTCATAGCCACGGCCGGAGGATGTCAAATCGGACATTGCCTAAGAGTCTTTCTTCGTCTATTTCCAGATGAGAGTCCTTCAAGATGTCGGTGAGATTGACAAAGCTAAGGAGGTAGCGGCATTAGCGATCACATCTCATCAACGCTCAGCGGACATCTGGGAGGAGTGTCTCCGCCTCGCCATGAGGGACTGTGGAGTCGGTAGGATAAGATTGTTTTTCTATTTTAAGTAGGATGCGTGAAGGTCTATAGCACACAATTCTACTAAGCACGAGTAGAAAAGGGTTACCAGTCAAAATGGTTTGTCATTCGCACTGCCTCAGACTGGTTCCCATAGATTTTTTGCTAAGTACTTTAAATATGCTTAGCACCATTTTCAGCTTTGTGAAATTCAGTTCTGTTGTTTGAAATGAAACATTGACTGCAACAAGGTAAATGAAAGTGGCTAACTTTTAAGGAATGCTTGGTTTCTAGACTAGAAAGTTGTAACTGGAACTAAATGAACGAGTTTAATCAACCCTCCTACTGTTTGATCATTCAATATCATCCACTGTTTTGAATTATAGATGCACTATGTCAGCCTGTAATATGACACCATGTGGTGAATGCATCCACACAGTACACAGTCAACCCTCCTACTGTCTGACCACTCAATAGCAACCACAGTGGTTTTGAATGATAGATAAACTATGCCAGCCTGCAATATGATACATAATACCTAAGTAACCTGTAGTTGGTGAATGTTTCAATTGGTCGGTCAACTCACTGAAAATATTACCAAGAGTAGGAGGGTTAATATATTGTTGAATATTTCTCATGTGACAGACAAACAGCAGCAGCTTGATGAGGTGTCTCAGCTCTTCGATAGCGCCATCTCATTTGTCAAATCTAAGGTGAGTTGATAAGAGCCAGGGGAAAGTATTTGCCCAGAGATACCCCCCTCTCCCCAGACACTGTAGCCATATCCAAATTGGGCGGCTACAGCTATGGCTGCGACTGTTGCTAAGGATGTCTTAAGAATCTTTAACTTTAACACAGTTACCCAGCCGTAGTTGTAGCCACCTAGCCATCTGTACAGTGCAGTCTTTCAGTCCAACAGAATCAAACGAAACATGCATCAGATGTTGAGTGTTGGGATGGTTAGTGCAAGTGTCTTGTCACTTTTGATTTCATTTTTTAAAGAGAAGCCTTCATTCTTTTGTGTTTTTTCACACACTGTTTATTAATATTTCATCCACAGAATGCTCTACCTCTGTGGTATTTGGGTCTAGACTGGTGCCTCATCATGAATCCTGAGAATGTGCACGATATATTCAAGGTACAAGACATGCGGAAGCCCCTATGGTTAACTGTGGCAAGCCTTCTAGAAAACAAAATATTAAACCAATCTTTCTTGGTTAACATGTTTTTTTCCCCAACATTCATTTGTGGTTCTAACCTTAGGACCATTGCACAACACGCAGGGCATACAGCGCTCTCTGTCCGCCATTTTGGGTGTCAAAAAGCATCAAAGATGATTAAGTGTGCTATCCACTAATATTCCGTGTAAATCTACGTTTGAACCTAAACTTTTGTGCACGTTTGTAACACCAAAAATGGCAAAACACGGGAAATGTGCGTGCAAATTGCACTGATGCATTTGAATGGGTCTATAAGTCTGTTGCCTTGCATCCATGCAGATTTATGTCGGACCCATTGTTTGCCATTGGGGAGTCAACAAAAGCCATGTAAAGGACTAAGTGTGCATCACTCACCCAATGCCAAATTATTTTGTTAAAATTACTACTTTAAAACAACCCTAAAAGTAATTTGGACGAATGTTGCTGACTGGACTTAAGAGAAATATTAGTAATAAATATGCATTGTTTTAAAGGTATTAAAAAATGGTTGCATACAGTGTTCATGTTTTGTGTGATCAACCACGTACATAAAATAACAAAACTGTAAAAATTTGGGCGTAATCCTTTGTGTATTATAGTGAAAATGAAATATGTAAACACATTGTCATTAGTTTTGGTTGTAACTACAAAAATCAGCTGTTGCATGTTTTGGAGTTTTCAGATACAGTTTTCTCGAATATGACTTCATTTTAGAGGGAAATATTTCACAGAAAACTGGTTCTAGTATGAACTTCATAATCAGTAAGCTTTCAGGCTAAAATTAAAAAAATTATGTTTTATATCCTTACCAATTCTGTAAAATATCTTTGATCTTGTGTAAAGCAAAAATTTTCAAAAACATAATTTTTTTTTTTTTGTGATCAGGCTGCAATGAAGGAGCCACCAGTGATATCATCACCGATGCAGTCAAGGTATTTACAATGGGCAGCCCTAACTAAGGAACTCAAGAGAGCCAGAAAGATCTACAAGAGGTATGTCTCATACAAGTCTGGGTTCACATAATTTTTTTTTTTTAAATGTCAAGGATCTGGCGCTGCTTGCCACAGAATTTTCCACTTAAAATTTTTTTTTATGAGATATCGCCTAACTCACAAGCCGAACGGCCACTTCAAGGTGAGGGCTGCAAGATTTGGCTGTTGACCCAAATCAACTGACACCAGGGGCACGTTGCCACCTCCTCTGGGGCTGAAACAGGGTTACCCCCTTCACAGTCCTTAAGGATGTAGGCATGGGTATCGTCCACTAGGAGCCTGGCTGGTAGACAGAATGCACTACCTTCCCAACTTTTTACGAAGCAATTATGGTTTGGCCTTGTCATTGTCACAAGTGTCATGACTGGGATTCGAACCCACACTCTGCTGCTGAAAACACCAGAGCTTGGGTCCGGTGAACTAGACCACTCGGCCACAACACGCCACTAAGGCACACATGCTGTGCATAATAGTAATATGCAGTTCTTATATAGCGTTTTATCATAGCCGAGGGCATCTCAAAGTGCTCATTATTTTTTTAAAGTACCATGTAACGTTTTACAAGGTGTTGTGGCACAATCTGCAGCCAACCATACTAGAAAACGCTGGGGCAAACCCCCTTCTCTTAGCAAGTTCTATACGTGCATTACATGACAAATCGGACCATTGTCTTTACGTCCCATCCGAAGGACGAAGCAATAACGATCAAGTGTTTTGCTTATGGACATAAGTGTCAACACAGGGATTTGAACCCACACTCTACTGATCAGAAACACGAGAGATTGAGTCTGGTGTGCTGGACCACTTGGCCAGGACATGGCCCGTAAGCGCGGAATTCTGCGGAAGCAGCGCCTTGAGTTTGGAAATTTTTTTTATTGAGCTTTTGTTTTATGGGCTGTTTAATTTAGTTTTTTCTTTTCATTATTTAACTTCATTGACTCTGTCTTTGATTGCAAACAAAAGGGAATTTTTGTGGGCCCCCAAATCTGTGAGAATGGTTTGATCTTTCACTATGGAAAGATATTGGTATATTTCTTTCTTTTTTGTTTTGTGTAAGTTTGTTGAAAATGTGTAACTTATTGTTTTTTATCTAGATGTATATTTCTATTTTAATCTGCCGATGAAAACTAAGATTTCTTTATTTTTTGTGATGCAGCAATAAAGTTTATCTAATCTAATCGCTGTAAGAGTCACAAAGTTTGTTGCAAGTCTGTTGTACGAAGAACAGATTCTCTGTTGGTTTTCTATCATTTAGGTCATTCAACCCATCATGTCATTTTGTTGGATTAACAAGTTGGATTAATTCCGGTTGTATTTTCCTTGTACTTCCCAGATTATCCAAGACCAGACCTCTGTCCCTGGACTTGTTCAGGCAGAATATCTCCATGGAGATGGCTCAGGCCGATCCAGACGTCTCGAAGGGTACGCCGATGTTATGAAGACGCCCTCACCGAGTTTGGATCCACCAGACCAGGTCAGTAGTAGACTTGTCTTGCAGTCCAACATCTCAAAAAGTCCCAGAGAGAGTTTTCAAGCATGAGTCTCCCTCCATTCATGAAATCAAATAAGGGCATCACAGAACAGTTTTGATGACCAGAAAAATGCTGACAAGCCAAAATAAATAATAAGAAGAATAACAAGTTTTCATAAAGTGCTTTGTCTAAGGGTTCTCAAAGTGCTTATTATTTTCGTTTAAAACAGGTTTTTGAAGTTTTTATTGAATTTAGACCCTTTATTAAGTGTTTCCTTTCATTCATACCACAAACACATGGGAACCCTATTAATGGCTTTAAACCGGTTCCCCATCCGAGGACGAAAGCAATAATGGTTAAGTGTCTTGCTTAAGGACACAAGTGTCAAGACCGGGACTTGAACCCACACTCTGCTGATCAGAAACACGGAGCTTGAGTCCAGTGCACTTGACCGCTCGGCCACGACGCACCAATAAATGCCATGTGTACTATTTTGACTGGTGTGCTGATTTGGAATCAGAACCAGGGCCACAGTGGTGAGAGGCGAGTGCTTCACGCACTAGCCACCCATGCCATCCTAAATTTCTTGTCCATAATTCATTGCAAAGCTACCAGTCTGGCTTTGGCTGAGGCTTTTTTCAACCATCTTGAAGCCGTTGGCTTGTGGCTTCCTAAAAACATAATCAGGCTTTACTTTTCTCGCTGTCAGATTTATGGTTGGAGTACGTCCGTCTAGAGAGGGATAATGTTCATGCCAGCGAGATTCATTGGAGGGCAACAAAAGCACTGTCTGGATCAGAGCTGGAAGAATTCACGAATGGTTTTACGTTACTACAAACTGGCCATCTATAGAAACATGTCATTACTGCAAACTGGCCATCATAGAACTGTCATTACGCAAACATGGCATCTATAACTGTTATTACTACAAACTGGCCATCTATAGAAACCATGTCAAGGTACATAGAGTAGTGGATTAATGACTGAATCATTTGGCTTAGAGTTGGGCAAGTTTACTAATGGTTTTACGTTACTACAAACTGGCCACAAATTCCATCCATGTATTAAAGGAACATACAGTATTCAATTGATGACTGAATCATTTGGCTCAGACTTGGACAACATTACCCCACAAATAGACATTTGTAAAAGCTGTCCAAGTAAAAAATATTGATGTGAAGTTTAAGCCTTCATAGACCATTGATTGCAGTATAACGCTCATACACAGTATAAAATTCTGGAAAAAACATTAACAATTTCTGGAAAAACTGTACAAAATAAATTTATTTTGTTTTTAGAATTATAGACAGTATGTAAACATGAGAGACATTGGGAAATGTCAACTCAGGATGACCTTTACTATGACCTTTTTGGTTGACTAGAAATAGGTCAAATCTTGCGGCCAATTGCGGCTGCTATGGGCATTTGAAGCAGCAGTGGTTTTGAGTTCACTACCGGTACACACAGTACCAGGCAAACCAGCGAAATTGTTATGAAGTAGCCTGAAAAGTCTATACAAGTCTACTCGCCTGTTGCCTGGTCAGCCATTTGCGTGTAGAGCCTGGAATTGGGGACAGCAGTGAATAGAAGCATTATATAACTCTGTATTGTCACGGTAATGTAATGACACTTTCATCCAACAGATACATAAATACAATATAAATGAAGCATGAAGTTGAGGCTCTACACGCACATGGCGGATCCGTGCGAGTAGCGAATACCATGTAGGACAGCTCTTTTGCTCATTACAATTGTCTTACTTATTTTTTCCCGAGGGCCAAACATCAATTCTGCGCAGTACTCTAAACTGGCAATATGTAAATCACCATGCTAAGGTCAATCTATGAAGCTCTGAATTCAACCTTTTAATTAATTTTATTGCTAAAATGTAAATTAAAAAAACTAAGGGGCCATTCAGAATAACTAGTTCTTAAAAATGTTGATCTTTTTTCAAAACTGTGGGGGGTCATAAGAAATAACTGAAAACTGAAGTCAGTTTTCACTTAAAAAAAGTGAAGAACTCCAAATTTGTCAAGTATGGTATGTTCTGTCTGTTGTTATCTGTCAACCTTGTTTCGATAGCCGACCTCCGCCCACTGGGAAGATGGCGTGACTTTCCTCGTCTGTTTCTATTACCGAGGTGCCTTTTGGTTAAGAATGAAATATTGCTCAAAGTACTGAGGAAGTTATTTTAGTAAACAAAATCAATTCGTGGTGCGAAAATAAGTGGTGCGAGCGTTTGGGTAATTTCTAAATTGGAGAATTTTCTTATTGATCGATCAAATGTTTTCAAATATTGATTTGAACAAGAATTTCATTGTCTGTGTTTGAGGGGATTCCCAGTATTTATTTATTGAAATGCTACCAAATTCTCATTTATTATTTTGCTAATTTCAAGCGCCGACTTGATCAATTGAACTCCAGTTTTAAGCGCTACCGCCGAATTTATTTATTGAAAAGTTGTGGTATGTTCTAATATTGGTGAAATAATTAAACTCATCAAAAATGCATTTAATTATTCATCTTTTTACTCTTAAAATGAATGATGTTCCCAATTTGGCTCAAACCATTTTCGTCTCACTGGAAAATATTTCTGGAAAATTATTTTTTAAGTTTGTTAGAGGGTAGATGTCTGTAACCCTTGTATTATTTTGTAACACACTGCTTTCCTTTTTCATTGTTATTTTTTATGTTTACTGTTACTTGCGGGTACAAATGTAATGATTTGTGACTGCCGCAAAAAAAGGCATATAATTTCACTAAAAAAAGATGATAAGATGCATTGATTAATGTCATATGTTCATTGAGAAATTTCTGAATTCCCTCTGCATCCCGGTGCTTTCTAGCCTAGCGGGTCTGCTACAGTCGAGTGCACAGGCACCTGGGTACAAACGTTGGGTAATTTATAAATTGAAGAATTTTCGTATATTGATTTGCACGAGAATTTAATTGTCTGTATTTGAAGGAATCCCAGTATTTATTTATTGAAATGCCACCAAATTCTCATTTATTATTAAGGGTCCTGCTGGTGCCCCAAATTCCAGATGTGATTTTTCAGAGTAGAGTTTTCATTACTTTTGTTTTCAACAGCCAGTTGCACCTCTGAGTTTGGTAAACAGTTATTTGGTGTTCAGCAGCAAAGATAAGACAGTTCTCATGAAAATAGGAATGGGTTTACTGTCTTTAACATCTAAGAACTTGTTTTAAAAAAATATTTTAATCATCAAGTGAAACAAAAGAGAAAAAAAGGGAGCCGTATTACTTTCTTCCCACTTAAAAAATGTCAAGATTAATATTTGATAGGCCATCACTGGAATAGGGTGCCCTCACATATAGGTCGGAAATCAGTGGCCCATCTTGTGCGCTGTGTGTATTTTCATTATCTCATCATTGTTTAACCTCTTAAGATGGCGATGGGACGACCTCAATGCTCAAAGGCTCTAACTGACCATCATCGTAAACACATATACATTGTCGTTTACTGAGCTCATGCAATTACTTTGCCCACTTACAAAATGGCTGCTGAGTAGTGTGCATAGCATAGCAAATACGCCAACTCATTATTTTATGTATATATACACCAACTGTTTTATCATGAAGTTCATCGTACATACCATTTCCTTCTCTACTTTTTGGGCTTATTCTGTAAAAAAAAAATAATCATAACCTTCCACAAGTAATATGGAATTTGTTTATACTTGTGTAAATACAACATCAAAAGGTCGGGGTTTATTTTTTGACAGTTGTGATTTTGAGTTAAATGTTTACAAAGAGTTATCTTTATTTCATATTTTACATTGACAAACGACTTATGTGGAGTTGATATAAAGTGTACAACAAAAGGAATTTGCAGTATTTTTCACTGCATGAGGGCGGTGTGAAAGGAATTTACACGATGCAAAACAAGTAAGACAAGTTTTTTCATTGTTATTATAATTTATTTGGCCATTGACACAAGAGAAACATAAGGCAGTCAAAATACGATAAAACTGTAATTGTGATGCAAGGAAATTTGTGTTGAAAGTGCCCATATGCGGTCAACAATACGGTCATTTTGACCATGTTTTTGGTCATTTTTTTTTTCCAGTGAAATCCAAACAACAATAGAGTGTAAGTACCTGAGTTACCCTATTAAAACTTACTTGTTATGATAAATAATGAGTAGCTGGTAACCAGTAACAAACAATTTATTTACATGGTACTTTGGCTGGTAAACTATCTTTGTTCAGCAAAGCGTGTTGATTTCAGAAACTCAGCGTTTTAGAAGTTCAACAAATTTTGTCTCTGGATCATCTGCATATTTTCTCAAAACCTTTACAAATTGGATTCTCGACTGCCTTTTTAATGTTTTTGAAAGCAGATTCTCATGACAACTTTCCACTTGGTATACCTGAGGTAAAAAAAATTGAAGTTAAAATATAGGTTTTCCAGATCGGATTTGGGCAAATAAGCGACCCAAAAAATCTCTCATCTGATATATTATTACTGTACTAAGGGTAAGAAACATTTATGAGCTCTTGTTACTAACACACTGTTGACTTTCATGTTTGTGTTATTACATTGTTGATATGAAAGTAATTCTTTTATTCCAATATGCCGACTTTGTAATTAGCCTGATTTATATAATTGTTGAGCTTTGGTACAACACAATACAACATAAAGACTGATTAAAAATGTATCATAATTCATATTTTAAAACTCTTACGGACTTTTAATAAGTTACTTAAATTTGGAATGTGACAACAATAATTGCGAATTACCCGAAACCCCACCCCCGCCCACCCCACCCACCACCCCCACCCCCACCCACCTATGAAAACCAGGGGAGCCATTGCCCGTCCTCGCACCCTCCACCTTTGTATAGTAGCTATTTTTCCCCCTCCCACGTTCTACCCAGCTATTTCAAAACTTTCCTAAACAAATGATAGGAGGGCATTTCCCCCCCCCCCATTATTAAATTGTTCTGCAACTGCGGCATACACAGCTCACATATCCTAGAGTTTCGATCAAGGCGTTCTACAGCATTAATATCCCTCATCCTCGGGTCTTCTCAAAAGATACTTTTAATGAACTGAAGAAAAAACATGAATTAAATTCAACTATAAAGTTAAGTCATACACGATCAGCCATAAAAACAAAAATATATCCAATTATACTGGTAGAAAGCTATCTGCTTATAACAAACAGTAGTATTCTCTCAGGGCTAAATAAATGTAATTGAAAGTACACAGGTCTATATAAGATACAGCTCTATATGAAGTTATTATCTCAATTTATGGGTAAATAGACAAAAAGGTAATGGGAGGAGGTCATACCCAGTTTGACCAGTAGACTTTAGTAACGACACGCCATCTTGTTCATCATTCCTACAGACCATTCTTGTACAAGTCACAGCCTCAAGTTTTACCAGCTACTGGTTGGCATAAGTACGGGCGGCCTTTACTGCTAGAAATGCAACAGGTATCATTCTACAATAATGCTATCACATTACCCATATTCAACTGATAATCAATATTGTACAGGTTTTGAGGCATAGCATGGTGAGTATCAATGCATGCTCAGTTTGCAGTAACACCGTGTGCGTATATTCTACTTTGCTGTGTAGATTTGGTTCTTTGAGACCTTGTCTTGCTATTCACGGGAGTAGATTTGGAATACGGGAGATTACTTAGTTCTGAAAAGAACTGTCCTGCTTATTAACTCTACCTGGGCGGGAGGTAGGAAATCGGCCAGGATGACTACTTTGCTTAGTGGATCGAGGGGACTTCTTGTTATTTACAGCGGAGTGAGTTTTTAATTGGTCTACTGTTTCAACTAGCCTTCTCTACGATGATTAGAGCAGGCTAGCTTTATTTATAAGGGCAGATTTCAGCCAACCCATTTATGCATTTTGTGTACTCGAGGCCGCCCTTACAATGTTCGTGAACAGAAGAAAGGTGGCTTGGCAATGAAGAGTCTGGCCCCCTTTTTCATACGAGTGCTATGGTCATAATGCACACAGGAAGTCAGACAAAGATGGCTGCAGTATGGCATAGAGTAAGGCCATTTCTGAATGAGTGACTTCGGCTGCCCTTGGCAGCAGCAGTCGTCAATTCAAACATGGCCTTTTATAAACAACTCGAGGGAGCACTAGCTATGGCCGCTTGAAACTCCGCCAACCCACCATGGGTACAAATCCATGTGGGTAAATTGCATACGAATGTCCACTTGGAAAATGTTTGCTGTGTAAACTGATGAGTGACCAGTGTAATGGGTCAGCACCATTGTCTCAATGAGCAAAAATGCTTTATGGCGGGCTGTTTTGCATCGTTCTGTACTCCCTCTAGTTTTACTATATTTATTAATTTATTAATTAATTATTTATTTATATAACTCTATGGATAAAGGTTTCAAGGGTCAGGGTCCCAGTTGTTTCCCAAACACCAGCAAACTTTAGGCAGCTATCAAATCAGGCTTGATACTTCGTACAGGCAAGGCAGTTTTTTTGTTTTTACTCTACTTGAAAATTTCAAAGGGTACCAAGGGTATTGAGGCAATTTGCCTCTGAAAAATATTAGGCCCGACTGCAAAAAAAACCAACACCAGAGCACAAAGCACCAAATACAATTACCAGGATAAATTCCATAGAGCGGCAAAGTATCCAATGACGCTTAGCACATATAACACTTGCTAAGCAGAGTAAAGTTGCAGATTAAAATCTTATTTCAGGATGTGATGTACAACGGTTGTTGCTGGTACCCGGCCAATGAAAGGTATATGAAATTGTTAGTTTTTCAAAGTAAATTTACTTTTCCAAACTCTGACTCAAAGTATACACACAATCCATTCTCTTTGATCCATCAAACTTTCATCAAATATGAGGGTCACGCTTTTGGGAGCGTCTCGAAAATCAGAATGGTAGGAACGTTCTGATTGGATCGGTTAAGTATTCCTGCAGGTGTCCAATTTCATTGGAATGTTCCGTTGGAACTTTCAAAAAGCTAACACGCATTTTCTCTGGGGTAGGAATGTTCCCGTAGTTGGACACAATGTTGCGGTCCAGCGAAACGTTCTGGCAGTCCACTGGATTGCGGACGTATGCCTCGCTCCTTTGCGAATAGAATGTGCCAAACTTTTAAGATGCTCCCTTAGCCAAAACACAAGTGATTTCAGGGATTTTGGTCATGTTCGTACAAGGCTTACTTCGATAGGTGCCTAATACTTTGCCCTTCTAGGGCAGGACCAGTTTTTTCCCTTAGTAGAGAGATTTTTATATTTCTACTTGGGGCACCAAGGCAATGACCAGGGGCATGGAAGGCAATTGCCTGGTGGTAAGGGGTCTTCAAATGCCATTGTCTCAACTCAAACTCTATTTCAGATGGAAAGATTTCCGTGGAGGATTGGCACCAGTATGAACTTTGCAATAATTGACCACTATCACTGAAGTTTATCTTCTTTTTTGTTTTGAGAAAAATAGGTAGTGGCCTGACATTTTGACCCTAGCAGAGTCTTTCTCGAAGAGAAGAGAAAGACCCTGCTAGGGTCGAGACATTTTGACCCTAGTAGAGTCTTTCACAGAAAGAGGAGGACTGTGCTAGGGTCGAGACGTTTGACCCTAGTGGAGTCTTTCTCGAAGAGAAGAGAAAGACTGGGCTAGGGTCGAGACGTTTTGACCCTAGTAGAGTCTTTCTCGAGTCTTTCTCAAATAGAGAGACTCTGCTGGTGTGGAAATGTCAGCCCACAAACTATTTGTTTGCATTTATACGATACATCCTTTAGGTTGGTAAGCAGTTTGCAACAGCTAATTCTATTTTCTCTTCTTTATATTACAACTACCAATCCTGTTCTCTATCTTTGAACCTTACCACATATCAACAACCCTCCTTCTGATTGGCCGTTTGAAACCATTCAAAAATCCCTTCCTCACACTTGCCCATTGCTCTGTATACACTCTATAAATTTACCATTGGATCGAAGTTAACCCAACCATGCATGATCAGTGAAGTGTGCAAATGGTTTTGGATGGTGAAACGGCGGGCTCCACAAACTACCAGGTCCCGATTTCATAGAGCTGCTAAGCACAAAAATTTGCTTAGCATGAAATTTCTTCATTGATAAAAACAGGATTACCAACCAAATTTCCATGTGATTTTCAGGATAAGCAAACAACAGCTGAATACCAGTAACAGGCAATATGCAACACATGGAAATTTAGTTGGTAACCCTGTTTTTATCAAGGAAGAAATTTCATGCTGAGCAAATTTTTGTGCTTAGCAGCTCTATGAAACTGGGCCCAGGGCCCGATTTCATAGAGCTGCTTCAGCAGAAAATATTGCTTGACAAATTTCTGCTAAGGAAAAAATAAGCAGGATACCAGTCACAGAGGGTAAATGTGAGATGGTTTTTGGGCTGGTAACCTTATTCTGGTAAGCAGAAATGTTTTGTGCTTAGCTACTTTTTGTGCTTAAGCAGCTCTATGAATTTGGGCCCAGATACTGGAAGGGTAACAAAAAAGAAAAAAAAGAAAAGAAATCACATCCCCTTAAGGTGATCGTAAACTTGGGTGTGATCCCTGGCTACACGGCAGTTGCAGGTTGTATGACTGGCATCCCCGAACAAAGATATTGACAAATAAGGGAAACAGCCGACATAGATAGACAGCTCAGTTGATAGAGCACCGGCACGTTAATCCGGAGGTTGGTGGTTCAAACCCTGCTCTAGTAAATGTTTCTTTGGTCAACCCCAAATTATTTCAAACCTACTTATTACACAAACATATTACAAGCAAATACACATCTTTACAGCTGTTTAAATCTAGTCACAGTGGCCCATTTATGAAATTTAGCTCAGATGTACAAAAGAAACTTTTGATCGGGTAACCAATACCCTCTGGAAACACATATAAACAAAATGGGCAATGATTCCTCCATGCTTTCGTTTCAATGAATGGAATAAACCTGAAAGCGACCGGGGTTGGGAGAGGGCAAGAATGTACTCTCCGGAGAAGTTTTGCAAGGAATGTGGGAAGGGAATGATGGGTTGCGATTGAATGATTTCTTACCATTCAAGTCGGAGGAAATACGTCATTATTTCTGAAACCAAAACAAATACAGATTCTCCTGAATTCACAGACAAGGGAAATACGTTGACAAAGCGTTGGATTACTTAATCCGTAATTGGAATACACAAAAACGTTTTTCAGATTGAAATATTTTTGAATCCCTCTCTCTAAAACCACATTCCTTAGAAGGGAATCGTTTCTCAACATGTTATACATTATCAACAGCTGCAGTGCTTCTTACTAAGTAAGATTTTATGGCCATTATTCACTTTAAAACAAGATATACACTTTTAAACTTGCGTGTAACGCAAATAGTAATTCAATAGTATGACAGTACAAACCCACAAATTGGGATTTTTTTTCTAAATTAAAGATTTCTTCATAATTTCCCGAAAAAATTTCGATAACATCTTTTGGGGTCATGCCAGGTTTATGTTTGCTCACTTTCAAATGCCCTATAAAAATAAAAAGCAACTTGTGTTCTGCTGTTTTTGACAAGAAAAAATATTTTGCTGTTCCCTTGTAAATCAAAAATTTTAAAAAGTTATAAAATTAAGAACAACAAAATCTAATTAGAACTTTAGCAGTTACAGAATTTCAGAATTTAGTTTATTTAAATACACATAAAAGAACTGTCCATTTATTATTAGTGCTTAATACTGTACATGTCGGATATCCGCGACCTCGTTTTGCACTGACCCTAACTCATGGATGTCATTGCCTTCTAGGTCACCGAGAAGTGATTCGTTCTCCTGGTCCATAGTATGGTTATTGGAGGCCAACAAACTTTGAAACACCGGATCACCAATCTGCGAGTCCGGGTTGTGTGACTCCGTGCCTGTGCAGTTTCTATGCCAACCCTTCGGCCTGCCGATTGAAAAAGCGAGAAAGAGTAAAACGGTTTTTACTACAAGAAGAAACTATCAATAAATAGTAAACTTGCGGGTACAACCATGTGTAAATCTCTTTTGTGGGAGTGTTGGCTCTGAAAAGAGATGGTGTGGTCCCGACGTTTTGAACAGTTTACTCTGCTCGTTTTACTATACCTCATACATATTCATGATTGAGAGCCGAATTCTCACTGGTCCACTCACCATCATGTGACAGACGCTATTTTTGCTGTTTACCAAGCTCAAGACCAGTATTCAACCAAAGAGGGTAAATACGCATGCATAGTAGACTGTCGCATGTGCAACAGTCTATCACACAGTGGTGGAACTGCCACTCACACGCAGGTGTAGTATATATTACACACGCGCAAACATTGCTTGCTGCATACACATGAAAGATGGTGGCACACGTAAATGTCGCGCTTTCCCAAGCTCAATGATGCCGAACTAGAGAGAAGTATGTGATACAGTAAAACAAATATAACATGGTTTACTTTAGGTGGACAGTCGATATTAGCTCCCCTCGGTATTGGGAGTTGACAAATTAGTTCCCGAGGCATAGTGTCAGCCAGACGACACCCTGTTTTAAATTTGGACACCCTGTTTGTATATTGTCAGTGAACAATTTGGACGCCCAGTTTTGAAGTTTCCAGCAAATTTGGACGCCCAGTTTTTTAAGTTTCCATCAAATTTGGACACCCTTTTACCAAATAGTGGCTTAAACCTTGTCCCCAGGCATTTGTCAACTTCCAATACCTCGGGGAAAAGAAGAGAAGGAATAAAGAGAAGTCCTTGATTATCAGGGTCAACAAATGTGTGTGTTTGTTCTAACAAGAGGGACTCTATTTTCAACTTAACTGTCACTTTTTTTGTAAGTCCTCGGTTGGAATTCACATGTAAATATCTACAAACCACACATCTTTACCGTAAGAAGGTTGCTAGAAGAAGCGGATCAACTCGTTTGTATCTCTCATCAGGAATTGAACATCTGATGATCTCACTGACAATGACCCCAACGATGAAGGTAGCCAAGCTGGTAAAGGCACTATACCACATGAAGGACATCTACAGCATGACAGGAGAGAAGAGGGTCAGTACTTATCAAGGTGCGGCTGTCTGGATTTCTGTCCCTTTTGGTTTTTAGTATTTCTTTTGTGCAAGTTCACCCAAAACAAGAGACTAAAAGCCACTCTTGGTGAGGTGGCTACATGAAGAAAACATTTCAGATGAAAAAAATTTGGGGGAGAGCTGAAGGTAGGAATTGAAATTCCTCCTTCAAACAGTCTAGATTGTGGGAGAAGAAAAAAACATGCACCAGGCAAGGAGTTCCAAAGAGATGCAGTACGTGGAATAAAGCTGATGGAACAGCTCTTTGTTCTACATCTCAGCAAAGCAAAAGTGTATGAGTGAGATGAAGCAGAAAGCCTGGTTTCACGATCAAACACCATTCAAAGCAATGTCACTAAACTGAGGAAAGAAGGGTTGAACAGTCTGGTCCCTTTTTTAGTACAGAAATCATGAATGGATTATGAGAAAGACAGTGTCATAGAAAAAATTAAATAACAGGCCAATATGCAGTTAACTGAGCATCAAAGTGCATTACAGTATTAATAAAAGTCTCTATCTCATACAAATTTAACCTCATTTTTACATGCAAAAGAAATTGTTAATGGCCTGACGTTTTGACCCTCTAGCAGAGTCTTTCTCAAAGGCTAAATGACAACAACAACAACACACACTATACAAGTATACTGGTGTAACAGAAGCCGCCGAGTAAAAAAATAAATCAAAATACATCAATTCAGGCCTAGAACTTCGCTCTTGAAGGGGCACGGCAATTTTCCACTGGTAAAGGGGCACTTCTATGAGGAAAATGTAAATTTGTATTGGAACATTGCAGAGGGCACCACAGCAAAAAGCACAGGCACCACGGCAATTGCTGTGGGTGCCGTGGGTTATTTCGAGGCCTGTCATTTAACATCAACACATCTTGAAACGCAGCGTATGCATGCAGACAATTAGACTCACAATGGACTTACCCTGTACAATGCAAAATGCATCTTCTTTAATATTTCCATTCTCATCTTGGTTTATTGCTGCTCCTATTGTTACCCACAACGAGAAATAAAACCCAACCAGCATCCCAATCAGAGCTCCACTGAAACCAAAAACAAACAACTACTTTTCAAATTGTTTCCACAATAATCAACAAACAACACCCATTAAAGATTCCAGTACCTTTCAAGGATTCTTTGATACAACGAAACCAGACATTGTTAACTCGATCACAACCCTCCTACTGTCTGACCATTCAATATCATCCATTGTGGTTTTGAAGGATAGATAAACTATGCCAGCCTGCAATATGATATCATGTGTGAATCATCTACAAAGTACACAGTCAACCCTCCTACTGTCTGACCATTCAATATCATCCACTCTGGTTTTAAAGGATAGATAAAACTATGCCAGCCTGCAGTGTAATATCATGTTGGTAAAATGCAAAAAACCACCACAGTACACAGTCAACCATGATGCATGGCTTTCCCTTGGGGTTTTCTTCCCAACATCTAAAACTTTAAATTGCTTCCTACTCATCCTAATATTGGCACTAATTGTGATGTGTAATTAGGACGGTAATGAAATAACTTGATCAGAATGCTTGAGTGTCTTCAGCAGAGCGAGAGGAGCCAACTTACCCCGTGTTTGCTCGTCTATACAACATTCCTAATGAGAACACACCAAGGAGTGGACCTCCTATGCCTCCTAGGACTGTGTTTGCCATCTTCACCAGACTGCCAAGTTTAGATGCGATGAACGCAAGGGCAATGCTTAAGACGCCATATCCTCCGGCTGTGGGCAGAAAACAACGATCAAAAGCGTTTAGCTTTGAGATTGGAAAATCATTCAACATAAATTATTAATAATAATAAATATAGCGCTTTATCATACCTGATGGGCGTCTCAAAGCGCTCAGTATTTTTCCTGCAAGGTATGTGGAGCTACGTTTTTGAAGTATGAGACCTTTTTCCTTTACACAGCACCATGTAATGGTTTACACGGTGCTGTGGCGAAATATGCAGCCAATGTGCTTATCTGAGCCCAATTTCATAAAACCGTTCAGCAGAAAGTGGCGCTTAGCAGTTGTTTCTGCTAAGCAAAAATGAACAGGAAACCAGTCACAAACAGCTTACATTATGTGGTATTTTGGCTGGTAACCCAATTCTGCTAAGCAAGACTTTTTTCGGTGCTAAGCAATATTTTGTTGTACTTAAACAGCTTCATGAAATTCCGGGGCCCACCTCTCAACTCATTCATCAAAAATTTTTGACAAAAAATTTATTTACTCAGCATTTTGAAATGACGGTATCGCATCTGTCCTGTGCTTGATTCACGGCAACGAGACTCTGCGTTGAGTTGGAGGATGCCGTACTCTCGGCACCGTTGGTCGTCACTTCCTCGCCGACCGTGGACTCGGCACGGCTTTTACTGCTTCCCCTCCAGGGTCGGATGATGTCCATCAATGTGACGGCAGCGAGGGCGTTAAGTCCGATGACACAGTACTGTAAACAAAATGAGTATTGACACAGTTCACCCGACGTTATCGCCACAATAAATCTTGCTTTCGCCATTTTGGGAGTCCTTCCCCGTGTGTTTAACAGTGTGTAGTGCGCATTTTGCGTGGCTTTGGTGGTGGTCATTTTAACTTCCTAGAACAGATTTCATGTCTGTCATCAAGCCTCAAAACTGCAAAACTCCATAAGTCAATTTGGAAACCAAAGAAACTATTCCATCACAGGAACAAATCCTGGGCCAGATAATTGATAATATAAATAATATAATACTGTATTTATATAGCGCTTTTGCCAAGGATACAAGTGCTCAGTATTTTTACCTGCCATGTATGTGTGGCACGTTTTGCAAATATGAGGACTATGCTTTATACACAACGTTAATGGTTTACAGTGCGGTGGCGCAATATGTCTGCCATTCAAACCAGGAACAGTGGGCAACCCCTTCTCTTTTCGATAAGTGCACTGGTTCTTTTACGTGCTTTACAACACACGACCAAGGCTTTACGCCATCCGAAGGACAAGCATAATGTTAATGTCTTGCTTAGGACACAAGTGTCACGACTGGGACCGAACCCACACTCTGCTGAACAGAAACACCAGAGCTGAGTCCGGTGCTCTTATCCGTCGCACGATACGCACCTGTTACAATTCTATGTAGTTTATTAGGTCTAAATATTATTGCATTGTGCTTAAGTTTGTGGAACATTAATACACACAGTGGTGACAATTTTGGTGATCAAAATGTCACAGGTTAGCAGGGATTTTTGCTGCAATACTGAAGACTGCATAGGTATTCACACTTTGAGCACAATTGATGTAGTCAGGTCGCGGCTCAGTGGTTTCTTTCCCTGCCTTTCACCTCTGTGGGCCCCGGTTCGAATCCCGGACCGGAGCCTTGCATGTGGATTGGGTTTTCAGTCCCTACCTGATTGTGTGGGGTTTTTCCTACTTGGGGTTTTTCTCCCACATCTAAAACTGACATTCTTCATCGTCTTCTCCACACGGGTACCTTCAGGCCTAAGGGTCACAGTGCTAGTCGCTTTTGAGGGTCCCTTGGTTTCAGTACCAGAAAGATATAACAATATATATATAATATTAATAATATAATAATAACTTTTACCTGAGTGTACCAGCGAAGAGACAAGCCACGAATAGACCTTGGATGCCAGGTATCTTGCCAAACTCCATACTCACAAAATACACCAGAATCTGAATAAAAAATGAAACAATACGAAGACTATGTAAACCATCCCAACAGAATGCCAGCCTGCAATATGATATCATGTGGTGAATGCATCAACACAGTACAGTCAACCCTCCTACTGTTGACATTCCATATCATCCACTGTGGTTTTGAATGATAGATAAACTATGCCAACCTGCAATATGATATCATGGTGAATGCATTACACAGTACACAACTAGTTAATCACTGATGTTGTAACATTTGCCAACCTGCAATATGATATCATGGGGTGAAAGCTTAACACAGTACACATATTACACTATTAGGTTCTGTACACAGTTGTGACAAACATAACACTGGAAAATATACCACAGTGAGGAGGGTCTGAATCACATGGAGTGTATTACTTTTGCAAAGGTTCAACCACGTCTTCTCGACAAAACGAAATTCAAGTAGAAATTGCCACAGTGCAGAGAGGGGGCGTGAAGCGGCCCTCAGCAGGTGGAGGTTTAGTGGGGATGGGGAAGGATATAGTTCAATCTTCTTACACCACCTTCAATCTATCTCCTGAAAATTGTTAACTAATTAGTTTATAACTTGACTTTTGAAATAAAAGTCACATTCCCCATAAGGTGATCCCCTGGCTGCTGCTTCCCAGGTTGTATCATAAACTTTGGCGTGATCCCTGGCTACACGGCAGTTACAGGTTGTATGGCTCCTGACTGGCAACCCCTGAACAAAGATACTGACAAAATAGGGAGACCGCCAACACAGGGCTAGACAGCTCAGTTGGTAGATAGACGACACGTCAGACCAGAGGTCATTGGTTCAAGTCCCGCTCTAGTAAATGTTTCTTTGATCAACCCCGAAAAAAAATTAATTTCCTGAAAACATCCGACTCCTGAAATCATTCAAACTCACCTGATCAGTGCTTTTCAAGTTTGGTGTGTAATGGATGTGGGGTCCGTTCCCAGCTGTAGTAGCTACATTTGGAAACAAACATACAAACGACATGTAGAATTATTTCAGAGAAAAAGCCAGGCTATGCAAATACTTGTACCCTTTGTTCATAGACATTGCGTGAAGCTACAACTATAACTTTAAAAAATTAAATAAATAAAATAAAAACCCCAAAATATTGTCTTACTAGTGTTGCATCCACATTTTAATGGTATAGAGTAAAGCCGTAAACGAATTGGCAGATGTAGCTACGGCTATGACTGTTACTAAGGGTGTTGCTAAAGACGTCCTATACGCATGATGATGCGGTGATCAAGCCATAGCCGTATCTATAGCCATCAATCGAACATGGCCTAAGTGCAAAAATGGTTAATGGTCTCATAATTTGCCCTTTGCAGAGACTTTCTCACACGCTAAAATAAGAGTACGTTTTGGCAAGAGTTGTTGGTGCTGCATGCAGGCGCATAACACACACATACATGTGTGTACACACAGACAACGTATCAATTTAAGGTATCAGGTACGCACATGAAACCAACACAATGCAAAGCATAAAGCCGAACACCAACCAAAGTTTTTCCATAAATGGTATTGGATTTTTTTTAGAGTGCTTTAGTCTAGTTCTTGAAAACATGCATAAATATTCAGTCATGCGTATTAGGCAGATTAAGTGCAGCTACAGTGATAGTTATAGCAAAAAAAAAAGGAGAACAAAGCATGGAACTATTGTCTTACTTGCTACCGTTGAATTCAGGAGGGGATTCAATGGTGTTACAAAATCTGAAATATGACATAAAAAGAAAAGATGATAACATTACAGAAGCGAACAGCAAACAGCATAATTTTAGAGGCGAGAATGACAGAGGTGAAAACATACGGCATTCCACAGCAAGAAATTCCAAGCTTACTTTAAAGGCACAGTACACGTTTGGTAATGACTCTGAAAATGAATGGCGACAAAAACCTACTTGGTAAGAAGTGCAGCAGCTTTGGGTAGTATATTGAATTTTGAGAAACTTTTAATTTCGAAGTACTACGGTTATGGAAAATATATCACTTTTTATTCCCCAAAATTTGAATCTGAGAAGCGTTTCTGACAGAAACGCTTCTCAAACTGTGTATTCCTATGGGGAATATTCTTCCTGCGTGGAAATATTTGCAGTTTTTCGGTGATATCTCAAAAACGCGACCACCTTTTGAAGTGAAATTTTCACAGGTTAGTTTTATTGTATGTACCTACATTTATATAGGATTAACACAATCAGTAGGCTCCAATTACCAAACGTGTACTATGCCTTGAAAGGGTAGGGTCATAGATTGGTCTTTACACCAAAAATTAACGACCACAAAAAAACTTACTGAGAAGCACTGCAGCTGTCGATAATGTACACTATTTTGAGGAAAGGATTCCCTTTGAAGTAATAATGATTTGGATAACTTTTCACCGAAACACATTTGAATCTGAGAAAAGATTCATGCATGAAATGTTTCTCAGATTTCTGAGGGTTGGTGTCCGGTCGCGCATGCTGCGGCCAGAGATGCGGTTGGTACCCGCTGCCACCTTGCTAAACGTGGACGGATTCGACGTTCGTGTGAAAATACCGTGACAGTTAGTTGCTGTTTTCTCAGCAAGTGGACACTGTATTCAGCTGAAACTTTCACACATGACTTAAATTGTATCTGTCTTTATAATTTCGCCAATAAATCAGCATTACGATGACAAAAAAACAATCTATGACCCTACCTTTACAGTGAACAAAACGATTCTTTGAGTGACTTACTGTTGTAATATGTAAATAAGACCATTCCAATCAGGCCCACCAGTGACAAGACAATGACCGTGCCTGGTAGACCGAACCAAACCGACCTGTACAAATAAAACAATGGGTAAGACGGCAACATGACTTTACAAAAAATGCAAAAAGTTGACAGAAGTTGGGTTTTATTTGGCCCCTGTGCAAGAAATACAAAGACTGCAACTAAAGAAACTTTTTAGTAATGGTGGAGAAAATCAAATTATAACGATTGATAAGATCTTATATAGCGCAGTTTACGATAACACATCAATGTGCTTTACATTAGTGCCTTTTGGGCAGTCAGGTTGGCGTAGTGGTATCTTGCCTTGCCTTCCACCTCTGGGGACCATGGTTCAAATCACACCGGGGCACTACGTGGATTGGGTTTTTCAGTCCCTGCCTGATTGCGTGGGTTTTCCCCCGAATATTTTTCTGGGGTTTTCCTCCCACAACTTCCTTCATTGTCCTCTCTCCAAGGGGTTCTTGGCTAGTATAATGATTAAGTTCTCTTTCTGTGAGTCTTTGGCTTCAAAACCAGAATTGATAAATAAAACAAATGAAATGAAAGTGAAAGAACTCACTCCGCGACAGTGCAGTTAATTACGAGAAGTCCCCCCGATCCACAAAGCTAAAGTAGTAGTCCAAGCCGATTTCCTACCTCCCGCCCAGGTAGTAGTTAATAAGCAGGACAGTTCTTTTCAGAACTGAGAAGTCTCCCGAATTCCAAAAAAACCTACTCCGCGGTAGTAGAATAAATAGCAAGACAAGTTCTCTAAAGAACAAATCTACACAGCAAAGTAGATAATTTTACACATGGTGTTACCGCAAACCGATCATATACTGATACCTCACCATGCAATGCCTCAAAACCCATAAATGAAATTTTATTGGCCCAATGACCAGGGCCATTGGGACAATAAAAATTCCTGTAATCTTTCTCAGGTTCCCCGGTTTCCATGGCTTTTTCAAAGCAAATATCAACCACTACCCTCGCAGGTACCCGTTTATACCCCTGGGTGAAGAGAGGTAATTATAGTAAAGCATCTTGCTCAAGAATACAAGTGTCATGACTGGGAATCGAACCCACACCCTAATGACTTAACTACCAGAGCTTGGGTTCGGTGCACTATACCCATCGGCCATTACATGTTCGAGAACACTAGTTTGATAATCTATCTAATTTTGGGTGGAGGGAAAAATAATCGCCACTCACAGACAAAACAAGTAAAAGTTAAAACGCCTACTTTTTAGCTTCTTTGAGGTTTTTAGCAGTCAGAAATCTCTGGACAGACACTTGGCTGACGGCCCAAACGGTCAGCGTGTTGAAATTGCCTCCGAATATTAACCCCCAGAAAGTTAATCGACGAGTCGGATCGGGTGAAAAGCTGCAAATCCAAATGAATAATGAATATTGATTTATTTCAAATATCTATTCTACACAAGATGTGAAATGACATATTTTGAATTATACGTCAGCATTTCTAACCACATTTCACAGTGCGGTTCCCGCCGCAACCCCTTGTGTGACCAAATTGTTTTGATATATACAATCGATGTTTTTGACCACTCTAGGCGTGGAGCCCATTACATAACAGCTCCGCTGAGCTCAGTGGCCAACTTCACAAACTCTATTATCACCCTCAATATTTCATTTTTGAGCAAAATGAACAATTCAAACTTTCTTGCTTTTAGATTCCCTTTCATAGAAAAACAAAAGTCAAAGAGACCGGTCAATAAACAGCCTGGTTCTTGATCTTACTTTCTTAAGTGCAATCTGGATTCTCAAACACTTTTTTGTACATGAGCATATGGGTGCTCCGTCGGTGTTCGGCTTTTCGGATCTTTCACTCCATTTTTAATGGATTGCACAATAGCAACCTTAAGCCGTTTCAGAATTGGCGGCTTTGGCTACAGCTACAGCTGTTGCTAATGGTGTTTCGAAGGACGTCCTTTACTTCAACGCACGATGACGCAAAAATCTAGCCATAGCCATAGCTGTAGCCGCTAATATAGACACGGCCTTATTTTATTTGACCATCATTAGCCTTTTTGAGATATGGTGGACACTATAGGAGTACACTGTTTGGTTTGGGTGTATACAGACAAATTTACCCAAACCTATTAGTGTCATTGTATTGAGTCCGCCATACCTCAAAATGGCTTATTGGAAAGATCCGATCTTTCTCTGCCCAACCATTGTAAGCTTGGCCTGTGGAGGATGAACGTGGACAAAACTACAGCTCTATAATGAACAGATTTTGAAATTTACGATAATTATGAAAAACAAGACCGTTCCCAAACCAACGTCCACTTACTCAAAGAAGTTAAGGTGTCCCTGTTTGTAGTTGTAGTCCCAGACGTACTTCATGCCTCCTGCCTGTATGATACCCATGATCGTGATGGTTACCAGTGAACCAAAGAGAACAATGAACTGAAATACGTCGGTCCAAATGACGGCTTTGATTCCCCCTGGAATTAGAACACCAAAATATAGTCTTAAAGGGAAGGTTTACGTTTAGTTATCACTCTTGAAATTAATGGCAATAAACTTGGTTAGAAGTACAGTAGCTTTCGATAGTATAATGCATTTTGAGAATCATTTTACTTCTGGTTATGGAAAAATATAGATACTCACCAAATTCGCCAATGATAAGTGGTAGTTAATTAAAAACTAAAATTTAATTATTGATGGAATCCCGACATTATCTCACGTCCATCAGCCATGTACAAACAATGTTGCATTTTACATGTATTTTGCGCATTGTATTGTTTTTGTTTTGAAGAAAAAAATTCTTTAAAGGGAGGGTATAACTTTGGTATTATTACTCCAAAAATTAACGGCCGTAAAAACTTACTTTGTAAGAAGCACTGCAGCTTTTCATAATGTATACCGATTCGAGAAATGATTCCTTTCAAAGGAATGTTGTTTCAGAAAGAGGGATTCAGAAGAAACTTTTCTAAGATTGTGTATTCCAAATACGGAATATTCTCCCTGCGTGGACATAACCGCTCCGGATTTTCAGCGATATCTCAAAAACGCTACCACCTTTTCAGACGAAAATTTTGCAGGTTAGTTTTATTGTATCTATCTACATTTATATAGGATTAAAAACAATTGAGTGCTATCAAGCAACCAAAGGTATACTTTGTCTTTTAAAATAATTGTTTGGGTGAAAATCAGGCCATGCAACTTAATACTTACCAAGGCAGTATAAACTGTGCAGATTGCTCCAGTTGTCATTACGTGGCAAACACAGGAAACTGAGTCGCTTTAGATACAGAAAAGAAAATGACAGGAATGCTTAGACCCCCAATAAACAGGGATACAGCGAGTCTAAAAATAATATTCCAAATAGATGCCCATTATGTATTATTCATTAAATACCCTGGGATAGTTTATCCATTCTGATTGGTCAAGGGTTTATCCATTCTGATTGGTCATGGGTTTATCCATTCGGATTGGTCAAGGGTTTATCCATTCGGATTGGTCAAGGGTTTATCCATTCTGATTGGTCATGGGTTTATCCATTCTGATTGGTCAAGGGTTTATCCATTCTGATTGGTCAAGGGTTTATCCATTCTGATTGGTCAAGGGTTTATCCATTCTGATTGGTCAAGGGTTTATCCATTCTGATTGGTCAAGGGTTTATCCATTCTGATTGGGTCAAGGGTTTATTCCATTTCATTGATTGATCAAGGGGAGATCACGTGGCCATGTTGAAATGTACGATACAAACAAGGTGAGGCATTTTTAAACATTGCCTGAGGAAGTTGAGTCAAAAGAGGGCGCTATCAGATGATTGCGCAGAGCGTTCACATTTCATGACCCTATTTAAGTTGGTAGGTTGCATACTTGGGTCACGCAAGTTTGAAACTTGACGCGATAGTTTGAAACTTAAATGCGCAATTTTTCTAAACTTGTGCAAGGAGCTACTTAGACTGGTCCCCTGTCCATATCCGCAAGACCGTAGGGATAAGGACAGGCACCGGTCTATTAATCCGGTGCTTCTATTGAACAGACATGCAGTGACTAGCCATACAACAAAACTGTTGTGCACACATCCAATCCACGACTGAATGGGATGCGAGGTCAAAGGTGCGTTTGTCAGGATCCCTCCAAACGCTCAAAGCCGATCTCTGGCGTTATTCACAGCCTCGAAGTGTGACGTCAGATGTTCGGGCTAGGAGCTACTCTGCGCTCAAACATGGACAGAAGTTCAGCGCCGAGTCGAGAGGCAAGCTGAGGCTAATCTGTCAGATTTGTTCTCCACTTTTAAAGGTTTCTGTATATTTTTTATGATTGAGAATGAAAGAGTGGTGACTCGGTCTTAAAATTGCTGTTTGGCAGGGTCGTGACCGTGCGATAAAGGACCTCACCTTCAACTCAGTCCTTTTATCAAACGGCCACGACCCTGCCATTTTTAACTGGCCGTTTAAGACTTCCTCACCTACTCTTTTATTCCCTTATTAGTACCTGCTTCTAACGCTAGTGCTGGAGCATAAAGAACCACAGCTAAGTAGAGTAGGGTCTGAAGAATGAACAACAAGGCTCCAATAGATCGAACCAAAGGGCTGAATCGCTTGTGAAGATACTGTAACAAAAATAAAAAAGATCAAAGTGATATGAGAGTTAACCCTCCTACTCTTGGTGACATTTTACCATTACCATTCAAAATGTACAATTTGTGACTAGTGTCCTGTTCATTTATGCTAAGCAGAAAATTGTTAAGCAATATTTGCTGCTTAAGCAGCTCTATGAAGTTGGGTGCATGGTCTGGGTCCAATTTCATAGAGCTGCTTAAGCATAAAATGTTGCTCAAAAATGTTCTGCTAAGCAAAAAAAAGGCAGGACACCAGTCACAGATTGTACATGTGACATGGCATTTTGGCTGGTAACCTTTTTCTGGTAAGCATAATTTTGTTGTGCTTAGTTACTTTTAGTGCTTATTCTGGTAAGCATAATTTTGCTGGCTTAGCTAGCAGCTCTATGAAATTGAGCCAAGAGTTCTTGACTTACATCGTAAGCACTGGTCAATCCCAGCCCATGAAACACCGGGATGAAGATCAGCGCAGTGGCTGGGATGGCTAGAAAGAAGCTCCAGATGACCATCCAGTACTGGATGCCGTAGGTGAAGACCTCGGCAGGGATACCCAAGATGGTGATCGCTGAGAGGTAGGAGGCGATGACCGAGATGGCCACCGGGATGCTCATCATGCTACGGTCGGCCATCAAAAACCTGTACATGGTATTAACAAGATGCTATCATAATTTGTTCTTATTTTATTATTATCAAGTTGGGAAGGTAGTACATTCTGCTCTACCAGCCAGGCTCCTAGTTGATGATACCCATGCCTACATCCTTACGGACTGTAAAGGGGGTAACCCTGTTTCAGTCCCAGGGGTAGGTGGCAACATGCCCCTGGTGTCAATTGATTTGGGTCAACAGCCTAAATCAGTTAAGTGTAGCCCTCACCTTGTAGTGGCCGTTCGGCCTTGTGGGTTAGGCGATATCTCATTTAAAAAAATCAAAAAAACTCAAACAATGACCCTACCTTTAAAGTTTATTTCAAACTTTATTTTGTTTAATTTTATGAGTTTGAGTTCTGAGTATTTGCATATTTTTTTGTTATAAACTAAAATGCACATTTTTCACTGAAGCATGTCAAGTAAGGCTATCTTCAGATTTATGCTCCGACAAAAAACCTTTACAATTCCATAAAGTCTCAATCTGATCCAAAGTCAATACTTTGAAGGGTCAATTTGCAATAAATTGCCAACCACAGTCAGGGTTCTGCCCGGGATTTCTTTAGTGGTGGAAAAATGTTTCCCTGGAAACCATTGCAAGATGGATCAGTTACGGGGTAGATCATATAAAGAGACTCAAATCAAAGAAGCAGGCCTACTCAAAATGAATGGCTTTGGATACCTTTTGTACTGGTAAATACCCAATTTTACATTTCGTTAAAAAGCTTTTTGAAAGGAAATTGCAAACTTGTAATTTAAAGTTTTGGAAAATGTGTGGTGGTCAGAAACAGAGAAAACTCTGCCAGTGGTGGTCAGGGAATCCTGAGTGCCAGGCGGGTTTTCGGGCACCAACCACTGTGGGCAGAACCCTGCACAGTATGATGCACTCACTTTGCAGTTGATTTTTGTCCTTCTCCGCTGCAGGCATGGTACAACCCTGTACAGGCAGAGACTGCCAACATGACAGAGAAGATGGTGTAGTCCAACCATGTGAACGGATTCAATTCTGAATCTGTCTCAGACATCTTGAGGGCTTTTGCTTGAGGCCTTCTTTCACCTGTTCCACAAATGAGAGCAAACGACTGGATAAAAACACAATATTTCCAAACATTTAGGAAAAAGAAAATAGAAAATAGTATTATCAGCAAAACTGACCATTTACGTCCACATTAGACCTCTTGCATGTCGTCACAGACCCCCAAACAGCACCATCACTGAGGTCAATGAAGACATATAATTGGCCGACAGTACTGCACGGCGCGTACACGCTTGTTTGACCTCAGCAATGGCAGCCAAAGCAATGGGTCTTTTGAACCATAATCGGCTCAGGGATCACAGAGGTTTTGTGTCCAGATTAAATTAAAAAATTTATGACCAATAAATGAAGTAAATTTGCACCATTAACATCAACCAAAACAACAAGACCATAGCATTACATAACATTCATAATTTAGGATTCCACCCAGCCTGCAATGGAAATAGATTTGTGAATATATACAGACTAACTTGGGTTAATAATATATTATCAATAACATGACATTTTTGATGACGCAAACTTTGTGTTTTAAACTTTAAATTTGGGCAACAGAGCTTGTCCGCAATCTTTGAAATCTATTTGAAAAGTGCTGTAGGAATCCGAATAGATTTTTACCTCATAGAGACGATAGCAGCTCAAACCTCAGTCACAGTCATAGGAGTAGGGGGCCTACAATACATACACACACTACTTTATTTTAACAAATCTAAAAAAAATCCCTGGAGAGAGAGTGCAAGTGGCATGGAAATTGTATCATCGCAATTCAAAACAATAGATTTGTTAGCAAAGCTAAGTGTAATAGTACTGTAGGATTTCCCGTGGGTACAAATCAACAAGCCAACAATGTTGCCGTAATTTTAAGTCCGTAACCGTGTACAATAAATTTATAAAATGTCATGTGATTACCAAAAATAACAAATCAACAAAGTCATGGAGTGACGTTTTTAGCTTGTTCGTGACTACTTTGTACTTTTTCCTACCTGTTTCCCTAACTTGGCTGAAACAAAACACCACCACTACCACCAGGAAAACAATAAATAATACGACAACTCTCTGTATTGACTGCATATAGGAAGGTTTTTGTGACGGTTTATGACTACCTTGACCTTCCGGATACCGATGTCCAATGTGTACAGAGTGCTATCGTGTGTGTAACAACTTGAGCTAAAAACAAACTAAATAATAAAGAGCGCCCTCTTACGTCAAAGTTTATTGCTATTTTATCAAAAGCCTGAACAGTGACGTCACACTTCAAGGCTCGTGAATAACGCCAGATACCGGCGTTGAGCGCCTAGCAGGACACTGCCAGATGTACCTTTGACCTTGCATCCAATTCACACGGACGGAGATTCGTAGTTTTTTACTACACACGTGCACAGACAGACGGACCCAAATTACATCGTGAATAAAAAACGTCAGCAGACGATCGAAAGTGGTGGGCAGCTGACATACTACGTCGCTTCGGAGCGGACCAATCACAACACTGATGAAAAGCTTTAGGTCACTGCATCTTTATCCAATTAAATCATTGGGCCTGTAAGGCCAGTGCCTCTCTTTATCCTTCCTTGCGGATAAAGACAGAGGGACCAGTCTATTTTATCAACAGTTCCCCCTTTCAGTTTTAAATTTAAAACTAAAGAGCTAAAGAGGGGCTCCAAGGTCAAATTGAGTTTTGATGCATTCATAATAAGATGAGTTCTCATGAAACTTTCATGAGGACTCTACTGCCTCCATAATCTAATAAATGCATCACAAAACTCAATTTGACCTTGGATGAAAGTGGGGGAAAACAAGTCTCTAACCTGGTGTAAAACGTCATTTAAATTTAGACCCTTTTAGAGCAAATTTTGAGACACGATGTCGTCGGACATCAAAAACAAATGGGTCTGTACCTTTCAAAGAGGCATTTTTACGCCAGTCAAAGGGTCAAAATCAATGCCGTGTTGATTGAATATCATCAAAATTCAGGAATGAACTGGAAATTCTCTGTACAAAAGAGTACAAACCATGTATTTGAAATGTGACATAATGGAGCATTTTGGGCTTTTGAAAAGTTCAATTTGAAAGGTATCAAACACAGAGGCATAAATACATTTAATAATGTATTTGGTGCTCGATATGTGCCCCCCCCCCCAGCTCGTATTGTGTCTGCCTTGTGTTCTGGGAATCTAAGGAATTCTTTAGAGGGTATGGTAACTTTGGGGCGGGTCACACCCTCTCAGCGGCATAGCCAGGACTTTTTTGGTGGGAGGGCACAGGGGGCATTGCTTTCAAGGGGGAGGGGGAGGGGAGACAGGGGAATGGGTTTGACATTGGTGGGGGTCATGCTTTTATTTTGGGAGGGGGACGCTGCACGGGGCCATCATTCTGTTATATTCTCGGCATTTTGTGGCCGCGGTAGTGATCCCGATCGCAATCGTTCACTACATTAGATTATTTTCTTTTTGGTGAGCACTATCAAGATTTTGTTCATGGGGGGGGGGGCAGATGCCCCCAGGCCCCCCCCCCCAACTATGCCGCTTTACCCTCTGCCACATATCAGTCATGGTATAAATGACCTAGTTTTAAACGACTTCTAATTCTTATCCCCATTTTCATAAGGACTCTAAGTGTTGGAAGTTGAGTGATCACAAACGTTAACCTTGGAGCCACTTTCAAAATGTTAGTTAATTCAGTTCAATCCTCAGCAACATTTGTTTTAAAATGTCGCACTACCCCACTCCTTTTCAAATGCGTATATTCCCACTGTTCATCTGGGTTTTTTTTTTAAATTAAAATTAAAGCCATTCTTCTGTTACAGTCCAAGACACAAAAACATACTTCTAATTAATTTTCTAAATGCAGCTTTCCTTTCGCTCTCGCCTCAATTTGGTTATGATCAGAAAACCTAGCTGTCTGGCATGTTATTGTTTAGATGATCTTCCCAACAGGGGAACTTGGCAAAGCTCCCGCAAGGAGATGTGGTGAAACTCTATAAACAAGCTTCTAATGAGACTTTCTCTCCCCAAACAAAACACAATCTGACATCGAATTTCAAATTTCTTAAAAATATAGCACATAATATTCTTTATTTTTTTCATGTATACAACAGTTTGCAGAAAACAAAAAGAAAAAGTTACGTCACACGACAAAGTGTCATGCAGTACAAGTCAGTAAATACACAAGAAAAAGAAATTATGTATATATATCTACAAGTAAAGACAATCTATATCAATCAATACACCGAGTGAATTTGGAGCGTTGAGATTCACTCGGTCAGTTGTAGAATTGGGAAATGTTCAGAGTCCGATTTCCAATACTGGTATATAGTTTTTTAAGTACAGGAAGTTTCATCGCTAGATATCCACGTCTTGTAATATCAGTCCCTTAACCTGAACCTTGGCATTGCCCGCCATCGCTGTGGTCAAACAACGGAAAGCGTGCACATGTGTACGCGCCATGCACTGATAGCTCTTCATTGACCCTCAGCGAGGGCGCTGTTTGTGGTCAAAAGAGCTGCTCTGCACAAAATACTACCTGACAATTTTATCTGCTCAGCAAAAATTAACAGGGAACCAGTCACAAGCAATACACTTAACATGGTATATTGCCTGGTAACCCTGGGCAAAATTCGTCTGCACTAAAAGTAGTTCTTTGTGAAACTGCGCCCAAACTTATCCAAGCACAAAATTTCATAGCGATACCAAGCTAATATTGCTTTGTAATTTGTTTTGCTATTCCAGGAAGAACCAGTCATAAAGCAAGATAGACTAAGTGGTAGGTGAGCTGGTTTTGCTAAGCAAGAATCTTTTAAGCTTAGCAGCCTAACTAGCTCTAAGAAATTCCGCCTTGGTTTTGGCTAAACCGCAGTCGGCGAATATCAGCCAACGTTTAGGAATAAGGAAATACGACAAGTTCCTTTCAATGGGTTGTATAGAACACACAATTTTGGATAGGTCGGAAAATTCGGTTGGATCAATAAAAAATATGGACAAATATTACCTTTGAATAAACCACATTAATATATAAAAAACATCTCTTTTTAGATTGTAAGGTTTAGTTTGTAATGAATTTGGTTCAGGTATTTTGAGCTGTAAGAAAAGTAATCAAGTGACCTTGGTTTGGTTTTTTTTGGTTTTTTTACGTCCTGACTGAAAAACAGATTCTTTTCATTCTCAACTTCCAAACCAATTCCACGAACCAGAGTAACGAGTACAAATCTGAGGACATTTGATTTAGATAAAAGAAAAAAGAAAGCATTGTCATCAAAAGTTACAGCTGGGAAGTTGCCTGTTTTGATTTTTTTTTAAATGAGCAAATGAGATTTTGAGGAAATTTGAAGAGCGGACAAAGGCCATTACACAAGCTATGGTTTAACATCGAGTTACCTTGTTGTAAGTGAATCGAGACAGTAGGTGGCGGCAGACTTACCCCTTGCCCTCCCCCCAACCCCCAATTGCAAACATCTTTTTAGCATATTCAAGTTTTTTTTTCAAACAACAAGACCTTCCACCTAGCATCTCAAAAATGACACAAATTGACCTTTTTCAGCAGTCTTACAATGTCAACAAATTTTCTGATACAAAATTCTGTGGGCCCCCGCACCCAAAGTAATACCTGAAACATCCACTACAGACGAACCTTCGTCAATCCCGACGTCTTTTCTTTCGTCTCACTCTTAATAATACTTTACAATGTTTAAAACTTTGTTTATATATATAAAAAGATCGGACTCGAACAAAACGAGTTGGATCATCATCATCTATACACATTGGCAGTTTGATATACGTATTTGAAACAACTATACAAGTAACTTTTCGATTAGAGCTCATTTCACTTCCTGTTACGAGGAAAAAACAAAATTGGGACCATAGACGCCTCCGTCAACGGCTTAATTTCTCTCGTTAAATGTTAATCAAGTCATTGTAATTGGAGGACTCTTTAAAATTAAAGGGAAGGGGGATTGGAATTAATTTCATTTACAATTTATGGTTTGGAAAACAATGACTTAAATACAAAGTAATAAAAAACAACAACAACAACAACAACCCCCAAAACAAAACAAAATAAATAAAAAATAAAAAGTTAAAAATAAACAATAAATAACATTTACAGACCTCATATGATGACCTGTGAAATCACAATACATTATTCTTTTGCATAATTATACTTTTTTCTGTGACAGTGTAGATTCGTTAACATTCCTTCCCGACTATCTTCAAAGTTACGCTGCATTACTCGGCCACAAAATAAACCCCCAAACTCTTAACCTTAACTTATATTTTGCAATTTAGTAACTACAGGTCATTTCTTATCGTATAAAACTTAAATTTGCTGTTAATTACAGGGACTGTTGATCGTTTATTTCTTTCAATGCTGTTTAAGAAGGTGTTTTTCTCTCTAATTTTAATTAAGCTTTCTGATTAAATAATTTGAGGTAGACATCATACGAACAGTGAGTTTAAATTCTCATCACAATCTAATGCCGACAGTTAGGGTATTTTTTATCTTATGTACAAAACCCTGTCAAGACAGAAACAAAATCTTTAGGAGATTTTTAAAACATTTTGGGAACATTTCACAAAGAACCAGACAGAAATATTTCACACGTTTGTAAACAATTCGCAAACTGTGGACTTCCCCCCTCCTGGGGGGCTTCAATTAGACGAAGTTTGAAACGAAATTTCGAAAATTCAGTTCAGCTGCTTGACCAAAGGATGTGAGAGTTGAATTTGTTTGTTCCTTTTTCTTTTGGTGGGGGAAAGTTAAACACAACTTGGCAGTTAGAATCTAAAATTGTTGTTGGGATAGTTCAAAATGTTATTTAAATCTAATATCATAAAAGCATTCATTTTCCGATCTGCTCTTCAGGGTCAAATTTCATATTGCTACTTGCGCAGAAAATATTGCCAAACAATTTCCTGCTTAGCGAAAATGAGCAGGATGCATGTGTGTACATCATACATAGTATTTTGGCAGGTACCCTTAGTCTGGTATGCATATTTTTCTTGTCGGGCTTAGCTACTTTTTGTGCTGAAGCCGCTCTATGAAATTGGGTCTAGATGTACTTTTAGCTTAGAAAATCATTTGGTGCTCCATATGGGGCAGGGGTTGGTACCCACCCCCTTCTATTGTGTCTTCTATTGTAGGAACATGGGGGGGGGGGGGTGACCTCTGCTCCCATATCAGGCATGGTTTATGAAGAATGTGACAGTGTACTGGTTAACTATTAGTATGTACCTAAATTGAGCCCCTGTGGCTATGGCTAGTGCGGTCATGTTGAAGCCTAGGCAGGTGCAGTGATCTAGCCGTAGCCAAATCAATTGTTTTTGCTCAATCTTAAGATTATTACCTGATTATATTTATAAAGATAAGTGTATACGGTTTTAAAAAAACTGTGGTGGTTTCAGGAGAGTTACATTATGCCATGTTTGTTCAACACCAAGACTTCGGGCCGGGGGCTCCGTCTGCCAGCTGTGAAGCCTAAGCCAGAGCCCAAGCCCAAGTCATGATTTCAAAAGGGCTACACTTTGCGTTGATGTTCATTTGAGAAAAAAAATTTCATCGGGCAAGTCTACAAAAAAATGTGGGGAATTTAATTGGTATTGGAAAATATCCGGTGGTGTGTTCAATTTGATAAATTCAAGTTACAAATTATTAACCTTGCTTTAACAAACTAGGTTTTTATCACGTAACCTGAACAGCTTTGGTTTAGGGGTTCCTAATTGCATAAACTTGCACCAAGCCAGGTTTTAGTTACCATGTTTATTTTTTACTTAGTGAGTTAATCCGTTTTACCACTTTCCTTGTTCAACTTCGCTTATTACACTAGGTTAAAATGCCATATGTGTAATGCCTTGTAATGTTTAAACTTTGGTTTAGGGATGGATTCAGTTAGATAAACCAGGTACGGGGGTTCAGTCAATCTTTTCCACCTTGCCAATAATCTTTCCTTGGTAGATGGGAAGAATTGTTGAGTCGTCTGAAATAATCTCGTGGACAACGCCCGTGTCAAACTCATCACTTGGTGTCTTAAAAGTATACCTGAACACGCAAAAGAAAGGAGAGAAAGAAAGATATTGCAAGATTAATTGTATGCTAGATTTAAAGTTTAACGCCAGTTTACAAGACTGTTTTTGATTTACTTCAAGTAATTCATCATAATCTTTAAAGGGAACCAAAGGTACACGATTGGCAATAACTCTAAAAATGAATGGCAATAAAAACTGACTTGGTTAGAAGTACAGCAACTTTCGATAGTATAAAGCATTTTGAGAAAGATTTCAATTCAAAATAATGTGGACATTATTTGCTGCGGATTTTGGTGATATTTCAAAAAATGCGACCACCTTATGAAATGAAATTTTGTCGGGTTAGTTTCATTGTATATATCTACATTTATATAGGATTAAAACAATAAAACGGTCCCAAAAACCCAAGGTCTACTTTGCCTTTAAAGAATGGTTGAAATATTTACAAAACTTCACAGCCCACCCATCACAGTCTTGGTCAATAACAAAAAAATAGTTGTTATTCACTGCGCAAGAATTACAACACAAGGTTTATTGATCAAATCAATAGAAAATAATATTTCTATCCATGAACGCCGAGACATCAGAGACATCAGAACAAAATACCGACATAGACCTTTTAGTTGGAGCTGCATCACTAAACACACAGAGGTATGTACATCATTATCCTATGACAATATCCCCTACACAGAAACATTCCAATAGGTCGCCGAAAGTTGATGCCAGAAAAAAATAACCACAAGAATATATCAGTACATGGACCACAACAACTATTCCAGTTTGCGACTCAACGCCTTAACCGTATGATCCCCAAAGCCAGATACAATAACGGACAAGAAATGAGAAGTGCCTAGACAGGTGTTGAGTGCCAACTGCAACTGTAACTCCTCAGGCACCGTTGTAAGTGCCAAAACAAATTTTAGTAGCAAATAAGAAATCAAAGATGGCCGCCCCAGCAGCCACTGTTCCCCCCAACATGGGTTCTTCATTCCATGATTATTACACCAATTTCCAGAGCTAGAGTTTGTGTGTGTTCCACTGCATCAAAAACCCACCCGACCAATTAGACGTACAGGTTTCGAGTTACGGCGGGGCTGGGCCGCACCAATTACCGGTAATTCTGGTGTTGCTGATGACACGCCAGGGGGGCCGCGGCGGACATCAAAGGCGACCAGCGGGGAAGAGAATGGCAAATAGAAAGCCTAGCATTTCTGTTTCCATCCCGGAGACTGAGAGAGTCGCAGGAGGTATGACCTTTGTGCAGGAACGGCTCCCAAGGGCCACCAATACATAAACACATATTGGTTTTTAAAATTCAAAGTCATTTATCCTGTTTGCACAACTCTCAATATCCATGAAATTCCTATTGAAGACACCATGCCCTGACATTTGTAGAAACTTCCCCCCTCAAAGAGCAGTACATAATGTATCCAATATTTTAAAGGCACTGGACACTATTGGTAATTACTCAAAATAATTGTCAGCATAAAAACTTACTGGGTAACGAGCAATGGAGAGCTGTTGATAGTATAAAACATTGTGAGAAAAGGCTCCCTTTGAAGTAACGTAGTTTTTGGGAAAAGTCATTTCTCAGTAAAATATTTGAATTGATATTGAGACCTCACGCGTGAGGTCTCGAAATCAAGCATCTGAAAGCACACAACTCCGTGTGACAATGGTATTTTTTCTTCCATTATTATCTCGCAACTTCGACGACCATTTGAGTTCAAATTTTCACAGGTTTGTTATTTTGTGCATATGTTGAGATACACCAAGTGAGAAGACTGGTCTTTGACAATTACCAAAGGTGTCCAGTGTCTTTAACAATAAGATACAAGAAAAAGGTCGAGACTATTTTTAACGTCAAACTATAACTGCATAAATATACAGGAAAGACAAATTCGGTCAAGAACCTTTTCAAAACGGAAGTAGTGAATTTATTGGTTTGGAAATAAGAAACTTTAAAGATTTAGGTAGGCTCACAAGCTTCACATATTGTTTATTCGTGTGTTTACTTTTATCCACACACACACACACACATCACTGTCATTGAATACTTGAATTTGTTATTTATTTTTTTATTTCCAGGGCAATTAGCGTAATTTTCCAATTTCAAAAGCTCCTTTTTTTATCTTTCTTTTACATCAGCCACTCCAGGACTGCCACTAGAATCCCACAATCCCCTTAAAGCGTATCCATCCAGGGGGAAATTTGAGCCCTGTTTCTTGGCTTATTCCCATCTTAAGTCTGAGTGAGTGGTTGAAGTAACACAATTTCCTCCTGATGCAAGTCAACCTAATTACACTCTCACAGTGTACTTTCTCCCTCGTTGGCGTTGATCCTCCCATTGGATAATGCATGAAACAACATTGTTTTTTTTTAATTCACAGATGTTTTGCCGAAACATAACTAGAAAGCTGTCACACTTCTCACTTCAAATATCCAAAATGAACTCCACCCCCCCCCATAAAAATGATTTACAAAACACAAACAAATTAATTAAAACACACCAACAAAAACAACAACTTATAAAACACCTACTCCCCAAAAGTGTTATTCCAGTGTATAAATTTGATACGAAAAAACTTATTTCAATTATGTACATGCCAAAGATATAACTTTTCAAATTTGAATATCTTGCTGATTTATTTGTATATTATTTTCAGGTTTTTTTTTTGGTGGTGTTGTTTTTTTTTGTTTTTTGTTTTTTTGTTGTTTTTTTTGGGGGGGGGTTGAAAAAGAAATCTATAAAAACATAATACAGTGCAAGTCAAGATTAACTTTGATGAAAACAAGACTTGACTATTTCCCAAAACACCATGTTGTTGTCTACAACCCTTCAAGGGGGGACGACACTAATATAGTACGAAAACCACAAGGTATGCACACACATGTTTTTTTTCTTCTTAGCCATCCGATTTGCAAACCTCAGGAGACCACCGCTAATACTCTAAATGCTTCCTGATCCAGAACCAAGTGGCAAGCAAAACAACAAACGATTGCATCTCCAGCAAGCCCAGTCATGGGGACTTAAAATAAAGAAAAGACAAGCACAAGAAAGAGAAAGAGAGAGAGAGAGAGAGAGAGAGAGAGAGAGAGAGAGAGAGAGAGAGAGAGAGAGAGAGAGAGAGAGAGGAGAGAGAGAAAGAGAGAGAGAAAGAGAGAAAGAGAGAAAGAAAGAGTAGAGGCGGATCAGCTAAGATGGACAGCAATTCGCTGCATCTGTAATTGAAGCCCTCGGGGTCTCTCTCACGTCCATCAATAAAATCAGTCAATCTTGCGAGAAGGCGTAGTGCCATCATTTCCTCATCCATTCTTCTCACTCTTCAGTCGCGAGACAGACGGAGAAAAGAACAAGTACACAGGTGTTTCATATCTCGGAGGGAGGGGTCTCACAATTCCAAACCATTGAAAGATTACAGATTTCTATCAATCTATTCATCCGGTTGGATAATTTCATATCTGTAGACAAACGTCTCGGGAGACGCGATCATTATTATTATCATTTTTTTGTTGTTGGCGTGGAATAAAAGAACAGTTTTTCTTTTCCTTTTCGATTTGGCAGTGAAACATCACGCCAGAAATCAGTGTTATTCAATTCAGACGTATCGCTGTAAAGTTTCCTGAAGACTTGGGGGGGGGGGGAGGTATTTTATTGTGTAGCCCCCGAATTGAAAAATTTTCCGAGTTCATTTCCCTTTTTGCTCGTCGATTGATTAGGGTTGTGCAATCACTGCACAGTATAAACACTGGGTAGTGACACACACTTCTTCCGTCCCTCCTGTGAGAGGGCTTCGGATATAATCAAGACAGAAGGGGTGGAGCGGAGTGACTTAATCACACAACCAAAACATCTGTCCAAATAGTCAATTTAATACGGTCAGGCCGTTGGGACGGTCCCTTAGCTCAGTGCAGCCATCAATTCCAATTGGGGGAGGAAGAAGAAAAGAAGGGAGGAGAGAAAAAAAAGAAAAAAAAGAGAAAAAAAAAAACGCTCTCCGGAAAAAAACTCCCCGACTGTTTTTATTCATGATTATCGTCTCATCCAGTTTAATTACTGTGTTTTTACTCGGGCTGATGTGGGCTCTGATTTCACCCGAGAAGGCTTCAGTCTTATCTGTGCCTCGCTTCACATCAAAGACGAGCCGAGATGATGATGTTTATGTAGGAGGAATTAGTAACGATTGATGCAGTTCAAATATTGCTTTTTAATTACGGTGTTTAGAAAGCTTTTCTCGAAGAGTTCGCTGATAGAATCCTCGCTAGATAAACCCAACAGATACAGGCACAGTGCACTATACAAATTGGAAGACCACAATAAAGAAAAGTGACACTTGGTAAAAGTGTGGTAAACCCACAACAACAAAATCAAGATGAATCAAAGCACTTTGTTTCAAGCAATTACTATTTCCATGAGTAGTGCCCCACTGAGAGCTTTTTTTTGTGTGTGTCCTCATTTAAATATTCCTATGAGAATTCAACACAAAATAAATTCACCACGAGGAAATATTTGAAACAATGCCCCTGGAAGAAAGGGAAAAAAAACAGGTGAGGAATCAAACAGAAAGGGATTCAAGGATGTTTGAGGGTGCCAGGAATTTTATCCCTCGCCAATCTCATCGCTCATCAAACTAAAACAACATCTTGGCAGAAAAAGCAACACCTCAACAGGGGTGTGACCTCAAAGAGTGCCCAGGGCTCTTAGAAGTTTTTTTTTTTTTCAACCAGGCTCCTAGATTTAATCCAAGAAGCATCATGGCAAAGTGTTATCAAAATGCGATGTTGGATCTTTCAGCAGCAAAGAGCGTAATGGCACTTTGGGACCCAGGAAGCAGCAGAGGCCTGGGGGAATTTGTTTTCTTCGTTCAGACACAGGGAGGCCAAGATGCTTCCTTGACCAGTGAAGGTATCAAATATCTCATGTTTCTCCTGTGTGACTTCACACATTAGAGCCCAAGCTTCCAAATAATCATGAAATGGTCAGCTGAGGAGGTTTTGTGGGGGGCGGGTGGGGGGGGGGGAACAAAGAGAAGGTCTTTACCATCTAGCACGGAATACAGATATTTAGAATGGGTAGAGATTGCTTATGTGATCGATAGGAACAATCTGTGATTTACGGAGCTGCATACTCCTAATGAGTTCACTCGGTTTTTAGGGATGCTGAAGACCTGACGAACAGAAATAGTGGTAATGTATGGTGTTTTTGATACTCAGGTCTATGTAACAGTTCCTGTCGAAGGCCTATTGCTTTTATTATCATTGGCGATTGATTCCAGTTGAGAAACCATCAAACATCAACATACCGATGTGCAAGAAGATTTTCTCGTGAGAATATGAAGTGGATAGTTGGCGTCGTAAAGAGAGGCAGTCTGGCTAATGATACACGGAGACGGAAGTTTCACTTCCAAGTTGATAGCTAGGCTTAGTGGTGCGTTCTGCGGTCACGTTTTTCTCTATTGTGTGTGAAACCACAACAAAATCCCCTACTTGTTCTCTCTGCATTCACGCACGAACACTGAACACTGAACACTTCTCCACATGCTCCCAGGAAGAAATAATAATTTAATAACATAATAATGTGTATTATCATCCCCCTTATTATACTCCTCTAATGATGGGAAAGGGAATGCGATTAAACGATGCAGCAATCCACAGTAGGGGGGGGGAGGTTTCCTTATGACAAAGACCAACCATCTTCTCAACATTGTCTGTGTGGCAACTTCCTCAATGAGTGAACAGACGACCCTTACGGGTGGGTTGAACTTTCAGATTAGATCAGTCACTGATTACACCAATTAGTGGTTTTTCTCAATTTGAATGAGGGAAGGGGGCAGATTGTACATGGTTGAAAAGAGTGCATGGTGCAATACAAAAGGTAACTGTCTATGAGGGTTTGCACATTAGGGGACAAATTGGAACTTTTCATAGCTTGGAGATTAATGTACTTTGCTGTTGTACAAGTTGTTGCCAACAGAATGACCTCGAACAAAACATCTATTTCTCTTCATCAACATGATGGAGGCATCCAGAGTATCGTTTACAAAAAAAACCGCCACGATTTTCCGCGTTGTTCCAGACAGAAATAGTTTGGTTCAACAAGAAGATTTATTCCATCGAAAACACCGCTGTTTCCTCGACGATTTAAAGATCTTACAAGACAAGCTCACTTCCCAGGCAATTCAACTCAGAAACGCCGTACATTTTGTAAATTCTCAGATTTTGTTTTCCTCGGAGGCAGTGATCATCTCGCCAACCGCAAGATGCACTTCCAATCTCATCCTCAACTAGAAAAAGACACGACAAAGAATCTGCCTTATCCGTCACTCAACGTCTTGTCCGGTCCCCATCAACGAGCTACTGACCAGTGCCTTGTCGAGTTAAGTGAGAATTCCCCCATGTCACGAGTGTCACTTTGAGGAGACGGGTTCAGCCACGCATGCTCATTGCACAGCGGGGTAAGAAGACCCCTCCCCTGGGGCGGTTAAATATCCTCACTTCCCCCTCCCCTTCCTCTCGCGCTGTCACTCTACGGACACAACTGGGACTTTCAAGAAAGTGACGTCTGCAACCATCTTATCGTAAGGAGTTTTTGCAAAGGCGTCAAATCAAGAGTGACAACCGAAACGTTATTTCTACTTCGTCTTCTTCTTCTTCGAGACGTTAACCAGCCGTGTCGCAACTCTTTATATTCAATTACAGTTTTCCTCGGCGAGTGTGTTAGGGATGCTACTCCAGTAAAGTGCTGACTCTAAGACCCTTGATGGACCCCACTTAGCTGGGATTTACACAGCTCCGACTGGCAAGAATCACAGCTAAATGGTCACTCCGGGAAACATTAACCCGTTGGGATGGTGAAATGTTATTACGAGAAAACGTGGAAACCTCGCAGAGTCCGCGTGAAATACCCCCTCGGAGGTTTGCAATAGCCTAATGAACTTAAGAGCAGCACAGGCAGTATTTGAAAACTCGGCATCAGCTTTGCTTAAGTCATCTTCAGCGTGTGTTTTCATACACCACAATAAGAGTCCGTTAAAGAAACGTTATTTTTCGTTTGTTAAAACTCTTCAATGTATATCGTACATAAAATGAACTGTAACAACCACATTTTCAGAATGCCAAATTATCCTTCTTATAAAACCTATTGTTTATGAAGTCTGCGGTTATCTTCTTGAGTTTGTCAAATTTTCTTTCGAAACCAATTTCCATTACTAAAATCAGTATTGTTGTTTAGAATTTTTTTTAATACTCTGCGAGTAGTGATAAACAACAAGTGTAGTGTGACAGTTTCTTATAGGGAAGAAAATGAATGATGAAAAAACAAAAAACAAATTAGAGCATCCCTTTGAATTGGCCCAAGTTACGAACCGTCTCTTTTCTTTCCTAGTTCTTTTTTTTTTCACCCTCATCTACTTACCTGTAATCTCCTTTCTTAGAGATGAGCGTCTTAAACTGGGCCAGAGTAATCTTATCGCCCTGAAGTGTTGTCCTGTACGGGATGGGGTCATTGCAGAAGTAGTAAGCTACCGTTATGGACGTGGCCTCCTTGCCGTCAGGCGGCGCAAACGTGCGCGGTTTGGAACTGCTTTTTCTTCTGTGAAGAGAAAAAAAAAGAGAAGAATTTAAGATTTAAAGGAAAGTACACTGGCAGAGCCAGTCAAGGGCAGTATCTCCATCTCCACTGAAGATTGAGACTCTTTTTGTGGGTGAGGCAAAATAACAACTGGACAGGGTTTTAGGTTTCAATGGCGTTCAAAGAGAAAAAAGTGCATTGGAACTGGAAGGACATGGTGAAGGCTGATGAGGGAAAGATTGAAGAGGAATTTAATCAGAGAGCAACATTCTGCAGTGGATTTAAGGGACAAAGTACAATGCACTCATACATGTAGGTTTAAAATCTGTAATATCCTGAACAATATTAATTTTTGAGAGAGCACAGCGACCGCAACATTTGACGTACTTCCCTCTTTTAAACCAACAAGGTCAAAGGAAAAGTCAGGTCCCCGAATTTAACTTTTCCAATAATTTTCATGTTTACATACTGTCTACAATTCTACAACAAAAACAACTAAATTCATGTTTCATATGAAAGTACTCCGTAGGGTCATAGATTGGTAAAAAGTACTCCAAAAATTAGTTATCATCAAAACTCACTTTGTGAGAAGCACTGCAGCTGTTTAAAGTGTTAACTATTTTGAGAAAGGATTTCCTTCAAAAGTAATATGGTTCTTCGGATAAATTTTCACCCCAAAACAATTTGAATTCAAAACACGATTCGCGAATAGTTTCTGAAATTTTTGAGGTTTAGCTTGTGTCTGTCTGCAATTGCTGCCGTTGGTACCTGCCGTCACCTCGCTAAACATGGATGGATTCGTGACATTCTCAGCAAGTAGACACTGTAATCAGTAATTATCTTTCATAATAATTTTGACGCTGACACCTTGCTAAAAACATGGATGAATTTGTGATTATTTTTTGTTTGCTGTTTTCTCAGCAAGTAGATACTGTATTCGGATGAAACTTGCACATGTGACTTTTACTATATTTTTCCTTAGAATTGATTTGCCTTTAAATCAGCATTGCGTTGACAAAAACCAATCTTTGATCCTGCCTTTAGGATATTTTTATTTAAAAAAGAATTAAGTCAAAAATTCAGCAATATTTACAACGTCTGAGCATATGGTGATAATTATACAGCAATGAACAGTCTCTAATAGGTTAATTACTTATGTACATCACATCAATTAGAACATAGACAATTTAAACAAATGTGATAACTACATCGTCGAAAAAGCAAATTCCAGACATTTTCTTAAAAAACCCCAAATCCACAACGAGTACAGCGCTGGTTCGAGCGGCAGCCTGCATTGTAAGACGCCCCAGAACCCAGATACATAAATGCACCCTCGAGCAATGCTCTACACGTGCTCAATTTACATTAAACCACAAAATACAGGATACCAGCTCCCCGTCCATATCGAACAATGCTCTGACATCCCTCCGCCAAAAAAGGGGGGTCGGGGAAAAAAGAAAAAAAAAGGAAGCTTTCTGCTTTACACATCGACTCTGTATTACTATGACATCCATCACGACGTTGCATAAATTGAGTTAACCATTATAGCCAGGGAGTACACTGCCTAATATATGGGTTAACTACACAGGCTGTTTAGGCTGGCCACTAAGTGCTAAATTGGTTTTTTAAAACCCGCACGCCAAATAACACTTTAAATAGACTTTATATCTCAATCACTGGGCTAATTCATTCATACAGTTTAAATTGGCCGTGCACCAGTACCCGGTTAAACCACATTTTTAAAAGAAACAGCCATATTTTCGAAGCGGTCCTTCTTTTTAACAGCTTGGTGTTATTTCAAATTTCTAGGGTGCCAATTTCGAAAGGATTTTTTGTCAATGATAAGCTCAAACAGTGGCTGGGTAAACTGGTAAATATATATTTTGATAAAATAATTTTTTTTTTTTATCAAGTTAATTTGTGGTTCTGCACTAGCTGAAAGGTATTGAAAAAAAAAAAATTGCTGTAACACCTTGTAAACTAAAATGGACCCATGAATAGAAAAAGAATTAACCAATGGACCGTACTGAATAACCCCTTTGTTGCTATGAAAGTCGCCATCTTGTAGGGCAAACCGTATGCGCGTCTAAAGCGTCCGGTTACACGCACACGAACACGTACACGCACACGCTCACAGACGCCATGTTGTAGGGCAGGTTTTTGAATGGTGACGTCAGATTCTATATGGTCTATTATGGAAAATGCTTAAATTATCCATCTGTTTTACTCTAGGAGAATGAGAGGAAAAAATGGTACCTACCCCTGATCTTCAGCCATGTCTGGCGATATCACCGGTGCCATTTTAGCAGGGGCTGACGTCACACGGGTTGGCGGGTTACCACTTGTAGGTCTCCGGTCTTTACGACCACCATCTGAATGCCTACATGGTGGAAGTGAAACTATCCTTTAGAAAGTGTCGCCAAAAATCAACATCTCTCCTCAAAGTTTATGGAAATTTACCCAAGTGTAATAAAAAAATGGTTCTTCCTTAAAGTTAAGTATTTATAATAGAGGAATAAATTTATAATATGAAGCTTAGCAAACTACTTGATTGAAAAATTCAAGTGCAAGCTAGGTTAAATTTGTTAAATCCACAGAGTGTGGCAGGATTTACTCTCAATTTTTTTGTGACTGGCCAGCAGGACCAGTTAGCTTGTCATTTCATTAGTCCAAAAGCTTTTTTTTCACTAGTCAATTTTTCAAATGAATTGGGGATGCTTTTCAACACTGAACTAGCCAGTTGGACCTCTTGGGGAGAATTCCGACTGGTCCTCAGGTGTTTTAAGGAGCATTTGGCCAGCGGACCTCTGTTAAGGGAGAACGCTGGCATAGTCTGGGACCCCCGGCAAAAAAATATCAAGATCTTACCTTTGTCTCTGCTTGCTGGAGACGTCTATCCTCCTTCGTACTTCCTCCAGGACTGTGAGTGGCTCTGGGGGTTTGTTGAGGGGCATGCTGGGGTCCTGCATGATAGGCTGGGTGGGTAGGTGAGGGGAATTCCTCTGGGGTAGCACCTTGGTCAGACAGTGGGTTCGCTCCTGGGAGGTTGGGCGTGAGGTATTGTAGGCTACTGGCTTCTTTGGCAAACTGCAACTTAAAAAAAAAAAAAACAGGAACCAATGAACGTTAATTTTTTTGTTTTTTGTTTGAGGTTCATCATTTAATTATGGTCACCAAGAAGTTGGGCAGTGCAGGAGTGAGATTTCAAGAATGTGAAATTTCCTTGAAATGGCTTTCTGGTCTGGGTTCCTATTATTCGAGACCCAGAACCACTAAGATGCTACAATTCTGGAGGTTTACAGATTCTGTGCATCACCAGAAATTATACAAAACTATAGGTTTGAACACAAGATGGACTATTTCTTCATCCCTTTGCCGACTGCTTTTATTCTTTCAAGAAATTTTGAAAAAGATCAAGGAGTAAAATCCTGAAATCTGGAGTTCTGAGAAATCACACTGGAAGTGAGACGTCTGGGTGTTGTTTTTTTTGACGCCCTTCTTTATCTTTTATTAAGTTATTTATCAGTGTGAAATTTGGAAGCCATATTTCTTGATTTTCATCAAATTTGAATATCCTTAATTCCCACCTCTGGCCAGGTCCCTGTTGGTTACTCCAATTCAAACCGTATAAATTTGTGGTAATAATGGGATGATTGGACACATGTCGAGCATAGTCGAGTGAAAATGATTTCATGCGTCACAACAATCAGGCATTCTGACCTTGGACAATGATGAAGGATCATTTGACTCGGACAACGCTGTGAAATGTTCATTTGATTGCTCAGTGAAAAAAAGAAACAAGGAGGAGGGAGGGGTGAAGGTGAGGGGAAAAGTGTTTTTGAAATTAAAGAGTCAGGCAAACGAACTGAAGCCGACGTACCTGTGTCTCTGTTGTGGCATAGATGATGTTTGGGTGATATCGGGGGATATACGATGTCCCGGCCGTCGGTTCTGCTTCCCTGTGATTGGTTTGCTGAATCTCTCTCCTTCCTCGATCCATTGTTCGATGTGCTGTTTTCTGTAAGAAACAAACAAGCAGGATGTTTGGAAAAAAAAAATAAATTCTGGGTAAAACCCTTCAACTGAAAACAATTTTCAGCTACACCCCACTTTCGAAAAATCTTTTCCTTGCAAACATTTAATTTCTTTCTTTTTTTTAATCCCCTTCTCATATCCTTTTCTTTGTGCTCTCCAACAAAAAAATTTCCAGAGAAAAACATGCTTCTGGCAGAGGATTGGGCTTTCTCTGTGGTTCCTTTTCCTGCCTTTCACCTCTGTGGACCGCGGTTCGACTCCCACCTTGGACCAGCGCCTTGCATGTGGATAGGGGTTTTCTGAAACTGAACATATTCTTCATCGTCCATCTCCTTTTCATCCTGTTATTGGCGCTGAATGCCCTGATGGATGATGTAGTAAAATAACTAAATCTGCGAAGACTATTGGATGCAAAGAGCAGATTACTTTCACCAACTACCCCCCCCCTTTCCAAGTTAACAAAACAACAGCTGCTTACCTCTCGTTGTCAGATGGAAGTGAAGGAGGGCCTTCATATATTCCACTATCCGTCGTCTTGGAGATGGAAGATATATCCGACTTTTTACTTGACTTTTTGGTTTTTACATGTCGCGTTGTGTCCGTGAATAAATCCATGGTTATACTATCTCCTCGCGCTCTGAGTTTATGGTATATCGAGTCGCCAAACTCGGGGGTGATCCCGGCCATCGTTTTCTGCGTAGAGGCGTCCATCTCCATCTGTTTGCTCGCTCGCATGGCATGTCTGTACTGGGCTATGGTCATTTCAGGCTCATTGTTATAGCCGGGCGTGTAAACGTCCTTGCCGCGTTGTCTCTGCATGATTTGCTTGCTGTGCTGGAGTTGATGGTGGGGGATCATCTGCTTCCCCGACAGGCCCGCCTGGGTCATGGAAGCCAGAGGGTTCGAAACCTTCGCCCGGTGCGCCCGGTCGGGTGAACGCGACCGCGGGGAGAAGTCGCCCGGCGTGTGGCGCGCAGAGTCCTTGAACACGCGGGAGAAGTGGTCGTCTAGAATGCTGTTGGGTCATCCTCTGGAAGTGTTCCTTTCTCAAACATTGCTGATAACCTAGGAGCGTCCGATGCACTAACTGTCCTGTCGGGATCTAACTCTTCTTCCTGTACAAATTCAAAGAGACATCGTCGATGATTTAAGCCTTTTAGTTGGAAGCACTTCGTGAAGGAACTTGTCTCTTCCCTAAAACCTTAAAAAATGAATTTGTCTGGTTCTCCCATAGAACCTAAAAAGAACATTCTATTAGGTTCTCTCCTAGAACATAATATAACATCACTACATCAGGTTCATCCCTAGAACCTAACAAGATCATTATATCAGGTTCTGTGACAACTATTGTTTACATGATTAGCATTAAATCTATGACACACAAATTTGAAGACTTTCTCACAGCTAGGATTGAATAAACTTCACCAAAATAACTAATGCTTGACGAACAGTTACAAATAAAATAGCAGATTTCATTTGGCGAAAGTTATAAACTAAACATCAGCGACTGCAATTGAACCAACCCACAGCTTCCCCTTGTCTAATTTCCCGTGAATTTTTTACCTCCACTTTGCGTAACCTCGCGGTGAGCCTTTCTTCCGTCTCTCGTTGCCTCAACACCCTTTCTAGCTTCTCGGTCAGAATGCGTGCAAACTCCGCTGGCTCCATGGGCTGCACATCCTTTGGTGGGCGCTGTGCAATCTACAAATAAAAACAAGGCGTAAAACTCCTCAATGGTTTGATTTACCAAACATTCCAATATTTCTGAAGGCCAACACTCATAAGTAATGTTTGAAGCTTTGCATGGTGTAGAAAAATAGGAAGGAACTATACATAAATAAATGAATAGTAAACTTGCGGGTACAACCATGTGTAAATCTCTTTTGTGAGAGTGTTGGCTCTGTGTGGTCTCGACGTTTCAAACAGTATACTCTGCTCGTCTTCATGCTGTGTAAATTCTCACAATCGGCTTCTCTTGTCTCAAATCACAGGTTCTCAGAAATGTTTTTCTGTTAAGTTTGTAATTTTGAGTAAAACAGCAGAGTAAGTTCGTGACTAATAAACAAAATGGTTGAGGGTCCCGCCGCCCCTTTTTAGGTATTTTAGGGATGAATATATATAGTAGCTGCTGCTGCTGACTTACAGGGAACGGTGGGAATGAAGCGACTCGGCCGTTCTGCCTGACGTTCGTCTTCATGGCTCGGTACTGTCGCCTTCTTTGCTGCTGCTGCTGGTGTCTTCCCATGATCATCGGCCCGCCATCACTGATAGAAATATATACAAACAAATAAGAAATTACTTCATCTGCAATACACTCTTCATCAAATAAAAACAATTACAGATGCAGAATTCTCCCTTGAAGGGTGTGTACATCATTGGTACGTTTGAAAATATAAATGTTCACAGACTTGCACATAACTTACATCATGGTATAAAGCGGTCATGGTGGAAAACTTCCTTTGAAAAAGTTTTGCTTGAAATGCTATAGTTTTTAGGAAATGAGTAAAGCAATTAATTTGTATCGCGCGTGTTGAAAACCTGATGTTTGAAAACAGTTAAAAAAAAATAACAGTTGGTCTATAAAAAGCATTTGTAAACCATTTGTTATAAAATGAATATGGTTAGAAAGATGTTTTAAAAGTAGAATACAATGATCCACACAATATGCCTCGAAATTGCGTGGTTTATCTTTTACATCATGAACTAACACAGTCGGCCATTTTATGGAGCAAACCTTTGACTCTTAGATCAAATTCAGTTTTTTCAAATTTAAAGCAAGAGAGTCCTCATGATAGTAGAGAATAAAATTACAAGACTGAGGACTCTAATCTCAGGTTAAAATGGGGGTAAAACTTGACACCATTCAGAGCGAAATTTGAAACATGTCATTCGAAATCAAACACAAAAATGGGTCTGTTCATTCTACGGAGGAATTTCCGCCCCAGTCAACAGTTGAAATTCAATGCCTTTTTGACTGAATATCATCAAAATTCAGAAATTAACTGAAAATTCTCTGTACACAAATGTACAGACCAAACATTTTAAATGTGAAGTCATCCAACGTTTTTGGATTTTGATGAAAATTTCACTTGAAGAGTATCAAACACAGAGGTATTTTACACCATTTTAACATGAGGTTAAAGACTTAGTATTTCTTTTCCATTTTCATAAGGAATCTATCTATAGGAAAATGAGTGCATCACAAAATTTAACTTGACCCCAGAGCCCCTCTTTAACTGTTACGGGTGACAACCCCCCCCTCCCTCCTCCACCTTTACATGAAAACGAAGAGTAATTTAACCTGTAAACATATTAACAACATTTCACTGGTCTTATCACCTGTACAGCACGCCATGAAAAAAAAATGCTAAAAATTAGAATAGAGCAGGGAACGCTGCCAGCAGGAAACATATCGCTAATTTATGACGTTGACGGCTGATCGAACAATGATAATTACACGTTTTCCAGCTGTGTGAGCAAGCTTGATTAATATTGTAACGTCATTTTTTACCCTTGCTTAACACACGATTTCCGGCAGGATTTTTTTGTTTCGTATAATCATACATGCACCATGTCAATCAAAAACTTGTATTCATTTGATCGAATAGATGAGTGACTTTTCCAGTAAATTATAGGAGGGGGGGGGGTTGAATTCCGGGGCAGGTCCACACATTTATGTGCACTTACATGTAACTAAATCGACTGAACCCAACGATGTGCATACGCAAAAAACTGAGGAAATCAAAGACATCTGTAAACTCAACAATTTTTGCTCAAAACTTTCCCCTATTGACGCTTTTCAACCTGATATCAAAAGCACTCATTTTTTTTCTTCAGAGAACATAAAACAAGAGTCCGACACAGGAAAGTTTCCCTTCCAAAACATAACTCTATGTTGACAATATGTTTTCTCCTTTCTTCTCCTTCTTTTTTTTCTTCTTCTTTTTCGTTTACACAAATTTAGCCGAGCGCTCTATTCACAGATGTCTGCAGGGCACATGTCCGCCTGGAATTACACCTTGGCTTGAACATGCATGGGGTTTACGTTAAATGCAGATGTCATAACACGCATAATTACATATATCAGCACCACTGGTACTCAGAGCTAAAGGTTCAACGACTCCGTGGATAGCTCACACAACATGCAGGGTGGAGGGGGGGGGAGGGGTGATTAGTTCACTGAAAACCACGCCCTTCCCCTTTTGCATAATTTCTGTTTTCTTGGGTAGTTATATTTGGCGTCTATGAAGACCTGTGGGCCGATTTGAAAATGATACTCGACATGAGACAACCATGAATGTCCTGAAATTTCACCTAATTTGCTCTCCCCGAATTATAGACAATTTACTCATAAATAATATATATTAAAAAAAGGACAACATCGACCTCACAAGGGGCATGGGTCAGAGGTCAATTTAAGGCACTCACCCTAAAGCCTACCGGGCACAAGCCATATCAGATTACATGTGCATGAGCAACCTGGCATTTCATTCACCCTCGCGACAGCAACATTTCCAACTACAATGTATCCAATTTACACAACTCCCATGCTATCCCTGGTCAGTGACCCAACATGTCCCCTTTGGGATAGGATTAGTTGCCATGGAAACACAAGATTTCTTCTTTTCTGTTTGTGATTTTGTATGGACCGGAGGAGGAGGGGGGGGGGACAGACACGTAAGGGAAGTTGGCTCTATGAATGAAAACACTTTCCGCTTCTCACAGTGGGTAGAAAGGGTTTGATTCGACACAATTGGTCGCCACGGCAACACAAATTATTCTATTATACTTGGGAAGGATGGGGCTGAGCGCAGCGAGAAAAAAGATGTAAAAAGAACTTCCTTATTATTATGAATAATCACAGTATGAAAATGATCTTCAGACCTCTACGCACAATGCCAACAGCCTGTCTTGTTCTTTCAGCCGATTACGCTTTGAATAGCAAATCTGCCTGTAACTCAACCACCTTTCTATACATCCATTAATCGCCTTATCAACTTATACAGATCTATTCATGCTGTTGCAAAAAAAAAACCATGGTGGAATTTTGTTTTATCCATTCCGTAATCCACGACGTCTTTGTGTCAGTTTTTGTATTTGATTTTCTTGTGAGGATTGTATTTTGAATTGTAATCTGATATGTAATACGAAAGGAACGTCAAAGTCATTATTGAAGCATCACTAGCTTCATTGATGGAGTCATGTACACTGTTTGATCATGCACAAACTCAACTGGCAGGCACTTTTCTTTTAGAGGGAGACTCTCTGCGTCTGCAACCCATCCTGAAATGTTACATGTTGACGTGAGAAAAAGCGTTCATCTTTTTTTCGTGCGAAATCTGACGTATTAAAACATCGCCGTTTCATTTCATCGTGTTAACTAAATACCTATTTCGAAGTAGACTCTCCACTTTAGTTTCTTGTCACGCCCATTTCATTTCAACCGAACATTCAACAACAACAAAATAAAACTCTTGAAAATGAAAATGACCGACCCTATAGACTGTCAGTACTATATCCGTACGTTGAACTCGACACAAGTGCACATGCACATATTTTTTATACATTAAATATTTTATTTCAGAGCCGACATGAACAACCATTGTTCAAGACAAACACATGAGATGTAATCAACAAACATCGTACATGATTGGACAATGGTAATGTTTAGAGGGTGAAGATACAGTCAGGGTTAATGGTGGGGGGGGGGGGGGGAGAGGAGGGGTAACGACCCCCGACATTGTAAGGTATCAATCTGTACTGGCTGTAATACACATCCCTTGGGTTTGTATTATAAGAAATTGTATTGTGTAGTGAGATAACGCTATATACATTTTTTTATAAATTCATTTATCCATTCATTACATTTTTTTTTTTTTATTTGTTTATATTCATTTGATAATTAATTAATTTATTTTTTTCTTTATTTATTATATTTTTATATATTTTTTATTACTAGTAGTAGTGTTTTTCTGTGTTTTTTTTCTTCTTTTTTGGGGGGTGGGGGGAGGGGGATATTTGTAACTGAGCTTACTGGATTTGATGGTGAATTGACCGTATTTTTAACAGCATGAGGGCGCTCAACTGCATCACAACTACACTTCTATCTTATTTTGGTAGGTTTGGGGGGGGGGAGCATGGGTGAAGAAATTCCTTCAAAAAGAAATGAACCCCCATGGGTAAAAAATTTAGTTCCCAAAATTGACTCAAAATTTTCAATGGAAAACAGCTTCATGGTCAAGTTGCCATATCTTATAAAAAAAAAAGCTTTTACGTACTGCTGATGGCAACTGTAAACGAATTTAGCACGACGACGTGAAAGAAATCAAAACTGTTAACAAGAACTAATTGTCAGTGTCGCAGAGTACCAACACAATAGCCGACACATGGTGAACTCATACAAAGAAAAGGGGAGGGAGGGGAGCCTTGGACCCCAAAAATCAGCCAGACAGTTGATTGCTAATTACAATCAAAAACTCCCTCAGCACATTGCCTAATCACATCTTAAGTATATCCAACCCACACCCTTGCATCTTTTTTTTCTTCGAATTCAGCCACAAATAAAATGATTTTGTACAACAACAAAAATCTGATCGCGTTTCAATCCCGCATAAAATTCAAAATCTTTACTGTCTTCTTTCCTTCTTCCTCAATTGACAAGGAAGGGCATCCCCTCGAGTGGGAAGGCCACCAGGGGACTGGCGCTTGCAGGTGACTGGGCTCCGGAGCTCTGGCAAAAGAATAACTCGATCAATTTCATGAACGGCTGAATACGCATTTATGCCCATGAGGGGGAAAGTGGTATGACCTTGCACTGGCCGGACAGCATTGGTAGTTTCTTGCTGGCATTGTAAATTATTCACTTGATTATTTTCACATATACAATGTTAAAAAACTTGCAGCTACTTATATACGACGACAATACTGGGAATATTTTTGTATCATACACGTTCCTTTTTTTCAAGAATAAGTGGCTTTTATGAATTGTAATTTTTTATTTATTTTTATTTTTTTAACATCAAGAAATTTGTGATGACTTTAAAAACAAGAGATTGCCAATGGCCATTATTTTCTTCCATTGAGCTGTGTACAATTTTTGCCTGAAGGATTCCAGGCTCTGTGGCTCTCTTTCTTTTAATGCACAGTGATGTCACAGGTTACATGGTCTATACTTTCTGGAATTGGATCCAGGGCAGCAGAAATCATTAGCTTCTAACTATTTATGCTAATTACAGTTCTGTAAATTGAGAGAAAAACCAAAACAATGGATCTGTATATGATGAATTTGTAAAAACCACATTTTAAGCCCGTCTCGACGCTCTGTCTGAGAACGGCCAATATCTGTGAACATTCCCGGAAAATGGCTTGCTGGCCTGGGTTCCCCGTTATTCTAGACCCAGAACCTCCCAGATGTTACAAATTCAGGAAGTTTTAGAGAATCTGTGCATCACCAAAAATACAACACTACAGGTTTGGACACAATGTGGACTCTTCTTCTTTCTCCCTTTTGTGATTGCTTTACTTCCCTTCAAGAAATTGTCACTGTTGTAACTGGCTCCCCTACAAAGAGAGCTCAGAATTCAAAAACCTCTGATCTTCACTAAGAAACAAAACCATCACAATTTCCCTCCGGAAAGAACTCATACCAATCTCTTAATTGTCACTTTATCTTACAGAATATCCACGAATCTGCATTTTATGTTTGTGGGGTGGGGGGGGGGGAGTGTTTACAAGGAAACATCCGTTAAGTCAGTAACACTATATTCCAAAGCAAACACAACTACAATCACGATCCACAGAAATATTATTCATGGTATCGGCCGCCACAGCTAACCTTCAGCCATGCGAGCATTTTCCCAGACCAGTGGGTATTAGCATAATTTGCTCAAGAGATTTAGAAGTCACAGTGGGTCCAACACTTCTGCTAAAGAAAGAAGTATCCATCTGAGGTGACACCTCATCGTGGAGAACTTAACCCCAGCACCCCCCCCCCCCCCCAATTTAAAAAAAAAAAAAAAAAAAGGAAAAGGCCAGTTGAATTTCTCCCTGGAAAAAAAACAAGAAAAATCCTTCCTTGTCATCCACTGAACTGAATCTGTTCCAGGCTAAATATCTGGGCTTTTATTATTATTTTTTTTTTTCAACCCTCAAGTTCAAAAATCTTTCACTGCGAAAACCTTCCCATAATCCAATTAAAGTTGGTATTTGGAGCCAGTGAAGTGGCATGGCAAATCCCTCCACTCCTTTGTGGGGCTACACAACATCCTGTGGGGCACCCTTCATAAAAAAATATATATAAAAAAAAAAGATAAAAGAGAAAAAGAAACAAACTGCGAGAATAATTCCAAACCCCCGAAAAGGCAGGCGAGATGGGGATCTCAGGCAGGCAACACACACACTCACTCCTGGGTTTTTCTGTCTGCATGCAAATGAGATGCATAATGCTGGCTTTTTTCAAGGGGTTTCCTAGGGATAAGATTAACACCCAAGGGTTCACAGAAATACCCATTGAATTTTTGACAAGGTAGCTTGTGCACTGGGAGTGAAGGGCTGTTTTGTTGTGTGTGTGTGTGTGTGTGTGGTGTGTGTAGTGTATGTATGTGTGTGTGGAGCACGATAGAGGTGTCCATTGTGTGAGCACTGTGCAATTCCCAGTTTAAAATTGTGTCATTTTTGATACTGGCTGGTTTATGTACACTGATTTATTTTTTTTTAAACGAAAATAGGAGGTATGCTGTGAGGAGAAGATGATTAAGGATGGTCAACTAATTTATATGTATCTCAAGTAGAATGTTAAGGAACTCCCGAGTTCTCATCTTACTCTCATAGAAGAAACAGTGAACACACACAGACACAGACACAAAGAAACCTTGCTCTCCCTTGGTCATTGTTATCATTCCAATCTTTCGTCTCCTAATTATAGCTCTCCATCCTTCATATCCAACGCCCTTGAATCACATCAATCCAATTGTGAGTTATATGCTTGCAAACTTTTCCATTGCCCACTGCGATCTTGTTTGCATAAACAGTTATGATAATCAAGGGACTGGTGGTGGCACAGAAACAGGGGCCAAGAAAAAAGAAAGAAAGAAAAAAAAAAAAAAAAAACCTTTAACGCGTTTCCATTTAAACGCCCCCCAACTAGAGCCACCTTATTACCGGTTTGTAACAATGTTATATTTGGTAATTGGCAGTGTGAACCTGTGAATGGGAACCTGCTGCTTGTGGGACCGGCCGAGTCTCCGGAGCAGTGTCTTGTGACACACCGTGCCTTCTGTTTCACTTGCCGCCACAATCAAATTGAATTACGTCGGGAAAAATCAACTCAAACCCCCTGAACTGAAGCAGTCTCCACTTTTTACTGCCCCAATCTCCAGGGGGGGTTAGGGGGAGAGTTAATTTCAACCAAAGGGGAAGACAGCAACAACTGTTACAGTTCAAAAATGCAGGCAGCTTCCACTTTGGGGGCTTGATCAAAAAACAGTCAGACAATGCCGACATCCATTTTTTTAATCTGGCGAAATTTCTGACAGCTAGTCAGCGCTTGTATAGTGCAGAGGAAAGCAATACAAACAGCCCCGTCATGGAAGCGACGTGTTAGGCACTCCACTTCAATAGCTGCCGCTTTTCCCCTAGACAATCTGGTCAGGGAGGCATGTTCAAATAGACGTTTATCGGGAGATTTCTCGGCTGACGGCATGCTAAAAAGGAGCAGGGCGGCAACACAAAGGGACTCCTGCTTATGAAAATTTGATTCCAAGATAAAAGCCCGCACAATGGAAAATACCACAAGTCATTCAGTCGTGTGATTGACTTCGTATTAGAGTCTTTTAGATAGCGCTGACCGTTATAAACACCGGGCAAACAACGCCATTGTCGCGCCATTGTCAGCACAATACTTTCTTGGCAAAGGCTCAGCTTAAGGGTCACGAAAAAATAAAATAAAAAAAGAGCCGAATATTTCACACTGAAAATCAAAAAGGAAAGGGGGAGGGGGGGGGGCCTGATAATAAACTTCTTTATGCCGATTGAAAAATTGTCTTTTCAAATTGTGTCAATAATCATGTGTATGATCCAACATGATGCGTTCTATCCATTGAATCCAGTCCCCCCGACATTATTTGCATTTGTACCCGAGGCGTTCGGCTGATTTCATTATCCTTGCCAGGATGAAGCAAACCCAATTTGCCGATAGGATCATAACTGGGTCATTGAGTAAGACTTCGTTTAAGTCGGCGGGGCCCTTACAACTTTTTTCTCCAGCCCCCCCCCCCCCGAAATCTCAAAGGGGTCCTTTCTTATGATTGGGTTTTTTTTTCTTCGTCTCCCCTCCCCCCTTTTTTGATCGGAGCGATATGACTTGGCTCTTGACTTCTCCCCGAGACTGAATCCCTAAATTGCACGTAAATCTGAGATCATTAAAAAAAAAGCAATCTCAGAAATGGGGACATAAACAAGTCTAGATCGATAAGAAAAAAGCAGTTCCGTGTGGATGCCCAACTTGTGGGGTAGCTTCACTCTCTTTGAACTAGATATACAAGCAGGGTTCACACACTGTTGCTTCTTCTTTTGCTGATTCGGTATTTTGGATAAACATGCCCAGAGGTGTCTCTCCAAATCTTACATGGCAAAGACTTTCTCTTAAGCTTTTACAAATTAATTCAAGAGTATTGTTTATTTGTTAATTGTTAGCAAAACAACCAAGCCTCTCTCTCTCTCTCTCTCCACTGTCCCAGTTTATTGATTTATTATGATGATCTACCTATTTATTGTCTATTTATTGTGATGATCTACCAATTTATTGTTTATTTATTATGATGATCTACCAATTTATTGTTTATTTATTGTGTTGTTTGTTGACACACTACCAATTAAATTTGGAAGCGTTGACCCCAAGACATCATTTAAAGCCAAATGAACACAATTTCTAATAAAATAATCAGACCTTATTTTTAATAAGACTCTCGGACTTTAATAAGACAAAGTTCTCACTTGTTATTTTTCAGAGAGCTATTTTGTTCTCCGTTTCACTTATTTTCTTTCCAAAAACTGACAAGCATGTCTATACTTCACAGACATCAGCATATCCTGTAAGTCAATTCCCTGAATCCCTGCCTTGAAATTGCCACCCCCGCCCCCCCCAAACAAACATGTATTACTCATCTACAAACTTACACACTCGAGTCCGTGAGCGACATAGTATCATCGGAGATAGCATCGCTCGATAAGCTCTGTAACTCAGAATCGTTAGTGGAAACGGCCGGCGCGAAAGACGTGAAGCTCGGATGGTATGGGCTGAGCACTCTGGCACTGCTTCCTTTTAAATAGCACCTGTCAACAATGGGGGAAAAGAAACATCACCTGTTAAAATACTGCAAACAATGCACAACATAGACGCCAAGGTGTTTCCCTCGGCGCTGGGGACAGGGAAATCTTTGGGTTGGGGAGGATTCTGGGACGAGTTTATCACAGCTTTCAGGCCAGACACTTTTCAAAAGAAGAAGACAAAATTATGCAAGTTTTCCCAAAAAAGGCTAAAAGCCACCCTTGGTACAGGCTACAAGAAGAAAACATTTAAGATGAAAATAACTCAAGGGAGCTGAAGGTAAGTATTTATATTCCTCTTAAAACAGTCTAGATTGTTGGAGAAAGGGAAACATGCATCAGGCAAGGAGTTCCAAAGAAATGCAGTACGTGGAATGAAGCTGTTGGAATGGCTCTTTGTTCTACATCTCAGCAAAGCAAGAGTACTATATGGGTGTGAAGAAGCAGAAAGCCTGGTTTCACGCTTAAACACCCGGACAGGAGGAACCAGGTTGGACACACTGGTGGCACAATTACCAATAAAAATATCTGTCAAAAAAGACAGAGGCTGGCTACAGACCTACAGTGGGAAAGAGGTTGTAATGTTGATCCCAACCCTTCACCAACACCTCTGCTCTTGTAAGAGCTTGATAAGTCTTTCCTTTTAAAAAGGGGAACCTCCATGAGGAAAATTTAAACTTCTTACATTTCAAGGGGCACCAAGGCAATGACCAGGAGCATAGTGGAGGCAATTGCTCCACCTTAGAAGCAACTTGTCACGTGGGCCTGGAACTTTGTGGGCAAGGGTTACTTCAACTGTTAAATTGTTAATAATGTGAAGTGCGCTTCCAGAAAATCCAAAGCAACAGAGTCTATATATCCAGGCTTAATAGTAGCGCTTCACTTTAAACACCACTGAGGTTTTCTTGATGTTGAAGCATGAACTGAAGTCTACTCAACCACACATTAAAGACTTCATACCAACCACTGCTTCAAAGGGGAACTCTTAATAGTAGTTTCCCAATCTAGTCAGGGACTTCTCAACACACACACAAATCAACATTTTATTACCAAGATTCGACTTTCAAAAATTATTGCGAACACCTTCTGTTATTTATAAGTCCACACTTCAGTTACCATGCTTTTGAACTTATAATATTAAATGCGAATACCCTTAATCTAAAGTCAGGAGTTCAGTCGATACGTAAAATGCATGTCCATCTTTTGCACCATTGGCAAAATCTCAACCACAGAAATAAATCCATGAGCCGAAAGGTGTCTTCTGTATTCACACATAACACTCACCACAGTAAAAAAATATATATAAAAATACACAAAAAAATCACCCCCAAAAAATCAATACAATGCACTCAAGCAATTACAGATATTTCTCTGTGACTACTCGTGTGGAATCACATTAAATACTCAGGTGACAAACATCATCTTTTTTGGTCACTAACCTGTACCCCAAAATCAGGCTAAGTTCACAGTACTTTCCGACACTTCTTTTATAAAAAAAAAGAAATTATTTGTGGCTTGAGCCTTTTGCCAGCTCTCCTACCCACGACAAGGATTAGATCAACACAATTTTTCGGCCACACTGCCTGCCCAGTGGGAGACCATTCCCCCCATGGTTCTCCGGGGTTGTTGGAAGAAGAAGAGGAAAACGGAAAGCCTCCTGTTTTGTGTTTCTGTGCAGGAGGTTGATTTTTTTTTTTTAGTGCGATACAGGTTAGGGGGGAAAATGGACAGCTTTGATCGTTACAGAGTTTTGTGCTTGGCTGATCAGCAGGGTCGGAGCAGGAGAAAGCCAGCGCTGGTTTGGACAAACAAAAAGGGTCAATGGCAAGAAACCCCTACAGGATGGACTCTACACCAGTGTGATTAGGGTGTACATGTACATACTGTACATATCCTCAAAGGGTGGCATCAATGCAACATCTGGCTCCATTTTTATTTTATGGATGTCATCAACAAATTCGCACCAATCCACCGACAACTTTTTTTAAAGTTCTTACTCAAAAACAAAATAAATTTTCGACTGCTCTAAATGTCTTTATCCACAAAACAAACTATGATTTTTTTTCCCCCCTTTCTGATTCTTTCCGTCACTCTCTCAAAAAAAATTTACTCGTAGAATCCTGTTAATTTCTTTTTGTTTAACATGGCAAACCTTGAATAAATACTGGCTTCTAGTTCAAAAATCTGTAACTCCAGTTACAACCCTAAACCATACATTACCAAACCTTTTTCACAAAAGCTTGTCGGGGGGGGGGGGGGGGGGGGAAGAAACCATATGTTTGTATGTTGTTTAGTTATACCATTGCATAGCAAAATCAGAAAATGACTCCCTAAAAATAAACACATTTTTTCAGGTACATTTGGAAGGCTTAAATTTTCCATCCAAACATTTTCATAACCAACTATTGTTAACACGTTTACAACAAATCCTTGTCATAAATAAATAAAAAAAGTGTACATTTGTACGTGACGTAGTTGAATCCTTTAACGTCATCTTTGCTCGAAGCAAAATCATAAAATAACTCCCGAAAACTAACACAATTTTCAAGCCAACGGGGCTGGCTTTAAATGTTCCATCCTTGCTTTCAATCATCAGTCAATCCAGCATTGTAACTTTAACCGACATCTTTTTTTCCTCTTCTTTAGGTTATACGATAGCGGGAGAGTATTGCACTCAAACTATTAATGCAAGATATAACAGCTCATGACTTGTGCGACCTACATGCATTACAAAACCTCTTCTCCCCTGTCATCCCTTTGATGTTTGCCGTCTAAATGCCATCTGCTGAATAAAGGACTCTTTACTAACAAGGGCAATTGCACTACCTGCAAAAGGCTGTGAAACTCATTTTGTAAAGTGTGCCTTGAAAAAAAAAAGGAAGGGGGGGTTGTTGTATTAAACTTGATTTGTTCAGAGTAATGGATTGGTATGTGTTTAAAGTTGTCTGTGAGTAGATGTATTGTGTGTTAACACTGTTAGTAAAAGAATTGCATTTAGGTTTGGTCATGGCCAAAATGCATGCTGTTCATTGTGTACTGTACGTTAAAGAGTGTCAGTACAGGGTACCAGTTTAGAGCTGGTTTCCACACACAGTGTGCATTGATCATACTGAATAGAATGGCGTGACTGCACTATCATTATGCACCATAGAACTGAATAGGGAAATTTGGAAGGGGGAAACAAAATCTCATGACTTATTTCGTGCCCATGAACAAAAACTGAATTTTTATTGACATTTACAAATTCAGAGGTAAGAATCTGTTGCCATTGCTGTATTCATTTGTGTGGTGCACAATTCTTTGTTTGCAGATGGTGTGAAATCATTTCATAAATCAATTGTTTTTTGTAATTATCACCTCAACCTTGACCACGAAATGTTGATTAACCTTGTACTAACCCTATTTCCATTTGATTTATTCAGAGTCAACTAGTTAAAGCATCAATTTGAGGGGCCTACAGATGCATGTACAATGCAATGCGGCCCCACTATCATCTGATAATTAAGTAGGCCACAGCGTGTGGCGCTGGCCGTGCACATGTAGATTTCACATATATAGGGTTACCATACCGGTGAATAATACAAAAAAATAAACAACAAAGGACTTTGGACTGGATTCTGCTACATGTTCGTAATGTTGTTTCACAGAGCCACAGGCACCTCTAGGCCAGACAGCCACATAAAAATGCAGGGAACTGATTTTCTTGTCGTTTAGTATTTTTTTTTTTACTTTCACATGACCTCTCCTTACACCTTATTTCGGAGGGACATTACAGCACCTCATTGCCCTATATTACTCGGATATATAGTAGCAAACAGGAATCTTGGGTCGTTCCATTATCTTAAGAATATGATAATCAGGGTGGTGCATGTTCGTAGATCTCCGTGCTGTTAGAGCAATTATATGGGCACTAGGTCATTACAACACAAGATTCGCTGATCTATCGCGCATCTGGGCACGGGTTATTAAGAAGACCTTTTTTTCTTTTTTTTTTGGTCCCTCCTCCCTTGGCATTCTGGGATTGCCAGCCACGACGACGACGACCGGCAATTTAATAACAGTAGGAATGTTATCCTACATGAACCTGGGCCAATAATCCTGAAGGTATTTGCGTAAAACGAGAATCCGGAAACTTCTGTTCAAATACGCCCCCATAATGAGGGAATGTGTACATAGTGTACGACCTATGTATACTGTGCGCCTGTGATACAATTACCAAGCTACATTTTCGAATGCAATTATTTTTACATGCAGGATAAGAGATTTTGTTCAAGCGGCGGACATCTTTGCTCAACTGTTTTATCATCGAGCCATCGGTTAAAATTCTTAACTGTCCGGAATTCAAATCTATTGTACAGATGAAACACACTGTTAGATTACTAACTGCATGAAACATAAAACAGGCACTACATGTGTTTGTTTCAACATGAAAATCACATATTTTCAAAACCCTGGTAAAAAATTTCAACTTGAACAAAAATCATGTCGAGGGCTGCGCGGATCATCACAACAGAATTTGAAGGGATGGTTTTTTCATATTGACATTCAACCTCATTTGAAGAAAAAAAAACACAGTGGGAAATTTTAAGGAAGGTATGATTCTTACCAAGTCCGTCAATAAATACATAGTAAACTTGCGGGTACAACCATGTGTAAGTCTCTTTTGTGAGAGTGGTGGCTCTGAAAAGATCCGGTGTGGTCTCAACGTTTCAAGCAGTATACTCTACTCATCTTCAGGAGAAGTCCTACAACTTGTACAGGACACAGGTGGACAAATTTCTACTTTTATGATCCCAATTTCCCTTCATATTCCCCAAATGGCCGTCTTAGGATTTATCTCCACAGTTTTGTTCTATGGCCAAGTTCGCACGTTTAGTCGACTAGTGGTCGATATTGCCTGGTACCCAACACATGTTTTTGAGCTTGAGTGCTGGTTCATATCAGCCGCTAGTCGAAAAAAAATGGTCATTGTGCGAACTTGGCCCTTGTCTGTGTATGTTTAAACTATTGCCAAACTGGAACTACATATGTATTTATTCTATTCCAACCAAAATCTATTTCATCAAAAGCAACCTTTTTGACCTTGATCTTTGACCCCCAAATTCAATACGGGTCTGTTCCCGGACCCAGTGTGACTCCGCTCAGCTTGGTGGTGATCAATCCAACTCAAATTATCCAACAGAGGTGAACCAGTTTATGGATGAACGGAGACCTTTTACGCGATTATCCCATCATGCATCTAGGAAAAGGCAGGATGCCCTACGCGTAAATGTTTACCATGAGCGGAGGATGTATTGTTTTATCGTCTTGGCAGATTGATTTTCTTATTTTTCCACTGGGCAGTCAGATGCTTAAGAACACTTGAAGACGTATCTTGGCCCACTTGAATGAACATTTGAGACTTGGTAAGGCATGGATACAGCATCTTGGCTTTTGAAACTACAGTAGTAATTTCGCTTGCACTACATTACACAAGTATGTGACAGTAGAGTTTGAACGATGCGTGTCTATTTTCGCAGGGGGATAAAAACAAAAAATAAATTCAAATCAACGTTGATGGATAATGCCATGGACCTCGGCTCGCAGTGAAAAAAATATATATACGTGCACAGCCACAATCATGAGTACACATTTTTTTGGTGACCATGTTATGAACAACAGTTTGAAAACCAATGATTTAACAGTTATCTCAATGTTGTTTGTAAATTAATTAACCAGTGCTGTGTGAACGAAAAGTAGAGAGTAAGTACTTGAGTTTGTCCAATACCAGATTGAAAAAGAATTACTAAATATTTATGTGCTGTTCATTTGGTGTCTTTCTAACAAAAAAGTGTAAAGAAAGGTCACATGATGTACATTTGCCTCTTCTTTAAGTTTATATCAATGTATTAAACTTGAGCAATCTGGTCCCCTGTCAGCGCAGTTCAGTATCTTGCATACGTAATTGCAAAAGGACACGGGAACCTGAAAGCACAAGAATCTGAGGGTCTGCTGATGTTCAGCACTTTTTTTTCTAAAATGAGGGGGGGGAATAAAAAACTATGAAGTTTTGAAGATTTTTTTTTTTAATTTTATAATTTTTTTAGGGAAGTCATTGTGACTTGATGAAAGTACCCCAGAATGGTTTGGTAGGAAGTGTGAAGAATTTTGATTCCCCTGCACTCTTTGGCTGTCCCTAATTGGCTTTTACCCCAAGAGACACCCAGGGGGGCCAAATTTCCCTGAACTGAAGCAAGACCTGGCTTTGTCCACCCAAGGTCCCCTCAACCTTTGCCAGCGCTGCTGCTGCTGCTGCTCCACACAGCGCAGTCCAAACCTCCTCTTAGAATGGGTCCCTTCATTACATACAGCACAAGCGTGTACACCACGCACTGTGGACTGATTATGCATTGCACAGATGGTTGGGGACTGCAACATGGGAATTCTGGTTTCTCCGCTGCGAGAGATTGGCTTCAACTGGATAGGTCAGCAAGGTCAGAGTGAACCATCCATGCTATGTGCCCTTCGTAATTGAGAAAGCAACCCACTAGTGTAGCACGACATTGACTCCACCGCTAATATTGTATCTGAGATAGAGTCATGGGGTAGATAAATTTAGTATACTTTGTGATTCCAGCAAAAGGAAAAAAAGTGGGGGGGGGGGGGGGAGAGAGCGTGTGATAGATTTTATCAACTGCTTATTTTATACATGTATTTAATCAACTGCACTTAGTGTATGAAAGAAAATGTGTGTGGTTTTTGAACTCATTTCCCCTTCAAATTACATGTATATGAATCCCATTCATATAAGATAATTATAAAGACAAGTGTTTCAAATCAAGCCTGTGAACCACTACACAAGGCTACCACTCTCAACTGGGTTTATAACTGGGGAATAAAAAATATATATAAAAAACAAAATCAGAACAGAAGTGACACCAACAGTCCAAATTCTTTCCCCTCATTTCCCTCTCTGCTCCAACCAAGCCACCACAGATTGGATACCGATCTCATTTTAACCAGGGGCCATTTCAAGGTGCAGTTACAGAAACTTTATGGGGCTTGACGTTTTATGGCCTCGCTTTATTATCCAGCAGTCTTTTGTGAGTTTTATTTGTCTGTGGTCTTTCTAATAAGTGAGTGGTTTTACATCTCTGTTGGAGCCAGCCTGGTTGATTGCATAGGTTTTTTTATGGACGTCATCTGAAGGAGTAGTACAAACTGTTGCTGTTTTTTTTTTTCCCAAGTTTTTTTTTTACGAGTTGCATAGTTTCTTTTATCAGCCACCAATCACTTCAGGGGTGAATAGCTTTGTAACTGTTAGAAGTAAATTTATTTCTGTGTGCCGTTCTTTCTCCTGCAAGTCATTAATTTTGAAACTGTATAAATCCAACCCTAGCAGAGGAGTTTTGGGTTTTTTTTTATGGGATGAGTTGTTTTTGGTTGGAGGTTTTAACTGTTAAAATCCTATTAAGTAGATCCATTTCATTCATCCATCTGGGAGGAAAAAAACCAGTCCCGACTGTGAAGGAAATTAAGTGTACAGGTGTTTTGCAAGCAACTAAACTGTGGTTCAGACTTTACGTACCTCAAAATAATCAACATTTATTCACAAAAAGGGTTTGATCAACAATCCCTTCCACTTGTGTTTTTCTGTTGACCAGACACATTTTGACCAGTTAGTGTGAGATGTTGGTGTTGGAGGGAACATATTTTTAAACGTGTAAAAACAACTTAAGTAATCTTGTAACACTTTATGATTTAGACCTGGTGGAATATGTAATGATTCAGATGCAGAGTTGCAAGGGTGCATTTTAAAACATATTCTCTAGCCTCAACTTCAAGACAGGAATTAATAATGTTGAAGGAAAACAACATTATTCTTTTCCTTTATTATTTATCAAATGAAATTATCATCATCTTACACAATTTATGTTGATACTTTATTTATTTACTGTGAGCTTGTTTGGGGCAGTCAAAAGCCACTGGGTCTACCCCAGGAGAACACAAAATACAGGGGACCACATTTATCTAGGGTGTCATGAAATGCAGAGTTTTTCGCATCTGCTGCGAGCATAATTGCCTCAGTGACTCACGCACGTGAGCACCCTTCCTCCGATGTACAACTGAGCCAATCACATGGGCTGTATTTTGATACGGGGGGGGGGGGGGGGGGAGGCACAAGCTTTGCGTAAGATAAGCACCTAACATCTCTAGTAGGTTTGTCTGAACATGTTTAGCAAGCTATGTAGTCATGAAAACGGCGCGGTCCGCTCCACAGTGTCAGAGGGAAAGATCCTTCTATTTTTTTTTTGTATCAGTCCAAACCTTGGCGCCCATCATCGGAGATTGTTTGCATTGGCTAGGATTTTATGAATTTAATGTCAATTCAGTATACATGCACGTGGATAAACCCGCCATAAAGCGATTCGATAGGTGTAGGCCTATGCAGAATGTGTAGCAACACGAGAGGCCCCCATCAAATAATACACGCTATCACAGTGCTGCTGCTGCTTCAAAATCAGAAGCATGCAAAGGTTAAAACCCAGGGATTTCAGAGTCCAAAAGTTTGCAGCGCGCGTAGGAAGGTCACTAGGCAGTGACCCAAGATGGTGCATTACATGGGTTATCAATTAAGGTAAACAAGCGCACAGATTAAGGGATCAGGGCTGTTTGGCTACTTGTACCTTTATCAGGAAACAAAGGTTGCCAGTGACTAGTTGTTTTCTCCCACATTAATCTTTTGACGCAAAAAACAATCAATGTAACCAGCTAGGCATGACATCCAAGTCCAGACCAACCTCGCCGAATTTTGTTGCAAAATATAACAATATTTTCCACTGATTTTGTCTTGTGGTAATGAACAGAATTAGAGCATAAATTGTTGAATGGGTTTGAAGTAGATCATTTAAGACTCGGTGACTTGCTACCCTTGCTAATGACGGTACATTTGTGCAAAGATAAGAGGCACTTTGGATCGATTAATCACAGTACATGAACAACAATATAGCCTAAGCTTTACAGAGTATCTCTGGTCCACCAAAATAGAAACAAAGCCAGTTTCACCAGAATGCAATCAATGGCCGACTTGGAAAGGTCAGAGCCTGTTGCCTACCGAGTTTGCACTACCCCTAAGTGCACACTGAATTGCATAATTTACCATGGTTCAAGATACGCCTACCATTTCAATTCCATAACAGCGTTACAAACGTGTTACCTACAATCAAAAATATTGCCACGGCTAACTCGACCATCATTCTGTAAATTACAATTACAGAGAACAGCAGTTAAGTCTTACAAATTTTCACCTTTTTTTCTCAGACCTGTCAAGATGTTTTGCTTTTTTTTTTAAACAGAGACCAGATACAAATATTTTGCACACAAACCCATAAAATATGAGGCGTGGGTGAAATACACCAAAATGCACCCCCCCCCCCTTCTTGGACATACAGGAGAGGCAGCTGAACTTGTTTGATCTTGGGATATAAATTGTTCAAGTGCATGTAAACATCCTCGTAAACATACACACAACCAGAGTCAATGGAATAAACACAGCCAGAAATGGAGCAGTCCGGTTGTTTGTTTTTCGCCTAATTTATCACCTGGAGGGCCATTTCCTTCTGCCCTTAATACCTGATTGCATCTTACATTCAGGTCAACACAGTGGATACACCTTGTGAAATCTCTTAACAAAGAAGCCTCCAAAGTTTAAGCCAAATTTCAAATACAGTACAGCGAGTAACCATGAAATCCTCAAAAGACCTCACATGGTTTGGTTCCTGTTTTGATGGACTGCCAACAAGCCACTGTCAGTAATCTTAGATTAAAATGCCTGATAATCATTCCATCCCCAACCAAAATAAAAATGACCATGACATTTTCTTATGATACCCCCCCCCCAATCTTGACCAACTTAAGTGAGTCTAGCAGAAAAATATAAACACTGGACTCTGACAACGTGTCAGTTATTAGAACTAGGCTCTTTTTCTAAAACCAGGCTTTATGTTTTCAGTTCAGTATTTCTTTTTCTTAAGCGAGACCTTTAACACTAGGTCTAGATAGCTCAGTTGGTAAAGCACCGGCATGTTTCTGGAGATTACACATTCAAATTCCGCTCTAGTAAATTTTGTTTAAGCCCCCAAGAAAAGTATTGACTTCCATAAAATGTTTCTATGATTTTCTGATGGCATATTTCTACAACCGTTATGTCATATTCCCTGTGTTCTTAAACAATAACCCAAAAAGGAGTCCGACCTTCAAAGACTCATTTTGGTGTACATCAACTGCACGTTAAGACAACACGGCTGCACTGTGAGCAAGAAAGTCTGTTAAAATAGCCATAACGAATACGTACCCTTCCTGTGTTTTACTTGTTGAATGGCGGTGAAACGAGTCTTCATAAGCATCTCCATGGTAAGAGGCACCTGCCCCTGATTTAATGCAGCATTCTCCCCAGACGGGATGTCAGTGAGCTCCGCATCCTCGGTAAAGTCGGCAGGTAACCCGTTACCCGCGAGTTCTCCCCGCTCGAGCTACACTCACTACTCTTGGGGCTTATTCCACCATTGTTTATGTATTGCACGTATATATCTGACTTGAGAAAACTTGGATAGGTTGATTCCCGTATGTTCTCCTCCACTTCGGCCTGAGCCGAGTCGAACAGGGTCTCATCGAATACTGAGCTGCGGACCATGCCCGCTATGTTAGTCCTTAACGTTGAGGATATTTTCACAGCTTGCTGACCGTCCGCTTTGATGAACTTCTTATATATGACCTTGGCGAGTTCGTTCCGTTTTGGATCGTCGGCCGATTTCTTCTTAAATCCCTCCGTGGCTAACCAGAATAACAGAGGGTCCTGAGCTTTTTCCTGTACAAGAAACTGCTTGAATAAGCATATCCCATCCTCGTCGGAGAGCAAGGCGTGTAGGCTTTCCGTCCAACGGGTGTAGGGCGGCGTCACAGATGCCGACCCTTCGGGCTCGAACCCAAGCGGGGCCTCGTCCTCCTCCATACCTCCAAGTCCAAGTTTCATGGCCGACATGAGGGTCGACCGGCGCGGTGTTGCCGAGGGTGACCGTTCCTTGGTGATGCTAGCGGAGCTGGTCGACGCCGTTTCATTCTCCTCACCCGGCACAGGTGGCCGCTGACTCGTCGGGAGATTCTCAGTGAAGTTTCCACCACAATCTGCCATATAGTGGTAAACCTGAAGTGTCATGGCGCCACGGAATGCGCACAACCTTGCAAAAAGATGCCAACCAGCGGCATGAGGAGCGTCTTTAATTTATCTTCGCTAACTTCAAAAAAAAAAACAGTCTCCTTCCACTTGGAATTTTGTTTTATTTAAAAGTGATGTCACACCAGTATATCCAGTATGTTCAGGATTGGTAATTCATAAGTGCTGAGAAAAGGGCCAACTTGCTCAATGCATGACAACTCCACTATGCACAACACCCATTCAACCCCTATCACCAACTGAATAAACCTGCAACAACAGAATAGACAAAGAATTATGTTAATGAGTAATCCCATATGCAAATGGTCATGGAGATACTGAAGTCTGCCCAAATTGCCCCCTGTGTGATGAATGCAGGCCTGTTATGTAACACTCAGGAATTTGTCCACTGAGCACACATTGCATTGCCACATGTCCTCACAGATCATTGGTGCATTGAAGAAAAAAAAAGAGAAGGGGGGCCCCTCTGACCACAGCACAGGTTCCATGTGTTATAAAAAAAAAGTGAGAGCACTAAAAACAAGTCTGTTTTCTCCATCACAGCAATCTCCAGTTTTAATGTCTTAGCCACAGAGATTTTTAATGTGGGAACATGTTCACATGAACCATTGAAATTGTCCTACCAAATGAATCAAGAAATGAAGATTCACGAACACTTAATGAAAAAAAAGCACCTTCTAAACATCAATAGGTAGGCCTTATGTACGTGACGCACTCACAGCTTTAAACACTGGACAGCAATGTTTTTCTCACAAACCAATCAGCATTTACTGCTCTAACTTAACTTCTCCAAAATAAAATTGAAGAAAAGAGCACCCAACTTGATGGTATCAACAAGGACAAACCCTTTAAATTTACCTTGATGTTCCCCAATCACCATTAAATCCATAAGTCAGTTAAAATCAAACATCTTTTTACCTACTGCAACAACAACAATCTCTTGATGAAAAAAAAATATATAATAAAAATTGCAAGGGTCGGTAATTATAACAATTCAACGCACGCATAATTTATCGACTTATAAATCTCAGCCGAACCGTACAACCTACGTACAATTACAACCCCCTTCAATATTTTTCAGAATTTTCATCATCCCATATGGGACGCCGAGCGTGTAAGAGGTTACCCAAGCAGCAAAAATGTAATGAGCAAGGGTCACCAACAAACACCAACGGCAGATTTGTACGAGAAAATTGACCAACGAGTGTGAAATGAACCCAATTTCCTCATTTCACACCTTACAAACTAACTGGCTTCGTCGAGAATATCATTTAACTGCAGTCACATTCACAATATTGAGATCAATTTATGGTCGACCATTTGACCTTTCGGTTTGAAACTGATGTGAAACATCAGAAAGTTCAACACAAAGTCAGAATACTTTAAGAATGAAATTGATGATGTAGCCTCAAACCATAATATTAAAGTTTTACTACAATTTTACTAAATTCCAATTCGGAACATCATTGCTTTTTTTCAACCAAGCCCAAACGTTTTATACTAAAACATGCACAAGCCTAGGAATTGGGCCAATTAGTGCAAATCGCGGGCAATATAAAAAATAATAATAACAATTGAATTTCTAAAATACTTCTGATTTAGAATGCCCGCAGAAGGGCTTTTTAAACCAAAGATGAACACAAAGTAAATTTTTATTCTGAGGACCTTATTTCAACTCAATGTGCTCAGGTCAAAAATTGGTCCAGAAAGCCCCCCAGTTTTGACAAGTCCTAGAGAACCCTGAAAATACAGTACTGACCTAAAATAACAAAAAACCCTTGGAGGAAAAAAGAACCATCAGTAGATGCCTGCGGTAGAAAAACTACTTAAGTCCAATCGAACTCAAGACTATGAGAATGTTTTTAATCTGGTTCCAATACTTAAAACGAGGTCATCTTACAAGAAGTGAAGAACACCGAACACTGTAGTTAATTCTGGAACCCTCCCCCCAAGACCTACATCTCTAATTTCATCAAATACTTAAGTTTTTTTTAAAGTTTACTTAAGAATCTAGTAAAGGAACTATGGAACTAAAACAGCCCTACCCCCCCCCCCCTTTAAAAAACTCTAATTCAATTGTTGACAAAGTTATTCTTGTATGTCCATTTTATTCCTCATGTTCAATGTATTCAACTTTTTTAGGTCACTTCTGAAAATGTAACCTGTTCATTATCGGGTTTTAAAAATTTGACTTACAAAATTTAGGTCTATTTGGAAGTTCGGGGAATTCATTTTAATATAAAGTACTAATGCAGAGAACTGCACTAGTTCATATAGCTAGTAGTATTAGCAGTTTGAAGTGCCATCTGCCAGTGTAACTGCACTGTCGTTCATTTTCACATGTGCAGTTCATGAAGTAAAAACTACATGCTCATTGTGCACAAAAAATGCATGCCACAGGGATTTGTTAGAGTGTGCATTCTTTTCTCCAGTGAAGTACATTATGCCTGAGAACTGTACCAGCACGACTCACACATTGGAAATAGCTCAAGTGGTCCTGGAAAAGAGCTGCCAGCCACTGATACATAAATACAATGTATGTTGTTTATCAAAATACCAGCGGATAATTATTTGAACATAATAATATTTTAGCATGAAAAAACATACATTCAAAGATAAGAATCATAGATGTTTTAAAATGGCATAAAAATTGTGCAACTCTTGGTCTCAACTTCAATACAAGCCAATGTTTTTGTTGTCTATCATAACTTCTTTAGTTGGTTAATTTTTATTTATTTTTTAAATCAGATTAGTGTAGAAGTTTGTCTTCGAAGGAGTCAATTCAATGAAAAATCAACCAATTCCAAGCAACCTGTGTTATACAAAATAAATGCAGCATGGCCAGACAAGAACTCTTATGGCACAACAAGACAAGTAAAATTCAAAATAATACAAATGTAAATGTCAAACTCAACATAAAAAAATTAGCGCCCAACGAATGAAAAATCTGGGTTGACAAAGTTTTATTGAACTGGCTTTTAGATAAAAAGCTTGTATCCCATGAAGCTCTGTCGTGACCTTGTGCTATTGATGCGACAATTAAAGATGACCTAATTAAAACTGCAAAAAATCCATTTATAAAAACGAATAAGTCTAATTTAACTGCTTTGACCTTCTGTTGTATATAATTTGATTTGTAATTGAAAATGTCCATGACACGTTTTTTTCCTTTTAATTTTTTGTTGTTGTTAGAGACTCAAAACTTCAGCACCAGTAAGGTACTTTATAAAAGATTATTGTGCAGGTGTTTTTCCTCCAATTCATATCAGGAACCAGACTGAGGCAAGGTCAAATAAATAGTCTGGTCCCTGCTGTATAAATGATCATCAGAATTGATAATTGCTATTCCATATGGAGCACATGGTATACGGGGTGGCAAACATGATAAAAGATGGTCGCCGCTGAACAATTTTTGTCCAAGTCAAAAAGTTAAAATGTCACGACGACACAATTCAAGTTGTTCTGTCACTACATCAAATAAGTATTTGGTTTTCCCAAATTAGAAAAGATGTAAAATCCTGTCTCTAACTGCCACTTTTCACTCATTTTGACCTGCTACAGTATTTTTTTATATATCCAAAATAACATAACATTTTGGGTCATACAAAGTGAAAAGATGGCTGACAAATACAGCATCTTTTCCATCTTGAAACAAAATCATTTCGCTGTCTGTCCATCGTTGACTTTCTGTCAAAATACATTTTTATTATACATACGATCACGTGAACATTAACAAATTGGGCAGCTGTTTGAAAGTGATTCTGGCTTTTGTTGACAAAATAACAAGTTCCTAAATTCTAGTACTAACTTAGATTTGAAGTGAAAAGATAAAAATCTACTGTCTGCTTTCTACATTGAGTATTATTTAATCAAAACAAAACATTGAACTTTAACAATGCAAAGAAAATGCACAATTACAAATCTTACTATACCATCTACTTTCTGGACAACATGTGAACACAGACAAGCTTAAAAAATCACAGCCCAGATGCCAACCTCACTACAGTACAGAGCGCTTATGCACGATAGTGCCACATACATTGACTTACTGTACACACTACAGCCAATAGGTTTTATGGAGGTCGAGCTTGGTCATGCCATGTTGAGAAGACACCCGTGAGTAACCTTGTTGCTGGGACAGTTTCCTGCAGGGCCCCCAACCGCCGAAATCAGCCCAAGAAACCAGCCAGTCCGAGCTGTTTTAACACACAATGTAACCCTTCACCACAACCAAGGCTTTAGCACTTGTGATACAGCCATGAATTCCCTTTGGCCGGTTTACATGGCCGTTGTGTACGACTAGGACGAGGCGAATTGTAGTTCAAACCATGCCGTGTGTGTTACATGGTAATACCCCCCATACACACAGCACTCTGCACTAACTACATGTACACTACCGAAGCGTTCGATCGTGTTGACTGGTGCGATAGTCAACAAAGCGTAATTTCACTCACCCCAAACGACGATCAGCCAAAAGCCGGTGCAAGTATTATCCAGGACTGCATGTAGGCAACTCACGGACAGCACATGTAAGCATTTTCAACAAGAAATACCATGTGAAAAAGGTGGAATTTCGAAGTTTGTAGGGCCGTTCCAACCTTTACCTACCGGATAGCGTCTCTGACTGCGAGAAGTTTTTCTGTGTGTTTCAAAGTGCAACACATCAAAGCATGTGCCCGCCGCCCGATGGCTCCCAAAGGGCAGTGACGTACCTCAAAGAAAAAGCCGCGCCAATCAAAAGGGAGCACACTTTAGACCTGCGGTAGCGTGCATTCATAAAATGGGGAGTTCCGTTCTTATTTGTGTCAAATATCCTATAAACACCGGCGCAGTTAAGCACGATTTCTCTTTGTCTTGTTATAAATGTAGCTTGAACATATACTATGACGGCATTTTGTGTACAATGTGTATGTGCTTGAGGTTCGAATAATGATTGGTTAAACTATGTCGAGCACTACATTTTTACCCTTTTTGTGAATAGAATACGCTGATCCCCGAGGGCATTCGGCATTCTAGCGCCAGGCACACAGAGAGAAAGGACCGCACGGAAGTCCAGCGGGTCAACGTTGCGTGAAAGGCAGAGAAAAAAAGACCGTTTCAAAATGATTCACTGCACCACTCATGTACTTACTGTTGGCAAAATGAGGAGGCTAAATTGATGAATTGTGCAAAACAAACGGCCCCAATTCAAGGATCTTTGTGCAGTTGTGTTAATGGCTAGCCCCAAAAAAATCCAGAGCAACATCAAAATCCACGGTAGTGGAAGAAGACTAGCGGGTGTGTGTTTATACCCGAGTTCTCTCTACACTGGCAGGAGCCGCTGAATGTTCCCTGCCGCTTCCATTCAAATCAGGCAACGAATTAATTTGGCGTTGACCGGGCTAGGTCGGGGTCCGGTCAACTGCGGGCCTCCGCGCAAGCCAAGACGGCGCCTGTATAAATGAGCCAAATTGCCTCGTAGAGTCGCCTTTTCTCCATAATATTTCTGGACATTTTTTTTTAGGGTAAGCAGTTGACACGATTAAAGCGCAAATGGAATGGCTTTCGGAGTGAATGAAAGGAAAAACCACACACACAATACAACCAAACATAGGGGAACAGATTTAGGATTCATATTTATAAAAAAAAAATGGCATTGGCTAGCAGGTATCAATAACGATATTGGCAACAATCTGTTAGCCGACATCTAGAAGTTATTATAACAACCAAGTCATAAAACGAGTGGGATCGGTGTACGGAGGCGAAGTGCTATCTTGACTGTGGTGTGTACATAAAGGGCAATAAACATTATGTGTTCATGTTTTGGGGTCTAGCCCTGAAAATTTATAATCATGAGAAACTGAAAATATCTACAAAACATGATTGGTAGATTCGATCTTTTGTATAATATTATTGAAATGGGACATTGTTTTCTTTTCTATTTTTAATAATATGCACAATCTGATCTGTACATAACCAGAGTTATTAATGATATAACAAAATATAAAAAGGGGGAAACTCTAAATTTATAATCAGCTTTAATAAACAAGGTAATTAAATAAATAACCGGAAACTGGGCAAAAATTAAAAAATATAAAATCTGGTGATTACTCTCAAATATGTATGGGCGATTATAATTGTGAAACCATCTTGTTCACCGTTTAAATAAACGTAACCAAACCGAGGCTGGGAGGTAATACACTCGGACCATTTTTCTTTTAAATATATAAAAAAAATCAATAGTCATGTTCACTGTCAGAGGACATGACAAGAAAGTGACAACACGAACACGATGTGCAGACCTGCAATAATGCCACACATTTTCCCTTTCTCTGTGATTAAACGATCCAACTTGCGTGTGAGGAGAAAATGCCCAAACTCTCTGCATGCACAATCTAAAAAACACTTCCAGATTCAATGCGGGCTGCCCATGATACGCCTTGCACACAGACTCGCACTGTATTGTGGCCCCCATTCACCGAAAGAAGAGAGGCGGACGGACTGCGCCGACGTTAATCATTTATCACCGCTAATAAAAACAGCCGAGGCCCCTGTGATCTTGCCGCCAACGAGCAGGTCTGCTTTGCCGCGCCGGCTTTATCTCTCTCTCTCTCTCTCCGGCATATCGGCCATAAAAACAGAAAGGAGCGGCAGAAACCCGCCGCGGCAGTTCATGGCCTGCGAGGCTGACAAAGAACTCCACATAGCGATTTTTTAAGGGAATGAATAAACACAGTAGGACTGGATGAGCGGGATTAGCGAGCTGCCCGTTCCAACGCCAACAATACGCCTATGGCTAAACCGTCAATTGTGTGCCCGGGTTTTTTTACTATTCCTTTGTAGTTTTTTTTTCTACCCCCCCCCCCCCTCTCCCTCTCTCCAATGTCCCTTCCATATTTTTTTATTTGGGTTTTGCCTACGATAAGTGGACGGCTGCTTAGGAAAATGAGCAATTATGATGTGATGTAGATTGGGCCGACATTTTCTTTCACCTACGAATACTGCCTTTGTCGGTAGCCGGCGGCATCATCAAAGGGCTTCACGGGGCGCAAAAAATGACAACTGCGTGCTGCGCTAAGCATCAATAGTTGATTGGTATTATGCCAATATGAAACTTATTCTAGGGTCATGACTGTGTGGAAAGATTTTGGATATGGTCGGTACTATATAATTATACCCTGACTATTTTAGGATTCAGGTCTTGGTCTGATATTTGCAGGTAGTTTATTCTTCTATTTTATCGTCATGCTCCATCAGTTGATCTGAGAATGACAGACCGGTTAATTTTGTCTGCGGTGTTCACAGCTACGTTACTGTATGGCAGTCTGTCTGCCTTGGACAGTAGTTCCTACTTGAAGTTGTCTGCAAAGTATAACAAAAAAAGGAGGTGTTTTTTTTAATCCAATAAGTGCTTCATTGGGAAGAAGATGTTTAAGATTAATGAAATCATTTAATAATAAAATCAACGGAAAAAATCATTGTAGCGCGTCATTTTTGTTTATTATTTATTATTATATTTTTTTTATAAATATATTATCACATTAAAGACACTGGACACTATTGGTAATTGTCAAAGACCAGTCTTCTCACTTCGTGTATCTCAACATTATTATTATTATTATTATTTATTCGGCATAATTCATAATACAATAAAACAAACAGTGAAGACAATGAATAAAATGACAAAGGAACATACAATAGAGCCAGCAGCACATGCCAGGAAGAGAAAAAGTTATCCTAATAACTGTGGCCCGAGGGCCTTCGTTTCCAATGCTACTGGCATTGGATAAAATAACAAACCTGTAAAAACTTGAGCTCAATTGGTCGTCGAAGTTGCGAGATAACTATGAAAGAAAAAACACCCTTGTCACACGAAGTTGTGTGCTTTCAGATGGTTGATTTCGAAATCAAATTCGTGTAAAATTACTTCTTTCTCGAAAACTATGTCACTTCAGAGGGAGCCGTTTCTCACAATGTTTTATACTGTCAACCTCTCCCCATCATCATGTGAGTGAGAGCGGTTAGCGGGTGATAGTGGGTCCGTAGCGCGGTTCGTGGGTGATAGCGGGTTCGTCATCGTGGAATGATAGCGCCCTTTATTGGCGGTAATTCGTGATGGAAATACAGAACAGGGACGACTTGCACCAAGACTAAGGGACGGTCTGAAAAGGGGTTGGACCCCCGGGGTGCCAACAGGGGAGTTTTACGGGCTGATGGAACAGGGAGAGTGGTGAAAAATGTAATTATTGACAAATTGAAAATGTGGTAGCAAACTTTATTTTAGTTTTGTTGTTTTCATAATAATAATGTCTACTAATAAAAAACGTATGAGTGCCTTGCGCAGAGCCTCAAAGTGCTTTACTACAACGAAGCAAAATAGCCCAAAGAACAATAATGATGAGAAAAAAATTACAAAGCAAAGCTAAGACTAAAGCACAACAACTTTAGAATACAAGAAGGTGAGTGTCTTTTAAGGAAAACAAAAAAGATACAACAAAAGAAAGCATATTATTTACTTAATTTTAAAGGGTGAGAACTTACCACCCTGCACAAATTTGGGTGCTAAGATTGACGCAATGGGTGTTGTCACATAGATACCCCACACAGAGAATCAAAATTAACATCTTAGAGTGTTGAAATAACACCAATGTAATTGTGTTGGCAGAACTAAGTGTTATCTTAACACCTATGATGTAAATTTTTATTTTATTTTGTTTGTATCCATGTGACAACACCCATGGTGTCTTTTAACACCCATTTTTAGTTTTGCAGTGCAGCACATGCACCCTTAGCCAAGTTCCTTTTCATCTTACCCGTTTAACAATAAACTGGGGGACAGCTTAAAAAAAAAACACCCAGCCATATTGCCCTGTAAAAGATTGTAACGATTGTCATCATATTATTCCAGCTCTAAGTGTACTCTAAAATCCTCTACGGGTGCTCTTTGAACACTTACACCCCCCCCCCCACGAATGTGTAACTATTTGGGATGGGGCACCTGGTTGAGATTAAACATTATTGACCAGAATAAATTGTTGTTACATTTCTTTTAAAGATTGCGTAGTGTTTACTTAATATTTAAAACTGTCTTTTCTGATTACACGCAGATATTGTATTTGTTTTAGCGCCACGTCAGATAATTGTCATGCACTAGTAAAGGGAATAACAAGAGCGCTGGAAATGGGCATGCCAGTTATTGCATAACATTAACCCTTAAAGGAACATTACAGAAATTTTTTTTTGCTAACAAAACAGTTGCTGGCAGTGTAAGCACTTTATGTAATCCACCATATACATATACTGACAAACCTGTAGAAGTTTGAGATCGATCGGCCATCTGGGTCACGAGAAAATAGTGAAAAACCGATTACACATTTGCATGAAATCATTATATTCAAAAAATGAACAAAACGCTCACTGATGAGCGATAAAATCCAATCGGAAACTTAGTTTATTCATTTCTCATCAAATATGGCATTTCAGACAGAAATATTTCAAAGGATGTTTTCTACTATCATCATCATTAGACCGTGTGAGTTTTATGTAAATCTGTGATCAAAAAGTATATTTTACAAGTTTTTTTCTTACCAATTCTGAAATTTTCAAATATTGTTTGAAGCTTTGCATGGTGTGGACAAATAGTAGTAAACTTGCGGGTACAACCATGTGTAAATCTCTTTTTTTACTCTGCTCGTCTTCAGGATACTCTGCTCTTCTTTCTCCTGAAGACGAGCAGAGTATACTGTTCGAAACGTCGAGACCAAACCGGCTCTTCTCAGAGCCAACACTCAAACAAAAGAGATTTACACATGGTTGTACCCGCAAGTTTACTACTATCTGAAATTTTCCTTTCCCTGCAACGTCCCTGCAACGCCCAAGTTCGCTGATTGTGTTAAAATAGTTTTCAAGACTCTTGCAGTAAATTACTAGAATCGTTGTTCAAAATTCAAAGGATATCTAAAGCTTGTTTTGGGTTTTTTTTTTTTACCTACAATATTGCGTTAATATTGTCATTGTTTAAAGGTATTGTACACTTTTGGTAACAGCTCAAAATCAGTGTCCACATTTTGTGTGATTAAACATATGCATGAATAAACAAACCTGTGAAAGTTTGAGCTCAATTGGTCATCGAGGTCACAAGAAAATAGTGAAAAGAGCTCTTATGTGTTTTCTGTTTTTTCAAATTATCGCGCGCGATAATTACTATTGTTTTACTCGTTTCTCAGAAACGATAGCATTTTAGGCAGAAATATTTTAAGGAACCCTTTTTACCATTACTTACTTTAAATCATGTAAGTTATGTGTGAATCTGTGAACATTGTGTTTTTCGATCTTACCAATAGTGTACAGGGCCTTTAAAAGGGAACAATAAGTTCCACCGAATAATGGCTACTGCGAATTTTTCGGGCGGTTATTTTTCACGAAGTTAACACCTCCGTGGTTAAATAAGCACAACAGTCGTGGATGCTTTTACCTGGCATCATTAATGCTAATGCTGATTAATATCTGAGGCATTAATTGTTGACAGTATCATCATGATGAATGAAAAGTAGGCCTACAATTTTTGTTTACATAAATGAGGGCGGTGTTGGTAAGAGCTAAATAATTTCGTCATCATTAGCGTTAACTTCTTACAAGTCAACTAAGGGGGGAATTTATTCATGATCTATATAAAGAATTACCATTGACTTGACCAACATGTACCAATGAGATGTCTAGTTTTATTTTGATGTTACTATTTTTTCTCTCCAAACATAAGCTGGTGAGCGTTTCCTATTACCGCCATATTACTTTGTATCGCTTTGGGCGGCTGGGCGGTCTAGTGGCTAAAAGGTTTTAAGTGGTGTTTGAAGCTTTGCATGGTGTGGAAACTAAGAAATAACTATTAGTAGACTTGCGGGTACAAACATGTGTACTATCTCTGATGGAGGGGTCTGGGCTCTTGCATAAAGATCCTGTTTGAGAAAAATGTACTCAAACTACAGTTTTAATTGGCCAGAAATATCCCATCGGAAATGTATCTTATTTTTCTCCGCGTGGCGAACAAACCCCACCATCTCCCGATTCCTCCCCCTTCAGTCGACATGACGTCATTGATGACGCCCTCATTGTGAGGTATAGGTAGAACATTATGGTACGAATAGCAAGTTTTGCACTGGGTTGATATAACTATTATGACCTATATTGTTCAGCCATTTTTAAAATTTTCTGTTCAAAGTGAGACTGTACTCTGACCTGGCCATAATTAAACCATGTTATATTTTGATATTAATGTTTGCCTTATTACGATCATATCTTCATGTTACAATAAATCCTCAACAGTATTTGCTTTGGCACACAAGAGGACGCTATTTTAAAAACTTAGGATATGAAAGTTCTCAAAACGATTGCTTTACTGCAACGACTGGGGGCAAGTCTACTCAGTTGCATGCTGCTGGTTTCCTTTAAAACATTGTGACCAACATTGTGCGAGCGTGTAGCATCTTGCGCAATACCAGTGAAAAATCCAAAATGGCAGCTTCCACGAGTGAACAGAAAACCATCACGGTGACAGAAGAAACAGAAGAAACAGAGGAAAGCCAGGAGAAAACAACCTTCGAGTCCTTGGTAAAGATTAGCTATAATTTAATACCAATAATATCAGTATGACTTCTTCTCAACAAGTTAATGTCATGGTTGTATTTGTAAATATAGGGCTATTGGTTTCGATTGGAGATTCTTCATCATAGAATTAGAATTAGAATTTACACACACACACACACACACACACGGAGCGAGTCCAGCAGCGTATTTTTGCTTGGTATTTGTTGTTGTTTTTATTAGTGAATAATTGTGGGCTATCTGGTCACATGTTTGTGAAATTTAACTCCTTCTTTGATGAATGTTAAACTTGAATTCCCTTTAAAAAATCTTTTCGACCAACTGGTACTGGTACAAGTGAATCAGAATATGTTCCCTTTCTGACAAACAATTGAATTGATGGGGAACAAATATAAGATTATTATATTTATAATAAGAAATAGAAATTGTGTCGTTTGTAATGTTGTACTCTCCACGCAAATTACTCTCAACAACTGTGTAAATTGGTAAGCTAAGCCTAAGTGGACATTGGATTGGAAGACAAATTTCGGCAACCCCCTAAAAAACACCCCAAGGCCCAACCAAAGGTCATCTATTTGAAGACAATCAGCAGCCTAAACTGTCTAATTTTGGAACAGGCTTTGCGGTTAATTGCGGTAGTCATAATGAGTAGTTGTGCAGCAATTATTATTTGTTATTGCGGACTGTTGCTTCACCCTCATTTCTCTCTCCTTCTCTTTGTCTTTTTGTGGGTGGTGACCACAGTGTGCCTGGATCTGTGCCTGTATACTACTACTTGTATTACTAGGCATGAATTAGATGCAATGATATTCTGGTTCCTGGTTTACAATCATGATATTGAACATTAAACATGATGAAATGTTTCACCAACCAAGCCAATAGTGTGAAATTTGTCTAAATTTTGATTTTCATGTCATTATTTTTTCAACTAGGGTGTGGTTGATGTATTGTGCGAGGCATGTGAGCGTCTGAAATGGAAAACTCCGACCAAGATACAGCGAGAAGCTCTACCAGTGAGCTTTCAAGGTTTGTTACAAGGGTTTGCCCCAATTCTCTAATTTTATACGCCAAAACTATGCACAGGTCTCAAGACTTTGTTTGTTTTCTCGCTTTCGATACGCCCGAGACTTGAACAGTCTATTATGATATTATTTACTTTCTGAATTTGCAGGACGAGATATCATTGGCTTAGCCGAGACAGGTTCAGGCAAGACTGGAGCGTTTGCGATTCCTATTTTACAGGCATTGCTGGACCGACCACAGAGACTCTTTGCCCTTGTACTGACACCAACGAGAGAGCTGGCCTACCAGATATCTGAGCAGTTCGAAGCGCTAGGGTCAAGCATAGGGGTCAATTGTGGTAAGTGAAACTTAAACCTGGTTAACATAAGGTAGTTACTTAGATTGATGCTAGGTTGACCTCGGTTATATATCAGTGAAGTTTGAAGCGCTAGGGTCAAGTACAGGGGTCAGTTGTGGTAAGTGAAATTAAACCTGGTTAACATTAGTTACTTAATTAGATTACTAGTAGGTTGACCTCAGTTATATATCAGTGAAGTTTGAAGCACTAGGTGAAGTATAGGGGTCAACTGTGGTGAGTGAAATTAAACCTGGTTAACGTTATTGATCTCATCATATACAAGTTTGAAATCCTACTTAGTTTGATGTTATTTTATTTTCAGCCGTTATTATAGGTGGGATCGATATAATGACACAAGCACTTCAGTTAGCCAAGAAACCTCACATCATAGTCGGTATGTATATTATGTTTTATCAACCACAAGGGAAACTGACTGGGTAAATTTTAACAATTTTGGGTCAAACAAAGGAAAATTGATTAGAGCGGGATTTGAACCACCGACCTCCGGATTAACGTGCCGACGCTCTACAAACGGAGCTATCTAGCCCTATTTTGGTGGTCTCCCTATTTTGTCAATATCTGTTTTTTCAAGGACCAAATATCATGCCTGAATCTTGCTCCATTTCCAAATCTCATCTTGAACATGTGTCTCGGAGGACATTGACTCCTCAGATTAACTCCCTCCACTGTCTTGGGAGTTATAGGTTGCCAGAGATATTTTGATACTTCATGGCAATACTGCTTGTCTTTAATTCCATAGCTACACCTGGACGTCTTGTGGACCACTTGGAAAATACTAAAGGTTTCAGCCTCCGTGCTTTGAAGTACCTGGTGAGTTTGTCACAGATACTGAGGAGAGAAAAAACAGTCTCACATGGCTGGCCGAGAATATGGTGCCGTTATGTGGCTGTCGTTAGTGTCTGATTTGACGTTTCGCCGTGTGCCGGGCAGAAGGGCTTAAGGCTCTATGCCCCTCTTCCGGGCACACAACAAGTACTTTTTTGTCCCACCAACAGAAGGTCGAAGCAATAATGGTTAAGTACCTTGCTTAAGGACACAAGTGTCAATACCGGGACTCAAACCCACACTCTGCTGATCAGAAACACCAGAGCTTGAGTCCAGTGCACTTGATGACTCAACCACGACAGGTCTCAATGAACAAAGTTGCTCCTGACAAAAAAAATATTACCCCCAAAGACATGTTTTTCCTATTCCAATGCAGAATTTAACCTTCCTATAATGAGTAAATGAATGGCAGAAAACCGATCAAACATTCACGCTCAGTTTTTCTTGAAACACAACTTTGTACATTCTCCAGTAACTTTCATTACGTCCTTCTTCAGAGCACACAATGGTTTGTCTAGTGGATTATTGTGCTGAGATTAAAGATGGACCGGCCTTCTTTGTTCGGACTAGGGGGGCCCGTAAGTTTAGATAAACTCATGTATGAATATTATGTTTTACCTCGCGATTAGCGTCAACCTTTCTCAGTTTTTGAGTCATCGGCTTAAAAGACGGGTCTTAAAACTTTGCTATATTACCTCGAAATAATCTCTCCATGATGAGTTCTGGTGGTTCTGAAAAGAACTGGTGGTGAAACAACTTGAGGTGTCAATCAGTGTGCTCTGATCGTTTGCAGGAGAAAGGTTGTACTTGTTTTTCCCCAAACTAAAGCTGGACCTTTCCTTTAACTTCTTCATTCTGGTTGTTTTTTTGAAGGTCATGGACGAGGCGGATCGAATCTGAACATGGACTTTGAAGCTGAGCTGGATAAAATCTTAAAAGTCATCCCTAAAGAGAGACATACGTACCTTTACTCAGCCACTATGACCAAGAAGGTTCATTTCCTCTTATTTTTTTAAATGATTCATTTTTAAAGGTATTATACAGGATTGGTAGAGCTGATAAAACAGTTCGCAAACGGTGCTCCTGTTTTGTGTGATCAACCATATACATGAAATAAAATTCTGTGAAAATTTGAGCTTAATCCGTTGTGTGAGTCAGGAGAGAATAGTGAAGAACCATGCACAATTTTCAACTGTAAACACATTGTCCTTTATTTTGGTTGTAACAACCGAAATCAGCTGTTAAGGTTTTCAGATAGATTCTCTGAATATGACTTTATTTCAGAGGGAAGTATTTCACAGAAAAAATTGGTTCTAGTATGAACTTCATAATCAGTAAGCTTTCAGGCTCAAATAAAACAATGATATGTGTTGTTATCCTAACCAATCCTGTATAATACCTTTAAGTTTCCTAACAATATTGAAGTTTCTGAAGCACTTTTCAGATGAGACAAATTGCCTCAATTTGTTAACTTTCACCAATTGTCTCACAGGTTGCTAAGTTGCAAAGAGCATCGCTGAAAGAACCAGTCAAAGTGGAGGTGTCCAGCAAATACGACACAGTAGAAAAACTGCAACAGTTCTACGTCTTCATTCCAGCAAATACAAAGTAAGTTTCAGGAAACATCTCCACTTTATTTATTTTTATTTATTAATTCTGGGTTGTGAAGCTATGGATTCTCAGAGAAGCAAACTTTATCTCTGTACTAGCCAAGGACCTCACGGAAAGAAGACAAGGAAAGAAGTTTTAAGTTTTTTGATGTGAGAGGAAACTCCAGAGAATTATTCCATGGAAAAATCCGCACAATCAGGCAGGGACTGAAAACCCAGTCCACATAGTGCCCAAGAGGTGGAAGGCGAGGAAAGATGCCACTACGCCAAGAACCTCACGGAAAGAAGACGAGGATAGAAGTTTTAAGTTTTTTGATGTGAGAGGAAACTCCAGAGAATTGTTCCATGGAAAAATCGCACAATCAGGCAGGGACTGAAAACCCAGTCCACATAGTGCCCAAGAGGTGGAAGGCGAGGAAAGATGCCACTACGCCAAGTATCTCACGGAAAGAAGACGAGGAAAGAAGTTTAAGTTTTAGATGTGGGAGGAAACCCCAGAGAATTATTCCAGGGAAAAATGCACCCAATCCACATAGTGCCCCAGGCAAGATTCGAACCGGAGTCCTAGACATGAAAGGCGAGGGAAGATACCCTACGCCAACCCAACCGCCCTTTCTGAATACAGCTATATATTTTGATTGTAAATTCCTACTCTATCATTTGTTTTTTTTTTTGTAAATTTTTTATAGGACTGTTATCTAGTCTACATCTTAAACGAGTTGGCCGGTAACAACTTCATGGTATTCTGCAGTACATGTAATAACACACAGCGAGTGGCGGTCATGTTGCGCAACCTCGGTATGACCGCAATCCCTCTGCACGGACAGATGTCACAGGTAAAATGCCGTCCCCTTAATATATGGTTCATATTTCTGAACAAAAATTCGTGAGATTGCAGGACTTGTAGCTCACAATTTTTTACTGCTCCAGAAATGTCTTTACAAGACTAGAATTAAAATGAGACCAAAAAACTGTTTACACAGTTTAACATATAAACTGTTTTTATTAAAGATATTTCGTCACAGTGAGGTATTATTATTCAATTGAAAACCACAGACTGTTGGGGCTTGTCTGGTTTTGAGTTTACTGGCCAGACACTAAAATCACTGGTCTCGGGTCCGGGTCCTGTGGTCGGTGTAAATAGCCGCCATTTCGGATACGGCCTTAGTCTTAGTGAAATTCTAATCTAGCTACCAATGTTTGTCTTTCTGTTAACAGTCCAAGAGACTGGGAACGTTGAACAAGTTCAAAGGAAAGAGTAGGTCTATTTTGATTGCAACTGATGTAGCCAGCAGGTAAGCACTTTATAAAAAGATTGCACTCCCCCCCCCTACTTGGATCAACACCAGCACTACCAGTTACCTACCAATATTCAGTGCATGTTATTTGAAGAATGTAAACCAAGGTTAAAAAAGATGCTTTATATAGAATTTATGTGGGTATGCTCGGTGGTCTAGTGGTTAAGATATCTGCTGTAGAGTTCGGGGGGTCATGGGCTGGAACCCCTGCCGAGTAGCTGGTGTGGAATTTTCCCTGAAGACTCAAATAAAAATGAGTCTATAATGAGTGACTATTCAATATCATCCATTGTGGTTTATAGATAAACTATGCCTGATACCATGTGGTGAATGCATCTACACAGTACACAGTCAACCCTCCTACTGTCTGACCATTCAATATCATCCACTGTGATTTTGAATGATAGATAAACTGTGCCAGCCTGCAATATAATATCATGTGGTGAATGCATCTACACAGTACACAGTCAACCGTCCTACTGTCTGACCATTCAATATCATCCACTGTGGTTTTGAATGATAGATAAACTGTGCCAGCCTGCAATATAATATCATGTGGTGAATGCATCTACACAGTACACAGTCAACCGTCCTACTGTCTGACCATTCAATATCATCCACTGTGGTTTTGAACAAAAGTTAAACTTTGCCAGCTTGCAATATGATATCATGTGGTGAATGCATCTAAACAGAACACAGTCAACCCTCCTACTGTCTGACCATTCAATATCATCCACTGTGGTTTGAATGCATCTACACAGTACACACATGTACACAGTTATTTATGTGTACAGTTGTTCCACCATACACAGCCCATGCAGTCGGATAGTGTTTAATGGTTTGCGATATGTATAGACCACCGGAAAAGAGATTTTAACATGGTGTTACCGCAAACTTCTCTTAGTTATACTTCCACCGTGCAACGTTTGAAATCCTACTTAATATGTATAGAGTTAAATGTCAATTTACAGCCTTGCCGTTTTACTTGTTTGACTGTTAACAGAGGTCTGGACATTCCCCACGTTGATGTGGTCATTAATTTTGACATCCCCACACATTCTAAGGTAAGCTTGAGGACTCAATAGCTCTATACAATGCACCAATAGAATCCAGGACATGTTAGAGAAGGTACTTGCTATTGTGTCTCTGGATTGGTTCTAATCTTGGCTTAACTTTAGAAAGTATACTATATTTGGGGCCAATGTCATCGCTAGGCTCACCATAAGCAAACAAAATTGGAACCTTAGGTAGCAGATTTAGACTGCAGGACTTGCAATCACAAGGTTGTGGGTTCGAATCCGGCCAAGCTAACTGCTTGATTTCACAATGAGTAGAATAAGTATTGTTGTCTAGTAACTGATTCGCAACTTAGTGATTTGTGCATTTCATAATCATAGACGTTAAACGAATGTTTGTGGGAGAGGAGATTGGCTGATGCCAGCTTGGAATTTCAATCCCCTTGTGGGAGCTTTGCCGAGTTGTTTGAAAGATCATCTAAACAAACAAACAAAATGGGGCAGGGGGCAACTGCCTCCCAAATTCTGGCACAACAGTGAGGAAAATTCGGGCACAACAAGAAGAAAAAAATTAGACATAGGAAGCCAAAAATGTTTTTTGTTAGAATATGGTACTTGTGTTTCTATCTGTGTAAAATTTGGGGCAATTCAACCCCTCTGTCCCCCTAGACCAATGTTCCCCCATGTGCCCATGTTACTAAGCGTTACACAGCTTTTCTGCAAAATTTGGCACTAACATGATAAGTGGGGAATGGCGACTGTAAGCGTCAGATTCCACGGAAAGCAGAGCCATGGAAATTTGTCCCTGTAGTGAATTTTAAGCCAGCAGTCTGCAACGGGATTAAAGAGTAAGATTTTTATGAACTCGTCCAAAAGAGGCAATCTTGCAAAATTGTATTTGTTTTATTCCAAATCCCTTTATTTTGGACAGGACTACATTCACAGGGTCGGTAGAACAGCCAGGGCGGGCAGAGCTGGAAGATCCATCACATTCGTAACTCAGTAAGTAGAAATTGGGAAGCATAGTTGAAAGACATCCACTCTAGAGTGGCAAAGGTCGTTGGTTCGAATGCCACCCGAGTAATATGCCTGTGTTTTGTACTGAGTATACAGTGCTTTATACACATCAGTGTATGAGTGGAGCACAAAAAAGTATACACAAATTTAACGTCTTTTGTTTATGGCGTGTCGTGGCCGAGCACTGGTGTTTCTGATTAGCAGAGTGTGGGTTCGAGTCCCAGTCGTGACACTCGTGTCCTTATGCAAGACACTTAACCATTATTGCTGCGTCCTTCGGATGGGACGTTTAGCCGTAAGTCAAGTGTGTTGTGGAATGCACGTAAAAGAACCCAGTGCACTTATCAAAAAGAGAAAGGGTTCGCCCGGTGTTCCTGGTTTGATCGACAGCATATTGGGCCAAAGTACCTTGTAAAACATTACATGGTGGTATGTAAAGGAATAGGTCCACATACCTTGCAAGAAAAAATAATGAGTGCTTTGAGATGCCAGTTGGTGTGATAAAGCGCTATATAAGAACTCAGTATCATTATTATTAAGCATAATGGCATGTCGTTGCCAAGTGGTCTAGTGCATCAAAATAAATTTTAAAAAAACATCAAGTTTTTGAAACATTGATTACTGTGAATAGTCATCTCTGTCTTGTTCCTGTTCCCCACCCCTAGGTACGATGTTGAGTTATATCAACGCATTGAGCAGCTCATCAACAAGAAGCTCCCATTGTTTCCGACTGAGGAACAAGAAGTCTTGTTACTGATGGAGAGAGTCATGGAAGCTCAACGCTTTGCAAAAATGGTCAGTTTTTTTCTCAGGTTTAAACCCTTTCAGCCACAATGGCATCTTTGGTCAACCGAGATAGCACACTTAAGCCGAAAGGCAATTTGTTACAAAGCTGTAGTTTTTCCATGTTCACCTTCCGTACCCAAATTTATTAGAGTTGGAAAGAGAAAGATCGGATCTTTCTAATAATGGTTAAATAAAGTAAGGTTTCTATTATGCAATCCCTTCAAATTAGAGTGGGAAACACTAATCCCTTGACTCTACCTAATCCCTTCACCGTGATCCCAACACCAGGATCCTGCGCTAGGCTACTCAAGCCCCACTCCCAGCTGGAGTCCAGTAAATCTCCTGATGATGAACAGAGCGTACTGTTTGAAACCACAGGTTCTTTTTCAGAACCACAGACACTCTGTACGTAGGAGATATTGCCTCATGGTGTTACCGCAAACCTCCATCTTAATTTTACTGGATCGGTTTTCTTTGTCTTCTCCAGGAAATGAAAGATCAAGACGACAAGAAGAAAGGGCGTGGTCGGGGTGGAGATGATGACACGGAGGATGCGATTGGTATACGCAAGAAGCTCAAGGTGTCTCACAGGGGCAAAGGGAGAAGATAACATTGTTACAGACCAAGGAGCGAAGTCAGCTATTTCGGGTATTTAAGGAGTTTTCACCTCTAAATAAATAAAGTTAAAAACCCTTTGAAACTTCTGATAGTTAACCCTCCTACTGTCTGAAATTGAGCCCAGGGCCGATGGAGGCGATGGTCACTGCAGCTGCTATACAATTGCTTACAATACCTCGACACACAAACCTTAAAGGGAAGGTATACGATTGGTAATCACTCTAAAAATTTATGGCAATAAAAACTGACTTGGTTAGATGTACAGCAACTTTCGATAGTATAAAGCATTTTGAGAAATATTTCAATTCAAAATAATGTTGGTATGGAAAAAGATGTAAGTTTTTATTCCCCAAAATTTGAATCTGAGAAACGTCTCTGTCAGCAACGTTTCCAGGATTGTGTATTCCTATTAGGGATTATTCTTTATGCATGGACATTGTTCACTGTGGATTTTGGCGATATTTCTAAAACGTGACCACCTTTGAAATTAAAATTTCACATGTTAGTTTTATTGTATATTATCTACATTTATATAGGATTGAAACAATCGAACGGTTACAAAAACCAAAGGTATACTTTGCCCTTAAAGACAGAGCTTGGGGATGCGAGGCCCATGGCAAGCATTTTATTGGGGCTCTGTGAAACAAAAGCAAAAAAAAGCTGAGGGAGGATTAATCCAAAGTTGTCAAGAATCTGTTCATAGTGTATGCAAAGAGTGTATGTTAGGTAGAATTTTAGCGATGGACCGTGAGTAACAGGTGCGGAACCAGAGGTGGGTCCAGTGGGGTCTGAACCCCTACCTGCTCCTGAGGACTTTTTTGTTTGTTAAACTGTCTTTTACATAAAACTTGTGCGATTAATCTCGCTAGAGACAATTTTTTTTGTCCAGTGACGTGAACAAACAATTTTATTAGTGCCACATTTAAAATTAATCAGTTAATAATAATTATTTGATTTCTTTACAATCGTTATCAAAGTATCACGGCAATCATGCAAGTTTTTCATAAATTTCTCTTGTCCAACATCATGAAATACCAAATGTGTGACAGTTCAAGCTCCATCAGTCATCAGAGTTACGAGAAAACAGTGAAAAATGTGGCGTGTCATGGCTGAGCGGTCTAGTTCACCGAACCCAAGCTCTGGTGTCGTCAGCAGAGTGTGGGTTTGAATCCCGGTCATGACACTTGTGCCCTTGAGCAAGGCACTTCACCATAAATGCTTTGTAAACATTTTGAAAGGTAGTGCATTCTGCACTACCGGCCAGGCTCCTAGTGGATGATACCCATGCCTACATCCTTACGGACTGTGAAGGGGGTAACCCTGTTTCAGCCCCAGGAGTAGGTGGCAACGTGCCCCTGGTGACAGTTGATTTGGGTTGACTGCCTAAATCAGTTAAGTGTAGCCCTCACCTTGAAGTGGCCATCCAGCCTTGTGAGTTAGGCGATACCTCATTCAAAAAATAAAACAAATAAAAAAACCATGACTGCTTTCACGTTTTCAAACATCGGATTTCCCAAGATCAAAATAATTGTTTTCAATTTCTTAAAAACTCTAGCATTTTGAGCAAAAACATTTCAAGGGAAGTTTTCCACCATCACCATCTTTATACCATGTATATTGTGTAAATCTGTGAACATTTATTTGTCCAATCTTACTAATGCTGTGCACAGAGCTTAAAATTAAAATAAAATAGTCATAAATCTTTGATTTGGGGTAAAAATTTATAAATTTCAAACTTGGGGAACCTGCTGTAACTGCAACGGCCTTATTAGTTGAAGCAGTTTTTTGTTTAAGATATTTATTTCCTCTGACCTAATAGAATATTGTATGAAAGGTTTCAGAAGGTTTTCTTGATGGGAATGTTTACCCAGATGAAAATAAATGAATTGTAATGATGGAAAAAAAATGTGATTGTCTAATTTTGTTGTTGTCTTAACTAGGTGAAGTGTTTTTGTTGAGCTTGTTTTACTGAACCCTCCAAAGACCAGCTGTTATTTGTAAAAGTTTTTATATTTTTTTTCACAATTTCGATTGAAATTCCCCTTTCATAAAAACAATTAGGGATGACAATTATTACTGTGGGATAAGCGCGCTCAGAAGAAAGGGAAAGACTAGTGCGAGTCTCGGATTTTGCTCACTTTCTTGAGGGGTTTTACCGATAGAGGGCGCCACACTAATAATTGTAATGGCGGCTAATTCAATGCTCCAAAATGTCATGAAATGAAGAGGTATAGTCGGTAGGTCCTTGATTATTTTTTACCCTTTTAAAAATTATTTTGATTTAATAAAAGTCCGTTCAGCTATGTATACATTCTGTAAACATTTTGATGCATTTTACAACCTATACTGCTGACGGATACTGCATTACATTTTGACTAATTTAATTTGTGTGTTTGTTTCTGCTGTTGTCAAATGTCAGATCGTGTTGTGTTATTAACTTATGATTGTAATGTTAGTGCATGGAGGTAGAAATGGACTGACACTGACTAGAGTGACTAAACTTATCCCCTTGTTAGAAAAATGGACGACCGAACTATTACTAAGCTAGTGAAGGAAGGCGAACTCAAAATAAGGGGCTGCATGAGGTTTTTGGTGTATAAACCATATTGTTAGATTGAAAAGAAAGAATGTAGAATGTGAAGCCTGACACGTACGTAGAGGAATGATAATGTTTTATTTACTCTCAATCTCAAATCTGCTTTTTTCCTGTCTTTTTTCCAGTTCTGACATTAAATGTTAATATCTGAGAGGCTACTCTGCCTGAACACTATCTAGCAACATGGCAGAAAAATCAGCTGACAAACAAGAGGTATGATATTCATATTCCATGGATTTTTGAATGAAAATATTGATGATATTTTTTTATAATACGAAGTAAAAATTTTATGATATTGATATTCATATTCCATGGATTTTTGAATGAAAATATTGATGATATTTTTTTTAAATATAAGTAAAAATGTTATGAATTAAGTGAACAATGGATCGTTGTCTTTTCTACATACAAAAGTCATGATCCTTGAATAGGGAGATTTATTTGTATTTCAATTTGATCTTTTTTTCAGCTTCGGAGAAAGTTAGCCAGTATGAAGAAGGATTATGCGAGGACTCTACGCAATGTTGAGGTTTGTAATTAAGATACATAAAAAAAATAGTATTTTGAATGGGTTGCCACACCCACACACAGAACAGCACAAATGCATGTTTACAAAGTCCCCAGTCGTGAATCCGTGGAAATGTTTGCGTCTTAACACCGCATCCGGCACTAAGTTCTAAGAGTAAGATACAGTCCGGAATTCTTTGTTTCATAACAAACAAGACAAACGGTTCATTTAGTTTGACTGAAAAACCTCGTAGAGTAATAATAGGTGTTATCAGTCATTTCAAAAACACAACAAAAACTGTTATGTTCTTGTTTTTTTCTGTTTGTTACAGAAATCAGAGAAAGCAAAGAGAGCCCGTTCTCATGTACAGAGAAGATTAGCCGAGCAGGCTCAACTCAGTTCAACATCACCCTCATGTACGCATACATTCAGTAGAAGACCTGATCCAAAAACAAACCCCTCAATAGATGAACTGTTTCTAGACAAGAAGGCAAAAGGAGGAGGAGATGAAGGCCTTTATAAGAGAAATTTTAAGTCTTTGATGGCCACAAGACGTCGACAGAGGAGGAGCGTTTCCTTCATTATTCCCAAGGAGACTCCATTCGAGAGAAATGTTTATGATAACGGTGAGGCAGAGAAGAGCGAAGGTCATCTTGGAGGATTGGTGATTAAGAGGCAGGATGAACAACCTAAATCCAGGAGCAAGAGAGCATCTCTTCCCGAGCTGTCACCCGCAGCCTCGCTGGAGCAGTCAAACAATGTTGAATGGTCATCGGTTTCAAAAGCATCGGTGAATGACACCTCAGGGGACTCTAAAGTAAGCACCCTCACTGGGAGAGAGGACATAATTAGGTCAAAAGAGAAGGCGGTTCTCGTCGTACCAGAATCACAATTTACAGAACCTTTAGGCGAAGGTGGCCCTGAGAGGGATGTCACTCCAGGAACTCTTGCTGTGTTGCGTCCTCAGGAGAATTCAGGAATCAGAGCAGAGGACAGGCAGAAACTTGACCTACCTTCCGGTAAATTTGATAAAGAAACCACAAAGCCTTCCAGCATTTCCCAACTTGCAAGAGGTAACTCACTACAACAACAGCAATAACAACGGAAACAACACAAACAAATGGATGAGAAAATAGAGGCCTCCGAGATCGCCCCAAAGCCGCCTCAAGTTGAGGTTGAGAAAAGGAGAGCCGGCCGCCGCAGTCAGAGTCTGAAGCGCTCCAGGAACCCCGTGAGCTGACTGTGTCTGACATCAGCATGAAAGAAGTAGTGCAATCACAGAGCGTAGAGGAGGGCAGCCACACCTGGATTGAGGGGCTGATGTATCCGGTGGAGTATTACGTCAGACGCACCAGAAGCATGACATCTACTCAGAGCTCTCAGAGTCAGCATTACCCGAACTCCCAAAGATACATGGACAGAAATGATTCACAGGGGGAATGGCTACTCAACTTAGAACGGCGGAGCAAAAAGACTCTCCAACAGATTCCACCATGTCTAAACGATTCACCAGTACCTCAAGCTACCACGTAAAAGCAGCTTGTATGAATCAGCTGGAAGCGAATAGGAATCAACTGGAAGTAACCCAACGTCAACTAGAACCTAGTAGGAATCTAACAGACGCTCCCAGCTTTCCCACGGAGTCAGACTCGGACTCCTTGAGATCTCAACTCTCCAGAGTCTCTCCTGAAGACCTCTTTGCCAAGACCTCAGGATTGTCTTGCAGGAAACAAACGAGACAATGATAAGAAAAAATTGTCCAGGCAAACAAAAACCAGAAAGCTTCAGAGACGGAGAGTTATTTGGAAAGGAAGTTCAAGAGCAATCTTTATCGAAGAACAGCATCAGGATAAGATGACCGTTGTTGGAGAGGACAGGGCTTTTACACCCAACCCTGAGGATAGTAAATCAAACTCGGCCCTTCCCCCTCAGTGCAAGATCCACAATCATCCACCACAACACTCCAGACCTCTATTCAAGATCTACTATAGATGTACCAACTCCCGGTTTAAAATCAAACCCTGGTACTGAAGATGGCGGGAGAACGGAATTCCAACCTGAACGCAATGCAGGAAGTATTCTCCCTGCCTGAAAATTCTTGGATTGCCGCGTTCAGATTTTGCTCTGCCTGACGAAGACTTTGGCTTTTGAAGGAAGCCAAATTGAAAACTTACTAACACAAAAGCTTGGATTGCCCAAAAAGTGACAATAGTGATGAAAGCAACCAGCTGAACACCGTCATAAAAACTCCAATGACCAATAGTCTTAGGCATATCACGGACAACTCAGGATGAAGTAGTCTCCCAAGTAACTCATAACAGTCCCATCCAAAAGCCTTACCGATGTGACAGAAACATTGCCAGGAATTCCACACCTGAAATTGGCGCCCCCTTTTCAGAAGCCCCTCACCTCAATCAAACCGGATAGACAACAAGAAGACATTGATTCAGTTCGTCCCTCTCTTGATCCCGTATCACCAGCCAGGTCGAGTATCGGTGGAAAGATTCAACCTGGAAGTGCCCCCGGTAGAGTCTCCTGGTAAGAACATTCTGCACAGCCAGTTCTCGCTGACCCAGTTTCAAGACGGCTGCAGCGTGGCGTTCCGACTGCTGGATGTACTCCGGGCTTTTCACCAAGTTGCTCCGATGGATGATACCTGTGGGGTTGGTTGACTAAAAACGTCTTGCCTTCTCCTCAGGACATGGACATGCAAGCTGAAGGTGAAGATCTGGGCGATGGAGACCACAAAGTGGATTCCTGTCTGGATTGAAACTTGATGAAGTCGTGGATGGAACTTCATTTTCACGACCCTTAGTTGGTTCTCCCTGCATCCAACAAATCATAACTCCAGAAGCAGCTTGCACCAACACGCTGTGTTTGTTTACCCTCTACCCGCAACTCAAACCACCAGTTCGAAGGATGGCTCGACCGTCTGCTCAAATCTCTCGAAAGCAGTATCCAATGAGACCTCCACTGGTAACCAATCCGCTGGGGACCAACCAACAATGATGTCACGGGGGAACGAATAATGGTAACATCACACCGCCGACTGTCCACCCAGAAGTCGGTGGGGCTGTCGCTAGCAATATCGACCAAAAATCCCCCTTTGCAGGCGGAGCTACAGGGAGTCCTTTTGGAAGGGCTGAGGAGCCGAAAGCGATGTCCCAGTGTGTGGTGGAGGTACTTGGTGAGGACAATGAGGTGGAGGAGAGGGCTACCAGACATGATTTGGCTTTGTGTGGCTGCTTACAGGTACACTGACTATAATTGAATTCTGACAATCTTGAATTACAACCCAGCCAAAGTTTGTTTAATTCGGTGTTTTGAGATGAAAATATAACCTTTGCAGGCAGGGTCATAAATTGTTTTTTGTCAACTTAATGCTGATGAAAGCACAATTTTAGAAGGAAAGATACAATAAAAGGCACATGTGAAAATTTCAGCTAAATACAGTCTGCAAAAAACTGCAAAAACTGTCACTGTATTTTCACTAGAATGTTGAATCCATCCACATTTAGCGAGATGACAGCGGGTACCAACCGCATTTATGGCCGCAGCATAAGTCAACAAACGCCAACCTTCAGAAATCTGAGAAACAATAAATTTATGCATGAATCATTTCTCAGTTTGAAATGTTTTGGGGCGAACAATTTTCCAAACAATATTTCTTCAAAGGGAATCCTTTCTCAAAATAGTTTGTACTATCAGCAGCTGCGGTGCTTCTCACCTAGTAATTTTTCAATGGTCATTCATTTTCAGAGCATTTATCAATCTATGACCCTACCTTTAAAGACACCTGATTTTACAATGCAAAAGGATGTCTGGGTTGAAGTCCCATCAGAGCCATGCACCGAGTATACAGCTCTTAACATTGGTGCAGGGCAAAACCTAACACTGTAAATAAAAATTAAAACTTTTGATTTTAAACCCATACTTCAGGTTAATCTTCCATGGGAGCCGTCACCCGCCGTCAGGGACATAGCAAGCGGCAAGGTGAACCTAGACGGAGAGACCAGTATTCTAGCCCTCATTTATCAACACAGCTTAGTCATCTGGCGGTATTACGAAGGCACAAAAAAGTGGGAGATACTACAGTCATGGGTTGTACCGCAGGTAAAGCCATGCAGTGATCAGGGCCAAGGAAAAATCTTGCTTAGCAGAAACAGGTTACCAGCCGAAATTCCATGTAATATATATTGTTTGTGGCTGGTTCCCTGTAAAATTTTGCTTAGCAGAAGCACCATTTATTTGCTAAATAGCTTTATGAAATTGGGCCCTGTTTTTACACAACTATCAAAAAAGCCTTCGAGAAAGACTCTGCTAGGGTTGAAACGTCAGGCCATTAACTATTTTTTGCAACTATCGATACCGACACATTAAACTCAAACATTCCAAAATCCTCCAAAATCCTATTCAGTAAGTTGGTTGACTTGTAGGCTATGGGGCTCCAGGCCCAAATCACAATTGCTTATCATTGGGCTGGTCATATCAATCTCATCCAAGTCCAAACATTTGGGTGTTGAGATGCCGTGAAGTGAAGTTTGGAGGATACGGGAGGGTCTCTAGCCAAACTAAAAAGCCAAGTCATTTTTAATAGACGTTAAGTTACTTTAAGTTTATCTTTTTGTTTGTCTAACATATTTTATTGGATTTTATTACTGTGTATTTATCGGCAGCCAAATGCCTGAGGGCAACAGTGATTTAAATCACTTTTTTAGTTCCTGTCATCAGTTAGTGTCTCTTGTATTGTTTGTTTTCTTGTTTTTGTATGTTGTTTGAATGATGACAAATAAATAATAATAAATTATCCTGGAGGGTCAGAGTTATTTGTTTTTGTTTATAATGTGAACTAGAATGATCGCTTATCATGGTGCAAACCGAGAACCTGTGAAAAATGTTTTTACCATGTTAAAGATTCATTGGGTTACTATCAAATATGAACAAAGAGTTATTTTTGTTTATATACTGGTTTAACAGGAAGAGGAGTTCAGCTTGGTTAAGTGTTTGCCCTGCAGTAAGCAGAATGGAGTGTCTATGGTAGTTGCCGGTAATTTCGCCTCTTGTGCTGTCAGGTATGAACTACATCAACACGTCTTCAATATTTTGTTTTGCTTTTAAACTTATTGTGGAATATAAATTGGATGAACCTATCCCAGTCATTTGACGATTAAGTACGTTACCTTTGGTATTTCATTAGCAATGCCTTGATTCGACTAATAATTGGTGTTTGTGTGGTTTTGTGTAGGATATTGACATTTGACACATTGACGGAGGAACTTCAGAAGTTGGATGTGAACCTGCCCCAGTCACTGGACAATCAGGTGCCTTATCTTCTATGTACTACTACTAGTGAGCAGGATTTCATCCTTGCAGTCAAGGATACCAAGAATAAGACTACTGTGTATTCCGTCCAAGCTTCTACAGAATCAAGGTAAACAAACTTCCCCCACTGCCCCCCTCCCCCACCCCCCATTTCACAAATGTCTTCCCTTTATTTCTTCTACAAGGTATGAGGAGCTATGTTCGAAATATAAGACCCATTTATTTACATAGCACCATGAATGGTTTACAAGGTGCTGTGGTGCAATCTGCAGCCAACCAGGCCAGAAGTTACCGAGGTGAACCCCTTCCCTTAACGATAGTTAAGAACTGGGTTCTTTTGCGAGCTTTACACAACACACGGGACGTATGGCTTTATGTCCCGTCCAAAGAACAAAGCAATAATGGTCAAGAGTCTTGCTCAAGGACACAAGTGCCACGACCGGGACTCGAACCCACACTCTGCTGATCAGAAACACCAGAGCTTGATCAGTCCAGTGCTCATGACCGCTCGGCTGGGCCACGACACGCCATAAGGTGTGCCCTCATCTGTTGTCTTCCAGTTTGACCTGAATAGCTTTTGCTCATGTGTACATGTTTGTATTTTTCCATCATTTTGCCTTTGAAGTCCCCCTAATAAAGTTCAAACACTGCAGTGTCAAAACAATTTTCATGATCAAAACTTCAAATTTGAATTTAATTTGAAGTCAAATTATTTTATCAAAAATACTTGCAAACAAAACCTTTTTTTCAGGGATGTGCATGTAGTTAACTTAGCTACTGGATGCAACGCTGAGTTGACGTCATTACTGACAGTTGAAGATACCGCAGGGATCGTCATGGCAACCACATCGCACAATCACATACTTTTATGGTAAGAACACCACTTATTGTTTTGTTCACAGTAACTTGCAGCTCAAAGGTTTGCTGATAATAACAAAATGTTATCGGTAAACATCGTAGACCAAATATGTATGTAGAAGAAACTACACTTTGTAACATTACAATCCGGCCCCTTCAACGGTAAAGTTCGAAGCCTGTAAAATTGTGTGTGTGTACTTAAGAAATCTGTTATTTTGAAGGTGTTTAAAGACAGGCGAGCTGCTTAAAGATGTCCCGATCAAGCCAGTTGCCAGTGGATGTCGTGTGTCTTGTCTTAAAGCAGTTGCGGAATCGGTAAGCACTGAATCTAGAAGAATCTTGTCGACAGTACGTCTCAAACAGAAATAACAACCAAAGGGTCTTTGCTATTTTTTTGCCTCCCCTTACAAAATTTTTGCAGAGAAATAAATTATGTCACTATGATGGTCTCCATTATAAACTCAAACGCAAATTGAGTATGTTTATTATATAGAAATTGTGGTTGTGGTTAATTACTTCATAAATAGAAATACGCACATTAATAAGTACCTTGTGCTCTCTGATTGGTCAAAGACTGGTCATGTGGAGGTGTATTAAAATGTGATATAAAGACCAGCCCTGTGAACTAGCAAATTAATGGCCCTTTAAACAAGCATACCTGTAGGAAAATTGTTCTGTAAGAGATGTGTAAGAGATAAGAAATTGAACAGCCTAAAGAATGGCCCTTGAACATGAATAGACGATTGGCTCGGTCCATTAACAGCGGCCAACCACCAACCAAGGTCATGACCATGCAGACAAGACCAGCTCCTCACACTGCTATTGCCTAATGAAGCATTCTGACAATGAGTGAAACTGAAAGGAATTTGTCAAATTCGCGCCAAATAAAATGTTAACATTTTCTCCATAATGCTGTCTTCGTAGGGTTTGCTATTTCTAATTCTCGTGTATCGTGATGAAGTCGGTGATCCAGGAGTAAAGTGTAACAGCCGCATCGGTGCTATTATAGCGTTCAACCCACACACGGACAAGATGCTGACGATTATAGACTACGCCCTTCCCAGCCAACATGAAAATGCCAGGTATGGTGAAGGATATACAGTGCGAGTAACGTTTCGGTCTCTAGTATTTTCTTGTTGTGCAGAGAATTGTACGTCGCAGGGTTTTTACTATAAAATTCACCTAAAAAGTAGTAATGGTCTTATATATTCAAAAATAGTTTACCAATATCCGCCCGACTGGTCTCAGTCCATAAACACTGTTCTACTTAAAATAGAATCTGCAACACTGTTGACTAACCTACAAGGCCTACTCAATACTTCCCCCCCCCGATCCCTGTGAAAAAAAATCCACAGGCATATTACCTGGTTGGGATTTGAACCCACGACCTTTGCCATTCTAGAGCAGATGTCTCACCACTAGACCACTGAGCTTTCCTGGTAGCTAGAGGCAGTTCAAATCCTATTTTTAGCAGTGGTACTGCAATGATTTTTAAAGATGTTAAATTTGCATACTGAGATGTGAGAGTATACATTGATTTAAAGCACTGTATACTCGGCACTTTGTTTTAAATGTTAAAGTAACATTGATCACTCATTGTGGCGTGTCATGGCCGAGCGGATAAGAGCACCGGACTCAAGCTCTGGTGTTTCTGTTCAGTAGAGTGTGGGTTCGAGTCCCAGTCGTGACACTTGTGTCCTTAAGCAAGACACTTAACCATTATTGCTTGTAATGCACGTAAAAGAACCCAGTGCACTTATTGAAAAGAGAAGGGGTTCGCCCCAGTGTTCCTGGTTTGATTGGCAGCATATTGCGCCACCGCACCTTGTAAACCATTACATTGTGCTATAAATGCATAGGTCTCATACTTCAAAACGTAGCTACACATACATGGCAGGTAAAAATACTGAGCGCCTTGTATCCTTTGGCCAAAGGCGCTATATAAATACAGTTATTATTATTATTATTATTATTTTTATTTTGAGAGAGAAATATTAAGAGAAACTGAAAATCAAAAAACATTCATCACAATATTTTCATGTCTCTTTTTGTTTCAGTCTTGTAGATGGCGTCATACACAATGCCACTCTACTGGCCAAACTGTCTGACGGCAGCCTCCACCAATGGGAGATCTCCACAGGGAACCTCCTGAATTATTCATCAGCCAATCCTACCAATCAAAGCCTAAGGAGCGCCCAACTCTGCAATTCACAGGTGGTCTTAATTGGAACTGATCACTACCTGCAGATGTATGATGAATATTCATGAATGGGCGGGAGCTGCGCATTCAATACACAAGTCTTGTTTTTACATGACAGAGAATAAACGACAACACTCCAAACTGAAAAGAGAATAATTTTTGTTCAAGTTTAATTAGAATCAGAATATTGTATAATGATTTGTTTCTTTATGCACAATGAAATCACCATTCTTTATATACTAGTACTACCTAGAAGCTGATGAAAGTATCATTTTCACAAGTATGCATGACAACGAAATAGAACACATCAGGCAGTAAAAACACATTCATTCTGTCTCCAAGCAAAACACCATCCAGATAAATATGTGAAATGATAGCGCTTTTTTTTTTACACCTTGTACGTTGTGAGATTCACATGGATAGCTGTGGGAATCACACGGATATATGTGAGTGTCACACAGATAGCTGTGAGTGTCACACAGATAGCTGTAATATCTTTTTTCGGTTTCCAAGGTGGCAGCCTCTCATTCATTTCACAGTAACATTGTATTGTAACGCACTACTGACATTATTTATTCTAATTCATTATAATTATCTTAAACCAGTTCTTTTTTTTAAACTAGCCTGAACATAGAATCTTCATGGTATCAAAAATAATTTTTAAGATTAAACAATAATTTCATATTTGTTGATTAATGCGACTCACTCATTAACATATAATTACAAGCTCATTAATCGTTCTTTCTGTCTTTCATGATGTCGATCGATATGAAGTAGTTTCAATCCCAACGTGTGAGCCCAACTTGGAATCCCACCCAATTAAAGATGCATCCTTGTAAAAATAATATCAAACAGTCTCACTGTGTGAAATTCATAAATGGAAAAATCTCAAACTTAAAAATATCTATGTCTATTTTAAGCGTAGAATATTAAAATAATTAACTCCAAAATATAAACAACCCAGTAAATATACTCATTCATATATTTATTTAATATACAGCACTTACTATAGATTCTTCAACCCAACCAAAGCCGTACACAGAAAAAAAAAAGAATGACAACTTCAAGATATGTATCGTTAAATACTGTAGAAATGTGTGGTATAACTTTTCAATAATTATTATATACTTTCTAAAACGGCAGAGGCGAATTAAAAAAAGTCTATATCCTAACGATGCTATATTTGTTATTATGATATAATCTTTATACACACTCATGGATATAAATGAAGTAATGGATTCTAATTGAGCTACAGATTTATCTCAAATGGTTTCACAACCACAGGCATGCATTGAAAGAAAGTGCAGATTTTATACAAAGCGTTCGCCTATAATTTGTTGTCGTCCGCATTATACGTACAAATGTACAACAGGTCCCCTGCCCCTACGCCATAATAGAGGAAAAAAAACTTGACGGAAAGGTGAAAATACTCCATGGCATAAATTGAACATTTGACTTAGAAGAGAAACTAAAAACAATCCATGTAATTCAGCCAGTTTTATGGACTAGAAGCGAAATATTCGCACAAGATAACTTTGAAATTCTGAAACCCATATTTCCCATTATGAAACAATTAAAAAAGAATTAGTATTGTCAAGATAATGAGCTGGTCCCAAGTACTTTGAGCATGTTACAGTGTCGGGGAACCAATCCAAAATGGCCGCCAACATTTTGTAAAATAGGACTTTGCTTCTTTAAAAACCTTAGCTACTTTTAGGTATAAATTTGATTACAGAAAACAGCACAGTGATAGCGATAAAACTCTGCATGTTTATGTAGGCTGATCAATGCATAGAATTACAGCAGTACTGTACTACATTTTGATATATAAATATTCAATGAAATTAGCCACGGTTCTAACTGTTCACCTTTGGGGGCATTCACAAGTAAACTATTCCAATAAGGATATACTTCTACCCCAATTGGAACCCTTACCTCCAAATGAGGATATAAATGGTCCACAATCAAGATATCCCCAATTGGGATACTCTTCTATCCCAATTGGACCCTAGCCCCAATTGAATGGTCCATAACCAAAACAATCCCCAACTGGGATATACTTCTACCCCCATTGGAACCCTTACCTCCAAATGAGGGTATAAATGGTCCACAATCAAGATATCCCCAATTGGGATACTCTTCTATCCCCCATTGGAACCCTTAACCCCAATTGAATGGTCCATAACCAAAAAATTCCCCAACTGGGATATTCTTTTACCCCCATTGGAACCCTTATCTCCATATTAGGATATGAATGGTTCCCAAATCAGGAAATCCTCAAGTAATCAACCAAACTATCCCAATTGGGATATACTTCTACCCCAATTGAAACCTCCATCACCCAAAGAAGGTATCACTAAACCATTGGGTGACACCACCACTGAAAAAAACAAAAACAAGACTAATACAATAATTGACAGTACTGAAAACAAAACCCAAAAGACTTGGCCCTTGTGTATTAAAAGTCAATATTCAAAATAACAGAAAAGTTCTTGAAAAAATAAATTGATAAAAAGTACATCCTGAAAATAAATGACTAGACTTTACATTTAGATACTTTAACCCTGTGTGAGAACAGGAATAATAGTTTTTTTTTAAGGACTAGCCCTCTCTTTTGCAATAGAAATACTGGACGTTATCAACAAATACTTCAAGATGCTGTTAACCCATTGGAAAAAAATCCACAAATTTTACACTTAGAAAATGAATGTTTCAGTTTTATAGTGAACTAAAAGATTGCATTAAATTTTGCGCGGAGACGTTTCAAACAATTTTAATATTAAAAGTTCGCATTTTGTCATGCTTTGAATGTCAAAATTGCAGGGGAAAAATCTTTCCTTTGCCAAAGGGCCAACTAAATGAGGAACAGGTGAGGTTTTTCTCCACTGGATAATTTATAGTACAAAGGTTAAAAGAAAATTTTCAATTCAACATTAGATTAAGGCCTCCTGCAATAGTGTCAGGGTGAGACCAATTTCAAAATATTGTTGTTTCCCGTTCAGTAGAAAACTAATTTGCAAGATGATAAAATATAAGCAGTTAGCAAAATATATTGTGCAATGTTGGAAAAACTTGTCTATCTTAAAATTACACTAACAGCTGTTCATACGACTACCCTTGTATGCGTTTACGGTGATTACTAAAAACTAACCCCAAATAAACAGGTACAATGCCTTTATGGAAATGTGGAAATTATCTTTTTTTGCAAAGTCCAATATCTTAAATTTGAAATTGTTTATTTCATACATTAGATTATATCTATGAAACAGTACTCGGTTTCTTTCGATTGGCCTATTTAGTTCACTTTCTCTTTTTGAAACTCACAAACTATTACAGTTTAGAAATGGCTCACAGCAAATGTGGTTAATACGCCTACCGATGCGGATATGACTCATTGCACTCCTCTAAGTGAAAGTGTTGTGATTATGTGGCGGTTTTGTTATGATAAAATAGTTTCAATGGAGACTTTTGAACGCTAGATGGCAGCAGACATACCAGGTAAAGCTCCATTGTTTACGTAGTTCTAAGCATGCGAACACTTTGCCGAGAATGGATTTACTAGGTAAGTCTGCTGCCACCTAGCGTCCCAAAAGTCCCCCATTGTACCTATCCCGTTTAGATGGAGCACTTGTTTACAGCCACCACATACAAAAAAGGATTTATTTTACCTTTGTTTGTGCAACATGGGCTCAGGTTTCTACATTTCAAGACGGAATACTGGAAAATGTTTGCCCCTCCCCCCCCCACTTTGTTAAATCATAAAGTTATCTTTTTCTTATTGAACTGTACAGTGACCTATCTACCAAAGGATAATATTTACAAAGTGCAATGAACTTTAAAAATGGAATGTGATAAATATTCATACAGAATAAAATTGACATTTTCAAGGTCTCTAGGATTCTAGTAAAATTTTAGAACTCTGATTTGTAAAGTGTAACAAAATCTAGGAAACCTAAACAGTGCTTCTCTGAATAAATTTAAAAAAAGGTGATTTGAATGTGGATGGTAACATGATGCACTAGGCATCAGGTCAGTTTGAATTTCTATTATTTTTTTAAATATTTTTTTTTATATTATGTAAAATTTCAGATTTACATAATTTTCAAGGAGTAAGATACTTAGAGATAGCTCCCACTTGATGTCACACAGTGTAAAGCCAGCCGTCTTTACGGGAAATGGTAATCATTTCATTAACGCACGACTATGCGTTAAGCGTAAATACCACGTTTGGCACACAGAAGTTTTATTGAGTTCCTTGCACGATTGGTCGGTGAACCACTTGGCCGCGTAGCAAAATTAAAACAATTGACACAGCTCCGAGCCAAAACCCAAGCTGCCCTAACCTAAGATGGGGGTCTATCGGGAGCTTGTTATACATATTTGACTGTCCCACAAAATGAGAACAATCCAAATGTGTCTAGAACAGATAAACAGACAGCCAAAATGTACCAAACGAACAGATAAATTTGCTTGATTTCCTTACACTTCAACAAATTTTTGTGAACTCTCAAGAGTTTGATTCCATTAAAATATATTTTCCAGTCAAATTTAGAGTTATGAAGTAGAACAAATTTTCAACAATACTGCTGACTCACTCTAAGGAGCATCATAATGTATCGATCTATTGTTTGTACGCAACCATTAGCTCCGTTATCGAAAAAGGCCAAATTTCATATAGCTGCTAAGCATATTCCTCAGCTTAGCAAAATTTTTGTGGAAAACCAGTCACAAGTAATATACATTACATGGTACTTTGGCTGGTAATCGGTTTCCTGTTAAGTTTTGTTTTTCTGTGCGAAGTAAATTTGTTCACTTTGGAACTTTTATGAATTTATGCCTAGTTCTGGTTGAAAAATTAAGGAAAAACAAAATGTCTGCCCTTTGACAGAAACGAACTCCACTTTTATAGAAAAATTTAATTGGACCAGAAGAAACATAAGGGAATACTGCTATTTTCTGTCTGTCTTTTTTTCTTCTTTTTTTCTTGTATTTACGAATTATAGAGCTAGTTTTTCGAGACTTACCGCAAACGCACCTATAGTGCTAACTACACCTTAACGAGTGGTAAAATTAGGATTGGTGTAAGTGAATCCGTCAAACTCCGTTTGATCCAAGTTCATGATGAACAATTTGTCGGTCGGGGTTAGCACTGGTTCCTCCCGAGTGAACTCCTTGTCAAAGTTACTGACGTCTTGAGATCCTTTCTGCATTGTGATGGGCACCAGGGAACAAAAGACGAGCGATGATGGACGGTGGGGGGAAAATATTGTTGACGGAGACAAGGGGGGTGTGGCATTAATCGAAAAACAAGAGGGCGGGATTGAGATGAAAAGACAAAGCATAATATCGTTATTTACAGACCATATTCCCCAAAATATACATCCATTTATATATATATAGCAAAATCTAACCAACTTAAAATCATATACAATTCAAGTTATCGGCAGGTATCTGGAAAGGGTGTCAAAATTGGCTGAAAACTCTAAATCTGTGGTAACTTTCAAAACACTTCCAAAACAAAGCGTAATGTCCACATTAGAAGCAAGGGGACAAAAAGACACCCAGACAACCCCCTCGACTAACATAACTGTAACCAAGTCATCCCAAACAACTTCTACCCAATGGATATTTACCCTCTATGCTGTTGTTTTGGTGGACCTTCCTGCAAGTGCTTTGGCTCCTACACATTCTACACCTATACGTGTTCTCAACCCTCTTCCTTTAACGTTCATGGCTTAAGAAATATTGACTGTTTGCACTGACGACAGAATGGCATTTTCGTTCCTGGTCGAGGAACTAATCCACTCAATGAAATTACTGTTTCTTGAGGTACTATTCAATGATTAAATTCATGGTACGGTTCCAGAGATCATCCTTATTTTTTTTTTAAATATGTATATACCTTAAAAGATCAATTAATATAAAGATAGTACTGGTACCAATTCCCCTGAGAATAAAATTTCTGTCTCAAAAACTCACATTCCTGACCCTTGCTGAGGCAAGGAAAAAATTAGAGCAAGTTCGATCATGGACCAGTTGTTGAGAAACTTGATGTAGGTAGCGCAAGCGCACTGAAGTTGAAATACGAATGACTCCTGTCTTCACATGTCAACGTGACCATGAGAAAATGGCGGCGGCCATTTTGTTTACGTTTTTGGCCGAGTTCATAGATAAAAGAGATATGGACGATATTTACTCTCACAAGAGGTTTGGTGTGCCTCAGACGATTGTGGACGAACAGAACCCCCATATTATGGAAAGCTTTAAAAAAAATTAATTAATCATTGGTAATAAAATTAATAGTTGGTGTAATAATAAGTCGGATCAACGTTATAATTTTGTTGTTGACTGGTCCTCTCTGCACCGTGCTATTAAGCATGACCAATGGTAACCAGCAATGTGACCAGCCTCGATAGGCTGGTCGAGCATCGTCTACAAGACTAGTCCAACCATCGTCGATCAGAGTTAGTTTGAACTATGGTTAACTATGGTCCTCGATCGAACTTGCTCCAAATATCATTGTCCTGAAAATTTGAGCACCTAGAACAAATGAAAATCACAGGATCGATTCTCGGTTTTAAACTTGGTGGTTGGAATATTTTCTTCCCATAACCAATGTACTGATGGACTTTTACAAAATATCTTTCATATTACAATTATTAGATATCTGGTGGTTCGTTTGTTATTATTAAGAATCTCTTTTCAGAATCTATTTTGCCTGAATCATTTCTTTAAAAAAAAATTGTATTCTCATAATTAACATAATCATATCAAATCAAATAAAACACAGTTGAAATTGATGGAGAGTTTTGTGTTTTTTTTTGTTTGTAACAAACTCAAAAATATTCTGTGAAGCTCAACTTGTACTGGCATAATAAAACAAGAGAGTACTGTTTAGACTCGATCAAATCACAAGTATTTTCTGAACCAATTATTGCATATAAGCGAAAGCCTTGACTAAAAAAACAAATAAAAAAACAAAAACTCAACATTATCTATAAAGAAATTTATATACAGATTTTCGATAATTGATTGAAGGCGGGATCTCGAGCAGCGAAATTCTTTTTCCGATCCTTTGACTCAGTTCTAATAATTGCAAAATGTTACTGTCCCATCATGTAATGTCGGATTAACTTTGCCTCGTAAAATATTATTAATAATATAATATTATTTTTTTTAAAGCAACTAAAATACAATGGCATTAGTTCACACTCTTCCGACCATGCTTGGATCATTCCAACACACTGGACCTGGTTAAACTGTCATAAAGCAAATTCCTATAAAGCCATCAGGGCCCAATTTCATTGCAACTCTTTACCGCGAAATTTCTCGCTTACAGCCCACAGATTTGTGTGCTTTATAGGGCGCCAAAAGCACAGAATCCGCGGTTAGCAGAGGCATGATATTGGACCCAAGTGGGTTACATAATTGATTGACCAATATGCTGAAGTCTGAAGTCAGCAGGCGGCCATGTTGCCACTCAATTTCAATTGCACTATGAAGTCAAAAGACAGCCATGTTGCCACTCAATTTGAGTTGCATCGTGAAAGAAAATCAAGGCAGCCGGAATAAGAGTCGGCCATCATCCATGTATTGATTTTAGATACAGGGAACCTAAACCAAATCATTATTGGGAAGACAACCCTCTTTTATTTCTGCAGGGAGTGGTAAGATGGCCCAAGGTGGCTTCACCAGTCAGTTTAACAGCGTTCAGTGTGTCATACCATGCATTATTACATGCCATGCAGACCAATCAAACAACGAGGTACAGCACCAGGCAAAACAAAAATTAACCAATCAACGAAACAGACACATCTCCTCATTTCGGGCACTTATTGATAAATGACGGACAAATCATCCTGCAAGATATAAATACTCAGCCAAATAATGATTTCAGTCTATGATTTCAGTGATTTCAGCAATACAGAATACTCATTCGAAGTGAGGATGAAGTGATCAAATCATGATTTGAGCTGACAGAAAAAAAACCACACAGATTAAATATTACCTCAAATGACGTACTTCAAAATTTACCCCCTTGCAAAATACACAGAGGACCTTAATAGTAAAAAATATGCTGCTTAAATGCAACTACTGATGGCTGTTCGTATAACAAGACTAGTCTGAAAAAGCTAGCGTTTGTTATAAAGCGACTCTGGTGTCCTTTTTTTTAGCAAGTGGGACTGTGCTACAATCTGTCAGCAGAGCAGAAAGAATGAAGGGGCATTTTCCAAGCTTCGGCTAGGGCTCTGTCCCCGGCCCCATGCTCCCTTTGATCTTCAAGCACCGTTTCGGAGCTCAAGCCGAGGTTTGGAAAAGGCTTTGTCTGCTTGGTCCACTTCGAATTGATTCTGAACTCCAAAACTTTTCAATATTTTATTTATTTTTTTTTTTTTTGGTCTTCAGAAATTCTTTGCGGTTTACTTTGATTCTTAACTTCTAGATTTCAATAAAAGGTATCATACAAAGTTTTATTTGAAATGTAGTACTGTGGCACATGAGCATCACTTTAGAAAACAGCCAGTTGCATTGATTTCATGTTTTTTATTTGATCAAAATTATTACAGAAGGAATCGTTTTCCTCATTGGTAAAAAACAAAACAAGTTGTGTCAGTTTTGAGACTGCAATTACCTTTTCCACCAACTTTACCCAAACCTAGTAGGTTTGAAAGGTAGAGTTAACTACTTGTTTGCATATTTAAACAAACTATTTTACGTCTGTTTATCGGCTCACAGCATTTACATATAATTGAAAAAACATTTTGAAATTTCCTTCCACATCAACACCTTAATCAGTCCCTTCACGCAGTTGCGGCATGGTGTACTCTAGTATCTGAGACAAACAATGCAGCTCTAGGAAACACTGGTACACAACCATATATAGGGTTCTACGATACACAACTAAAAACAAAAAAGAAAAGAAAAAAGGAACGACAGCATCTTGGAGGGTAAGCGCGTAAGACTCCCCAACCACCACACTACGTTTGTCACTGGAAATAAGGGTTGACGTAGCTGAATCCAGCGAAATCGTCCTCATTCAGAGCTCTGATTATCATTTGGTCAGTCGGGGTCAAGGTCACCGGGTTGTTGGTGAAATAGGGGTCAAAATTTTCGGCGGCCCTGGAGGATTTCTGTCGGAAAGAAAAAGGGGGAAAAGAAAAAAGGAAAAAGCACAAATAGGGGAGGCGTAAAACAATGTCAGGGTACCAGTACACTACTACATAGTTGGTGGGTATACAGTACAATAGCATGGGGGACCAGCTTGTGCTATACAAACTAATGGGGGTGATGGTAGGCTGACATAGGCAAGGGATGAAGATACACGGCCTGATTTCGTTTTGCTGAGCAAAATTGAGCAGGATACCATTTACATATTAGTGTATGTGACATTGTGGTTTGGCTGGTAATCTTATTCTGGTAAAAAGCACTCTGCTTAGCTACTTATTTTGTGCTTACAGAGCCTAGTGAAATTGGGCCCAGATCATTAAGCCATTATCCACTTTAAAAATGTTTTGTCCGTCCCTCGCAAGGTTTTGCTTTGAATAATTTTGCCTTGGCCGTTTGTCATTTTCCCCCAGAGTTCAACAGTCGATCAAAACCAGTGAACTCATAGTTGTCATCTAAAGGTGTCAAATTTTGTCAGATGTCATGTTCTAAACTTCACAAGTTTGAACTTTTATACGAGTGGAACAAACCCAAAACTGTATCCAAACACGTTAATGTGTTTTTCTTCATTTGATCTCATTATGACACCGACATAATTTCAAAGAGCTTTGCACAGAGTCCGTGTGTATCTTCAATCCTTGAGGATGTGCAAAATCTACATGGGCAAAGTCGTGCACGAGTTCACAAATAGTTTCTTGAATTTACAGATTTTGCTTGACAGTTTCAAATTTCTGATGTCAATCCAGTGCAATAACTTTACCCATGTAGAAAAACCATTGGAAATGCTTCTGTCTATCAAGGTACCGGACACCAGGGAAGTATGGGTTATACGTAGGGGTTTCAAATGCTGAAAGGACAGGGAGAAGCTTTAACACTGGGGGGGGGTGGTGGTGATGTCTAATCTATGAATACAAATAAATGAGGAGGGAGTGAGATAACGGGTTCTTTGAAATGAATATCTTCAAATGAAACAGGAATTACAAGGTGGGCTGATTTCAAAGAGCTGATTGAAACAGAAAATTAACACTGAATAAATGTTTTAGTAGAACTTTGGCAGGGAACCAGTCATCCAAAACACAGTACACATGACATGGAATTTTTGCTGGTAACTCTGGCTTAAGCAGCTCTGTGGATGCGGACCTGCTTGGCCCATTACCAAAGTGCTGCTAAGCTGACAACTGTTGCGAAGCAAACATATCAAAGGGAGCCAACCACAATCTGTGTACAAATCACATGGCATACGGGCTGGTAACCTGAATTTGCTCAGCAACTTTGCGAACAAACGCTCTTGCTTTGCAATGCAAGGGCCGATAGCTACTATTTGCGTTGTCGTCACAGTAGGACCCAATTTTATGGTTGCTACTTACTGCGAGAATCTACACCTACAACCCAAAGAATTCTGCACTTTACAGAGGTAGCCATAAGCACAGAATTCCACGGTGAACAGCACCCTGAATTTGGGCTCAAGTCTTTTAGGTTGGTAAGCAACTTGTATCGTTCGACTCTTCCATACAACTGAAGAGTTCTGTACACACACTAGGTGGCAGCAGACTAACAAGGTAAATCTATTGTTCATGGAAATATGCGCAAAATACCGGGTATGTCTACCGCCCTCTAGTGTTCCAACATCTCCCATTGTTTATACAGCTCTTTGAAAAGAATCACCCAAGGTGTACCGAGGGAAGGGGGGGCATTATGGGATACTTTATCGCAAGACTGTAATTATCACTTCACAGATCAGCTACACTAAAGTTGTGCACGAACCACAATGAGCTTATGTCTGTTGGGTCCAGGAGGCAGGCATCAGTTATCAGTGAGTTGTTAAAGTTAAATTATCTACAAAACGAGAGACTCATTGGCAACATGTAGTGATGGGAGACAACAATAACTGTGTCTGTTGCATTGCAACATTGAGGTGCACAAAAAAAGGAAAAGTGAGAGTGGTTTTTGTTATTAACAAAGAACTGGGTGTAGGAGGACATTACTTTATCTAGAGGTTTAACATGACATACACTAGACACAACTACCATTCGACAGAGAATTGTACCTTTCTCTGTTCATCAACTCCAGGAGTTGTAGAAACAAATAATTGCACAGTAATTTTTGTTTTTCTTTTGCACACAAAAAGAGAGAACAAACACGCAGCTGTTTTTGGACAACGTCGTCTTGACTCGATCGTAAATCTTCTCATTTGAGCATAATGACTTACATAAATCATTAAAATGGTCGAATTCTTTTGTGAAAAACCCAAATCCCTCAAAACAGCTTTTAAAAAACCACGAAAACTGAGGTGCAGTTTTGCAAGACTGCTTTCCGAGACAGTTTAAAAGAAAAGAAAAATCCTCAATGAAATCAAGAGCTGTTCCACAGCACTGCGCGCCGAAACAGCCACTAAACTTTCACCAAACTTTCCCTTGTTTCTATTTCAAACAACATTCAAATTGACATTTACTCTAGGAGATTGACACTAGGGGGGAAGGTGAGAGATTTTTTCTCTAGCCTAAGTTTGTGTGAGAAGAAAGAGATTGAGAAAATAGAATAAGCTGTTGCAAACTGCTTACCAATCAAAAGGACCTATGGTATAAATGCAAAAAATTGTTAATGGCCTGACGTTCCGACCCTAGCAGTCTTTCTTGAAAGCTAAAAGGAGCCTTCAGAAAAACTCTGCTTGGGTTGAAACTTCAGGCCATTTACTATTTTTTTAAAGAGGATGGGCCATGGTGATTGAAGTTGACGTTACTTTTTAGTTTTCTGCTTTCTATAATTTGTTGCATCTTTTGTAACATTACACTAACGAAAGAAGTGATATTTGCAGGGAGTTTTTACTGCGTTCACTAGCCCGCCGCCTAAATTTTGCCTGAAAGCGGGGGTGAAAAGAGGCTTGGAAACTGCGTTGTAAACGAATACCCATTCATTCTATAACTCTGTCACATTGTTTTCTTGATAGATATAGGTGTATTTAGGGATGTAAAAATTTTTTTTAAGAGTGACCTCTAGCGTGGCTTAACCTCTTTAAAGAAAGAGATTTTTGGGGGGTTGAGTTCTGTGGTTAGCATGGCATGAATTTAGGCCCAGAGGGCTGCCTTGTTGTGATTTTTTTTCCAATACAATCTGTCGGTTGCTTCATCACCTCAATCCACTAGTCTCGCTGCACAATGCAACAGACTAAGTTATGACACGACTTCCATACTTTCATGTTGATACCAGTCTCCGTGATTAACTACCGATTAGATTCCAACGCATGCATTTCTTCATTAATAAAGCATCCTGTTTCAGTGTAATTTGTCATTAAAAAGTGAGCTGCTAATTTCACATTGTTTGGTTAAGTGAGCTTAATTCGAAAAAAGCAAATCAACGAGTTAGATGAAGAATTACTTTTAAAACAAAACGACTATTTCTAAAGGAAGTACAATGACAGTACGACAAACAAACAGACGACAACACCTGGTGGGAAAATGCCTGTAAAATGAACCCAGATACCACGGAGACACTAGACTAGGGAGTTTACAATGTGCAATCTAACAAAATACAGAGTGACAACGGTAATGAAATCTAATTTCCGCAATTCAGGAACACAGAAAAAAACTCACTCCCAGTTTGGATATTTCCCTTGGTGACACGTTTAGCGGTGAAAACAGAATTGAAAAAAAAAGAAGGCAAGAGTAGAAAACCGTAGAAAACCTTGCCTAGAGAGACTAACAGACAGACAGTCCAACGGACGGACGGACAAACCGACAGAGAAGATTCACTTACAATTTTGGGGACGAAGGGAGGTTGCACCTCCCTGTTGACGAGCTTTCCCCAGTCGATACGACGGAAGAAAGGATGTTCTTGAATATCCTTCTCAGCGTTGGCGCTCCCTAGCCTCTTGGCAGGGTGCTTGGTTAGGAACTGCCAAGACAAATTCAAGACAATGAGGCCGTATCCGAATTGGCGGCTACAGCTATGGCTATGGGTGTTGCTAGGGACGTCCTATACTTCAATGCATGATGATGCAGCGACCCAGCCTTAGCCGTAGCTATAACTGTAGCTGTCAATCCGGACATGGCCTAACAATCGTACTTCTCAAACCAATATAAGACAAAAAAACAGCGATTGTAAAATATTTTGACAACATTTATTTATTTGCATTGACGGTATATCTAAAGCAGAATGTTTCATTTCATTCCACCATTCCTATAAAATTAGCACTTGACCTATTTTTTTTTTCAAATTCGGTTTTCAAGTATGTATCGCACAATTACCCACACACAACCCAGCACGTAGTAAATTTTGTCTCCTTTTTTAAATAAGCAACACGCAAAAATATGAATGCTTATCGACACTGTAAACCAGCAAGGACTTTTCTTGGACCTATTTTTGTTTTCTAAGAAAAGACCCCATCAGTGTTGTTCACAAAATCAAATCGAGGATGTCCTCATTTTCTCAAGCCACTGGGATCCCTTTGTCAAAAATATGTAGTGCCAACAGGTACACACAATCATTCCCCCGGTTTAAAAAAATTGTGTAAAAGGTTGGTTTTTTTTCTTTTTCTTTGGAGGGGGGGGGGGGGGTTTCCAGATCAAAGTGTTCCCCTTGATCTACTTTTTTTCTGTAATTTCTTCTGCCGTGTCGATCAAAACCTCTTCTGGTCGGCACTCTTACTTACCCCTCTACAGATAGAGACAGCCTCTTTAGACATGGACTTGGGGTAGGAAACATTATGCTCCATGATGGACTGGAATAATTCATCTTCATCTTCGCCGTCAAATGGAGGCTGTCGGGGAAAAATCAAACATCGCACGGTGAAAACTAAAACTAGCTCGATGGGGCTCATTATAGGACGATGACAAAAAGAGATCACTGGGAGGTCAAAGGTTAGCAGGCAAAATGTGTATATGCATCTAATGAATAAAAGATAATACTTCAGCATTTATTTCTTTATTTGGATAAGTTAAGACAGTTCACACTATAATACTTGGTTGGGAATTATCTCCCCCATACAAACGTAAGACTGAGAAATTGGGGCAATTTGTGTCAGGACATCGGTTTAGTTTGGCGTGCGATTTATTTAGACCATGTAAACTATGACATCGCATGTTTACAAAAGAGCCACAGAGCCTTGACTTCCAACAGACACGATTTGTACACAGCTCAGCGGGTGAAAACAATATATCTGATATCTCATGGAGATTGCACTGTCTGATTTTCATCAACTTTTGATATGAAGAAAAAAGGCACACCTCAAAGCTTGTACTAGCCTTTATTTCTATAACAAGTGGAAAATATGACACAAAATGTAAACATTTTCCGTATCACCCGTGTAAGGGAAACTGACTGGGTAGAATTTTGTATATTTTTGAGTTGAGCAAAGAAAAATTAACTGGAGCGGGACTTGAACCTGCGACCTCCAGATTAACTGCCGACGCTCTACCAACTGAGTTATCTAGCCTTATGTTTGCCGGCTCCCTAATTTGTTGATATCTTTGTTCAAGGGCGCCAGTCAGTAGCCATTCAGCCTGTAACTGCCATATATAGTTTGGGGGTATTTCAAGGGACCATGGAGGCAATGAGTAATGATAAAGAGGCAATGACTGGGGAAATAGAGGCAACTGCCTCCATGAAGTATCAAGCCTGAATAAACATAAACAAGAAAGACAAAATGGGTGATTTTCTTACCTGACCAGCTAACATTTCATAGAGTAATACACCATAAGCCCACCAGTCTACTGCTTTGCCATATGGCTGTAAGGCAACAATCTGTGTGCAAAGAAAAGAATCAGACAAAACAACTCTGAAAAAAAAGCACCACTCCTAAGGATTTAGTCTGGTCTCTTTTTTCTACCAAGCCTAATTACCATACTGCCGAAGGAGATACCACACCTAAGACTGGTATCTTTTCTCTTTCAAGCCTAATCACCATACTGGCAAAAAAGATACCAAACATAGGCTGGTCTCATTTCTCATTTCTGTGTCTGAATCAAGTGACTTTAGATTATACGGCTACTGCCGCTGGCTGCATCAATCAAAAAACGAATATGACTTTTCGCCATTTCAGGCACAGCCGAATACTTTAATTCAGATGCAGCCCTTATCACCATACTGGTAAAAAGATATCAAACATAGACTGCTCTCTTTCTCTACCAAGCCTAATCACCATACTGGCAAAAAGGATACCAAACAAAGATGGCATCCTGACTAGATGAACAATTTAGAAGATAGTCGTGGATTTTGAACCGATATTGGTTCCTGCATGAAAAGAACCGTTGCAATAATGAGAGAGATGCTAAGATATCATATAATGGTGTACTGCAGATCAAAAACTTGTTTCGATCCACCACAAAGCAAAACCTTAAAGGAACATTACAGAATTGGTAAGAAACAAACTTGTAAAATATACTTTTTGATCACAGATTTACATAAAACTTACACGGTCTAATGATGATGATAGTAGAAAACATCCCTTGAAATATTTCTGTCTGAAATACCATGTTTGATGAGAAATGAATAAACTAATTTTCCGATTGATTTTCCGAGTGAGCGTTTTATTAATTTGTTGAATCTATATGATTTCATGCAAATGTGTAATCGGTTTTTCACTATTTTCTCGTGACCCAGATGGCCGATCGATCTCAAACTTCTACAGGTTGTCAGTTTATGGTGGATTACATAAAGTGCTTACACTGCCAGCAACTGTTTTGTTAGCAAAAACCTTTAAACCTTACGGCACCAACCAGAAATAGCAACGCAAATTCTAACCTCTGGTGCAATGTAGTCTGGTGTACCACAGAATGTTCTTGTAGTTTTGTCTTCGGTCATGTCCTCCTTGCACATGCCAAAGTCGGCGATTTTGATGTGTCCTTCAAAGTCGAGTAGGACATTGTCAAGCTTTAGATCCCTGTAAATGACTCCCTTACTGTGCATGTAGAGCAGACCTATACAGATCTCTGCTGCATAGAATCTGTACAAGAGAAAGATATAGCCGAGGCAAAAAATCAAACTTCAATGGTGAAAGAGTTTAGTTGCTATAAATACATATATGTTTTCACTATATTGTGAGTATTTGTACTTCATTTATTATAATAATTATAATGTTTACATTGTCTCAATTAAGCCTTTGTCTACAACTGCAAAGTTTTTAATAAATAAGTATAGAAATAATAATAATAATAATAATTTTGTTGGCGAATTCTCAAACTATTTACTTTCTTAACTTCACATGTTATGGTCAATCTCAAAGAATAATTACCATACAAATTGATGTAAACATAAACATTCGAGGAATAGACGAAATAAACAAGTTGATGAAACTAATTATTAAAATATTAATCGGTTGTAGTTATGTAATCCAAGTTGTTCATGAAAAACCAGTCTCAAACCTTGGAATAAATTCAACACAATTTATGCATATATAAAAATATCTGAAATAGAAATTACACAAGTTAATAAAATACCACAAAAATAGTAGTCCAAACTTTGAAAAGAAGATAAAAATCAAAACAAGACACAGAGAATATAAACACATCAGATATATCACAGGAAATGAACAAAATGTGAAACAATGATCAAAGGTAAAACGATTAAAATAGCAAAAAGTGGCAATGACACAACCCTGGCAGCCTTTCTCTAAGGCTAAGGGCTAATAAAAGAGCCACAGAGTACTGAAGTCATATTCAAAGCAGTGGGGGAAAAGGTAAAGATCAGGGCCCCATTACATGGCTCTGCTTACTGCCGGATCCTGCGGTTGCGATTACCATTCTTCGCTTACAGGACAAGCACCAAATTTCTGTGCTAGCTGTGTAAGCGAAGAATGCCTAGTAATGTCGAGTGCGCACAGGCACGAGTAATAAATTCCCTGGTAACCTGTGAAATATGCTTGACATAAGCGCGGAACTCCCTGCTTTCGTAAGCGCAGATTCTTTGCTTACGGTAAGCAGAGCCACGGAGTTGGGCCCTGAAGTAAACCGGTTTGATGAAGACTTTTCTACGGAGGAAAAACTACAAAAGCAAAACATGATGAAACACAAGTTTAAATACAAGTTAAATACAAAGTGACAATTTACTCTAACAGCAATAGAGAGGGAGCACAAAGCAATTATGACAAGTTGCAAACAATCACAGGCTCCAGTTTTTAAATAGAGCTGCTTAAGCAGAAAATATTGGTTAACAATTTCCTACAAGGCAAAAATGAGCAGGATACCAGTCCCAGATGGTACAAAGGAAAATGGTATTTTGGCTGGGCAACCTTGGCTGCAACACTACGATGGGGCATGGGGGGGGGGGCATTTGCCACCTAAATTATTTTCTTTGCCCCCTAACTCCTACCCCAGTTTTTCCCCAATGGCCAAAAATGAACTTAACCCTAAACCATTGCCCCCCAGATTAACAGGTCTTGCATCGCCCCCGCTGCCCCCCCCCCCCCCCACTTCTCAACAAGAACACTTACACAGCATGAGGTTCCTTGAACTTGCCCACTTTCTGAATCTGAAACATAAGGTCCCCTCCGTTGACGTATTCCATGACGAAGTAGAGTCGATCGGCCGTCTGGAAACAGGAATGCAGCTGGGTGAGAAACAGAGGCTTGCTCTCAAGGGCCAAGACTCTCTTTTCTGTCATGGTGCACTCGATGTCGTCGTCTTGGACGATGACGTCTTTCTTGAGGACCTTGATTGCATAAAGCTCTTCGGTTCCTTTCTTCTCTGCTAGCATCACCTGATGGCGGTCACATGAGGAGAAAGAGGACAGACAGAAATTAGAGTACGAAGATGAAGTTCTGTTTGTGTGGTGAAGATGAAGTTCTGTTTGTGTGGTGAGGATGAAGTTCTGTTTGTGTGGTGAAGATGAAGTTCTGTTTGTGTGGTGAAGATGAAGTTCTGTTTGTGTGGTGAAGATGAAGTTCTGTTTGTGTGGTGAAGATGAAGTTCTGTTTGTGTGGTGAGGATGAAGCTCTGTATGTGTGGTGAAGATGAAGTTCTGTATGTGTGATCAATTGGCAACTCTCAATGACCTGAGATGACCTTGTCAAGGTATCACACAAACGGGAGAAGGGAAGTTCATTACGACTCAAAACCACTCTCATAATAATAATCTTAGCATAGACTAATTTAACTATAATATCTAATGTGAAATAACACAACAACTGACAACGAGTAAGAGAATACACAAGAACATAGAGGAATTGGTAAGTCGATGGATCACCTTGATAAACAGCGGATAAGGATGATAAACATTACGAATACAAGAGCACAAACAATTATTACAATCTACGCACAAAATAAAATCAACTAGAAAGCACGCTGCAGAAATTGGGCTAACACCATTCCTCCAACTAGGGTCTTTTTGAAAAAGAATGTGACAGTATACAAATATAACATGGTTTGAGGGTGAACAGTCGATATTATTAATAGCTCCCCCAGAAATTTGAAGTTGCTGGACTAGTTCCCGATTCGAAGCCGAGGGAACTCGTTTGTAAACTTCAAGTACCGAGACGAGATAATATCGACGGTCTACTCGAAACAAACCATGTTATATTTGTTTTTACTCTACCCTCGTACTTCTCTAGTTTGGCATCATTGAGCTCAGGGAAAGCACGGGTTGACATTTCCGTGTATGCCGCCATCTTTTCATGTGTATGCAGCTAGGGCGATGTTTGCGCCTGCGTACCACACCTATGCGACTGTTTTGAAAAGCGCATGCACAGTAGACTGATTCATGTGTGACACTCGACTAAGTATGCATATTTACCCTTTGCGTGAATACCGGCGTGTGCGCTTGGTAAACAGCAAAAAATAGCACCTGGCACGCGATGGTGAACGGAACCAGTGAGAATTCGGCATTCGATCATGAATATGTATGAGGTATATAAATAATCTCTTCTCAGATAAAGTGGGGGGGGGGGGTTCTGAAAAGAACAAGGGATAAGACAGGTGGCAACGTTTTTACTTTGTTTGTCATCATAGGTCTTTTCATCAAAGCCCCCCTCCCCCCTGCCCACAGTCCCACACCAATAGCTTACCTTTCCAAAGCTGCCCTTCCCAAGTACGGTGATGAAGTTAAAATCGCTGGCTCGCACCATGTCTCCAACGTTGGTCTGCGATATGTCTTTCTTAGCCATGTTATTGTCAAACTTAGTTGAAATCTTCTCCCTCTGTCACATGACAAAAAAATCAGAACAAAAGAGAGATTGTTATTTATAATTTTGAAAACAACATCAGTCGAAAAATCAAAATTGAGTGAACTCATTCATTTCGCGTCTTATCTGATTCTATAGATAGTTCCCAGTAGACGCCATCTTTACGGGCAAATTGCATTTTGGCTTGCAGGTGCGTCAAACGCTCAACTTATTAACGCACCCGCATTGTTCACCAACCAATCCTGCAATGAGTTTCATGAAATGCGCGCGTGTTGCACGCCGTTCTCACACGAAACGCACGACTGTTTGTTCTAAACTGCCCGTAAAGATGGCCGATTTACGTCATACTGCAACCTATCTATAGTTGTTCTTGCTTTGATTTGTCAGTGTTACTGTTTCCATTTCAACATTAGTATTGCATTTTGGTTTACATTTGTTCCAGGTGTCGTAAGATTTTTGAAAGTAAAACATATGCTGTTTCTTGTATATCGTACTGTTTGTTGAGATCTTGACCGTATAAATAATAATAATAACAATAATAATTTCTGACAATGGCTCTATACTGGTCTCTTCGCTCCATGATTTCAGGTAGGTCATGGCGATTGTTGTAATTTTTCTTGAACAGGGCAGCCGTGTTTACTTTTCTCCCGTTTAACCTACTGTAACCAAACCGAGACCAGAAGGGCAGATGAATTTCATTCTTTGTTGTTTGCAAGAACTGTTTTTTATATTATCGCAATTGGACAAACGGTACATGGCCAAAATGTTCACTCCATACAAATCTGCCATGCAGCCGATTTCAATGAAAGTTACACCACATATATATTGCAGAGCTGTGCCATTTTCTTTAGTTCCATTTCATAAAACTTGTCGTAGCCTGCACGGTTTTGTAAAAATGGAAAAAAAAAAAAAACACCACTGATGAGACCGATATCAGCTTTTGAATGAATGCTGCCGCAAATCGCTTAAAAAAATGCACCAAAGTCACCATTTTAAATCACAATCTTTTAGTATCCACAACTACTAATTAACTTTAAAGGAGCATTACAGAATTGGTAATTGTAAAATATACTTTTGATCACAGATTTACATAAAACTTACACGGTCTAATGATGATGATTGTAGAAAACATCCCTTGAAATATTTCTGTCTGAAATGCCATATTTGATGAGAAATCAAAAAACTAATTTTCCAATTGGAGTTTATCGCTCAGTGAGCGCTTTGTTCATTTGTTGAACCTATATGATTTCATGCAAATGTGTAATAAGTTTTTCACTATTTTCTTGTGACCCAGATGGCCGATCGATCTCAAACTTGTCAGTTTATGTATATGGTGGATAACATAAAGTGCTTACACTGCAAGCAACTGTTTTTTTAGCAAAAAACAATTATATAATGTTCCTTTAATATTGTGCAAACCCCCCCAAAACACCCCAGACTAAGGTAGTCAAAACAGAGTGCATAAATTATGCCACATTTATGGCATGAAAATCTGACTTGTGTCACTTTCAACTGTGGAGTAAGATTTGTGAAATCGGGGTTAACTTTGTGGTGGAACTTACGCACTAAATGTTGCACAAGTGGACTTGTGAAATTGTTGTAAAGTTTTGTGAAATTGGTCGACAGCATTGATTGCTGCTGGTATTGGAGTAAAACAGAAAATAAATACAAAATCTGCCTTTTACCTTCCTTCTTTCTTGTAGCTCACTAAGGCTAATATCTTCAGCCACTGCAGGGACATTGTAATACTCTCCTTCATCCTGATTGAGTAGTTTAAACCATCCGTCCATCCCGCTCTTCATCAGCTCCGACACGCCGAACGATAGCGACCCCATGAAGTCATTACGCGAGGTTCGGTCCCAGTCCCATACCTCCACCAATAACCGCCGAGCTTTGTCCTCGTCTTTCAATTTGCTATTTCGGAAACGACCACAAAGTTGCTTTAATAATGGCTATGTTTAAATGTTCACACTTGTTATTGATCAGATTTGTAGAGCGCCCTAATCATGCAAGCATGCTCTAGGGCGCTGAAACAGTCATATGAAGAAATGGCACTAGTGGATAAAAGCTAAATGGTACAATTTATGGACAAATTAAAATAAATTATGAAGATAACTGAATTAAAACAAGTAGGAAGTAAAGAATTCAAATTTACATTTAGAACCTGTAGTCATTAGAGGATAAAACAAATTACCAAAGAGTAAAAAATACTATAACTAATACAAATAAGTTACTGGTCAGGTTAAAACATGTTACTGGTTAGATTACGGTTAGCATAACTTTTTTTTTTACTGGTTACTAGTTTGTTGCTGAGTTTTGTTAACACTTGACTGAAAAATAAAGTAAAGAAATACATGAGGCTTTTATCATTTCAAACGGAGTTACAGAAGAGAACCAAATCTGAAAACTCACAAACTAAAGCTCTCGTTAAACTCTGGGTTGAGTGTTTCTTTAATCGTCTTGGTTTTCTTCTTGCTTTTTCCTTGAGAGTCAGGGATGAGCTTGAGCTTGACGTAAGGGTCGGACAAACCATTTGGATCCATGGGAATCAGGTTCTTCGCTGATACAACTGTAAAGAAAAAAAAGAAGAAGATGGAAAAAGTTAAAGGTATTTTACAGGATTGGTAAGGATAAAAAACATCACTGTTAAATTTTAGTCTGACAGCTTACTGATTATGAAGTTCACACTAAAACCATTTATGTGTGTGAAATATTTCCCTCTGAAATGAACTCATACTCAAGAAAACTGTATCTGAAATCCTTTAAAAAAAATGCAACAGCTGAGTTCATGAAGTTCATACTGAAACTATTTTATATGTGGAATATTTCCCTCTGAAATGAGCTCATATTCAAGAAAACTGTATCTGAAATCTAATAAAAAATGCAACAGCTGAGTTCGGTTGTTTTATGGACAATGTATTTACATGCTGGAAATTGTGCATGGTGTTTTACTATTTTCTTCCGACTCACACAACAGATTAATCCAAAATTTTCACAGGTTTGTTATTTTGCGTTCATTATGGTTGATCACACAAAACCTGAACACTTTCTGTAAACATTTTGTCAGCTCAACCAATCCTGTTTAATACCTTTTAAGTTTGGCAAACTGTAGAATGCTAGAAGAAACATTAGGAAAATCTGGATTAGATTTGATCGAGCTGCTCATCAGAAGAAGAAAAAACTGCTTGCAAGATTCATCTGCTAAACAGCAACTTTTGGGAACCATTTAGAAAATAAGTATAATTCTGTGGTACTTCAGCTGGTTGCCTGTTTATGCTAAGCACTGTTTCTCAAGCTAAGCAAGTTTGTATGCTTAACAGCTTTTCGAAATTGACCCATGAGAGCTGAGAGAGACACAAAGACCCATTCTAGCAGACAGCATGGAAGGCCTGCATGGAGGAGGGGGAGCTAAGGGGGGGTGGGGACTGAGAATACCCCCCCCCCCATCGCTCTAGCTAGCTGTACTTCAACCTTCTTTTAATAAAATCATAGTTAGAAATGTCTTATGTAATGTAAACTCAATAAGTCCCAAACACATCAAGGGAATTGAGGCAATACCTGATAAAAAACTAAATGAAACTTGACAAATCTTGGTCAGTACAGCACTCTATAGAAGGCTCTTTTTTTTGTATTCAATCAAGAACGCTGTACACATGTCACGGTTACAAAACACTGACCCGTTCTAATCACAATCACACATGACAGGAACATGCACTGCTTCAAACAGTTTCCAAGAACGCACCGTTGCTTGAGTAATCACAGGAGACAAACAAGGCCAAAAACTCTGCCTTTATTTAGGGAGGGGGGGAGGGGGGGAGGGGGGAGAGGTGGGGGAAATTCACCTGCCTCACTATACACCCCCTGAGGTCAGCTCTACTAGGCTGCAATTTAGCGTTAAGTCTGAAAAAAGTTCACTCCACAATAACGCTGGCGATCCTTGAGAGACAATACTATACAGAGTCAACACAACATCGATCCCTGATTGGACGGCAAAATGGCCATGAGTTCACTCTGAGTCACCGGAATAGTTTCCCCCGCCGCTTTTTTTTGGTCTCAATTCCAAAAAGGATCTCTCCTCTCTTAAGCCTTCTGCTGAATTTCCCTGGAGCCCCCGAGACTCAGGCTCGCCATTGCCCAGGTCAGTCCGATGACGCTCTTGTTCTTATCCTCCCGATCCGCTACCGCAAATTCGGTTTTCTTCATGTTGGACAAATTGATTGAACAAATCTACATACAAGCCACGTATTAGGTTCGGAATTGATGGAAGCTATTCTGGGACACGGTAAATTGCATATAATATACATGATTTTTTTTCTAACTTTTTTTTTTCTTCTTTCTTTCTGATTGTTTGCTCTTTGTCTCTTATAAATCAACAAACCTAGGTCGTGTGTCTTGTCCATTTGTCCTTGAATGTATTTATTTCGCGGGGATTTTTTTGTCCGCAAGGCTTCTGCTTGTCTAAGCAGCCTCTCCTACTCAATGTATTGTAATTCTCTCTTGATTAATGTACTTGTTGTTTTTGATTCGCTCCCTAATTTATCATGTAAAAAGGTTCTTAGCTTTTACTGAAATGGAAGCAAATGTGAGTAAATTGACCCTGGTATCTGCCTTGACATTTAAGTGAGTATAGCAATAATAATAGTAATAATACAGGGCATTTATATGGCGCTCAACAACAGAATTAAACAAAAAGAAAAGAAGTCAATTTATTCAAACAAACAGATCAAACAGCTCAGCCCACTCTGTTTAAATTGCTTGGTGCCTTTTTATCCTGGTCGCTTTGGTGTGTTTTATCTTTTTTACCCTTTTACTCTTAAATATTTTTTAAATGGTTTTGGTTTTGATGTCCTTTTTGGGCTTGCGTTTTTTTTTTTTTTTAGTTTTAGGCCTATTTTATTCTGTAATTATGTACTTTTTCATGTGACCCCAGGGCCCCCAGGGAGAACAGTTCTTTAATAACTGAAGGGGCTACCCTGGTCAAACAAGAGAAAATAAAATAAAATAAAATAAAGATCATAAGCTGGGAAATCGGTGAGTTTTGAGTTGGCGCTTGAAGGTGGCAGTAGATGCCGCTTCCCTGATTGCACGAGGCAGCTTGTTCCACAGTTTAGGGGAAAACATTTTTTTAATGACCTGTCGGCCCAGCCTTCCTTTTGGAGTGAAGCCCCCTGCAAACTCCAGATCCATCTTTATTGCTTAAGGCGAGATTGTCAGAAATGTAACTTAGAGATTGCCAATTGGAATAATAATACTAAAAATAAAGAATAATACCGTGACGCTATAAAATTCAATATTGGATGAGGCTTGTCCAATATGGATAACTACTGGATACATTGTAGCATCGTTTCCAAACTAATTGTTCCCAGCCCGTTTGTTTAAACAAGGCAAGATCGTGCAACAGTGGACAAGGTTTGTTGTCTACATGGAGACGTCCACAATGTCTAGAAGGAGTTTTTAAGAACTAACAGAGAACGGGCTGGATGAGTTTCAGTGTCTATTTTGTGTTTATTGTGAAAACAATTCAAATTAAAGGAACATTACAGCATTGGTTTTTGCTAACAAAATAGTTGCTGGCAGTGTAAGCACTTTATGTAATCCACCATATACATAAACTGACAAACCTGTAGAAGTTTGAGATCGATCGGCCATCTGGGTCACGAGAAAATAGTGAAAAACCGATTACACATTTGCATGAAATCATATAGATTCAACAAATGAATAAAACGCTCACTGAGCGATAAACTCCAATCGGAAAATTAGTTTATTCATTTCTCATTAAATATAGCATTTCAGACAGAAATATTTCAAGGGATGTTTTCTACTATCATCATCATTAGACCGTGTAAGTTTTATGTAAATCTGTGATCAAAAAGTACATTTTACAAGTTTTTTTCTGACCAATTCTGTAATGTTCCTTTAAGAAGGATCTATGTGTGAGTTATAAAAAAACCGATATTGAATGCATTTTGTTCCCGCATTGTCTCAAAATATAATCACTCGGTGAAATCTGGCCCGTGAAATGGAACAGTCCAGAATTCACCTTGTGATTATATTCTGCGACAATGCACTCACATGCATCCAACGTTGGTGTAGTAATCACACTGTGTGCTCACCAGTCACTTTCACTGTGTGATTTCAGTTGCTATGCTAATAAAACTGTGCGGCCCTTTATCAGGCTTCCGCCATCTTTGTCTTGTTTCCTAGATGTGTAAAAGCAACATGATACACTGAATCGCATTGCACCATAGGGGACAGACTATACTGTCCCTTTCAGCCTCAGTTTGATGAAACGACTTAATGGAAGAAAAATAGCCGTGAAAGCTATCCATCACCTCTCTTTTATACATGCTATATCATGAGCAGCGAGGCCTTTACCAAGCCAATTAGATTGCCAAAAGGGACGAGTGGTTTTGGGGGGGGGGGGTTGGCACTGTCTTGAACATATCTTAAGACCTAGAATACTGAAGAGGGCATTGCTATTAGCAAGTTGACAACATGAGTGAGGAATGTTCTCCTCGAACATCTGAGTTACTGTCATCGAGCCCGTGGGGGTTACCGCTTGGAAAAATTGTCTACACAGCCACGGGGCAATGAATCTTAAAGGGGTTCTCCCCCACAAACTTTCGGCAAATCATCCGCATTGATGCTTTGATAAGAGGGAACCATGTTTTTCTGCTAGGCAACAGAAACAATACTTTTTTCAAATTCATTTTCTTAGCGGATGAGATTAGGGAACCAGTCTAATATGATATCTCCCCTTTTCTGTGCAATGACTGTTGATGGGAGTCTGGGACCCACATTTCCTAAAAACTGCTGCGCAGCAGGAAAAAAGCGTTTATGAAATTTATTGAATGAGCAGTAAAACATCAGAGCACCAGTCCAATAATTTTGTGCCCTATTGTTTCGACGATAGTTTTGGACGCAAATTATCTAAAGCTTCTAAGCAGCAACAAAAAAGGCTAAAAAAAGTTATTCAAATTGCGGAAAGTATCACCAAATCTGACCCTTATGAAATCTCCTTTAAGATTAAAGTCCATTTCCCTTTTGGTATGCACATCACGTTTTGATAAAAACCAACACATCATCGTTGGAAGTTTCCCCCTTCCCCTCCTCCCGCTCCCTGATGTCTTAAACAACTAAATCTGTTGATAAAGACTAAGCCGCTCTTGTACACACCGCTTGTCCCTAAAGATGGGGACAGCTCTCCCGTATCTAACCAAAGAGATTGGGAGCCCCTGCCCGCAAGTACACAACCTCGAAGATAATAGTATTTGTCCGATGTTGTCAGTGGGATTTCGCCCACCTTAAGTGTCAATTTGATTGACAGAGGAGTTCCATCAGTAATTTAAAGAGGATGGTTGCAGTCCGATTTTAATTTTTTGTTGTTGATTTGGTGCCTTTCAGAATTTCAATTTTTTGAAAAGGTTGAGAAACACTCTTACTCAGTTAGCTTCGGAGGACGCGATAAAGCGCAAAACTCTCACACAACGCGCAGTGGTCGTCTTAAAACTGGCATTTGTGTTTCTGTGCGTGTTTGGCGGTGGTCATATCAACACGCCACGTGTGGTGAGGCACTGTGGCAGGTTGTGCGTACACAGGCAACTGTTTCACGGAGTCCCTGTGTTCATAGTTCGGTGACCCCGGTGAAACGGGCACTACGAAACAAATTAACTCCTTAGATGAATTTGTGCCTAATGCCTTTGTCTGAAGACCTGTTCCTTTCACGTATCAATTAAGATTTTGTAAAGACGGATCATGCAGAAGCCTTCATCTCTCTCTGGGATACCGTCAGTTCAACCTACCGTGGGTCAATTATCAGCCATTACATAACGGCTTTCCAATGGTCTGATCGCGCTTCAGAAACACGACCGTAAAAAGAAAAAACGAAACCATTAAAATCTGTAAGCATCAATGAAAAAAGGTCTTCATATGGGTGTCGAAACTGAGTTTTATTGGCCAAAACAAATTATTAATGGATGGAAGAGAAAGTACCTGAAAAAAATTCCGCACTGCGAAAAAAAAGAATTTTGTTTGTTTGGTCGGAACAGAAAACTGACATTGTGGAAACTCTGGGTTTGCGTACCATTGCAAAACCCCAAGGTTACATGCGAGTCAAACCTGAGTTGCTGCTGGTTTAAGTTTTCAATTCTTCCTTATTTCTCAGGCATTGCAAAGAGTGCTTCCATGCGAGTCCATTGTAAATGTGCCGCCAGTCTGTCCGACCTGGTTCCTCCTATCAGGGTGTTTGAGCGTGAAACCAGGCTTTCTGCTTCTTCTCACCCGTACACTCTCGCTTTGCTGAGATGTAGAATAAAGAGCCACTCCAAACAGCTTTATTCCACGTACTGCATCTGTTTGGAACTCCTTGCCTGGTGCACGTTGCCCTCCATCCTACAATCTAGACTGTTTTAAGAGGAATATCACTTCCTATCTTGAGCCTTCAGCTCCCCCGAGTTATTTTCATCCTAAACATTTTCTTCAAGAGCGACTCTTCGCCTTGTGTTGGGAGACCTTCCATAAAAAAATATATATATATGTACATTGTAATCATTAATAATGTATCATGAGAAACCAGTTTTTGCCATGATGCATCTTGACATGTCAAAATTTTTCTTGTAGAGGTTGCTCTTGACCACTGAATATTTTAAACACAAAGTTGAAGGGAACTTTACAGGAACAAAAAGTTTAGTCTGGTGCCTTAATTTACCGTCTACTTTGAGTTCCGTTCCATCGCACGTGGCTTTTAGCTCCAGACGACCTCTTCGTTCTGTATGGTCGGAGCCACAAAGGTTCGGCACTAGCAACTCACATCGTTTGTGTACGTTCATTTCACATGCTGTAGAAGAGAGGAAAAACAAATGAGACAGGAATAATGAGTACATGTAGACCTTAAGCACATGATGTCATTTGAGTAGAGCGCCCTCGGCTAGAGGCCAAAAGAAGGTAGCTCATTGGCCCTTACTGTGCGCCACACGTACAAAGATGTGCGTTTCCATTGTTTCATCATCGTTTGGCGGTTTGATGACGTCAATGCATACCTTCTATTGCCAAAACAATTTGTTTTTCTTATAAAAAAAAATAACTTTTTGAAAAACATAAAAAGACCAAACAGACAGAGCTAGGACAGATTAATAGTAATAACAATACAGAGCGTTTAAAATGCGCCGGTCTCCATCTTAAGATGCTCACGGCACAGCGACACATCAATTAGGCAAGTCTTGAGGGAAGTTTACAATGAAGCCAGTGATGGAGAAAGTTGAATAATGATCCGGTAAATTGTTCCACAACGAAGGAGCAGCAGAAGTAAAAAAAACAAAAAAAACAAACAAACAAACAAAAACTCCAAGTTGAAAAGAACGACTAAAACATTTGTGTTTTGGTCAAAAGGCCAAAATTATTTAACACTCAAATAGATCCTTGTCATTTGATTGGAGGGTTGGAGGTCACGCGGCATTCATTAATCAAATCATTTTGGTACTATTCACTGTGCATTTTCCTCCCATCTTTGGTGACTATTGCACACTAGATCACACCATGTGTTACACACAGCAGTACAGAGCGCCCTCGTTGTGGAGGCCAGAATACAATCTTGTACAATTTGTTTATTCTTATACTTTAATCCTCCAATAAAATGACAACTATCTATTTGGATTGGACATAAAACAAATAACGAATGCTTTGCATTCGTTCAATAGAAAGAATAATTTTTATTCGTTGAAAGATGGAATGCAGCTTGGCTTTGCCTCGTTGAATGGATCATTCCATCTTTCAACTCATGAAAATATTCTCACCATAAACATTCATTAGTTGCATTCTATAGAATTTTTGCATTGCCGTCATCCCGCGATCAACTTAGACGTAAAACAATGACTTAACATGATGGAAATGTGCAGTTATGCACGCGGAGAGCACAGGATGGGCCCACGAGCAACCTTTGTTTGACCGCAATGAGAGGGCGCCCTCGTCTGGTGACATAAGATCTACTTTGCGTCACACAGGTGGATAATTCAAAGTGGTGTAAAGATTTAGAGTCAGTGTTCCGTGATTAAATTGAATCCTCAACTTATTGAAAAAAATCTGTTCATGATAAAAGATGATTCAAGAATCACTCCAAAGTATTACACATTTTTGTTTTAAAACTGAATTTCCCGGGTCCTGCGATAGTCGCTTTAAAGTTGAGCTCACCGTCTGAACTACTTATTACAACGGGAGGAGATGGGGAAAAAAATCACAACTGGGAAACGATCCATCTCTACTAAATTATTCACCGCCCCATTCCTGGAATGTATATGACTCACGAAGACAATGTGTAAACATTATCCATGTCTAACACATGATGATAGACATTTAGGGGAATCGTCCAATGCTTGCGGCCTTCCGCTCTTGTGACAAGCCTTGCATATGAAATAATTGCGCCCCCCCCCCCACTTTTTTTGTGAATTAAACAAAGAGTTATGTAAATACATAAATATATAAATAAATAAAAGAAAGCCTTGTCTCTTTAGTGTGGCAAACCTCATAAAATGTTTGAACAAAGCAAAAAACAAAATAAACAAGATGTCTTGAGATCTTCAAGCACCCCCCCCCCACCCTCTCCTCTTCGTTTTTCTTCTTTTTTATCTTTCTCTTGGCCGGGTCGGCCGACACGCTTCAGCGGGTGGATTAAGCCATATCACGGCCCGTAGCTGCTCTCCTTCCAAAGGTGCTAGGTAATTTCCCAATTACAAGAGAAATTGAGAAAGGGATAAAGACAATGATGAATGGAGAGTCAGTGCAACAATTCCACCAGTGAGGCTGTGACTGATTACTATGGCCTTCTCCGACAGCCGCTCCGAGGTAGATCGGCAAATTTCTGATAATTATTTTTTTTTTCAATGCCCTCGGTGGCAAATTGGTGGTTTTTAGAGTCTGGTTTCCAAAAGGCTTTAGCACTTTGAATGACACTTGTTATCGAGTCTCATGCATATTCAACAGAAAGAAAACAACTTTGAATAACACTTGTTATCGAGTCTCATGCATATTCGAAAACAAGAAAACAACTCGGACAAGACTATATTTTTCTATGAAATCAAATCTTCTTTTTTAAATTCTATTAGTACAAAATTCTTGATAAAAAAAATAACCCTCAGCAATTTATATCAATATGATTATTTTTTCAAATATAATATAAATATTTTGTTAAAATTTACATTGAAACAAAATTAAAACTTGGGGCGAGGATGTTTATAGATACATTAGTGCGACCATTAAATAGGTTTAATGATAACATGAACGTCCGGTTGGGCAAAATTCTAAAATTGTTTACTGCGAACGGAGGTCAAGTCTTATTCTCAGGTTTTCTTTTGTTGATTTGTTGAACTCATCTTCATATTTCATGGCTAAATGATACTTTCCCAACCATATGATATAGTATTTATAGCCATAAACTACGTTAAACTGAAATATTTGAAGGAAAAGAATCGTGCACATGCAGAACTCAATATGGTTGGGACCCACTTTGTCCCGGAAGTTAGAATACACGGGAGACTTGCGCAGTCTATTGTTAAAGCATGGGTTCCTTCCTCTATGCTTAAAGGTATTGTACACTTTTGGTAACAGCTCAAAATCAGTGTCCACATTATGTGTGATTAAACATATGCATGAACAAACAAACCTGTGAAAGTTTGAGCTCAATTGGTCAGCGAGGTCACGAGAAAATAGTGAAAAGAGATCTTATGTTTTCTGTTTTTTCAAATTATCGCGCGCGATAATTCTATTGTTTTACTCGTTTTTCAGAAACGATAGCATTTTAGGCAGAACTATTTTAAGGAACCCTTTCTACCATTACTTACTTTAAATTCATGTAAGTTATGTGTGAATCTGTGTTTTTTCGATCTTACCAATAGTGTACAGGGCCTTTAAAGCAACCGTACTTGATGTTAAATCAAACTAGATCTGGAAACATTTTCAGTCACAAGTTTTAGAAGAATTTTTTTTTTTTTCTGTTTTACCTTCGGAATCTTACTTTGGTTTGATAATATACTACAATGGCATCAAATAATTATAACAAATATTGATACATTTAATATTTCAGTGATTTCATATTAAAAGGTGTCAGTCAGGATTCAGTTTTGACAAAAATTGATCCAAATTGTCCACTTTCAATAACTTGACAAATAAATGACAGACGAGATAGCATCCAAATTACAAACCACAGAGTCCAAAAGACACCCAGTAACCCGGGGCCATCACTTCTGAAATGATCACTTCATAAAATAATTTGGGGTTGAACAAAGAAAAATTGACTAGAGGAGGATTTGAACCTGCAACCTCCAGATTAACATGCCAGCGCTCTACCAACTGAGCCATCTAGCCCTAATGTTGGTGGTTTCCCTATTTTTTCAATAGCTTTGTTCAAGGGGGGGGGGGGTTGCCAATCAGAAGCCAATTAATTTGTAACTGCTGTATAGCCAGGGATCATACCCAAGTTTACGACACAACCTGGGAAGCGGCAGAAAAGAAAGAGATCTGAACCAAATAAAACATGAAATGTCATGGACACAATAGACATTGTTTTGTTTTTTTGTTTTTTTTTACAAAGAGTAATTTTCTGTTAACAATGACAGCAACCCTTTTAAAAAAATGAAGCTTACATGAAAACATGTCAAACACAAAGGTCTGACATAAACTAAACAAATGCGAAAGGTCCAAACAATCCCCAAGGGCTACATTTTTGTATCAATAATAAACCGCCATTTAAATGTAAACACACAATATTTCCTGGAAAAGTCTCCATATTGCTTTATCGCAAAACACATTAAAGGTATGGTCCTATATACATTTTTTGTCTTCAACATAATGCTGTTTATCGGCAACGTAATCAAGAAAGATACGATAAAAGTCACCTGTGAAAGTTTCAGTTGAATACAGTGTCTATACACCTAGGGTTTAACTCTGGTGTTCTGGGGTCGATTTCACAAAGCACTAAGATTCATCTTAAGATGAGTTATTAGTATTACCATAGTGATTTGTATTGTGACATCACTCTTCGCTAAGCAACTGCGATGGATTTGCAGTTACGATCAGTCTGAAAACTCTTTGTGAAATCGAGCCCTGGTTCACAAGCAACCTTGTAATATTTACAGGTTTCCTCAGGCTTGCGAGCTACAGTGATTAAGTTCATTTATGAGGCATCCTTGGTTTCATGACCAGAAATGTAAATTAACAATACTTGTTGAGAAAACAGGAATAAAAAACAGTGCACAGGTATCCATCCACGTTTAGCGAGGCGACAGCCCGGGCACCAACCGCATCTCTGGCCGTTGCTTTCACAAATGGACACCGCGGAAAATTGGAATGTCCAAAAGTCGTCTTCAGGCGATCTTTGGCGATTGAATTGGTTCAGCATACTTTTATTGATTTCTAATCAATGGGGCATTTCAGATGAAATAATTTCGCAGGATGCTTACTTACCATTAACCATCTTTATAGCAAGTAGGCTTTCAGATAAAAATTACAGATTTTTTTTTCCAAGGGTCATATTACAAAAGTATGACCTAACCTTTCAAACATTTAACAACAACAACTTTCACTCCAAGCTTTTATTTTATCAGAAACACATTTTGTGCTCATTTCTGAAATGTAAACCACTGAGTGGAGACCAAATATTTTGGTTTGAAAGGACAGCTAAATTCCTCTAGTTAATCAAATTTAGCTATTATTATTATTATTATTATTATTGTACATTTCTGGTACTGCAACCAAGGGTATAAACCTCATAAGGGAACTTAAACACTGTAGCTCGCAAGTCTGAGGAAACCTGCAAATAAGGGTGCTTGCTATGAACCAGAAACACCAGGGTTGACCCTTACTCTTCCATAAAGTGTTCCGAGTTCTTTTACATGTACTACCAATCCTACACAGTACCTACGGCTTAATATCCCATCCGAAGGACAAAGCAATTATGGTAAAGTATCTTGCTCAAGGACACAAGTGCCACGACCGGGACTCGAACCCACACTCTGCTGATCAGAAACACCAGAGCTTGAGTCCGGTGCTCTTAATATCCGCTCGGCCAGTTGACTTCATCAGAGATAATGAAATTCTCAAAGTGAGCAGACAACATTGGGTATTTGTCAGAGACCAGTATCCGCACATCATGTGACCCAACATATACATGAAATAATAAACCTGTGGAAAGTGTTAAGCTCAATCAGTCTTTGTGAAAAAAAATCACCTTTATGTTTTCACCATTTTCAAACATTGGGTTTTGAACTAGCGCAAGATCAAAACTAATTGCTTCAATCATTCTTCAAAAACTCTAGCACTTCAAGCAAAATAAATTCAAGGGGAAGTTTTCCACCACGACCATCTTTCTACCATGTAAGTTATGTTAAAATCTGTAAAAATTTATGTTTTCAATCTTACTAATGTTGTGCACACCCCTTTATTCAATAGTTTTCCTCGAAAATTAGGAAACATAACACCTTTAATGACGAGTGCTTTTTTTTTTTTTAAACAAAATATGCCCTCATGCTATTTATTCTGATTGTCTCTGAATATAATAGTATTCATAGCACACTACGTCGCTCGTCCCATCGGGCACTCGCTGGAGTGCTTGACTTTCCCATGCAAGAAGCTATTTTGAGGGGCCGACGCTAATATGACTTTAGGAACCTTGGGACCGGCTCTCGGGGAACCAGTGACAGGGTCCGTCTCACCGTCAAGTGTTGTGATGCTCTACTGGGGGGGCAAGCCAGGACATGCATATATGCTGGGTGGGATAGCGGGGGGACATATGTTTGCACGGTCTTAATTCATTTTTTTTTTTTCAACATGCTGGCAAACAATTGACTGAGCGTTTTTGCAGGATCCAGCCGGCCTACTTGAATGTTCCCAGGGTTTTTATAGGATCCAGAAATTTCGCTTAAATTGAGTTACTTCATCTGCTATCTCTACTAGTTTACCTAATGTAATAAATGGCCAGGGATCAAATTTTAAAAAAACGAACATGGTTATAGAGGTAGTTGCTGGGTAAGAATCGTAGCTTTCACTGTTTTTGTGAATACAGGGAACCAGATAATCGAGATAGATGCCACAAGCTCAAACAGCACCCTCACTGAGGTCAATGAAGACCTATCATTGGCTGTGAGTCGTGCGTGGCACATGCATGCGTCCATTGTTTGACCTTAGCGATGGCGGCCTATATGCAAGGGGGGTCTGTAATTTTCCCCCTACTTGTATTATTGAATCACCTTTTTTTCATACACAAGGCTAGTGCTGTTTAATGTGGTCAGAGAACGTTGGTTAAAAATACTTGATGAATTGTTGTGTTAAAGTGGTGCTCTGTGTATGTTGATCTCTTTTTGAACTGAACTGTAGAAGTTCCTAAGATATGAACGATTTTAAAGAGGGGCTTCAAGGTCAAATTAATTTTTGTGATGCACTCATTTTCCAATAGAAAGAGTCCTCATGAAAGTGGGGAGAAAAAAAATCCAGTCTCTAAACTGACATTAAAATGGTGTATATTGTAAATGAAAATTCTATTTTTACTTTTTCAGAGCAAAATTTGGAACATGACATCATCGGACGTCAGAAACAAATGGGTCTACACAATCCAAAGAGGAATTTCTGCACCAGTCAAAATAAGGTCAAATTCAATGCCGTTTTGATTGAATATCATCAAAATTCAGGAATGAACTAAATATCCTGTGTTCAGGAATGTACAGACCATATCTGAAATGTGACGTCATCAAAAGTTCTTGGATTTTGACACAAATTGCACTTGAAGGATATCAAACACAGTCCATTTAACACCGTTTTAATGTGAGGTTAGAGACTTGTAAATTTGTCCCCACTTTCGAAAGGACTCTATTGGAAAATGAGTGGATCACAAAACTGAATTAGACCTTGGAGCCCCCCCTTTAAAGTGTCTATTTTGGAAAGATTAACCCATCAAAAATAGTCTCAAATTAGATTTTAAATGCACTCTAGCCCCTCCCCCCCCCCATGAACTAGAAGAACATGATGGAAAAAGCTATTAGTAAAAACCTGGGCCAAATTTAATGGAGCAGCTAAGCAGCAAACACTGACGAACAATATTCCGCTAAGCAAAAAATAATCAGAATACCAGTCACAGGTGGTGCATATGGAATGGTCATTTGGCTGGTAAGCATAATTTTTTTGTAGGTACTTTTTATGGTTAAGCAGCCCTATGAAACTGGCCCCTGGTGGTAGTAATCTTGAACTGAAAAGTTGTTCTGCCATTATGAATCTTAAAGCTAACGGCCGCCATCTTGAAACAAAATAAATAAATAACGAGGCTCTTATCTACTCTTTTTGAATAAACCGGGACATCAACTGGCCTTTGTATCTTATAAAGCTTAACATGACACCAACAATGTACCTTATCTTGATTCAAGAGTACCCTCTCTATAAAGTATTGTTATTAGATTATCAGCAATCAAAGAGAACATTTTTCTCCATTCTCAAAAGTTTTATTGTACGAAAGTCATACTATTTAAAAACATTCTCAGGTTTGTTCACATTAAACCAGGTGTCTCCATGTCTTGGAAAAAAATAGTAAACTTTCCATAAATGTTTTGTTTAGGAGTCTTGTTTATTTACTTTTCATGAGATGAAATGTCTCAAGTATGTCTGGGTATGTGTAATCTATAGCTCCAAGGGATACTCAAGAAGGTTTGCAAGGTGAAGAAATATTGGCTTTCCTGTTTAAAGTTGCCACGGGCAACCACAGACAGGTATTGCATTGAAAACTAAATTAGATTTAACTCGCTCAATGCCATTTTGTTAAAGACCCCTTGAGTATGAGGTCACGAGCTCAAACAGCGCCCCCACTGAGGACACAGGAAGACGCTTTCATTGGCCGAGAGTTGTGCGCGGTGGGTACACGTTTATATTCCCTGTGGTTGACCTCAGTGATGGAATCTTTTGCGAGGAGTCTGTTTCCAAAAGTGGGAATCACCAACAAAAATATTTTTAAAAATAGTAAAAAATACTTTCGGGTTCATTCTTGGGTTCTTTAATGACACAATAATAAACAAGCAAAAAACAGGCGTGGATCAAGGAATTTTTACCAAGAAGGGGTCCCCCCAAAAAGAACATCCCCCCCCCCAAAAAAATAATAATAATAACCCTCTATACACAAACACGAAAAAGTAACTGCAATTTCTGTATATCTGTAGCGAAGTTAGGGCTATTATTATTTGAAGGCGCAAGTTTAAGGTTTACAAAGAATAAGACAGTAACCAGATTTATAAAATAAAAAAAAACATGAAGGTTAAAATTGTGGAGGGATCTGGACCATCTGGACCCACCTCCTAGATCATCGCCTGGTGAAATATACATGTAACCTAGACTCAGGACAGGTCCGAATTGGTGGCTAGGGTTACAGCTTTGGCTGGATCGCCCCGTCATCATGTTGAAATTTGCTGCTATCATTTGAATTTGAAACTGACTTTTGATTTTCATTCATTTCTTTTGCCCCCCCCCCCCACCACCACCCCCAAACCCATAATGTCGAGAAAAGATCAAAAATATGTTTCAACATTTATTATTCTGAATGGCCCCTAGGTAACAAAGATCATATCCCGAATGGCATTGGTGAAATATCGGGCACTGCTCGTCCAAATGAAAAAGAAATCATACTTGACTGTTGGATTGCTTGTGATACAGGTTTCCATTTGTTGACCCAGCGTAGACTTGTAAGATATCCCGACATTATAACCAGCCCTCAATACAAACTCAATCTCTTTCCTCTCCTCTACATACACAGATCTCGCTTTAGGCCAAAAAGACCTTCTGCTCTGATTAAGGGGGAGATAACATGTATCCATTGCCATGACAACATGGGGCAATTTCCTTGAGAGAGTGGGGATGAATGTCATCTTGGATTCCTTGTGGAGAATTACGACATTTTAGACATAATGACAGCACCGCAAGAGGCGTCAGCGATAGGATCCAAGACTGGTCCCCTGACGTTTTACCGAGACCTACTGCTCAATATCAGGTGATAATATAGGATGAAGTAAGTAACTGATACCGTAGCATGACCTCTCAATGACCTCCAGACATTGATCCACAGCATGAGCTCATACATTGTACGTGAGTCAGGGGACCAGACTATCTATTTTTACACGCGGCCATTAAATCCAAATGATACTCACTGTGGGCTCTAGAAACTTAACCCTCCCAGATAATAAACATGAGAAGCATGGCCAGAGCTATGCTCCCTAAAATTTAGAGAGATTACCCAGAAAAAAAATAGAGGGTGCTCTTTCCCTGCCAAAAGCTAAACGGAAAAGAATAAGGCCAAAGGTCGTGGACACAAACTTTAAGTTTTTACAGTAACAGTCACCCTACGATATTGAAAACAAAATTCATGCATTTCTGCTGCTGCTGTCAGTTTAATTCATCATTACAAACGTGTTGCTTGCAAACTGTAGGCAAAGACAACAACGCTTAACAATAAAATATCATCATTTTGAGACAAATGTTCATGTGCTTCTGTCAAAGGCAAGCGTTCCAGAGGAAGGTTGACTACAACTATATAAAAAAAGGGGCTCTGAGGTCAAATTCAGTTTTGAAATGAACTCATTTTCAAACAGACAGAGTTGTTTAAGAAAGTGGTGGGGGGGGGGAATTACCACTCTCTAACCTCAAAATAAATTGGTGTAAAATGCCATTTTATTTGATGCTCTTTCAGAGCGAAATTTGAAACATGACATCATTGGATATCAACAGCAACTGGGTCTGTACATTACAACGAGGCCTTTTTGCGACATTCAAAGGGTCAAGTTAGATGGCATTTTGATTGAATTTCATCGAAATTCAGGAATTAACTAAAATAAAAATCGCTCAAGCATGTACAGACCCACATGTTTGAAGTGTGACAGCATTGGATGCTTTTTGAATTCTGTTAAAATTCGCACTGGAAGGATTTCAAACACAATGGCAGTTTATGCCGTTTTTTAATTTGAGGTTAGAGACTTGTAAATTTTGTCTCCAATTTCATATAGGGACTCTCTCTCTAATGCAAAGTGAGTGCATCACCGAACTGAAAATCGACCTTGGAGCGCCCCTCTTTAAAATAAAAACCCATTTCCGCACCGAGCCGCCGAGCTTCAGCTGAGTAAATCAGTGCAGTTGTATGTACAAAACATCTTTAGGAATATTACCCAGGAATCGATGCGGTGTGGGTATAGGAAGCTCTGTTAACGTTCAGCTGGTAATTCTGTGTAAACACGCATGTAAAAATCGGCCAGGCTTTGCTGGAGATCGGGGGGGGGGGGGGGGGCTTGGATTCCTTGGGGCTATATCTAGCCGTACTGAACACCGACCCGCACAAGGGTGTTTGCCTTTGAATATTACGACCCGTGTATGGGACGGGAAAGGGGAGACGAGTTCAAGAAATGAGATATGGAGCGAGAATGGTAATAGTATCTGAACGTCAGCAGTCATAGGTATCAATCGTGCATACAGAACTGTATGCATAATGTCACCCTGCGACTGCCCCGCCGTTAAAAATATTCCTGCACAAATATCTGAGCTGACGTCGGGACAACTGGCCCCGCTGGAAAACGATTTTTTTCTAGCATGACCGTTGGAGAGTCGTTTCAATGCTTTGATATTTAATTGAGTGCTTCTGACCTCCCGAGTTGCATAACAAGAACGAGAACGGGGCAGAATTTTTTTTTTTTAAGTCATGTTCGATCTTCGACATGACAGTTTGCATGAACTTAAAGCTAAGGGGGCCCTTTTCCAAACTTCGGTTTAGGCTCTGCATTGGCTCCAGGCTTCGTTTGATCATGGAAACGCCATACAAAATGTACCCTGCTCCAAAATTAATGATGGAGCCCAAGCCGGAGCCTGAGCATAAGCCTAGGTTTGGAAAAGACCCCTTGATTTATACTGAATAAGGGCAAGACTAAGGGACAAGACAAGACTAAGAACTGCAATTGTAATTACGGGAATTTTTAAAACCACCAGTTTCAGCTTTGCTCTAGACTATTGTCAATTTTTTTTTTAAGCCCTACTTCAAAAGTGAAAAAATCAACAAAATTGCCCAGGTTGAAGATGTGAGTCCCTTAAATATTGGAACTTTGACAATAAATACCATTGCTTTAAAATTGGCCCAGTGTCCAGATCGCGCAAGTCTCGTGTGTATTTAAACATTTTTGGGACCACTTTGCTCCCATGTACACTGCTTTAACGTGTGAAGGAAACAAACTCGCGCACTGTGACGGGTCCCAATGATCGAATACACATGAGACTTGCACAGTCTGTTCATTAACATAAACCAGGTTTAGTACTCTGTGTTATGAAGTTGATATTTATCATCGAGGACACTGGGATCCAGGCATCTCAATCAACCCACAACGATTGTCTTCGCGTAAGAGGGTAGAGAGTCAACAAAAGACAAACTTGTGTATACACAACGTACAAGCGCACACACGTTCCCCCAATGAAAGCACATTCAATCAAGGAGGCAGTTGGGTCTCTCCGCAGTATGAAAAAACCATCAAGGCTCAGCTATCGGTATGAAGAGGTTACGAGTCTTGAAGATCATTTTTGCAACGCAGTGGAGAGCTCAAAATTGTGCGTGTGTGTGCTTGTCTAGTACACTCGGGGGACAAAAAAGGAAAGGGGGCGAGTTGTAGGGATTCCTTTGTCAGTACATGGATATTGGAAATGCAATTGTAGGTAACGGAGGTAGTTATACTCATAGAAATGAAGATCCGATTATCTTAGAATTACTCCTAAGAGTTGTAAGACAGCTGGCAATTCCTTTTTGCGAACCTCTCCCAAACACTGTGGACATCTTAAGCTTTCCCTTTAACCCTCATGCACCATTTATTTTTTAGTGATAAATTTATCACATGGACACATTAATTGTTAACTCGTTTTTTTTTTGGCAAATCACGACCCCCCCCCCCAAAAAAAAATAACTGGTCAAACTAGCGCCCTCAAGAGTCCTCTTTCCCACTCTGAAAACTGTGCGGCCCTGGGATCTTTATTTTTCGTTTTACAACTATTTGTCTGCAGGGGTTTAGACATAGTCGCTAGTGACTGGTGGGCACGTGAAAGGTTCAACACATTGGTGATGATTAAAAAAAAAAAAACGATGATTTCATAGTTTGATTGCTTACTTTTTGTAAACTTGTAAACCCTGTTTGTAAGTGTGGTGTAATACCACGGTAAGCCCTTTGCCTACTTCACACAAACAGGCTCCACCGATCACCCGGAAGCTCTTAGAAGTTACATTTAACTTGTTTCTGTTTGATGATAAAAGTTTGAACTCGGCTTTTATACACGACTTTCTTCAAATACTAACGTCTCCTGAGAAATTGAAATTTTCTGTCATGAGAAATGCTTTGAACAATGAATGGAAATGGTGGTTTTTTGGGGGGTTGATTTGTGCAACTCAAAATAATAGACTGTGTGGACAAATTTCCATGTCTATTTTGTGTTTTTTTGTGAAAAAATGTCAAATGACAAGGATCTATGTTTAAGTTAAACAAAACAAATGTTGAATGCATTTCATTCTTGCATCGTCGCAAAATAGAATAGTCTGACTTTCACCTCGTAAATAGCAAACAAACAAAGGATGTTTTAATTGAAGTTGCCCCCACCAGACACCCAGACACCCCTCAGGCTATCACTGTATGGTTCTTCCTGGACTGCCGACTAAAAAGTGTCCACTAGACCTTCAAACAAAATGTGGTCATGTTTTAAAACAATTTTTTTTGATGAATTGTTGATAGGAGGCAATATCCATGGAACTAATGGCTTTGTCTGATGAACATGCCCCGAGGCATCACTCCTGTAGATCTCCCATGATATCCCTTATTGATAACGTCTTGCATTATTTACTGTTATCTCTGACGGGATTAAAGACATACGGTTTTAAGTCACAAAGTGAAACGGCATAAGTGGTATATCGGTACTAAAAGCATGAGAAATATTACCTAAACATGCCAAGCATGCAAATTTAATGCCCCAGAACAAATTTTGCTTAGCAGGAATGGGTTACCGACCATTATTCGTATTGATTTCACATTGCTTAGGACTGGTTCCCTGCCCTTTTTTTTTTGCCTAATGTCAATTTTGCATAGTAGGAACAGGTTACCGACCAGAATTTGTATTGACTTCATAATTGGTTGTGACTGGCTCCCTGCACTTTGTTTTGCTTAGCATAGCAGATACGTATGTCAATATTTTGCTTAGCAGGAACAGGCTACCAACCAGAATTTGTATTGACTTCACAATGAAAACATGCATGTAAATATAAGGGTCATGCACAACCCTTAGCCAATGTTGGATCTTTCTTTGACCACGTAGGGGCGCTGTTTGAGCTTGTGATGTCATTATGCAAAGGGTCTATTGGTGTACTGTTAACCCATACAAAAATGTTCAAGAGATTTCTATAAAATACTTTATAGAGCTCTATATAATTTTATAGATAGAAACAATTCTATAGAATTTGTCTGTAGAACATTTATAAATTGTTTTTTTTCTACAGAAAATCTATAACACTCAATAGAATATAGCTTGCTATAAAAGTCTGTAGATATTCCTGTTATGCTGTATTGTACACATTTCAACAAAGATTTCTATAAAATCTCTGTGTGTATATACTTTTCTATGGATGTGCATATTTACAGAGATTCCTATACAAGAAAATTCTATAGAATTTATATAGATTTTTTTTTATAGAATTCTATAGAAAAAATGTGTATGGGAAGGGGCACCAAGGCCACAACTTCTGCAAAGCAGACGAGGTCCACAGGCTGAATCTCTTAAAGAGGTGTGGCCACGCTAGAGGTCACTCTTTAAAAAAAGTTTCACATCCCTAAATACACCTATATCTACCAAGACAACACTGTGACAGAGTTATAGAATGAATGGGTATTCGTTTACAATGCAGTTTCCAAGCCTCTTTTCACCCCCGCCTTCAGGCGAAATCTGAACAACAGCAGTCGGTGCCAGAAAGCTGTCTCCATAAATTCAAAAGAACAGACCATCCAGGGATTCAGTACGTATAGACTCCCTGCAAATATTACTTCTTTTGTTAATGTAATGTTACAAAAGATGCAACAAATTACAGAAAGCAGAAAACTACAAAATAACGTCAACTTCAATCACCATGGCCCTTCCTCTTTAATACTCTGCCAGTCACAGTTTCCAAGTAATTTCCCCCAGAATATGTTGCGTTTGTACTTTTGATAAAAAGCTGACCCCAGCTATAACGCAACAATAATAACACAACAGAGAGTGACAACCAAATATAACAAAACCAGTGACAGGTGGATATTAATTTGAAACGCGAGAAATGATAAATGCTCTGAAAGAATCACAATCAAATATGATCTAGTGAAATTGCTTTGTATGGATTTGGAGATCAAGTGGCTGTTGGGATGGAAGAAAAAACACAAGGAGAACAGAAAAAACTACGCTTCTGATTTTGAAAGTTCATTTGAGCACAGCTTGGGTTTATCATCCCCTTCATTAACGAGTAGCGTTTGGAAAAAAAACCAAACTGAACCGTGAACTTTTCAGAAAGATGAGTTGTCGTGATTCTGACTTTTTTTTTCAATCAGACAGAACCCCCACCTCCCCCCCCCCTTATAAATTTCTCCACTCATCATCGCAAATGATAACCTTTTCGCCAAAAGTGCATTAAGGGTTGACTCTGGCTATCACGGGGTGTCATTGATGTATCTTGGTGCGTTACAATCACTGCACTGTCAGCGACATGGTCTGTTATGAAGACAAACAAACAGCGAGTTATCCACACACGATGCGGGGCAATATATCCTGTCGATCTGGGTTTCATAACAAAATTCTTTTCCCCCGACTGTGCCTCTCTCCATTAAAACGAAAGCCTCTGTTACAAAAAACCTTCCATCCACTTTTTACAAGACATGACGGCACAATAGAAACTGAATTTTTTCTTTCCCTTTCTGTTGATTCTATCAACAACCCGACTTGTATCCACCCTTAAATAAAAAAATTCGATTCTTCGTTCCATCTTGAATACTTTCTGTTCCGATGAAGAAACCGTCTCTCCTATTGCGGGCATCCCAGAAACAAATTGGCTACAATAAAAACACCGACCTCTCACAAGAAATTCATTAAGCGTTGGGCACCTCACGGGTATAGCAGGACAATAATGTGAGATCGAGAGGAGAAGGATAGAGGAAACCAACGAGAGCAAGATCACGAACATCTTCTTCAGAAACATGCTTGATATTGTTACAGACTAATACCCACGAGGTCTCGTTTTGAACATCAAGGCTGTACGCAAGGTCTGCATTACTATCGGAACGACTCTCTGCAGCGGCAATATTCACAACTCAAAGCATGTCAATAAAAAAATAATCTATCTCGGGCCTTGCCTTAATTCAAAACAATTTCACGGGGATTTTCTTAGTTGTATAGACTGTGGCGAGCCTCCTGCATATTTTAAACTTCAGGGACCAAGTTGGCCCCGACAATAATTGAGTTTTACGTGTGCGGCGTGCGATTCTGTTTCTTCAAATTCTTTAGTTTAACGTAGTTAAGCTACAAAAATTGTATCATAACATTGGGACAGTAAAATTTAGCCATGAAGTATATAAGAAAGTAAAATAAATTTAACAAATCAACAAAGAAAAACCTGAGAATAAGACTTGACCTCTGTTTCTGGTTACTTGTAAACCAATTAAGAATTTGGCCCAAACTGACGCTCATGTTATCATTAAACAAATGATGGTCACACAAATTTTTGCCGTGATTGGCAAATTGGGTTTCTAAAATTTAGCATCCTCATCCCGAGTTAGAATTTTGTTTCAATGTTAATTTGAACAAATTAAATTTGAACAAATTATTTGTATTACATAAAAATTGAAATTGTATTTATGACACATTGCTCTGGGTATTTTTTATTTTTCAAGAATTTTGTATTAATATATTATTTGAATTCACAGAAAAATTTAATTAAAAAGAAGTATCCCACCCAATCTTCTCTTTAATGTTTAATTTTTCCACAGGGATTTTCTAGCTTAGTAAAATTGGAGCAAACATCCCTCATTGGAATAGGACGATAGTAAACTATAAATCCGTTCAACGAGAGCTTTCAGCAAACCATTAAAAGTGAATCTTTAAAACCTCTCTTCCACCGGAAAAGAATAATCCTTAATTTGCATATCAGATATCAAAAGAGAAAAAAATTAGTCGACCGATATTGAAGTATGACATTTATCAGGTTAACTTGAGTCTTACTTGGGTCTTATATTCCGGTCCTAAGCTTCACTTATCCCTACAACAGACTTGATTAAAGAATTCACAAAGCCTGAAACATGCTCCTGCGAAGAGCTGAAAAGAACGATTAGTACCTCAAAGCTGCAGACAAATCATGAAAAATGCATCCGTTTGATCAAATATAGCGACGCCGTGGAGCCTAATTGCATATTGAATTTGGAGATCAGGCTCTTCAATCCACATGAAAATTCACCTGTTATCAAACAACCCACAGAAACTAAAAACATGAAACAATGACATCTGCAAGATGTACATAACCTCATACTGACTTCTTGAATAGTTCCTCCAGAGTTGGATGATTGATATTTATCTAGAACATGCTCCGGGATGGAGAAGAATCTTAACCTACACTCTCATTATCAAACAACCCACAGAAACTAAAAACATGAAACAATGACATCTGCAAGATGTACATAACCTCATACTGACTTCTTGAATAGTTCCTCCAGAGTTGGATGATTGATATTTATCTAGAACATGCTCCGGGATGGAGAAGAATCTTAACCTACACTCTCATTATCAAACAACCCACAGAAACTAAAAACATGAAACAATGACATCTGCAAGATGTACATAACCTCATACTGACTTCTTGAATAGTTCCTCCAGAGTTGGATGATTGATATTTATCTAGAACATGCCTCCAGGAGGGAGAAGAATCTTAACCTACACTCTCATTATCAAACAGCCCACAGAAACTAAAAACATGAAACAATGACATCTGCAAGATGTACATAACCTCATACTGACTTCTTGAATAGTTCCTCCAGAGTTGGATGATTGATATTTATCTAGAACATGCCTCCAGGAGGGAGAAGAATCTTAACCTACACTCTCATTATCAAACAACCCACAGAAACTAAAAACATGAAACAATGAAATCTGCAAGATGTACATAACCTCATACTGACTTCTTGAATAGTTCCTCCAGAGTTGGATTGGTATTTATCTAGAACATGCTCCGGGATGGAGAAGAATCTTAACCTACACTCTCATTATCAAACAACCCACAGAAACTAAAAACATGAAACAATGACATCTGCAAGATGTACATAACCTCATACTGACTTCTTGAATAGTTCCTCCAGAGTTGGATGATTGATATTTATCTAGAACATGCTCCAGGAGGGAGAAGAATCTCATCCTACACTCTCGTTATCCAGCACCCTCCCCCCCCCCCGAACCACCCCCCCTTTCCTCCCTCCCCTTCACCCCTACATATTGAATTCACAAATGTCAGAAGCTTGTAAAATGAGCCTTATATTTTATGTATCTGGATTGACGGATTGGGGCAATCAATATAAAAGCAGTGGCATTTCGAGATAAACTTGTCTCTGGCCCCGCTTCCTAATATTATGGTATACAAATTGAATACCCGCAGTTATACCTACACGTCAGTTCCAATGCTACTCCATACGTATCAACGGATAGGAAAATATGTTTCAAAACATGAGATAGTGGTGATCCGTCTTCCACTGAAAGGAGCAATTTACAGCGACCCGGGGGGGGGGGGCAGGGGGGTTTGGGGGTGTTGTCCTTGTAGCAATTCTCAGAGGAAATATTCGAAAACATTTCCCGTCTTTCTTGGGAGTTTTCGAGATGAAAAAAATAGCGCTGGCATTTAATCTTTAGGGACCATGAGTCATGAGAAGCTTGAACTAAAATGTCTGATTGCGCTTTAAGGCAGGGGTGGACGTGAATGACTTCTGAAATACAGCTCTGAAAGAGGTCAACGTACAAGTCTCGTCTTCATTGCAGGGGTCAGATTGGACCAACATAAACAATCCTGGAAAATGGTTTGCACGTCTGGTCTCCCCTTACTCTAGACCCGGAACCTCCCAGATGTTACAATTCAGGAGGTTTTACAGACTCTGTGCATCACCAGAAATACAGAACTACAGGTATGGACACAATGTGGACAAAATTTTTTCTCCCTGTGGTGACTGCTTTGTTTCTTTCCAGGCAATTTGAAGGCTCAAGGAGATTTTGAGAAAATCCTAATATCAGGAAAAAATCCTGAGAAATCACACGCCTGTGATTGACCTTTACCATGTTAACTTTCCATCAACTACCTATAAAAAAAAAGGCTGATTTATGAAAAAAACTACCTTGACAATTTTAAACATTGCACTGTTTCAAACAATTCTTCTCATTGAGCCTCAACGACCCCTACCTACCCTTCCCACAGCAGTTTACTGAAAAAAAACTTTAAAAACAAACAAACAAACAAAGACACAAACACCCCAACGAACAATACAAAATCAAAAATCAGAAGCAATCGAGGAGAATGAGTTCCTTGACACTTTGAGCCCTTTTTATGGTAAGACCTACTTTGACGTTTTTTCCTTAGACCCTTCTGTATGATCACATCAAGTAGATGAGTTGCAACAAATGGTCAGCCACTTAAGCTGTAAGTAGATTCTCAAGAGATGTAATCCAGTTTAGAGCACTTTCAACTGCTTCGCGTTAAAGAACAATACAAGAGCATTGTGTGTTAGAGGGCTATGTGATGTGGTAACACTAGCTTTGAAGGCCCCAGGCGGATATATCTAGAGTGTTTTTGAGTGTTTGAGTTGAGTGTTAAATGAGTGCTCATAGAGTGTTAAATGAGTGCTCATAGAGTGTTAAATGAGTGCTCATAGAGAGTTAAATGAGTGCTAATAGAGTGTTAAATGAGTGCTCATAGAGTGTTTACTAGGTGTCCACTAATCATTGGATGAGTGATCACTGAGCAGTGGGCAAGTGTCCACAGAGTGTTCTTGGATTGTTCCGCAGCAGGCTCACTAAATGGTAACCCGGTGTTTACTGAGAGCTCTCTGTGTTCACAGAGTGTTCATGGATTGTTCCGCAGCAGGCTCACTAAATAGTAACCCAGTGTTTACTGAGAGCTCACCGTGATCACATATTACTAACAATAAATATTCACGAGTGTTCAACGAGTGTTCATTAAGTGTTAATCTACATGATTGAGGTTCACTGCATGTTCACTGATTATAAACAATACCATGTTCACTGCGTGTTTACAGATTGTTAATGCAGACTTAATCGGGTGTTGACCAAGTGTTCCCTAAGTATTTTCTATGAGTTTGTAAATGAGAAGACAGCTATCGAGCTTAAAACTAACAACCCTCCGGGACTATCCCTTAAGGGTATTTCAAAAGATCCAATATCTTGAACTCCTGAAAGGACTGGTCTAATGGCCACCACTGGTTCAAAATAACATAGCTCTGCATCCTCACTCGCCGTCCTCCCCTGCACCTTTAGCACAATGAATTTTGATTAGTTTTTAAAAAACACATATGTCCATTCGCCCACAAGCCCATACAAATCTGATCCAGAGTCGTGCGACTGATCATCACAACCCAGCATTCTTCCCGTACGGTTTAAATTTAGAAAATAATATCGTGACGCCGTGGGGCATGCTGTAGTTTCTTTATTAGGCAATTTCGTTTTACCGATTTTTTTACGACAATATGAGGTATTTTTTCTAGATTCTTCAATCGAGGATCTATGAAGCTTAAACCATGTTTACATGTTCTGTGTTATGGAGAAAGGGACTGCATGTTTTTTTTTAAAGAATTTCCATGGGAACCTACTCTTAACAATAGGAAAAACTACAGTTCTTGGTAGACTGAATAGTATTTCAATACCTTTGTAATCCCTTCGGTATTTTTTCCTTAAAGCAAATGTGTCTTTAACTTATGTAAATTAATCATGAAAAACAAAAGGAATGTGTCTTTTGATACATCATTATTGAGATATTTACATAAAAATTATATGTATATTTACATACATTTTTGGAACTAGTTCCATATATTTATATTTCATATATAAAAATAGTAGGGTAAATGGCCTTAGCTTTCGATCCAAACCGGACCTTCGTCAGAGGCATATATATTTATATATATATATACTTGTATAGTTCTACCACAAAACATCCATTAATATTTCTTAGTCTTATATCCAAGGACTGCATTCCCTTAAAGTGATTCTTGTACAAAGCTGTTTCCCAGGTTTGATCATAAACTGGGCGTGATTCCTGACTATATACAAACGAATACTGCCATATAATGCAATATTTGTTTGCTCGACTTCTGACTTGCACCCCCCCAGCAAAGATATTGACAAAATAGGGAGACCGCCAACATAAGGCTAGATAGCTCAGTTGGTAGAGCACCAGCACATAAACCTGGAGGCTTCAGGTTCAAATCCCATTCTAGTCAAATTTTCTTTAGTCACCCCCAAAGTTTACTTTTAAGTCCGTTAAAATCTATCTCTTTTTTTTCTTTCTCAAAGGCAGAAACTGAAACATTGAGAAGATTTTCCATTTAAAGGAACATTACAGAATTGTTAAGAAAAAAAACCTTGTAAAATATACTTTTTGATCACAGATTTACATAAAACTTACACGGTCTAATGATGATGATAGTAGAAAACATCCCTTGAAATATTTCTGTCTGAAATGCCATATTTGATGAGAAATCAAAAAACTAATTTTCCGATTGGAGTTTATCGCTCAGTGAGCGTTTTATTCGTTTGTTGAACCTATATGATTTCATGCAAATGTGTAATCGGTTTTTCACTATTTTCTCGTGACCCAGATGGCCGATCGATCTCAAACTTCTACAGGTTTGTCAGTTTATGTAAATGGTGGATTACATAAAGTGCTTACACTGCCAGCAACTGTTTTGTTAGCAAAAACCAATTCTGTAATGTTCCTGTAACGTAAACGAGAAACGAAACGCAACATCTCAAAATGAAAATTTTTTTTTTTTTATTCAAGAAGTGTTTGCTCACAGCTTTCATAAATTGTCACGCTTTCTCCTCTGAAACGTTCCTTTTTCGCGTAAACAAAAAGCGAAATCCAACGTCACGATTTTCAGAGAGACCGATTAGATTAGCCGTAAGTGCAAACCTTCCTTACTTTTTTTTTTAACATCAAGCTTTTTGCATGAACCCTGAGTAAAATGTTATCCTTTGTGTTTTTTTTTTCTCTCTTGCAAAAAAGGTATCAATTTAATTCTCCCTTGGAGAATTTGCTCAAGGCGTCTTACAACGAACAGCTGCCAAATGGCTCTCCGTTTCTTTATTGTGATGTGATGAAGACAATTTTTTAGTTGAGGTCAGTGAAAACTAGATTGCTATTGATGAGGGGGGGGGGGAACTAGTAGAAGGAAAAAAACAACAACAAGTTTTTAACAAAGCTAATCAGCTTATTAGACCCATGTTATCTTTTTCAGCAAAGTAGACCTGGCTTCATATATTTAATATGATGGATCAACAATGCCGTAGGGGACTGTTATGTTACAGGCCAAACACATCCAATATAAATGAGATAGAAATCTTTTGCCAAAGGAGTTAGAAAAAATAAAACAAGATTACTCAAGGTGGTACAAATGAAATGCGTATAGGTTGCTCGGTTCATCTACAACGCAAATTGATTTCAAGATAGCACCTACTCATTAGCTGCACCATTAAAGTGATGGTATAGTTTTCAAAGGATCAGATTTTTATTTATTTCTTTATTTTATTGTTGATGTAATGTGTGTAAAAAAACGTTTTATTTTACCCTGAGGGAGAATTCCGTCTGTAATGCTGTCATCACTAAGTAAATTTTGTTCTGGATATGGTGGTATTTTTTCTTCGTCTTGCAATCAAAAAGGGTAACTTTGGCCTATGGACATGACGCCATTTGAGTAGAGCGCCCTCGGCTAGAGGTCAAAAGAAGGCTGCTCATTATTTCGATCCTGTGCCATGCGTACACAGATTTGTTATTGTTTTATCATCGTTTTACTTCCAAGATGGCGTCATGATGACGTTGATGCATGAGGTCCTATGGCCCTTTGCGAATCCACGGCTTCGGCTCCGGATTGGGCTTCAGGCCCAGTTTTCTTGTCTGAAACCCTGACCGCAAAGCATGCGTAAGTTAAAATAGTTGAGGGATCCTAGCTAGCCTGAGCCGATTTTGGAGCCGAAGCCGTGAATTCGAAAAGGCCTATGTCATATTCTCATACCATAGAAATACAAACGGAAAAATGAGGCACTTGTTCTTGGCCAGTGGTTAGAGTCAGTGGGTTTGCTCTTCATGTCAGCAATGGACAAAAAACATCATTACCATGTGACAACGGCCATTTTTGAAAACAACGGCTTCAGCTGGTGCTTAGGCTCTGCCAAATATTTTTGAAAACAGGCACATTCAGTACAAGGCTTAAAGCCACAGTGTACCTTTGGTTTTTGGAGCTGTTTGATTGTTTTAATCCTATATAAATGTAGATATATACAATAAAACTAACCCGTGAAAATTTCATTTCAAAAGGTGGAAGCATTTTTGAGATATCCCCAAAAATCTGGAGCGGCTATGTCCACGCATGAAGAATAATCCCTAATAGGAATACACAATCTGAGATACGCTTCACGCAGAAACATTTCTCAGATTGAAATGTTTTTGAATCCCTTTCTTTAAAACCAAATGCCTTTGAAGGAAATTGTTACTCAAAATGTTATACAAAAATCAACAGCTGCAGTGCCTCTTACCAAGTAAGTTTTGATGGTAATTAATTTACAGAGTAATTACCAAAGGTATTCCCTCCCTTTAAAAACATATGGAAAGTGTCATAAGAATATAGCAAACTGCAACCAATGGGAAAGCCCTAAATTTGCCACACTGCCAAAATGGCTGCACATGTGAATTTTTCAATGAGAACTTGGACAAACACTGATGTGTACATACAAAGCCTTCTCCAAGTTCTACTATGATTCAAACTAATCGTTCCTTCACTTTTTAAATAAGTAAAAAAGAACAGGAGTTAAAGACACTGGACACCTTTGGTAATTGTCAAAGACCAGTCTTCTCACTTGGTGTATCTCAACATATGCACAAAATAACAAACCTGTGAAAATTTGAACTCAATTGGTCGTCAAGCTGCGAGATAATAATGGAAGAAAAAACACCCTTGTCACACGAAATTGTGTGCTTTCAGATGCACAGGTCTCAAAATCAATTCAAATATTTTACTGAGAAATTAATTCTTTCTCAAAAACTACGTTACGTCAGAGGGAGCCGTTTCTCACAATGCATGCATGGTTTTACAGTAAAACTTACTAGATTGTATCTCCACCGTGCAACGTTTCAAATTCTACTCATGTACATGGTGTTACCTTAACCCTTACTAGATTGTATTGCCACCATACAAAGCTTCAAATCCTACTCATGTACATGGTGTTACCTTAAACCTTACTAGATTGCATCTCAACTATTGCAAAGTTTCAAATCCTACTCATTTACATGGTGTTACTGCAAACCTTTGATTGTATCTCCACCATGCTAAGTTTCAAATCCTACTCATTTACATGGTGTTACTGCAAACCTTTGATTGCATCTCCACCATGCTAAGTTTCAAATCCTACTCATTTACGTGGTGTAACGCAGTGGCGTAGCCAGGACTTTTTGGGTGGGGGGGGCACTACTTTCAAGTGGGGGAGCCCAGGGGGAATGGGTTTGTCAGTGGTGGTGGTGGGGGCCATGCTTTTATTTTTGGAGGGGGACACTGCAGGGGGCCACCATCCTCTTATATTCTTGGCATTTTGTGGCCGCGCTAGTGATCCCGATCACGATCGTTCACTACGTTAGATTATACAAACACTAATTTTCCTCTTTTTTCCCTTTTCTTTTTCTTTTTGTGAGCACTATCGCAATTTTTTTTCGTGGGGGGCACCGGGGGGGGGGGGGGGGGGGGGGACACACGTGCCCTCCCCCAGGGCCCCCATGGCTATACCCTTGGTGTAACAGAAAACCTTACTGAAAGAAAACTTGTAAAACATCTCGGAAGCTAAACTTTTTTTTCTGGAGGGAATTAATTTGGCAGTAAACTTCACGATTACATTTACAAGATGACAAGATCCTCCGACGTAATCAATACCTTCTCTAAATCTGTCTAGACAACTGCAGACAAATGTTTGTGAAGTATGAGCACTTCTGAAAATCCAGGAAGTCTGAGTCTACACAAAAATCTATACTTGCATTCCCCACGGAGCTCGACGAATTTAGGCGTTTTTGATTTTGTCCGCTTCTAAGTCCCACTAGAGTAAACGGTAAGCTCAAACAAATGTCAAAAAAATATATGCGTATTAAACAAAATTGTTGTTTTATCAAATACCCCAAAATGTTGCAAAAAGACTTTTACTTTAATTCCCTACAGTGGAGAATATACAATTGAAGCGGTTTTTTTGTGTGTGTCTGGTAACAAATATTAAAATTTGGGGTTGAACATAGACAAATTTACTAGAGCAGGATTTGAACCGAAGACCTCCGGATTAATATGCTGGCACTCTACCAACTGAGCTATCTAGACCTATGTTGATGGTGCCCTTATTTTGTCAATACCTTTGTTCAGGGGTGCCAGACAGAAGCAATACAACCATTAACCAAAATTTAAAATTTTCACAAGAAAACTTAACTTCAAAAATAAGGTATAGTTATGAAGGAATTCTGAAACGCATCAATAGTGTTACTCTCTACATTGCTAACTTTTCAGTTAAAATTTTCAACGAATTATCCCCCCCTACAATGGTTATTTCTAATGCTAAAGCATTGGCACGTTCATCCGGTCGCAAGTTCAAATCTTGCTCTTTTCAATTTGTCTTTGTTCAAGTTCTCAGCCACTTAAAAAAAAAAAATACAAGCAATAAACCACAAGGGAAACGGAGGTCATTGGTTCAAATCCCACTCAAGTAAATTTGTCTTTGTTCGGCCCCAAATTACAATAAATACAGCTAGACATAAATACATCACTTTTGTCTGATTTCCAGTGTGCATGACTACTTCCTCTTTAAGTTAAACAGAGAAGAGACTAAAGGTATGAATTATACTAAAAGGTAATTGGTATGGCCGTGAAGCCATGCAAATTTGCCACAGCAAACAGCTCTGCCGCCATGCAAACAAGAGTGAATAACCCATGGTAAACGGGCAGAAGACTCGATCAAATGGATACTGTAAGTGTAACCTAGGTCTCCTTTGCAAAATGGTTATCATCATTTTCTTTTTAGGGGGCAGGAAACAAATTTGAAACTGATCAGTTTGTTTCTCAATAATCGTCCACCCTGAATGTTGTCTTCAATCTCTGCCAATAGGACAGTTTAAGTTTCAAGTGTTGCCCGTCTCTACGTTTGTGCCCGACGTCAATAAATTAATTGAATTTGTCCATTTTGGAGGAAATCGATACAAAGTGATATGTCAACATTTATCAGTGCTGCTAGTCATTCTCATGTGGCGAATCCGACTAGCGTACATCCAACCACAAATTCACCCCCCCCCCCCCAAAAGGGGGGGGGGGTGTTTCTCAAATGGCGATTACCAGGCAACCCCAAAAAACAACGTGGCTCACGTCTGATACTTCTGACATGATGCATTTGTCTATGCTGCGGAGCAGCCGCCGCCCCATTTACGAATATCAATGAAACTGGATATTACTAGCCTGTACACTTTGGTGTGTGGGGTATCATGCTTCATTAGGGATGGGATAATGGATTCGTGTTGTTAGCCATGAGCCATTCCCTTGTGGCTAAAAGCATTACCCTCCCCCCCCCAAAAAAAAATCTCCGAACCGGAAGCACAACACCCGGCGTTAAGATACGTTTAAGAACAAGATGAAGGATAGAGAGAATGCTGCAATCAATTGCCCCGGTTTGGTTTGGTTTAACAAGTAATAACGGCATTGATTCTTTATCCCCCCGAATGGAGATTTTAATCTGTCAGTTTGTATTTCCGACATACCCTCGAGTTGCCTGCTAGGTTCCCATTCCTTTTTATTTGTTTTCGTGGGAAGCTGACTGACTGTACATGCCCTGGGTTCGACTTGGGTTTTATTTTCACACCAGTAATTCTGTTATTGATATAATGCTGACAAAATATGTCTTTGCCTTGAACAGCGTAGAGGCCGAGTTGGTTGTCAATTGAACGCATATCATGCCATAAATGTACCGAACAGCTTGAGCACAAGACTACCACGATGATTTTCTCATAGCTGCTTTAACTTCAAGTAAACCACAAGGAAAACTGACTGGATAAAATGTAAATAATTTTGGATTGAACAAAGAAGCGTTGACTAGAGGGGGGATTTGAATCTGCCACCTTTGGATGAACGTGCCGGCGCTCCGCCAACTGAGCAATCTAGCCCTAATGTTGGTAGTTTCCCCATTTTGTCAATATCTTTGTTTGGGGGGTGCCAGTCAGAAGCCATTCAACCTGTAACTCCAGTATAGCCAGGGATCGCACCCAAGTTTATAACACAACCTGGGAAGCGGCAGCAGGGGGATCACCTTGGAGATAAGAGGGATCACCTTGGAGATAAGAGGGATCACCTTGGAGATAAGAGGGATCACCTTGGAGATAAGAGGGATCACCTTGGAGATGCGACTCTTTATTTCAAATGGAAAAGAGACATTCAGACTACTGTAAATACAAAGTAAAAAACCACAAGGGAAACTGACTGGGTAAATTTTAAATAGTTTGGGGTTGAACAAAGAAGAATTGACAAGAGTGGGATTTGAACCAACGACCTCCGGATCAATGCGCCGGCGCTCTACCAACTGAGCCATCTAGCCCTAATGTTGGCAGTCTCCCTATTTTGTAAATACCTTTTGTCAATTTCAACAAGACAAGCACTTTAAAAATATTGCTGTTTTTGAATGTACTTTGACCAGACTACAAGTCAAGATTTTGTAGAACTCCAAGAATGCTTCTCGTCAACCAATATCCCCACAGAAGAATTTAGATTGATATCCAACTCAAATATCCATAATTGACCATGGACGCTCTGATGCATCCCTGTCATGCCAGCATTCCAAGTGATTCTCAGGAACAGTTTCTGACTTTGTGAGGTGAGGTTGATCATCTTTTCGCTTGGTGGAAATTGCAAATTAACTGCGAATTCTCACCTTTTTTTCTCTTTTTGTTTTCTCCTTCAAATTTATATCTTAAAAGTATCATTGCAGTCCAAAAAAGTTGCTATCAAAACAGGATTTTAAATGAACACATTTTTTGTTGACAATTTTTGCTACCAAAAATTGTCATCAGCATGCTCCAGACATGCCAGATTACCAAAAAATCTCATTTTGCAAGGCTAACAATTTAAAAATGAATGAAATCCAGTTATTTGTGAGCAATACAATGCACATTTTCACTGTTTTTGTTTTACTTAAATGAAGACAGACAAGAGATCAACTAAAATCTCATCCCTCCTCTTTTAGGCTGGATTTGAGGAACAAGGGATAACAAAATTGACCCCCTTTTTAGCAATTAATCCACAAACAGGCTCTATATTGTCCTTAAACGGTGTGCATATTTCTCTTCCATATTATGATGTTACAATATTTTAGAGTATAAAATGTGTGGAACATTTGCTAACAACAGGGTATATGTTAAAAGACTGTTAAACCCAAAGATAAACATCAATACCTCTACTCAACCAGTTGTCACCCCAACACTCCAAACCAGCATAGCCTTACAGTCAGGCCCTCAGACTCCGTCGAATCTGTTCTAATGATTTTGATTTTTTTCCACCACTCACAGGAACTTAGCAAACACCTCGTTTCCAGGGGTCATAGCTCCCTAGCAGTCCATCGAGCTATCCAGAAAGTCAAGGCTCGTTCTAAGGAGACAGTACTTTCCAAAAGACCTAAGCAACAACAGAAATCCAAGGGGAAAGTTCCTTTTGTCATTACTTTTCACCCCTCACGTCCCCCCCCCCCTCCATAAAATAACCAGTTCTAACCATCATATTCTTCACACTTTAGATTGACTTCAACGTGATGCCCACCCAGTCTCAGGGATCTCATCGTCTGGGCAGAAATCCCCCCCCCCCCCATTAATGATAATGTTAACCCCCTCTGCCACAGGGAACTTTTAGGTGTTCCAACACTTCCAAATGCAGTTTGTAGACAACACATCAGTGCATCAGACTCCTTCACCAGCCATACCGGTGGTACCACCCATAAGACAAAGGGGTTATGTCACCTGCACCACCATTAATCTCATCTATCTAATATTTTGCAAAGTTTGTGATGTTCAATATATAGGTGGAACAAGAACTACACTCAAGAGGCATTTCTATGGCCACAGATCCACAGTCAACACCCAAAAGCTGGATACACCTGTAGGACATCTCTTCAATCTTTGTAATCACTCCATTTCTGACATGATTTTACAGGGCATAGGTAAGCACAGAGAGACTGTTCATCTGAGTAGGTAGAAACTGTGGACAAGGCACCTCCAGACCATTGGTTTGAACATCCAAGAAGGAAATGACTAATAACCTTTTGTCTTTGCCTTCTCCTTGTCCCCACAGGTATCCTCCGTTTTAGTCTGCCTTATTCACTAATTAATTTACTTTCTCTCTCTCTCTTCCCACCTTGACTTTTGTGTTTCCAACTTCTTGTGGTCAAACCAGCCCCTTCCCTCCAACACCCCACCCTATGTCTCCTTACTCAAGGTACCCTTGCTTTTTACGTGTGCTTTCTGCATTTCTCTCTCTCTCTCTCTCTATTCATGTATTTCCAATCGACTGCTTCTGCTTCACTTGTACACCTGTTTATGTGTGTTGTCATGTCATTTAGCCTTCGAGAAAGACTCTGCTAGGGTCAGGCCATTTACTATTTTAATAAGTGCACTGGTTTCTTAATTTGTTCTTGCAGCAATATTTCACGGAGGAAAAACAGCACGGTAAAACAACTTCAAGAAAAGTTGTATTAGATTACAATAAAAAAAAAAACACACACAAGTGAAAATGTAAAAAATTGTAATTAGAAATGAACCCATACTACTTTGATTTCTTCTTTCATTACATTTAATAACTGCTGTATAGTCTCCACTCTCAAGCCGCTGTGTAAGAATGCGCCAACACCTGGAATTTTATTTCATGTGTCTATATATCCAAGGTGAAAGTAAATCTACATGAAAACCACGAATGCCAATTTCAGGGTTGTATACAGCCTACAGTTCCTTATGAGCGAGAAACTCACTGAAGTGCCTCGATATCTCGTAACTGTAAGATGCAAACCAATCTATTAAAGGTACCATAGTCCATAGGTTCTGCACAATATATTGAGTTTTTTGTTTAGATGATGCTAAATCTAGGTTATGTGAGGCAGTATTTCAAAGCCGAACAGCTACATCTACATCTTGAGTTTCTATTTGTAATTACTAAATGGCCGTGTCCGAATTGGCGGCTACGGCTCTAGCTACGGCTGGATTGTTGAAGTATAAGATGTCCTTAGCTACACACCCTTAGCAACAGTTGTAGCCATAGCCGCCAATTTGATAACGGCCTATCTTTCTGGTGATGAAACCAAGGAATCCTCAAAAGTACCCTGCCCTGTAAACCCGTAGGCCTGAAGATACCTACGAAGAGTTGAAGACATCTCAGTGTTGGATGTGGGAGGAAAGTCCTCAAATGTGGGAAAACACGAGGCGGGATTGGAACCAGGGTCCACAGGGGTAAAAGCCAGGGAAGGAAGCCACTAAAAGCCAAGTTTACCAAGCAGATAATGTAGACTTCCAGCAATCTGGCTTCAAAAAAAAATACCCTGGTTTTCTAGATTACGTCATTCAGTGTCATAGTAACCCAAACCTTGGGACGCAGCTACTCGTTCAAGTACAACAGCGAGTGCGTCATTGCATGTTCCAATGAAGCCAATCATGCATGCAAATACTTTACACAGACCCTCAACAGATGCTTCGATGACATCAACAACCTTTTACAAAAAAAATCTGGATTTCTACTTTCAACTCCCTTGTAATGTGGTCTTCAACGTCATCAAATTTATTTGATTAATACCAAAAGGTCACAAAGAAAAAAAAAAAAAAAAAAAAAACATGAAAATTTAACAAAAAGTACAGAAAATGACTTTGCCAGGGATGTGATTGGATAATTGCAAAAATTCAATTTACCGGTAAAACTGGCTCCCAGGACTGTGTTCCCCCCCCCCCCTATTCTAGAGCTGGAACCTCAATTCAGGAGGTTTTACAGACTCTGTGCATCACCAGAATTACAAAGCTACAGGTTCGGACACAATGTGGACCATTTCTTTCTCCCTTTGGTGTCTGCTTTACTTCTTTCAAGAAAACTATAAGGCTCAAGGAGATTTTGAGAAAAATCCTGAAATCAGAGAAAATTCTGGGGAAAAAAATCCTACGCCTGCCTTGCTTCATCTGGGTTTTTCTGGAGAAGTATTTTCGTCTGTTTTATCATACTATGGTTATTAATTTGATGCAAAACTATAAATTCACAAGAATTTATGCGTGTGGATAATTTAGAACTAAACAATTCTTCAACTGCGAAGTTTATCTAAAACAAGTCTCACGAAAAACACAAATGTTCACAGATTCACACATAACTTACATGATTTAAAGTACATGTAAGTAATGGTAGAAAGGGTTAAAATATTTCTGCCTAAAATGCTATCGTTTCTGAGAAATGAATAAAACAATAGTTTTTATCGATAATAAACTCGACGTTTGAAAAACAGAAAACACATAAGGTCTCTTTCCATTATTTTCTCGTGACCTCGATGACCAATTGAGCTCAAATTTTCACAGGTTTGTTATTTCATGTATATGGTTAATCACACAAAACATGAACTTTGTTTGCGACTGTTCTGTCAGCTCTACCAATCCTGTATAATACCTTTAAGTATCTCATTTCATTTAAATCTGTTTTAATTGTGATGCCGGGAGCCCGTCCTGAGTCTGCAAATTTTCATCAGCATTTGCAGATTTAGTCACATGAATAAATTAGATCCGTTCCCCTGCAGGTAAAAAAAAAAACCTGCAGTTACTGAAGAAAGAAAAGAAAGAAAAAAAATTCCCAACACAATTCAGGAAGCTCTCCCTCGAGGGAGACGGACATGAAAATCCAATTTGCGAAGACCGATTTTACCATTTGTCCAATGACCTTGATTACAGGCAATTATTCTCCCACCATTTTTTTTTTTTTTTTTTTTTTTGTTCCTCTCATGGTGACGTCAATTGAGATTAAAAATATTTAAAAAAAGTCAACTATTTTTCTCACAAATGAGAGAGCTACTGCCTCACTTAGTTTTGCCGTTAGGGATGGAAGAGACAAGCGGGTATTCTGAACGAAAAAAGGTTGAGGACTTTTTAAAGGTTATTCCTTCTCCAAGATGTAGTCAGAGAGATTGGAAGGTACTGGCGGGAAACTTTAAAGACACTGGACACCTTTGGTAATTGTCAAAGACCAGTCTTCTCACTTGGTGTATCTCAACATAGGCGCACAATAACAAACCTGTGAAAATTTGAACTCAATTGGTCATCGAAGTTGTGAGATAATAATGGAAGAAAAAAACACCCTTGTCCATGTTGTCACACGAAGTTGTGTGCTTTCAGATGCTTGATTTCAATTTCGAGACCTCACGCGTGAGGTCTTGAAATCAATTTAAATGTTTTACTGAGAAATTACTTCTTTCTCAAAAACTACGTTACTTCAGAGGGAGCCGTTTCTCATAATGTTTTATACTATCATCAACAGCTCTCCATTGCTCGTTACCAAGCAAGTTTTTATGCTAACAATTATTTTGAGTAATTACCAATAGTGTCCAGTGCCTTTAACGTGACCAAGATTTTAACCCTGAAAGACTGTTACATCGCTGAACATCACAGCACATGATCGGGCGGTCACAAAGCGCGGTATTTAATTGGCTACCAAATTCGCTTTTAAAACCCTCCAGCGGGGGACCTGTTTGTTTGGTTGCAACGTCCCTGTGGTACGTTGTCGCAGCACATGCTGACAAGCTTTTTCCATAGGTTAAGAGGGTTTGTTTTGCATTTTTTCAACAATTTTCTTATCCTAAGTGTTTTTTTTTTTTTACATATCCAGCAGCCGATTTCACGAAGCGCTAGGATTAATCCTATCTCGAGTTAGGATGAGTAACTCGTCCTAACTTAGGATGGGTTCATTGCGTCCTAACATCTATGGATACAGAACTTAACTCGTCCTAAGTCCTAAGATTAATTAAGTAGGTTTTTATAATTTGGTTTCGTCTACCATTGGCAACTGACATATCGATGCTGTGCACAAAGGATACTGGCAGAGTTTTGCCCTGCCCCTTCCTAACCAAATCACTGACCCCTCTTGATAGGACGTGCGGCATGGTCCAGCTTAGGATATCATGGCATATGAACTGACCAGTGTGTATGATGTGGTTAAGACAATGGAAATATCAAAATATGTCAGCGCCTGTTCACAGCTGCCCTCAATTCAGGGTTAGCAATATGTAGTTGACCGTATGACAACTACAATTTTCACAAACTGCACGTTTGTTAATATTAAAAACTGACGTAATTTTTTCGGAACATTGGAAGCTACAAAAGCCACGGATGATAACACAATTTTTCTACCAGTGCAGGCAAACTTTTCCAACGTGATGAATGAGCGAGGTCGTTGGTTCAAATCCCCCTCTAGTCAATTTTTCTTTGTTCAACCCCAAATTATTTAAAATTCCCCAGTCAGTTTCCCCTCATGGTTCATTACTTGATAATTTTTTTTAATACAGTCCGGCTGTGTGCTGGGCATACTAGTCTTTCTTGAAAGAAGAGAATATTGGTAGTTGGCGAGTCTACAACTGGCTTCCATACCTCCCCCCCCCCACACCCCCGAAAGGAAATAGCAGTCAACAAATTGACTTCCACATACATCCCAAATAAAAATGCTCTTGCTATGTCCTTACTAAGTCTCAAAGGGTATATACAATGTGCAGTCCACCACCTTTTTCAGGGCTATGAGAATACATACAATTCCCCCCCCTAATTGTTTGTAACCTGATAACGCAACACAAAACCTTTCTATGGAGCCTTCCGAACTTGTTTAAATCACAGTTAATTAAAAAAGAGTTGTGAGAGACTTCAATTGCCTTCACTTGAAACGTCCGTCATCTGATATTAGGTATTGAAAGGGTTCACATCAATAACGATCAGAGAATCATGTCAAGCAGGCAATAGCTGACATCAAGGAAGGAAACTTTAATGATCGCTATTTATTAATTGCCGCTACATTAACTCCACGACTTGTCACAAAAATTGAAAGAAATCTCCGCCGACGTCAGGTGGTCCCCCGGTACATTCAAAAGCAAATTGAATTTCCCCGACTTGATTAATCAAAACCCCGGCCAAGGATTTAAAACAGGATCCAAAAGGTGGGCTTATATCGCAAAAGGTTTTTGATGAGATTGTTGAATCGTGAGCCAAACCAGCGGTCGTGTTTTCTGGCTCGTCGTCGCCCATCAAATGACAGAGCACGAGCGAACCATTTAAAAAAAACAATTGAAGGCACCTGTTGGTTGGCGATGCCATAGTCAGGGAGAGCACAACACAGCAATACCCTCCTGAAACTATTCAGTAACAGTAAAATCAATCTGACTGAGACGGCTGGCTGGGCCCAAACCAGATGGATGCTCTATTTCCTCAGTTTCCGAAACATCAGCTGGAGTCCTCACTCTTGGCGGCATTGCGTGACACCCACACGTGCTCTGCTCAAAGTGTCGTGACACTTTTCTTTTTTCCCATTTCATCTGATGAACTTCGATCGCAGTGATTTTTTTTATGATTTATTTTCATCACAGTTTTTGCAGTTATTCTCCCATACGAATCAACGGGACTGGTGGGACTTGGTAGTAAAAAGTTCAAGCAAAGATCAGCACCAGTAGGACACGTGGTGTGAATATGGAAAAAAGTTTCCCTGTACAACCGTGTACTGTTTTTAATGTTTTTTGAGGAAAATGTTCATGTTTGTAAGACTTTAAGATTTGCTCGGTAAAAAGAAAAAGAAAAGTAGATCTTCCATGTATCTTTAGGTGAAAAACCTCTTCAACACTTGAGAGTCCAGCCGCCGCTTTCACTGGTGCCCTTTGGGCAATGAAGAACAAGGAGCGCAGAATATAAAATCAATCCAAAAAGCAAGACTAATGACGGCAGAAACTGAAAAATCAATCGAACCCGTTTCCATAAAAAAAATATTTAAAAAGTTTAAATATAAATTGATCTTCTTCTCTAACGGCCGATTGAAATAAGTAGAAGCATTCACTTGAAATAATCTTACTTTTTATTTGTATTAATAATTTCGTGTTTTGATCAGTGAGGTAAAAATATTTGTCTGTGAAGTGTGAAATAATTACCTTTTTAAATTCAAGTCACTATCATCAAAATCCCAGTAGTTTCTTTAAGCACTTCCTGAGTGTGCTGAATACAGAGTGCCATTTGCTATGCGAGCTTTGAGAGTCCTTTCTTTCGTCGCCTTCTTTCTATCAGTTTGTCTTCTCCCTCTCTCTCTTTCCCCCTCCCCCCTTCCCCCCAAACCCCATGCCCTCTTCTTTGGCTGTGGTACGATGGCTCCGTAGAGGTGCTGGTCACCTTTTTTCCATCTTGCCACTCACTGGTGATTTGTTGTATCTCTCTTATATTTTTTACATACTGTGTGTAATCGTATATACTATATTTTTTATATTTATTTTTCTATTTATTACCTAATATATTTCTTGTTGTAGTCTTGTGCCAATGAAGAAGTGTTGGAAAAATTTTTAAAAAATGAAAAAAAATGAGAGGGTTGAGGGGATTGGGAGATGGGTCTGACCACAGATGACTCGCAATCATGGGGGGGGGGGGGTAACACTGTTTTTACACCCCCCCCCCAACTCAGGTCACCCAATGACATCTTTTACAAGAGAGTGTTTTTTAACTTTTCAAGTGTTTTCAGAGCGGGGCTTCTTATATTTTCTTCTGACCCCCGCAAGCCGTTCGAGTGCCTCCTCTCAAAATTTCACGCCAGAGTGTACAGTCTTTCCAAATTTCTCAAAATGGTTTACACAGATGAGCCTCGTTGACAAGCCGCATCTTGGACAACAACAAAAAAGCTGTAAATGGCGTGGAATGAGCATGCACTCTGCCAAGAGAAAAAAAAAAAAAAAGAGTAGGAGATTTCCAAATTGGCATGAAGATACTAAGTTGGTAAATACGCCGGGGGCTCTTTGTGGCATGTTCCAGGATGGCAATGTCAACCGGACATGATGATGATGAGGGGTGGTGAGCATTTCCATTCTTCTGTTCATTTTATACTTGGGGTGAAAGATGTCACGACTTCTCAGTTGATGATGAGGGTTGGTGAGCATTTCCATTCTTCTGTTCATTTTATACTTGGGGTGACAGATGTCACGACTTCTCAGTTTGACCGTACGTTTTTTCTACAAAGAGTGCCCCCCCCCTTCTGCAAATGCAAAATGACAAGCAGTGACAACCTCTTTAGTTAATACACATCAGATGTTTGATGATGAACAGGGGGGGGGGGACACACAGCGTGATCACATTTATTGGCAATATCACAGGTAACCCAAGTCACTCTCTACGTCCGTGTGTCTACTCTTCATGACATTGATGAGTTACAGGGCTAATCTGAAAGGATTGGCTCGACTGTGCTAGTACACTCCTCAGATATCAAAGACTAATCAAGGCCTTCTCTTGGAATTATACCCTGTCCAGAATGGGGACTTCCATGACCTCAAATCAGAGTAACGACTTCATTCACTCTATTCCAATGGGGGTATACTTTTACCCTGGAATCCTCTTCACTCAGTAAAGGTGTCAATGAGCCCCAATCAAATTATCCCAATTAGGATGTTTAATTCCGAATGAAGCCTTCCTATCCCAATGAGGATATTAATGGCCCAATTGGGATACACTTTAATCCTGATTAAAAAACTCTTCTCCCAATGAGGGTATCAACGGTTCCTAAATGGCACACAACATATTGTTAACAATCACTGTTGAGATATAATTTACCATTCCAAAAACTCTCTAAAATAGCTTATTTCAGCTCAAGGAAGCAATGTGGGTTATTTGTAACAGTAACATTCCAATTCTTTTTTTGGTTTTTTGTTTGTTTCCTTGACATTTTGATTTATTTATTTATTTGGTTTTTGTTATTATTATTTTTTGGTTTAAACAATTTTATCTCATATTTGTGATAGCAATTTTGTCCATTTGTCCTGGTAGGTAACTCATTCAATTCATTGATTATTATCATTTTTTTATTTATTATCTATGCCGTTCTGCCATAGTCTTGTCGTTAGATGTGAGGGCCATAGACGCTCAGCTGTGCTGGGTGGGACACCCTTGTTAAATATGGCTTAAATAAATAAAAGGAATAAAGCAAAAAAGTTGAAAAAACATGACACACTATTGTCGCCTCTACTGTAGTGCATCTCCTTAAATACAGGGAAAAAACAACAATAACACCCTAGTTTAGCATCAGGTGTAAGGATGTTAATTTAGCGATTTATGCAAGATTAAAGGTAATTTCAAGCTGGGAAGGTAGTGCATTCTGCTCTACCAGCCAGTCTCCTTGTGGAAGGTGGTAACCCTGTTTCAGCCCCAGTAAAAGGTGGCAACGTGCCCTTGGTGATAGTTGATTTGGGTCAACAGCCCAATTCAGTTAAGTGTAGCCTTCACCTTGAAGTGGCCGTTCGGCCTTGTGAGTTAGGCAACATCTCATTTACTTATTATTAAAAAAAAGTACCAATAAATTTAAAAAAAGGTCTCTAAGACCTTTACACTGAAATAGTTAGCAATGTTTAAATTTACACCTGGGCAAAAAAGATAAACGTATCCTAATAAAAAGTCAGTTTAAGGAACTATACCACAATCACAACATGCACATTTACAGACACAAGCATTTGATACTTTGATATTTCAAAGCTTAAAGTTTACTCGGAAACATGTAAAACACACATCAGACAGGCAGTGCCATGGTATTTCTCGCCGCTCATAGCGTCTCGCATTAAAAGCGAGAGAATATTGAGTGCGACGAAGCAAGCTATTGCATTGTTCACTCAAGCACGTTCCGGGATAATTGTTGTTGAAATGCTGTATAATTACTGTAGTCAATATCCGTCATAAATAACTGATCATGGCCTACATCGGCTCTTTTCATGGTTTCGTGCGACCACACAACGCTAAATTTCAGCTCACAAAAACGTGTGGGAATTAGACACAGACAGTTCAACTGACATTGTAATGTGGGCTGGTGACCTATTTCTGGTGAGCAAAACTGAATATGCTTAGGCCAAAAAAAACCACCAAAAAAAACATGTTTAGTGTCCCCGCCTGCTTCTGTTTTTAAGAGGCCGCCTCCTTTTTTTCCTTTTTTTTAAAGGAATTTTTTTTACGATCTCTGACGAAAAAAAATCAATTCTAAAATACATAAAATCGTATTTTTTGACACATCAAAAAAACACATAGAAAAAAGCTGGCAACCATCTTGAAAAATATCCCGGCCGTTTGTCTTGAAAATAGCGTCGGGCGGCCATATATAAAAAAAAAAGTAAAAATAAAATTTTAAAAAGGCCAGCCTCCTTTTTTTTTAAAAAAGGCAGGACACTAAACATGTTTTTAAATTTGATTTTGCCTTAGCTACTTGTGGTGCTTTAGCAGCTCTATACATTTAGGGTCAAGGACAAACATCAGTGGCAGTTGTGTAAAACCATAGAGAAAGGACAGTGGTAAAACATGTATGTGCTGTGTGTTTATTACAGGCACTTAGATAAAGCTACTTCAGTAATAGTAAAATTCATGTATTTATTAGGTGAATTTGGAAGCCACTAGAGCTTCTCAAAATGCATTACACTTTTATTGCTCCGCTGTTTATTGAGCCCTTGAAGCATGTTTCCTGAAACCCATCTCAACTCCTAAGGAATATGCAGCACCGGCAACCAGCACAAGTTGATATTATAAGTTATCACACAAGGGCAAGTGGAATACGGAAAAATATAGCGCTTGTGCGTCCCATATCCAACGAGACCGAAGGCCAAGCTGGATATGGGACGCAGACTATTTTTTTCCGTATTCCACGAGCGCATGTGTGATAACAAATTTATCTTCAAGCTAACTTGACGTGCAGTAAAAATGGATGTAAAGCTGTACACGGGGACAAAAGTGCCAAACGAGCCACTTTTGAATTTACATTGACTTCTGTAGCTGTACTTTTTTGCGTATAGCTTAGAATTGCGCAATACGCGGAGTTAGAACAACGCAATGCGCAGAGTGTGATATGAGCCGTGCAATATAGGTTTATATCACACTCCTTGTTGCCATGGATCGACCAATCAGAATCGAAGATTCAAGCATGCTTGAAGAAAATAATTCACATCAACAATCTCTACCCACGCAAGTACCCATTTACTCCTGGGTGACAAGAAAAAGTTTTTTAAGTGTCTTGCTCAGGGACACAAGAGTCCCGACTGGGATTTGAACCTACACTCCAATGGCTTTGCAAGTAAGCTAGGCTACCACAACATATGTATTTGTACCATGTATTAATTTCTGGGCAAGCATTTCTATAAAAAAATTGTGAATGGGAGTGGTGAATAAAGGTATAGAGGAATGTGAGGTGGTCTGGTTACACATTAAACAAAATAATACCATCATTTATCATGGAATTCATTCACCAATCTGTAAAGTACCTGTCAGGGCACGAATTTGGGGGGAAATCCACAAGAAATTAAGGGCTTTTAGCTCACAATTTTCACTAGACCAGAAAAGTTGATACAAAACCAAAAACAAAATGAGAAAAAAAGTATCTTTAGTGTCGAAGTTAAACTGTTTTTATTTGCACTAAGGGAAGATTTATCTCATTTGCCTTCTGGGTGATACTCAACAGACTTGGCAGATAATTATCAGAATCACAGTTTAACATTTGAATAATGATGTTTTAAACTAAAGATGAGGTGATCTATCATTATTTTAAAAAAACAAGACCGCCGGAATTGTCCAGTTGTAAGTTTACTGGCCCAATGCTACAAACACTGGCCTCGGGCCTCAAGGTATAGCCAGGGTTTGGTCAAAGGTTGTCCAAATTTGCTGGAAATTTAAAAAACTGGTTGTCTAAATTGTTCACTTTAAAATTCCTTTTACATGTAAATGACATTATAAAACATGGTATCCAAATTTAAAACAGGGGTTCCAAAAGACACCCAGACACCCCTCTGGCTAACACTATGTTAAGGGCCTGTGGTCCAGTGTAAACTGTGACCCCTGCATGTTTTCCCTGGCAAACTCGGAGGAAACATTTGGTTGACCTGTTCACACTTGGAATTGCAAACCCAGCAAACTCCCAGGAAATAGCTACCCTTGCTTAAGAGGACGATTTTTTTTCAAGATAACCCCCGTGGCAAGCATACTGCATGTTCCTTTTCCCAAGGAAAATTGGGAATTTGCTCCGCAGTGCTCAAAAAAAGGCCTGTTTAGATGAAGAGACAATAAGATAAGAAACAAACAAAAAACAACTGCTGGGGAAAAAAAAATCTAATACCTTGACCGGTTTGGTCACATATGGGCATTGTCTTATCTATTTAGTTTCGTAGTCAGCCCATGAGAAGATCCTCAGATCAGGGGGAAAAAAAAGGTCCTGACAAATTGCAGATTAGAGAGACTAAATTTAATAGAAAGTAGATTAAAGCTGTTTAGCAATGGCTGGTTATAAAAGAAGTTCAAACCAGGCATGCAACTGCAGTATGCCAGGCACAGCAAGACTTTGTACTGCGTTTTTTTTCTCTCTTTTTTTTTCCTTCAATGGCACAACTGAGGAAAACGAGGAAATCAGCAGATCGGCTGAAAAGTTACGTGCCCGTAAACGGCTTAGGAAGAGAAAGAGAAACTCTTTCAGACTCGAGGTCACTGTTTTTGTCTCGATGACCTTGTTGACTTAAAAAAAGGAAAAAAAAAGAAGTATGGATCACTCGCGACAGGAGCAAGAATGTATCTGTGCATCTGTACAACTGGATGAAGTGCATGCATGTACGCACAACACAAAAGGTAGATGGGTTATTACCATGGTAACAGGGCTCTCCCCGTTACGTCAGACGGGACCTGCTCACTGATCGGGGGATCCGATTTCCATAGTGATGGGCAAAGCGGGCCATGGGAAAATGTCGGGGACAGCTTTGTGAGATTTTCCCGACCAAATAGGGGGAAGAGGGGGGGGTGGGGGGTGGAAAGAAGAAGAAAAAAAAGAAGAAGTGAATTCTGGAATGACATGTATGGCGTCATCACGGAGCCTGGAAATAACCCTGTGAATAGGGAACACATTCCGCATGACTTCATTACTACGACTGCAGTCTGGAGTACCGAACAGCTATCTTCTTTTTTCTTTTTTTCCCGCACACGTAAAATTAATAACGCTTCAGTTGTTCCCTTTCCACACAGCCACCATGACTTCTCTTTCATTCAGATCATGGTGACTAAAAGTGAGGCTTGGAGGAGTACATGTGTGGTCTGAGCCCTTTCGGAGAAGCGGTATCTGTTATTGCTTTTTGTTGATGGAGAACAAGATGATGGCTGCACTTTGATGAAGATCGATCAGGCCTTCTTGTTTGTGTATGCAGAATGTAGTGTTTCCCCTCCCCCACGCCCCTCACTCCGCCCCCATCCTCGCCCCCTCTCTCCCTCCCTTTCCAAGTCAATAAGTCATGCATTGGCCATTAGCATCTTTCATTGATGTTTTTAAATCTTGTGGATTTTTCATTCCATTCTACCTTTACTTTTTCGTTGTTGTCAATGTTTTTAATTTAATTGTACTTGTTTATAAAATGTGTATATTATTGATACCGGATTATTGATACTGATGAATAAATAGTTGAATTAAATTGAGTTGAATTGAATAGACTGTTGCATAATGTGTTTTACAGCCTCATTGTTGTATTTAACCCTCCTACTGTCTGACCATTTAATAAAATCCACTGTGGTTTTGAATGATATATAAACTATGGCACTGTGCAATATGATATCATGTGGTGAATGCATCTACACAGTACACAGTCAACCCTCCTACTGTCTGACCATTCAATGTCATCCACTGTGGTTTTGAATGACAGATAGACTAAGCCAGCCTGCAATATGATATCATGTGGTGAATGCATCTACACAGTACACAGTCAACCCTCCTACTGTCTGACTATTCAATATCATCCACTGTGGTTTTGGATAATTTTTTATTTATTTTTAAAAATTTATTATTGATATCCAACAGCGGATAGCCGCCACTTACAGGTATCATTAAAAACTATGTATAAATATAATAGATAAACTAAGCCAGTCTGCAATATGATATCATGTGGTGAATGCATCTACACAGTACGCAGTCAACCCTCCTATACTGTCTGAACATTCAATATCATCCACTGTGGTTTTGAATGATAGATGAACTATGCCAGCCAGCAATATATCATGTGGTGAGTGCATCTACACAGTCAACCCTCCTACTGTCTGATTGTCAATATCATCCACTGTGGTTTTGAATGATATATAGACTATGCCAGTCTGCAATATGATATCATGTGGTGAATGAATCTACACAATACACAGTCAACCCTCCTATACTGTCTGACCATTCAATATCATCCACTGTGGTTTTGAATGATATATAGACTATGCCAGTCTGCAATATGATATCATGTGGTGAATGCATCTACACAATACACAGTCAACCCTCCTATACTGTCTGAACATTCAATATCATCCACTGTGGTTTTGAATGATAGATGAACTATGCCAGCCAGCAATATATCATGTGGTGAGTGCATCTACACAGTCAACCCTCCTACTGTCTGATTGTCAATATCATCCACTATGGTTTTGAATGATAGATAAACTATGCCAGCCTGCAATATGATATCATGTGGTGAGTGCATCTACACAGTACAGTCAACCCTCCTACTGTCTGATTGTCAATATCATCCACTGTGGTTTTGAATGATAGATAGACTATGCCAGCCTGCAATATGATATCATGTGGTGAGTGCATCTACACAGTACAAACATGTACATAGTTAGCTTTGTGCACAGTTGTGCCACCAGACACAACCTGTGCAGTTGAATGGTTTCACATGGTTACTCAACTTGATGGAAAATGTTACCAAGAGTAGGTGGGGTTTTATTGTGAATAAAATAAATAAGTAAATTTCTTCAGTACACATCTTTTTCCCTTGCCGGAAATCTTCATCATAAAGCAACCACCTTCTTTCACTCAAATTCTAACCGAGGAAAACAGTCTGGTACCTTTCTTCAAACATGAAAAAAATAGCCCTCGTTATTGTTATTGTAGACTAGGAACAAGATAAGAGATATTGACAGCATGTGTGTGTACGTGTAGCTTCCCTCATATCGAATGATAATGCAGACTGAATGCTTTGATGACAATAAACAATTGCAGACAATATATAACGCAGTCATTTGTAATTTGTATTCATGGGTGATTAATTGTGAATTGATGGCCTTTACTTTACGCTATCACGATGGAGTACAGCAGACCTACGATTCCAGGCCTGGATTTTCATCTTTGAAAGGGCAAGGCCATTTTTTTTCATTTTGCAAAGGGCACTTCCATAGGAAGATCTTAAAGTCTATGGGAAACTTCTGAAGGGGCACCAAGGCCAAGACCAGGGCAACGAAGGCCATGGCCTCTGTGGCCTCCATGGCCTCTGTGTAATTCTAGGCCTGCGATTGGTACCCTGCTTTAACCCAAACCGTACCCAAGTCCATACCCTACCATATCAAACAACTTCTTCGATAAACAATTTGGGAAGACCATGTGAACGTTGTTTACAATAAGTGTGACCGTGTACATTCTTTGAGTATTCTGGCAGGCAAGATACTACACTGGTCCTATGGGAAAGTTGACATTTTGTGTCATAATTTCCACATAAAACCAAGAGTTATGAAAGTAAAAGCTGGACAAGATTTCAGATGTGCCCCCTTTCATCATATCAAAAGTTGATAAGAATTAGACAGTGCAATCTCCATAAAATATAAGATTTTATGCTTTCTTCCATTGAGCTGTGTACAAATCGTGCCTGCAGGAAGTCCAGGCTCTGTGGCTCTTTTGTAAACATGTGATGTCACAGGTCACATAGTCTATAGGGTTTAAGGGCAGGGTATACCTTTGGTAGTTACTCCAAAAAATAAATGACCATAAAACTGACTCGGTAAAGAGCACTAGAGAGCTGTTGATATTATAAAACTTTGTTAGAAATGACCCCCTTAGAAGTAATGTTGTTAAAGAGAAAGAGGTATTTTTTCAATCCAAATTTTGGATCTGAGAGCATCTGAAAGCACACAATTCTATGCAACGAGGGTGGTTTTTTTCTTTAGTTTATTTTTCTTGCACCTTCGATGACCAATTGAGCCCAAATTTTCACAGGTTTTGTTATTTTATGCATATGTCGGGATACACCAAGTGAGGATACTTGTCTTCAACAATTACCAAAAGTATACCCTGCCTTTAAATGACCTCCAGGCCTTGCGCTTTAGCTTTTTGTAAAGTAGCCCGCCGGGCCAGTAAACTGTGCATTTTACTTGCACCCCAGAAAGTTTTAGTAGCCCAGATTTTAAACAAGAATTGCCATAAATGTAATGTTCTGACGTGTTAATGTTAACAATCACAACCAGTTTAATGATCACATGAAGTTACATTCACACACCCAATAACGATTATACATTAATTATTCACATCTGAAAAGGAAGAAATGAGCATTTTAAACAAGAAGGCTGCACAGTTTTCAGTAGCCCACAGGGCAAGTTGAGAAGTGGTGTTTACTAGCCCATAGCATTTTTTACTAGACAATGTACGCCGGGCTAGTGTTAAGGGCAAGCCCCGACCTCATAATGTTCAACCCTCCACACAACCGAAAAAATGGGGGGGGGGGGGTGGGGGGTGGAGATATATCAATCCTTTCTGTTGACTGCACTAGGTACAATAATACTGTTATTAAGCAGAGCATTTCTCCAGACCAATCTCTTGCTAATATCCGCTAGAGGACTCTCTGCGACTTTACGCATAATGGTGTTAGAGATATATACAACAGTCCTAAAACGCATTCGCACACATCCAACGTAACAGACCCTTTATTAGAGCTGTAATTCTAGCTCTTCACATTAGAGTTGGGTAAATTAATTCCTGTATCGTGTTATAAAGTCATTATACGCTAATGGAGAGGCGGGTAGTTTGCCCGGCAGACAGCGTGTCTCGTTTTGCGTACCCAGAATTTATTATGCCAGGAATGATAGGGCAGGAGAGTCGTTCATAATTTCTACCAAGGTCGCCATTGCCAGCCAGGTGATGGTGCCTTTATGGTCTGGGTCAACATCAAGGCCAAACAAAACACACCAAACATTATTGAGAAAGAAAACAGCCACAATGTAATATTCGGTTTGCGGTAACACCATGTGTAAAAAATATCTACTTGCTGTGTAGATTTGTTCTTTAGAGAACTTGTCTTGCTATTTATTCTACTACCGCGGAGTAGGTTTTATTTCGGAATTCGGGAGACTTCCGAATATATACTGATACCTCACCATGCAATGCCTCAAAATCCATACACAATGTAATACTATACAGTTCTAAATTACAACCCTTTTCACATGGTGAAGTAATAACCACCGTTCCGTTGCTATAAAATTTAACGAGCGTGGATTGTTTTATTTGTTGGCATCGTGCATGATGATGTTTACGTGTGTTTTCATATATGTATTCTTTGGATCTTCGAGAACCTTATTTCCAATTATTGTGCCTTGTGAACATCCTCGGATGTAGAGGGCAGACTAGAAATGTCATAAATAATTATTATCACTAATTGTTAACCTCACTTGTAATTCTGACACCTTTTAAGTTAAAATACAACCCTCCCGTTCCATTTATTTGAACTATTTCAGTTTGGATTATTTCAATCCATCGACATGTCTGTTTCTATCAATTCATATTCACGCATAGTCTGAAAATGGATTTTTATTCCCCCCCCCCCACATACACAATCACTTGCGATCGCCCAAAAATTTGAAATTCAAATGATGAAACGGGGTGATATTTTATGCATTTAAGATGACCTATTCCTGTCGGTGTTTCGGCGATTACCGACAGATCCATCTAATTTGATCATTTTTTAAGATAAGCAGTCCCTGCAGTATGAAAATAACTTTATGCAAACATGTTGAGCACCATTGACACCTAAAAAAGATTCTTCAGTTGCGGCCACTTCAAACAAAAAGCTGTGTTTGAAGAAGGTAGACGACAACCCCCCCCCCTCCCCCTTCTCCCTTGAAGAACATGACTTCATGCCGGTACATCAAGATATTTAAAGGCCATGTGAACACCTCGGTAAAACCTTACTCAAGTTTCTTCACCAATCTGAATTAAAAATTACATTCATAATACATAATGTAATAACACCGAAGTCTTATATAGGGCACACATCCACCAATGAGGTGGCTCAAAGGCGCTCAAACAAAGAGAAACACTTAAGACGGGTTATGAATTTGATGAATTACGAGACCGATTGATGTCGCCCGTTATAAGGGTTTACAAGGAGACGCGACATTATAAATTGAACTCAGCTAAATGTGTTCTACCTATCAAGCAACACACCACAAGGGGAACTTACTGGGTACAAATTTTAAATAATTGTGGGTTGAACAAAGACATTAAAAGCAGAAGGCCATATGGACATGTCTAAAGGCATTGTCTGTGGCTCGGAACACAACAGCCACAGCACAGACAGCCGACCATAGATAATAAAAAAAAAAACACTCTCGGTTTAAACCCCAGTCAATGCGCAGATCATACTGTCTATCAACTACTGATATAGTTGGCCGTGTGCCAACGTAGCATCTGGATGCACAGATTGGTTGCAGGAGATGACATCATCAAGTCAAAGAAGGGCACACACACACACACACATCGGCTGCAGTCCACGATGCCTCCACGTTGTATTATTGCTATTGGCTTTACAATACGCAAACAACATGTGGACATGTTTACGCATGAAACGTGCACACGAGCTTCGCTTGGAGTAGACAGTGTTTATGTATGGTCTTGGTCACATTAGGAAAACGTTTGTCTGCAAGTCATCTGCTCACCATAGATTACAATGTATTTAAAGTATCAAGTAATAAACCACCAGGGAAACTGACTGAGTAAATTATTCATCATTTTGGGTTGAACAAAGACAAATTGACTAGAGCCAAACAAACATACATCCTCTTAAGGTGAGATCCCTCTCCTGCCGCTTCCCAGGTTGTATTGTAAACTTGGGTATGATCTCTGGCTACACGGCAGTTACAGCTTCAATTGTGTCTGACCAGCACCCCCGAACAAATAGGGAGACCGCCAACAGTAGGGCTAGATAACTCAGATGGTAGAGCATCAGCACGTTAATCCGGAGGTCGCAGGTTCAAATCCCGCTCTGGTCAATTTTTTTTTTTATCAACCCAAAGTTATAAAATGTAATCAAGTTAAATTGAAAACCGGATTGGTCAACTGTATACAAAACTCATTATCCATGCATGAATGAATTTTAAAAAGTGCTTCTGAGGGACAGTTCAACATCACACACGTACAAAACAAAAACACAGACGGACAAAAATGAATGGTCTTTCCGCATGACAGTGTCCACTATGCAAATATCTGGCATGCACAGCTTTGAACTAATCACTGTAGTCTCTTTCGGTCTTCTATGCCAGCCATGAACCATACACAGAAAAGACAACCCTAACTGTTCTGGGCCTAATTTCACGGCTCTGCTTACCGTGAGCAAAGAATCGGCGCATAGGGAAGCAGGGAATTCCTCGCTCACGTTAAGCGTATTTCACAGGCTAGCAGGGAATTTCTGCTAATGCGTCTGGGTACTCCATGTTACCAGACATTCTTTTTTTTTTTCACAAATTCGGCGCTCGCCCTGTAAGCAAAGAATGGTGATCGCAAGTGCAGAATTCGGCGGTAAGCAGAGCCATGAAACTGGGCCCAGCATGCCTGACTAGTCCAATGTAAAACATCAGCGCTAACAAAAACATAAAAAACAGCCGGAATCACGGCACAGGAACCACAAAGTGAAAGAGAAGTTGAGCAGGAACAATATTTTTTTGTTTCTATTTTGTCGCCACAATGGATGTCTCCTCAACTCAGTGCTGTGTTTTTCTTATGACATCAATTTAACAGCCTGGCCAATCGTTGTCAAAGCACCTGCTCTTACAGATGCTTACCCCCCTACAGGCTTCTGTCCTCTCCCTGTCATCTCCTGAATGAATTAACTTCCGCACGGCGCAATAACCACCGTCTTGTCACAGACATCACCGTAAAGGGGGGGAGGCTGTGATATATATTGGCTGCTTTCTGCCGTGGACACTTTAATATGGACACCATGCACCGAGAGAACCCCCTCGCAGCAACCATGATGGGTCTTCGCCCCCTTCAGCCATCTAGAGGTAGTACAACAACAACAGGGGAGCAAGCGGCACTGACAGGTTCCCAATCCGTGGGGGCCTGGAGGAGTAGGACAGTAGGTTTAATGAAGCGTGGGCTACTCCATGTTCCGCTGCCCGCCAATATTATGACTTGAGAGTCTTCAAGATTTGAAGCACATCATCATCGGGACTGAGGCTTAATATCATCCCACTTTTTTCTTTAGTTTGGCTAGTCGAGATGGGACGAACTCCACTTTTTTTTTTATTTATATATATTATACAATCGCCCACATCCTGGGGACTCTCTCAGGGGGTGGGAAAGATTGGCTTCTCTTGGGGCACTCAAGGAGCAATAAATACACTTGGAGCTCCCTTAATAGGTCGTCTCAACCGTCGTCGTCAGCTTCAACTTGACAGGCTGTTATGAATGCTTTTTGAAGACTTTCGCTCGACGGCACGGTTGTTTAATTACTGAAAAAGGAAACCTGACTTCACTGAAACTGATATTGAGTCATTTCCAAATTTGTAAACATTCTGTATTGGATTCAAGTGATTTGTTTAAAAAAAACTAAAAAAACGGACAGAACTTTGTATCGGTTCAGTTTGCCGGAAACATTGATAAATAAAGGTTTAGTCATAATGATAAGAGTGGTGGTCATAGGGTTTTGATCTTTATAACCTTTTGTATAAATCTTAGTCCTTGATTAAAATTCTTCACTCACAACTCGCCAATTGCAGAATTAATTATCAGCATTGAAATTGAGCCGAATGAATTGGTGGTAATGTGCATTAGAAGGTAACGGGCAGATTCTACCTGAATTTAACAAAGTTAAGGCGGGCAAAAACTACAAAGATATTTATTCGCACTGCAAAACGACTGCAAGGGGAACCAGTCACACACACAAATCACATCTTATTTTGGCTGGTAACCTGCTTCTTCTGAGCAGACTAAACGTGTTTTAAGCAGAGTTTCACGGAATCTGCCGCAGGAGTTATGCAAACAGGAAATTGGAAACAGAAACTTTCCACTGTCACCTTATAAGTCTAAACTAAATACAGAAATCATTGTGTCAATGCAACAAGATCGTATCTCCAAAAATGGAGTTTCCATGAAACAAGAGTTTCAGAATGTCAAAAGCTTGTACCTTGCTTAAAGACACTGGACACCTTTGGTAATTGTCAAAGACCAGTCTTCTCACTTGGTGTATCTCAACGGATGCCGAGATACGACATTATCGCACGGAGCGCTTTAGAGTGAGACACATCTTTATTGCACTACGGAGTTACGACCTTGTTGCACTATGGAGTTACGACCTTGTTGCACAGACACAACAAAATGCACTTCCAATTATGACCCAGGGAACCTGTATGTATTAATTTGACCTTGAGCTAAATTCAAGGTGATAAGCTGCATGTCTATGCTGATGAGTAGATTATTAATAAGGGATGGTTTCAAATAAGAGAACAACAAAAAAAGTATGCTCCATTGTAATTATTTCTTTTTTTGGTTTGTTTATTGCTGCTTTTCTATACATCTTTCTCTTTATCCAGTTTATTACTGCATTTCTGTTTTTAAAGGCAAAGTATACCTTTAGTTTTTGGGACTGTGTGATTGTTTTAATCCCATATAAATGCAGATATATACAATAAAAGTAACCTGTGAATATTTTATTTCAAAAGGTGGTACACTTTTTGAGATATCGCCAAAAATATGGAGCGGTTATGTCCACGCAGGAAGAATAATCCATAACTGGAATACTCAATCTGAAAAAAATGTTTCATGCATGAAACGTTTCTGAGATTAAAATCTTTTTGAATCCCTTTCTCTAAAACCACAGGGACTTGTTTCTCATTAAACACTATCCACAGCTGCAGTGCTCCTCACCGAATAAGTTTTTACGGTCATTAACTTTTGGAGTAATTACCACAGATATACCCTCTCTTTGAATGTACTTGTGATATTTATCATCATGCATTGTGTTTGTTTTCCTTGTTAAATTTAAGGAGCTTCCGCATTTTCTTTTGCCATACATACAGCTGCCTCTAAATTCATGCACTGACAGTTATAAAGGTCCTTCAGAAAAAAAATACATGTATCTGTTCCTTGCGCGTTTGACCGCCGTGATGAATTACTACATGAGAGCTCCATCGGGAAATGCAATTAGAACACAACAAATCGACAGAACCTGCAAGGCTGGCTTAAAATAACCCCGCAAAATACGCCAATTTCTGATTACCACATCCACCAGTATAAGAGTTCATTATGACAATTTAATTTTCCCTTCGCGTCTTGGTTTTTTTTTTTCCCCCTCGTTTGGTGACTATACGGACAGACGGTTTTGGTTTAAGGTCATGGTGGAGAGATCCAGAGGGTTGGAGATTGAAATCACCGATGCTCCGTCTTGATGAGACGGAGGAGGACAGGGATGGAGAGGGTCACTGGATAATGGTCTGATGATGATGTCATACGAGGCTGGACTACAATGTTAATCGATCCCAAGCACATTCCTAGGCTTACTTGCCCTTTTCCCCCAAAAAGGAGCGGCTGATAAGACTGTTCCAGTTTGCTAGTTTTTTTCAAAAAAATATTTGAGGTAACATTGGAAGCTTTCCACTTTGTGGTAAGTAGGACAGCAACTCTTCGATAACCATGTAACATTAAATAGGGGCCCCAAGGCCAAATTCAGTTTTGTGATAAACTCGTTTCAAATAGATAGAGATCTTATAAAAGTGGGGGAAACAGTCTCTAACCTCACATTATAACGGTGTAAAATGCCATTGTACTTGATACCCCTTCAGTGCCAATTTTTGCAGCAATCCCAAACCATCCAATGACGTGACATTTCAATATATGGCTCTGCAGGAATTTTTTTTTTTTTTTTTTTAGTTCTTTTCCCAAATTCTGATGATATTTAATCAAAAATGGTGTTGAATTTAACCATTAGACTGATGCAAAATTTCCTCTTTGGATATGTACAATTGTACAGACAGTTTGTTGTTGATATCCGCTCAGAAAGAGTTTCATACAAAAAAGACATTTGACACGATCTTAAGACATGAGGTTAGTGACTTTTAATTGTTTTCCCACTTTCACCTTTGAACTTGATCTTGGAGCCCCTCTCTCTCATCTCACTTCTTGGTTCCGAAGAGAAGTCTCGGCATTTCAAACGGAGACATTTTCAAAAGTAGAAGAGATTTATTTTACATGTTGGTCACCAATAAACCAGTTATTTTCTTCAGAAAATCATTACATCACACAGACTTTTCTTAGCTCACAGTAGTCTGAGATCAATCTTGTCTTAGGTATTACAAGTATTTTTGTTAACAAATCATCCACATTAATAATAATAATATTAATACATAGTTCTTATATAGCGCTTTATCACACCCAATGGGCGTCTCAAAGCACTCAGTATTTTTTCCTGCAAGGTATAGGGAGCTCTGTTTTGAAGTATGAGACCTGTTCCTTTGTAAACATAGCACCATGTAATGGTTTACAATGTGCTGTGGCGCAATATGCTGCCAACCAAACCAGGAGCACCGGGGCGAACCCCTTCCCTTTACAATAAGTGCACTGGGTTCTTTTACGTGCATTACACACCACACAGGACGTACAACTTGACGTACAACTTTTAACAGCATAATGGTTAAGTGTCTTGCTTAAGGATACAAGTGTCACAACCGGAACTCGAACCCGCACTCTATTGATCAGAAACACAAGAGCTCGAGTGATCTTATCTGCTCGGCCACGACACACCAACTAACCAAATTCCTGTACAGACCCATTACTAGTTTGCGTTAGATAACTGCTTCGGGATTGAAGAATACTACTGTTGTTTGTTCATCTTTAATTCTTCATTAAATTGTTACGGAACCCGCTGTTTACTACAGATTAGAACTGACCCCTCATCACCAGGCACGTTCATTAGTCTAGCGATTAAAAGTTATAAGATTTCTGCTCTAGAGTACAGGGGGGGGGGGTCCTAGCTTTGAAATCCTGCCCAAATAGCCTGTTGTGATTTTCACAGGAATCAGAAAGTACTGACTATACAGTGCTTATCACACATCCGTGTACGGGTAAAAAGAAAGCATACAAACATAATTTTCCATTACTAGTTGTTTTGATGAGGGGATAATCCACGACGGAGTTCAACTTGTTTGTTGGGTAGTACTGGCGTCATTACTTAATGCCACGGGTCAGTTGTAACACTTTGTCGATGTTGACACTAGCTGTGCCCGACACCTCTAAATACAGGCTCATCTCCCCCCCCCCCCCTAATGATGTTGTTTTGTTTTGCTCTCTCCTCAGACCCAAAGGCTACTGGGACAGAGCGGAAAGATCTTAGGTGTTGTTCACAGCAACTCCATGACTAATTAATGTCAATCGTTGCTTTTATAGCTAACGATGATTAAGCGTCTGCTCAGACAATTGTCATTCCTCGGCCCCCCCGGACTCCAGCCTTCCAAGGGAATAACATTTTTGTACAGAGCAGCGCCGTGTACTCAATTCAGGAGTATGCAACATGGAGGGCCCCCAGTGGTGACTCGGGGTGCCAGTCTCGATCCAAACGTAGCACAACCAATGAGCAGTCTAGTCTGGCACCCTACGTGTGCATATATGCGTGTTTTGTACTGAAAAGGGCTTCTAATCGCAAGCTGTCACAACTCTCTCAATTCACAGCTCTGATATGGAGTTATAAACTGGTAAAAATCTACTTAAAACTAACTGGCTAAATTAACCTGAAAATGTTTTAGTTAAAATTCTTATTGGTTTTCATAAAATAAAACAATTCATATCAAATGGTTAATTGTCCCAGGTTTTTAACAAACTTAAGGTTGTATAGAAAGTAAAGTCTTTGAATTGATAGCTTTGGATCTGGCTATGTCTAACAGTGTATGCTAGCTATGGTATGTAGCCAAAAGCCACAGTCACTATTGGCAAGACACAGCGGACATGCACTTTGAAAGGATGTATACATCTGAGTTCACGATGGTTGGGAAATCCATCCAAACCTCAAAGCTCAAAGGACCGTGGGCAAAGGTGACAGCAATACATTACAGGTGTTAATGTGAAAACGGAAAGTGGATGTGGCCAGCTTAGGGTCGAGGCCGAGTGGTTAAGAGCACTGCACTCAAGCTCCTGGTGTTGGGTTCAAGCAGAGTGTAGGTTCCAGTCCCGGTCGTGGCACTTGTGTCCTTGAGCAAGATACATGTACTTTACCATAATTGCTTTGTCCTTCGGATTGGGCATTAAGCTGCAGGTCCCCTGTACTAGGGTTGGTAAGTGCACATAAAAATCACCACGAACACTTATCGTGGAAGAGTACTTGGGGTTTAACCCCAGTGTTTCTGGTTCACATAGCAAGCACCCTTGTTTACAAGTGTCCTTCGGCCGGTGAGCTACAGTGATAAGGCTCACTTATGAGGAATCCTTGGTTTCATTACCAGAAATGTATAATGATATTCCTTGATGAAAAACCCACTACAGGAAAATCCATCCATACAACATGGACTTCAAAGCACAATGACCCCTATGTCATAGAGCTGCTTAAGCAGACAATAATGCTTAACAACGTTTGCTTAGCACCAACAAACAGAAATTGTTTGCTCACCAGAAAATGGTTACCAGCCAAAATTGTTATTTGTACTGTTTGTGTGAAAGGTCCCCCTGCTGTTGCATGTTAAGCATCCCATTGTGGGGTATTCGTGTAGCCTATGTACATTTTGATCTTTGTTTCCTTGTACATTGCGTGTTTTTTATACTGTAAAGCGCACTGGTCTTAATTATTGGAAATGCACTTAATAAATCTTTCTTATGATGTTAATAATAATAATAATAATCCATTTTTTGCATGCGGCTCAATGAAATATGATTGCAAATAATGCAAGGTACATTACATCCAAGATATTAAACTGAGATTAGTTTCAATGACATTGGTCGTTGCCTAGTTCAAGGTTAACATCCCCTTGAAGACGAGAGGTCATCGCACTCGTCATTGCGAAGTCATACCCATCCATAGTCCTCCGTAATTAGAATTTGATCCGGGGTAATCTTTTACAATCGCCGCGTGCAACCATGAGTAACAAGATTTCGAAACAAAACAAAACACACTCTCGTTCGTCGTGAACATTTTGGTGTTGATTCACGGACGCTTTTTTAATTAAAGTTGCTATGGATCAGCGCTGGTTAAACCATGTCATGTAGAGATGGTAACCAACATGGTCACTTCTTTCTTTAATCATATAAAACCCATTAACTCTACACGCACAAGATCCGCGCGAGTAGCGAATATTGGCCCCTGCTTTCTTTTCACTGTGACAGTTGACATGAACTACATGTAGGTAGGCAGTGGCTTTCTACCCGCGTGTGGTCACATGCTTCAGAGAGCCTACTCATGAACTCATTCAAGTAAGCACACAAGGTCTATATGTATCTATTTTTTTGTGACAAACTTATTCAAGTATACAAGGTCTACAAACATGTGTTTCGTAACGAGAATTACCATCTGGCGTGACCCTGCACTACGTACGTACAGATAGGAAAGGGTCGATTTGACATCAACGCTGACGATTCTTAACATCTAAATATCAGGAGGGCAAAACGCTAAATCACAGCCACGAACACAGCCTTGGAATAACTGGCTCACACCTGCCGATATTGGTCCATATTATTTGTCAACCCATTTCACCTGTCTTCTCAATGTCATTAATCGCATAACAATTGCAAAGACACATCGGGGCCTATGTTTCAGGGCATGAGCGGCATGTGCAGTCCTGGCGCCCAACGTCATGGCAGAGCCGCCAACATTTGCAGCCTGCAATCAGGGAGATTCCGAACAACAATCCGGGAGATGGTCAGAACTAGATTCAACCAATGGGGACAAAGTTTCCATAATCAGGGACATTTTTTTATTTGTTCATCTGGGCCCAATTTCATGGCTCTGCTTACCGCCGAATTCTGCGCTTGCGGTGACCATTCTCCGCTTACTGATCAAGCGCCGAATTTCTGCGCTAGCTGTGTAAGCGTAGAAAGCCTAGTAACGTGGAGGGCGCATGCGCACAAGCCGAAATTCCCCGCTAACCCGTGAAATAAGCTTGACGTAAACACGGAATTCCCTGAACATGGAAAGGTTGGTTAATTTTTAAGGTAACTTCTCTACAGGATCAGGGAAAGTTGGCAGCTCTGCCTAGGCACTGCTTACCTCAGATCATTCTCCCCTTACGACGCCATGTAAAGCGTTCATTTCTGTGGTCCGTAGAGTGTCAGAATTCTGAGATAACCAGCGCACAAACAGCTGCTTGCGCAGGAAATATTGCTTGCAAATTTTCTGCTGAACAAAAATGAGCAGGACACCAGCCACAAATGGCACATGTGTCATGGTACTTTGGCTGGTAACCATTATTCTGGTGAGCATGATTTGTTTGTGATTAGCTACTTTTTGTGCTTAAGCAGATCTATGTATTTACTGGCCTTAAATTTAAGGAAAGGACACCGCTTCTGCTGCCCCTGGTCTTGGTCTCTGCTGCCGTTCGGTCTTCAGGCCTTGGTGCTCCTTCAAAATATCCCAACAGACTTTTAAGATTCTCCCCAGGAAGAGCCCTTTGCAAAATAAAAATGGCCTTGCCCATCAAAGATGACATTTCAGACCTTATTGTAATATCAAAAGTATCTGCTTTACAGTGATTCATTCGGGTATTAATTTAGACTCTCACAAGGTTTTCCCAATCCAAAGATATCCACTTTAATGCCATTTTGCTGTTTTTTACCAAATTAATATTTCTATTTTTAAAAAAATATTTTATCTACATGTATATATCTGTATCCCCGTATTCCGATGTTGCTATTTTTATATCTTTAGTCTGCAATTTTATGACTATTTTTATCGCTTGTAATGCCACATATTTCAGCTTCGTGCTGCCAGATGGTTTCCAATCAAAGATGAATGAATGAATGCATTTTGAATTGGAAGAATTGTAGACAAAAGGCTGTGGGTTGCACTCATGAATTGCAAGTTGGCATTCCGTGACTGCAGTCCACGGCAATTGATCACAATTACAAAGGTTTGAAGGAGACCCTGTCTCCTATTCTCATAGACACCTTGTTTACACTGAGGCTCCTGCATTAGTTTACCAAACCCCAGGCCTGGAGTTACACGGAGGCCCATGGATGGCCCCTGTAGCCCCTGGTCTTGGCCTTGGTGGCCCTGCAAAAAGTTTTCTTTTAGACACTAAGATTTTCCAGTGGAAGTGCCCATTGCAAACTGAAAATGGCCTTGCCCTCTCCAAGATGAAAACCCAGGCCTGAAACCCTCCACACACCACTCCACTCCACCATCCCTAAGAGTAACATCATAAACACAACGATTGGGCAGGGAAGAATGACGGAAACTTGAAGACAAATTGTAAGGAGGGTGGAGAAGAGACATTCAGACTACTGTAAATATAAGTATTAACACAAGGATGACAGGTAAACTTTGAATATTGGTCGAACAAGAAAATTGGAGGCGATTGAACCAACGCTCGATTAACGCCGGCCTCTCATCTGAGCTATAGCCCTAAGTGCAGTTCCCTATTTGTCAATCTTTTTCGAGTCAGAACATAAACATTAAACTTGCCGTGCAGCCAGGGATCACATCAACGTTTACGATAACTGGAGCGGCACCTACGGAATCACCTTTAAGGGGATGTGACTATATAGTCAATTTGTTTGTTTGTTTCCCAAATTACTGTACATATAGATGGATAGAACGTGGCAGATCACATGCCTGATGCGGGGGGGGGTAAATACGATCAAACATACAACATTAACTGTCCTGCTACTTAGATCACTAATTCAAGTTTACATACACTTGGAAGACAAATCACCTTTAAGGGATGTGACTATATAGTCAATTTTTGTTTGTTTGTTTCCCCAAATTACTGTACATATAGATGGATAGAACGCTGGCAGATTCACCAATGCCTGATGCCGGGGGGGGGGGGGGGATAAAAACACGGACAAAATGCAACAAGGACTTCCTTGCTTTCTTTAGACACAGTGGCAATAAGTCAAGCCTTGAAAACAAATCAAAATTACGCACGATCATCTTGATTAAAGGGTAGAGTTAACGTTACTGGGGAGGTTTTTTTTCTTTTGTATGGTGTACATCTCGATCTCATTATAGACCTCTCTACCGCAACGTCACAGCCCCAGGTTTTGCCAACCAAGGTTGGAAAACTATGGGAAGCCATAAATGCAAAAGCAAAAACAGATGGCCTCAGTTTGTAACAATGTTACACAAATGTTCGAAAATAGAGTTGGATTTGTTGGAAACAAAGCAACCAATCATGGAACGTTTTTTATTTTCAGTGAAAGTTTGCAGAAATGTTAAATTGAGTCACAACATCTGTTTTACACGATTGAATGTTTTGCTGACATTCGGGCCATCAATGCCATCCTGCAAGGTTTGTTTATCAACAATAGAAAGATCTATTTCTCAAGATGAATGTTATGTCATTTGACCTGGGAGATTGTTATCAACCAGTTACACTGTCACGTACTGTCAGGTCATTTCATCCACGGAGGAAGGGATTTTGTCATCCATGGTTAATCCAATTTTCCACTTTTCTATTTCAAGTGACAATAATAATAGTCACTTGAAATAAAAAAAGGAAAGGATAGAGTTTGATTGTGAGAAAGAGTAAGGATGTAAGCTTACTGATAATGAAGTTCATACTAAAACAATTTTTTTTTTCTGTGAAATATTTCCCTCTGAAATGATGCCATAGTCGAGAAAACAGTATTTGAAAACCTACAAAAAAAATTGCAACAGCTGATTTCAGTTGTTTACAACCGAAAATAAGGACAACGTGTTCACATGCATGTTTTTTTCACTATTTTCTCCTGACTCAAACCACGGTCAGGCCAACTATTTCCACAGGTTTGTTATTTCATGTGAAATGGCTGATCACACAAAACATGAACACCGTCTGCGACTATTTTGTCAGCTCTTCAATTTCCCGCATAATACCTTTAACGTTTTCACTGAAACAACACAGTGCACTTTGCACCAGTGCCAAAACGCTCGATTGCAAGCAAACTGTGTACAATCACTTGAGCTCAATTATAAACAAGTTATGTATGAATACCTTTTACAACACCGGTCTCCAAATTATAAAAAAAAGGTAGTGATTGTGGCGATACTAATGTATGCAAATGCTTTGTCTGCTGATTTTCTGTCCATCTAATTTCATTTGAGGTGATAGAGCATGCAGCTCTTTCATTATAGTACACAATGCCCAACAGCCATCCCTTCACACCTTCAACACTATCTCCTGGAAACGTTGTCGATATTAAAACACACACGCAGTGATGCGGGGTGTACGGTCGAGGTTAATTAGACAAGAGGGTTGGGACGGGCCGACATGTCAGAATAACTTAATAACCTGTAAAATGCGGGAAATGTTTGAGGTTGGGCTGGCAAAATCTGCCCCTTTTACCCTGCTGCGGTTCGATTAAAACTACAAATGGTTATACAAATAGTTGATCTGATCTGAAAGTTGTCCAAGTGTTTGCAGACATGATGCCAACATGGCAGAAATCAAAACAATCCGATAATTTAAACCTTAATACCCAAAAGTATTAAACTTTTAATACCCAAAGATTTGATTCAGGAGAATGAGGGAAAAAGCGTTTTGTTTGCAACACAAGAAAACAGCCTTGTTTGTTACTTCCTACGGAGGATTGGTGCAACTACTCCAACCGCCTTATTTTCAAAGATTTTATAATTACACATGGGACAAAGAATTATTAATATGGTTTCATCACATATTAATGTGTGATAAAGAGCTATCTCTGTGTAAAAAAAAAAAAAAAACCAACAACATTGGTGTGTGGTAAAATCAAATTATTAATCTTATTTGGTTTTACCCCTACACCGATGTGTGTAAAGCACTGTATACTCAGTACTTCCCCGAGTTCTGTGAAAAAAAAATCCACATGCATATTACTCGGGTGGGATTCGAACCCACAAACTTTTCCAGTCTGGAGCAGATGTCTTACCGCTGGACCACTGAGCTTGCCGGGTAGCTATAGTTTGAATCCTACTCTTCTTTGACATCAATTTAATTATTTGCAACAAGCGTTGCTAATGACAGGCATCGAACTGGATTCTAGTCAACGGTGGTCTAGTGGTTAAGATATCTGCTCTAGAATGCCCAGGTCATGGGTTCGAATCCCACCCAAGTAGTACGCCTGAGGAATGTTATCTGCAGGACTCGGGGGAGGTTTTAACCTCTGTTGAGTTATTACATCTATTTAATTCTTTGGAAAACATGTTGCTAATGACAGCAATCAAACTGGATTCTTGTCAATGGTGGTCTAGTGGTAAAGACATTTGCTCTATAATGCGCAGGTCATGGGTTCGAATCCCAACCTGAAGATTTTTTTTCCGCAGGACTCGGGGAAGAAAGCACTGAGCATACAGTGCTCATCACATACCTTCTTTTTATTTGTAAAAAAAAAGAGAAAATCTCAAGCTAACAAGCAGTAATGAGTTTTCAAGTACTCTTTTTGTAAACCAAAATGCATATTTCAGGTAGGAATGTCATGAATATTATTTCCCAAAGACGAAAGTATTTGAACTAAAGACCATACTAAGGATAATGTTCCACCTGAATTGGCGCTCACTGATTTCTAAGACAAGTTTCAATCAGTCTTCTACCCCGTCAATAATAATAAGAAGAAGCATGGCTTTTCATTCTTCAGATCCATCAACCAAGTTTGGTTAATTAACGCATTTTTTGATAATTTCATTACACATGCAGCGGCACACACATGCTAATAACAGGCTGGCGAATAGGAATCAAGAACAAATGTTCAGTTTTTAGATGAGGATGGAAAACCCCAAATGGGGGGATAACCCACGCCATCTGGGCCCAATTTCATAGAGCTGCTAAGCACGAAAATATGCTCAGCATGAAATTTCTTCCTTGATAAAAACAGGATTACCAACCAAATTTTCCATTTGTTGCATATTGGTTGTTAATGGTATTCAGCTGTTGTTTGCTTATCCTGAAAATCACGTGGAAATTTGGTTGGTAATCCTGTTTTTATCGAGGCAAAAATTTCATGCTAAGCAAATTTTTGTGCTAAGCAGCTCTATGAAATTGGGCCCAGGTAGGGACTGACAACCCAATCCACATGCGAGGCTCCGGGGCCGAGGTTGGGATTCAAACCGGGGTCCACCGCAGAGGTGAAAGGCAGGGGAAGAAAAAAAAACACTGAGCAAACCTGATGCTCAAAGATAAATTATTCTTGTACAAAAAGAAAACCTGTTATTACGTTAGTGATTAGGCTATCCCCCTGGAAAATGAGATTTTCTATCAAAGCAAAGAGCCAAAAAAAAAAAAAAAAAAGCGAGGTGCTCATTGCAATCGTTACCGGCAACAATCTTCCTGTCACTGTTTTTCCTTCAAAACCACCCGCCCCAATTTCCTCTTTCACGCTCCCTACTTTACCGAGGTTTGATTATTGAGGCCGCCTTCATGCTTGCCCATCACTCTCTCCCCCTCTCTCTCTCTCTCTCTCTCCCTCTCTCTCTCTCTCTCTCTCTCTGCTCTACTCTGGATTGATACAGAGGGGAGCCGTGACGCCATTGTGCGATCGGATGTACTGAGCGACAGAGAGGGGTTGTTCATGAGCACAGGAATACAGTCTTTTTTTTTTTTCATCAATCATTTCCTGGCTGATGAACAGAACGTTTGGCTGGCAATTACTCCCCGTGGAAGCGGACATCTCTTTTTTCCGACCAGGCAATCACTAACATAAAATGCCATTACATTTTTTATGAAAATTGTCCTCGACAAGCCGCCCCCCCTCTCCCTTCAGACAAAGGCGTTGGCTAATAAAAAGAAGGCTGAATATTAATATTGTGGAAATAAAATCCCTTCCTTGTCAAAAATATTCTTGTTACTTTCCCCCAGAGAACTTGGGGGTCAATTTTATTGATGTTTTTTAGCGTTCATTTATCTCGTCTGACAGCAACATTGATTGTATTGTTTGTTATTGTTATTGTATTTTTATTTCTCTCCACAAATTCCGTTAAATTACACACAAAGAGAAACACAACAATGTAAAATAGATATGGAGAAGGCTAGACCGAGGTGGAAATTGTAATATTCTTCAAAAGATTCAGTCAGCCAATAAAATTGTTTATAAAAAGTTCAGACAGGCAATAAGCGCGTGAAAATCCCAAACACATGAACAATTCATAACTTTGAGTTGTACGTGTTGTAACAAGGTGAAAACTGTTGTCAAACACCAACAAAACTCACCCATTGCAGATAAACACATCAACCTGTGTATCCGGCAGGACTGAACCCCGACCAACAGAAAACCTCAAACTCAGCACTGCAGATAAACACATCAACCTGTGTATCCGGCAGGACGTGAACCCCGGACCAACAGAAAAACCTCAAGTAACATTAGAGAGATGTAGAGACCACCAGGTTATTGAGCTTGATGTCCGAGCTGGGAAGGGAAACACTTCAACAGTGATCCAGTGGTTGCAACACTCAATTCCAACCTCGGTTGAAACATCGTGGGGGTGAAAGATCGTTTACTTCTGCTGCCCATTCATAGATGAACAATTTACCACATCATAGTCAACCTCCTCCACCATTGGCTTTGTTGAAAACTTCCCTTATAGACTCACCTAATGAGGACTGCAGAAACACTGCCCTCTATTGATCTCTCTGTGCCGTGAGCATCTTCAGATGGAGACCAACGCATTATAAACGCTCATTATTATTATATTTTGTTAAAAAAAAAAAAAAAAATATCACAAAAAAGAAAAAAATATTTTGCAGAGTGAAACAAACAAAACAAATAAATGAAAGTGATCATGAAATGGGAGAAAAACACACAGAAAAAACACTCCACATGTCTGTTTCTTTCTAAACACTAGAATCTAAACACTTTTGTACTTACAATCACATTTCATCCCTTGACGGAGTAAGCCATAGAGTAGAGATCCACAGTGGTCACAGAATGTTGGACTGCTGTACGTGGCAACTTTAAATTTATGCCTGCTTCGGGGGTCCTACAAAAAAAAAAAAGGAAAAATTTTAAATTTTATCAAATTATTAATAGCAAAAAGGTTAAAATTGACAGAAAATTGTTGGGGAGGGGGTCCTCTCAAGAGCCGTCTACCTTTTTGGGAGAAAGAAAGAACATTTCTAAAAGAAGGGAGAGAAAAAATGTATGCAAAGTGTCTAACCCTTCCCAGCTACGGAGCTCCAATTATGGTTACACATTTTGATGTATTGACATAATTTTGCATATATTTGCATGTTTTGGCAGTCACTTTCCCACACGGACTTCAAGCGATGTTCCCCATCAAGAGCTCTTTCAAACTCGTCAAAGACGTTAGATACGTGGCCCTCAAATACCGGGTATTGCTCATTTCTCGCCAATCCTAATAAAGTTGGTCACCCTTTAATATCCCAAAGGAGTGTACATGTTTAACTTTCCCCATTCAATCCGTACAATATAATATAAAAAACCCCAGCCTGGAATACACAGGTCTACGACCTGCGAACAAAAAAAACGCTTTTGACATGTGAGAAAAATGTTGTTTTTCAGTCGATTCAACTAAGTGCATGCTGAAAAACAAATACAGTCCGTGTAACTGAAACAGCTCCATGAAATCATACTCCACCTCGGATAGGTTTGGATAGGTTTGGACGTTCTCCGGCAAGAATTTTTTATATGTTGGATAAACATTGTGCCGAGTCTACATTAGACGCCTCCGTGAAATTAAACCCTTCCAGAATTTTTATAGCTTGTTTGAACAGAGATTATTGCTTGTCAAATTTCCGCGGTAAGTGAGAATATTAGGGAACAAACAATTACATAACATTAGTTCTTGACTGGTAGTCTGTAAACGGTAAGCAGAATCATCAACCACTAAGCAGTTTTTGTGCATTTTTTTTCTTCTAGCTCTATGAAATTGGGCAAAGATTGCTGGAAATATACGGTTATTGCATCATACTATGGAACTATTACGATCTTAAAACAATTGTAGAATCCAAAGTCTAAAAGCTGCTTTAGAAAATTGCTTAGCAAAGAAAAACCCTGCTTAGTTGAAACAGAATACCAGCCAAAATACCATTACAATGTATGTCTATTGTTTATTACTGAATCCCTGCTAATTTTTGCTTAGCATCAAACATTTGCTATGCAGCTGAACTATTTTCTACTGAACTGCCTTGTGAAATTGGGCCCTGAGAAAAGTAGTTTAAAAAAAAAAATTAATTTTAAAATTAGATACCATCAGATTAATATTTCCATTCACCGTTATTACAAGATTACAACTCAAAGTGCATTAATCGCACACGTTTGAACATCTAACAATGATGCAAGATGACAAATTGGTAGACACGATTTCCAGAAAACGAATTCTGTTAGCGCGCTTACACTGATGGTTGAAGTCCCTGTAATCTTGAGGTTAGTAAACAGACCATTCATCAATGTTGATTCGATTGAGGACCTGTCCCTCGGGAAAAAGCTTCAGTGATGTCATACATGTTGGCAGATGGCTGTCTGACTGGGACTTAAAGGTATAGAGTCATAGATTGATTTTTGTCACCGCAATTCTGATTTATAGGCAAAATCGTTAAGAAAAATACATTTAAAGTCACATGTGAAAGGTTCAGCTGAATACAGTGTCTATTTGCAGAGAAAACAGCCAAAACCCGTCAAGGTATTTTCACAAGAACGTCGAATCCATCCATGTTTAGCGAGGTGGCGGAGGGTACCAACCACAGCATTCTCAAACAGACACCAACCCTACGAAATCTGAGAATCGATTCATGCATGAATCGTTTCTCAGATCCAAATGTTTTTGGGTGACAACTTATCCAAACCATTTTACTTTGAAGGGAATACTTTTTTCAAAATAGTTTATACTATCAGCGGCTGCAGTGCTTCTAAACAAGTAAGTTTTGATGGTAATTGATTTTTGGAGTATTTACGACCCTACCTTTAAGACCTTCTCTTCCCACCCCCAGACCCCCCCCCACCCCCAAAGGAAACTACAGAAGGCATGTAGATTATAATTTCCACCAGGGAAATTATTCTAGCAGAGTGATGCCCATGGTTCACTCATCAATTTGATATCAAATCTGGATTAGAAACGATTAGGATCATCTCCTATGGTATCCCAAGCATCTCCAATCAACCGCGTCTTCCTCCCTAACTTGAGAGAGACCTCGTAATTGTTGATCCAGAGAAAGGAAAAAAAGGTCGCTCTGGAACTGCGACCTTCTGGGATGGTGTCAAGGAGGGATTGAATAATGCGCAAAGCGCTGAATCATTGCTGGAAATTTAATATTTTATGATGAAGCGGTTGCGAGGCTGTCCTGACGAGAAATCAAAACCAGGTTAGGGTGTAAAATAGTATATAAAAAAATTTAAAAAAAAAAAAAAAATGAAAAAAATTGAACACACACAAAATTGATTATATGATTCCTTTTTACTTATTTAATTAATCCTCCTTTCATATTTTTGCCAACCTTGAGTGCTCTATTTTGGGGTCTCGAAAAAAATCAGCACGTACAGTCCTTCGTACAGTCCCTATTCTTTAAAACTTAATTACATTCTAAAAACACAACAGTAAAAAATTTATGAGAATAGCACTGACAAATACCATATTTGTTCCCTTTATTTTGAGGATCTTCACAGGAAAACAAAAACCTGTCAGCAGGAATCAATCTCATAACGCCTGCAAGCACAAAAAAACTTGCTAAGCACAAAAAAAACTTGCTTAGCAGAAACAGGCTACGAGACATTTACACAAACACTGCGACAAGTTCTCAACTTCTTTCTTTCTTTCTTTTTTTTTGCTTACCAAAGATATTTGCTTAGCAGTATTTTTATACTGAACAGCCCTAAACCATTGAGGTCAGTTCCAGCAAAGTGTAAGACGTCATTTTGGTAAATAATTGACCAATTTTGAGTTAAACTTCCGTAAAGCGTCTTTTAACATCCTGAGCTTTCGCTACCCTCTACGAGACATTTACACAAACACTGCGACTAGTTCTCAACTCTTTCTTTCTTTTCTTTATTTTGTTTTTTTTTGCTTACCAAAGATATTTGCTTAGCAGTATTTTTATACTGAACAGCCCTAAACCATTGAGGTCAGTTCCAGCAAAGTGTAAGACGTCATTTTGGTAAATAATTGACCAATTTTGAGTTAAACTTCCGTAAAGCGTCTTTTAACATCCTGAGCTTTCGCTACTCTCTGAGAGCTTTCAGACAACAATTTATCGTCCGAGGAAAATGATTACGGCACGCACTTCATATTAAATCGCATCAAAGATGCTTTAAAGAATTTATTTATTATTTTTTAAACCAGTGCAATGTTGACCTGAAAAATCCAAAACAGAAATGAGGAATCAAAACTCGAGGACAAGGTCTGTTAAAGACTGAGTCACTACTGTTTTTATTTCTATCCATAAATCCCCTTTTTTGTTGAAAGTGTAATAAAGTAGAAAAATCTGTAACAAAAAATTGGTTTTGTAAATGTTCAATTTCTGTGACATCCTCAGGCTCTGTTTTGCGAGAGGGTCAACTTGCATGCGACGGCCAACAGTTGTGCGTACGCGCACTCACTAATAAACTTTACATTGAGTACCCATATGTATTGATTGTGTAACGTGTTATCAGCGCCCGCGTAAGCTTACACGCCAACACGCGTATGACTGTGAGTGCCAAATGCATGTTAGCCAACCCATCTTAAACAGCTCCAACTACATGTATGTCGGTGATTTAAACCGGTGAAACACTACCATGTGATAACCTTTCGACCAATCAGAATGCATAAACTCTCAAAGGTAATTATGATTGCAGATTAACATTATGGACAGCAGCGCAAATTTGCTTAACCTCATTTGCATTAACTGTCTTCATCTGAAGCAAATAAACTTTGGTTCGGTAAAACCAAACAAGCTTAAATTTTTAGCAAACAGTTCATTGTTTTTAAGGGGGGAAAATTAAAATATAAATAAAGCACACACTTTATGTATCCAAAGTGTCAGTTTTTTTCTCAATTTAGATTTAACTATGGAAGTAAAACTTCTGATACGATTAATTAGCTTTTGACTGCACCCCCCCCCCCAAACAAAGATAAAGATATTGGAAAAATAGAGAGACTGTCAACATAGGGCTAGCACCAGCACATAAATCCTGAGGTCCCAGGTTCAAATCCCAGTTTAGTAAATTTTCTTGATTTATCCAAAAACTACTTAATGAAGGAAAATCATTTCTTAGAATTCTTGCTGAGAATGTTACATTTTTTAATAACCTCTCTTCGTATTTGTAAAAAAAAAAATTAAAAAGGAACCTAAAAAACAATTAAAAAACATTATATAAATCATTTCTTAGAATTCTTGCTGAGAATGTTACATTTTTTAATAACCTCTCTTCGTATTTGTAAAAAAAAAATTAAAAAGGAACCTAAAAAACAATTAAAAAACCCCAAATAAAATAAATAAATAAATAAATAAATATAAAATGATGCAGTACTGTATCTTTAATCGATGTGAAACGAGAATACAGTACAACGTTGTCAACAGGAAGCTGGGGGATGAGATAAAATGGAGGAAACCAAGACTTTTGAGGAGAAACGGAAAAGATGAGAATGGACGACGCTTTAAGGAGATGTAGGTAAGAGGAGCAAAAGAATAATCTCTGGCTAAGATGACATGATTGATGGGGCAATGCTCCGAATGAGGACAAACAATCACAAGTGACTAATAAAGATTTGAGACGGGTTGTTGAATGTGAAGGCCGTGAGGAAGAGGAGGAGGAGGAGGAGGATGGCTGGCATAAGATAAGACGTAGAATAAGATGCTCTTCAAGGATACGCGAGAAGTTCAAAGGACTGGGGCGGTATAGACGGGGGGGATGGAGGCAGGAAGGAAAGGGGGACAAGGAAGCATGAGCTGAGTACATGTCAATGAATCCTTCAAACTAAACCCACGAGCCAATCACAAAACAAAGCCGCTGTCAAACACTCTCCTTTTTTTAAACAGTAAGTTGCAAATTATGCCCGAGGCTTTATTTCTGAAAGGAGATGTGCAGCTGTTGAGAATCTCAGATGAGACGGAAGAGTACATTGTCTCCGAACCCCTGCTCTCTCTCTCTCTCTCTCTCTCTTGTGGTTCTTTAAAAATAGCACAAAATCTGAAAATGTGACAAAATGATCAACGACACATCTTTTTAATCCGAAGTTTTTTTTTTACAGTAACATTCCATACATTTCCTGTCCTTTATAAACCCCCTCTGTTGATTCAACCCTTGAGGGAGACGAGAAAAAAACAAGAAAAGATGTTTTCCCCGAGTCATTTCAATCCGATTCCGTCCGTTCTCATTTCCTCCTTGGGACTCTACTTCCTTCCTTCAGCAACACCCGCTTAATTTCGCTCTTTTATTACCCCCATTGTCCCTCGTGGGTCTCCCCATTGTGGCAGCAAATCCGGTTTTCCTTGAGGAAAGTAACGATGCACGATTTCTTCTGTTTTCGTTGCGGGGTGTCTTTTAAGGTTTTACTTTGGCAGGAAACTGTAATTGATAAATGGATCCTCTACTAGTAGAGACCCGTGTTTGATGACACGTATAAGAGAACTCTTACCCGTGAATTAAACAGATTTGTATGTTGCCTTCTTCTCCGTTTTGTTTTTACTATTCTTAAAGGCAAAGTGTTCCTTTGGTTTTAGGGACCGTTTGATTGTTTTAATCCTATGTAGATATATAAATATATTAAAGTTTTATTTCAAAAGGTGGTCGCTTTTTTTGAATTATCGCAAAAATCCATAGCGAATAATGTTCAAATCACGCATAACGAATAATCCCTAATAGGAATACGCAATCAGAGAAACATTTCTCAGATTCAAATTTTGGGGGATAAAAACTGACACATTTTTCCATATCCTCATTATTTTGAATTGAAATATTTCTCAAAATGCTTTCAACTTTCGAAAGTTGCTGTACTTCTAACCAATTCAGAACTTTTATTGCCGTTAGTTTTTAGAATGATTACCAATCGTGTACCTTCCCTTTAAAGGTATTCTACAGGATTGGTGAGGATAAAAATATAATTGTTTAACTTTTAGTCTGAAAGCTTACTGATTATGAAGTTCACACTATAGAAGAAAACAGCTGATTTCGTTTGTTACAACCAAAATTAAGGACAATGTGTTTACATGCTGAAAATTGTGAATGGTTTTTTCACTATTTTCTCCTGACTCGCACAACGGATTCAGCCCAAATTCTAACAAATTTGTTATTTCATGTAATATGGTTGACCACACAAAACATGAACACTGTCTGCGACTATTTTGTCAGCTCTACCGACCTGCATACTACCTTTAAACACATGTCCACCATCGAAATGAAAAGAATTACAGCAAGGAAATTTGATTCAGTATAAATAAACACTCATTTGATACATGTTTTTTTCTCTTTGTAAGTGGAACAGTGGTTAGGAATAAGACACTTTGGTCTGCATTTCCTTGTTTTGTTTTTTGTGACTTCGTTTTTATGTGCTTGATTTAAAGAGATGGTGCTTGATGGCGAGTTTATTTATTTAAGAACTCATTATTGAAAATTGATTGCAAGTCTGCGTCAGGGAATGCCCCAAAATGTTAGAACTGGTTTCAACTAGGGCCATGCATACATCAGTACATAGTAATAATGTTATTTTAAAGGCTAAGTATATCTTTGGTTCTTGGAACCATTCAATGGTTTTAATCTTATATAAATGTAGACATATACACTAAGACTAACCTGTGTAAATAGGTGGTACCATTTTTGTCATTTCTACAAAAATCTGGAGTGGTTATGTTGGAAGAATAATCCGTTATTGGAATACACCATCTGAAAATTGTTTCATGCATGATACGTTTCTCAAAACTGAAATTGTTTTGAATTTTTTTCTCTAAAACCACATTCCACAGAAAGGAATCATTTCTCAAAATGTTACACATTATCAACAGCTGTAGTACTTCTTACCAAGTACGTTTTTATGGTCCTTAATTTTTGGAGTAATTACCAAAGGTAAACCTTTTAAAAACGCTTGTATTGATTTATAATTATATTGATGTATTTACAGTCAGTACACTGCCCTGCAATCCCTTTGTGCAATGTCATTCTCTACAAAACTAGACGTTTCAACAATAAATGACGCCATATCAATTTTGAATAAATATATATGTACTCTTCCAGTCACGACCTGAATAAAAGCAAAATTAAATTCTGCATGGACTGCAGCGTCTCCGCCAGGCCTTTTTCCTTCCTCGACTGTCATTTAACCTTGGTTGGTGGCGATGAAGAGACAAACACCAAAAAAAAAGACACAGAGAAGTAGTATTTCTACGTAGCATTTCAATCCAATTATAGTTCTTCGCTAACACTGAGGTAGTGTTATTCAACACACAGTTAGTTGTATCAGTGCAGACCTAGAAATGGAACCGAGAGTGACTCCGCTGATTGTTCTGCGCCGATTTAATCCATTTACAATGAAAATGAAAAAACCAAAGAAAAAATTCCAACGACATGTATTAACACAGTATACTGCATTTGTCTGCGTAACGATTTTTAACATTTTCCGCGCTGAGGGGGAAAGCTGTGGATAACGGAACATAGCATTCATTTGCATTGTCCCGTGTTTTCAGAGCCACAGTACCTGCAATTTAATTTTACGGATGCAAAGTTTCATGTAAAATCAGAAGTTTCACGAGCTCGCTGCAAGCAAATTCTATGGATCATGCATTTTAATAAAGCAAATGTCATTCATTTGCCAACCAAGGCTTGAAAACTATGGGCAGCCACAAATGCAACGCAAAAAACAGATAGCCACAGTTTGTAACAATGTTACACAAATATTCAAAAATAGTGTTGAAGTTGTCGGAAACAAAGCAACCAATCATGGGATGTTTTTTTTAATATTAATTGAAAGTTTACAGAAGTGTTTAATTTGGTCACATCTGTTAACACGGTTGAATGATTTGCTAACATTCGGCCGGCCAGCCGGTTTGCTTATCAAAAATAGACTCTATCCCTTCTGCCTGTGGTAGCATTTCTATCCTTATAAGCGTAACATGGACATCACTTCCAATCTTACCCCAAAGGCACCAGACTATTTTTCATCCCAGCCTCAGATTGGTCACAATGGTTTTAATGCAAGAAATGCATTAGTGTAAAGCCTTTTCATCTAACTGTCCCAATAGCAGAGACACCATAAAGGGTGTGTGCACAACATCGGTAAGATTGAAAATATAAATATTCACAGATTTCCACATATGGTGGAAAACTTCCCTTGAAAAAAGTTTTGCTTGAAATGCTACAGTTTTTGAAAAATTGGTAATACAATTAATTTTTATCTTGAGAGGTCCAAATCTGATGTTTAAAAAAGTGAAATAATTGAGTTTTTTTTTTTTTTTTTTTTTTTTTCCCCTCTCTTTATTTTCTTGTGACTCCGATGACTGATTGAGCTGAAACTTTCACAGGTATTTACGTGTATATGTTGGGTCACGCAAAGTGAGAATACTGGTCTTTGACCAATGATGGCGGCGTGCTTTAAATGCAAGAAACCGGTAGGGGGGAATCAACCTTGATTTCATTCCACATTATAGAATAAATATTCAAGTGAATCTAACAGCGTGACCCGTAGGGCAGAGTCATTGGTGGATGACGGAGCGGGGCTGGAGAAGATGTGATTGGGCATGACACGTCTTAAGGATGTACACGAACAGGTACCTTGATGATAATTAAGAAGACATAAATGTCAGCCCAGATGGCTTTACACTTGTGGCCTTATAACGAATTCAGTCAGTAAAAGTAGTAGTCCAGGCCGATTTCCTACCTTCCGCCCAGGTAGTAGTTAATAAGCAGGACAGTTCTTTTCAGAACTGAGAAGTCTCCTGCATTCCGAAAATCTACTCCGCGGTAGTAGAACAAATAGCAAGACAAGTTCTCTAAAGAACAAAATCTACACAGCAAAGTAGATATATACACATGGTGTTGCCGCAAACCGAATATACATTGATACATCACCATGCAATGCCTAAGAAACCATATTCATTCAGTCCGAACTACAAGAGTATGTGTGAACATGGAGATAGGATGTGGAGTACAGTTAAGATTTGACTAAAATCTTGAGGCATTGGTGATTGAAAATCTTGCACACTTCCCTTTCCTAACTTCCAGTTGAAGCCAAGATCCTCACCAGGGTCCTCCTTATTGGGATAATAAGTGCAAAATGCAAGTCGATACGTACAAATTACGGCTGATATGCAAAAACTTAATGTCTTTCTTTTTTTTAAGATCAAAGTAACAACAAACTTAAAATAAAAAACCACTTAAAAATGCTCTGGAATGTGCGGTAGACATTTTAAAAACCAAACATAAACTTCAAGTAAAAAAACATGTAGAGGACCTCGTTTCAATTCAGCGTGCTTCAGCAAAAAGTGCAAAACTTGGGTCCAGAATGCCCCCCCCCCCCCAGTTTGAAAAAAAATCCTGGAAACCCCGCTCATTTTTTTTTTCACAAGCCATCCCTTCAAATCGGAAATTAACGAGCGGGCAAAAAAAAAAATTCAAACTGCATAAATAATAATGTGCTAGGGCACCTCATGAATGTACCCTCATGCAATTTTTACCCCCGATCCATGGGGACAGAGAAAACAGACTGAGCATTTTTTTTTCTCCTCCCCCACCCCCCCCCCACACCGTGGGTGATGCCCAAGGACCCGATGAGCTCAATGCTACTAGAACAGCTTGCACAATCCTTCCATGTTTTATTCAACATTTATCCCCCTTTGTGATGAATGCAATTACGAGTGGATTATGTAGCTTAAAAGGGGGGGGACCACCGACCTCATCAATTTGAAGTAATATCTCTGGATGGTCCTTAAGGGGAGACAGGTGGAGAAGAAAAAAAGTGTGAGTTGGCCAGGGACCGCCTTGCCTACCCCCCATATTCCCTCAGATATCTACACTTGATTTGTGTACATGTGTGTATGTACGTACATTCCTTAATTGAGAAGTTGTACGTGTGTCACGTTTTCACTCAATTGCTGAAATTTCTTAAGGAAACCACGGTAGACAGCACAGCATTTCATGATGAATTTATTATCGAGAGACCAATTGGGATGAGGGTTTTTTGTTTTTTTTGTCTGCGTGCCGATCGGATAGTTTGGGTCTGTTAAGAGCACCTCATGCCAGCCACATCTTTTGAGCCACAATTGGAGACTCCAAAGAAAAACAATCATGTGTACTTTACAACTCCTGTGATTGGTTCTCACAATTATTCATATAATTTCACAATAGAAATTCCCGGAAATTTTGTTGAACTTTTTACACTTGATTCGCTAACCCTGGCAAACAACTGAAAACAGTCTTTTTAAAGGGTGTGCACAACATTGGCTAGATTGAAAACATAAATGTTCACAGATTTGCACATAACTTAAGTGGTATAAATATGACCAAAGTGGAAAATTTCCCTTGAAATGGTTTTACTTGAAATGCTATAGTTTTTAGGAAATGAGTAAAACAATTAGTTTTGATCTTGCGAGTCCAAAACCTGATGTTTGAAAACAGTGCAAAACATATAATGTTTTTTTAAACTATTTTCTCCTGACTCCGATGACCGATTGAGCTTAAACTTTCACAAGTTTGTTATTTCATGGATATGTTGGGTCACTAAAATGCAGATACTGGGGTCGATTTCACAAAACTCTTCCTAACTTAGGACTAGTCCTAGGCAATGCTAAGAGATAGGACTAGTCCTAAGTACTGGTCCTAACTTAGGACTAGTCCTATCTCTTAGCATTGCCTAGGACTAGTCCTAAGTTAGGAAGAGTTTTGTGAAATCGACCCCTGGTCTTTGACAATGACCAACGTTATGCTTTATGGGGAAAATGACAGATACCCCTGCTTGGTAGTGAGGTTGTGTAAGACAACGCTGTAGTTTGCCTACTGAATCGAGTGCTCATTTCCCACCCCCCCCCCCAAGGAAAAATTGCATCGAGTGTGAGACAAACATGGTATGGCAGTGGGGTTAAAAACTCCCCAGGAATTTCCCGGGGGTTTTGGCGCCGGTAAAAAATGTGAAAAGGGATATTGTCCAGCTCTGAAGTAAACAACTGATCATTAGATTACTATCACATCTACATGAAAGCTCTTGTAAGAGCACAGCGGACAATGTTCAACTAATCATCTTGAACATGACGGAGTACTTAACCACTGAAGGAACGACAAGTCTGCGTTAAGAGTGTCGTAAACAACCACCGCATTCCACTTTTCATGAACTACTATATAATGAGACTAATATTTCACTCACCATAGTTTATTTTAATCCAGACATAAGCAAAATAAAGTACGGGGGGGGGGGAACTATCAGAGTAAATCAAACAGGACACTTTCAGGGGACAATTGGTGGCAGCAGACTTACAAGGTAAATCCAATGTAGATGCACCACACTAAATAGAGAGAAACTCATGCACAGAGCCTCAAAGATTTGAAGGTCATGGCTTTTATGGATTGTTGAAAAATGGTCCAATATTGTGCCCATGTGGTTGTTTACTCTCAACCTGGTACATTTAAGGTACACTAGCGATCTAAAAATTGCTCTATTTTGCTGAAAGGTGTTAGGGTCATTTTTCCAAGATGGAGCCTAGCCAGTTTAGTCGTTGAGGTGTGTGTTTTTATCTTGGATGAGCCTATAGCTCTAAAGCTAAATGACTAACCTTCCCAAAATTGAAAGGAGAAGCGAGGTTTAGTTGTCAGAAAATATATTTGGTTAAGGCTGAGAGACTTTCAGATATTTTTTGAGTATTTTTGAGTATTTAGCATTCAGCATTGGTTGCTGTGGGGAGCTCATTTAGTGTGGTGCACCCTTGTTCTCGGATGCCCTTCGCTCAGAACCAATGGACAGATTTACGCAGTCTGTCCGCAGCTATATGGCATCTCAAAGCCACCCATTTCGACATCAATCCAAATGCTTCAGCATATGGCATGTCTTGAAATAACCCAAAGCAACCCCCCCCCCACCCCACCCTCCCGGCAAAAACAAAAAAAACCTCAGATCCAAAAAACACGTTTCTCTCTCAGGAAACAGCTTTTCGCAACCGTAATGTTACTATACAAGGGCACACCACTACGCTGACAATCAACTTAAATCAATCAACCGAACCCTTCATCCGACAGCTTTTGGCTGATGTTAACGCAATTCACAGATTTCGTTTCCCCAAAACTGTTTCTTTCAAATGTCACAGAATTGATTAACTCACGAAAAACTAGGACAGCAACCTACATGAGCGGGGTCGTTCCATTTTGATTTATTTAGCATCTTGAAATAATAGGGCAGCACCTTGATTAGTTTTCCCTCATAAATTAGTTCCCGGGTTTGATTATTTTCTGTTATAAAAACGGTGTTTTTTTTTTGTTGAAATGAGGGATGATCGAGGTCTGTTTAATAATGAGACTCAGAGGAGGAAATTAGAGTTGGGCTGGACCCACTCCGTGGTTATGATGATTAAAAAAAATTGTGGACTTCAGTTCAAAACAGTGTTAGGTTCACTGGTCTACATAAATATTGGGGTTTTCCTCACGCACAAGCTAGCGTATCAGGCCAATACGCGCAAACTGCGACCTGACGCACAAACTGTTAGCCCAAAACACAGGGATTGCGGTCGATCTGAAGTATTTTGGAAAAATATTTTTCTAAATACTTCAGATCAAATTCACAAAAATCATAAAGATAAAACCATTTAGAATGCCCCAAAATGCACAGAAGGGCTTTTAAAACAAATGACCCAAAATTCACAGGTTTTTTATTTCATGTATATGTTGGGTCACGTAAAGTGTGGATATTGGTCTTTGAAAATTACCAATGTTGTACATGTTCGTTAGAGGCACAGTACACGTTTGGTAATGACTCTGAAAATTAACGGCAATAAAAACTTATTGGTAAGAAGTACAGCAGCGTTGGGTAGTATAATGAATTTTGAGAAACTTTTAACTTCAAAGTACTACGGTTATGGAAAATATATCACTTTTTATTCCCCAAAATTTGAACCTGAGAAGCATTTCTGCTTCTCAGACTGTGTATACCTATGGGAAATATTCTTCCTGCTTGGAAATATTCGCTCCATTTTTTTGGTGATATCTCAAAAACGCGACCACCTTTTGAAGTGAAATTTTCACAGGTTAGTTTTATTGTATGTACCTACATTTATATATGATTAACACAATCAGTAGGCTCCAATTACCAAACGCGTACTGTGCCTTTAAGCGATATTTCATATTTATAAAAAATAAATTAAAACAAAAAATCACAAAACTCAATTTGCCCTTGGAGATTCGTCTTTAAGACACATCAGGGAATGCTAGGCAGAAAGGCTTAAGAAGCTCACATCCTTCTGCAGCCATCCAAAGCATTCCGCTCTAATGTGTATCAACTGAGGGGATTTTCGATGTTAGTGAATGTATTTGTGTCCTTCAACAGCTTAGGTATGTGCTAGACAGAAGAAGACAAAGATATCCATAGGCAAAAAAAACATTTGGGAGTCGAAACATGTAACTCAAATAAATGTCAGATGTTTGAAAACATATTTTTTCGAAAAAATACTTGCATGAATCTGCCTGAAATATGATCTTCATAAATAACAAAATAATGAATTCATTGCACAGAATTGGTAACTCAGAAATTGAGGGACTACCGACTACAATTCAAGAGACAAACAAATTGCTTTAATGGTCTCACCCTTCAACCCTAGAAGAGTCTTTCTCAAAGTTTTGTTTTTTTAAACACTTTTTATAAGCTGTATATTATATTTTTAAAAAATTACAAAAAATAAAAAAAGTCAAATAAAAATGTTCAATATTAAATAATTTGTTAAAAGAATCATTTCCCTGAATGGATTTTAACTAAAAGAAAACTTTACAGATTTAATTTCAGGTGGGGGGGGATCTTAATTCAATTTTCAGAATGGCAAGGACAGGTGATTTTCTGTTTTTATTTCCTGGTTGTACCTACCAGTAAGTAGTTACTATAATTGAAGACCCAATACCTGTGGCACTTAGAGCGAGTGTTTTGTCCCGATTCAACAACCGCACAACTCAGGAGTAAAGTGTTGATTCAAACTACAGAAGGGCTCTCATGATTCACTAAAGCTAATGGCCTGTCTGACATTACAGTGGATAGAGTAAAAAGAAATCACGTTAACCAGTGTCACTTTAGGCTTCACTGGATATTTTTTAATTTCTTGTTTGTTTGTGTTGTTGTTTTTAATTGGGGGGGGGGGTGTTGAGGAGATGCCACGCGAAGACAATTCATGGGACGAGGTACACAGATTGCGAGTCCAATTTGTACCTTGTTCGTGTGGTCACCATAGATCATAGTGTTAGCCAGAGGGGTGTCTGGGTGTCTTTTAGACACCCTGTTTTAAATTTGGACACCCTGTTTTATCTGTCATGTAAATGTATTGTACGTGGCCAATTTGGACACCCAGTTTTTTTTAATTTCCTGCACATTTGGACACCCTTTCACCAAATCCTGGCTAAAACCTTGCCATAGATCAGAGTAATATCATCATTACCGAGGGTCGTCAAGCCAGCAGCACCATTTGAGGGTCCGACAATTTTTGCATTCCTGGATCATGTGCTTCATAGTCTGGGGTGGTTCTGCGTACACACAAAGATCAGAAGTAGCAGCACCAATTCTGCAAAGGTACTGCTGGGTACGGCCGGCACCTGATCTCGGGCATTCAAGTTGGTTTATGACTTGCGAGGAGGTAGTTCACATCCCAGTGGTCTGCTTGACAGGGTGTCCATGAAGGACTTCAGCCGTGTAGCTGCGGTGGACCACAACTACTCTGCCCTAAACAGGCAACGGAAGGTTCTTTATTCCTTTTTTTTAAGCTTTTTTAAATAGTAAATGACTTCTTCTAGACGCTGATGTTTCCCCGATGAAATCCAATGTTGATTTGCTTAGATGAAACCGTACCTTCAAACGAAGGTACTCTAGATAAATCCTATAGTGTAGCGTCCCTCTTCATTGTGTTCTGTTGCCGAGGTTCCCTGGAGCACTATTGTGCATTGTAACCTTTGACCTTGTCTAGGACTTACGACATTTCACTTAACCCTTACAGTGCCAGCCTCGTTTTAGTAATTCTGTATCCACAGGCCGGCCATTAAAAAAATAGTAATAATAATAATTTTGATGTCGAGTAGTAGAACATAAGGGAACGTTGGCGGCCTGTGAATGGAGATTCAGTATGACATTTCAGAACGTCGGCGGCGCTCGAAGGATTCCGTGTCGGTCGTTTTTGGCATTTCTTTATCCAGAGGGCAATTATTATTATATTTTTTGGGGTCGAGTAGTAGAACGTATGGGAACGTTGGCGGCCTGTGGATGGATACTCAGTTTGACGTTTCAGAACGTTGGCGGCGCTGGAAGGGTTAACAGTGGGTCATTGACCAAATGCAAGTTGAAGGATCTGAGGACCAGTTAACTATCTCTCCCAGTGGTCCATGCAAGTTGAAGGATCTGAGGACCAGTTAACTATCTCTCCCAGTGGTCCATGCAAGTTGAAGGATCTGAGGACCAGTTAACTATCTCTCCCAGTGGTCCGGTTGCCTAGTTTCAGTTTTGAAAAAGCATCCCTATTAAATATGATTTATGGACTATTGAAGCAAAGCTGGCAGACTAGTGAAACAACAAGCTTACTGACTAGCCTGCCATAGCCTGCTGGCAAGTCAACAATGAACAAAACCAAACCCTGGACTAGCTGCAAAATACTGAGTACTCTACAAGCCTGCCCTTTGTCACCTTTGACTTTGATACCTTGGGCCAAAAGCTGGTCAAGGTAAAGATGTGATACACTGAAGTTTTAGGGAGAGTAAGGCTAGATGACACCTCTAAGGATGGCCAGCCAAGCGCATGTCCAAATGAAAAATTGTCCGCCTGCATAAACAGTGTATAAATTCATCATTTATTAAGTATAGAGACGAAGCTAAATTACAGTCCCGTCAAGGATAACCTGAGATGACCTTAAAAATAGATACCAAGGCACTGCTAATTGGGAAAGCGCTGCACTCATGTGCTAGCACTCACTCCACATGGACGAGATTTAACAGGTTTGGACAACCATTAGTACGGTGACAGTGACAAGAACACAAAAAAAACCTAACTGAACGATGCCAAACAAAACAGGTCAAACTCCTGGCAAAGCAACAGATTGTTGAGTAGCTACAAAGACAAGGAGTAGGAAAAAAAGTTAAAAACAGCACAAGGGACAGAAAGAGCGGGAAAATGGGAGATTGTCATTCTATTGGATTCTTTTTTGTCCACGCTCAGGGTTCACTCAGGGTTATGTTACACGCACACACAGAAGCAGCCGTTGTTCTCTTCAGTCGCTGCCATTTGGAAGAATCTTACTCCTCAAACAGCTTTCATTCTGATCTCACGACCGGCGAGTTCGTCCTATTCATTCTATACAAGTCCACTGATCTTTCTTCTTTTTTATGAGCAACGTTAAGCATTTCATTAAAGAGTGATGTATTGCACGGCTAGGGTCTTCAGCGCAGCGCATTTGCATTAATTATGCAAAACGGTCAATTCAGCCGAGCACTGCGTTAGTTCCGTTTAACGGCAGAAACAATCATGCCGACGGTTTACCTTGAAATGGCTGATATTTTGTGTGTACACTCGTCCAACCGCGGTTGTCCAACAGGCCACGATTGCGATATGCATGAATAAAAATTAGCCATGAATCACAGGAGTTGGGTGTGAGTTTCGTTTTCATAGAGAAGTCCATGAGAAATTGGCACCTTCTCTTTTTGAATCTATCAAAAAAGGTATTCATCACTACAGGGAAAAAAAAAAAAAAACGTTCCGAGCTTGGATCAACACCTATTGCGCTCTCCGTTTTCATACTCGCAATAATCTGCCTGCACAAGCTCAACCGGCAAGGAATATTTGGCATAACTAATCGTGAGGGTAAATAACTCTTGATGTATACACTTACAAAAGCAACAATCTGAACTGAGTCGAATACAAATCTGAAGCGATCAGTGCATATATTTCCACGTTTCAATCAATCCATCTCTTAAAAAAAAAAAACCCAAAACGATGGCAGCGAACATAAAAATGCCGGATCATCTTTACCAGAGTCTATACATGAGCAAATAAGCCCACGGCGTTTCTAAACCGAGCGGCCACAAAGACAAGGAGGGGAAAAAAGGAAAAACAGCACAAGGGACAGAAAGAGCGGGGAGAATGGGAGATTTCTATGACTCCCTTGGGACATTCTCCGCAGATATGATACCTAGTCCACTCACAGGCACTCGGCCCCTCTCCATAACCTGGGTCTGGTGCCCGGACTCCCTCGTGTGGCTTAATTTACTAGAATGATGGATGGAACCCGGTAATAATAAGAACCAAAGCGCAGAGATTAATGGATCCCTGGGATAGATGGTGATGTCATTAGACGTTGCCATGACGACATCGCCATGAGAAAACCTCCACAATTAGGACGGCCGACAATGGAATCCGACTTAACTGCTTTCAGAATTTTTTTTTTTTTACAGTAACTTCAGGTTTCGGAGAGCAATTTACTGTCTCTGCATGCGACGATTTTCAAACTCAAAGACACACGCTCAAAATGGCATCTCACTTGCAGGTTGGCTAACAAACAAACATTCCTCTATTAATACTAATGTCTCCAAAGCCAGGCGTCAGATACAAAAACTTATTATTGTGTGGCAAAGCATGACCCGGGGGATCATAGAGCAATATGGAGATAAAATTGGACACAAGTGAACGTCTACGAGCGAGTGTCTTTCCCTTCGTCCAGAAATACTAAAGCAGGCCCCGGGACAAGATGCTGATGACGATGAACGTGAGTGGAATCACAAACTCAACTTGCCCGCGAGAGGAATTACAGCGAGAGGGTCGTCTGTGTTGGATTTATAATGATCGACGGCAACTTCATTTAAAGCCACGGTGTAGTTTGGACTGAGGATACCGAAATAAATGTAACACAACCGTTCTCTATCTCAAAGTTCAGACTTCTTAAAGGCCCTGTACACTATTGGTAAGATCGAAAAAACACAAGTGTTCACAGATTCACACATAACTTACATGATTTAAAGTAAGTAATGGTAGAAAGGGTTCCTTGAAAAAATTCTGCCTAAAATGCTATCATTTCTGAGAAATGGATAAAACAATAGTTTTAATAAAATGATAATAAACTTGATGTTTGAAAAACAGAAAACACATAAGGTCCCTTTCCACTATTTTCTCGCGACCTCGATGACCAATTGAGCTCAAATTTTCACAGGTTTGTTATTCCTATGGTTAATCACACAACACATGAACTTTGTTTGCGACTGTTTTGTCAGCTCTACCAATCCTGTATAAAACCTTTAAAGAACCTGATCACAGCATAAACACTCTACTTGAGTTGCTTGCTTGGTTTTGCTACTTTCCTGTTTTGTAATATCATATCAACGGCAACATCCTTTGAAGTCATAGTGCATAGTGACGGGAAAAAAACTATGGGAAATCAAGCGCAATGATTCTTGATAGAATGGACTTTTTCTGAAAGCTGGAGTTGCACTAAGACTTTCCAGAGAAATGTAGTCTTCTTCAAGAATACAATCCTTGAATCCGTTCAGAACACATGACAGGGCTCGCCCTTAACACGAGCCCGGCCGTACATTGTCTAGTAAAAACTGATACGGGCTAGTAAACACCACTCCCCAACTTGCCCTGTGGGCTACTAGAAACTTAGACTGTTCCCCTGTCCTTATCCGCAAGAATAAGGACAGACACCGGCCTATTAATCAAAATGATGGTCACTGCTATACTGGTCCCCTAGTCTTTATCTGAAAGATTCCTCCAAACGCTCGAAGCTGGTCTCTGGCGTTATTCACCAGCCTCGAAGTGTGACGTCAGCTGTTCGGCTACTCAAAAAATGTGCAACCTACTACTTGTTTAAATTACTCACGTTATTTCATTTTCAGATGTGAATAATGCATGTGTTAATTTGTTTTTGAATGTGTGAACGTAACGTCATTTGACTATTAAACTGAATTGTGATAGCAACCGTTAATACATCAGAAGGATACATTGATGACAATAAATGCTTCAAATCTGGCCAACTAAAACTTCCTTGGGGCAAGTGGGCTGGTGGGCAACTTTACAAAAAGCTTAAGCACTAATAGGCCTGTAAGATTTATTTTTGTTTTGTCATTGTTTGTTTTTCTGGAAATGTAATCTGTTTACAGTGCTGAAAGAGCGGAAGATACTTCGCCCCCAGACACGGCATTATAAAATGTGTCGTCAAAATTAGATTCTTCATTTTGAAGGCAGGAGGATTGGGACTTGATTAAGTACAGAAACACATTCAGGGCTTTGCATTTATAAAAAAATCTTCACTACACCACGGGTCTTAAAGCCTAGAACTTTCTCTGCAATTTTCACTTTTACAAGACATAAAATGTTTAATTCCCTTTGGATACGTCCTGAACTTTTCTCTGAGGGTTTGAAATTGAAAAGTTGAAGTAGACACTTGCAAATGTTCCAAAAATAAACACTACTAGACTGCATGACTTGTTTGGTTTAAATAAATAAATAAATAAATAAACAATTCAATGAATAAACAAATAAATAAATGTGAAGCAAATAAAATTTCATAAATTTAGAAACTTTTGTTCTTGTTTTTTGTTGTTGATTTTTTTGACTTGGAATTTGGGTGCATTCATTAACCATGCATTTACTAATGCTCAATATCCTTTTAAAATTTCGTAAGAAAAACCCGCCGAAGGACCCCTATGAATATTAGAGAAGTTCAGTAGGTCTTACCCCCTAAAAATAGAAACAATAATCCCTCGATTCGAGCCTCCATACATACAAAATGACTCTTGGATTCCCTTTTAGCCAGCTTACCAACCAAGAAGACGGAGCGGAAAAAAATCAAATTAGAAATCTATTATCCCCTGGGAAACACCTTCTTAGAAACCAAGACGCCGTGGTTAAGAATTTGGCAAGAGTGCGACAATTTTCACAGTCGAGAAATCCATTAAGAAACTGTTTGATTTTGGTCGTTCACACCCGCGCCAAAGATTATGAAAGGGTTGGCTTGAAGCTAACAGCTTCACAAGGAAGCACCACACAAATGTTGGTAAGTATAACCACCAAGTTTGAGCAAGTATTACAAATCATCGTTACGTCTATTCTGTTGTTACTCATGTTACATTCATCACAGGAATAAGAAAAACAATTGTTGTTGTTGTTGTTGTTGTTGTTTTTTTTTTTTTTTTTCAGTAGGTGTACTTGTTTACGGAAGCCACTGCTAAATACAGGATTTGAACTGGCTTCTCGTCGCGGGCACGCTCAGTGGTCTTGTGGTCAAGATATCTACTCTTGAATTCTGGGGTCATGGGTTCGAATCTTGAGTAGTGAAAGCACCGAGAATGCACATTGGTGCAAAATCATTTATTTATTTTTTTTTTTTTTTTCAATAAACTGGTTTTCTGGACGAATAAAGAATAAAGAAAAAACAAACATGGAGATAAAACATAAGCAAAAGATTTTTTTAAAGTGAACAATATAAAAAAAAAATCTCAACACGCATTATTTACTTTTCAGGGATGAGACTTTGAAAATGTGGAAATGTGGAAATATTATGTGAAATTAATGTGCTGGCCTGAGTATTCTAGTTCCCAAATGTTCAATTCGGGTGGTTTTACAGACTCTGTGCATCATCAGAAATACAAAACTACAGGTTCGGACACAATGCGGACTATTTATTTTTCCCTTTGGTGTCTGCTTTACTTCTTTCAAGGAAATTTGAAGGCTCATGGAGATTTTGAGAAATAACCTGAAATCAGGAAAACAATCATAAGAAATCACACACCTGACTTTAACAGAACAGGTTCATTTTTAGTGGCAAATTTTCATTTTTTTTTATATTTTTCAAATTTACAGCATAAAATTATCATTACAGTCCAAAAATTGCAATCAAAACAGGATTTTAAAGCAACTTTTTTTTGCTTTTACCATTTCCTCTCCCAAACTGTGCAAAAAAATGCTCCAGATTTTAAAAATAAATCTCATTTTGCAAGGCTAACAATCGAAATATCTATGAATTATAGTGATTTGTTAAAAACATTATGCATATTTTGTGGTTTTTGTATAAACTCAATACAATTTCACAAGAAGACAATTTATTTTAGGAAGGAAGGAATAACAGATCTATCCCTTCCTCTTTTTAGTTTGGTTTACAGAACAAAGGATAAAAAATATAATCCCTTCCTCTTTTCGGCTGGGTTTGAGGAACAAGGGATAAAAAAATGTATCCCCCCACTAAAATTTGATATTATGATGCAATAATATTTTGGAGTATAACATCTGGCCAATTGTTTTGCTACCTTAAAAGTGCACCGATTTCTTATTTTGTTCTTGCAGTAATATTTTCAAAGAAAAACAGCATGATTTTAACATTTTGAAAACAACTTTAAAAAAAGTTGCTACAATATTTTAAGGGAATGATACCTTTGGTTTTTGGAACCATTCGATTGTTTTAATCCTGTATAAATGTAGATATATACAACAAAACTAACCTACGAAAATATCAATTCAAAAGGTGGTAGCGTTTTTCAGGTATCGCCGAAAATCGGAGCGGTTATGTCCATCGAGAAGAATAATCCGCAATTGGAATACACAATCTGGGAAACTTCTGACAGAAACGCTTCTCAGATTCAAATTTTTTCTAATAATATTCCATTACCACATTACTCCGAAGTGAAATAATTCTCAACATGCTTTATACTATCGAAAGCTGCTGTACTTCTAACCGAGTCAGTTTTCATTGCCATTAATTATAAGAGTGCTTACCAAACGTATGACTTCCCTTTAAAAAACAAGTGTAGTATAAAAAAATTGTAGTTAAAAATGAGACCTGCTTAAAGGCCCTGTGCACTATTGGTAAGATCGAAAAACACAAATGTTCACAGATTCACACATAACTTACATGATTGAAATAAATGATGGTAGAAAGGGTTCCTTAAAATATTTCTGCCTAAAATTCTATCGTTTCTGAGAAATTAATCAAACAATAGTTTTTATCGCGCGCGATAATAAACTCGATGTTTGAAAAACAGAAAACACATAAGGTCTCTTTTCACTATTTTCTGTGACCTCGATGACCAATTGAGCTCAAATTTTCACAGGTTTGTTATTTCATGTATATGGTTAATCACACAAAACATGAACTTTGTTTGCGACTGTTTTGCCAGCTCTACCAATCCTGTATAATACCTTTAAGGCAAATAGCCCAAGAAGGCCCCCCCCCCCCCCCAACACATCACAAGACCCCATGGCGCCAGTTATAGGGGGATGACAATCCACAGACATGAAGCCAAGATGATCCTTTTACAAATTTGAACTCGCCGGCAGGGTTCACCGGGGAATGGGGGTTCTTTAGTTACAGGTCTGCAACACGATACGGATCTTGTGAACATTGCCACGCGAGATCTTGAGCCTTTGTGACACCTGCTGAAAAAGGCTAGTCCACAGTTAAAATGTAAGAAATCCTATGGAGAAAAAAAAAAACCACCCACCCATCTCAATGCATTACCTATGTGCTTTTATTTTCGTTGGAGCCCTACTGTGTGAGCGTGGTTTGTAGTGGAACTACGTTACGCTTCCTTACACGGATATTCATAAGTTTAACTTTAAATTTATTTTATTTCTATGGCAATAAAAAAAAAAGGGTACAGTAAAATATCAAAAAACGTAAAAGAGGAAGAGGTAAGTGAACCAGCTGGCACCCGATGGATTGCCTGAAAAAAACAAAGTTTCTGTCTAGAGACTGAGAGGCTCGGAGTCCTCTCCAGCTGGTTCGAGGAAGAACAAAAGTCTAGAAGTTTATAAGAAAAAGTGTATGTCTCAAATTTTAGATTACAAATAAAAAAATATACGAAAAGTATGTTTATTTACACACACACTGTCATAAAAGCCAGTAGCAAAATACAAGGAAAAGAAAACGGGGAAAGAAAAAAAAAAAAAAGGTTAAACTCAATATGTACAAGTACACTTTAAAAACAGGATACCCCGATCTAATCAAAAGTTAGGAAAAGGAAACTAAGGATGTAACAAAGACAGGTCTTGAATTACAGGGAGGCCACAGAGGCCACGGAGGCCACAGGGGCCACAGAAACCAGAGAGGCCAAGAGCAGAGAGGCCACAGAAACCAAAGAGGCCACAGAAACCAAAGAGGCCAGATAGGCCAAAAAGGCCAGATAGGCCAAAGAGGCCAAAGAGGCCAAAGAGGCCAGAGAGGCCAAAGAAACCAAGGAGGCCAGAGAGGCCACAGAAACCAAGGAGGCCAGAGAGGCCAGAGAGGCCACAGAAACCAAGGAGGCCAGAGAGGCCAGAGAGGCCACAGAAACCAAGGAGGCCAGAGAGGCCACAGAAACACCAAAGAGGCCAGAGAGGCCACAGAGGCCAAGAGACCAGCGAGGCCAGAGAGGCCACAGAAACCAAGGATGATACCTGTACAGTACCAAGGTGAACACACACTTTCCCGATGAAAAACCTAATCAGACACCTTGACGGCTTAGCGACACCTCCATGTAATCCACCTAGGATTGGGGGGGGGGGAGGGGGGGTTGGTTTACTGGCTACCGCATCTTCTCCTCTCCATGGTACCATGAACGTGAACACGGAGGGATGAATTGCCAGGGTAAAGGGAAACCCACGCTTTATACAACCACGACGCGGATTGTTGACACCACTAAGGCAGTCACATCAGAGTGTTAAAAGTAAAACATACTGCTGTACGTGTTTAGGAAAAAGATGTTATTTGGTCTTTGCCCTTACACCGATGTGTATTAAAGGAACATTACAGAATTGGTAAGAAAAAAACTTGTAAAATATACCTTTTGATCACAGATTTACATAAAACTCACACGGTCTAATGATGATGATAGTAGAATACATCCCTTGAAATATTTCTGTCTGAAATGCCATATTTGATGAGAAATGAATAAACTAATTTTCCGATTGGAGTTTATCGCTTAGTGAGCGTTTTATTCATTTGTTGAATCTATATGATTTCATACAAATATGTAATCGGTTTTTCACTATTTTCTTGTGACCCAGATGGCCGATCCATCTCAAACTTCTACAGGTTTGTCAGTTTATGTGTATGGTGGATTACATACACTGCCAGCAACTGTTTTGTTAGCAAAAACCAATTCTGTAATGTTTCTTTAAGCACTGTACAACTCAGTATACTCATTTGCCTTTGAACAGCCTTGCCTGGAATTGGCGCAATATAAATTAAATTATTATTATTATTACTTTCCCAGGGTCCGAGCCACAGGCTTACCACTCGGGTAAGGTAAGGTAACCAGCCAAGACACCATGTCACATATGTACCATTTGTGACCCGTATCCTGCTTATTTTTGCTGAGAAGAAATTTTCTAAGCTATATGTTTTCGCTCTATGAAACTGTATCCATGAGAAATCACTTTGCCTTGAGGATCGTTGGGAAAATTGACTTGTTGTTGTTGTTGTTGTTGCTGTTGCTACTGCTTTGCAAGAGCAATGTCAATCTCGGCTCCTGCAACATGTCACCCCCCCCCCCCACCTCCCACAGAAAAACAACTTATTTTTCGGTTTATCTGAAACCTTGACAATTGTCTCCACTCTTGCTGAGCCACGTGCGAAAACCATTACTATGTCATGATGACAAATCCTGATCCAGAGTAATAAAATACGCCACACCCACAGACAAATGATAACATTCCTTCTTTGCCCGTCATGTCGCCAATCCTCAGAAGACTGGACTATGAGACAACGATAGACATGTCAATTACCGCTAGTGGGTCCTCAATCCGGGGAGAAATGCCAAAAATTGCGAGTTTTGTAGGCAGGGTAAGAAGGAAGTCGGTTTTGTTTGCGAGTAGAAACCAGATCTGCTGGAATTCCATCTTTAAGGGCAGGACCCCTTTTCATTTTTGCAGAGGGGGAAAAAATCTTAAAGTCTATGAGACGGTGTTGAAGGGGCACCGAGGCCATGACATAAAAGAGGGCAATGCCTCCGTGTAATTCCAGACATGAGAAATAACCACGTGATTTAATTACTGAACGCACAATGTGTCTACAGTAAATAGGCCTAACGCTGGTCCTCGGGTGTTTTAACTGGTCTTTGGCCAGCAGACAACTGTTAGGGGAGAACGCTGAAGGGTCATGGGGAGGCTTCCAAATGAAATTCTCACTGCCTGTGTCTGCTAGCAATAACCACGATCCAAAAGATGCACAATCCCTTTAACTGTTTACGTAATCACCCCGTTCCATTCTCCCCTCCTCCCTGCATTTTGAATTACATCATGTTTTTCCAGACTGTCATTAATCTTACAAATTTACAGCCTGATAAAAAAAAAAATACACAACAACGTACGAGCGAGAGCCTTCAGCCGCATTCTGGTTGGTTTATTCTCCACACACAACAGATTGCGCCGCAAAAGGTCACGTCAAACAACTGCAGAGAATTCTTTGCCATGAAAGGCTCGCACACAATTCTTGGTTCATAAATGTCTCACTCTACTTTGCGATCATGTCCCAATGACTAGGCTAAAGCGATGAAAACCGGAAGAGTAGGAGTCGAACCCTTGACCGACTTCATTCTAGAGTGGCTGTCAAAATCTTTGTTTTTTAATATTATTTTTATCACTGTGTTTTGGGGGTAGCCTAGTCTATTTTCATTCTTTACTAGGGAATACATGCACTATAGTCATTCAGATATTAGCCTGAACAATTACTCAGGATAAAAACCAACTCAACTTGCCCTCAGCAAGACTGAGTATCACACCGGCTTGTACAATTGTTAATATTAACTATTACAACGATCAAGTTGATGATCAAAACAAACTCACAGCAGGAATATTATTTGTTATGCTGGTTTGAGTTGTTGCTTCAGTACCCCGGGTCAACATTGATAAAAAAATATACCAACATCAAAGACGTCCACCACTGTGACAAGAAAACCTGGTACCAGGATCTTTGGGTGTTTATTTTGATTCCATTCCAGAATAATGTTCAGTAAGATGAAGAGCCTAAAGGGCCAGGTTCATACTCGCTTAAAATACAAATGCGAAGCGAATTCGAAACGAACAATTTGCAAGAGTTGAGTGCTCAACTCTTGTGAAGCATTCACAGCAAAAAAAAACCAGAGTTTTGACATCAAATTCTCTTCGCCTTTGCATATATGTATTCGCAGGAAGTATTACCCGGGCTTTAAGTCCGGAAATCCAAGTGTTCATCATGCGTTGTGCATAAAGCGTATTGCGCAATGCGTAAAAAATTAAAGTACACACCAAGCAACACACATAAATCCATGCAACCGCTTTGCTACATGTAAGTGCGTTACCCATAAGAATGCATTGGGCATTAGCATCACCCACAAAGCATGACGGACACACGGACTTCCGGCCTAAAAGGTCTGGTATTCAAGTGATGAGTTTTAGAAAGTGAACAATAATTTCACTCCTCTAGGTTTAAACAAACAGACTGTACTTCTATGATAACAGTTTCTGTTTTGGTACAGATTTAGTGCACTTTTTGTGTGCTTATTTCAATATGACAAATTAAACTACCCCAATTTTGGTATACCCCCGATTTGGAATCCTCTTCCCCCAACAAGGATATCAATAGTGCCCATTCAAACTATCCCAATAGAGATAGTAATAGCCCCAATAGAAATTATCTTCCCCTATAAGGATGTCAATGGTCCCAATCAAACTATCCCAATTGGGATATGTAATTATATCAGATAGAAATCCTCTTCTCTCAATGAGGATATTAGTAGCACCATCCAAAACTATCCCAATTACCAAAACTATCCCAATTGGGATAGTTATATACCTAATAGAAATTCTCTTCTCCCAATAAGGATGTCAATGGTCCTCAATCGAACTATCCCAATTGGGATACAGTTATAACCCTCCTCTCCAAATGAGGGTATGAATGATCCCAAATGGGCACCTTTACCCCCATTAAAGCCCAACTTGTTAAGTACACCCATATTAAAACATCTTTCTCTGAAACAGCAGGTTGTACGCTGACTGGTAAACACGTTGTATGTTCCCACAGTCATCCACCGTCCACGCCTTTCTGTCCGATCATAATCCAATGAAGCGCAGCCACCTGGTTATAAGTTGGTGCAACTGCCAGCAATGTTGTCCGTGATAATAAAATACACAGCATGTACCAGTAGAATACAGAGTTCAAGCCACCTTAATGTAGTTAGAGTACTAGACCTGTGGAACTGCGCATACGGTACTCACAAATCATGTTTACTTGCAGTTTCTCACTTTTATTGGATTACTTATGCCATCCTCTTGAGCTGGTCTTAAATTCCAGTTTTGCTATCTGTTCACATGGTCACTGGAATCACAAACAACCTCTGTTTTTTTTTAGCTCACGTCATATGAGAGTGGTGCAAGTTTCAAGGCCCTACATAATGAAGCTGATTGCTTCAATACATATGATTTGGGGTGGGTTTTTTTCGCCCTTAAACCAATGATTATTAAGCACTGTATACTCAGTACTTTCCTGAGTCCTGTGAACACATTTCCACAGCCCAGGCATATTACTCGGGTGGGATTCGAACCCACGACCTTTGCCATGCTAGAGCAGATGTCTTACCACTAGACCACTGAGCTAAGCTACTGTAGTAATATTTACATGGTATGCAGACACTTTCACTGCATGCTGACTGACATTCGTTGCACATCCATAATGAATTTGGCTTTAAAATCAATGTAACCAAACAGAGGTTGGAAGGGAAAACATAGTCTGGCCCCTCTTCAGTACAATCAGAATTAGTATACATGACTGTTAATTTCACACAGGGAACATGACGAGTAATGCCAGCACAACAAAACTGTCTGCCTTGTTTTTGAGACGGCAGTTTCAGCACTGACGGACAACCCAACTTCCTTGTCTTTAAAGGTAGGTCATCGCTTGGTAACGACCCTAGAAATTAAAAGTGTAATTTCTTTCTTATTATAAAGATGGTAATAACGGTAAGCATCAAGCGTAACTCTTTCGTCTGTAATGCTCTAGTTGATTATATTTAACTTAAACTTTTGTATCTGAGATTGGTGTCCGATCGCAAATGCTGCGGCCAGAGATGTGGTTGCGGTACCCGCTGTCACCTCTCTAAACTTGGATGGATTCTACATTCCTGTGAAAATATACTGCAACATTTTTATGTCGTTTTCTTACCAAGTAGACACTGTATTCAGCTGAGACTTTCATGTGTGACTTTTATTGTATCTTTCTTGAAAAAATTTCCAATAAATCAGCATTACGTTGACAACCCTACTCTTCATTAAGGTTGTCATATTTCATATCAAAACTACGCGCTGCTTGCAAACACCGATGACCGGCACACTAACCAAAATTATTCCGCGAGTAGTCAATCAAATTAAACAGTTGCGGCAGAAACACCTCCCCAAGGCTAAAAGAAACCAGTAGCTAAAATACACGCCACCATAATCCAACTGCCTTTTTTATGATGTGAAAACCTCTTTACATGCATTTCACCAATATGCATTTAATTCCCATTAGTAATTTGACACCTCTTGTACTGGGGAGCTGTGTGGTGTATGGATCCCAACAGGTGTGTGGGATTTACAGGGATAATAGCTCTGCACTGTCTGACAGCACGCTCTGATCATTTACTATCAATATAGTCCAGTCGGATACATGAGACAACTAACATCAACAATTAAGGCATTGCAATATTAATAGTAGGGTGTCATGATCATGGCCGAGTGGTTTAGCGCAATCGGATTCAAGTACTGGGGGTTGAGTCATCGGAGTGTGGGTTCGAATCCCGGTCAGGACACTTGTGTCCCTGAGCAAGATGCTTTACTATATAATTGCTTCTCTTCACCCAGGGGTATAAAATGGGTACCTTCAAGGGTAGAGGTTGATGATGTGTATGAAAAAAGACAATCACCGCACGAAAGTTTCAGCTAATGTTTCAAAAGTAAACATGGAATATTGCTGTTTGGAACACTAAGACTTACTCTACTCATGCAAATGCAAGCTTTCTACAATTCAAACCAGACCTACTTAAATCCTCTAACCCCCCTTAGTAGTTTGCTCCTAGATCCTTCATCACAGAACAAAATCCAAAGACATTCCTTTTTGTTCTGGCGCATGTAAGAAGATGCAAAGTTTTAGAAGAACGTTTCACTTTTGTCGCAGCTCGGTTAGGGGCAACATCTTTCAGCTATTCGACACGGTGTAAGGGAATAAACTATCCCTGTTGAATACAGCAGTATCTATCTTTAAAAAGCTGGAACACGATATCCGAACAAAAAGACTTCCGCAGGGATTAACAATCTTGGAATATGCACACTTGTGGGTGCCCAGACATGTTTGCGGAAATTAAAAAAGAATTGATGTGCTCTCAGCACATTGTACAATCAGTCAAAGCATATTGGGGGGGGGGGGGGGTTGGGAGAGGGTCCATCACGCATGGGGTAAACCTGTGTACGTCACGGAAATGTCTTCAGATAATGGTTCATTTGTACTGATGGGAAATCAAGAGGGAACGTTGTCGATGAATGAACTGGAGGAAGAAAAGTGCATTTTAAAAAACGAGTGTGTGCTGGGGTTGTTTTTGTCCTATACTGGACTACGTTTCTGTAGTAGTCCTCGTTCTCTCACAGCCCATGTATCAGTACTACTCAGGGCTTCAAATACCCACCAGACAGACCACTGGCATGCATCCTGCCACGCACCACAGCAATTGCTGTGGGTACCCTTAAAAAAACCTTCAATACAAATTCAAATTTCCCTCACTGGGTGCCCTTCATTTTGGGGAAAATTGCCGTGCCCTTCTGAAAACAAAATTTGAGGCCCACTATATATAAATATATATCTAGCGTTGGGTCAGTAACCCCAGGGCTTAAAGGTAGGGTCATAGATTGGTTGTTGTCGAAATAATGCTCATTTGTAGCCAAATTATCAATAAACATACAATATAAAGTCATCTGTGAAAGTTTCAGCTGAATAGAGGTCTAATTGTTTAGGGGAAAAAAAGAGAACAAAAATCTGTCACAGTATTTTTACGAGAATGTCGAAGCCATCCACGATTAGTGAGATGACGTGGGCACCAGTCACATCACTGGCCACAGCATTCACAAATGGATACCAGGGAAATTCAAATCTGCAAAACAAAATCTGTAAACAATGTCTGGCACCTAGACCCACAAGAACAGGGACCAGACTAAAGCTTTTAAGCTTCCCGACCTTACGTCACGAAAAGTGCCAAGCATTCAAATGTGGCCGTTGAAGGGGATTTTTTAATCGATTGATAAACACTCCTAATGAACTCAAACTACAAAAAACAATTTTTAATCACTTTTTAATGGAACATAATCACACAATGACACGAAATTTAGCCTTTTCATTTTTATGGACATCGGCTCTCCTTTAAGTCATACACGATAATTTTCTTTTTCCCCGATGCAAGTTGAACATCAACTAAAAAATATTTGGTCCTCTAAAATGTGTTTGGTCTCGTAAAATGTTTGAGCTACATGACTTTGTATAGCCTAGTGGTGAGCTCTGGTGATTTCAGTTAAATACAAGGCCTGTTGTTGTATTCTCATGAATATTTGGGGTAAATTACTCCCAAATTGACAACCTCTAACCAAGGTAAACACTATGAACCTCCAATGAACTTCTCAAGCACCAAGTACAAAAACAAATTGTTATTAAAATTCTCCTGTCTACTGTATGATCCAATTAATTATCTCTCATAGTTCTTTTTTTTATATTGTGTAGGTTTTTCTTGATGGGCTCTGTTTTCTGGAATAATTAAAATTGTGAAGTGCTTCGAAAGTTCCATCATATTCTCTTGATGAAGCGTACTTTATGATCGCTGTCAGTGTCAGCCAAATACTTCATTCCATGGAAGTTGTTGTTTTGTGAGGGGCGGCGTTCAATGAAACCAAATTGTGAGGAACAATAAACAGAATGTGAAGCAATGAAGTGGAAGTGAAATACTACCTTTCACTTTGAAAACAAACATTGTGACATCCGCTCAAAAAAAACACAAAAAAACATTAATTGAAAAGAATCTGGGCGATCTCCCTTGCTCGTCAATACACCCTGGGAATTGTTTGAACCATCAACCTTGGATGGGATAGGCAGTAAAGGTGTACCCGGTAGGTACCGTGTACCCGGTAGGTACCATGTACCAGGTAGGTACCGTGTACCTGGTAGGTATCGTGTACCCGGTAGGTACCATTTACCAGGTAGGTACCGTGTAACAGGTAGGTACCGTGTACCTGGTAGGTACTGTGTACCTGGTAGGTATCGTGTACCCGGTAGGTACCGTGTACCAGGTAGGTACCGTGTACCCGGTAGGTACCATGTACCTGGTAGGTATCGTGTACCCGGTAGGTACCATTTACCAGGTAGGTACCGTGTAACAGGTAGGTACCGTGTACCTGGTAGGTACCGTGTACCCGGTAGGTACCGTGTACCTGGTAGGTACCGTGTACCCGTAGTACGTGTACCTGAGGTACCGTGTACCCGGTAGGTACTTTACCGTCAATCACATGGTTCTCCCCAAATATTTCATCTACCTCAAAAAATATATGGGGGAGAAAGAGTGACCTACAGATCTTCGTCATTCTGGATAATCAAGTTTCCTGTATGCATAATGATAACGATGGTTCTAATTCTTAATTTATACGGGGGCACCAGACTACACATCAGTACCATTTTAAAAGTGCCTTTAGAGAATATCTCTTTAAATCCTGGCTCATACTTCACGCGGAAGCAAATGTGAAGCCAATCTACGTGACGCAATTCGCATGAAGTATGAACTGCGCTTAATGCTAACAAAGTGCTCCTTTTGCATGCAATGCAGTTGATTGCCTCAAAGTTGCTTGTAAAAATGGCCAGTGTGGCACAAGGCAGTTTTACTTTAACATCCCTTTTGTGTGTGTGTGAGCCTGTCTACTCGTTGAAACAAAGGACTTAACAAAAGGGATCCGGGTGTTTTGACAGAGAGAGGATGCCCAAACACTGGGAGAACAAAGAGAAGTCCTCGATATTTGGAATTCACAAATGTGTGTGTGTGTGTGTGTGTGTGTGTGTAGGTATCCACATTCAAACTGTGGACCTGTAACAAAAGGGACAATAAGTCCACGGTTGCTATCACAAAGAAAAACATTGGGGTCCATGGTTGCTATCACAAAGAGTTCAACAAAGGAGGGTCCACGATGGCAATTGCAGGTGTTTACACGCGTCTGTGTGTTTGTGTGTCGTGTTGTTGGTGTTCAATAAGCCAAATTTGAAAAAGATTCTGATAGGGGTTTGAAACAGCAGTCCACTACCACTTTTGTAAAATAAAAGTCCTCAAAAAAAACACAATCTCACCGGACAATACGTAAGCTTTTTGACGATCTTTTTACCTTTGAAAAAAAAAAAAAAAAAAAAGGAGGAAGAAAGAAAAATGTACTTACGTCAGAATCGGCTCCCTTGTCTGACCCAGGGCACTCAAAGGTGACGAATTCATGGCAACGTTTGTGTACACTGAACGAACAAACTGAAGAAGAAAAAACAGGACAATTATAAGAATGAATGTCAGATGAAGAATGTTTTATGAAACAAGAAAGTAGTTATATGGTTTTTGAGGCATTGCATGGTGAGGTATCAATGTATATTCGGTTTGCGGTAACAGCATGTGTATATATCTACTTTGCTGTGTAGATTTTGTTCTTCAGAGAACTTATCTTGCTATTTATTCTACTACCGCAGAGTAGGTTTTCAGAATTGGGAAAAAAGTAGTTACAATTTTGTATAAATTTGTTCCTCGTCTCTGGACTCTCCTGTGTAATTATTATTTTAATTTTTTTACGAAAAACAAAATGTACTTTCATTACTTTATAGTCAAAAGCAGCATTTTTAAATACAATTATCATCTCCTATATACTGCCTGGAATGATTCAATCCTACATTTTTTCCTACATAGCAACAAATTTAGACTTAACATGTTTTGCGCACACTGAATTCTAATGTTGAGTAGTAAATGATGTTTTTTTATTAAGTAGCAATTGATCCATTTTGCGTAGCAATTTGCTACGCTAATCTCATCATCATCCTATGTAATAGAGACAGTCGATGGTGCAACGTCCTAGCAGCAAGTTTCTCCATGTGACATTTTCCTGTTGTATGTGAAGGGTTTTTTAACTCAGAGACGCTTTCAACTACCGTATCTTCAAATAGGACTAGCAGATAAGTTTTTATTCCGTGGGCCAGTGGTACCATAGTTTGGTTCCCAGAGAATGAATTCTATTAGCTGCTTTGTCTGTGCAAGGGCCATCAGTCACTGTACTGTACATATCAACTGGTAGGCTGCAATGAGCAGTTTTTTAATAAACCATGATAATAATTTAAAAACTACCTCTAACACAAAAGGTCATTCCATGCCTCTCTTTTTCCTCATTCATATTTGCTTTGGTGGTGTTGAAGTACATGTAGGGATCGCCATTAAGTTTGTAGGTGACATTATTAGCCAGCAGGACCAGTTAGCTTGTTATTTCACTACTCGGCCAGCATTGCTTCATTAGTCCATATTTCATTTCATTTCATTTATTTCATTTATTAATTCTGGTTGTGAAGCCAAGGACTCTCAGAAAGGGAACTTAATCACTGTGCTAAGCCAAGAACCCCGTGGAGAGAAGACAAAGAAGGAAGTTTTCAGTTTTAGGTGTGGGAAATATTCCAGGCAATCAGGCAGGGACTGAAAAAACCCAATCCACATAGGTGCCCCGGTGTGATTTGAACTGGGGTCCCCAGAGGTGGAAGCCAAGGCAAGATACCACGACAACGCCAACCTGACTCCAACTGACTGCCCAACCTGACTGCTTTTCAACACCTAATTAGCCACTTGGGGAGAATTCTGACTAACGAACCACTGTTTAAGGCCCTGTACACTATTGGTAAGATCGAAAAACAAAATGTTCACAGATTCACACATAACTTACATGATTTAAAGTAAGTAATGGTAGAAAGGGTTCCTTAAAATATTTCTGCCTAAAATGCTATCGTTTCTGAGAAACGAGTAAAACAATAGTAATTATCGCGCGCGATAATTTGAAAAAACAGAAAACACATAAGGTCTCTTTTCACTATTTTCTCGTGACCTCGATGACCAATTGAGCTCAAACTTTCACAGGTTTGTTTGTTCATGCACATGTTTAATCACACAAAATGTGGACACTGATTATGAGCTGTTACCAAAAGTGTACAATATCTTTAAAGGAGGAACGCTGTCATGCAACAATCAGTTGTTTCTATCGTTCCACATACATTCTGTCACATGTTATTGTTACCTTTAAATATAGCGCAGTGAGGGTTTTACATTTTACCATCTTACATCCATTAAACTATTAAATTACTGGAGCAGTTAATAACTAACTTACAAATGCTTTCTAGAGTAAAATTTGTTTTAGTTTATTTACAATATTTTAAAATATTACAGCTCTCAGATTAAAAAGTCCAGGCAGTCTCATTGGCCGCATCGGCAACCGTAATGACGTGCTTTGATTAAACGTGCTTAAATGAGTTCGTACAACAATCAGGTTGTACAAGTCGTTAGAATGGTGGTCAAGAGCCAGCAATATCACGACAGCGTGCACAGCGGCACACGTTTAACGACTTGTCCACAAGTCTAATAAGAGACAAGCTGTGTTTGTGTGGCAACCTGCCAACCCATCAGTTCAATCTATTTTTAGAAACCATAATAAGCATGAAGAGAAAGACAGAGGGCTATCGATCCAGTGCAGATGATGTTTTATACATGGTATATTTATCTGTGGCTGTATATTTACATATGGGTCACTGGAATTGTTGTCACTGTGGTGTGGAAAATGTCCTTCCTCCACGGGAGCGATCATCGGAATCCTCTAAAAACAACTCATCTTGCTCAAAACTCCCCCCCCCCCACCTTCGTGAAATTGTTAATTCAGGCTTAAAGGGACTGTGTCGTCATGATCAAAGCAGGCCTGCGGGCTGTACATGGAATAATGAACTCTCACCCAGTTACTGCATATTGTATAAGTAAGGAGGAAGGGCGCGTGTGCAGTTCTGTAATTCCATGTACAGCCACAGGCCTGCTGTGATCATGATGTCACAGCCCCTTCAGTTAAATATTCGTTTGAAGTAATAGTTTAAATTAGCCAAAATAATGCTGTCATATGGGATCATTAATCCATGTCCCCACGTATGGTTATCATCAATGGGGCTCAGTATCAGGATGCAATTCACTTTCAATGACACCACGATCAAAATATCCCAATTAGGGTATACTACTATCCTAGTTAGTACTCTAAACTCTCGTGGAAAAAAACAATGTCCTTAATTGGGAACCCTTGGATGACAACAACTTCATCTATTATTATCCTTATAACTACCCCAATCGGGGTATACTGCTATCCTAATTGTACCTTAATCGCTCATGGGGTGTTAACAATGACCCTAATAAGGACACTTATGATCCTTATAGCTGCCCCCGACCTCTGAGGTATCAAAAGACCAATCGGGTGACCCTTGGTGACAACAACTTTTCAAACCATCCCCATCGGGAAATGGGAAATACGTACTACCTTGATTGAAATTGTTTTTTCAGATAGAAATAACAAACGTGCCAATCAAGAAAACCCTTGCTCAAAAAATGAACTCTGTTTCCTCTTCACTACAAAACAAAGATGTTGAGGCAAAATATTTTGGCGGGAAACTATAAGCAGCAAGAAAGTTCAATGACCACCAGCAGACAAGCATTCCGGCGCTGTCCCGTTCCAGCATGCTACTGCCCTTTCCAGCGAGAGACACACACCAGCTAGCAACCCGAGCAGGGGAGCACCCTCAGACCCTCGCAGTCTTTGATTGCATGGTCGGTATTGATTACTTCCTCTATGACCAATGGATTCATCACTGGTAATCAATGTGCAGGGAACCGAGGGGGGAATAGTCCATGGGTACACAAGGTACACACACAGCTTTGGCCAGCATTCCGAGCTGACAGAGGACTGCTGACAGGTTTCCCCGGCTTGACAGCCGGGGCTAGACATCAAGCAAATTTACTTCATGGAGTCCCTGAGCTGCTTTAACACAATTTAACGTTTCGGGCTGCACCGATATCAGTCCAAGAGCCAAGGTGTATTTATCTGCACAACCTTTTGCTGTTGTGCGCTTTACGGCTACAATTTCACATTCAGCGCTTTTGTAGCACAAAACATAAATTCTAACAGGAAGTCTTACTAAATGCATCTTCCCTACCAAGGAAGAATAAATGTAACAATTCCCAAAACTAGTTTTTTTTAATGGGTACATGTTGGTCTACATGATATTTCTCAATTCTTATTTATGGTTACTTTTGGTAGCTTTACAAAGGGTATTTACAAAGTGTATTATAGAATAAAAATTAGGAGGCCACAAAAGTGACATATTTCTCTGCCAGACATGAAGTCCATGATTCTCATTACACAAACAAGGAACAGAATAATATACAAGAATACTTGTTAACTGTTTGCGTATCACCCTAAAACTTATGCTTCCTGGCCCATCAGGTTACCTTGTACATCAGGAATAAGAGAAATGCACCAAGTATGGTTTCAAATTCACTCTGCCCATTTCGAAATACAATCGCCCAATATGTAATACATCTGAATACACCCACCCAATTTGTAATACACTCCCAAACATTTGAAATACACTTGCCCAATTTGTAATACACTTGCCCAATTTGTAATGCACTTCTTCGATTTGTAATAGACTGTGCATATCGAAAAACGAGAAAACAACTCGAAGACTGTAGTTTTGTATGAAATCCAATCTTCTTCTTAAATTATATTTGTAAAAAAGCTCTTTTAAATTATATTGGTAAAAAATATTTCTTGAAAATTTGTTGAACCCTCTTGAAAAAACTAAGTTGTTTTTAATCAAATTTCCGTTTATATGCCTATATAATAAAAACAATTTTTTTCAAATTAACATTGAGACAAAATTAAAACTTGGGACGAGGATGCTTATTTTTAGAAACCCCATTTGCCAATCACGCCCGAATTTGTGCGTCCATCACATAAGTTAAATGACAACAAGATCGTCAGTCGGTAAGAATTCTTAATTTTGTACAAGTAATCTGAACAGAAAGTCAAGTCTTATTCTCAGGTTTTCTACGTAATTTTGTTGAATTGATTTTACTCTCATTATGTTTTTCAATCAGTATTTCATTCCCAACAGCATATATAATGTTCATGGCCATAAACTTTGTTAAACTAAAATAATTGACAAAACAAAATCCAGCTCCTTATGGTTGAGACCACAATGGTCCCGGAAGTCCGAATACGTGCGAGAATTACACAATCTATAAAACTCACCAAATTTGCAATACACTCGCACAATTTGTAATAAACTTGCCGTTTGAACACACTCGCCCGTTTTGTACCACACTCTCCAATTTTGTGTACACTACACTTGGCCATTTTGCAATCTCATCGCAACCGATGTTTTCCCCTCCCACTGATGTTGATGCTTTTAACAATTTTTTTTTTTTTTTTTTTTTTAAATTGACTTCCGTTGTGCTTGTCTTTGATTGAGAGCTGTCAGTTTCAAGAACCAAACTCCTAACCGTCTTAACGAGTACAGAGGAAGGGGAACACAGCAAAGGCTGCATGACATCAATAACTAAGATGACCAATCAATTGAAAAGGACCCACAATTACTTTTCAATTAGTACCCTTTTTTCAAGATGATCGTCCCTTAAAATGATACTTAAAGGGAGGGTCTACCTTTGGTATTTACTCCAAAAATGAATGGCCATAAAATCTTACTTGGTAAGAAGCACTGCAGCTGTTGAGAATGTATAACATGTTGAGAACCGATCCCCTTCTAAGGAATGTGGTTTAAGAGAGAGGGATTCAAAAACATTTCAATCTGAGAAGCGCTTCTGCATGTAGTGTTTCTCAGATTGTGTATTCCAATTACAGATGATTGATTCATGCGCGGACATAACTGCTCCAGCTATTCGGCGATATCTCAAAAGGTTAGCACCTTTTGAAATGAAATTTTCACAGGTTGGCTTTATTATGTTTACATTTACGTATGATTAAAACAATCGAAGGGTTCCAAAAAATCAAAGGTATACTTTGCCTTTAAAAATATTTGTGCGAACCTTTTTGAGTTAAAGCGTCCATCTTTAGTAGAGCGACATTGTGGGCTTTCCCCTTTGTTTTCTATTGTCCCTCTTCTTTAATCTTTCTTGTTAAAAAACATTGTCCCAAAAAACAAGCATATGTACAGTTCCTACCTAAAAATTCACCCGACAATGTCTATCTTGTAAGGACCCCTTAATTTGCAAAAAAAACAGTATCCGCACTTTATGCGAAATGAAATAACAAACCTGTGAAAATTTACGCTCAATCGGTCATCAGAGTCATGAGGAAATAGTGAGAGAGAAAGAAAAACAACATTTTAGTTTTTGGTCTCATGTGATCAAAACTATACTTGTTTTGCTCATTGTCAAAAACTATAGCATTTCAGTTGGCTTTTCCATCATGACCATCTCTATACCATGTAAGTTATGCGTAAAATCTGTTAACGTATATTTTTCCACTGATCTTTCTTTTACCGATGGTGTACACACGTTTCCAAGAGGTATAATTCTGATTGTTGAAGGTGTACTGTACATTTAGTAGAAGACCCTGCAAGTGCATTAGTCTTGAGCATTAACTTCTGGCATGTCGTGGCCGAGCGGTCAGGCACACTGGACTCATAGCTCTAGCGTTTCTAATCAGCAGAGTCTGGGTTCCAGTCCAGGTCTTGACACACTGCAGATTGGCATAGCACCTTGCAGACAGTTACATGGTGCTTTGAGACACCTTCTGGTGTGGAAAGTGCCGTACATAAAAACTATGCATTATTATTCAAACACTTTGAGGAGCCTTGGGTTTCTCAAACACTTTGAGGAGCCTTGGGTTTCCATGTAGATTGCTTAGGCAAGATGATTTTTTTAAATGTTTAGCGTTCTGCCTTTTTGAAAAAAGGAGGAGGGCCTTTTCTTTTTTTCTTTTTTTCAAAAAATGGCAGCCCGACACATTTTTCAAGACAACCGGCCAGGCTATTTTTCAAGATAGTTTGCCCGCTTTCTTCTGTTAGTTTTTTCGGTGCTAAACTCCAAAAAATATGATCTTATATTTACTTTATAAGCAAAGATTTCATCAGAGATCGTTAAAATGTATCCTTTAAAAAAAAAAGAGAAAAAAAGGAGGCTGGCAGGGACGCTATATATAAACATGTTTTAAACATTATGTGGCCTTACGTGTGAATGAAACAAAATCTCACACTTTAATGCACGAGACTTACATCGTGTCTAAATAGTGGAAATGTCATTTTACATCAAGGAGTGGAGGACACGCTATGTCAAAAAACAAGTGCACATTAAATTCATTTTTTCCAGCCTAAAAACAAAACTGAGTTAAGGCTTTTTTCTTGATCAGCTTGATAGAGCATTATTAATTTATCTTTCTCAACGACTTCAGCACTTCAGGTTGAGATGTCTTTCCCAGGTACTTGCGCGAAAAAAAGGAAACTACAGTGTAGACCAAGGAATTGAAGAGCACTACAACCCATGAACAGTCCCAACCGTCAAAGTGCCTTCAAAGGCTTAGAGGTATTGTACACTTTTGGTAACAGCTCAAAATCAGTGTCCAATTATGTGTGATTCAACATATGTATGAACAAACAAACCTGTGAAAATTTGAGCTCAATTGGTCATCGAGGTTACGAGAAAATAGTGAAAAGAGACCTTATGTGTTTTTATGTTTTTTTCAAACATCAAGTTTTTATCACCCGTGATAAAAAATATTGTTTTACTCGTTTCTCAGACACGATAGCATTTTAGGCAGAAATATTTTAAGGAACCCTTTCTACCATTACTTACTTTAAATCATGTAAGTTATGTGTGAATCTGTGAATATTTGTGTTTTTCGATCTTACCAATAGTGTACAAGGCCTTTAAATGCAAAGGCGGTGGCACAAGTACCAATCACCATGGGAAATATTTGGGCTTTAAGTGCCTCTTGGCTTCGAGAAACTGATGACTGAATAATGCCATCAAAAATAATCCTGCCCACATGAATTAACCAATTGAGATAAATTCTACGCATACTAAAACGTTTCTTACTCAAAAACCCAGGACTCCAATGTTAGGTCCCATTACACAAAGAGTACATGTATGTACTTTTTTTGGTGGTATGCTTTTTAGAGACAAGAGAATTCTATTTTAAAATCGTTCCGCCTTTACGAGCAGCTATTCACTTGTTCTTTTTTTCTTGATGGGGGGGGGGGCAGAGGGTTGTCCACTTGCCTCTCACTGGCTTGGTATTTAATTTTTTATACAAGTTTGTTTGATATATCTCTCTAAATCAAATTTTCATTCACCAGTTATACAATATACATCGTTTAGTGTGCTGTAACTTTTATTGACTAGTTATTGTTTTGACAGTGTGAAGTGTAATAGAATTAATAAATAAAACAACTGTGGTTCAGGCTGATAAATTGTGAAAGCTGGTCTTTGACGATTACCAATGCTGTTGTTCGCATGCTTTAAGAGTGTTCAGCTGGTCAAATGCCAAATAGCTGTGGACAAAGTAAACTATTTGAAGTAGTTGCTAAAAAAAAATTCAAAATATTGATTTTAGTTCCACCTTCCATTTCACTTTTGACTTAGCGAGAACTTAGCAGGGAACCATTCAAGAGCAAAGTACATTGCACAGTACTTAGGCTGGTAACCATGTCTGCTCAGCAAGACTTCATTTCCAAAGGAGAAGTTAGCAGGGAACCGGTCAAGAGCAAAGCACGTTGCACAGTACTTTGGCTGGTAACCATGTCTACTCAGCAACATTTTCTGTACTTAGAAACTTGTTGAGCTTATCTGCCATAGAAACAGGACCCTAGAAACTTGTTGAGCTTATCTGCTACATGAATTAATAGACCCCGATTGGGGGAATACCTCTAACAATTCCTTTAACGATGTTAATTTTGTTTGTTCGTTACAACTCTAGGGCAAACATGTCATATCAAGGCTGAATAATGACTGCCAATACATCCCTCTGATTACACAAATAATTGTCATGTTATGACGCCAGTTCCAAAGGTCAACCACTCTTCCTACGTAAAATCTTATCAGCATAAAACATCACTAAAAACAGAGACTAAAACCACAAGAGTTATACTTCCAAGTTACTGTGTGTATCATTACTTAGTGGTCAGTTTTCATGCTGCCACTGAGGTTTGCCATGTTCCTTGACTTCAATGGCAATAATGCACACTGAATCTCATTTCCCTCTAGAGGGGATCAGACTATGTTTCCCCTCCGGCCTCAATGTGGTTATATATTGACTTTCAAGGGAAGAGAAAAAACAAGATGGCTGCATCGTGATGAAACTCCGTAGCTCCAAAAATTCTCCAAAAAAAAAACTTCAGAGAATAGCTAACTTGAAAATTATACTTGAGAAAGCAGCAACCACACCCACCAAGTCAGTAATTTTTTGTGGTCATGAACTTGTGGAGTAATTATCCAAAGTACACTCTGCCTTTAGGTCTGGCAGATACTTTGGTGTCGACATAACAGAACGTGTACCTAATAATTCACACGAGTGTAAAAAAAAAAAAAAAAAAAAAAAAAATCTGCACAGATCCTCAGCATCCTCCCATTAAATGTACACACAAGGACTGATGTCACATCAATGTATCTGAAACCGTAAGTGGCTTTGCAAAGAGCTTAATCCAGTTCAGCCATTCTCAAAACAGATTGTCATAGAAACACACTTACACTAGACACTCCCGAGCTTTAGAACAAATTGCTGTTATTAATACGCTTCACGTATCAAGAACGTGGTAGCCAATGTAGTTGCTGATGCACACATTCAATCGATCGATCGTCCCATTTTTTAATTTTTTTTATTATTGAAAGGAGGAAAAAAATATCACATATGATACTACTGGTAATTTACCGTAGTTCTGCAAATTATGTGTCACAATCTGACGTAAGACTTGGGTAAGAGTGGAGACCACGGAATGAGACGGGAAAAGGGTGTGTGCTTATAAATCCCCAACTCTTGGTGACAATTTACAGTGAGCTGTTGACCAAACCATTTCTAACGTTCAAATGCACGGGTTGTGTATGGTGGCACAACTGTGCACAGAACTATCTGTTTCTGCCGGTGTACTGTGTAGATGCATTCACCACAGTAGGCCTATATCATTTTGAACGCTGATGAGGTTTATCTATCATTCAAAACCACAGTGGATGATATTGAATGGTCAGACAGTAGGAGGGTCGACTGTGTATTGTGTAGATGCATTCACACATGATATCATATTGCAGGCTGGCATAGTTTAAATATCATCAAAACCACAGTGGATGATATTGAATGGTCAGACAGTAGGAGGTCGACTGTGTACTGTGTAGATGCATTCACCACATGATATCATATTGCAGGCTGGCATAGTTTAAATATCATTCAAAACCACAGTGGATGATATTGAATGGTCAGACAGTAGGAGGGTCGACTGTGTACTGTGTAGATGTATTCACACATGATATCATATCGCAGGCTGGCATAGTTTAAATATCATTCAAAACCACAGTGGATGATATTGAATGGTCAGACAGTAGGAGGGTCGACTGTGTACTGTGTAGATGCATTCACCACATGATATCATATTGCAGGCTGGCATAGTTTAAATATCATTCAAAACCACAGTGGATGATATTGAATGGTCAGACAGTAGAAGGGTTGACTGTGTACTGTGTTAGTGCCGGTTAATCACTGTTGATTACAAATAAATTATAGAAATTAAATTCTAAAATAAAAACAACAATTAGTCAGCGCTGAAATGAAAATTATTTGTGCATACAATTAATTTGCCCTTGATAATTACTTTGTACACATTATCTTGATCATTCAGACCTGCAGTCATGCTAACAATCATTTTGATCAAACAAAAAAAATGACAAAACTTGGTCATGAATGAATAATGTTCCTTTGGTTGTTATAGTCTATTTACAGAGCCTCGATCAATCCATCAACCCATCATTGTATAATTGAGCTTTCAGCTCGGCACTCTAGTAAACGTATCCAAAATGTGGCGGCAGTCACATCTCAAGCCTGCGATTTCATTCTGAGAGGGCAGAGTCCATTTTCATTTTGCAAAGGGCACTTCCATTGGAAAATCTTAAAGCCTATGGGAAACATTTGATGGGGCACCAAGGCCAAGACCAGAGCCCAATTTCATGGCTCTGCTTACCGGGCAAAGTCTGCGCTTACGATCACAATTCTTGGCTTACAGGGCAAGCGCTGAATTTCTGCGCTAGCTGTGTAAAGCGAAGAATGCCTAGTAAAATGGACTAGTACAGGCACAAGCAAAACGTTCCTGCTAACCTGTGAAATATGCTTATGACGTCAGCAGGGAATTTCCTCCTTCTGTAAGCGCTGATTCTTTGCTTACAATAAGCAGAGACCCAGGGCAACGGAGGCCATGGCCTCCGATACCTGTAATTCCAGGCCTGACATATGCTGATACCAAAAGTAGCTGGTTACCTTTTTTCAAATGTTGTTTTCTGCAGGTAGGATCACAGATTGGTAAATAATTTAAAAATTAATGACCATAAGAACTTAGGATTCCCTTTGAAGTAATACGGTTTGGGTAATTTTTAACCCAGAAAAATTTGAACCCGAGAAACGATTCATGCATGAATCGTTTCTCAGTTTTCCGAGGGTTGGTGTCCGCTCGCGAATGCTGCGTCTAGAGATGCGGTTGGTACCCACTCTCACCCCGCTAAACGTGGGTGGATTCGACGTTCTTGGGAAAATACCATGATAGTTTTTTTGCTGTTTTTCTCAGCAAGTAAACACCGTATTGAGCTGAAGCTGCCCATAAATCAGCATTACGTTGACAAAAAACAATCCATGTCCCTACCTTTAAGTAGCTACGTGAAATTGGGCCTAGCAAACGGGACCCAATTGGGGGGGGGGGGGCCATATGTTATAAAGAGATCTTGCTCTCAATCACATTCAGTGCCATGTGCTGTTTTATCTAACCAAAGTCAATACTCGGATGTGCTGGACGGGAGATGTTCAAATCAACACTTCGTCAATCTAAATGGAAATTTTCTTCCTGATCTGTACTGTGGCCATAGGTTAGTTTTAAGTCACAGCCACGATGGTTTAGTGTTACGTTTCTGGTTATCACGATTCAACAGAGAATTTAGGAAACAATTTTTTTGTAAAGGCAAATTTCATTCGTAAAATGTATACAATTTATAAATACACTTCCTATAAATTTCCTGACTTAAATGCTCCACAAAAGGAGAGTCTTATTAGACAGAAATGGCGCATTACAAATGGCCAATGTTATTATTGTTATTTAAAATTACACATTGCTTTATATAAAAAAAAATGAAGGATTCTCGATAGTCTAAATCAACTCTAAACATACAAAAACAGCTTCCACGAACAAACCTTTGATAGAACACCATGTACATGAACTTTACTTGAATATTTTCAAGAAAACGAGACAGGAAGGGAAGGCAGGCAATTATCACCAGACTTTGTGGCCGAGCGCCAGTCTCTTTAACCCTATTTAAGGTCACACACAAAATTTGTTCACATCTTCCTGGAGAGTGTCAACATGATAGCCAGAATCACCCCCCAAAATTCTGTTGATAAATGTTCAGGATGCAGAAGATGCACTGTGAACAAATTTACTTCCTCAGGAAAGCGAAACAAAAGAAACCAGTCACCTTTATGCACACAGTTTTCTTTCTTTTTTCAATGTCCTTCCTTAAAGGAACATTACAGAATTGGGTTTTGCTAACAAAACAGTTGCTGGCAGTGTAAGCACTTTATGTAATCCACCATACACATAAACTGACAAACCTGTAGAAGTTTGAGATCGATCGGCCATCTGGGTCACGAGAAAATAGTGAAAAACCGATTACACATTTGCATGAAATCATATAGATTCAACAAATGAATAAAACGCTCACTGAGCGATAAACTCCAATCGGAAAATTAGTCTATCCATTTCTCTTCAAATATGGCATTTCAGACAAAAATATTTCAAGGGATGTTTTCTACTATCATCGTCATTAGACCGTGTAAGTTTTATATAAATCTGTGATCAAAAAGTATATTTTACAAGTTTTTTTCTTACCAATTCTGTAATGTTCCTTTAAAGCACGTAGCAAATTTGGAAGCTTTTTGGAATCCCATCCTATTCAGGGATCAGTATTGTTGTTATTTGTTTGCATTTTTTTAATAATAGTAATGATAATAATAATAATAAATAATTTTTATATAGCACCTAAATCAGCCTTAAAAAAGAACGCTGAAGAAAGACAAATTTGACTAGAACGGGATTTGAACTTCTAGATTAACATGCCGGTGCTCTACCAACTAACCTATTCAGCCCTAATGTTGGAAGTCTCCCTAATTTGTCAATATATCTGTTCGAGGTGCCAGTCAGAAGCCATTCAACCTGTAACTGCCGTTTAGCCAGGGACCACACCAAAGTTTACGATACAACCTGGGAAGCGGCAGCCAGGGAACCACCTTAAGGGGAATGTGACTTTTTATTTCAAATATCAAGTAATAAACCACAAGGGAAACTGACCAGGTAAACTGTATTTCATTGTTTGGGGGGTGAACAGAGAAAAAATAACTTGAGCGGGATTCAAACCTGGGTACGAATTAAGGTGTCAGCGCTCTGCACAGTCTCCCTATTCTGTAGATTTCTCTACTCAGACAGTTTCCCTTGCAATTGATTAATTGTTATTTATTTACAACCCACGTATTCAACCAATGTCATGTGTACACAACCCTTTATAGGCGCTCTTTCCACCAGGAATAATTATTTGTCTGCCGTGGCAAACAAATTGCTTCATTTTCCCCGGACCTGGGCAGTTAGTTCCCAAACATCTGTCTTTCTATTAATTTTCCCTGCGCGGTCGTTTCATCAGGAAATTATACATGAACCCTGTAGCTTGGAACGAGTCTCTCATTGGCAGCTCTTTCCGTTCAAAAAAAAATAATAATTTAGTGGACAATTTTCATTAGAGAGAAATACGACTATCATGCCATTTGAGTTACTTTACTCGAAATTTTAATAAATTGTTTCCTAAACATTTAACTGGTATGATGCAACCTATGACATCACCTGAACCCTACAGCTTGGAACTGGTAACTCTTGGCAGCTCTTTTCGTTCGTTCGAAAAAATTTGATGGACATTTTTGCTCTGAACAAAATAGAAGGGTATTAAGACATTTGAGTGTTTTTTGTTTTTTTTAATGCAAGTTTGCCCCAAACAAGGCTTAAAGCCACTCTTGGTATGGGGCTAACATAAATCCAGGGAGCTGAAGGTAGGAATTGATATTCCTCTTAAAACAGTCTAGATTGTAGGATGGAGGGAAACATGCACCAGGCAAGGAGTTCTACAGAGATGCAGTACGTGGAACAAAGCTGTTGGAGAGGCTCTTTGTTCTACGTCTCAGCAAAGCAAAAGTGTATGGGTGAGAAGAAGCAGAAAGCTTCAGAGTTATTTGAAAATACCAAAAAATTGTCTCCTGAGAAAAATTGACTGGTATCATTATTCATTATCATTGTAAATTTCTGGTAATGAAACCAAGGATGCCTCATAAACGAACTTAATCACTGTAGCTTGTCAGGCAAACCTGTTAATTAGTGTGCTTGCTACATGTACATGTATGTGAACCAGAAACTCTAGGGTTAATTCCTGCTTTGGGGATCTGGGTTCTTTTAACGTGCATTACCAATCCTAGTACACAGGACCTACGCTTAATGTCCCATCCGAAGGACAAAGCAACTACGGTAACATATCTTGCTCAAGGACATGAGCACCACGACTGGGACTCGAACCCACACTATGCTGATCAGAAACACCAGAGCTTGAGTCTGGTGCTCTTAACCGCTCGGCCACGACATGCCATGCTGCAACCTATAACATCACTTGTTTACAACAACAAAAGGGCCAGCTGGCAACAACCAATGGGGAAAGCCTGTATACCATGTCTACAGCTGCTGCCTGCATTTCTGCACAAGTTCTGCATTCATTTTGCATAAAACACAGCACCTAATACTAGTGCAATTAGCCGGTTTCCAAGGTTCACAGTGCCAAGGGTAACGCCAACCAGCATAATTCTCCCTATTGCATTTTACTGCCTTTTAGCAGGGTAATTAATAAACACCTGGAGCTACTTTCACAAAGCCTGTAAGCACAAAAAACTTGCTAAGCACAGAAAACTCTTGCTTAGCAGGTTACCTGCCAAATTACCATACATTTTACATTGCTGCTACTGGTACCCCACTCACTTTTTGCTTTTAAACAATAACATTTGCTAAGCGGTGGCCCAATTTCATTGTGCTACTTACTACAGAATTTTGCGCTTACAGACAGTACCCTGCAAGGCATCTGATTCCATGGATTATAAGCTAGATTTCTGTGGTCAGCCACACATAAAATTGTGTCATGGTGGGGATTAGCATTGTTTGTTTGTTGTTTGTTTAGATGATCTTCCCAACAAGTTAACTCTGTAAAGCTCCCACAAGGGGACATAAACCTTAAGCTGGCAACAGCCAATTTCCCTCACACAAACGTTGGTTTAATGTCTATGATTATGAACTGCACAAATCAAATTCTTTTACGAGCATTACACGACACACGGGACGTACGGCTTTACGTCCCATCCGAAGGACGCAGCAATAATGGTTTAGTGTCTTGCCGAAGGACACAAGTGTCACGACCGGGACTCGAACCCACACTCTGCTGTCAGAAACACCGGAGCTTGAAGTCCAGCATTCTTATCTGCTCCACCACAACGCATCACATTTACATATGTATTTCTTTAAGTCAAGGCGCCTTTCGAGAACATTTTCAGCACTATAATGTATTTACTTGATTGATTTATTGAAGATGTCTTTAATCAAAACAACTGTTATTTCATTATGGCTTCCATTAAACGACACTGCCACTGGAATGCAACGCTGGCTAAACCACACAAAAAATAACATCGCTCCACAACTTTCAATCGGTAAATGAAGTATGGAATTGATATACCTTTTCATTAGATACCATTAGCGATGTCTATTCTATCGGTGGAGGCATTCTCCTAATGGCCCCTAAAGGCACACGGAAAACCTTGTCCAATTTACCGATTAACTCGGAATGTATTTTCGCCATTTATAAAAATCAATGTCGTTTTGATTGAGCCGAAGAATAATGGTTTTTGGTTTGCCCTACCGAGTCCTCTAATGAAGAGACCACCGTGTAATTGATAATATCAACAGAACTGAAGGTCTGTGTTCAGCGTGGGGGAAACAAAAGTGAACACTAATTATTGCTAATAACGACGTTGTGTATCCGACTCACACTGGGACTAGGCCTTGAGGAGATAAACCAAAACAAAGAATAAACATTCAACAGTATGTATTTAAAATAATTAAACCAATTGATTTTCAGACAAGATTTCTCCTGAAGACGATCAGAGCATACTGATCGAAACGTTGAGTTGTTAAACCAACAGTTCTTCTCGTGGCCGAGCGGTCTAGTCCACCGGACCCAAGCTCTGGTGTTGTCGGCAGCAGAGTGTGGGTTCAAATCCCGGTCATGACCCTTGTGCCCTTGAGCAAGGCACTTAACCATAACAGCTTCCGTAAAAAAATTGGGAAGGTAGTGCGTTCTGCTCTACCAGTCAGGCTCCTAGTGGATGAATACCCATGCCTACATCCTTAAGGACTGTGAAAGGGGTAATCCTATGTATTTCAGCCCCAGGAGTAGGTGGCAACGTGCCCCTGGTGACAGTTGATTTGTGTTGACAGCCCAAATCAGTTAAGAGCTGCAGCCCTCACCTTGAAGTGGCCGCCGTCTGGCCTTGTGAGTTGGGCGAAATCTCATTTAAAAAATAAATAAATAAATAAAAGAACCACCGCAGCTCAAAGAGAGAATCTATTAACACGGGCATCTCCCCAAACCTCACTTGAATGCATTCCCAGCTTGCACAAGTTTCAAATCCTTGTTGTGCTTCGTTATAAATCCTTGTTGTGCTTCGTTTGGTTATTTTCGAGGGGGGGCGAGCCTTTGGAGGGAAGGTTTAAAAGGGTACACCATCGAGTGTTGTCTGAGAAACAGTACGTGTTACATGTTTCGTAGAGCGAGGAATTGAAGGCAGAAGTGCAGTTTGAATTTTCTCCAGTCTTCTGTTGGGAAATCAGTGTTTTGCTTTTACGTGAATCCGAGATGAAAAACTGGATTTCTATTTAACCCCTTTAAATGGCATATGTACCAAAATGCCCATAGCCGCCCGCAAACGGCTGCAAGATCTGACCTACTTATACTCAACCAAAAAGGTCAAAGTAAAGGTCAAAGTAAAGGTCATGACCTGAATTGACATTGTCCAATATTTCACATGTTAACATAGCTAACTATGTTTCTAAAACAAAAAATCTTCTGTTAACCACTTTTTTTTTTCCAGACACTTTTTCAGAATGTTATTTTTTTTTATATATATCGACAATCGGCATCTGCATCTGTTGACTACTGTGCAAACTCCAATAGACTGGATATCTCGCGCAGGGCCGCAGTCGCGGTGCAAAGCAGCTTTAGTAATCCGAAGGAGGCCCCCCGTGTGATTTAAAGAAGATTGCTATTGTGGGTTCTAGACTTTATGATTTCTATAGTTGGTGACTCCCTGATGTCAGATGGGGCAGGCTGCTCCATTTGGCTTTTGTTCTTGGCAAAATTTGATAGCAATTTCTGTTTGGTTGAGGAAGCCTAATGCAGAACTTTGTCTAGTTTGTCTGGATCCCTCGGGGTTGATGTAGAAGTTGCTGAGGTCAATTGATGCCAGACAATGCGAAGCTTTGTACAGGAATCGTGCTAGTCAGGCAGCCAGCCTTCTTTCTTGTAATGATTTCCATTCCCGGTCTTTTACCATTACCGAAATACTGCCATGTCAACGCGTATGGTGATGATTATACAGAATTAAACGGTCTCTTAAGGTTTAAATCTGATATTGAGATGTCGACACGTAAGAAAAACTTGTGTTGGTCTTCCCTAATATCACTGTGTAAAACTGCCTTCCCCATGCCTTTCAAAATACAAGCTCTGAGCATGCTTTTTCTCTTCTTTCAGGATACAGAGTTAGCTAGACAGGACTGCGTCTATAACAGTGAGTGAGTGTATACTGTCATATCCGACAAATTTTGTGCAGCAATGTGGCAGGTAGCCAAAGGCAAAATCTACAACTCGCATTATGTACTCGACTCGGATAAAAACATGTTTATTTGAAAGTCAACCCCAAACTCTTATTGAATCGATCACAGAGAATAATGATCTCTCCGGAAATTTTTTTGTTTTTTTTAAATAAAGATATCTCACTGCAAAGCTCTGAATACAATGTTTAATAACTGAGGGCATCAATACTGTCTTAAAATTCATCTATTCTTCCTGACAACAGATGTTCACAGTTAGTGAGCAAACGCAACCAAAGAGACAGCGCTCATCAAAATCTCAATATCCTGTTCAAATGTCTATAAAATGAATGGCCGTACAATTCTTAAATCAATATTTCAATGTTGTGTCATTAAAGAGGGGTTCCACTGTTAAACTGGAACCCCTCTTGTTAGTTTTCTGTGCATTCTACATTTTTTAATGATGGCTTTTATTTTTTTAGCATTTTTAAATACAATTTACGTGATTTTCATCACATAATTTTCCTGCCTATATTTTAAATTGTTCCTGTAGTGGTTTTTAATTGTACTTTTTAATGTGTATCCATTTCCTTAATAATTTGTGTAAAGCACCTTAGAGCTTGTTTTTTCATGAATTTTGGCGCTATATAAATCCTGTATTATTATTATTATTATTATTATTATTAAATTGAGTTTTGTGATCCACTCATTTTCCAATGGATAGAGCCCTTATGAAAGTTACAAGTCTCTAACCTCACGTTGAAATGGTGTAAAATATGAATTTATTTGATACTCTTTCAGAGCGAAGATTGAAACAGCAAAAAGATCGGACAGCAAAAACAAATGGGTCTGTACATTCCAAAGATGAATGTCTGCGCTTTTGATTGAACATCAACAGAATGACCGGAAAATTCTCTTCACAAAAATGTACAGAACGTATTTTTTTGTTTTAAATGTGACGTCATTGATCATTTTGAATTTTGACAAAAACTGCACTTGAAGGGTATCAAACAGAGTGGCATTTTACACCGTTTTAACGTGAGGTTGGAGAGTTGAAAATTTTTCCCCATTTTCAAATGGACTCTCTTAATTCTATTGGAAAATGAGGAGATCACAAAACTGAATTAAACCTTAGAGCCCCTATCTAAACCAAAGCAGTTGGTTTTTTTTTTGGTTTTCCTTCTTTTTTCTTTTGGTCTTAGCTACGTAAAAGTGAATATCAGTTTCATTTTGCTATGTACATTGTCTGGAGGAATCGTACAATGCTTTTTTTTCAACAAATATTTGTCGGCTCGCAGATCAGGTTTCTAATTAGTGTAGGAGTCTTCATCAGTCGATCTGTCACAAAGATCTTTCCACTCATGTGCGAAAAAAAAGTTTCATTAAAAATATGCATCCGTCTGATTTCACTTGCTGAAGGTGAAAGAGCAAGTCAGCATCTCCCCCCCCCCCCCCGATTCAATATTGAGGTTTTCTCCTTTCTTTTCATCTTGCCGGCTTTCAGCTGACACCTTACTGCAGAATTACCATTATGGTACATTTTATGATGCTACCCACATCAGAGTTCGGAGCTTAAGGCACCCTGTAAGTCATGTAATTATGTGGGCTGTATGCGAAGAAAACAACATCATCAAATTGGGTCAAGGCTGTTAGCCAGGATTGAGGAAAAAGAGCCAGAATTTAGTATAATATTATCCACACTTGTGTTCATAACTTTTTTGTTGTTAAGGATCCAATACTTACAAATACTTTTGCATGTTAAAGCATTTACACCTGTACACCTGTACACCATATTGGTAAGTGCCAAAGGCCAGCGTCCATACTTTATGTGACCCAACATATACATGAAATAAAATACCTGTGAAAGTTTACGCTCAATCAGTCATCGAAGTCACAAGAGAAAGTAATGAAAACACCATCATGGTTTTCAGTGTTTTCAAACATCAGGTTTTGGACACTCGAGATCAAAACTAATCGTTTTACTCATTTCTGTAATGTTTCTGTTTCTGTTGATTTTCTACTTGTTTCCTCTAAAGCACTTTGTTCTTCATATAGTGCTATATAATAAAATATGCTCTGTCCTTTTATCATTTCAACCAAAAACATTTAAAGGCAAAGTATACCTTTGGTTTTTTAAACTGTTCAATTGTTTTAATCCTATATAAATGTAGACATACACAATAAAACTAACCCGTGAAAATTTCATTTCAAAAGGTGGTAGCGTTTTTTTTTAGATATCGCTGAATATCATGTCCTCGCAGGAAGAAGAGTAATCCGTAATTGAAACACTCAATCTGAGAAGCGTTTCATGCAGAATCATTTCTCAATTTGAAATGTTTTTGAATCCCCCTCTCTCTTAAACCACATTCCTTGGAAGGGAATCGTTTCTCCACATGTTCCACATTACCAACAGCTGCAGTGTTTCTTACCGAGTTAGTTTTTATGGCCATTCATTTCTGGAGTAATCACCAAAGGTCCCTTTAAATTGAAGTTTTTCACCATGACCATCTTTGTACCATGTAAGTTAAAGGAGCATTACAGAATTGGTGAAAAAAAAAAAACTTTTTGATCACAGATTTACATAAAACTTACACGGTCTAATGATGATGATAGTAGAAAACATCCCTTGAAATATTTCTGTCTGAAATGCAATATTTAATGAGAAATGAATAAACTAATTTTTCGATTGGAGTTTATCGCTCAGTGAGCATTTTATTCATTTGTTGAATCTATAATATGATTTCATGCAAATGTGTAATTGGTTTTTCACTATTTTCTTGTGACCAAGATGGCCGATTGATCTCAAACTTCTACAGAATTTTTCAGTTTATGTATATGGTGGATTACATAAAGTGCTTACACTGCCAGCAACTGTTTTGTTAGCGAAAACCAATTCTGTAATGTTCCTTTAACAGCAAATCTGTGAACATTTACATGTACATATGTTCACCCTTTAACCAATGACAAAGTTGAGTGATGTGTCCACATTCAAATTAATTTTTATTTTTGCTCTCTCATATCCGAGGAATGATATGAATTTACAAACTCTTAAAAAATTCAAGAGCTTGAGTAATCCAAGAAAAAATTGCTCATCAAATTTGAATCAATCTTTGCGCGGGGGGAGAGAGTCAGCCGTGACTACTAAAATATGCATCACACGGAGAGATCTGAAGTCGAGTCGAATGATTAAAACAAATGATGCGAATATAAAATACAGTAGAATGTCGTTTACACATATCCATGAGGTTGTGGTGGAGTTGGAATTGGTCATCTACAGTTTTTGTTATTAATGGTCAAATACATAAAGTGATGATTAATTATTTAAACATTTTTGTCTGAAGAGGTTACATTTGTGCGAGCTTACATAAAAGATATTCCTGCACAAAATAAGATCGTGATCCCCCCGACTATTCAAGAATAGTGTTTGGTTTTATCCACACATCGATGTGTGTAAAGCACTGTATACTTTCCTCCGCAGTCCTGTGGAAAAAAAAACCACCACAGGCATGTTACTCGGGTGGGATTCAAACCCATGACCTTTGGCCATTCTACAGCAGATGTCTTACCACTAGACCACCGAGATTGCCCGGTAGCTACAGGCAGTTTGAATCCTATATTCCAGCATCTTTGTCAATGTTTGTCATGTTCCATGCAAGTATGATATTTGGCCCTTGGAAAAAAGTTGGAACATTTTAGCGAGTACAAGGGCTGACCTACATGTACACCTGGTGCAGGCTCTAATAGACATTTCAGGCTATTTAATCACAATTTTTATGACTTTTCCCATAGGCAAAAAAACGGAAATCAGACTAAAGTAGGAAGGATATTATGCCTGGTTCCCTGTTTTGTGCTTGATAGAAAGACTGCCAACATCAGTGCTAGTTAGCTCAGTTGGTAGAGCACCAGCACGTAAACCTGGAGGTCACAGGTTCAAATTTCGTTATAGTAAAATTTCTTTGTTCAGCCCAAAATTGAATTATAATTTACCCAGTAATTTTCCTTGGTGATTTACTGCTTGATATAAAAGCAAAATACTGCACCAGCACAGCATGAAAAATAAATTTAATTATTGAACATGTTTACATTCCTGTTTTACTAAATTGTTCTTTGTTCACCCCAAAATTGAATTCGGCTTTACCCAGTTAATTTCCCCTGTGGTTTACTGCTTGATATAAAAACATAATAAAGCATAACATTTTAAAAATTAAATTTCATTATTGAATATGTTTACAAAAATGCATTCCTGTTCCACTAAAGTGTTCTTTGTTCATCCTAAAATTGAATTAGACTTTACCCAGTTAATTTCCCTTGTGGTTTTACTGCCTGATGTAAAAACATAATATTGCACAACATTTTAAAATATAATTAATTACTAATGCGTTTACAAAAATACATTCCCATTTTACTAAAATTTTCTTTGTTTGACAAAAAATTTGAATCAAACTTTACTCAGTCAATTTCCCTCGTGGTTTACTGCTTGATATAATAATAATAATAACAATAATGATAAACAATAACTAGTTCTTATATAGCGCATTTTACAATAACGTAACAATGCGCATTACATTAGTAAATAAAATTTTAAAAACGCACAAAATGTTAAGATAAATTAAACTATTGAACATGTTTACAAAAACGCATTCCAAAATACATAATCTGTCTCACTTCTCACTTCCTTCCTTTGCGTAATTTATATTTGTACAAATCCCCAACTACTTTTCAAATCTGTTTTTCCCCGCAAAGTACAAAATGCAAAAACTCCCATTTGCTAATGCCCCCTAAGGGGTTTTTTGATCATCCAGTATTTTGTGGCGCATCAAATTTTTCGAGCACAAGACTGATGTTTACCTCGTCACGCGCAAACAAGGCACAACATCCTGTCAGAATGTACTTTGGAACTCAGGAGTGTCTCCGTAGGATTCCGTGTAGATTAGGTCTGTACAAATACAGTACAGCGACAACATTTAAACGGTGGCGTCGTCGTTGTCAAGAGTTTTAATGTATAGCTATGTTGATGACGGCTCTGTTGAGTTGATTAAGTAATCATTTAGATCAGCCAAAGAACACTGAAAGTAGTTAGCGATACTCTTGGAAATCCTTTCTTTTTTGAAAGCTTTCCTTGGTTAGACGCAATAAGAAGCCAGGCTATTGTGTTCATACCATCTCTAGTATCTTTGTGCAATTCAAATGTTTAACATAATTCACAGGAGGTAGTTTTCAAGTTAGGAAGGAGAGGTGGACTTGTGTGTGTAGTCTGTATTTTTGCATTTTAAATTTGAGTTGTAGGTTTTTATTGTGTTACTGTCTGCTCTCTGCATTTGTAATTGTGTTATTATTTAAAACACTTTGAACTGTAAATATGTATGGTGGTGTGTCGTCTGACGTCTTGTGGTTTTCACACCGGGGGGGGGGGGGGGGGAGGAATTTCATGTACTATTTGTTACATTCCCTCTACCAGTTGATCTTGGTAAGCAATACTTTACTGCTGTGCAGTATGCCTATACGTCCTTGTCTTAATTGTCCTAGTCCTTGTTGTTTGTGTAACTTATTTATATCTATTTAGTGTGTGCAAACTAAAATTCTGTATGCAGTTGATACCTTTAAGCTACACACCTCATGGAGGTCTCTACTCAACAAGCTCTGCTTCATGGAGACCCCCACCACTTAATCACCTTCTATTATGTATCTATCACTTTATGTATATTGATTGATTGAGTGGAAATAAAGTATTGATTGATTGAATGATTGATTGATTGATTGATTGTGTGGTGAATGCATCTACACAGTCTACACACGTACACAGTTGGTTCTGTGCACAGTTGTGCCACCCTACAAAAACCTGTGCAGTTGAATGGTTTCAAATGGGTGGACAACGCGCTGGAAACTGTGTCAAAAAGAATAAGAGGGTTTTAAACAGTTCATTTATTCCACTCCTCTTGTTTTTATAAGCCATATAATAAAACTACCAGCAAAGGCAGCGGTCTCCCTTAACAGTGGTCCGCTGGCAAAATGCCAAATAAAAACACCCCGGACCAGTCAGAATTCTCTCCAAGTGGTCCAGCTGGCCAGTTCAGTGTTGAAAAGCATCCCTATTGCATATGCAAAAATGGACAAGTGCAAAAGCTGGCGGACAAAGCTAAGTGTTCCCGCTGGCTAGTCCCTGAAAAAAGTTAAGGGCAAACCCTGACAGGTGTTTTTTTCAAAGGAAAATTCTCACCTATTCCACTAGATTTGTGGACATATTTATACTCCTATATTTCTCTCATAGGATCTGATTTAGACAAACTCTCAGCGTTGATCAGACGGCTTGCCCACGCCCAATAAACTCTCTTTAAAATCGACTAGTCTGCATACTAATTAATGTGTCACAATTCATGCTTGCGTAGTATGTAAGAACATTGTGCGATAACACCTGTCTTCAATCCCTGATGCATTAATCAACTCGCCCTTCTTTCCATTCACCATCTCTCCCACCCCCCCCCCCTCCTTCATCTTAATTCCAATAACAAAGCATGCCTTTTGGAAAAAGTGCAATAAAGTGCACATTACACCCTTGGCTGCATCCCATCATATACCTGTACATAACTATAAATCAAATCTAGTGCTCAGATACCTGGAAATGTTCATGTACATCTATGGCATATATCCATTATACATGTACACATGTACACATACATGCCTATATACAAATGCATGCCTGTCATACCTTTCAATTTGAGTGAGTGAGCTGTGGAACAGTTTCATATATATTATATATTATATATAAATTTGTAGGGTAGATGGCCTTAGCTTTCGATCCAAACCGGACCTTCGTCAGAGGCAAAATATATATATATTGCCTCCTGTGTCCCATGGGGGAGGGAAACCTCTGGTGGGATTCGAACCTTCAACATTTCTTGATTGCTAGACTGTGATGAGGGCCAGTTTGAATCCCATAAATTACAGCAGTTGATTTTATAACATCCACCAGTGACATTTTTCAGGCCTGGAATTCTATCTTGGAGAGGGCAAGGCCATTTTCATTTTGCAAGAGGCACTTCCATTGGAAAATCTTAAAGTCTATGGGAAACTTTTGAAGGGGCACCAAGGCCAATACCACAGGCAACAGAGGCTAATGGCCTCTGTGGCCTCCCTGTCGTTCCAGGCCTGATTTCAAAAAAAAAATTAAAATATATAAATATCATTGAATAAAGTTCTCACTTCCTCAGGCACTATGAGGTTGAACATTTTTCCTCGGGCCTGCGTACACTTTCTGCCTGCAGACTTCTAAACTGAGACACTCTTTGGATTAACATGAGGTGTATTTAGAATTTAGTCCTGGAACCAGAGCCCAGTTTCATAGAGCTGAATCAGAATACCAACAACAATCAGTCTACGAATGGTAATTTGGATGGTAACCTTTTTTTCTAGGTAAGCACAAGTCTGCTTTGTGCTTAGCTAATTGGTGTGCTTTTAAGCAGCTCTATGAAACTGGGTCCAGGACTACAAACATATACCCATAAATTCATCCACTATACTGTAAGAACAACATTGAAGCCAGGAATCCAGATGTATCTGTTCCTAGGCAACCTAAACCAAACACGATCGTGTTCCAGACAGATCGACTTCAAAATCTAACATAAATAAAAAAAAAAAGGATGTCCCTTGTCCCTTCTGGAAAGTTGAGTGCGTTAACTCAAAGTTAATGCTCTGGGTGGCAACATGGACAAATCAATAATGTAAACATAAATTTTTGTTCATGTTAAAGGTAGGGTCAAAGCTTGGTTTTTCTCAACGTACTGCTGATTTGTAGGCAAAATTATCAAGAAAGGTACATAAAAGTCACCTGTGAGAGTTTCAGTTGAAAACAGTTTCTACTTGCTGAGAAAACAGGAACAAAACTATGACGGTATTTTCATCAAGAACGTCACATTCATCCACATTTAGCGAGTTGACAGCGGGTACCAATCGCATCGCAGTTTTCACAAAAGGACACCACAGGAATTTAAATCTCCAAAAGTCGGCGATCATGGGAGATTCAAACATGTCGACATACTTTTATCAATTTCTATCAAAATCGACGTTTTAAAATTATTCAAAACACATTTTTTGTATGCCTTTTAAAAAAGTGTATAGAGAGGATTTTTTTCAAAGAAGAAGAAAATAAATGATGTTCCAACTTTTATCAGACCATCATGTACCCTTCCTTTAAAACGCAAATTAAAACTGAATTGCGCAAAGTACGCGATTGTGAGGAAATCTCGAAGAAGAAGACGATTGATCCGAGGAATGATTGATCTGTAACTCGATGCACTGACGGTGGGGAGCAGAGTTATGGGGTTCATGTTTTATTTTGATAATTACATTTGGCTCCTCCGAAAAAAACGAGTCCCTTACATTATCGATAACACCCTTCCGGGAACTCCTTTCTACGACAATCAGGATCAAATTTTCATTAAGTCGCTGCGCAGAAAATATTGCTTGACAAATTGATCTGCAATGCAAAATGTAAGCAGGACACCAGTCAAGAAATCCAATGATTGGTATTGATGGTGTTTGGGCTGGTAACCTGTTGCTGCTAAGTAAGGAGTTACATCGCTTAGCAAGTTTGTATGCTTAGCAGATTAAAAAATTTGACCCCAGGTCTTATAACTTTATTATGTTACAGCAAATGGAGAACATTGGTAACTGTCAAAGACCAGTATCCGCACTTTTTCGTAAGAGGTCGCAGGTTCAAATCCCGCCCAAGTCAATTTTTCTTTGTTCAACCAAAAATATTTTCAAGAAATGTTTTCACTGTTTTCAAACATTTACTCATTTCCCAAAAAATTTTTTGCCTGAAATGCTTTGGGGAAATGAGTAAATGTTTGAAAACAGTGAAAACATTTCAGGCAAAAAAATTTTAAGTGATGTTTTCCACCATGACCATCTTTATACCCTGTAAATTATGCGCAAATCTGTGAACATTTATTTGTTCAATTAGTTCAATCCCAATGTTGTACACACCCTTTAACAATATAAAAAATAAACAATTCTGAAAGATTACTTTATGATTCAGAGATTAAGATTATAGATCATGCAAAAAATTAGTTAGTGGCCTGACGTTTCGACCCTAGCACAGTCCTTCTCAAAGGCTAAATGACAAGACAACACACATACATGCATACATTCATTACACACATACACGCATACATACATTATATAATGCATATAAATAATTTTTTGTTTATGTTTCCTTGTGTCCAGACTAAACTGGGTCATCCTCTTTACAAGGACAGTGCCATTTCTTCATACATTTTACATGTACAATGTACATGTACCTACTGTACGTGTGCATTGTAGCTTTAAACACAGGGTTTGCTCTACACTTGGACTTGAAGTTTTGGAATTACATCAATTTAAGTTATCCACCATCCCCTTTCAAAAATACTGCCACAGATTTAATGAAAAGGCAAAATGGACACGACCTTGGCCGTTACGAGATGACATTCTAAGGCCTGCATTTGTAAATATCTAATATCACAGACTTTCAGGCTCAGAGGGTTCTGTGTACACACTAGACCATAAACCTGGTTATCACTGCGTACATGTACCATGGCCGGCCTTCCTGTACGCAGTGTATCATATGGACAATTTGTACACTGATAGCATGTTATAATATACCTGCACAAATTTAACCAAAGCTGTTAAACTACCGCATAGGGCCTATCGATTCATTGTCTGTGTGCGTTGGGGACGCCCATTGAGTGATGCAGTGACCAAGGTTCCTGCAACCATTATTCTAAAACGACGATTTTCCGGCGATGATTTTACAATAGACCATGTGACCTTTGTTTACAAAAAGATCGACCTTTGTATACATTCCAGGGCCTTACCTGGCAGGCGAGATTCTGCACTGATCATATGGGAAACTGGACATTTTGTGTCAAAATTTCCACCTAAATTCAAAAGCTATAAAAAATATCAGCTGAATAAGTTTTGGGATGTGCCCCCTTTCTTCATACCAGAAGTTGATAAAAATCAGACAGCGCAATTTCCATGAAATATAAGATTCAATGTTTCCTTCCACTGAGCTGTTTACAAATCAGGCCTGCAGGAAGTCCAGGCTCTGTGGCTCTTTTGTAAACATGTGTAAGTCACAGGCAACACAGTCAATAGTCAGTTACTGTATCATGTAATGAAGCTGCAAGCAAGAGTAATGGACGATTGAATTCACTTTTTTTTTAATAAATAAATAAAACTAATAATTAATAGCGGAATGTAGACCTCTCTGCTGGCATGCCGAAGGTGATGGAAAAGATCCGTGAACGCCGTCTCAAGCTTGCGGGGTCCGTCACCTGAAGCTTGCCGCTAGCCCAACTGTTCCTTCTGGGAGCCCACATGGGGGCATTCTCGCTTGGCAGAAGAAGATGACTCTCCTTCTTGAACATGCTGAAACAGGACACCGGCTTGGCCAGCGCTGAGGAGCTGCCTCCCTGCATGCTGGACAGGGTCATCGGGACCAAGATCACTGGGCAGGCTCGAGATACCATCTGATGGGCCCAATTTCATAGAGCTGCTTAAGCAGAAAATATTGCTTGAAATATTTCTGATAAGCAAAAATAAGCAGGATACCAGTCGCAGAGTGTACATGTGACATGGTATTTTGGCTGGTAAGTTGTTCGGGTTAGCATAATTTTGTTGTGCTTAGCTTCTTTTTGTGCTTAAGAAGCTCTGAGAAATTGAGCCCAGTTGGCCTTGACTTGATTGATTGAAAAGCGATTTAGTTTCCAAAAAATATATATTTTCGTTTACCATACATGATAGAGAAATCGGTGTCCCACGTGGTGAAAACGTGTCACATAAATAGTCCAACACTAGAGGTAACTCCAGTTTGATTATCTCGGTAGTCAAGTAGAAAAATTATGAACCGAAAATTGATTGAGTTTAGTTTCCGAACAAGTTAGTAGAGTATCTGATAGAAGTAAATGGAAGAGTCTTCCCATTAAATGTTATAAAGATATCCAGGACTGGAATTTGTTAAGAGAGGGCAAGGCCATTTTCATTTTGCAAAGGGCATTTCCATTGGAAAATCTTGAAGTCTATGGGAGGCTTTTGAAGAGGGCACCAAGGCCAAGACCAGGGCAACAAAGGCTGTGGCTATCCTCTGTGTAAGTCTGTAACTCGAATTGGCGGCTACGGCTACCACTGTCGCTAAGAGTGTCGTTAGGGACGTCTTATACTTCAATGCATGATGACGCAGCGATCCAGCCGTAGCCGGGTAGCTAACGTCACCAATTCGGACACGGCCTGATTATTTCAGGCTCGGGTATCATGCAAACCTGTAACACAGTATACATCAACACATGTCAGGTCTTCAACCCGGACTGGTCACAGTAAATAAACACTGCTCCTGCCTAAAACCCATACTATGTATCATTTATTGCTGCGTTACAATAAACATTCATTATTTACTGCCTTGCAAATAAACATGCCCCGACAAACTGTTCACCGTTGCAAAGAGCATTACCTTCAATGTCATATCTACTTTAGTCCTGTTTCCCATTTCATATCACTAGTAATGGAAGTATAAAGTAAATACACTCACTTCTTGTTCATCTACAGGTTTTCCTGTGGTTAGCGCTAACAGCGTTTGCGAGTTCTACCGGATTTCCCCGTAGTTAGGTAGATAATAACTCAATTTAAAAAAAAATTAAACAAACATAAAATAGCGTGGTAAAAGCTTAGTTCCTTGAAACAAATTATCTGATAAGTAAACAAAAGAGAATGACTTCACATGAACAGAGATATCGTCAGAGCCTTAATGCAATGTGTTCTGGGTCCTTATCGTAGTCAGGGTTCTCCCCAGGATTTTTGTCAAAACTGTGGGGCATTTTAGACCCAAATTTTTGAAGTTTGGCCGAAGCCCCCTAAATTGAAACGAGGTCCTCAGAATGTTCACTACTTTGGTTTATCGTTGGGTTTTAAAAGCCCTACTGTGCAAACTGGAGCAATCTAAATGGTTTTATCTTTATGATTTTGTTGAATTTGATTTAAAAAAAAATACCAACTTATTATTATTATCTTTTGGCATATCGGTCGAAACTTGTGCGTATCAGTTCACGCGTATCAGCGCGATACGCTAGCTTGCGCATGGGCAGAGCCCTGATAGTGTTAACCCAAATATTCCATTCATGCACACATCCGTAAAAAAAAAAGCCGCTTACTAATAAATTCTGCTCTTCCAACACCTTGGATATAAAATTTCCTTGAATTGACCAAATAAAAAATGTCAGCCAAGCAAATTGAGTCCATGAACTTATCCACTTGGTTGATCACAACACACTAGTGTACAACTACCCATGAATGTTGTCTGTTCTCGCTTGTATGCACACGTCCATGTGTATAATACGTGTCAGTGCAAAGGTGTTAATATTATCGGAGAAAGAAAAACAGGATGCTATTCTATACTGTTTTGGCTCTTTTGTTGTTTTTTTTGGTTTTTTTGTGTTTTTTTGTCGTTGTTTTCTTTTGAGGGGCTGTTTTGGGGGAAGGTTTGTATTCGTTTTGTTTTGTTTTTTGTTGTTTATTTTTTTTGGGGGGGGGTTTGTTTGTTTGTTTGTTTAATTGTAATTGTTGTTATTTTATTTATTTATTTTTTTTTGGGGGGGGGCACTGTCTACGTTTTCTTGCATAGTTCTCAACATTTGGTGCTCAACATGGAGCATGGTGTAACCCCTCCTTTTGTGTCTTCATTGTGTTCTGGGAATCTCAGGAATTCTTTAGAGGATTTTAGGTGGGTATTTCTGCACAATAAAAAAAGAGTATGTTAAAGTATGAGAACTATTGGGGGGGGGAAACACAGTACCCTCTGCCACATATCGGTCATGGTACAGTTATCCATTATGAAGCAGTCTCATATTTTCATGTAGCTTCAGGTTACATTCACCGGTTGCATTTTTAAAGACAGCCACGATTTATCCACATTGGCCTCCGTTTTTTTGCATTCTTTTGTATCTATACCATTTCCTAGTTAGTTGATTGCTATACTAGAGCAAGGACAGAGACCTTGCTCTATGATTGCTTGTAGGCCTTGCATTCTTTTGCATTCATCACTTGATGGCATTATTAGCTATTAATTACAAACAACACATTTTAATCATCCATGTACTTGTACAACATTTTCTTAATTAGAGCTATATGGCCCAGTTGTGGCAGGAGATTCTGTCCCCCCAAACAGCGAACTGTCTACAAATTTCATCTGAAAGCACCCTCTTTTGAATCATCCTCCTTCAGCCCATGTTAATTTTCCATATAGGGGACAGAATCGCCAGGGGTCAGATTTCCCTACGACAACGGTACGTTAATCTGGAGATGACAAACATTCTGTATGTTCCCCTCCCCCCCCCCAAAAAAAAATAAAATTCACAATCAATAACTTCACCAGGCATTCCCGCAATTCGCGTGTATCAACACGCAATTTGTGCGCATCGGGTTTGTGCATCGGGAGAACTCTGAAATAGAGCCCTATTAGAGAAGCAGCAAGTCAGAAAATGAAACGCAAAAGAAATCACTTACTTCAGCATGAGATGAACAATGTTATTATTTCAACGATCGCACAATACTTGAAGCCTTGTCCAAAGAAACAATCCAAAGAGTTTTCTAATTTCATAAGGGTGCTGGAAAATACACCCATTGTTATTGCAGGAAACACAAGGCCCCACAGTACAAACAGTAATTAGAAACCTGCAAGTTTATAACTGGGGGTACTTGGCTTCGGAATTAGCATGTACATGTACTACCCAACAATCCACCACTGTACCAGCAGTAAACGAGAAGGCTGTGATCTTATGCACATTTGCGATTGTGTAAATTACAATCATCAATTCAATTCGTGAAGGACCTTCGCTTTACTAATCTGAATCTTAAGTAGGTGTGCGTTTAAAATGAAACGACGTAACTCCATTGACTATATTACAAGGTACATGTAAACCTAGTCTTGTGTCAAGTCTGAATGCTAAATGGTTTTCGCTTTCCTGCCAATAAACTCTGGCAAAACCAGGAAAATTATAAGGGAGGTACATGTATGCCTAGTCTTGAGTCAAGTCTGAATGCCGAATGGTTTTTGCTTTCCTACTACCAATAAACTCTGGCAAAACCAGGTAAATGATTAGGGAGGTACATGTACATGTATGCCTAGTCTTGTGTCAAGTCTGGATGCTGAGTGGTTCAGTCCCTGAATGGTTCAGTCCCTGGTCAGTGGGCCTTGCGCATTTCTAAAACCATCTCATCTCTTTTGGAGTATGCAGCACCGGTAGCCAAATTGGCGCACAGGTTGCTTACCATTTCGCATCAACAATCTCTACCCTAATCACAGGTACCCATTTACTCCTGGGTGATGAGAAGCAATTTTAGTCCAGTGGCTTGCTCAAGGACGCAAGTGTCATGACCGGGATTTGAACCCACCTTTAATTATTCAGCCATCAGAACTTGAGTTCAATGCTCTAGACGAACCACAGGCCCCAGCTCACCCTATCACCTTCAGAATCAATCTATTTTTGGCAAATTTGTAAACAGTGTATTTTTCCAACCATCACTGCGGCCGTGTTTGTGTACCACACAGCACAGTTCTTATCTTGCAGCACACAGTTTGCCTGCTGTACAGTTGCATCAACATCATTGGTCAAAGAGGCCATGATGCACACAAGAAATGAATGCTGGGAGCAATGTGTGGCATGGAATAGTGTCTACAAAGCATGATTGTTTCTTGGATTTCATCTAATAATATTTATAACAATAATAATAATACAGTATTTATATAGCGCCATACATGTACATACAACAGCGTATCTAAGGTGTATTATGGCAGGTATGGAACATGCCCTGGGTGTCACTTGAAGAGGGGGGGGCCCACTGAGCAGACTCAGACAAGCCTTCCCCGGATAGTGAAATGAAAAGAGACATAAAAGGAACACTCGATCATCTTCACAGAGAAATGGACGAAAGGTTCGCTCATTTGCAGGACATGACGCCAAGTTTGGGTTCCTTCTCGATGTCGGGGGACTGTGTTACAGCGACGGAAACGACCTAATACACTGAAGAAGTGCGAAAATGTGGGCGGATTGTACAGCTCTGACGCCAAGTTTGGGTTCCTTCTCGATGTCAAGGGACTGTGTTACAGGGACAGACACGACCTAACGAAGAAGTGCGAAAATGTGGGTGGAGACAACAGCTCTGAAGCTGACGGAGTGCAGCTATAAGAGGTTGTTTTGGATTGTGGAATGTTGCAAGCCAATATGAAAATACCAAGACCGAATAGCGTCTCAGATTGATCGTTCAGTATGGAGATGAGAGTGTCCTTCCCCAATCTCCGCAGTGCTATTCAGATAATGCCAACCGTCGCAGTTTCCGTCGCCGGTTGAAAGAGATCATTCAGCAAGTCAAGACTAATAGTAATACTTTAATATTTGAGAGCCTCCTTGGCTCAAGGCAGACTCCTGCGATCTTGCTCTGCTGAGTGAAAACAAAGAACAAAACTGCAAACAACTTGGATCACATCATCGACCAATTTGCATCGGTGAAAGCAAGGAAGGTGCAGTTATCCCATGTATAGTGCCATTATTTGTTAATTAAAGAATTAACGAGCTTGACTTGTGTTTTTGAGCTGGTATCATAAGCCATGTTCAGACAGCGTACTAAAGTTAGACCTGATTCAGGTTAACTTTACGAGCGGTGGGGGTTGTCCTAAATATAAAACTACCTTGCATTCAGACAGCTCAAAGTTAAACCAAACATGGTTTATCTTCTTCGGTTTTTAAGAGGTCAAACTGCACCGTGACCCAACACATTAACATCCACTACACATTTAATCTAGTGTGTAAAAAAGCTGTGCGCTTTCACAATTTGTGGCCTGTTACGCAACATGTCCTGGATCACCGGTGAGGACTTAAACCAGATGTGGTTAACTTTTTCTGTCCACACAACGTGCTAAAAAATAAACCCGAAGTGTTAAACCACCCTCGCCGATCGTTTTAACCCATTCTGGTTTAACCCGCTTCGGTTAAAGGAACATTACAGAATTGGTAAGAAAAAAACTTGTAAAATATACTTTTGATCACAGATTTACATAAAACTTACACTGATGATGATGATAGTAGAAAACATCCCCTGAAATATTTCTGTCTGAAATGCCATATTTGATGAGAAATGAATAAACTAACTTTTCCGATTGGAGTTTATCGCTCAGTGAGCGTTTTATTCATTTGTTGAATCTATATGATTTCATGCAAATGTGTAATCGGTTTTTCACTATTTTCTCGTGAACCAGATGGCCGATCGATCTCAAACTTCTACAGGTTTGTCAGTTTATGTTTATGGTGGATTACATAAAGTGCTTACACTGCCAGCAACTGTTTTGTTAGCAAAAACCAATTCTGTAATGTTCCTTTAAGTTTTAAGAGCGTTCAGACACACAAAGTTAAACCTGAATGAGTTCAAACCGACTTTAGTACTGTGTCTGAACGACTTCTAGTCTTAGTAACGTTATCCAAAAGATGGCTGTCAGATGTTTGGACAACAGGGGTGCAGTTTCAGTGCTCACTACAGTTGCTATTTTCTGCAGCTGGCCATACATGTATATCTACCCATAAATACTGTTAGACTGCCAGACTGTCAGATTGCCAGACTGCCTACATGTATCTCATCCGAACGGTTTTGCCTGACAATTGTGCATAGCGAAAAAATTTGACTACACTTGTTTTGTGCACACTGAATGCCAATACTAAGAAGCAAATGATGATTTTTAGGTAGTAGTAATTGATACATTTTGTGTAGTATTTTGCTCTGCTTTAAAAGGAAAATCTTTCCCTGTAATCTGTATCTGTACAGTACCGCAATCGAATTCCACAATGGGATCGTTGCAGGCGCGCAACGGATACACGTACACGCTTTAATCATGGAGGTAACTCATTCCTACAGTGGGTATCACAGAACATACTACGGGCAAGTCCCTCTGTAACTTTGGGTAGTTTCCATACCCATTATTCACTGTAGCATATGCCCAACTTTTCCATTTACCTTAATTGAGTCACTTCATTGAGCCAATTCTCGCGGCATCATGAAGAGGGTGTGTTGGAAGGGAGGGGGGGAAGTGCTCCTTAAGTGAATCTGGGCCTTAACATGGACGGTCTGTGGTATAATTGGTCATCATTAAAGAGTGGGTGTAACATCTAGGGGTGTTATTTGGGGGTGGACTTGGTCCTTAATTCAAGGAGTCCCTGTTCAGAAGAGAATAGATTCTAAACCTTAAGTTGGTCACTTAGCTTTTTCAAACGGAGTGTCTCACACAAACACACACAACCATATGGATGCGGTTTGTGGGGTCCTGCTATTGTTGAATAAAGAAAAACTTTGTGGGGTCCATTGTTTCATTGTGTAAAAGCCCTAATGGGGTCTATATATGGGCCCTTCTGTAAGCCCACAATTCACCTGAATTGGGGACCTCCTATTGTCCCACTTTTGTTTACACTTTCCAACTGGGGACCTTCAGCCATCCAGGAACCCCTGTTATCTTATCCTCTATTGTTACTGGTCCCAGGTTTGAAAGGGAGGTGGGGTATGAGTTTGACTTCAAACTAATTGAGTTAGTGTCAATTTACATAACATGTTCACAACAACTGGGACCTGGACCCAATTTCGTACAGCTGATTTAACTTCTTAAGCACAAAATTAATACAGCACAGAAAAGTATCGTTTAGAAGTGAGAGGTGGTAACCCATAATGCCATACATGCAGCTTACAATGTTGCTTAGCGAATGGGTCCTACAGATATTTTTCTGCTTAACAGCTTCATGAAAATGGGCCCAGGAGTATTAGATCTAATCATGAGTTCCGTTTGCCTAGTCTTCTTGTGGGACAGGGATTGAGCACCAGTCCCCTGGACTCGAGCGCACTGGACCCAAGCTCTGGTGTTTCTGACCAGCAGAGTGTGGATTCGAGTCCGCGCCGGTCTTGACACTTGTGTCCCTAAGCGAGGCACTCAACCATTAATGCTTCCTCCTTCGAATGGGACATAAGGTGGTCCTTTGTGTTGTGTAATGCATGTTAAAGAACCCAGTGCACTTATCATTATGAGAAGGGGTTTCCCTGGTGTTTTCTGGTATGGTTGGCTGCAGATTGCGGCCGCAGCACCTTGTAAACCATTACCTACGAGTGCTATTGAACATAAATGGGTCTTATATTTCAAACATAGCTCTGCATACCTTGTAGACAAAAAGAATGAGCGCTTTGAGACGCCCTTGGGGTGTGATAAAGCGCTATTTAAGAACCGTGTAGTATTATTATTATAACCCTAGAGATTGGTTCCAGGGATAAGTCCACCACCGTACCCAGCATGAATTAAAACCAGGTTTGGAATCTTTACAAACATTTTTACATTTTTAATACAAGCATTTACAATTGGGGGCAGTCGGGTTGGCATAGTGTTTTCTCTCCTCGCCTTCTCCTGGGTTTGAATCCCGCCGGGGGGGGGGGGGGGGGGGGGGGCACTGTGCGTGGGTTTGTCCCCGGAATAATTCTCTGGGGTTTTCCTCCCACATCTAAAACTTAAACTTCCTTCCTGGTCTTCTCCCCATGGGGTTCTTGGCTAGTATCGTGATTAAGTTCGCTTTTCTAAGAATCATTGGCTTCACAACCGGAGTTAATCAGTAAATACAAATAATTTGGGGTTTTCAACCAACGACCTCTGGATTAATGTACCGGTGCTCTACCAACTGAGCTATATCTCCTTATGTTGGCAGTTTCCCTATTTTGTCAATATCTTTGTTCGGGGTGCCAGTCTGAAGCCATTCAACCTGTAACTGCCGTATAGCCAGGATCACACCCAAGTTTATGATACAACCTGGGAAGCGGCAGCACAGGGATCACCTTACGGGGGATGCAAATTTTTTTATTTCAAATATCAAGTAATAAACCGAAAGAGAGACTGACTGGATACATTTTAAATAACTTGGAGGTTGAACAAAGAAAAAGAGACTAGAGCGGGATAGTCAATTTTTCTTTGTTCAACCCAAATTAAATAAAATTTACCCAGTCAGTTTCCCTTGTGGTTTATTACTTGATATAAATAAAAAATAATTAAAGAAAAAAAAACTCAATGACTGTTCTCCAGCCCATCCCTCAATTTATATGCCCATCATTAACATGCACTGTATGTTCAGTCAATTGAAACAAGCCGAGCCATTCAATGACACGAATGTGTTGTTTTTCTTTGCCAAGGTCCATTCTCCATGAGTTGCACCTAGAAAAGGTGGCATGACACCTTGCATCGGTTCTCATCAGAAGCGTGAGTGCAATTAATCAGATTTGAAGGAAGTCGTCTTCTTTTTATCGAGGCGGACATCTCCCCCCTTGCCAAGAGACACAGAGAGAGAGAGAGAGAGAGGGGGGGAGAGGCCACTGCCGAGATGCAAAAATAAAGTGATGAAGCTGCAGAAGGTGCTTGGCTCGCTGCGGCCGCATGCATCAAAATAGAATCTCAAGATTAATATAAAATTTGTTCACTGTCAACGCCGACTACCGCCCCCCCCCGACCTCAACATCCAACCAAAATCAGCACCAGCATCATCAACTACACAACTGTACTAAAATAGGGCATGTAGGAAGATCAACGACAATTCAGCACAGTTATTTGAAGGACACCTACTGTACACTTTTTAACGCCACTTCAACTGTGTTAAACAAATGGATTTGTTTTCTATTATAAACCAAATTTTTCAAGTGTCCCTCAGTAGCATGGGTATGTATAAGTCCACTGTGTATATCTGCATCCCCAAAGTTTCCCGTTATCGTTTCCTCATAGCCAGATTATTATAATTACTGTATACACACGCCGCTGCTCCGCTGAGCCTCTTGCGCGGTAGTAATCAGTGACGAAGCCTCTCGCCAGTATCTCAGCCAGTGTACTCATACTGCCCAGGATTATATACACTCATCATAGCAATGATACTACGGGGCTTCATACCCACCTGTTGACTCATGGAGTCTGCAGAGTGCCGTCTTGAGTTCCGCCACCGGTGGCGGTTCACCTTTCCATTGGAGGCAAACCTCGATGCCCTCCTAAAGAGGCATTTAACAGGGCTGGGTGAGGAGGGTGGTCTGGTCTACACCTCTTCCCCAGTTTTTAAAAGGAACAAGAAACAACGCACAGTCTGCAACAGTTACTCGCTCATCAACTAGATGAGGTTAAGAGCTTTTCAAATAACACCTAATTACGGCCCCATGAAGACAAAGTATTTCTCAGCGTATAGAATGCTTTAAGACATCACATCAAATTGACTTCAGGGCGGATGTTTCGTTTGTGTTCACTTTTACTTCATCTACCCGTGCACTCTCGCTTTGCTGAGAAGTAGAACAAAGAGACATTCCGTCAGATTTATTCCACGTACTGCATCTCTTTGGAAAAAGCCTGGTGCATGTTTCCCTCGACCCTACAATCTAGACCATTTCAAGAGGAATAAATCAATTCCTACAATCAGCTTCTCAGCTTTATTTTTATCTTAATTGTTTTTTCTTGTAGCCCCTTACCAAGAGTCGCTTTAAACCTTGTTTGGGGCAAACTTGCATAAAACATAAAAATACAAAAAACATTTCACTATTTCCAAGAAGTGCCTGATTTCGGCATGGGGTGATTTTGGCCTAGGAGTCAACATTTACTGGGATCTGACCTCAACAAATACATGGTAACGTGTGCACAATTAACTCTAACAGGGTTATGATGGTGAGTACATTAGTTAACCAGCCTATTCATTTATTTCTTTTAAAAAGTCGCCCAACACAAGGCCACAGGACCACTCTAAGGTGAAGGCTATACAACAACAACAAAAAAGACAATTTAAAGAGAGAAGAAGGTATTTGCTCACATTCCTCTTAAACTGGGAGAGATTGCAAGATCGTGGAAAAACAAGATACAGGTAGGGGTAGTTCCGAAGTGCAGCAGTGAGGGGGGGGGGAGCTATTCGATTATCTCAAAGTATTGGCCTTCAGAACTGATACAGTGAAAGGGGTTGCGAAGATGTGGCAAAAAGCCAGTGCTACAAGTGAAGGTGTGTACTGGAGGGACAAAAGGGTGAGAGACCTTAGGCACACATACCATGAGAGCACCTACTATATATCAATCCATATATTCTTTCATACCATGAAAGCACCTACTACATCAATCCATATATTCTTTCTAGCTGACAGAATCCGAGAGGTTTACAACGTTTTAGTCTTTGATTTCCTTCAAACCATATGAAAATGGATACTGTAATGAACCTGCTTTGTGTTGCATTCCAAGCTCCTTTTGTTATATAGTGTTTAAAAACATGTGCCAGCCACCATTGGCCTGCAATGAATGTGGATTGCTGTGGCAGATGGGGGTACAATGTAGTCAGTTATGTCATTTAATTATCATTCCCTTGCCAGCCACCATTGGCCTGCAAGGAACGTGTTCACATTGTATCATTATTTCCTCTCGATAACACAGAGTATCCTATTGGGTATAAAACCAAGGCACCAAATCTAGGTGTGGCATTCTAAAACTGCGGCTCGTTACTTTCCTATGCATAAACTGAAGGCTCTCAGTACAAAAGTACTACACAGATAGTGGTCAGCCTACATATATTTATTTCTGTATAATTTATTATCTGCATGTCAAACGACCGGGTTCATAATGTTCGGTTAATGTTGTATTTGTTTATTTATTCTAAAAAATTAAGTGAGGAATGTTTCCTCAACTCAGTCAGTTGCTACATTTTGCTTTCTTAATAATTGACTTTGTAATATGTATTTTGTTCATGTTCCCTTTTGGGAGAAAGATGAGCAAGTACCATAGAGTTATATATAAGAACTAGAGGGCGCACTAGCCAAGTTACGTGACTCGTCGCGCGGGTGGTTCGGCCATGTTTTAAGTACCACTACCATTACTTTACTGTACGCAAAATAACAACATGAACACCGAGCGCGTGATGCGTGCATTTACCATACGCACATCGTATACTTCGTACTCAATTTTGCCCTCTATTAAATGGCGGTCGTGTCTCCTTGCGGTCCCGGCGCGTTTGTGCACGCAGTATTGCCAGTGCGCCCTCTAGTTCTTCTATATAACTCTATGGCGAGTACCTGCATTTCTGTTTCCATTATTGAGTTGTTACTTTGTCTCCGAGTTTGGCAAGTAGTTCCCCTCCCCTTCTGGCGGCTGCACGGGTGTTCCGTTACAATACTCCTTTAAATGAATGTCTACTTCCTCTTTAAAAGTGTGTACCCCCTCAAACAAAATCTACAAATAAAATCTATTTTGGGGGTCTAAAATATTTGACATGAACTGAGTTATCACCTTACCCAGAGAGCCTCCTGTGTACTTTGAAAGACACACAGCTACTTGATTGGTTGGTGTAAATATTCAGACTGTGTGGAATATGCCTTTTACGCTCTCCACAAATCCCCCCAACACCAAAAAATACACTCTAACCATTCTCAATCAATAATTTATGCTCCTTCAAAGACGGTCTTTCTGAGAACCCCACACGGCCAGAGGGGGGGAGCTTTCAGCCGATCTATTTCGCCTATCACTGGGAAGGTAACATGCACTCACCACACAAGTAATGCAAACAAGAAATATTCATCACGGTCACGGTAGTATCTGAACTACTGTGCACTGTGAATGCTTTGCTATGGCTAGGTCTACAGTTATGGCTACGGCTACAACTATGAATAGGGCTAAGGCTAGGGCTACAGCTATGGCTTGAGCTTGAGCTACAACAATGACTAGGGTTAGGGCTACAGTTAGGGCTAGGGCTACAACTGAAGTTTTTACTGAACTATGACTGCGGTTAGTATTCAATCATTGTGTCTGCTCGTGTTGCAGTAAAAAGTCACAGCCAGTTAGTAGCCCTATTACCAACATCTTTATTATGTTCCCTGTGTTCAATACCTGGAATGATTACTAATTTTTATGACACCATAAAGGGATCAGACTATTTCACCCTTCTAGTTTCAGTTTGGGATACAACGCTACCAATGAAAGAAACAACACAGTACACAGTCAACCCTCCTACTACCTGACCATTCAATATCATCCAGTTTGGGTTTGAATGACACACGTTGATAAACTACACCAGCCTGCAGTATGATATCATGTGGTAAATGCATCTACACAGTACACAGTCAACCCTCCTACTGTCTGACCATTTAATATTATCAGTGTTTTGAAATGAACTATCAGCCTGCAGTATGATATCTGTGGTAATGAAATCTACGTATTCATAGTCAACCCTCCTACTGTCTTACCATTTAATATCATCCACTGTGGTTTTCACCAGATATTATTTGCTCACTGGCATAGCTGAACTATGCACAGGTATCATTCCAAACCACAGTAGAAGGGACAAGTTCAACATCAGTAATCCAAGCCAAGAGCAAAGTGGGAGGGGGGGGGTATCTCGAAACAAACAAAAAACCCAAGCACTGACGGAACTTATGCAGTTGGTTCATAAAGTGTGGCCAACATCTTAAAATAGAAGACGACCATTTGGCGTCTGCACATCTGCATATTAGGCGTGTGTAGGACTAGCCGAATGCCTTAAATAAAATAAAGTAGAAAATAATTAAATGACCTTTTCAAATCGCCATTTGCTCAGGGCACCGGATATGCATTGCCCTAATGAGGCTAACACCTACACACAATCTGCACAAAGTACATATATTGTTGAATATTTTAACAGTTGTGGCCGAATGTTTGTCTCTCGGACGCAACATAATTGTTCAACAGCAGTCGCAAGATCCTCAACAATAACCCGGGGATAAAGGGGCTAGCATAATAAAGCATAAATTACCCTTTTAGGAACAATACAAAAATGCCGTAACTCTCCAACCGAGGTTTCGTAAAGGACGAGCCTCCCGGCAACGATGTGGCTGATTTGCAAACTCGACAGACAGTGTTTGGGGCAGAGGAATTACACCCCTGAAGCGGAACAAGCAAGTAGGGCCTGCCATCGTTGTTATTGGGAAAATGTCAAACCAGGACAACTCGCTGTATGTAAGTTAGTCTGCAGGAGCAGCGTTGATAAACAGGATTCATTAGCTGGAATATTGCTCCGAAACGTTAGTCCTGTTTTTCTTTCAAGCCCAAACGTCACAACTGTCTCAAATTGAAGCTAATTTTTCTGACTCTACATTCTTTCTTTTTTTCTCTTTCAATATTTTAAATACCTTTTCCAAAAATGGGAAGTTTCAAATTAATTTGTGGAAAAGGGCTCTTTAAAATACTTCTCACGTACATTGTAAGTTATTTTACATAAGAGTCATTCATATGTGACATTTATTTCCAAGTCACTATAAATTCATTCTTCTGCATTACAGAAAATTGAAAAGGACATTTATATGCAATCAACACACACCTTTTCCAGTCATGCAGGTAATTATCTTTAAAGCCGCACAGAGATCTAGAATTCATAAATTGCCTAAATTTCGGAATAATTTCTGACAGACTCTATTCAACACTTTTTTTGCTGTCAAACCGACGGCTGATGTAACTATCCGGACATTCCACTGTGGAGCCTGCACAGGCGTGCGTGTGTAAGCTTCATTTGACCAGTACAAAGAGGGACAGAAGGTACTGGAATTCATGCTCATAAATATCACTTTTTCCTGAGGTTATTGTGTAATCCCTGATTCCAGACCTTTCCCTTTTTTGTTATACAATCGTGGCATACAAGAATGGACAAGCGGCCACCATTGTTCATCCTTGTACTTGCCTAATGATTAGACGAAAGTCCGAGATTCCAGCGTACCATGGGAGAGTGTCAGCCGTGGCTTCACGGCCGAGGTTCTGCAATTCAGGTGAGTGCCTACTCATATTTTCTCACACGACAAATCAAATCCCTGAGCTAATTAAGAGAATCTTGATGTCTTTCCTCTGTCAAGTCAGGGTTTTTATGTGGCAACAATATTTTCAAAGGAAAAAAGATTACTCCAGAAGTTCAAAAAGTATAGAAAATAATACTGCAGAAATGTTTTCAAAATATCGACCGAAAGGGTCAAAGTTGCTCAAAGAAGTTTTTATTTCAACTTTAATTCCTTTCCTCTAAATCCAATGTGAGAATCCAATTACAGACTGCCAAACAAATATTTGAATGAGCTAAAACTATGTTAATACAATTTTTAATTGTTCCCATTTCAAAATGAACACAATCGCTTCCCTAAATCAAAAAAGCAGAAGTGAAATGTAACAAAACCAACAAATTCTACTTTTAAACATGACAACTATTACAGAACTTTCACTGAATCTGCAATCTAGGCGGCACTGATTTGGCATTGACTGACATCCAGGGCAAGATGCAGTGTTCGGTGACTTGTAAACTACCTACGTGGGTGCCACCTTTTTCATGTGAGCCGCCCTTCTGTCTAAGATGTCACAGACCAGATCTAACACCCCCTTTATAGTCTGATAAAAAACAAGACTTCTGCACAATACCCCCATTAAGTGCTTCTCACTGGCGTACAGTGCGTAAGAGCAGAGGGTTGCACTATGCTGTGCTGATGTCCATTATGAAGAATAAAACGCTACATAGGGGGGAGGAGAGAGAGCTAAGAAATGTCAGACTGGATACAAAAAATACTTGATTACGGATCCGAGGAAAAACCATCTTACTTCCAACTCAATATTTTAAAAATCATCCGGGGGGAAAAGGGTTTCTGTTATCATCGTATTGTCCAGCCACCGATGAAATTTGTGACCCGCTCTGTGAAAATGAGTCAGATGTTGACAATTTAAAGAATTGGATTATATACATGGCTGGAGAGAACATACCAACAGCACTAATTTGGTATATTGTCTAAGCTCTGGGGTGTATCGCGTTGCTGAGTTACTCTCGTTTGAAATTAGCCAATATATCATTTTTTGTTGAAAACGAATTACGAATTAAGTAAATTGATGTTTAAAATTACCATTTCGCTCTACATATCAGCAAAAGGACACAAATTAGACTGAAGTATGATCACAAAATTGTTGTTTTCATAGCTTTATTGACTAAAATTGAGTGTTTTGAAAGTTTACCATGCAAATATAGATCTTGAACAAAAAAATATATATATATATATATATATATATATATATATTTTTTATACTTTTTTTTTTTTAATTGTCCATTAAACAATAATGCATTGGGCGACATCTGACTCATTTTCACAGAGCGGGTCACATTTACAGAATGCATGAGTTTGCTAAGGCTAAACCCCTCTCTCTAGTCTGTCCATATTTTTAACGACCTCCTCCCCCCCCCCCCACAAAAAACAAAAACAATACTAATATTTATAATAATAATAATAAATAAACAAATAAATAAATAAAATTTAAATAAATAAAATAATAATTTAACAAAATAAAAATAATTCTTAAAAAATACTAACAATAAATAAGTGAAAATAAAACTTAAATAGATAAATTAAAAAATTTTCAAAAAAAGTTTCAATTTACTTTTTAAATCATCGACAAAAAGAAATTGTCAGTTAAAAAAAGAACAGAGCTTCACATCAAACGTTCTGACAAAATGGAGGTTTCCACTGGAAAAATCCAAGTTCATTTTTTATTTGAAATGCTAGTATTCAACACTCCTTCTCGGGTGCTGGTCCCCGATGCTGCAACTCTCCACCAAATCACATTCACAACATCAACACACTCCAGACTTTCAAGTCTAAATTAAAAACACATCCGTTCTCTTCTCGCTTATAACTCTTTAGGTTTTTTTTAAAACCTTTTTTGTATCAATCTTTTGCAGCGCATTGTATCTCTGGAAAATGCGCTTTATCATTCTTACTTATTATTATTAGTAGTAGCAGTAGTAGTATTCCAAAGAGAAAAACTCAATCTCCTGAATTTCTAACACAATGAAATGTTATTTTTTGTTTTATTTCTTTATTTTGTTTCTGCTATAATTTGTTTTGTATTTGTCAGTAGGCATTTCACTACAAGCCTCCTTTGGCTCCTGAAAATGCCCCCACATTGGTTTGCTACGTATCCATTACATTATATTATTTTGATTTTTTTTGTTCAACTTATTTTTTGATTTCATTAATTATTAATGTCCTAATCAGTTCTTGATTGTCTTTGATTTAAATAATTGCTCTAAATTTGTTATTCTCTCTTTTTTGTTTGTTTACCAATGTGGAAATAAATGTTGATTTGATTGATTGATTGATTGATTGAATGTTCCGAACAATGTTTTAATTTTGGAAACCATTCAAAGGAAGTATGAGGTCTTGGTAAAGTGAACAGCCATCTTTAGTATGTAATGTAGATTGACATTGTGGGCTTTTTCATTCGTTTCTGTTTATTTTCCTTTAATCATTCTCGTCAAAAACACTGTAGGGTTAACAATAAAATTAAAAAAAAACAAGTACAGTTCCTATCTAAAAACATCCCACAAAGTACATCGTTAGCCCAAATACCTACTCATACTATGTACCACATCGTCCATAAACCAGTGACTGGCACAAAAGGTGAAACTAAAAATAGAAGCCGAACAAAGATATTGACAAAATAGGGAGACCGCCAATATAGGGCTAGATAGCTCAGTTGGTAGAGCGCCGGTACGTTAATCCGGAGGTCGTTGGTTCAAATCCCGCTCTAGTCAATTTTTCTTTGTTCAACCCCATACTAAAAATAGAAGCACAACACTAATCTCCGGAGTTATTTAGCATCAAGTCGTGCATAATAATAGAATATGCTGCATTTAATTAACATATCGTCCCCTATACCTGTATCATGCGGTAAAATCATCAATTCACACAGGTTATCAACAAATTCACATGTATTAGCACAGTTAAAACCAGCACCAGATAGTTTGAACCCACTAACCTAAATTGTTGTACATGTTTTTAACAAAATTATAAACTACTCGGCGCTATAATTGGACATTTGCTGGGCGAAATGGCCAACTTCACCACACGGTTTTGTGTTCGATCATAACCCAGGGTACACATAGTGCAAGTAAACCAGATTAATGGCATTCATGATTACAATGCACGATGCGGCCACACGCAGATAAGATGACCCGTAAATATGCAATTGATGCCAGCTCTGTGTTATATATACGCAGCGGACAGGCACCGTTTACATGACAACACATCTGTCCAACCTGATAGTTTCTATGCCAACATTGTACATGTAGCAATGCATGGGGTCCCTGGCTGTTGGGACTAATCCAACATACTGTATGCTGTACACACACACATGTAACATGTACAATGTAACATGTACAATGTAACATGTACAATGTACATGTAGGTGTGTACATGACGAGCATCACATTATCTACTGTACATACAGAGTCAGTATTATCAAGGCCAAGGTGACCAGCATATTGCATACATCTATGTGTACATTTTTATTAGGCAAAATAATAACAAAAACATGTTTAGCGTCCTGCCTTTTTGAAATAAGGAAGGAGGCGGGCTTTTTTTTTCTTCTTCTTTTAATGGCCTTCCAACATATTTTTAAAGACAACCGGCCGGGCTATTTTCAAAATAGTTGCCAGTTGGTTTTTTTCAGAGTGTCTTTTTTGTTGTGATAAAGTAAAAAATATGATCTTATGTATTTTAGAATTTATTTTTTTCGTCAGACACCGTAAAAGTTGATTCTTTAAAAAAAAAAAATAATAAAAAGGAGGCGGGCACGCTAAACATGTTTTTTATTTTATTTGGCCTTATAGGTTTGAAGGCTACATGTAGATGTTTTCTCTTATATACACAGGTTGGCTTTAATATCACAGTCATAGCTAGGCATTAGGAGAGTTGCAACAACTGGCGGTTAGAAGCCATTTTGGTCCAAAACATAATGAACGCAGGGTGCCAGACCTAGACTGCACATTGGAAGGTGAAACAAATCTGGACCGAAATGGAGTTCACCGCAACAACATGGGCACAGAAAACTGGTCCCTCTAAACCACAACTCTCTCACGGTCACAGTGTCTGAAATGCTTTATTTGTGTCTCATGTACATTGTACCTTCACTGTCCCCCCCCCCCCCCCATTTCTCTATTCCATTCTACCCTCGTGCCTTATTTTTACTACCCAAATGATTGCCCCTTAATTCTTTAAAACCTGAAGTCATACTTCATGTATTTTGTATTGTACTGTCCATCTATTGTTTGAGAATCGGCCAAATAGATTTCATCAACAACTTGTGCAGTGAAACTGAGAGCGGCAGATTAAGAGGCGCAGTTACCATTTATCGTGCTATTTTTTTTTCCCCTTTCCAAATTGAGGCTGCCAGGTGGTGTAGGCTGGCCCTTGAAATAAATCAAGGCCACATGTGCATGAATGATAATTCTGGTTCAAAGGCCATCACACAAGGATGGCAAAAAGCATATCTGAATGAGCCATTTTGAGGTACATGTATGGTAGACACAATACAATCATGAAGGTAGAATGATACTATGACACTACTAGTTTTTGGTAAATTTGTCTGTATACACCCAAACCAAACAGTGCGCTCCTATGTGTCCACCATACCTCAAAAAGGCTAACTGAGTAATTGTGGCTCTGGCTACATGTATTTCCATTGGCTTCAAGAGATGCGCTGGAGTACATAGCCAAAGCCATAGATTGTTTTCGCTGTTGGAGTCCATGTTTATCCTTTTCCCTTACAGCCTCATTTTGGTTACATTGTTCTAAATGGAGACGGAGAAATATGAATGTCCCCAAGAAAAAAAGTTGTGTAATTTCTATCCGAAAGCTTACTTGCTAATAAAGATGTTAATGGTGGTAAGCATCCTGCAAAATTGTTTTGTCTGAAATGCCCCCATTGATTAGAAATCAATCAAAGCATGTCGAAAAATCTCCAAAACTCACCTCAAGGCGAGTATTGGAGATTCAAATTTTCGCAGTGTCCGTTTGTGAATGCTGCGGCCGGAGATGCGGTTGGTACCCGCAGCACCTCTCCAAACACTGATGGCTTCGACGTTCTTATTGTGACCGTTTTTTTGCTGTTTTCTCAACAAGTAGACACTATAGACGATGTGACCTGTGACATCACATGTTTACAAAAGAGCCACAGAGCATGGACTTCCGGCGGGCACATTTGTACACAGCTCAATGGAAGAATACAAAAAATCTTGTGTCTTATGGAGATCGCACTGTCTGATTTTCCTCAACTTTTGATATGAAGAAAGGGGGGACATCTCAAAAGCTGTACAGCTGTTGCTTTTGTAAATTTTGAATTTATGTGAAAATTATGACACAAAATATAAATTTTCCCATTGAGCATGTGCTCAATGTACGAGGTCACCACTCTGTAAACAAATGTAACATGGTCTATACTCAACTGAAACTTTCAGGTGACTGTTATTGTATCTTGACAATTTGTCCTATAAACCAACATTACGTTGACAAACACTGACCTATGACCCTACATTTAAGGCTAATCATAGCGAGTTGCACACAGCCGCGCAGACAGTGGAACCAGAAATAATATTATGGGACTTGCATGAATCCCCTTCTGACTTCCCTAAATCTATTATGAGAATAAATCAATTTGATTTTAGTCCTTATCAATATGAGGACATGCACTCACAAGATGGTTTACAAGATTAGGTGAATGTGTTAAGCATAGCTGTGCCCCACATTTAAACCATGATCCTAAATGCCAGAATCTATCCTAGACGCTGGACTTATTAAAGGTATTATACAGAGTTGATACGGATAAAAAACATCATTGTTTAATTTTAGTCTGAAAGCTTACTGGTTATGAAGTTCATACTAGAACCATTTTTCTTTGATACATTTCCCTCTGCGATGAAGCCATAGTTGAGAAAAATGTTTTTGAAAACTACAAAAATTGCAACAGCTGATTTTGGTTGTGACAACCAAAATTAAGGACAATGTGTTCACATGCTGAAAATTGTGCACAGTTTTGAACTATTTTCTCCAGACTCACACAGTGGATTTAGCCCAGATTTTCACAGGTTTGTTATTTCATGTAAATAGTTGATCAAACTAACCACGAAAACTGTCAGCGACTATTTCATCAGCTCTACCAATCCTGCACCTTATAAGTGAACATTGTAGAAATTCACATTCCGCTCGTTACATGACACTGTGTAAAACTTACATTTTGTTTATTATTTCAACAAAAATCAAAATGGAACTTACTGCTACACTGGAAACCTTGCTTGCCAAAACCCCTGAAAAGGGAAAGAAAAGGAAAAACCAGAAAAATCCAATAGTTAATTGTCAAGTTTGTTACAATTCTGTTTAAATCCTCAAACGAGGCACTTGCTGACATATTTTAATATTTCCATTGTCTTGACCACGTCATAGACACTGGTCAGCTCATATGCCATATAATAATAATATCTTAGCTGGACCATGCCACATGTCCTAGAGGGGATGTCAATCAACATGGGACAGAGGTTTGGTTAGAAATGGCAGGACAAAACTCTGCCAGCATCTTTTTTGAACAAAATTGGGTTTTCACTTGACAATGGTAAATGAACCAAATTATACAAATTTATTAATTAACCAAACAATTAGGCCTAAATTTACCAAGCCAAAACCTAGACATGTAAACAACATAACAAGTTAAAGAAATCGTTGAAAAAAAATGCAAAACAGACCCTTTTAACCTTCAGAAAAACCTTGGTTTGCCCTAATTAGGTGCCGCATTTGAGGGTTAAAAAACCTTATCGAAACATCAGCATTGATATAACTGTGTTTTTACCAACATGTATCATTGTAATACTCCAAACGTTGTATTTTTATGTCCCAAATTTGTACAAATCAAGCCCAGTGTGCTCTGCACATGTTTTATTGAAACCTTAGTTTTCACCTTTTTTAAGAAAAGTCTAACCAAGTCTGTTTCCACTTCCAGTGGTTTTCACCTGTTCCCATTAAGATCACTGGATCATCCGTGATTAATCCATTGGATCATCCGTGATTAATCTAAGGACTAATTCTGACGCCATACACCTGATGAAGATTACCCCTAAGGTCCCCAGAGCTACTTATCTTACCAATGTGCTCAGCACAAAAAAAAACATCCATGCAGTGGAAATGGGGCATCAATTAAAGAAATTTACATTTTGTTTGTTTAGGGTTATGGCATGTCACACAGATGGCAAGTCAGAGATAACCAGTTCCAGACAACTCAGAAGAAGAAGAAAAAACACACTCATATTTCAGTTGTTACATAATTAAGGTTCTTATAAATGCCACAGACAAGATTAAGGAAATATAGACAAGATTAGGGAAATGGGGTATCAATTTAAAAAATATACATTCGTTTTTGTTTGATAGGGTCATGTCATGTAACACAGACAGCAAGTCAGAGACAACCAGTTCCAGATAACTTAGAAGAAGAAAAAAAAACACACTCAGATTTCAGTTGTTACACAAATAAGGTTCTTAGGAATGCCACAGACAAGATTATGGAAATTGGGTATCAATTTAAAAATATACATCCGTTTCGTTTGATAGGGTCATGTCATGTCACATCGCACAGAAGGCAAGTCAGAGACAACTAGTTCCAGCCAACTCAGAAAAAGAAAAAAACACACACACTCCGATTTCAGTTTTTACATTTAAATGGAGTCGGGGATGGAACAGACAAGATTAGCAAAGTGTCTCCTCTACTATTGAAGTGTCCCTATATTTGCATACAGTTAAAGTTGGTTCCCTCCATCTTGCCTGAAAATATTGCCTGGGGTGACAAGGCTTTCAGACTTCAGGGCTTGAAATTTACTGAGCCAGTGATTTTACAGCCGGGCCAGCAAACTCATGCTATAAATCTACTCTTTTTATACAGCAAGCTCAAATAAGCGAAGTCTCTCCAGTCTAAATTTTTGTTTTAAATTCCTTTTTTTAATTTTTGATTCTGGTTTGGTAAAAAACAAATCTGGTCATGTACAAATTTTGAGCTACAAGCCCAAACGGACTCGCAGATTTAACCCCCACATTCGAGCCTTAGGCTTGTTGACTGCCAATTTCTGCCAAGTACAAAATTTGAAAAAATCACCTGCCGTGCTGGTAAATCTGTCACCCCCTCGTTTGTTATTATATGTACTTTCTCAATGTCTTTTGGACTCCTTTCTTTCTTTCTTTTTAAAACTTGATGTTTAACATGTTGTACATTTCTATGGACACCCAATAGGCTATTTCCAAGTCCTACAGAAAAAATACTACAGGCTACTTGAATGGGATTCAAACTCCACATTCTTGAGGTGTCCGACAATAACTTCACTCTTTGTTGCTTTACAGCAAACTTGGACTCTCTGACTCAGGTTTCAGGTTAGCACCCTACACACCTTGAATTAATTACCTTGAATGCACCATGATTACACCATTATTACACCTTGCTGTGACAATCTTAACCCTCGATCCTGCTGACGGTCATAGACCGGAGAGTTACGATGAACCATAGGTTATACAACATTTGAAATTTTTCCCATTGTTTAAATTTGAAATGCAGGGGGGGGGGGAATGGCAAACAAAGTTGCCAAATCTTAACACATGGTTCATCTTAACTATGGTCTAAGGGAGGTGACCAAGAGAATTATCATGCTAGATTACACTAAGCTCTTTGATTTATACACATACTGTCATTTCCTCCTATCATTAGAAGGGTATGTACATTCTGTTCATTCTACACCATGATTCCACTGCAATGGAGTTTCTAGTTTAGTTTGTGCATTTGACTGGAACATCATTGGGATTAGGTAAACATGTCAAACACAATGTAGCTGTGAGAATGTTAGAGCTACAGGTAGGTCCCCTCTCTCAAAAAGGAGGGGGGGGGGTTTGAATGAGAATCAAAACGATCAAGACTGGTATGCGGAAATACAACAGGTGGAGTCGGCTGGAATCAACAGAGGAATAAATGTCAGATCAGAATAGGATTGTGGAGATAATCGGTTAAGGAGAGGCTCATAAACTGTCCTCGCAGGACAGGGAAACGTCGAGCCCTGTGACCTAACCCATGGATACTAACTAACTGCCCACTTAGAAAATGGCCATACTAATGTACACACAAGTACAACACATGTACATGTACATCCAGCAACTGCACCTTCTTCTTGGCCCACTTTGAAAATGGCTCCATTCTCTACGATGGAACAGCCCTGCTGTTATTCAATGAGGTTAAACAAATCGAACAACTGTGCTAATTTAATAAACAAGGATTGATGCAGAAACAATTTTTTAATTTCATTTGGCCAAGTTCTAAAATTACAATTGGCGCTTTTTTTTCAATGGGCAGCAAGGCCAGGGGCACAGAGTTTTCTCCACCTTGCTTCTTTGATGCTTCAGACCTGTACCCTTGAGGTCCTTGCATCAGTAACAGATAAGATCTTGGACAGCTACTAAGAAGGTCTTTGATACTTGGTGGTGGTGTCAGTCATGGAGATCGCATCTACACAAAGCTTTAGCCAGAAGGCCTAGATTTATGACAGGCAACCTTTGCTCCCCGGTGCAAGCTAGATGGACCGACAACAAGATAAGCCTCTCTTGTATCACACTGGAGATTTGATTAACTTAAAGATTAGTGTTCTTATCGAAAATGAATCTTGAATCAGGCTCTTGATGGAGATGAGATGGAAATGTAGCTTGTACAGAGCAGGTCGTCTGCCGGTACTTGGAAAGTTTCTGTCATGGTCATTTACCACATTGAGAATGTGTCGATCCACTGCTGAATGTGGTCACATCAAGTATCTTGTCTTCATGACTATCGCTTGCTGTACAATCTATGCATCATTGTCACCATGGTCATCTTCAAGTTCAAGGCTGTGTCAATCAAATATTTGAAATGGTGTTTCTGGCATGGTTGGCTGCAGACTGCGCCAGACAGCACCCTGTAAACATTACATGAAGCCATGGGTCTTTTGAACATAGCTCTGCCTGCATGTACCTCGTAGGGGGAAAAATTAACGCTTTGATATTTGCCCTCAGGTGTGATGAATCACTGTATAATTAGAACTGCGTATTATTATCATTATCTTTTCTTTTGAGTCGGTTAGACTGAGGACTGCACTAGTAAACTGATCATGCTTTATACACGGGATCAGGCATACCACCATAACCAGAGTCCAAACAGTTTGGGCGTAGAGAGTTACTGTATCGACTGAGGACTGCACTAGTAAACTGATCATGCTTTACACGGGACCAGGCATACCACCATAACCAGAGTCCAAAAAGTTTGGGCGTAGAGACCGAGTTACTGTATGGTGTCGGACTGAGGACTGCACTGGTAAACTGATCATGCTTTACATTGGATCAGGCATACCACCATAGCCAGAGTCCAACAGTTTGGGTGTTGAGTTACTAAATGGTGTTGGACTAAGGACTGCACTGGTAAACTGAGCATGCTTTACGTTGGATCATTACACTGTAATCAGAGTCCATCAGTCAGTAAAGGCTGGTTTAATAGTCACTCCCCCAATGGCGCACGACTTAAAACTTGATATGAGATCATGAAAAAACACAGTTTATAGTTAGCTGAGGCATCAGTGTCTAGTCGCTGAAGACGCTGGTGTCCTTCAGCGTTTGACGGTTCTCATGGCGCGACCGGCCATAAGAGTGAGGAAGGGTCTTAGTAAATCAGTGAAGGAGTGTGTCCTCCTCCTCTATTTGGTTGCATCTTAATGTTGTTTCTTCCTTTGCTGTCCTGTGCCTCGCTGTTCATGCACAGGTCATACCGGCAATGTTATTATCTTAATACCAAATTGTCCTCTCTTGTTTTGTCCAAACACCTTGTTATCTATCCTCCCTCTATTCTTTCCCAATCCAGAGGCTGCATATGTTATCAGGTTATATGTTTACATGGTTTTTGAGGCATTGCATGGTGAGGTAACAGTGTGTATTCGGTTTGCTGTAACACCATGTTGCTGTGTAGATTTTTTTTCTCTAGCGAACTTGTCTTGCTTTTTGTTCTACTACCGCAGAGTAGATTTTCGGAATTCGGAAGACTTCTCAATTCTGAAAAAAAAAAACTGTCAGGACTGCTTATTAACTACATGTACATGGGCAGAAGGTAGGAAATCGGCTGGGACTATTACTTTAGTTGTCTGTTTAGATCGTACTACCAGGATATCCATGTTCACAATGCAAAGAATTTTTCTTTTACACTACTGGCTTTATCACTTGAGGAAGGAAACAATGCTTAATGCTTATCATTTTACAGTACAAATGTTTGGTCTGTCTATCCTTCTACGGTGTTGCAAAAAAAAATTTAAATAAATAAAAAACTAATCTCTACATTGCTTTTAAAGGTATTATACAGGATTGGTAGAGCTGACAAAACAGTCCCAAACAAAGTTCATGTTTTGTGTGATTAACCATACATGAAATAACAAACCTGTGAAAATTTGAGCTCAATTGGTCATCGAGGTCACGAGAAAATAGCGAAAAGAAACCTTATGTGTTTTTGTTTTTTTCAAACATCGAGTTTATTATCGCGCGCGATAAAAACTTTTGTTTTATTCATTTCTCAGAAAAAATAGCATTTTAGGCAGAAATATTTTAAGGAACCCTTTCTACCATTACTTACTTTAAATCATGTAAGTTATGTGTGAACATTTGTGTTTTTCGATCTTACCAATAGTGTACAGGGCCTTTAAAGAAATAAACTACTCACTTCATTATAAACTTGTACAGTGTATTGAAACCATGATAAGCCATAATCTTTCACAACATGGTTTCTGGGTTGAACAAAGAAAAAATTGACAAGAGCGGGATTTGAACCTGTGACCTCCAGATTAACGTGCCAGCCCTCCAGCTATCTAGCCCTAATGTTGGCAGTCTCCCTAATATTTGTCAGAATCTTTGTTCAGGAGTGCCTGTCAGAAGCCATTCAACTTGTAACTGCCGTATATAGCCAGGGATCACAGCGAGGTGGCACCCCCCCCCCCTTAAGGTGATCAGTCTGCTGCCGCTTCCCGCATTGTATCGTAAACTTGGGTGTGATCCCCGGCTAATGAAGCTTGATGTAAAATAAATTTGATTGATAATCCCACTGGTCTGTTGCCCTGAAGATGCGGTGCGCGTTGATTGTTTTGAAAATTATAATAATAAATGATAAAGATTTCAGCAGCTGAGTACAGTATCTGTTCATTTTCTCACTTCTCATTTTTTCAATATAAATGTGTTTTTTTTAAATCCTCTACATGTATTAATTTGGTTCTTTTTATTTCCCCCTCCAATTAAAGGCTTATTCATGTCATGAAAAGCGTTTTTTTTATCTGCGTTATTGATTGCTACTAAATCTTAGGCCGTGTCCAAACCAAGCGGAATCAAGCGACCTCGTTGAACAGTGGGACTTTTTTGTTCCTGCAATAACCTACTGCCGCAGCGATCAATTCAGACTGCCTTTAAAGACAAATTTAAAGTTCCTTGTTTAGATTACTTATAATAGAGTTCAACCAAAACCAGGAAAAACACTGAATCTCCATCTGAATTAAATCTAATTCCGTAAAATGTTAATGAATTTGTATCGTACTTATTTTCATAATCCATCTTGATAGTTGAAATGCCATCAATTTTGATTATTCCTTTTAAAATGATACAATCAAACAGATCACCGTGTTACTGAATGTTGGCACTCTGACCTTTGGTAAATACTCCAAAAAATGAATGGCCATAAAAAATTACTTAGTTAGAATCACTGCAGCTGTTGATAATGTATAACATGTTGAGAAAAAAGAGAGAGGGACCTGCTCAAAAACATTTCCATCTGAGAAACGTTTCTGCGTGAAATGTTTCTCAGATTGTGTATTCCAATTACGGATAATTATTCTTCCTGCGTGGACATAACCGCTCCAGACATTCAGTGATATCTCAAAAACACTACCACCTTTTGAAATGAAATTTTCACAGGTTAGTTTTATTGTATATGTCTACATTTGTATAGGATTTTAAAAAACAATCGAGCGGTTCCGAAAAACCAAAAGGTACACTTTCCCTTTAACTCACTGTGTAGCTTAATAACACGATGAGTTCAGCCAAAACCAGGCCGTTATAACTCTGTGATCACTATCGGACCATATCAGTTTGCAGTGATCAGGGTTTGCCCTTAACCTTTTCTTTGACTAGCCAGTGGGACTAGCTAGATTGTCGTTTCCCTGGTCTCCGCCAGCTCTTTTACTGAGGTTTCCTAACAACAAAGTAACATGCATCTTGTTGGAATAAACTAGCCAGACAGAGTGAGACCACTTGGAAAAAAATACTGTCCTCAGGTATTTTAAAAGCCATTTGGCCAGCGAACCACTTACCGATAAAAGATCGGTAAGGACGAACAAAAACATAATTGTTTTATTTAAGACTGAAATTTTAAATACTGCTTATGAAGTTCATACTAGAACCATTTTTTTCTGTGAAATATTTCTCTTTCAAATGAAGTCATATATTCAAGAAAACTGTATCTGAAAACCTTTGAAAATGTATCAGCTGATTTTTGTTGTTTAAAAACCAAAATCAAGAACAATATATTTACAATTTACATGCTGACATGTTTTTTTAGTATTTTCTCCTGACTCACACAACGGATTAAGCCCAAATTCTCACAGGTTTGTTATTTCATGTAATAGGGTTGATCACTGTCTGCGACTACTGTCAGCTCTAACAATCCTGTACAAAAACCATAGAGCAAGGTTCTATGATAAAACCTTCAGTCGAAGACCGCTGCTGAAGTCCTCTTTAGCCATCAGGCTGCAGAGCCATCATTAAGGCTGAATTTCAAGGTGCTGCTTTAAAACAAGAAATGTACTCTTAAAGGGGCACTGTCATCGTGATCATAGTCTGCTCCTGGTTGGACAGCAGAGCTATGGACAGCAATGCAGGACAGAACCCATGGAGAGCCATCACAGTTCGGGGACACCATCCGAAGTAAACATAAACAACCATCGGCTCTAAAAAAACCTCCTAACTGGGGAGTGTTACCACAATCAGCAGTACCTAGAACTTAAATGACTAAGGAGCATTGATCTACGTGTATAATAATTAGCCTAGTTCTAAAAAGTTGATTCTCCTGCACCCTCCCACTAAAACATAGGTTTCAGAGAGGGAATTTGTTTTCTGGTCAATAAATCGGCAACCAAACTGAGGCTTGGAGATAAATTAGTACCATAGTACACCCCCTGCCCTTTTTTATTTTATGAAAAACACTGATTCATTATCTAATAAATGCAAACTTATAAGGAATTCAAACAAAATGGCTACTGCTAGATGATAATGTACATGGTGTAAGTGTACATAATATGTAGCCTAAGTGATTAAACTGAGATCTTCCATCACTCTAACAAAATCCAACACCTCTTTGGTAACTCAACACCCAACTGTTGGACTCTAATTATGGTGGTGTGCCTTATCTGGTGTAAAGCATGATCAGTTCATTAAGTGCAGTCCTCAGTCCAACACCATACAGTAAATCAACACCCAAACTGTTGGATTCTGATAATGGTGATATGCCTGGTCCAATGCAAAGCATGATCAGTTTACTAGTGCAGTCCCCAGTCCAACACCATTCAGTATTTCAACACCCAAACTGTTGGATTCTGATTATGGTGGTATGCCTGATCCCATGTAAAGCATAATCAGTTTACTAGTGCAGTCCCCAGTCCAACACCATTCAGTAACTCAACACCCAGACTGTTGGACTCTGATTATGGTGGCATGTCTGATTTCATGTAAAGCATCAGTTTAATAGTGCAGTCCTCCTCAGTCAAACTCCATTAACTCAACATCCAAACTGTTGGATTCTGACCATTATGATGCCTTATCCCATGTATTACAATCAGTCCCCAGTCCAACGCCATTCAGTAACTCAACACCCAGACTGTTGGACTCTGATTATGGTGGCATGTCTGATTTCATGTAAAGCATCAGTTTAATAGTGCAGTCCTCCTCAGTCAAACTCCATTAACTCAACATCCAAACTGTTGGATTCTGACCATTATGATGCCTTATCCCATGTATTACAATCAGTCCCCAGTTCAACGCCATTCAGTAATCCAACACCCAAACTGTTGGACTCCGATTATGGTGGCATGCCTGATCACATGTAAAGCATAATCAGGTTACTAACGCAGTCCTCAGTCCAAGGAATCAAACAAAAAATGCAGTTGGATTTTGATGGGTTTGGGCGGTTACGAATGATCATCACCCCCCCCCCCCCCCGCCCTTCACCAGAACAACCTTCAGCTCATTGCTTCAATTCAACTCTTACAGAAAGACACTTTTTAAAATTAAATCTTTGGAGAAAGAAATATAGCCTCCGGGATTTGTCCTTGGGCAGGCATTTCTTTCCTTGTCTCCCCCTTTGTTATGAAGAACATTGGGTCTCAAAATGTCACGGCAACATTTCCATTTTCATTACAGCTGCAGGTGACAATGTTGTTTTACAGGATAACATTTTAAGTGATAAGTGAACCGATCAATTGAAATTACTTTAAATCAAGAATCAAACAGAAGGTAAAACTTTGATATGCGATAGGCCCTAACAAAATTGGCAATTTTAAAGACACTTGTGGGGATTTTCCAGTGGTGTTTTTTTTTTTTGTGTGGGATTTTTTCTCCGTCTTTTGTGGGGCTACATTTTCTTTTTTTGAGGGAACCATTTGATGTCCACCTTCACCAAATAAAAAGGGAAGGACTTGTATGAACGATGGAGGAGCAATATGGGATTTGTTTTCAGGGAAAGGGGTGGAAATAATTTCCAACTAAAAGGTTTGAAACTAGAATCAAAATTTGTTTCTTTTAAACTGGTTGAAATTGTGGCATTTCTAACGTTTGGTAACCCCTGGAGTCGTACATGACAAAAGCTTTTTGGATCAATATCCTTAGCAATAGAAAAGTTGACAAAATTTATATATTGAGCATGATTTCTGTGTACTGGAGAACAGAACAGCTACTTTTGTTTCACCGGGCAGACAGGCACAAAATCTGCTTAGACCCTTTGCATTGGCCGCCATCGTTGATGAAACGTGCACGCGTGAAAGGCTATCATTGGCTGAGAGTTGTGCGCAGCGTGTACACGCAAGCACGTTCCAATTGTTTTTCATCAAAGATGGTGGTCAATGATATGTCATGTGCAATCCATCTATTGAGATTAAAGTCTGAAATTTCTCAGAAAAATATATACTTTAGTACACTTTGAAGGTGCACATAATCTAAGCGGGATTTATTAGTTAGCTGGCAATCTCCAGACTTTAGGACATTGCCGAGTATAGGCCTAATGCATTTTATACCACAAGGGAAACTGACTGGGTAAATTTTAAATAATTTGGGGTTGAACAAAGAAAAATTGACAAGAGCGGGTTTTCCCTCCCACATTCAAAACTGAACATATCTCCTCCTTTCCTATTGATCCTGTTATTGGCGCTTTCGCTGTTAGGTGTGTAATGAAATGAATAACTACTTTCGGGTTGAACAAAGACAAATTGACTAGAGCGGGATTTGAACCAACAACCTCTGGATTAATGTGCCGGCGCTCTACCAACTGAGCTACCTAGCCCTACACCTATTTTGTAAATATCTTTGTTCAGGGGTACCAGTCAGTAGCCATACAATCGTTAAGATATCAGTTGGAGGGCCACATGCCTCCCTCCCCTTACTGCTTCCTGTACACTTTTTAGCAGAACAGTAAGTAAAACAATAAGGTTTCTTCATCCAGCATGTCCAGGATCAAAACAATCGGCAGTTTCAAATTTGAAGTAGCACTTATATCATCTGCTTTCTACAACCACTGGCATGTTAGCGTGCATTTTGCTTTGTTTTCTGCCAAGCACGCTTGGATATATATTTATAAACGATCACAGCCGCTCCGCTCCGTAAGAAGAAAACATCTGCTTATTACAGGCTTGATGAAATTTGCCCCAGTTGTCAGGCCTGTCCTAAGAATACCACACATGGGATGCAACGCTGCATTGCTAAGTTGTTGTTATTCAGGTTTTTTTGTTTTTTAGTAGGTCGGGTCACCATTCCAATAATAACCGTTTAAAATCATGAGCCATGACTACTGCACAGTTCCATTCAACCTGCTCCTAAGTGGATTTGATAGCGTAACAAACCTCGTACTAGCTCTAGGATTTCATCCTTGAAAAGTATGCAGACAGAAGCCTCACTGAACTGAAAATAGAATCCTTATTTACCCAAGTAAGATTGTTTTTTGCTCATAACGATCAAAAAAGGGGGTGATCGGTTACAGCATCCTATCTAAACTTTGAGCATTTAGGGTTATTATTTGTTTAAAGGCAGTGGACACTATTAGTAATTACTCAAAATAATTATTGGCATAAAACCTTACTTGGTAACGAGTAATGGGGAGAGGTTGACAGTATAAAACATTGTGAGAAACGGCTCCCTCTGAAGTGACATAGTTTTCGAGAAAGAAGTAATTTTCCACGAATTTGATTTCGAGACCTCAGAATTAGATTTTGAGGTCTCGAAATCAACCATCTGAAAGCACACAACTTCGTGTGACAAGGGTGTTTTTTCTTTCATAGTTATCTCGCAACTTCGACGACCAATTGAGCTCAAGTTTTTACAGGTTTGTTATTTTATCCATATGTTGAGATACACCAAGTGAGAAGACTGGTCTTTGACATTACCAATAGTGTCCACCGCTTTAATACATGTAGATGGAGGCCTACATGTTACCTACACCGGCAGGGTTTGCCCTCAACTTTTCCAGTGACTAGCCAGCAGGACCAGTTAGCTTGTCATTTCACTAGTCCGTCAGCTTTTTTGTACTAGTTCATATTCCATATGAAATAGGGAAGCTTTTTAATACTGAACTAGCCAGCTTGTCATTTCACTAGTCCACCAGCTTTTACACAAGTCCATATTTCATACTACATGTAAATAGGTTTTTCTTTTAGGGATGCTTTTCTACACTGAACTTACCCAGCCAGACTACTTGGTGATAGTTGTGACTGGTCCTCAGGTGTTTTAACTAGCATTTTGCCAGCGGACCAGTCCCACTGTTAAAGGAGAACGCTGATCGGGGATAAAGATGTTTTTTTTTAACCCTTGCAATGATCGTGTGATAAGTACTGTATACTCATTGCTTTCTAAATGCACTGAGTGCACATTGTTATGGGTAAAAATTAAATCTTACACGTAACGTAATATTCTTTATCCCCCCCCCATGCATTTATTACATTACAAGTTAATTATTTGCAGTACACACTGCTAATAGACTTGGATGAGATTTGCCTGGCTGACATTCATGTTATTAACTAAACTAATATAATGGTCGCACAAATTCGGGCGTGATTGGAAAATGGGGTTTCTAAAAAATATGCATGCCTTGTCCCAAGTTTAAATTTTGTTTCAATTTGCTAATTTTAACAAATTATTTTTATCCGATACAAATTGAAATTGCACTTATAACAAAAACGCTACGGGTATTTTTATTTTCAAGAATTTTGTTTATAATTTAATGGAATTTAAAAGGATGGATTTCATCAAAAAAATATAGTCTTCGTTCAAGTTTTTCAATACGTGCAAAACTTGCATCATACAGAATTTAAACTGGCCTCTTGTCACCAAGCACACTAACAGTATTGGCAGGTACAATGTTTGCAATAATCAGAACCCTTGATTAGCTCCCAAAGGACGTACCAGGGGGGTTACGACAAACCATCTAGGTTAAATTTTTGTAAATTTGTATTACCTTTTTTTCCAACATTTTAAAAGTAGTTGAACAAAATGTTAAAAAATAATAATAATTAAACTCAATTTTAAGCATGGCCCGTTGTAACTCTTAGGTCTAGACTCTGAGGGACGTGACCAAGAGCTTCAATTACCGTAGAATTATGACGTTCGTTCAGCTATCGCCTCAATAATTCTAGGATTACAATTATCACAGCTAACTCGTTGGTCTAGCACAAGTCAGCAGGGATCGTGGGGTTTGAATTTGAACCGATAGAATTGAAATTTTGCCTCCCGACGATCATAATAGTACTAGTCGCTAACTTGCTAAGTGCAACCATCGAAGTCAAAATGTAAAAAAGAGGAGTACAGCACAGTAGCCTACAGAACAGCACCTCAGCTAATGGGTCTACCTTAGTTAGTTAGATCTATGACACAAGGTTTACCTTTGAAGCCCGTGCAGGACTCAGAAAGCAATGAGTGTACAACACTGTGCTTTGCAAGTTTGCACACAATATTTAGGGGGTTAGGTCTGCATCCAAAATCCTTGATTAAATATTACTGGCTGACAGTTGTTACTAATTTTAAATTACATGTAGCTCATGATGTCTACACGTTTAGTGAGCACTCCAATACTCATGGCCTAATTTTCTACACACCTATTATTTCCTTCCTCCGTGGTACGACCATAGAGCAAGGATATGACTGTGTACGACGACCAGGCATAGATAGACTAGTACTACTAGAGCAAGAGTTAAGAGCGGCCATGTCCTTGACCAAACAGCAAATTAATAATAAAATACCAGCAACAAAATACAAACATTTCCGTCCACATTTATTTATTGTTGCGTTTAATACTCACCATATGAAATCCTTGCAATGGCTGCAGAATGTCGGCTGCTTGAAAAACCGAGGGATAAACTTGTGGCTTCTCACCTCGTGAATAACTTTCTGACGTACGGCACCCCTGCGAGCAAACCCCTTCGCAGGGGCGTCCTCAGACAGGTGACTGGAGGAACTTCGAGCAGACATTATTTTTTCACCCCGTGTGGAGTTTTCCCCCGTGAAAGACAACCAGTCAGTTTAGCTAAAATCCGTCTAGCACACAACTCCTTCTTGAACCTCTCGGAATATAAGTGTATTCAATCCAGTCCATATGCTAGTTTAGAAGAGTGGATAACGAATGCTCCTTGCTCGGGCCCTAGCGTCTCGAACGACAAGTAGTTTAGAACTGCACAGTTTAACGGACGACAGGGGTGGGAGGTGGTGGTGTGTGTATGTGTATTGGAAATGCTGCACGTCGATGCACACACACCGTTTTGTGTGTTTATAACTGTTGTTGTTAACCGTGTTCCGGGTAGAGCGCCACCAACTTTGTTCCCCCAATAAAAATTGTTACCCATTATGTTTCCCATTGTGTGGTTTGACCACGGGGTAAATGTAGGCTCACTTGACTTTCTAGGAGCACCTACTCAGGTGCTTTTTTGCCGTGCTCAGTGGCACTTCTACTGGGCTCGGGGGACTGGAGTTTCCTCCAATGGCATATAGATTGGTGTTAATGATTTTGTTTTATTTCATAGGGAGGGGGAAAAACTTTTGTTTTGAGAAAAAGAACATTGAAGCATGATTGAACGGGGCTGGTGATTGGAGACACACCGTAAAAAACGCTGTTCTGCAGTGCTGTGTGCTGTGGCATAATATTTTACATGACCCACAGCCCTTCCCCCATCCCCAAGGCAGATGTTTTTCCCAGTTCCTCCAAACTTTCTGGTGCGTCACGCTGCATCTTTTGTCTCAATACATCGGTCCTTTTACATAATATGTCACACATTGCTAAAAAGGAAGAAGGTGTGATTACTAATGTCAATTTACAGGCATTTTTACAAAGATATTATTGGGCAGCTCACCCCAAGTCTCAATACATCGGTCCTTTTACACATTATGTCACACATTGCTTTAAAAAAAAGAAAAAAGGTGTGATTACTATTGTCAATTTACAGGCATTTTACCAAGGTATTATTGGGCAGCTACCCCAAGTCCCCGACACTCTGAATTCCACCTTTTTGTTGAACCTTCACTCTGCATGCCGGCTGAATTTAAACTGAAACAGTAGACCCACAAACAAAACTTGTAAATACACTGTTGGGTAGAAGTGGACCCCGAGAGTTGCAAATTTGCCTTTTGGAAGCTACCGAGTGACAAACAAATTTTATTTATATTTTGAATTTTGTTTCGTTTGCACACATTATGATTATGAGTATTCATGAAGGTGACTTTGCACTTTCTTGTAATCTTGTCAATGACAATAAGATCACCGTATTCCATTCTACAAGAAATATATGGTTAATTAATGCAACAGAAGTACTTTAAGTAAAAGGTCGATGAAATGTACTTTTTGTATTGCAATCCTTGGAGCTGCACCTCACTGTCCCATTTTCGTTTTGCCATTAGATCTTAAGGGTATTTTTTGTGCCTTTTTGTATTTTGTGCTAATGCAAATTACCATAATTATTCATGAGCAAAAGTGTGATGTCATGTCAGGCAGTTACCTCAATGGTGCAATTAGTTTATGCACAACAAGTCAACAGAATTTAGGATATTTTGCAGTCCTACACTGTCTTTTCTTTAGTGGCTTGTTAGTGTGTCAGTTTATGGCAGTAAGCCAAAGCCCAAACTTTTTTCTCATAAATTCTTTTAATTAACAAGCAAAACAATTTTTTGGGGTATACAATTTTTGTTGTCAAAAATGAGAACTAAAAAAACAAGTGTCTCCCTGAAATGAAATCACTGTGACAGCGCCCTCAGTTGGCCAGATAAGAGAGGACATTTTACAGAAATTAACCAAGAATGTCTAATACTTTCCATACACATAAGGGGATTGGGAAGTAGCTCAAAATATATTCCGAAGAAATTCTTACTTCAAGGGCCCCTTAATCAACTCAAAGAAAAGTAATTCCACATAGAAATGAATTGTTTCTGTGATAAGTCAATGAATATTTATTGTATAGATCTACAAGAGTTGACAGATGCAAAATATGTACACAGAGTGAACTTTTAAAAGTACAGAACTAAGTCTCCATCAACAGTTATTACTTTTAATCTCTGGATAAACATACTTTTCGATAAACTTAAAATGGGCAACAAAATCAAAACAAATTGTTTTTAATATATATATTTTTTTGCTCAGTACAAGTGCCGACCTACATGGTTTAGGTTTATGATTATTAATAATAACAAAAAAAGATATTGTAAAGCTTTAGTTATTTATTTCTTTGTTGAAACCTTTCCCCAGGGTACGGGGTTTGTTCTGGTTTTGGAATAAAATTAATACAATACAGTACAAAATTATTGTTGAAAATAATGATTATTAAATGCTATTAAATATTTTCTTACTGATTTTCTCCGAGCACAAAAAAGAAGAAGAAGGAAATAAGATTTGAATAGAAAGAATATCACGCCAGATATTATTTGAAACTAAATATCAAGATGAGTTATTTCACATAATTTTTTGACTAACATGATTTAAAAACAGAAGTTAGAGAGCATTTCTGATCAACTCAATTTTGCTGTCAGTATTTGGAGAAGGTCATCACCTGCAGACCAAAGTAACAAATATTACAGATAATCATACGCTGGTGAAAACTGTCAAAGTATCAGACGTTTCAAGCCAAGAAGCTCCAAGAAGTACTGCAATAGCTTAAAGGCCCTGTACACTATTGGTAAGATCGAAAAACACAATGTTCACAGATTCACACATAACTTACATGATTTAAAGTAAGTAATGGTAGAAAGGGTTCCGTAAAATATTTCTGCCTAAAATGATATCGTTTCTGAGAAATGAGTAAAACAATAGTAATTATCGCGCGCGATAATTTGAAAAAACAGAAAACACATAAGATCTCTTTTCACTATTTTCTCGTGACCTCGACGACCAATTGAGCTCTAACTTTCACAGGTTTGTTTGTTCATGCATATGTTTAATCACACAAAATGTGGACACTGATTTTGAGCTGTTACCAAAAGTGTACAATACCTTTAAGAGTACTACAGTTGAATCGATTATTGAACCACTTGCATTGGCCACCATTGATGAGGTCAAACAATGGAAATGTGTACGAGTCCTGCACAACTCTCAGCCAATGATTGGTCTCCAATGACTTCAGTGAGGGCGCTCTTTGTGTCTTGCGACGTCATATGCAAAGGGGCAATCAAATATTCTAAACTCAAAAGATGTGTACAGCACTGGTAAGATTTAAGGTCAAAATCCGCACAGATTTGAACAAAACTAACATGGTATAAAGATAATCATTTCCCTAGAAATATCTTTGCTTGAAATTCTATGGTTTTTTGAGAAATGAATAAAACAATTACTTTTGATCTTGCCAGTCAAAAACCCGGTGTTTGAAAACAGTGAAAACATACAAGGCTATTTTCCACTATTTTTTGTGTGACCGATTACCAAGTAAGCTTGAAATTTCACAGGTTTGTTATTTCATGTAGATGTTGTGACACATAAAGTGCGGATACTGGTCTTTGACAGTTACAAATGTTATCTGCAGTCTTTAAACCTATTGTAGTCTGGTACTTTTTCCTGTGTGCTACAAATGGGCATCAAATGGACATCAACTAGACCACACTTAAATTCTTGATTTTAGCACAAGCAAAAAAATTCATTTGTTTTTTTCTTTCCGCCAAAACAGGAATGATAATTCTTTTAATTTACATTGCCAAATATCGTAACAGCCCTACTAAATACACAATGCAAATTTATACAAGTCCTAGTTTGGATAAAAGTATTTACATTGTATTGCACCTAAATTAACAAAAAACATTGACACAGCATTCTAATCACGTTAAACAAACAAGAAAGACTAATTCGTACAAATTTACACAACAATATTTAAATTCCGATCTTTGTAAGTATATCATAACATACAGCCTCGTACAAAAACACAGTCCAAAAAAACACAATTTATTTCAAAATTATACTTTGCAATTTCGATTCAGCCTCTGAGAGTTACAATACTGAAAAGCAGTACTTTGAATAATATTCGGAGACAGAGTCCAGTTGCTAAAGAGGGGATCCAAGGTCAAACTCAATTTTGTGGTAAACTCATTTCCCAATAGACAGAGTTCTTGTGAAAATAGGAAAAAATTAGGAGTCTTTAACCTCACGTTAAAACAGTGTAAAATGCCACTGTGTCTGATACCCCTCAACGGCAATTTTTTGTTAAAATCCAAAAACGTTCTATGTCGCCACATTTCAAGTACAATGGTCTGTACGTTTTTGTACAGATAATTTTTGGTTCGATCTTGAATTTTGATGACATTCAATCAAAACGACATTAAATTCGACCTTTTGACTGGCGCAACAAATTCCGTTTTTGGATTGTACAGATCCACAGACCCATTTGTTTTTGATGTTCAAAGACGTCTCATTTCAAATTTCGGCATGAAAAGAGTATCAGATAAAATGACATTTTACACCCTTTGAACGTGAGGTTAGAGACGTGTTATTTTGTCCGGACTTTCATGAAGACTCTATGCATTGGAAAATGAGTGCATCACAAAACTGAGTTTGACCTTGGAGCCCATCTTTAAAAGAAAAAAAAAAAAAAAGATTCAAATAAACACTTGCAATTCTGAGCTTGAAATAGTGTTTCGCAAAAGGATTCAAAGATTTGTACTCATGCAGATACCCTAGCTGGTTCCCACTGGCAGTATTAGCTTGATACTCTAACTGGTTCCCACTGGCAGCATTGGCTTGATACTCTAACTGGTTCCCACTGGCAGCATTAGCTTGATACTCTAACTGGTTCCCGCTGGCAGCATTGGCTTGATGTGGTTTGGTGGCATCTGTCGGCTGGATTTACCTGAAAGTTCAAACAAATCATAAAGTTACATTAAAAGATGCATGGCCCATTTTTCGCCGAAAGAAATGTTTTTAAATACCATTTTTCTCTGAAAGAATTTTGACACAGGATGCTGTTTCAAAATTAAAAAAAAATACAGAAACTTTCGCATATGCCACGGACAATCTACAAAACACATGTGACATGCAAATCAGGGAGATTTTCAACTTTGTTTATCAGAACATGGAAAGATTGGTTTATTTTCAGGGAACTTTCTGCAGAATCAGGGAGAGTTTGCAGCTCTGATAAACTCACCACCCCAAACAACACTCACCCACCTCCCCCAAATAAACTAAGGCCATATCAGAATTGGTGGCTTTGGCTACAGCTACGACTGTTGCTGAGGGTGTTTGTTGCTAAGGGCATCCTATACTTCAACGCATGATGATGCGGCAATCCAGCCGTAGCCAAAGCCGCCAATTCGGACACGGCCCAACAAAACAAACAGCAAGAGATGACCTTACTTTTCTCATGCGGTTTTGTTGTGGTACCAAACAGCTGTCTGAATGACCGTGACTGGGACAGGAAGTGCCTCGCCTGCTCAATCTCGGCCACCAACTGCCTCAGGTCGTCACTGTCAAAGGTCGGCAACAGAGGATGCTGATGGGGCAAAGGTCATGGGTCATTAGTCTTATGTTACCTTCAGTGAAATTGAACTTTTTAAAAGACAAAATAGATGCCAAATGATGCCTCTCAAAAGAAAGAACCCATTCAGTTTAAGATGTGTATTTATTCTGCAGGTGTCTAGAGCTTTGTAAGAATTTCTTCTTTTAGCCTTTGGGTTAAACAAAGAAAAATTGACTAGAGCGGGACTTGAACCTGCAACCTTAGGATTAACGTGCTGGCGCTCAACCAACTGGGCTATCTGGCCCTAAACAGAATGAGTCAGTTTCCTTTGTGGTTTGTCACTTGATACCCGAGATAAAAAGTTTCATCCCCTTAAGGCAATCCCTGTCCTGCTGCTTCCCAAGTTGTATCGTAAACTTGGGTGTGATCCCTGGTTATAAGGTAGTTAAAGGTTTTATGGCTTATGACTGGCACCCCGAACAAAGATATGGACAAAATGGGGAAACCGCCAACATCAGGGCTAGATAGCTCAGTTGGTAGAGCCCCGACACGCTAATCCGGAGGTTGCAGGTTCAAGTCCCGCTCCAGAAATGTTTTCTTTGTTCAACCCCAAATTATTTACAAAATAAAATGAAAAGGAAAACTTACCTCTGTGTTTTGAAAGCCCTCTTCCAGTAGTCTATGTGCCATCAAATCACCATCCATTCCAGCATAGCAGCGATGGTAACGACCACGGCACATAGCCGCTAACTGCCTCAGGAAAATATTGGCCGTCCTGCAAATTTAAAACAAGCGTGAAACGAGAGATTGAGCCTTTTACGATTGTCTCATGGCAAATTTTTTTCTTCAAAAGTATGGTCTCTATCAAGAAGGTTTAATACTAGAACCTTCCCCTTGCCCTCCTACACCGTTTGCCTGTAACGCTTTCAGTAACTAGCCAGCAGGACCAGCTAGCTCGTCTGCCAGCTTTGTCAATGGTCCATTTGTAAGGTTTCCGTTTAACTTTGTCACTGACTTGAACAATCTGTGCTGTGGCAGTGGCAGTTGGAGTGTCAGTGGCAGTGGTTTACAAATAAACTGCGCCAATAAAGTATCTAAACACTTACAAATGGTCAAATATATCGGAACCTCAAATAGTATGCAGAACATTAATTAATTAATTCGATGCACAGTTATCTTCTGCGCATTTTGATACCTCTTTTGTTGCGCTACGATGTTGTTTGGCGGTTTAATGGGCACTTGAGTGGCTTAAGGTCGAATTTCAAAAGTTGCAAAAGCCTTCGTATCCTTGCCGTTCAGGACAGTGATAGAGGACACACTAAGTATTGAGGACCATCTTCAGGATATCAGCAGTTACAGTTTATAAGATAAAAGCAGAGAGTATCTTTAAGCAGTGAAGTTAGAAGTCGGAGGAGCTACTGCAATATATTTCATGGTTAAGTAAACAGAACAAATTTGTGTCTTTTGTCTTGATTTTGTCTTTGTGTGATGCTTGTGCGAGTTCCCTTCTGGAATTGGGGTGAATAGGGGCTTTTGCAACTTTTGAAATTCGACCTTAAGCCACTCAAGTGCCCATAAATCCGCCAAACAACATCGCAGCGCAACAAAAGAGGTGTCAAAATGTGCAGAAGATAACTGTGAATCGAATTATTTAATTAATGTTCTGCATACTATTTGAGGTTTCGATAAATCTGACCATCTGTCAGTGTTTAGATACTTTATTGGCGCAGTTTACATTCATCTATGGCAGTCCTGGAATTACATGGAGGCCAAGGACTCTGTTGCCCCCTGGTTATGTCCCTGATGCCCCCTTCAAAAGTTTCGCACAAACTTTAACATTTTCAAATGGAGGTGCCCTTTGCAAAATATAAATTCCAGGCGTGCTCTGGGATGCAATGAACCAGCCAGCTGGACCACTTGTTACAGGTCCTCAGTGGTTGACGTTAGAATTTGGCAGGCAGATCGCTGTTATTGGAGGCCGCTGTCCGATACACAACTGACTTGACTTTCCAGTCATACCGACAGAGCACAATCTTCACTTACTCATCTTCACAGTTGAATGAGATGGTGTGGATCTTGACTCCGCGTATGGTGTTGACCTGAGCCACCTCTCTAAGGACTCTAGACGTGCTGCTGTCTGGCTTGCCGTCGGTGAGCAGGTAGATTGCCTCTACATCCTTGTCTTGAAATGCTCGCTGGTGAGGGAATAAAGAAATGGAACTGAAACCGCTGATGAGGTGAAATTAAAGTTCATATTTTTTTTAAACTGCTGACTCTGAGGACAATGGTTTATTGGAAAGGGTTATGGGTCACAGGGTGGGGTCATGGGTCGCAGGACAGAAGTGGGTAAAACACACCTGCAGGACTTCCAGCGTATATGTGGTTCCTACAGGAACGAAGGTTGAGATCCATCTGCAAGGTCGTTGGATAGGGGTCATGGGTCACAGGGTCATGGGTAACAGGGTAGGGTCATGGATCACAGGGTAGGGGTGGGGAACACACCTGCAGGGCTTCCAGGGTACATTTGTTGCCAACAGGGATGAAGGTTGAGATCGTCTGACAGTGAGATCACTTGAAATGGGTCATGTGCCACAGGGTCACAAGGTGGGGGTCATGGGTCACAGGGCAGGGTCATGGGTCACAGGGCAGGGTCATGGGTCACAGGGCAGGGTCATGGATCACAGGGTAGGGGTGGGGGAACACACCTGCAGGGCTTCCAGGGTGCATGTGTTCCCAACAGGGACAAAGGTTGAGATCCACCTGATAGCATCATGGCAGTTGACCTCAGTTGGTTCCACAATGCCGTTTCTCCACGGCTCGATGTCACCAGAGAAACGGATCAAGTTGAAACTGTCAAAAATGCATTAATTAAAAAGTCTGATTTAATAAGCACTCTAATTTTGATACGATTAGTCTGTATGTCCGTCCACCAAAACTTGCCATTTACCTAAGATATGGTTGTAAAAAAGTCTTTTATTTAGACAGTCTGATCTTTTTTATGAGCAGCTTGAAACTTTTCGTTATAAGAACTGTTTTATGTCTCCTTAACAGCCTGTCCCTCTTCAATTTTCCCATTGTTTCAGTATAATTTATCATGTGCTATTTATTTATAATTTTACATATATTATTTAATAACTAGTTGCTCATATAGCCTGTTGTCTATGGCGTCTCAAAGTACTTATTATCTTTTCAAAACCTTTTTAAAAATTTTATTATGAGAGCCATTTATGTACATGTAGCACCTGAAACGGGTTGACAAGGTGCTGCGGCGCATTCAGCAGCCACTTCCAGAAACACCGGGGTGAACCCCTTCTCTGATTGATTAGTGTAGTTGGGTTCTTTTACGTGCATTACACAACACATGGACCTATAGCTTTACGTCCCATCCGAAGGATGAAGCAATAATGGTTTAACTGTCTTGCTTAAGGACTCAAGTGTCAACACCGGGACTCGAACCAACACTTGGCTGATCAGAATCTCTAGAACCAGAGCTGGAGTCCAGCATGACTGCACTGCCACGACACGTCAATAATTTGTATGTAATATTTGTGAGGTGGAGTGAAACAAATACTAAATAAATGGACAGTCAAGCCTTGTTTTAGTAAAATCAGAATAACGTCTGCTGCCCTCTATCATCCATGAAAGTTTCCCCTTGGTTTTCACTGGTAGAGGGCGCTATACTATGAATTACCTGATGTTTTCTCGCTGGAACTGATCCCAGATGAGGGCCACCATCTCTCGTTTCAATTCCTCCATGTGAGCAACCATTGATCCCGATGTGTCCAGGAGTACAACCACCTGAATCGTCACACATCCGTATGAAAGGTAAAAACCAAATTGGATCATTTAGAAAAACAATAATAATGTGTAGTTATTGTGTTTGAAACACCTCAAGGCACCGTACATTACTTCCCCGCTCATCAGGCCCTAAGCATTCCTAAAAAACCATCTCAACTCCTTAGGAGTATGCAGTACCGGCAACCAAATTGGTGCACAGGATGCTAATCATTCATATCAACAGTCACTACCCTCGCAGGGAACCAAAACTGAATCACACCTGAATCATATGAACTACAAAAGTAGTTTTTGCAGAAAAACTCAAACTTTTGTTACCACTTTTCTCCCACCTTTTTTTCCCCACATGACATCTTAAAGCCTACTCAGCTAAGAGTTTCAACGATAGTGGTTCTGTTAACCTTTCACGTTACTACTAAACATCGTAGTGTCAGCGCCATAACAATCATTGTATCTCGCTCAAAAAAGGCTTCACGCAAACCATTATATATTGGAGCCTATTGGTTTTGTGTGTACATACGGGCAATTTTTAAGCAAGGAACAACGATTTGAAACTTTCATTCACGCATAATGTAAATCCCTGTTTAGGAGATACGACGTTTCACTAACACGTTGATATATCATTTCATTGTGTCAGTGCAAAAACGTCGTACCTCGATTATGCAACAACGTCGTATCTCGAAAGAAATTGCTCGTTGCAAATACATCGAATCTCATTGCCTGTTTTTGTGTGTATGTACATCCGGGCTATTTTAAGCAAGATACAATGTTTTGACACTTTCAAACTCGCGTGTAACGTAAATGCTACTTTAGGAGATCCAACATTTTTGCACTGACATGACGATTTTATACTTTGTGCACGGAGGAAGTTGTTTGTAGCCTCTGACCTTTTTCTCAACTATTACTCCAAATGTCCGTCGGCTGGTACCCATCAGCCACTGAAGCCTGCGCAGATAACGACGGAGAACCAGTTCGATCTGGACTTCATAGTCTTGCAGCTCATGCGCTTGAATCTGAAGATGTCTCACAGTACCCTAGAGAAGATGCAGGAAGTACAAGGAAAAAAAAACACACTTCAATTTGCAAGTAATTTTTGTGCATTTTTCTGGAATGTGAGTTTTGACATCACTAAAAGTAATGGCATTTGTGTAATTTGACATTGCAATTCACCGTTTTCAAAATATTTCTTTTATGGCATTTAACCTTCCTACTCTTAGTAAAGTTTTCCAGTGAGTTAACCAACCATTTGAAACCATTCAACTGTACTGGTTGTGTGTGTGGCGGCACGACTGTGCAGAGAGCCAACTTCGACTGTGTAGATGCATTCACCACATGATATCATATTGCAGGCTGGCATAGTTTAAATATCATTCAAAACCACAGTGGATGATATTGAATGGTCAGACAGTAGGAGGGTCGACTGTGTACTGTGTAGATGCATTCACCACATGATATCATATTGCAGGCTGGCATAGTTTAAATATCATTCAAAACCACAGTGGATGATATTGAATGGTCAGACAGTAGGAGGGTTGACTGTGTATTGTGTAGATGCATTCACCACATGATATCATATTGCAGGCTGGCATAGTTTAAATATCATTCAAAACCACAGTGGATGATATTGACAGGGATGCCAGTGACTCTTTCCTTCAGAGCCTGAAAAAAATTCGCTGCGAAGGAAAGGGGGTCACCGCCCCCCCCCCCCCGCTCAGACCAAAAACAATAAAAAACATAACAGCAATTTTTTTATAAAATATAAAAGAAAGAAAATTCTGACCCCCCCCCTGCAAAAATTTGAAGTTCTAGATGCTCTCTGCTGCATTCTGCTGCATTTTAGAGCCTTTGAAATTGCAATATAATGGTCAAACGAAGGCATTTTTATTTAATATAGCATAGAGGTTTTTATTTAAAAAAAAAAAAATGGCCAGGGGTTCCCCTAGGGGTGGTGAACCCATTTCAACTGTTTTATTCTGATTTATTTTCAGTTTACACAGAAAATAAGATTCTCTATAAATTAAAAAGAAGTCAAAATAATTTGTTTACATAAGTGATATATTGTTTGTCAATTAAATTTCCTCAAGTAGCCCCAATTATAAAACATAATAAAACGGACATGCTCTAACACCGCTCTCAACATGTATACCCATGGTTTTTTTTAGCACGGATTACGCATGTGGGATTGAGCGAGCGATCAACGTGCTTGCTCTTTTGGGGTCGAAAATGAGCATGGCTTCGCTGGTACCCGTCTTCGAAAAAAGGTGCACGCGGCATCGAAGGGAAACAGTTAACTGAGTTCAGTGGCCATGTGTGCTTTCTCAATCGTTCGCTGCACACAAGGAAGTTTTTTGTATGTGATCGTGATTGATTTCAGCGGCCGGGACAACATAGATCAAAGACACACACGAAGAAAGCATTACTGATGGATTATAAATTACGATGGCCAAGGCACTGGACACAGACTGTGATCCGTTTGTTGTGGTCAATAAAAAAGGTATTCAAAAATTGAAAAGCGTAAATGTGCTCGGCCTTTTTGCCGGCGTATCGGCCAACAAAAATTGCGTATCGGGCCGATACGCTATAGCTTGTACGTGGGGAGAACCCTGTAACTACTGTCTCTCGACTCCAGCCACCGCCAATTAAACCTATTCTTTATCCCTCGATCAATTTGTTTCAAATTAGCTTCTCTTTCAACATCCATAATGACTCAATGAACGCCAAAAACTCAGTCGGCATTACTCAATGGTAACGCCAATCGTCCGCGAAACAAAACTCTCAGAGCGATTTCATGTATGGTCCAAAGATCGTGTATGGATGTACACACAAAATACATCGATACATACCATACGGCACCACGCACACATTCGACAGAAAAGTCTAATCTTCGCTCAATACTTCCGGCATTTACAATACATGTACGAACGCTTGACGGCGCTTTCAAAACATATTATCATTAAACAGGAGTCGCTCCAAACGGGCGCCGAAAATCGTTTTCAATAAAATATACACTGTACATGTATTTTCTCCGGCCTGATGAAACACGGAGCGCCGGAAAATTTTGGGGAAAATTTGAAAAAGCCGGAATTCCGGCAATAGCCGGAAAACTGGCATCCCTGTATCGAATGGTCAGACAGTAGGAGGGCTCATAACAACATTTGTTTTTCACTGAAAATACCCTGAGACTCCTTACCTTTACGTTGACACTTGGGAATATGGTGCAGTACCTGACAGTAGAAAAACACAAGCGATAAGTTTTTAAAGACGATAATAACTATATTATGATTAATATTTAGTAAATTTGAAAAAGCGACACGTAGTATTAATCCAGTCTGTTTGTAAATACAGTCCTGATGCTTTGCTCTTGGAAGGGCAAGGCTCTTCTCTGTGGTACAGGGAACCGCTATGTGGGAAATTTTTAAATGTGAGGGCTGGGAGAGTATTGTGTTAGATAAACCCCTTAAACCCCTTAGCTTAGGGTTGTATGCTCCCCAGGGAGTTGAGAAAGTTTGAGGAATGGTCTAAAAGTATGCCTGTTCTGATGAACAGGGACAATAGTTTATTGTAAAGTGCCTTGATCTAGCTACTAGGATATATACACTATATAAGGCCATGTCCGAATTGGCAGCTACAGCTATGGCTACGGCTAGATTTCCGCGTCATCGTGCGTTGAAGTATAGGACGTCCTCAGCAACACCCTTAGCAACAGCCGTAGCTGTAGCCGAAGCGGCCATTTCGGAAACGGCCTAAATACCAAGCAATATTATTATTATTGTTAACATGAAGATCATGTGACGTGAGTCAATTTTTCCAGGCAAATAAAGAGGCAATTAACTGCACTGTACGCAAAAGGAACACTACGATAGCACAAGAGATGGCCTGGACCTCGTTGTCTGTAAACTGTCTCATGTGATATGTCCTTAAGATAGGCAACTTACTTGGCAGTGACAGCCTTGTTGAGTGTGCTGATGTGTCGCTTAGCGTGGGTACACTCTGGGCCTGATACCAGCTTGTTCAGATCAAGACGTAACTTGCCCAGTCCGTATAATTTCAACCACTACCAAAAAAGATAACATTGATTGATTGAATGGATGACTTTCACAAAGTACTGATCAATGAGACTGGTTGTAGAGCTACCTCTTATTGTATCACCCCTGTGGAAAGGTCTACTCGAATAATCTTCACAACAATTTTGTCATAATTTTTTTCTGTTAATAGATGGATTGCAATACGCGTCATTGACCGCCATCTTTGATGTAAAATGATGGAAAAGTGCACGCGTGTACACGCTACGCACGACTCTCAGCCAATGATAGCTCTTCACGCGTGCACAATTCATCAAAGATGGTGGTCAATGACGCGTATTGCAATCCATCTATAACATTGAATGTGTTCAAAATTGTTGATGGACATCATGCTATCGAGAAAAAAAGTTGACTTCATATAATACAAGTTATATGGTTTTTGAGGCATTGCATGGTGAGGTTACAATGTATACTTGGTTTGCAGTAACACCATGTGTATATCTACTTTGCTGTGAAGATTTTTGTTCTTTAGAGAACTTGTCTTGCTATCTATCCGCGGAGTAGATTTTCGAAATTCGGGAGACTTCTCAGTTCTGAAAAGAACCGTCCTGCTTATTAACTACTACCTGGGCGGAAGGTAGGAAATCGGCCTGGACTACTACTTTCGTTTAGTGGATCGAGGGGACTTCTCGTTATTAACTTCACTGCCGCAAAGTTGCTTTTCAGAATCACAATGTTGGAAAAAAATTGTTCAAGAATTTCTTTCAAAGTGCTACTTTTAACCTATGCTGTTGTATCAGGTTCTGGGTCGAAAAGAATGACTCTGTTTACCACGGATTTACCTGAATGATGCGACTGCATGCTCAGCCAACAGTGCTAAAAACAAATTTCTACGCTAGCTCTGTACGCACACTAGCAAAAATTCCACGCTAACTTGTGAACACGCTTACGTTAAACGTGGATTTACTGTTAACAGAAACAAAAAGGCAGAGGAATTACAACTGCTGCCATACCTCCTTGGTCGTTTTCAGTTCTTCCCTGTCTGGTATGACTGGATGATTGATGGCTTTTCTGACACTCTTCTTCTTGTTCAGGATGTCTGGGTATTGTTTGTACACGGTCCCTGAGATTCATCAAATAGAAAGAGACAAATGTATTAAAAAGCTCCTAAAATATTGACAGCGTTTAGTTCTTTCTCTTACAGACTCCTTGCCTACATCGGCATTGATGGGTATTCAGGTTGGCTCAGTGGTTTCTTATCCTGTCTTTCATCTCGGCGGACACCGGTTCGACTCCCACCTCGGACCGGAGCCTTTGCACGTGGATTGGTTTTCAGTCCACCTGATTGCGTGGGTTTCCCCCATTAGGGGTTTTCCTCCCACATTCAAAACTGAACATATCTCCTCGTTTCCTATTGATCTGTTATTGGCACTTTCGCTGTTGAGGTGTGTAATGAAACGAATAACTAATTTCGGCTTGAACAAAGAAAAATTGACTAGAGCTGGATTTGAACCTACGACCTCTGTATTAACGTGTCGGCGCTCTATGGACTGAGCCATCTAGCCCTAATGTTGGCAGTCTCCCTATTTTGTCAATATGTTTTGTTCAAACAATAATTCTATGGAGAACTTACACAAACTAACTGTGTGAGGTGCAAATTTGTAGATAATTATCCAATTGTTGATTGAACTGTTGATTGTCGTTCACGTTATTTGGTGGAAGAGTCATTGAGCGAGACTTACCAACTTCATTCTTAAACTCGGTGTAGAAGATTTGCTTAGCTGGTTTGACCTTATGAGCACTGGTTGGTCTCTTTGGCTTCTTGTCCTTCTCTGTAGCAAGCCTATTGGAGTCTAACTCTGTGATTACATACCAATAAAATATCAATATCAATCTAATCTGTTGGTTCTTGTGCAATGACCACATATCACAAACATATCAACATTGATGGTTGCCTGTTCTGTGATCGTCTACAAAATGAGCACCAGTTGGTCTCTTCAGCTTCTTGTCCTTCTCTGTAGCAAGCCTATTGGAGTCTAACTCTATGATTACATATCAATCAAATATCAATATCAATCTAATCTGTTGGGTCGTATGCAATGATCACATATCACAAACATATCAACATTGATGGTTGTCTGTTCTGTGATCATGTACAAACATTAATCAAAAACAAAAATGTAGAAAAAGCATTGCAGATCTGCATTGTGGCTATATTATAAAAATTCAATCACACCAAAGGAGTCTTGTGCTGTGATTATATATCAATAAAATATCAATACGAACAAAGCATTGCAAGCTTGACTGCATTTTGTTCTTATCATAACTTCTGATAGAACTATTCACTCTTACTATAATACAATCTGCTTTAGACTGTGAGAGTAGAAGTGAACTACTTACTACTTGGATCTTTCTTGGCACTAGAGGGCCTACTCCGAGGGATGGGTTTGCTTTCTTCCTTGTCCTTATTCTCCGTAATTTGCTGTCAGAAAAAAAGTTATCTCATTAAAAAAATTGTTAATTAGTTCTGCTTAGCCAGATTTTATGACACTTAGTAGGCTTAAAGGTAGAGTCATAACTTGGTAAGTACTCCAAAAATTAATGACCATAAAAACTGACTCGGTGAGAAGCACTGCATCCAGTGATAGAATAAACTATTTTGAGAAAGGATTCCCTTTGAAGTAATACGGTTTGAAAAACCTTTCACCCAAAACATTTGAATCTGAGAAACAATTCATGCATGAACTGTTTCTCAGATTTCTGAGGGTTGGTGTCCCTTCGCATGTGCTGCTGCCAGAGATGCGGTTGGTACCCGCTGTCACCTCGCTAACATGGATGGATTCGACGTTCGTGCGGAAATACCGTGACAGTTTTTTCCCCCCCAGTTTTCTCAGCAAGTAGACACTGTATACAGCTGAAACTTTCACAAATGACTGTAATTGTATCTGTCTTTATAAAGTTGCCTATAAATCACCATTAATGATGACAAAAACCAATCTATGACCCTACCTTTAAGCAGCTCTATGAAATTCAGCTTTCAGTACTCACATAAAGTACTAGTTAAGTCAAAAAGTGTGTTACCAACCGGTATGAACATATTTGATAAAGTGACTCTTTGATAAAGTTGCATGGCCTAATGATTCCCCCAAAAAGAAGAAAAAAGAACAAGAAGGTTTTCTAAACAAATTTTGACACATGATGCTATTTCGAAAAAAAAAAAAAAAAAAACACTTTGTTGAGAACTAGAACATTTGAAGGAACAAAGCTACTTCAAGAGGAGTACCCACCAGGCGAGCCAGACTGAGTTCGGTGTGCTTCGGGGCAGGTAGGGCCCTCTTCTTGGCCGATGTTGGTCTCATCGGTAACATCTTAGGCTGGTCTTCTTGTTGGGTGTTCATCAATTCTGCCTGCTACAGGGATAGGAAGAAAACAAAAACAAAGGATAACGCCTGTAACTATACCTCATACATATTCATAATCTAGAGCTGTATTCTCACTGGTCCCTTCATCATCACGTGACAGATGCTATTTTTGCTGTTTACCAAGCGTGGGCCAGTATTCACGCACAGGGTGAATACGCACGCGTAGTACTACAAATGCACGTTACGAAGCAGTAGACCTTTCCATTGTTAATTAACAAACCGCACTGGTTGGCATGGACGGCCGAATGGTAGCAAAGCAATCAATCGTGTTAATAGATGTTGTGACCAAGTTCTAAATTTCTGGAAACTTTCAGTTAAAAAGAAAACATCCCATGATTTGTTGCCTTGTTTTCAACAAATTCAACGGTATTTTTGAATATTTGTGTAACATTGTTACAAACTGTAGCTACCTGCTTTTGCTTTGCATTTATGGCTTCCCATAGTTTTCCAACCTTGGTTGACAAAATTTCAGGCTGTGACATTGGAATGGAAAGGTCTACAGAGGAACTGTCGTATGGGTTTAGTAATTAAACATGCGCGACCCTCTCCCTAGCTAGCTGCATACACATGAAAAGATGGCGGCACACGTAAATGTCAATCCAAATTTTCCTGAGCTCATTGATGCCGAACTAGAGAATTATGAGGCATAGTAAAAAAAATTAAAAATGTTTTGTTTTCAGGTAGACAGTCAATATTAGCTCCCCTTGGTATTGGAAGCTGGCAAACTGGTTTATCAACTTCCAATAACTCAATAACTGTCCACTCTCTAACCATGTTATATCTGCATACTGTTATTAAAGATATTATTGTAAGGGGATATTACTTATTAGTGTTCTGTTCCCAGACTATCTCCCTCAAAAAATATAGGAATTCAAAAATAGGAGTTAATAAAAATTTTTAAAGCTTTTGAAATCATGTCTCCATCCAAAAAATGTTTTATTTTATAAAAAAGCTGGGTAGAACTTTGATTGGTTAAAACATTGTTCTAATAAAAGTAAACAGAAAATAAAGACAAAAGTTTAAGAAGTACTTACATATTTGGGGGACCTCTTCTTTACTGAGTCAACTAACAATGCACACTGTCAATGGAATAAAAAAATACTTTACTTAGTGTTGACACCACAATTTTCAAACCATTCTGATTGAGAAAGCTCGATAAAACTCCTCAATTCTTGGCGATTTGAAATTCTTAGTGCATAAGCAAAACCCTCCATTCTTGTCTTTGTGGAGTGAACAAATTGTGACTCATTTCTGTGAGTTTGTTTCATGTTTATTTGGCAGAAACTCAAAGTCTGTGAGTGAGTCCGAGGAAACTTGAACATCTAATGTTATAGAGTATCGGGATTTGCTACTCAAAGTCTGAGCAGAGACATCTGCTACTCACTTTTACAAGTATTTTAGAAAAAATTTACAACTTCTCTATGTGACCATGAGTTATTGGAAAATTCGCTACTCACCTTCCTGGTGAACTACCTCACAACTATATTACTCATCATTGTATTAATACTGCTACTCACTTCAAAATAATGCAAACATTAAGCTACTCACCTTCTGTGAGTAATTGACAGCTTTATCCATCTCACTGAGTATCGCCTTAATATCGTCACTCTCGATGATCCCCGTCTCACGGAACCAATGAAACCGCCCGCTGGTCACATGAGCGAGCGTCCTGAGACACTCGGCCATCTGCGTGATGTTTGCGTAGCGCCCCGGGATGGCGCCGTTGCTGTCGTAGTCGTCTACATTGAAGAGGATAGAGTGGAGCCGTGTGGACTGGCCGACTGTGGCCTCCTCCATGAAGGAGCAGATGACCTCTGGCAGCTGGTCTGGGATTCCGCTGGTGAAGAGGTACACGCCATCAACAGCTGAGCAAAATAGATTTAGTAAATACAAATGTAATCATACCTCATATAAAACAAACCATTATTTGCACAAACCATTTAAATAAGAAGAAAATCTGTCCCTTGATAACTGTCAAAGACCAGTATCCGCACATTTTGTTACCAATAAAGTAACAAGCCTGTGAAAGTTTAAGCTCACTCAGTAATCGGAGTCACCAGAAAATAGTTAAAACAAAACAAAACTTATAAGTTTTCACTGTTTTTAAACATTGGGTTTTGGACTAGTGAGATCAAAACTAATTGTTTTACTCTTTCTCAAAAACGTAAGCATTTTAAGCAAAACTATTTCAAGGGAAGTTTTCTACCATGACCATCTTTATACCATGTAAGTCGTGGGCAGGTATACCAAGTAAGTAACAGGTGGTAGAAAATTGGCCGGGACTACTACTATCGCTTGGTGGATCGAGGGGACTTCTCGTTATTAGCTTCACTGCCGCGGAGTAAGCTCTTAATTGGTCTCAACGTTTCGACTAGCCTGCTCTACTCATCGTCAGGAGACTAGATGGATTGCCTAAAAGAAACAAACTTTCTGTCAAGGAGACTCTCCTCTAGCTTGCACACACACAAATACTAAGATAAAACAAATGTATTTGTACATCTACAACATATACGCTGTTTGGACAGTCTCAAAACTTTTAAAGACAGCTGGACATCTTGTAAAAGTGTTGTTAAGATCGAGAGAAATGACAAGTTCCCCCTTGTTGACTCACATGTATTACGCTTCTGATCTTCTTCATTCTCCAGGGCTAGTCTTAGAGCCGACAGGAAGTTACGACTCCCACTGCACTCCAGGCCCAGAACCCACCTGAAAAAAACACAAAACATTTTAAGTTAAATTAACCAAAAAAAAAGAGAAGCGATAGTTTTTTTGGATCATGACAATTTGTTCTTGAAAGTTCTATGAGCTCTACAGTGATTGATAACTCTTTCATTAACAATAGATTGTGCAAGTCTCATATCTGTTTAATAGATGTTAAATTTACAGCGGGGATAAAGAATATTATTTTTTTTTAAATGCCTGTGGATTTTTATCACAGAACTCGGGAAAGTACTGAGTATACAGTGCTTCACACACATCGGTGAAAGGGTAAAACCAAAAACTATTCTCATATCTGTGTTCAACCCTTAGGTCCCCTGTAAAAGAGCACAATTTTGGTTTCCTAAACTTACCACTTCCTTTTGGGATTAAAAATCCCTCTCCCATTACCCGCGCTGATTTATTTTTTTACATGCCTTATTGTTCCCTTCTCGATAATTTGTGATGTTATGGTCATAGGCCCATTTGGATGAATTTTTTTTTTTACACGCCTTATTGTTCCCTTCTCGATAATTTGTGATGTTATGGTCATAGGCCCATTTGGATATACTTTTTTATTTATTTATTTTTTAAAATTTTATTAATCTCATCTATTGTTTTGTAATCTATTTTTATGTTACTCTGGTTGTATTTTAAAAGCAATTCAGCCTTTGGCTGCGATGTTTTAATGTTTTGAATAAACCAATAATAATAATAATAATAATAATAATAGCTACTCACTTCCATGCCATTTGTATATTCTCCTCGGTTGGCTCTTGCATAAACGGCCTCCAAGCACGAGCAGAGCTGCCAAAACTGGGCATTCAAACAAACAAAATATATGTCCAAATGTTCAAGGTGCAATCCTGCTCAAACGTGTGACGTCATTCCTCTGTAAGCCACGCCCACTTCACACAATTTGGCTCCACTGATTACCAGAAGCTCATAGGTATTGCATTGAACTAGTTTTTACTATGATTATCTATGCAAGAAAAGTTTAATAAGGCCAAATAAAAAAAAAACATGTTTAGGCCCCCCGCATCCTTTTTAGAGGCCACCTACTTTTTGTTTTTTTTAGCAAAAGTTTTAACAATCTCTGAGGAAAAAAATAAATTTTAAAATAAATAAGATCGTATTTTTAGACTTAAACACACCCAAAAACAGAGGCCCTCCTTCCTTTCGTCAAAAAAGGCAGGACACTAAACATGTTAAAAAAATTATTTTGCCTAATTGGACTTGACTTTTACATGTTGTTCAAAGACCAAGGGTCTTCACAGAACTAAAAGTGTTTGTCATATGAAATGCTTTTGAACAATGAAATGGGTGATTTCTTGTAAAATTACACTCAAATGTAGGCCAGCTTTGGAGCCAGAAGTAGTGAAAACTTTGGGTATGCAGCAGATACGGACTTAGATTCACAGGCTCTTTGTCGAACAGTTGTTGTTGCAAGCATTGTAAGTAGCAATCATTTCATTGGTCAATAAACCACAAATCAAGGTATAGGTGGATTCTTACCCAATCAGATTGAAGGACTCTTTGTTGAGTAGTTGTTGTTGCAGTAGTAGTCTGATGGAATGCTGGATGTGTACTAAATAGTTGACGTTACTCAATGAAAGATCAATCAGTATCACTACCCTGTATAAACACAAGACAAATTTCTCAAAGTTTTAAAAAGCAGGTATTTTCTGCCATAAAATGAGAGTTAAAGCACATGAAAAACATTCTTTGAAGGAACATGATCAGGTTCCCGACAGTTCTCCCTCCTACTCACCTTTTTCAGTCAGGGTACCAAACAGCCTCCTGCTCTCCTTTGACAGCCAGTCTACCCTGCGTTCGTACAGCTTGACCGTGCCCCCAGCTGTTTCTGGTAGTCAAAGAGTAATGCTGGATCCACGTGGATGTTCTTGATCGTACCGTCGTGCCACTCGAACTGGGTCATCGCTTTCTAAAGATTGAAGCAAAAACATTTCACTTAAGAAATGACCTCAGTCAAAAACAACAAACAAAATTTAATAAATGTCATCTGCAGAGGTTTCTATGTATATGGTTTTTTTGAGGCATTGCATGGTGAGGTATCAATGTATATACGGTTTGCGTTAACACCATGTGTATATCCACTTTGCTGTGTAGATTTTGTTCTTTAGAGAACTTGTCTTGCTTTTTGTTCTACTACCGCAGAGTAGATTTTCAGTATTCGGGAAACTTCTCAGTTCTGTAAAGAACTGTCCTAGCAAGGGATTCACATAGGTTTCTATGTAGTACCATAAAAATTCATTTAAATAGTTAAATGAATGTTCACTGTACTACATCGACAACTCATGATCGTTGCCCCCCCCCCTCCCAATCCACTCCAAATTAGTACAGAGCCTTCACCCTGACGTCACATTTCTACAGCAACGGGGGAGGTCTGCCATGCTGTATTACTACCCACATATAGGATATGGGCACATAGTGCCGTCCAGCGTTGTGTTTCGTCGCACATGTTCGCGCAGTTCTAGTTAACGTGTGTGCATTGTGTAAGTACTCCAGCATGGCGAGGGTTAAATAGCGACATCATCCGAGAAGAGTCTATACTCCAGCTTTTTAATCTCTTCAATCCCTGGCTGGCTCTTTCTGTACTACCGGGAAAGATATTCAAAACTGTGTCTAGAGTCACATGGCAATACATGAGCCGATGCAGCTTGACAGTTGTTGACAGTTGTTGGCAGTTAATTTTTATCTAATCTAAAACCCTCTGGGCTACCTAGAACAATTTGGCAGCTGTTGATGGTTGTTTCTTACCTCGTGTGTCTGAGAGCGAACAGATTTCCTGATGACTGGAATGAACTCCTCGATCTGATTGAAGGCATTGGGAGCCAGACTTGGTACAGGGAGAGTCTCTTTCCTGGAACAACAACAACAAAAAGCAGGAGAAAACACATTTATTTAATTTAAGAGTGGCCGAATGGTAAGAGTGCCTTACTCAAGCTGTGTGTTTCTGATCAGCAGAGTGTGGGTTCGAGTCCCGGTTGTGACACTTAAGTCCTTAATCAAGACACTTAACCATTATTGCTGCACCCTTTAGATGGGACGTAAAGCTGTAGGTCCCGTGTGTTGTGTAATGCACGTAAAAGAACCCAGTGCACTTATCGTAAAGAGAAGGGGATCGCCCCCGTGTTCCGGTTTGATTGGCAGCATATTGCACCACCACAGCACTGTGTAAACATTACCTGGTGCTATGTAAAGGAAAAAGGTTCATACTTCAAAACGTAGCTCCCCACTATGGCAGAAAAAATTATATAATAATGTTGGAGTGCCAATGAGCGTCACTGAGTGACGGATTTGAGCGCTATATAAGACGCCACTATTATTATTATTATGATGCAAAAAATCAGAGGCCCCATTTGATGGTGCTGCTTACCGCAGCATTTCACGCTTACTGTCATCATTCTCTGCTTACATGGTTAGTGTCAAACACCTATGCTAGCTGTGTAAGCAAAACATGCTAAGCAAGGAGAATGCTTTTGAGCAGGGCCATGAACAAAATGACACGAGATCAACATTGATTATCAACTATGTATAAGACTGGTATGTTTTTAAAATCAATTTGACATTGCTTATAGCAAGCAGTGTAATTAGGATTTCTGCCTTAAGTCCGCTTGTCACAACTCTGTATTGGTAGCGAATGCTTCGCAACAGTTGTCACACTTCAACTTGAGCAAATTGTTTGTTGCAAATTTGTGAAGTATGAGCTAGGTTTTATACACAGTCCTCCTTCATCGGGACAATACCTATAGAGTGCTGCACAACGCGCCGCCACTGCTGGGCTTTGTACACAAAGACATGGACAAATCTGTTGTCTTTTTAACTTTTTATGCCAATTAAGTGTCTTCCGTAATGATTTTAACAATTTCCCTGACAAGACAGCAAGACATAATGATGTGGACCATACTTATTAAATATTTGCAACTAAACATAAAGCAAATACTGACAATTTTTTGGCTTGAATTTAGAGAGTCCATAATTGAACTAAGCAGGATACCTTTGAGTCCGTTCTGTTGCAGCCATTCTTCAGATGTCTTGGTAGGAACGAGGACTCCTCTATCTCTACAGGAGTGGTGTGGTTTGGAGGTCTGGGCAGAAACCTTGACTGGGGTAGCTTCTGTACCTCCAGGGAAATCTAGGGTTAAGAGATGGAAAATTAAGTCGTCCAAAAACAGTTAAAAAACAACTCAATATGAAATAAAGAGAAAATAGCAAGAGTCACTGAAAATTGGTAAATTCGCTTATTTTGGATGAGAAATAATCCACCTTAAAATCCTCAGTTAAGTGTAGCCGTTACCTTGAAGTGGCCGTCCGGCCTTGTGAGTTAGGCGATTTTTCATTAAAAAAAATAAATAAATAAAAGAAAGATGGCCGACTTTACCGCTGTGTGACCTCAAATGGGAACTATAAACTATACTATCATTTTTTTCAGAATATTTGTTCTTTACTAGGACTTAAAAAGGATTAACATGATGAAGAAATGAAAAGATGATTGAAGTTAAGTATTTAAAGTTTGTCTTGATTGGCACTGCTCAAGACAACTTTAAAATGTTTGGGTTTTTTAATCGCAAAAAAAACACACATTCAAATTACTGCAGAGATAAGTACAATATGCAAATAAACAACAACAGCAAAACTCAATTAAGTTCAGTTACATTTGTGACTCAACGACACCTTACCTCATTCAAGATGCTAACGAGGGCATCTCCCATCATGCCTTGCCTCATTTCCTGTATCTTATTGATGACATCTTGCGCTATTCGAATCTCCCGCAGTAGCATGGTGATGTCTGTACCAGTGTAAACTTGCTCCTATGTAGAGAAACAAAACCCGTTAAACTGTAAAAAATTCTAAAAGCCAACTTCAGATAGCTTCAATGTTAACAATGATTGTTTTTTTTCTAAATAAAACTGAGAATAATTTCTCAAACTCAACTTGGAATCAACTGGAGTTCATGCTTGAAATCTCCCTTTTCCTGGGTTTTATTGTGTAATCTTGGATTCCAAACCTTCGTCCTTTGTTGTATAAACTATGATAACGTCACTTGATGTGAGATCGAAAGGCTGCCAACATTAAAAAAAATTGTACTGAGCATATGGGAAGCAAGTCCAAGATTCCAGCATACCATGGTTGATTATTGGCTGTGGCTTGTTCAGGCCTATTCACAGCAAGACGTTCATTTATCTCTCAAAAGAGATTGAACAATCCTGGTGCATTTTATGAGAACAGTTGGTGTCTTTACTTTATTTGGTCGGGGTTCATTGTGACAACGATATAAAGTAAAAATAATTTACTTTGGAAGTTCCAAAAAAGTTTTAAAAAATAGTACTGGGCGGAGTACTTTTCTATACCGACGTGAAGTGGATAAACAGCCAATGAGGCTTGACTTTTAACTTTTACCAACATATATGAGCTAATGTCTGCAGCAAGATCAGGGCTGTATATGAGGGCACAAGTTTAAAGTATTCAAAGCAGAAAACAAAAAACATGATAAAAATATTTAAATATACATATTTTACGTTGTCCAGATTCTGACCTCTGCATCGTGAACCAAATGCAGTATTATACCATCACCGTGGGAAACCTCAAATTTGTCATAGAAACAAAATCTTAGAAAACGGCGGAAAGACTCTGCAAGAGTCGAAACGTCAGGCCATTTTTTTTGCAATTTGTTTGCATTTATACCATAGGTCCTTTTGATTAATGAGAAGTTGGCAACACTTAATTCTATTTTCTCAAAATGGCAAATTCTATAAATAATTCAATTTCCATATCAATATCCAATCACAGTGGTTTATTTGGAGATATGTATAGTTGAGTGAATTATGAAACATCACCTCACATAAAATCACGATAATTTTGTAATATGTCACTATTTCTTAGAGATCCTACCTCAGCTCCCGATGAATAGACGTGATACCTTCCTCCAGAGATGTCAGCTAGTTTGCGTAGTGTTAACTAAAGAAGAGAAAATTCAGACTGTTATTTACAGCAGCATTTCAAGCAATATCAATCAGAACTGTGCTTAAAGAGGCCTCAAAGGTCAAACTCAGTTTTGTGATCCGTTCAAATTTCATTTTACACTGTTTTATGGTGAGGTTAGAGACTTATTCCCGACTTACATAAGGACTCTATTTATTGAAAAATTGGCGCATTTGACCTTGAAGCCCCCCTCTTTAAGTTTTTTGAGTCAAATCTTAAGTCCTTGGGTTAGGCCATGTCCAAATTAGTGGCTGCAGCTGTGACATGACCCCCACATGAACAACCATTGAAGCATCAGATGCCCATAGCAACATCCTTAGCAACAGCCACAGCTGCCAATTTAGACATAGCCTCAGCCTCTAGTCCTTCATTTTTTTGGCTACTTTTTGTTACTGTAGCCTCAAGTCAAGTCTCAAGATGCATTGTTCCATATCAATCTAATAATAATAATCATAACAATAATAACAATACAAGGCATTTATATGGCACTCTACAAAGAACACAGCGCCTCACAATCAACAAATTCTGAAAAATTGGCAAGTCTGGTGTAGAAATGTTTCACAAGAAACAAATCAGCTTGTTCTTTCATAACTTACAAACAAATATGACAATATGTAGAGATTCAACTAAAGGTAATTTTGGATTACCTTTTCGGCTAATGACACTAAAGCCTGGTTCATACTTCCTGCAAATGCGAATGCGAATCGAATTTTGACGTCACAGCTGTGTTTTCGCTGCGAATGTTTCGCAGGAATAAAGCACAGCTCAGCTGTTGCGAAATTGTTCGTTGCGAATTTGTGACGTCAAAATTCGCTTCGCATATGCAAGAAGTATGAACCGGGCTTAAAGATACAGAAATGGGATTTTGACCTGCTCCAAATCTCGATGCCCATAAAATGGTTCAAAGCTAAGCTTTTTAAATCTTCTAATGGGAGTACCCTTTTCTCAGGAAAAAGGTGGCATTGTCCGAATAAAACATTCAAGACCTGAGTGGTTGTTCAAATATTTCAAGGATTCTTAGTTCTCAATTTATGGCGAAACATTGAAAGGACAAAACTACAATTGCAAATACATGTAAAAAGACAATTGTCATAATTAGTTGCAAGCAGTGAGCTCATTGGATTAGGCAGAGCATTAAAGGCAGTGGATACTTCTGGTAATTACTCAAGAAATACATCACCATAAAAACTGACTTGGTAAGGAGCACCTGAGAGCTGCTGATAGTACAAAAAAACATTCTGAGAAAGGTTTCAGGCATGAAGCCTTTCTCAGGCTTTTGAAAGCACAATTCTATGCAACAAGCGCGTTTTTCTTTCGTTTATTGTATTACAACTTCGATGACCAATTGAGCAAAAATTTTCACAGGTTTGTTATTTTATGCATATGTTGGGATGACACCAAGTGAGGATACTAGTCTTTGACAATTACCAAAAGTATATCCTGCTTTTAAGAAACCATATGATGAAATATTCTACAATTCATAATTGAAAATTACAGAAATAATAGTATGAGGAAATGTGAAATATGAAACAATAAATTAATATATGGATGAATGTGTTGCTTATGCACTAAAATTAAAAAGCAGGCAATAACGAGACTAACAAAGATGCACTAATTAAAGACATTTCCCATAATCACATACCATACCATAACAAAAAATCCAATGTCAACTTCATAAAGCTGCTCACAAAAGGTGCATTGCTAAGTCATCAAAATGACACTGTTAGCAGAAACAGGCTACCAGCCAAATACACTATGCTACACAAATGGTTTGTGGCTGGTTCCCTGTAAATGTTTGCTTAGTGGAAAACTTGCCTAGCAATATTTTCTGCTGAACAGAAACATGAAACAGAGACTTCGCGTTTTAAAGGTAGGGTCATACTTTGGTTAAATGACCCCCCAAAAAAATTGTGTAAAATTCTATCTGAAAAGCCTATTTACAAAGATGGTAATGGCAGTAAGCATCCTGCAAAATTTATTGGTCTGAAGTGTCCCCGATGATTGGAAATGCCCCCAAATTAGAATCTCCAAGGATTGCCTGTAGGTGACTTTTTGAAATTTACATGGTGTCTGTTTGAATGCTGCCCTCAGAGAGACGCGGTTGGTACCCGCTATGAATGAGGGGGTGCTATTCAATTAAAACAACAAAAATACAGCATTTTTTTTTGCTGTTTTCTCAACAAGTAGACACTGTATTCAACTGAAACTTTCACAGGTGATTTTGATTGTATCTTTCAAGATAATTTTGCCTACAAATCAGCATTACAATGACAACAACCAAACAAGGAAGGTGGTAGCACTTACAGACTAACTAATTACATTAAAAAAACTGCATGAGCTTTCGTAGCAAAAACTACTTCATCAGATGCCAAGTAGCTGTTGCTACAAAAGCTCATGCAGTTTTTTTATGTAATTAGTTAGTCTTTAAGTGCTACCACTACCTTCTTTGTTTTATCTATCAGTCTTACACAGCTATTTTTTAGCAAAAACTAATAGATGACTCTACCTTTAAGTGAGATAACAACATAGAGCCTAGCATTTTGCATTTGAAGCTCTACAATGCCCCAACTGAGACCAAAAGAAGTGTTTTAACATTATTTAGCATTCCCATCAGTTGACCTCAGTTCTGGCAGCAAATGCAATGAATCAAGATGGAGCAGCTTGCGTGCATATGGAAATTGTCTTTACAAAAATAAAGTGTACCTTAGGATTGGTTTTCTTTTTCTGCGGCAAAATTTCAAAATAGATTCACACCATGTTAGCCAGAGCAAAGTAGAAACAAACAGAATACGGAGATCAGTGAAGTACGTAGAGTAATATGCAAGACCTAGGGGCATAAAAAACCATGCGGCACGGCCCGCCGTCACGCATTTCTACCCAATGAGACAATGGTGCTGACTCATCACTATATTATTCGGTTTGTTTCCCTTACACCGATGTGCATTAAGCAATACTTTCCCCCCGGGTTCTGTGAAAGAAAAATCATGCTGCTAAAATAAAGAATTCGAACTGCCTCTAGCCACTGGGCAAGCTCGGTGGGGTAGTGGTTAGTCATCTGCTCTGGAATGGCAAAGGTCGTTGGTTCGAATCCCAACCGAGTGATATGCCCGTAGATTTTTTTCTCACAGAGCTCGGGAAAGCACTGAGTATACAAGGGCTTAATACACATCGGCGTGAGGGCTAAAACCGAATAATATATTTTATCCCTGATGTAAAATTAAAATTTATTATGATTTTTCAGTTTACACAGCAAAATTTTCCACGTGGACAGTTAGGAAATTAATCTACAGGGATTTGTGCCCATGGTGGGTCAGCGGAGCTACGCGTGCGACAGAGCTCCCTCTAGCTCTTATATACAACTCTATGGTAAAATATCAACTGTACTTACAATAATTATTTCATTGAAAGTCCATGGTTTACAACAGACTAGATTTTTTATTTGAAAATATAATTCCTTGAAATTGTTGACACACAGAAAAGGGGGATGGGGCTGGGTATGAATATGGAATGTGTGGTGTCTTGTGGGGGGGGGGGGTCCTATGTATATGGAGAATAGAACCAGTGCAAATCACACACGCACTCCAATATGAAACTTCAGAGAATAGCAGGACACTTCAATTTCACACAGAAAACATGAGAGTTTTCCCACACACTGTCCAGGCATTGGGAGTCTGGTGACAGGCTGGATTTGATATCGAGTTAAATTCCACTTACATTGGTGAGGTGATTGTTACAGTCGAAAGCTACACAGTGCAGCGGGACTTGCCGACCAACGATGACTTGTTCCATGTACTCAGTGAGGGCCTCAGCGCTCTGGTCAGGGCTTCAAAACGACAAAACACAACAATGTTCTTACAAATTTGTTTAAATAGATATAACAACTACCTCGGGACAAAAACATTTATTTGGTTTTATTCTTACAGGATGTGAGACAAGCATTGTATACTCAGTCCTTTTCCTATTCCTGCAGAATCAAATCCACAGGCACACTACTCAGGGCCTTGAAGGCAAAGTATACCTTTGGTTTTTGGAACCCTTTGATTGTTTTAATCCTATATAAATGTAGACATGTGCAATAAAACCAACCTGTGAAAATTTCATTTCAAAAGGTGGTAGCGTTTTTGAGATATCGCCGAATATCTAGAGCGGTTATGTCCACACAGGAATAAATAATGGGAATACACAATCTGAGAAACAGAAATGTTTCTCAGATTGAAATGTTTTTGAATCCCTCTCTCTAAAACAACATTCTTCATTTGAAGGTAATCGTTTCTCAACATGTCATACATTATCAACCGCTGCAGTGCTTCTAAGTAAGTTTTTATGGTCATTAATTTGTGGAGTAATTACCAAAGGCATACCCTCCATTTATGCACAAAAAGGAGCCAAGTACAGCAAAATTATTCAAACCAGAATAAGGTTACTGCGACAAGGAACATGACCAAGATAGTGGCGGCATGATGATGGTCTATGGACCATTATCCTCAATGAGAGGCTGCAAGGTTTTAGCCAGGATGTGGTAAATTTGCTGGAAATTTAAAAACTAGGTGTCACAATTGTTCACTTACCATACATTTACATGTAGATGACAGATAAAACAGGGTGTCCAAATTTAAAACAGGGTGTCCAAATGACACCCAGACACCCCTCTGGCTAACACTATGCCTATCTGAATTGGTGGCTACAGCTACGGCTACAACTGTTACTAAGGGTGTTGCTAAGGACATTCCTAAAGACATCCTATACTTCACCACACGTTGATGTGGCAATCCAGCAGTAGCCGTAGCCGGCCGATTCAGGACACGGCCAGAGTCTCTGATGACACACTTACCAGCTGCCCATAACCACGACGATGGAATCCACATCCTTGACTTTAAGAACCCTCTTGATGGCGGCGAGGAGATTGCATCCTCCCATCCCAGAGAGACTGTTGACCCAGTAGCGAGCTTCATCAAGACTGCACAAAACGAAAACAGGTACAGAGTTAAGATTACTCAGCTTTTTCAAAGAACATCTCTACCAATCGGAGACATTCCTCCAGAGAAGTCCTATGGTCTCAAAAGATATCAAAAGTCATAGCATGGTTTAATAGCTTAGGGCCAATTTCATAGAGCTGCTTAACGTTAAACAAATTTGCTTACGTTCGCAGACAAATTTGCGTAAGTACAAGAGTGTGTCACAGAACAGCAAGAAAATTAGGCAGCAAGCGTGTGCTTTTTACATCATTTATTTGCTTACAGTAAGTGTCGGAAGGTTGGCATGCCTTCTCCTGTGCTTATGGTTAGCATGCTATGAAATGGAAAGCAGTAAGCACAGAGTCAACTGTTAAGCAGCTCTATGAATTTTGGTTGCCATTGCCCTCTCGTTCTTAAATTTAACAACTTACCTAGTCATCTATTGCCATGTAAAACTATTTAAGCTGTAAATTGAAAGCTCTATTTTTTGGGTTTATTGCAATTTTTTCAAATTCTTCTTAAACTGCAATCCTTTTAACCACTTTGTGACATGGCCGAGCGGTGAACAGCACCGAACTCAAGCTCTGGTGTTTCTGATCAGCAGCATGTGGGTTCGAGTTCCGGTCGTGGCACTTGTGTCCTTGAGCAAAATACTGTACCATAACTGCTTTGTCCTTCGGATGGGACATAAAGAATTGGTAGTGCACATAACAGAACCCATAACACTTTATCATGGAGGGGTTTACCCCGGTGTTTCTGATTCACAGCAAGCGCCCTTGTTTACAGGTTTCCTCAGGCTTGCAAGCTACAGTGATTAATTCACTTATGAGGCATCCTTGGTTCCATTACCAGAAACACCAATAATAATAACAATGCTGAAAGACAAGTATACATGGAACATATTGAAGCTCACAGGTATGGAGACAATCCTGAGAGTTTCGTACTTACATTCTGATGTTAGTGTATCTAGATGTGTGCCACAAGGAGTCCGTGTCTGTACCAAAGGACATGAAATACAGCATCTCTCTGTTGTGCAGTTGCTCGTCAATCAATGTCTAAAAGGGAAAGATTTAAAAGGTAGGGTTATAGATCGATTTTTGTCAACGTAATGCTGATTTATTGACAAAATTATAAAGAAAGAGACAATAAAAGTCACAATGTGAAAGTTTCAGCTGAATACAGTATCTACTTGTTGAGAAAACAGCAAAAAACTGCCACAGTGTTTTCAAAAGAACGTTGAATCCATCCACATTTAGCGAGGTGACAGCGGGTACCAACCGCATCTCTGGCTGCAGCATTCGCAAACGAACATCAAGCCTCAGAAATCTGAAAACGATTCATGCATGAATCGTTTCTCAGATTCAAATGTTTTGATTGATTTCTAATCAACGGGGGCATTTCAGATTAAATAATTTCACAGGATGCTTACTACCATTACCATCTTTATAACAAGTAAGCTTTTGAAAAGAAATTACACAACTTGTTCAGGGTCATTCCCAAAGTATGACCCCCTTCTTCAATACAAAGAATATATATGCACACTCCAGCGCACATTATCCAGCCAGCAGCCAACTCCAACGCTTCACCGATCGACAACACCGAGCACAAAATGCTTACCATTAGCGAGTCTCTAAAATGACTGACACGTCCAAAGCCACAGTTGGAGTCTGAGCTGTCCACAACAATGGCCACCCTGTTCCCTTTTATCATTCCAAACGTCTTCCTACTTCCTTTCAACAACCATCGGATGCGATTGTGGTACATTTCAATGCTCCTACAAAGGATTTAAAGAGGTATCACAAATTCATGCTATCAGACGATACAATGCGTATGACATGTTTTTTTGTCAGGTGGTCTAGTGCACCACCAGACTCAAGTTCAAATTGTGTCATGGCCGAGCAGATAAGAGCAACGGACTTAGGCTTCGGTGTTTCTGATCAGCAGAGTGTGGGTTCAAGTCCCGGTCGTGACACTTGTGTCCTTCAGCAAGACACTTTAAACCATTATTGCTGTGTCCTTTGGATGGGACGTAAAGCCGCTGGTCCCGTGTGTTGTGAAATGCACGTAAAAGAACCCAGTGCACGTAAAGAGAAGGGGTTTGCCTCGGTGTTCCTGGTTTGATCGGCAGCATATTGCGCCAAAGCACCTTGCTTGGTACTAAGGAAAAAGGTCTCATACTTCAAAATGTAGCTCCGCATACCTTGCAGGAACAAATACTGAGTGCTTTAAGACACCCACCGGGTGTGATAAAGCGCTATATAGGAAACTATGTATAATTATTATTAAGTTGTGATGTTCTGATCAGCAGAGTGTGGGTTCGAGTCCTGGTCTTGACACAAGGGGTTTGCCCTCCTCACCATGTAAACCCTTACAAAGTGGTATAACAAAGGTCTCGCAATTCAAACATGGCATACCTGTACCAGCGCTTTGAATTTGGTGGCAAACAAACAATATAAATGACTGATATTATAATGATAATATGAAGACAAAAAAATATAGAAATTTCAAATCAAGGCCACATCAAAGTCTACACTTAACTGATTAGGGCTGTTGACCCAAATCAACTGTCACCAGGGGCACATTGCCACCTACTCCTGGGGCTGAAACAGGGTTACCCCCCTTCACAGTCCGTAAGGATGTAGGCATGGGTATCACCCACTAGGAGCCTGGCTGGTAGAGCAGAATGCACTACCTTCCCAACTTTTTACGAAGCAATTATGGCTAAGTGCCTTACTCAAGGGCACAAGTGTCACGACCGGGATTCGAACCCACACTGTACTGCCGACAACACCAGAACTTGGGTCCAGTGAACAAGACCACTCAGCCACGACACAGCTGTTCTAATGATAAGCAATTACTATTTATTTAGCCCTGCAGCACCAAAGCCTACAAAGTCAGACAACTTCCTAAGTAAAATTTAAGAGGCTTTGAAGACAGTTAGGGTTACAAATGTGTACTTACTCATAAAGTTTGTATTCAAACTCATTGACGACGCTAGCCTCAAACTTCAGCTCTTTGGGTGAGCTACCCGATTTCTGCATATTATTCTTAGGCCTGGGTGAGAAAAGACGCAATTGAGATAAGTACTTTGAATTTCTACAGTTATTTTTTTTAAAACACTCCATCATTAGATTATATCCATCGGCAAAATGTAATCAATCTCATTCAAATAACTTTGATATTTTCTGATGCATGTTGTAGGAATTATCACAGTTTCATCTTGACAAAATGGCTTGTAAGAAAAAGAATAATCACTTTTAGAGACATGGTTGAAATCTCGAAGAGCTTACAGAACAAGTCTAGCGAATTCTGCTGTTTAACGAAATTAAGTGCAGATGTGGTCACAAATTTACAGACACCGAGTGCTATTCTGGCTGGTAACCTGTTTGCCTGAGCTTAGCCAATTTTTGGGCTTAGCAAATTGTTGGGCTAAGCAAATTGTTGGGCTTACCACTAGTAGGTCTAAAACATTGGGCTTATTACCTCTGTAATTGAGCCCCGGATCTGTAAAAGGGACACAGATCTGTAACTGAGCCCAGACCTGTAAATGAGCCAAAGATCTGTGATTGGGCAAAAGATCTGTAATTGGGCCTATATCTGTAATTAGTCCCAGATCTGTAAATGGTCCCAAGTTATGATCAATCATCAAATAACACAAATAAAAGGGCGTTTAACCTACCTGACAATCTGTCCTTTACTGAGTAGATCTTTAAGAGTTAGGTTGAAATGCTCAATGCTGTGATTTTTCAGCCAATCAGTGGAAGTCTGTCCCTCGTTAAACATGGCTGCCATGTCTCGAGCTCTCTGAGTGTCAGAAACAAAACATGGAATTGACAATTATAAAATCCTGCTGTAGACTTGGAAAACACTTTGTTGCACAGTAACACACTTGAAATCTGACTCCCATCCTTAAGAAGCACAACCAAGACTGGTTAGTGCTGACGTCAGGTGAATTGGATTAATATCTAGGTCTGGCTTCTAAGCTTACGTCATCTGGTTACTTTACTTTTTATAATCGTACTTAAATGTATTATACAGGCAAGATTGGTGAGGATAAAAATATCATTGCCTTACTTGCCCAATCTAGCTCTTTGGTCACTTTCCTAGAAAGGAAAATTAACTGATTATGAAGATCGTACTAAAACTATTTTTCTGAAAATATTTCCCTCTGAAATGAAGTCATATTCAAGAAACTGTGTCTGAAAACCTAAAGAAAAAACTTCAGCTGATTTCGGTTGTTACAACCAAAATTAAGGACAATGTGATTACAAGCTTAAAATTATGCATGCTTTTTTACTATTTTCTTCTGACTCACAAAACGGATTAAACCCAAATTGTTTACAGGTTAGTTATTTTATGTACATGTATACATGGTTGATCACACAAAATATGAACACTGTCTGTGACTATTTTGTCAGCTCTACCAACCCTCCTACTGTCAGTGACTCTTGGCAACATTTTCCAGTGAGTTGACCAACCATTTGAAACCATTTGACTGCCAAGGTTGTGTACGGTGGCACAAGTGTGCACAGAACTAACTGTGTACTGTGTACATGCATTCCCTCATGGTATCACATTTCAGGCTGGCATAGTTTATCTATCATTCAAAACCACTTGAATGGTATTGAATGGTCAGACAGCAAGAGGGTTAATCAGCGTGTAGATTCTGCCGTGTCCTGAAGACTATAAAAACCTGCTGGTTAAAGCATCAACTTGACCAGCTTCCCTCTTTTTGGTCACTTTCCTAAAAGGTAAATTAAAGCTTACCACTTTGTCATAGGTCTGATTGATATGCGTCACAGTCATATCAGGGGTAGGCATGGCTCCTCTGACAGACGGCTGAACCCATGGCGGTCTCTCATTGAGATTACTCTGTGACTGGGTGACCTTCGCCCTCCGACCTCCTCGCTTCGTGGAACGGCTCTGGGTGAGAAATGTCTGCTTTGAAGACTTTGGTCTCCTGGTTGAGAAAAAACAAGACCTTATTTGTTACCGTAGTGCAATATCAATAGACCCTCCTTGTACACATCGCCACCGCTGAGGTCAAAGAATGGAAACATATACATGCTTTAGCGCGACAAACAACTATCCGCCAATAAGAGGTCTTCCTTTTACCTCAGTGAGGGCGCTGTTTGAGCTTGTGACAGCGTATGCAAAGGGAGTCTATTTAGATTGAAGCTTTTTAATAAGTTATTTCCATTGTATTTTTGTCCTCAAGAAAATATGACAGGGCCATGTGAAAAAACAAAATTGTTTTTTAGCATCGTTCCTTTTTCTGAAGGTCAGATTTTTTTTCTTTCCTACCCCCCCTCCCCAATCAGTAAAAAAACAATACACCATCTGTCAACCGCATTGCCTGCACTCACCATGCAAGTGGCACCCACAGTTCTAAGTCGGTATAATTGGTCGGGTTCTGTTTGGTTACAATCACCGCAATTATTTTATAATAACTGTCCATTTACTCTTTTACACCGCAGTGCCAAGTTTTTACGTTTTCCACAGTAAGTGGTTTTTTTTTTTAAAGAAAACAAAAGGTAGTGGTGTTTTCTCCATGTGCTAACAACAATGCTGACAAAAATGAAAAATTTAAAATATTGAGTTTTTGAGGCATTATGGTGAGGCGGTAGGCGTCCTAGGGGAGCTAGCCTCCATGTAGACTGGACACTGTTTACAGAGCCAAAATCTCATGGCATTGCTCGACCAAAACATTCTGCGCTTACAGTGCCCTTTAAATTGTGTCATTCTATGGGCTGTAAGCGCAGAATTCCGGGGTTAGCAGAGCCATGAAATTGGGCCCTGACTGTTCGAATTATTTTGTCACCTGGTTATTTTCCTGGGTTCTTCTTCTTCACTGTTAGGGAGGTTAATATCTTCTTCATCCGATTCATCCATTGTATAAGTAGCTGCTGTACCGGGTCTAATGTTATTTGCAAAATATGAAAAAGTTGTCACTAAAATTGTTAATTTACTGTTAAAATCTACGTTTACATACAATCTGACAGCGAAACAGCGTTCTAAATGATTTTACCATAGCTAGTTAAATACCAACTGCCAAAAATGTAATACACACTAGTAAAAATTTCTTATTGAAACCACATGCACACCACACACAAAAAAAGCTGCCACCCACGACGTATATCACAGACTGAGTATCAGTCAGTGACAGTGTCAATTGCACTTAGTTTTCTTGCAATTACCGGTAGTAGGAAGTTATTAAGAAATTTATTTATTGGTCACTCAAAAGCTGGAGTTATTTTGTATAACTTATAAGTTTTATTTCATATTATTGTCAATGTCATGATTGTTAATGGATTGGATTTGGAAGGTCCAGAGAGTGGAGTGTGGCCAATTTTATACCAACAAGAATTTGAAGTGGATTAGCACTAACATATTTTTATAACATTTTATTAATAAACTATATTATAAGTTATAATTTAACAACCTCTTCACGGGCATGATGGGGCAATTACAAAATCGAAATATTATTAGACATTTTACTGCATTCAACAAGAAAATACTAAATAGGTCAGACACCCCATCGTAAGTGTGTAACTAGGTAGTGCTAGTGGTTAACTCACTGTGCTGTCATTTGTTAAAATAAAAAATTAAAACAAATATTTATAAATAAAACAAAATAAGCCTACCCCTACTTCACTTAAAATTTTATTTTATTGAGTTGAGTTAAACAAAGAACATGTACCTTGCACTTGGATAATCACCATTCATCATGAAATATGGGTGTCCGGTATTTTGGTTTCTCATCAACCGTTTTACATATCTGGGCCAATTGTTGTCGCATAAAAATCAACAAATTGTGCAGAGTGCAGTGACAGGCCTTCGCTCTCGGTTGTCGCGGTTGCCAATAGTATTCCGGATAGAGCATGCGTACAACACCAATCAATTAGGAAGAAATGTACCTTGACACTTACGTGTTTTAAATCGTTGATTCGTGTTTGGGGGTACCAGACTAAATATTATTTAAAAAAATTTAATCAACAGAGGTCGCCACCGCATTTTTTATTTTTTTGAAGGGTCATCCACAAGAAGCACAAATTTGTTTTAACTATAGGCTACATGCCTGCTTCATTTTGTTATCAATCTAATTATCTTTATCAGTTGCATTATTTTGCCCTATTTAAAATCCTATAATAAAAATCCTAAGTGAGTCATAGCTTACTATTTCTAATATCAATACTTTATATAACATTAAGTATCCCTGCTCTCATGACCCGGCCGCGTGGCCTAACGGATAAGGCGTCCGACTTCGGATCGGAAGATTGAGGGTTCGAGTCCCTTCGTGGTCGTATTTTTTTTGTACCTTGTAATCACTTGCCTATCAAGGACGCTGAAGTTCGGTAGTATTTCACTAGACAAAGAATTTGGTTGTTCTTTTTCTTTCTATTGAAACGCTCGCACCTATGCAGGAGGATCCGACCATTAGCGATGTAACCGTCAAACGTCCTACGTAGTTGGTATTTGGGATGGGCATTGGTGAGCCTGCCTATACCAACAATTTAGCAATAATAAAGCACAGCAAAAACACTACAGTAAAAGTTAACATTTTTTTGTAAGAGCTAATGGCATGTCACGGCATCACGCTTCCCTATTGAACAAATTTGCTCAAGTAATCATTCCTTCAACATAGATGACAAAATAATTGTATGCGAACAACGCCATGATATTGTAATACCCAATCCTGGATTAGAGCCGGTTGACTTATGAGCTTTATAAGTTACCCGGGTGTAAATAAAATGATCGTTACTATGGTTGCACACAGTGGCCCTGGCCCATGTACAAACTGCTTTTCACTATTCTCGCATTATATACGGCATTCACTCAAATAATTCATGCGTACACACACACCAACGACACAGCAGTGTGCACCCGCTCGTTTACCCTTCGGTCACCCGAACCAGACTTGTCATCTGGCCACCGTCGTGGGACCGTCAATCCGGACTAGCTTCAAAACTCGATTGCCCGGTAATGTAGAAATTTAACTGTCCCCCACCCCGAATTCTCTTGACGTCATTCATTCAAGACTGTAAACAGTCGTATTTATAGTTTTGACTTTATTGTAGCTGGATATCTTGCAGTCCATTTGGCCTGGATTTTACAGGTAGGCCCCTATTAGTTACCAACCCGGAACTGATCCGACAGTTTGCAAACCTCGGCCAATATTACGGTTTTCCAACGACACAGTCGCGCTTTTAGTGTAGCCCTAGACCCTCTAGCTAGGGACGGGACATTTGCCATCTGATGAGAGATCTCAGCGACCTCCACCTAGTGCCTTTGAACGTTTAACAGATAAAGTGCACCCTACAATACAAATGATTGCTATTTTTGCTATACTCCATAATTACATGTACCTGTCGTTATTTTTCATTGAAGTATGGAAATAAACGTGGACATCTGAGTATCTGAAAATAATTATTAACACGAAGTATAATGCTAAAAATATGATTTACTTCAATAGGCTACTGCGGAGGCTGAAGATGACAGAGCTATTTATTTTATTGTTTTTTATTTGCTTTGTAGGCCTATGTGTTTTAATTTGAGTCAGTCGTAAATGCTTGCATGATTATCTTTCAAATTTTAGGCGATATCACCCTGTTTACCAAAGTCCACAATATTTTTTCTGTAAAGTATACTACTGGTTTTATTTAATGGTTGTGAACTTTGATCGTTCTGCTAACTGTAGAATCATTTGTCAAAAATAAAACTTAAAATGAACATTGGAAATTTGAATACGGATACAGTATTCTGATCGAGAGTTCAACCTGAGGCCATGGCCTATTATTGGCTTATGGTTGAGAAATATAGCAGGCATAATTATTGCTTTTTCAACTGCAGGTGACTTACTGTCGCGGGTGAATTATTGTCACGTCAAATGAATTGGAAAGCCATTTTTTTTAATGGGCATATTATACATGTTTTGTAGTGGGAACGAAAAGCTGCAAGTCTTTTTTAAGAACCTTTTTCCTTGTTCATCAAATCTAAGTCTTCTTTTGACCTGTCCCATACCCACTTCTATAAACTCAAACAAGCTATGTCAAGCGATTTGCATTTTACCCCCAAAATAGACATTTGATCGTTCTCTATATACTAACTGTAGAAAAATAAACAAAATGAATATTCAAAAACAGAAAGAAAAACAGACAACATTGTCATCATTCAGAAATGCTGGACCAGATTAACCACTAACGGTGAACTAAATGATTCGTTGAAGTCCTGGAAGAAGCGGCCCCAAACCATCACAAACAACCTTTATAAACTATATTGCATATTTTAGTACTGAAGAATGTTTGAAACAAGTTTCACTTAAAAATTGTGTAGATATATTATCTTAACCGATATCTACCTCATGGTTTACCATAGTAAATGTCCAAGCCTTTTTAGTTTAAACCCTTCAGTTAGGGCATGTCACACTAGGCAATGTACTAAGCAACCAGCTCCGGGCAATCTCCAATATTAGAAAAAACCTTTCACATTTCAGTTTTCTCATCATTTTCTTGGGGATAGTGTAGTTTACAGCTGGAAGTGTTCCTTTTGCATAAAAACAGTGCACGTGGATGCCTCCTTGTTACCTTACCATTGTCCTGCTGACGTGTGACATGGCCTTCTATAGAGATTAAAGAGTTAATTACGGATCGGTGATCCGATATTCATTTCAATTAGTTTTAAGTCACAGAGAGACGCAACCATCCGCTAACAACAACAGTTGCCTAATTGGTGGGTTTGTACGGGCAACAATGACGTCAGTAATGGTTAAGAAAGTAACTACTTGTAAAAGATTTTCATTTCGGAAGACGTGTTGCCGGCTGACATCGTTTTTACGTATCCTATGCCAAACCCATCTAATTATAAACCTTTGCTTGGGATGACATTAAAACTTTGAGCTTTCAGAAAACGTTGATCCATAATACAAGACTTGGCATGAATTATAAATAAGTTTCGATCGCTTCGACTTGTATATTTATCAGTACATACAATGTATATCTTTTATACCATAGAAACAGTATGATGTAATCCTTCGTCGCGTAGTGAGAAGTGAGTGAGTGGTCTCATCCATAAGAACGTCTAGATTCCGCCTTTCTTCTTCTACAACCGGGCCGCCCGTGGGAGAAGCCGGGTGACGGGCACAGCCCCAAATGGAAATTTACAAAGTAAACCGTAAGTTCATGTAAACAAATCGTAGATAAACTTTAAGTTTCATGAGCCGAGTTTTGCCGAAAGGAGGTTTTTAAAAGTCTTTTTCTCCGAACGAGTGTTGACAGGTGATGCTCTTTCAAATCGAAAAACACAGAAAAAGTTGCGCAAATTATGCCACGGACAATGCACATGATAAGTGTAACATGCACAACTGTTTGTACATGGCTGATAGGCATGTGAAAATGTCGGGGTCCCGACGATTCGTTATAAACCAAAACTTATATAATTGGCAGCCTTTACGTGCAGTACCTGAAACTAAAGCTTTTAACTTTCTCGAATCTATCAAAATCTTAATGTTCGTGTAAAATCGGCACAAACGGACCAAGCATCTTTAACAAATTGAATACATTTTAAAAGTGCATTCTTCTAATTTTGTTTTAAAGATAGGGCAAAATGTGTATAGAGTTCGTTCGTCTGGCTGGTCGTTTTGATATTGTTTGATTTGATTTAAATCCTCAATGAAACCAAGGGATCTGTGATGACTGGCACCGTAACCCGTAGGCTTAAATATATGTTAGATGACATAAAGAAATAGTGTTCAAGATATTTTTTCTGTGTGTTTTTGTTTTATTTTGTATTCATTTATTTACATTATGAATTGACATAATGCCATTCGTAATTATTATTTTTATACTAGAAGTGTATTATTGTGTTGGCCATCGGAAACCGATTACAGGCATGCTCGAGTAACAACGGGCAATGGAGTCTGGACATGGTATATAGAGCATAGAGAAAGGTTATCTGTCCTTTCTCTATGGGTAGAGATTACCGTTCATGATTTGTTTCTGTACCTCCATGATTTTACCGAATACATCGTCAGTTTGTTTACAACTATAGTAATATGTACCGCCATCGAAGTGAAAGAAAAGTACTAAGTACTTACGAAACGGGATCCGGGTGTTTACTGTTCCACTCGACCTAACACGCCTTGGGGCGGGTGATTTTATCACTATCGAGACTTTTACTGCCATATTTTGTTTCGGCTTGTGGGGAAAAAAATATGTAACAGCACCCGTAATATACACAATGGCGATTCTGTGTTAGGTATTGCAGTGGAAAATGCCACAACGGTATGGCTGTTGTGCTTGTTTATTGTCAGCTGGTCACGACGAATTGGTTGGCCATTTTGTTGCGAGCTTGAACACTTTTGTACACAGTTCAATGGAGGAAGGCGTACCATTTGTTTTACATTGTTCCACAAGGTTTAAAGCGTTGAAGGGGGGGGGGTCTCAAAACTTGTCTATTTATTTGTTTCACTTCTTGATTTGATGTGGTAATTATTCTGTTAAATGTAAACACGTTCTAACCAGTGTATATCTTGCCTGCCATAAAATGCCCTGGAGTGTACATGATGGGACTCACTCTTTTTGTAGAGAACGTTACGCGGTCTAAATAAGTAAGATTGCTCATTTTAGAACAGCAAACTTGTATACGAAATATTTCTGTCGACCGGTTTGTGAATACCTAAAAGTGCGCCCTCAGTCATGCAATGTTGTCACAGTCTTTGATCGGCTTCAGAGTTAATGGCCTTTGTTGTATCGATTGCCGAACTGTCCTCGAGTTGTCAGACAAGTTCCATTACAAAGACAATATGCAAATCTAGTACACGGTTGCCTTGGATCTCGAGCACCCCAAGGGGTGGATTACACAGGACAGACGGCTCATCACATTTAGCGATCGACTCACGGCACTGACGGAGGGTTCGAGAGAGACGATGGACGGCGGGGCTGGGCCGGCTCTGTTCGGGTACCACTCAGACCAGGAATATTTTATCTTAAACATCCAACGTCATCACTACGTCACATGCTTTTAAACGATGCTGCAGAGTTTGTGACTTGAAGACAGCCTTACAAACTTTTAGTCTCCAAGAAGCAGTGGTTGAGAACCGCATAATCGCATTGTACAACCAGGAGATTAGTCGTGCTTTCAAAAAGGAATTAGGATTTTCTTTTTTAAATCTTCAAGTACCAGTGGCTCTTAAAACCTGCACCTTTTATAAAAATCAGAATTTTGCACACACTCAACGAGCTTAACATCTGAAACCGCATAGGCCTATTACAATAACATCTTCTCATAAAACGGTTTGGACTTGAAGTGCTTGGAAGCACCATGAGCGAAACGCCGATGGAAGTCGACCCCTCGGACGATTTTGAAAATAAGAAGCGAGAGAAAGGTAAGACACTGTGTAGCCTTTGTCACAGACGTTACTCTCATCAATTTTGTATATAGAGGGAATAAAACGCTACCGGTATCGTATAGACAGTTGCCAAGTGGTGTTGCCAAGTGAAGGAAGTCGACATAACAAGAGCGCTGAAAAGGGGGCTTCTTTCAGAGAAATGCGAATGGATACTACATTTTTGTTTGGCCAGAAGTGCCACCCTAGAAAGAAATAGTGCACCCCCTTGTTCCCCCTAAAATGTTACCCTTGTTCCAGTACTAGAGCAGAGGTCACAGTTGGATTTGCCTTCAGTTTCGAAGCACCATCAACTTGTATATTTGTTTTCTTTAAATTTTGTCAGAATCTTGTAACCCACACTTTTAAATTGAAATATCTTATAGTAAGATATCCCAACTGAACACATCAAAACGCAATATACATTTTTTGACTTATATGGTGCCCGCGTCCGCAATAATGTTGGCTTCATGCCATTGAATTACCGCGGTCACACCGGCATTTCTCTTTGTATTTCACTCGAGAGTTTATAAAAGACAGGTTGAAACTTTAAAATTTTCCCAATGATACAAATTGGCATAGACATCCCACAGTATCGGAACCCAAGGTCATGTTTGTCCTTTCGTCCATCAAGCCGGGGGAAGTTCTTGTCTTCTTGGTTTTCATCAGCTCCAGGCAGTGTTTCACAAAATCCCGTCCCGTAAAACTCCTTCCCATTCCCTGGGTACTTGAGCGCCACCGTCTAGTAGGACTTGTAAAGATACTTTTTGATAATCTGGTGCCCTATTCAACAAGATCATTGAGAAAGATGACGAGATCAAGCGAATATTGATCTGTTTTTTCAACCTTTTACAAACTTGCTGGTAAGGCCTGGGTTGATTATTTTATTCTTGTATAGCTTTATTACATAACAGTTGACGAGCTCTTTTGAGTTGGATCATAACGGGAACCCTATAAGTTGTTGTTGTTGTTGTTGTTGTTGTTGTTGATTTCTCTACACACATTTTAATAAATTGCCCGATAAAAAAAATCGCTAAGTGAAAAGAAAACACCAAAAATGTTACATAGATTGTGGAAGAAGGCAGGAGGAGGAAGATGATATATATTTTCATAAAAAGGTTTAGTCTGCCAAAAAGATTTCTTCTAAAAAGTTCAGACAATCATTATACGCAAGCAATAATTTTGTTGTTGTTATGTTTGTTGTTGTTTCTTTTATCTCTTTTTTTTCATTCTGAAAATATTTTCTTGTCGTGTTTTCACTGTTTTTCAGTACATTTATTTACTTATTTATTTATTTATTTGTTTATTTGTTTTTTTTGTTGGGGGGGGGGTTGGGAATAATATGGGTTATTTCTCATTTAGGGGTGATGTCGCTTCTTATTTATTACAGGTTAAGAGAGTTGAAACTGTATTATAAAAACGCTTTCCTATATGAACACTCGCTTTATGGTTTGAAAATCCCAGTCCCCGTCTTTCATCTTGGGAAAGCACTGAACTGAACGTCAAAATACCCGATCGATTTCATATGACGGTCTCGTGAAATATCCTAAATCATGTGTTTGTTTTATATCAATCAATTTCATTAAAACCTTTAGACGAATCATTTAGGTTCAGCTCAACCGCGGTTTCTGCTCCTTGATAGATATTTTAAACTATAGTTTGTCGGCCAGACAATCTTTGTTCAAAATGGCTGTCCGTACGTTCTCAAGTTGTTCCTGTTTACGTTCTGTCCGTCAGGCATCTCGCCACAAGCCCCCAGCTACCAGAATGTGCCTCCATACTTATTTTGGATTTCTGTTTTTGCAAAACTGGATTTGTTGTTACTTCTCGTAAATTCAATGTTCGGTTACATATTGTTTAGATATTTTCATGAAGTATGAGAATAAATGTGAGTTTGAAATAAATTGAACAAAAAGGGATTAGTCAGCCACCCGTGTCGTACCTGCACACAATCCATCACGATGGTTGATGCGTCGCCATTATCAGTGCAACGTGCTTTTGTAGGAAAAAAAGAAAATTAACATTCTATTAAAGGGCATGCACACCATTTAGTAAGATTGAAAATATAAATGTTCACAGATTTGCGCATAACATACACGATATAAAGATGGTCATGGTGGAAAACTTCAATTGAAAACTGTTTGCTTGAAATGCTATATAGCCTTCCGGCAATGAGTAAAACATTCAAACAGTTAGTCTTTATCGCGCGTGTCCAAAACCCGATGTTGGAAAACAGTATACAAGTCTTTGAAAATTGCCGTAATGTTGTAGGCCTACATGTGAATCCACCGCACGGCATGACTACATTGAAACTTGCCTCAGCTACATTCAGAACACTTTGGTCCGATCCCAATTATTAGTTTCTGCTTTTTTATAATGAATAATCGCATTTTGCACATTTAATGGGTTCATGTTGTGCACTTCACCAAACGGTAGTTTATCATTGCGCGGCAAAGTAAGCTACGGTGTGAAGAAGCTTAGCAACGGACAATTCAGACTCCGTTATGGAGGTACATTGGCGCCAAATGGTCGCTACCACGGCAACCAACATAAAGGCCAGTGACGTGTCAACTTTGTGGGAGAGCAGACTATGCTTGGAGTGAAGCTAAAAGATTCGTTCATGCCGTAATATGAAAAAATAATCAGCTATGGGTGTGTGGTGTCATATCAAAGGGACATTATGGATTTTATTTTAAATTATTTAAAACTTTCAAACACAGAATAAATAAATATGTTTTTTTAAAGAAATTTTTGCGTCTATAAATACTTTCACAAATTTCATGTTTATAAAGTGACATAGTGGCAAGAGCATTCTTGGAGGGTGTGTTTGGAAGACAAAATTGACTTGCATTTCCTTTCAGGGGTGTAAGAAAGCTAGGTTGGGGACTACGCACGCCTTTGAGCACACGCACACTCTTCGATGTACTTGAAGGAAAAACGAGTGAATGTTAGTCTGGATTCCACTGTTGTACTTGATTTGGTGCTTAAAGTTAAAATTCACCACACCCCTGACAATCATTACCTAATATTGTTGCTGAAATAATAATAATTGACAACATTTTCTAGAGAGCGGTTAGAGTTTTGAAGTCTCTTCTACCACCTTGACGCAGGACTATAGTCATGAATACCTTCACTTAAATACTATTAAATTAATTTTGTCATGCTCTTCAACCACCTTGACGCAAGACTAGTCGTGAATTAGACTCTGTGAGCGTATACCGTACCGGTACATGTACTATGAAATTAATTTTGTCAGGAGTGTTGTGTTCGTCATTTTAATGCAATGGCCCAGAAATCAGACCATTCCTTTGTTCACAGGGCCGCATATTAAAAGGAAATCTTTTTTCCTACACCGAACACGACCACGAAGGGATTCGAACCCTCAATCTTCCGATCCGAAGTCGGACGCCTTATCCATTAGGCCACGCGGCCGGTACACATTCTTTTCTTTTGTAGCTGTCTTCTTTCCCAAACAACATGTGGTCCTATGGGTAACTGGATAAAAAAACCACTGTATTTTACCTGACAAATTGAAAAGAAGCATTTCACCATAATATGAAAAGTAATTAGGTAATGCATTCAAACTGCAAAAGGCCTAGCTTATATGTTGAAAATGAATGGAGCAAACATGTGAATACATGTAGTTGCATTAATTCATTTATTTGTCTTTTTCCATGCCGTGCGTAAATGGTATCCATGTTTCAATATTGTTCAACTTGCTCAAGCTTAGAACATTAATTCCTAAATAATATAGGAAAAAGTCACAGTTTGTTTGCACGATAGCTTTTGCAAAATTGATGCGCGACGCCTGGTCGTGGAGATCGTACATAATGAAATTTTAATCAGGTTTTTTTTCGCGCCAAAGTTCCCAGTTTGCACACTGCCAGGAGATGTAGTTAATAATGCATGGTGTGTATCTGATGTATTATGCTCAATATAGCACGAGACAAACATTAATCCTGTAGGTTTATCACAGGTAATGCAGCTGGCCAGGCCAAAAACTTCTGTGAGAAAATGTTTCCATATCCAAAAGAGAAAAACACACATGACCGGGCAGATGAAGTTTAATGGTATATTGGTCCACGTTATTTAGGTTTTCAAATCATACTTCCGCTGACCAAGTACCTTACTGTGACATCTAACATAATTTCCGGCTATTGGTGTATATTTCATCGTTTTCATTACAAAACTAAACAGTATAACAATCAATTCATCACTAATTGCCGTCTGTGTTTTATACGTCAACTACACCTTTTAAATAATGTAAACGTCTAAAGCTATAAACATTTCTGTTTTATTTTGTGTAAACACTGACTGCCATTTTTTACGGGCGGCCTCAAGTATCACAAAATGTATTGGCACAAACGCCAATTTTAATAATAATTTAAATCTGTTTACATTTTAAAAAAGATTATACGTACGCTTTGTATTTGGCAGCACAATTTATTGATTTTATTAGTGACATGGGTAATTTCATAGCCTTTTTTGTATAAATGATAAATTATTGAATTATTTTTGAAGTTAAGGTTGCTTTTTCTTTGCCAACCGCGGCTGTGACTTTGCAGCCCGAGATTCTGCCAACCAAGGTTGGAAAAACATGGAAAGCCATTAACAAAACAGATTTGTAACATTTAACAATGTTACACAAACATTGTTGGAAACAAAGCATCCGATCATGGAATGACTTTTTAATTAAAAATTTGCAGAAATGTCGAATTTTGTCACAACATCTGTTAACACGATTGAATGTTTTGCTAACAATCGGTCCTCCATGCCAACCAGTGCGGTTTGTTTATCAACAAATAGAAAGATCTCTACAGCTAGACCTTCGGGTAGCCGTTTTCTTGTTCACTCATTCAGATAAAATTAATGTGACCAAACTGAAAGGGACATCCTTCACATACAATGTGTCTTTGACTTTTGAAGCCATTATTCCACCTTTATTGCCACATCAAGTAAATAAACCGACAATGGTTGGCCGACTGAACGCTTGAAACGAGCGGAGTTAGTCTCACAGGTCGTGTTTACGATCAATAAAATGGCGATGGTGGTGACTGGATGTTTTGATTATCAAAATATTTTTCGAGAAACAGATACAATGTGTATAATTGAATTGAAGAGTTTGGGTCTAGAAGAAGTCTGCATTAAAAAAAAGCTTCCTTTTGTTTAAGAAAAAGGATCATATTGTTTCATGTCAGGCTTGCTGCTGTGGTAGGAGATTCTAGCCCCTTCCCTCCGGCGAATCGTGTAGAAATTCCTTATGACTCAAACTCCTTCACCCATATTTACCGTGTGGGGACACACTAAGGGACCAAATCCCCTATGACACCGGCTGTATGCAGCTGGTGCACAAGTTCACTTTCTAGAAACACTTTTAATGAATACTGATTTTCATTCTACTGGAGAGGTGCCAGACTATTTTTCCCTCAGCCGCTGGTTAAGGCCGTCTCCAACCTCGTCCCCAGGGTGTGTCGAGCAGTACGAGGTTGACCGCTCTCTCTCTCCCTGGTATTGGATCATTATCAAAAAAGTTTGGATACGTAGGCAAATTAGATTAGTCTGGCTGCTTTTCGAAATTCAAATCTATGGTCTCGTGGTCCGGTACCAGATTTAATAGCCTGTTTGTACATTAGTTGTCGGCCGGCTGTTTTGACAAAGGTTAACATTTGGTTTTGTCCAATCACGGTCCGAGAAAGGAGTTTCCCTCCCAGGGTTTACTATTGTAAACATGGTTGGAAATAAGGTAAACCATGGGGACGAGGTACGGCCGTCTCCAGCCTAGTTCCCAGTTGTGTATGATCTCGCCGGCCATTTTGTCTCTTTCCCAGAATGCCTTGCTTGATCGAGAGGTATCGATATGGCGCGAGATTAGGCCGTGTCCGTATTGGTAGCTATGGCTGGATCGCCGCGTCCTCATACATTGAGGACGCCCTTGGCAACAGTCATAGCCGTAGCCACCAAATCAGATACGGCCGGCCGTAATAATTTGAGTGGTAAGAAAAACAAGATGGCAGTATGATGAAAAGTTATAGCCAGTAACTGATCGTTGTCCCCATCTACGGTTCGCTTGAATTTGTTCGATTTTGTTTTCAGTGAGATTGATAATAAACAGCATATCATTATTGTTTTCATTTTCTGGATTACAGAGGTTGAAGAATGCCGGCAGCTCTTAGAATCCCACCGCGTCGCGCTGGTCAGCCAGGTCATAGCCCTGGACATGCTTCTTCATCTGAAGGAGCACTTGGTCGTGGACGTCGACAAGGCCAAAGACATCCGGCGTAAAGGTCGCGGGGTCAACAAGGACATCAACGAAGCCATCCTTGCCGAGTTGCTTACGAGGGGTATCCGGGAGTTCGATGTCTACAAGAATGGTTTGAGGAAATTCGATCTGAACCTGCTGGCTGACTTGTTGGAGCAAAAACATTTTACAAGTGGGTATTTTGTGTTCTTAAAAAAATACTACGTTCAACATTATCTCTAGTAAGGTTTACACAGTTTCCTTAATGCCCAGTAGGGTCTACGTGTTCCTTTTTAGTTCAAAGGTAGCTGATGTGTTGCATGAGAAGGGAGTGTATGGCCTGTGCTTCCCGATCCGATCAGAATGTTTATCTGAACAACACACGAAATAAAAGAATCCACACTGATGTACTCGTCACATCTACAAGGTGCACGGCACACTGATCAATGTCATACGATACAATCAATGCAACATCCTAATGTAACAATACTGAGCTCTTGCGGACCTCTTGCCATTTTGGCGGGAATTTTGAAGTCGAACATTTTTAGCATGGAAATTGGAGATGGCATGGAAATTGTGGAAGAAGCTTAAACCAAGCATTATATAGCAAATGAAGCATTTTAACAAGGCCAGAGCTGCCACTGCTCTCCCTGATTCTGCACAAATCTTTCCATGTTGTGATGAAAACAATTCAAAATCTCACTGTTTATGAAAACATTAGTTATGTTGAATGTAATTTTAAATATCTCTCTGATTGCTGTACAAAATCTCCCTGACTGCAATTAGATGCAATTGTTGGCAGATCTGCAAGGTAAATACAGGAGCAGGGAACGGTTTCGGAGAGCTCAAGCCCAAATCCACTGGGACATGTCCAGTGATTATACATCTTCTTTTCCGTTTCTCCTTTCAGAGATGATGCACGTCTTGGAACCCGTCTCCAAGAAGTTAGGCCACCACTGGAAGCATCTTGCAGACGACTTAGGCATGCCTGGTGTCATCCCCAAGATAGAATCCAAGTATGCCAGGGTCAGAGAGCAAGCGCTCTACTTCCTCCTCATGTGGGAGGAGACCGGGGGAATCGGGTCGACGGTCAACCGTCTTGTCGAAGGCCTTGACAGGTGCGGCATGAAGCAAGTAGTCAGTAAGTGCAACACACTTTGTTGTGACTATTTCATTTCTTGGTATAATGGTTCAACCCTATTGATAACAGTTCGTTGATTTGTGACTCGTGCTTGACTAGAAGAATAAACATCGAACATGTAAATTTGTTTTCTGTTTTATAGCTTACGTCAGGAAAGTAATTCAAGGAAAGAGCGTCAAGAAGAAAGGAAAGAAGAAGAAGAAAGGCTCGGGTAAGAATAGAAACAAAATACTTTTTAGGACGATTCAAAGCGTTGAGTGTCTTCACCATCGGTTCTTTTCAGAACCACCATGATTAGTAAAAATCATTGGAGAGGTTATTTCCCTGGTGTTAGCCACAAAACTTCACTAAAATGCTGCAACACAATTTTAACATTTTGAAACCCTGTGAACTGAACGATACAAAATTCCACTCTCATGTACCGGGCATCTGTGGCCAACAGTCGTGAGGAAAACACACTGTTTGCACCAATCTAAAACATCATTTACATCTCCTTGAAGTAATTTTCTCTTCTGGGGGTCTGTAGATATCGTAAAATAACAATTTGAAACAAAACACAGCTGAACAAACTTGACGAAATGTCTGAGACATGTGACATTTTTAGTTTTTTATTTGCGTTAAGAATGAGGATAGACCATACCAAAAATAAAAACTATTTGATAACAACATTGATTATAGTTATTAACTAATTCATGATTTTGTGCTGTCAGCTACAGTAATTGCACAGGAAGCAAATGTTCCTGTGACATTAGAAATGACTCGTATTTTCCTTGCTCTATGGTCTTTTCCGGTGTGGCAAGAGATGCTGTCTCCCCACACTACGAGTTGGGAGGACATTTCACTTCATTCAGCCCTAATTTACCGTATGGTGGACATACACACCCGGGACAAAATCACTTATGACACTGGTAGTATGCCTACAGTCATCTGCAGACGCAAACTTGACAATAACTATTATTTCCACTCTTTTTTCTTCTTCTATTTTCAGGGAAAAGTCGTACGTCGACAGGCACCAGGAGGTAACATCTACTTTGCTTCAGTAGAATGAAGCTAAACAATAGATGGACAAACTACAATACGGAGGAACACAGTTTACGCCGACAAAATGCGGACTTCAAACGGTTAAATAATAGGCCGTCTCCGAATTGGCGGTTGACTTGCACACGGCCGTAGTTTTAAAGCATTGTCAAAATTACATAAGGCTATTAAAACTTTTGTGAAATATCAAGCTTGCCTAAAAGAAATGTATTCCTACTTGAAGGATATTACAGTTAAGGATCGATAAGTAAAAAAATGGGAGTTTGTTTTCCGTTTAGCTTACGTCAGGACGGTAATTCTCGGGTGAAATTACGCCTATTTTCTTTCTGAAAAATACACCCGTTCCTAGATCTTATGCACATGACGTCATTTGAGTATAGGGCGACCTCGGCTAGAGATCAAAAGAAGGTAGCCCATTGGCTGAATCCTGTGCGCCGCGCGTACGTAGCTGTGCGTTTTCCATCATAATTTAACCTCTAAGATGGCAGCGTGATGACGTCAATGCATAAGGTCTTGTAATCAAAAACCATAAAACTAGCTTGAAAATTACATCGAAATAATGTGTTCTTACAGTGATTTTTTTTTCGAGTACGCCTCATTATTCAAAGTTTGTTCATTTTGGTGTTTAATGGATAATTTCTAAACAATATCGCCTTATCTATTTCTAGCCAAGGTTATTTGTAAAATAATCTTGCTCCTTTGATCGTGCACATTATTCACACCCTTATTTTTTTCCAGGTTTTGTTAATTTCATTTACGGTGAAAGCGTTTGTATAATATTTAGTTTTATTTAAATTTATTCGTATTTCTTTCGTGAGGACTGTAAGATATGCTTTGTTTTCTAGTTTGATATTGTATCTTTTTATTTATGCAATAAAATCAACCTACAGCATTGTAAATAACACACAGCGCAATAAACAATCATTTATATAAAACCATCTTTTTACAAGTGGTCAAAATTTCATTTGTTGGGCTAACCCCCTATCCAAATTACTAATCAAACAATAATATTCAATTAACTGCAAACTAGTTTTTCTAACAGAAAAGACAAGTTTTGTTTTCTAGTTCGATATTGTATGCAATAAATCAACCTACAGCATTGTAAGTAACACACAGCGCAATAAACATTCATTTATCTAAACACATCTTTTTAAAATGATCAAAATTTCTTCTTCCCCAAACCAAATTAAATCAAACAATAATATTCAATTAACTGCAAATCAGTTTTTCTAACAGAAAAGACAAATTTCTTTCAAAGGATAATAATAACAACACGCACAGCGCAGGTCCGATGTAGTGCTTTAGTCCACCCAAACGGGCGTCTCAAAGAGCTCGATATTTTTACGACAATTATATGCAGCGCTATGTTTGAACTATGAGACCCATTTATATAACACCCTGTAAGGTTTTGCGAGGTGATGCGATGCAATCTGCAGCCAACCATACCATGAAACACTGGGACAAACCCCCTTCTCTTAACGATGTCATGGTATTATCAGCAAAGTGGGGACAGCTGAACAAAGGAACTCAAAAAGGAAAAAAATGCTGTCCGCGCGCGATTTCTTTTTTTCTGCAGCACACGTCGGCTAGTTAAGGGATAGGCTGTTCTTCCCTATCCCTAACTGTTGACTCTATAGCCAGCATGTGCTGCAGAAAATGTATACGTCCGATCTTACCAATAGAGTGGTTTCGCAAGGCTACGGATACAGATACGGATACGTCAACACTTTGTGTGTTCACGTGACGCGTAACTGTGGCTTCCGTGTTTTGCATGTGCGTTGACAACGGATACGGGAGCTCATTCACGTACGTTAAAAACGGATACCGTTTTGCTGATTTTAGTTGTATTTTTTGCCCTAGATTGTAAACATTTCCCCTGGTATTGCTTTTAAAGGTGTCATTTATGACATAGATGGAAATGTTTTCATCATTTGTAAGCAAAATATGGGGAAAATACAGTATAAACAGGAGTCTCTATTTTGCCGTGCTTACCGGAAACTTTCTTTACACACGTTTAGCGTGGGGGTCCGAAAACGATCATTTAAATAAAAATACTACTCAATCAAATTATCCAATGTAACAAGAACACACACACAATGTTTTTTGATTTATTTTGCTCGCAAAACCCATGCCAACGTGTGTCTATAGTTTGGCCCAGGCCTGACACATAACTCTATGATTGCGAAACAAAATCTGAGGCGCATCTAACGTGAACGGATACGGTTATCGTATCTGTATCCGTATCCGTACGCTTGCGAAACCTCTCTAATGTTGTACATATACCCTTTAAAGGGACACAGGAAAGTCTTCACATCGACAGCAATGTGAGAATGTGTGAATGATCGATCAAAACGAAATGAAGCTTATAAGATGATGAATATCATGAGAAGTTAGCATTTTGGTGCAGAATGAAAGAGCGCCAGGTATTAATTAGTTTTTGCGCGTATGCTCAGTGTGAGAAACGAGCTGTCCACTCAATAGAATTACGCGTAAATCTCAATGAGAAAATGTATGTCAGTGAAATAATAGTGGTCCACAAATGGAGTACAGCCCAACCTCCACACAGCCATACTCCTTCTTGAGCAGCATCTGTGCAGCCAATCCATAGACCGGTATTATCTTTCACTACCCACTCGAAAATAAAGTGGTTTTCTTCTCTTGAGTCAGGCACTATGAGGTTGCTCCCTGGTCGCTTGCATGCCGCCTCGGCTTGCATCCAGTTCATCCTCTCAGGGAGTAAGATGTAGCAAGACTGACGCCATTTTACCCAGCCAGTTGGACAAGAGGAGAGGACGATAACTTTGCATAGTTATCGTTATCGAAACAGAATGGTATTCATGCTTTGAAGAAAAAAACATCAACTCAAATTTTGGTTTACAGTTATTGGCGATGTGACTACGTAGCTTACAACGCAAGTAGCAATACTAACTTGTCTGATCAGAACCTAGACAGTTTTGGTTGCGTACAGTGAAATAACTTTTGTTTTGAGTTCTCGCGCAAGGAATCAACTGAAAATAGTCTTGACGAAGTCGTTGATGCAGAAACTCGATAAACGCAGAGCCATATTGGGGATTTAAAAATTGTGTCCTTTTCATCGGTAAGATATTAAATAAAGAAGAGAAGTCTGCTCTAAACTTTTCGTGTTTTAAATTGACCGTACTCAGTTAGATATAAGCAACGCTACTTTATCCGCTGTGTGCTGATCGATGTCCTTTGTTTTGAAACTCAAGTTACAATCAAAGTGATATTTAAGGATGATTGCTTCTTGTTCTTCCATGCAGATAGATCGAGGTGCAAACAAGATGGCGGTCGATAGTTTCTTCCTACTGAAGACGTCCTTTGTCATGTCTCTTGGAAACATCCGCACATCATGATGGTGCTTCATTAAGCCTAGATTTACTGAGTGTCAGCCGATTTTGAACATTTTATGTATATAGTTTTTGCTGCCGCAGGCAATGATACCAAACCGCTTACAGTCTTTCTGTCGGTGCACGTTTGTCTTTGTCAGCAATTAGACGTCATTGAGAAGAGAAGAAACAAAAGTTTGCATGATTTTAAATGTTCAAAGTTCAAAGTAAACACAACCCTCAATATCCTTGGAGTCGGTGTGATCGTCCTCAAGACGGGTGACGTTATTGAGTTGACATTTCTTCTCATTCTTGCTGCTCTGCCAAACATTGAAGGAGCGGCATCGATGATCTGATGTACACGCCCAACCACAAGCAAGCACACCCTTTACGGTCAGGTTGTCGATGACGTGATCGAGGGGGCAGTATTGAGAGACACGCCCATCGGGACCTAGCAGGGTGTGGTAGATTGGCACAATAGAAACCGGCAACTCACATGCAACTAATTTATGGATGTCATTCTGGCATTTGTGATAATCAGACCAAAGTCCATCTTTCTTCCTCATTAGGGCACAGTTTAAGTCGGTGTTGATTCGTGGGTTGTTTTTGTTCCAGTTGGTAAATTTTGCAGGTTGACCTCCACACAGCCAAAATCCTTCTTGAGCAGCATCTGTGCAGCCAATCCACATACTGCCATTCCCTTTCGCTGCCCACTCGAAGATGAAGTCGTTTTCTTCTTTTGAATCAGGCACTATGAAGTTGCTCCCTAGTCGCTTGCATGTCGCCTCGGCTTGCATCCAGTTCATCCTCTCAGGGAGTAAGATGTAGCAAGACTGGCGCCATTTTACCCAGCCAGTTGGACAAGAGGAGAGGACGATAACAATGCTTTGCATTGTCATCAATATCAAGAGATGAAACAGAGTGGTATTCATACTTTGAAGAAACGTTGCCGTCACACGCCACAGTAACTCTGGTTTTATGTAACAGAAACTAACACTTCGAGTCAAAAGGTATGGGTAGGTGCGGAGTGTTAGGAAAAATGAATCCGTAAGCTTGGTTCACTTTGGTAACGAATAATAGCTTTCAGTCTCTATTTATAACCCTGACGTGAAATGCGCACACTTGCATTGTTCTTTTGTTTCCCTCCCATTGTTAGGCGCTCTGTTTTTTGTATTATTATTATTATTTTTTAATATGCGTGAACCACGTAATTAAATTTCGCCGCTGTTCGCCAGAGAAAACATCGAAGTGTTTATTTTGGCCAAGATTCTACACAGTGGGAATAATTGTTATATTGTTGCCATAGGCACTGCACTCTATTTTTAGGCAACTGGGGGTGCAGCTAAACATACAAGAACAAGAATCCGCTAGCACGTCTCCTGCTTGTACTGCAGAATCAATATCTCTTCGGTCTCTTCGACTTTTACGAGGTATGGTGGCATATTATGGGATATGTTTATAAAGGGAAGAGTGAAATCATATAATGTAGCCGTGTGCCATCAAGTCAAAGGATAAGATCATGTGGCCACGAAATCTTTGTTTGATAGTATCCAATATAAGCATCATATAGAGAGGTTTTATTAATGGACAAGCAAAGAAAAATAATAGGACCGGAACGCACTCATAATGTTCAAAAAGCTTACAAATTTGTCAGTTATGAAGATTCTCTCCGTGACGAGTGAGAATCATGTATTGAAAGGCAAGCTTTAAAAAACATTTGAGGTATCAAGTATAGTTCTCTATAAACAAAACGGGGGGGGGGGGAGGAGGGGCACAAACAGCCGGAAGCCCGGGCTGGACGGAAGGGAGGGAGGGAGGTTGGTGAGATAAAGAGAGTAGAGACTGTATGACCAGTCGGCAGCGAATTAGTTTGTGTTAGTTGGAGTGCAGGAAAATGGAAACTATTATCTCTAGAGGTAGCCATCGAGGGATAAATAGGCAGAGAAACGTTTTGAAATTAATGTCCCATGGCTCTGGTGTGGTCTCGTAATCAACCATACTATGACTGTTTGTTGTTTAAGTGGGAGACAAAGGTCTCTGTCTTTTGAAAAGTCAGTGGGCGATGTTTAAGACAGACCTTTGCCTTGATGTTTTCAAGCCCCCTTAAACTAATAGAAAAAAGAAGTTTTTTACGAAGGGAGGGGAGGGGGAAGGAAAAGAGGATAGAACTTTTCTAAAAAGAATATTTTTACGGTGATAATTTGTTGAGCCACTTGTGTTTTATCACCGCATCGTCTTAATATCCAAACTGAGATTGGTTTTTATGTTCATGTAATACAAAACAAAACAAGGCGGAAGCGCGCTGGCATAAACCACAAGTTCTAAACACCGCGCTTGTCCGACGTGAAACATTTAACCGTACATGTAGTCTGGTCCAAGACCATAGTATATGTGAAAAGACCATGCAAATCTATTTATTTTCAATTTTTAAGAACCCTGCGCTGCAGTATCGCGCAGTCATCGACTGTACCGTTGTAAACAAATTTTGTTTACTCATTAACGGTACAGTCAAAAATCACGTTTTTTTTTAAGTTCCTCAATGGACCATAGCCGGATAGCACTATAACCAGCAGAATTAGTTTGGGGTGAGTCTTCGACCTACAGTCACCTTTAATTTCGAAGCCCCATAGAATTCCCCTGAGGCCCAAGGAATTCCCCTGAGGCTATCCCTAACCCCATTAACACGATCCAAGGTCTTAGATCTAGCCGCTGTTACTTGGGGGCAATCAATCATCCTGTCACTGTTCCAGACATCGGGCAGACACCAGGTGCAGGTTGTGGTTTCGGGTTGGCCAAGTAAATAAGATACCTTGTTTCTCAGAAGACTGGTAAGCACTGGAAAGCAGTGCAAAAAAAAAAAAAAAATGATTTTGGTAACATTTTTTTTTTTGCAACTGAATGTGCTTACCATCCAGGGACATTGTTTTGCATTTTTTTTTTCTTCTGGGGATTCAGTTAACGTTTCTGAGTCTAATGATACCATGTTCGAAGAGTTTGTGAGCAGCCAAAGTAGTTTTACAAGCAATTTCACACCGTACGGTAGCGGACCGTGCGATACTGTAACGGTGTAATTTTGATGGATTTGGGTAAAAATTTGTTTTTTGTTTCAACTGAGTGTGCTTACCCCCTATGAACATTTTTTTCATTTTTTTGTTCTGGGGATTCAGTGAACGTTTCTGAGTCTAACGATACCATGTTAGAAGAGTTTGTGAGTAGCCACAATAGTTTTACAAGCAATTTCACACCGTACGGTAGCGGACCGTGCGATACTGTAACGGTGTAATTTTGATGGATTAGGGTAAAAATTTGTTTTTTGTTTCAATTGAGTGTGCTTACCCCCTATGAACATTTTTTTCAATTTTTTTGTTGTTCTGTTCTGGGGATTCAGTGAACGTTTCTGAGTCTAATGATACCATGTTAGAAGAGTTTGTGAGCAGCCAAAATAGTTTTACAAGCAATTTTACACCGTACGGTAGCGGACCGTGCGATACTGTAACGGTGTGATTTTGATGGATTTGGGCAAAAATTAGTTTTTTTTGTTTCAACTGAGTGTGCTTACCCCCTATGAACATTTTGTTTGCATTTTTTTTTGTTCTGGGGATTCAGTGAACGTTTCTGAGTCTAATGATACCATGTTAGAAGAGTTTGTGAGCAGCCAAAATAGTTTTACACGCAATTTCACATGGTACTGCAGCAAACAGTGCGATACTGTAACGGTGTGATTTTGATGGATTTGGGTAAAAAATAAACAAAAATTGATTTTTCACTTTTTTTGATTTTTTTTTCTTTTCTTGGGATTGAGTGAACGATTCTGAGTCTAATGGTACCATGTTAGAAGAGTTTGTGAGCAGCCAAATTAGTGTTATGCGCAATTTCACACCGTACTGCAGATGACTGTGCGATGGCGGGATGAACGCTTTTCAAGGTCATAGTGCAGCGCAGGGTTTTAATGAAGATCCAGTATTTTAAAGCATGTATCTTCTTCTTTTTTTCTCTAGCATTTTTTTTTGGGGCTAGACAAAAGTTTTTTTTTTTTGGGGGGGGGGGGCTTTAGCCCCCCTAGCCCCCCCCCCAGAACCGCGCCTGCAATCGCGTGATAGTGTTTCCCTGATTCGTGCACTCGGTTTTGCCATGATTAACCATAGATAGCTTGGTTTAATCATGGTTTAATAACCTATTTACTTGATTCAGTGATCTGTTCGCATAAATAAACAATCTATTTGCATGGTTTAGTAATCCGTGGCGCTCAAACGAAATTATTCTCCGTTCCCACGGTTCAATAATCCCTTTGCATGGTAAAATAATCTGTTTAAACGAATTAGTAATCCATTTCAACGGTTTAACAAACCGTTCGCAATAGGTTTAATAGTTATTCAATTAATCATAATCCATTCCAGTTAATTGATAGTCAATTCGCACTGTTTAGTAATCCATCGTACTCAAACAGAAAAACATTTTGTTGTTGATATACTTTCTATTGTCATTCACCAAATAGGAAATATACAAGAAGAAGCAATCGCTACAGGGGGAAAAAGGGCAAAATGGTTAACAGTTTGTTGTCATCATGTACCTTTATTAGGGGCTCCGTAAGGAACAGTAGCTCAAAGTGAATACGAAGCTAGTATTAGCCAAAGTGTTTTTACAGTGTTACAGAAAGGAAACTTTTGGATTGTTTTCAAACCAATATAAACGGACCAAAATAATGAGCCTTTAAACAGATTGTGAGTCAAACGTATCAGTTGTAATTGGCATATAAATACTTCTGGTTGGTGAATTAAATTTTGGTCTATATGCTATTGTATTAAAATCGTAATTTTTAAATTTTGGCATAGAATATGTATTTGAAACTTCAACATAAATATTACAAAAAGGTGGATGGAAGGAAACAAATTAATTTTAGAAAATGGCAAATAAATAGTTAACTTTCAGGGTATAAATTAATTTTTGATATTTTAATCGGTAAAAAAGACCAATTATGAATAATATTAAAATATCTGGACGGAAACAAAATAAGATTATAATATTAATTTTAGGGTGTCAATTTTGTTTGTTTAAATGAATACTAAATGTTTTAAACAATATTAATGAATTGTAACAATAAATAAGAAATATTTTCAGTTGATGATACAAAAATTTGCAATCTACTTTTAACAAAGACACATTCAAAAATATTTCCGTATCAAAAATTTGGATCAAGTTTGTATCTTTGACAAAAGCAACAAACTGCCTTTTTACAAAACAAATTTTTTCTGTAAGTAATATTCAAATACCCTGAGTCACTACTACATCAATCTCAAAATGGAAGGTTATCAAATATTGTTAACAATCTTCCTGACAATTTTAACAGCAGTTCTGACTGTCCTAACCTTCTTTTCACAAAGTGTCCATCAAAGCCGGTTGACACACCTCCATCTGCTCAGTAAGCCGATTGGAGCCTTCTGCACATACTGATCACGCTCAGCAACTTATTTCAAACATCTTTTACAATATGTAGGCCACGCCCCCATGCTCAGTAGGTTACTCTATGCTCTCTGCACATATCCTGCTGGAAATGGTGACTTTAAGGTTTCTAAAAATATACTTTCTTCTTCCAGAAATTCCTGGTCCTGAAAGGAAAAAAATAGCGGCAATTCATTTTCATTTCTTTTCATTTAAGAAATGTAAATTTCCATATGTTTTACAAGCACAGAATAATACCGAAAAATTATGTTGCATCAGTGCAAAAATGTTGTATCTCGACTTTTACAAAAACGTAGTATTTCACACAAAAAGGCTTCGTACAAAAACAAAGTATTTCGCACAAAAATGCTTCAGACAAAAACATCATATCTCTGCGCTTACTTGTTATGTGTGCACATCCAGGCTATTTTAAAAGAGATACAACATTTTGACAATTTCAAACTGTCGCAAAAAGTAAATGTTATTTGAAGAGATACAACGTTTTTTGCACTGACTCAACGATAACATGAAATTACAAGAAAAAGGTGGATACACACAAGAAGCCTAAGCTTATAAAGGGAGAGCCTTGAACATAAAATAAACTAAATATAATGGATTATTAAACTACCGGTACAAGACGAGCGAGACAGAGAAACAAACGGACTAGACAGCACATAACAAGACTACAGACGGACACTGGAGGGAAACTGGAGTTCCAATGACGCTGTAGGTAGGAAGAAAGCCAATTGAGGGGAGAACTGCAGCAAAGAAACTATACTCCATGGACAAAAGTTGGTGCTAGAAATAGTTTGTGTTGTAAATACAATGAAAAAATAGAATCAGCTTTTGCAAACTGCTTACCAACTAAAAGGACCCATGGTATAAATGCAAAAAATGATTTAATGACCCGACGTTTCGTCCCTAGCAGAGTCTTTCTCGAAGGCTCCGCTAGGGTCGAAACGTCAGGCCACTTACTGAATAAAATTAACTCATAAGATACCGTAAAACATTCAGACGTTAATTCAAAGAAGAGGTTTCAAATAAATTCTTTACAAAACTTGATCCAGAACCCTTCGTTACATGGTGTCTAACAACTCATTATTGTAGCATTCGACCCTAAAAATTATGTTGTCTGTAATACAACCTCCCCCCAAAGTCAACACAGATATAGATGCCAGTTGGCACTTGGGAATGGGACATAGAGCAGTATACACTTATAACATGGTTTGAGGGTGGACAGTCGATATTAGCTCCCCGAAGAATCAGAAGTTGATAAAATAGTACGCGAGGTGAAGCTGAGGGAACCAGTTGACCAACTTCTCCTACAGAGGGAAGCTAATATCTTCTGTCCAACCAATATTAACCATGTTATATTTGTTTTGCTATACCTCATATGACGGACTAACATTTCCGTGTGCCGCCATCTTTTCATGTGTGTGTGCAGCTAGGGCAATTTTGTGTGTGTGTACTACACACGGCGACAGTTCCTAGACTGCTTCGTAAAGTGCTCGAGTAGTAGACTGTTGCATGTGCAGTGCAACATTCTACTACTCATGCGTATTAGCCCTGTTTGTGAATACTTGCACGCACTTGGTAAACAGCTAAAAAAGCATGTGATGATGAATGGGCCAATGAGAATTCAGCTCTCGATCATGAATATGTATGAGGTAAAGTAATAAGTTTTGTCAACATTGAAAGTGCTTTACTTTCTATTTTAATGAAAGTATTTGGAAAAAAGAAAATGGTGGATGAAGTCAAAGGGGAAAGAGTCAGAAACACAGAGTAATCGACGAAATTGACAGTTAAAATAAAACAAGTCAAGCTATACATCTTTTTTGGAAGTTTTCAAATGAATTTATAACAAGAGATGTCATGTCCGGTGTTCATATTTAAGGTTACCTTTTCAGCGGCAACTTTCCACATCCTCAGACTGTGTCCCAGCTCAGCTTGGGACAGGAGCTTGTCGACGTCGTGTTGACTCACCGCTCTGGAGTGCACTCTCTCCCTCTCACGGAGCTGTGGGTCGTCCAGCATTGGCGCTGAGCGATGGTGCCGGGGTGTGAAGCGTAGACTGTCACCGGCTGGCCAGGCTGGAGTTGGGGACGCCATACCTGACGTGACACGGGATTTATACTCTGTTATTGCTCTTGAGTGATTGAACCAATGCACTGACGTCACACACAGCTCAAGTCTGATTATGGTCTCCAGTATGCCAGGGTCAGAGAGCAGGCGCTCTACTTCCTCCTCATGTGGGAGAGACTGGGGGAATCGGGTCGATGGTCAACCGTCTTGTCGAAGGCCTTGACAGGTGCGGCATGAAGCAAGTAGTCAGTAAGTGCAACACACCTTGTTGTGACTATTTCATTTCTTGGTATAATGGTTCAACCCTATTGATAACAGTTCGTTGATTTGTGACTCGTGCTTGACTAGAAGAATAAACATCGAACATGTAAATTTGTTTTCTGTTTTATAGCTTACGTCAGGAAAGTAATTCAAGGAAAGAGCGTCAAGAAGAAAGGAAAGAAGAAGAAGAAAGGCTCGGGTAAGAATAGAAACAAAATACTTTTTAGGACGATTCAAAGCGTTGAGTGTCTTCACCATCGGTTCTTTTCAGAACCACCGTGATTAGTAAAAATCATTGGAGAGGTTATTTCCCTGGTGTTAGCCACAAAACTTCACGAAAATGCTGCAACACAATTTTAACATTTTGAAACCCTGTGAACTGAACGATACAAAATTCCACTCTCATGTACCGGGCATCTGTGGCCAACAGTCGTGAGGAAAACACACTGTTTGCACCAATCTAAAACATCATTTACATCTCCTTGAAGTAATTTTCTCTTCTGGGGGTCTGTAGATATCGTAAAATAACAATTTGAAACAAAACACAGCTGAACAAACTTGACGAAATGTCTGAGACATGTGACATTTTTAGTTTTTTATTTGCGTTAAGAATGAGGATAGACCATACCAAAAATAAAAACTATTTGATAACAACATTGATTATAGTTATTAACTAATTCATGATTTTGTGCTGTCAGCTACAGTAATTGCACAGGAAGCAAATGTTCCTGTGACATTAGAAATGACTCGTATTTTCCTTGCTCTATGGTCTTTTCCGGTGTGGCAAGAGATGCTGTCTCCCCACACTACGAGTTGGGAGGACATTTCACTTCATTCAGCCCTAATTTACCGTGTGGTGGACATACACACCCGGGACAAAATCACTTTTGACACTGGTAGTATGCCTACAGTCATCTGCAGACGCAAATTTGACAACTATTATTTCCACTCTTTTTTCTTCTTCTATTTTCAGAGAAAAGTCGTACGTCGACAGGCACCAGGAGGTAACATCTACTTTGCTTCAGTAGAATGAAGCTAAACAATAGATGGACAAACTACAATACGGAGGAACACAGTTTACGCCAACAAAATGCGGACTTCAAACGGTTAAATAATAGGCCGTCTCCGAATTGGCGGTTGACCTTGCACACGGCCGTAGTTTTAAAGCATTGTCAAAATTACATAAGGCTATTAAAACTTTTGTGAAATATCAAGCTTGCCTAAAAGAAATGTATTCCTACTTGAAGGATATTACAGTTAAGGATCGATAAGTAAAAAAATGGGAGTTTGTTTTCCGTTTAGCTTACGTCAGGACGGTAATTCTCGGGTGAAATTACGCCTATTTTCTTTCTGAAAAATACACCCGTTCCTAGATCTTATGCACATGACGTCATTTGAGTATAGGGCGCCCTCGGCTAGAGATCAAAAGAAGGTAGCCCATTGGCTGAATCCTGTGCGCCGCGCGTACGTAGCTGTGCGTTTTCCATCATAATTTAACCTCTAAGATGGCAGCGTGATGACGTCAATGCATAAGGTCTTGTAATCAAAAACCATAAAACTAGCTTGAACATTACATCGAAATAATGTGTTCTTACGGTGATTTTTTTTCGAGTAAGCCTCATTATTCAAAGTTTGTTCATTTTGGTGTTTAATGGATAATTTCTAAACAATATCGCCTTTTCTATTTCTAGCCAAGATTATTTGTAAAATAATCTTGTTCCTTTGATCGTGCACATTATTCACACCCTTAATTTTCCAGGTTTTGTTAATTTCATTTACGGTGAAAGCGTTTGTATAATATTTAGTTTTATTTAAATTTATTCGTATTTCTTTCGTGAGGACTGTAAGATATGCTTTGTTTTCTAGTTTGATATTGTATCTTTCTATTTATGCAATAAAATCAACCTACAGCATTGTAAATAACACACAGCGCAATAAACAATCATTTATCAAAAACCATCTTTTTACAAGTGGTCAAAATTTCTTTTGTTGGGCTAACCCCCTATCCAAATTAAATCAAACAATAATATTCAATTAACTGCAAACTAGTTTTTCTAACAGAAAAGACAAGTTTTGTTTTCTAGTTTGATATTGTATGCAATAAATCAACCTACAGCATTGTAAATAACACACAGCGCAATAAACAATCATTTATCTAAACACATCTTTTTAAAGTGATCAAAATTTCTTCTTCCCCAAACCAAATTAAATCAAACAATAATATTCAATTAACTGCAAATCAGTTTTTCTAACAGAAAAGAAAAATTTCTTTCAAAGGATAATAATAACACCACGCACCGCGCAGGTCCGATGTAGTGCTTTAGTCCACCCAAACGGGCGTCTCAAAGAGCTCGATATTTATTACGACAGGTATGCAGAGCTATGTTAGAATTATGAGACCCATTTATATAACACCTTGTAAGGGTTTGCGAGGTGATACGATGCAATCTGCAGCCAACCATACCATGAAACACTGGGACAAACCCCTTCTCTTAAAACGATGTCATGGTATTATCAGCAAAGTGGGGACAGCTGAACAAAGGAACTCAAAAAGGAAAAAAATGCTGTCCGCGCGCGATTTCTTTTTTTCTGCAGCACACGTCGGCTAGTTAAGGGATAGGCTGTTCTTCCCTATCTCTAACTGTTGACTCTATAGCCAGCATGTGCTGCAGAAAATGTATACGTCCAATCTTACCAATGTTGTACATATACCCTTTAAAGGGACACGGGAAAGTCTTCACATCGACAACAATGTAAGAATGTGTGAATGATCGATCAAAACGAAATGAAGCTTATAAGATGATGAATATCATGAGAAGTTAGCATTTTGGTGCAGAATGAAAGAGCGCCAGGTATTAATTAGTTTTTGCGCGTATGCTCAGTGTGAGAAACGAGCTGTCCACACAATAGAATCACGCGTAAATCTCAATGAGAAAATGTATGTCAGTGAAATAATAGTGGTCCACAAATGAGACAAAGTATAGCCCAACCTCCACCCAGCCAAACTCCCTCTTGAGCAGCATCTGTGCAGCCAATCCATAGACCGGTATTATCTTTCACTGCCCACTCGAAAATAAAGTGGTTTTCTTCTCTTGAGTCAGGCACTATGAGGTTGCTCCCTGGTCGCTTGCATGCCGCCTCGGCTTGCATCCAGTTCATCCTCTCAGGGAGTAAGATGTAGCAAGACTGACGCCATTTTACCCAGCCAGTTGGACAAGAGGAGAGGACGATAACTTTGCATAGTTATCGTTATCGAAACAGAATGGTATTCATGCTTTGAAGAAAAAAACATCAACTCAAATTTTGGTTTACAGTTATTGGCGATGTGACTACGTAGCTTACAACGCAAGTAGCAATACTAACTTGTCTGATCAGAACCTAGACAGTTTTGGTTGCGTACAGTGAAATAACTTTTGTTTTGAGTTCTCGCGCAAGGAATCAACTGAAAATAGTCTTGACGAAGTCGTTGATGCAGAAACTCGATAAACGCAGAGCCATATTGGGGATTTAAAAATTGTGTCCTTTTCATCGGTAAGATATTAAATAAAGAAGAGAAGTCTGCTCTAAACTTTTCGTGTTTTAAATTGACCGTACTCAGTTAGATATAAGCAACGCTACTTTATCCGCTGTGTGCTGATCGATGTCCTTTGTTTTGAAACTCAAGTTACAATCAAAGTGATATTTAAGGATGATTGCTTCTTGTTCTTCCATGCAGATAGATCGAGGTGCAAACAAGATGGCGGTCGATAGTTTTTTCCTACTGAAGACGTCCTTTGTCATGTCTCTTGGAAACATCCGCACATCATGATGGTGCTTCATTAAGCCTAGATTTACTGAGTGTCAGCCGATTTTGAACATTTTATGTATATAGTTTTTGCTGCCGCAGGCAATGATACCAAACCGCTTACAGTCTTTCTGTCGGTGCACGTTTGTCTTTGTCAGCAATTAGACGTCATTGAGAAGAGAAGAAACAAAAGTTTGCATGATTTTAAATGTTCAAAGTTCAAAGTAAACACAACCCTCAATATCCTTGGAGTCGGTGTGATCGTCCTCAAGACGGGTGACGTTATTGAGTTGACATTTCTTCTCATTCTTGCTGCTCTGCCAAACATTGAAGGAGCGGCATCGATGATCTGATGTACACGCCCAACCACAAGCAAGCACACCCTTTACGGTCAGGTTGTCGATGACGTGATCGAGGGGGCAGTATTGAGAGACACGCCCATCGGGACCTAGCAGGGTGTGGTAGATTGGCACAATAGAAACCGGCAACTCACATGCAACTAATTTATGGATGTCATTCTGGCATTTGTGATAATCAGACCAAAGTCCATCTTTCTTCCTCATTAGGGCACAGTTTAAGTCGGTGTTGATTCGTGGGTTGTTTTTGTTCCAGTTGGTAAATTTTGCAGGTTGACCTCCACACAGCCAAAATCCTTCTTGAGCAGCATCTGTGCAGCCAATCCACATACTGCCATTCCCTTTCGCTGCCCACTCGAAGATGAAGTCGTTTTCTTCTTTTGAATCAGGCACTATGAAGTTGCTCCCTAGTCGCTTGCATGTCGCCTCGGCTTGCATCCAGTTCATCCTCTCAGGGAGTAAGATGTAGCAAGACTGGCGCCATTTTACCCAGCCAGTTGGACAAGAGGAGAGGACGATAACAATGCTTTGCATTGTCATCAATATCAAGAGATGAAACAGAGTGGTATTCATACTTTGAAGAAACGTTGCCGTCACACGCCACAGTAACTCTGGTTTTATGTAACAGAAACTAACACTTCGAGTCAAAAGGTATGGGTAGGTGCGGAGTGTTAGGAAAAATGAATCCGTAAGCTTGGTTCACTTTGGTAACGAATAATAGCTTTCAGTCTCTATTTATAACCCTGACGTGAAATGCGCACACTTGCATTGTTCTTTTGTTTCCCTCCCATTGTTAGGCGCTCTGTTTTTTGTATTATTATTATTATTTTTTAATATGCGTGAACCACGTAATTAAATTTCGCCGCTGTTCGCCAGAGAAAACATCGAAGTGTTTATTTTGGCCAAGATTCTACACAGTGGGAATAATTGTTATATTGTTGCCATAGGCACTGCACTCTATTTTTAGGCAACTGGGGGTGCAGCTAAACATACAAGAACAAGAATCCGCTAGCACGTCTCCTGCTTGTACTGCAGAATCAATATCTCTTCGGTCTCTTCGACTTTTACGAGGTATGGTGGCATATTATGGGATATGTTTATAAAGGGAAGAGTGAAATCATATAATGTAGCCGTGTGCCATCAAGTCAAAGGATAAGATCATGTGGCCACGAAATCTTTGTTTGATAGTATCCAATATAAGCATCATATAGAGAGGTTTTATTAATGGACAAGCAAAGAAAAATAATAGGACCGGAACGCACTCATAATGTTCAAAAAGCTTACAAATTTGTCAGTTATGAAGATTCTCTCCGTGACGAGTGAGAATCATGTATTGAAAGGCAAGCTTTAAAAAACATTTGAGGTATCAAGTATAGTTCTCTATAAACAAAACGGGGGGGGGGGGAGGAGGGGCACAAACAGCCGGAAGCCCGGGCTGGACGGAAGGGAGGGAGGGAGGTTGGTGAGATAAAGAGAGTAGAGACTGTATGACCAGTCGGCAGCGAATTAGTTTGTGTTAGTTGGAGTGCAGGAAAATGGAAACTATTATCTCTAGAGGTAGCCATCGAGGGATAAATAGGCAGAGAAACGTTTTGAAATTAATGTCCCATGGCTCTGGTGTGGTCTCGTAATCAACCATACTATGACTGTTTGTTGTTTAAGTGGGAGACAAAGGTCTCTGTCTTTTGAAAAGTCAGTGGGCGATGTTTAAGACAGACCTTTGCCTTGATGTTTTCAAGCCCCCTTAAACTAATAGAAAAAAGAAGTTTTTTACGAAGGGAGGGGAGGGGGAAGGAAAAGAGGATAGAACTTTTCTAAAAAGAATATTTTTACGGTGATAATTTGTTGAGCCACTTGTGTTTTATCACCGCATCGTCTTAATATCCAAACTGAGATTGGTTTTTATGTTCATGTAATACAAAACAAAACAAGGCGGAAGCGCGCTGGCATAAACCACAAGTTCTAAACACCGCGCTTGTCCGACGTGAAACATTTAACCGTACATGTAGTCTGGTCCAAGACCATAGTATATGTGAAAAGACCATGCAAATCTATTTATTTTCAATTTTTAAGAACCCTGCGCTGCAGTATCGCGCAGTCATCGACTGTACCGTTGTAAACAAATTTTGTTTACTCATTAACGGTACAGTCAAAAATCACGTTTTTTTTTAAGTTCCTCAATGGACCATAGCCGGATAGCACTATAACCAGCAGAATTAGTTTGGGGTGAGTCTTCGACCTACAGTCACCTTTAATTTCGAAGCCCCATAGAATTCCCCTGAGGCCCAAGGAATTCCCCTGAGGCTATCCCTAACCCCATTAACACGATCCAAGGTCTTAGATCTAGCCGCTGTTACTTGGGGGCAATCAATCATCCTGTCACTGTTCCAGACATCGGGCAGACACCAGGTGCAGGTTGTGGTTTCGGGTTGGCCAAGTAAATAAGATACCTTGTTTCTCAGAAGACTGGTAAGCACTGGAAAGCAGTGCAAAAAAAAAAAAAAAAATGATTTTGGTAACATTTTTTTTTTTGCAACTGAATGTGCTTACCATCCAGGGACATTGTTTTGCATTTTTTTTTTCTTCTGGGGATTCAGTTAACGTTTCTGAGTCTAATGATACCATGTTCGAAGAGTTTGTGAGCAGCCAAAGTAGTTTTACAAGCAATTTCACACCGTACGGTAGCGGACCGTGCGATACTGTAACGGTGTAATTTTGATGGATTTGGGTAAAAATTTGTTTTTTGTTTCAACTGAGTGTGCTTACCCCCTATGAACATTTTTTTCATTTTTTTGTTCTGGGGATTCAGTGAACGTTTCTGAGTCTAACGATACCATGTTAGAAGAGTTTGTGAGTAGCCAAAATAGTTTTACAAGCAATTTCACACCGTACGGTAGCGGACCGTGCGATACTGTAACGGTGTAATTTTGATGGATTAGGGTAAAAATTTGTTTTTTGTTTCAATTGAGTGTGCTTACCCCCTATGAACATTTTTTTCAATTTTTTTGTTGTTCTGTTCTGGGGATTCAGTGAACGTTTCTGAGTCTAATGATACCATGTTAGAAGAGTTTGTGAGCAGCCAAAATAGTTTTACAAGCAATTTTACACCGTACGGTAGCGGACCGTGCGATACTGTAACGGTGTGATTTTGATGGATTTGGGCAAAAATTAGTTTTTTTTTGTTTCAACTGAGTGTGCTTACCCCCTATGAACATTTTGTTTGCATTTTTTTTTGTTCTGGGGATTCAGTGAACGTTTCTGAGTCTAATGATACCATGTTAGAAGAGTTTGTGAGCAGCCAAAATAGTTTTACACGCAATTTCACATGGTACTGCAGCAAACAGTGCGATACTGTAACGGTGTGATTTTGATGGATTTGGGTAAAAAATAAACAAAAATTGATTTTTCACTTTTTTTGATTTTTTTTTCTTTTCTTGGGATTGAGTGAACGATTCTGAGTCTAATGGTACCATGTTAGAAGAGTTTGTGAGCAGCCAAATTAGTGTTATGCGCAATTTCACACCGTACTGCAGATGACTGTGCGATGGCGGGATGAACGCTTTTCAAGGTCATAGTGCAGCGCAGGGTTTTAATGAAGATCCAGTATTTTAAAGCATGTATCTTCTTCTTTTTTTCTCTAGCATTTTTTTTTGGGGCTAGACAAAAGTTTTTTTTTTTGGGGGGGGGGCTTTAGCCCCCTAGCCCCCCCCCCCAGAACCGCGCCTGCAATCGCGTGATAGTGTTTCCCTGATTCGTGCACTCGGTTTTGCCATGATTAACCATAGATAGCTTGGTTTAATCATGGTTTAATAACCTATTTACTTGATTCAGTGATCTGTTCGCATAAATAAACAATCTATTTGCATGGTTTAGTAATCCGTGGCGCTCAAACGAAATTATTCTCCGTTCCCACGGTTCAATAATCCCTTTGCATGGTAAAATAATCTGTTTAAACGAATTAGTAATCCATTTCAACGGTTTAACAAACCGTTCGCAATAGGTTTAATAGTTATTCAATTAATCATAATCCATTCCAGTTAATTGATAGTCAATTCGCACTGTTTAGTAATCCATCGTACTCAAACAGAAAAACATTTTGTTGTTGATATACTTTCTATTGTCATTCACCAAATAGGAAATATACAAGAAGAAGCAATCGCTACAGGGGGAAAAAGGGCAAAATGGTTAACAGTTTGTTGTCATCATGTACCTTTATTAGGGGCTCCGTAAGGAACAGTAGCTCAAAGTGAATACGAAGCTAGTATTAGCCAAAGTGTTTTTACAGTGTTACAGAAAGGAAACTTTTGGATTGTTTTCAAACCAATATAAACGGACCAAAATAATGAGCCTTTAAACAGATTGTGAGTCAAACGTATCAGTTGTAATTGGCATATAAATACTTCTGGTTGGTGAATTAAATTTTGGTCTATATGCTATTGTATTAAAATCGTAATTTTTAAATTTTGGCATAGAATATGTATTTGAAACTTCAACATAAATATTACAAAAAGGTGGATGGAAGGAAACAAATTAATTTTAGAAAATGGCAAATAAATAGTTAACTTTCAGGGTATAAATTAATTTTTGATATTTTAATCGGTAAAAAAGACCAATTATGAATAATATTAAAATATCTGGACGGAAACAAAATAAGATTATAATATTAATTTTAGGGTGTCAATTTTGTTTGTTTAAATGAATACTAAATGTTTTAAACAATATTAATGAATTGTAACAATAAATAAGAAATATTTTCAGTTGATGATACAAAAATTTGCAATCTACTTTTAACAAAGACACATTCAAAAATATTTCCGTATCAAAAATTTGGATCAAGTTTGTATCTTTGACAAAAGCAACAAACTGCCTTTTTACAAAACAAATTTTTTCTGTAAGTAATATTCAAATACCCTGAGTCACTACTACATCAATCTCAAAATGGAAGGTTATCAAATATTGTAAACAATCTTCCTGACAATTTTAACAGCAGTTCTGACTGTCCTAACCTTCTTTTCACAAAGTGTCCATCAAAGCCGGTTGACACACCTCCATCTGCTCAGTAAGCCGATTGGAGCCTTCTGCACATACTGATCACGCTCAGCAACTTATTTCAAACATCTTTTACAATATGTAGGCCACGCCCCCATGCTCAGTAGGTTACTCTATGCTCTCTGCACATATCCTGCTGGAAATGGTGACTTTAAGGTTTCTAAAAATATACTTTCTTCTTCCAGAAATTCCTGGTCCTGAAAGGAAAAAAATAGCGGCAATTCATTTTCATTTCTTTTCATTTAAGAAATGTAAATTTCCATATGTTTTACAAGCACAGAATAATACCGAAAAATTATGTTGCATCAGTGCAAAAATGTTGTATCTCGACTTTTACAAAAACGTAGTATTTCACACAAAAAGGCTTCGTACAAAAACAAAGTATTTCGCACAAAAATGCTTCAGACAAAAACATCATATCTCTGCGCTTACTTGTTATGTGTGCACATCCAGGCTATTTTAAAAGAGATACAACATTTTGACAATTTCAAACTGTCGCAAAAAGTAAATGTTATTTGAAGAGATACAACGTTTTTTGCACTGACTCAACGATAACATGAAATTACAAGAAAAAGGTGGATACACACAAGAAGCCTAAGCTTATAAAGGGAGAGCCTTGAACATAAAATAAACTAAATATAATGGATTATTAAACTACCGGTACAAGACGAGCGAGACAGAGAAACAAACGGACTAGACAGCACATAACAAGACTACAGACGGACACTGGAGGGAAACTGGAGTTCCAATGACGCTGTAGGTAGGAAGAAAGCCAATTGAGGGGAGAACTGCAGCAAAGAAACTATACTCCATGGACAAAAGTTGGTGCTAGAAATAGTTTGTGTTGTAAATACAATGAAAAAATAGAATCAGCTTTTGCAAACTGCTTACCAACTAAAAGGACCCATGGTATAAATGCAAAAAATGATTTAATGACCCGACGTTTCGTCCCTAGCAGAGTCTTTCTCGAAGGCTCCGCTAGGGTCGAAACGTCAGGCCACTTACTGAATAAAATTAACTCATAAGATACCGTAAAACATTCAGACGTTAATTCAAAGAAGAGGTTTCAAATAAATTCTTTACAAAACTTGATCCAGAACCCTTCGTTACATGGTGTCTAACAACTCATTATTGTAGCATTCGACCCTAAAAATTATGTTGTCTGTAATACAACCTCCCCCCAAAGTCAACACAGATATAGATGCCAGTTGGCACTTGGGAATGGGACATAGAGCAGTATACACTTATAACATGGTTTGAGGGTGGACAGTCGATATTAGCTCCCCGAAGAATCAGAAGTTGATAAAATAGTACGCGAGGTGAAGCTGAGGGAACCAGTTGACCAACTTCTCCTACAGAGGGAAGCTAATATCTTCTGTCCAACCAATATTAACCATGTTATATTTGTTTTGCTAAACCTCATATGACGGACTAACATGTGCAGCTCAGGCAATTTTGTGCGTGTGTACTACACACGGCGACAGTTCCTAGACTGCTTCGTAAAGTGCTCGAGTAGTAGACTGTTGCATGTGCAGTGCAACAGTCTACTACTCATGCGTAATAGCCCTGTTTGTGAATACTTGCACGCACTTGGTAAACAGCTAAAAAAGCATGTGATGATGAATGGACCAATGAGAATTCAGCTCTCGATCATGAATATGTATGAGGTAAAGTAATAAGTTTTGTCAACATTGAAAGTGCTTTACTTTCTATTTTAATGAAAGTATTTGGAAAAAAGAAAATGGTGGATGAAGTCAAAGGGGAAAGAGTCAGAAATACAGAGTAATCGACGAAATTGACAGTTAAAATAAAACAAGTCAAGCTATACATCTTTTTTGGAAGTTTTCAAATGAATTTATAACAAGAGATGTCATGTCCGGTGTTCATATTTAAGGTTACCTTTTCAGCGGCAACTTTCCACATCCTCAGACTGTGTCCCAGCTCGGCTTGGGACAGGAGCTTGTCGACGTCGTGTTGACTCACCGCTCTGGAGTGCACTCTCTCCCTCTCACGGAGCTGTGGGTCGTCCAGCATGGGCGCCGAGCGATGGTGCTGGGGTGTGAAGTGTAGACTGTCACCGGCTGGCCAGGCTGGAGTTGGGGACGCCATACCTGACGTGACACGGGATTTATACTCTGTTATTGCTCTTGAGTGATTGAACCAATGCACTGACGCCACACACAGCTCAAGTCTGATTATGGTCTCCATTTCGGGAGTCAGATTGCATACATGGGAATCGCCTAGATTACGTACTGCCCAGTTAAACACACAGAGAGTCTGAATCCAACATGGCTCAAACAAGAATTATCGGGGATTCATAAGTGATTTATTATTAAATTGTTTTTTATAGAGCAAACATATCCTCGATCAAGGCACTTTACAACATTATTATCCCTGTTCATCCGGCATACTTAGACTATTTAGACCATTCCCTCTAACTTTCTCAACTCCCTAGGGAGCATACAACCACTTTTTGCAATTATGCCGCAGAAAATTGTAATTGGTAAGCAGTTTACAATAGCTAACTTCTTCTTTTGTTTCATCTTATTTTGTTTTCAAAGATGACTAAAGTTAAATAAATACTTTTTCAATAGTTCAAATTCCTTAAATAAGAATGTCCAACCGTTTGATCGTCGTAGAGATGCTGGTCCAGCACAGTGTTGACATCGTAGTGATCCACGTTGCCTCTCTACACTCCTCTGCTCTTGAGCTAGGTCCAACCTCTCCTAGAAGCATTGAAAGAAACAGTTGTCATAATGAACCAATAAACAGATTGAAAACAAAAGCATTAAAAGAAACAGGCATTGTAGCAAACAAATAAATGGATTAAAACAAAAGCATTGAAAGAAACGGGCATCATAACAAACAAGTTATGTAAACATAGAGAATAACAGATTGAAACAAAAGCATTGAAAGAAACAGTCATTATAACAAACAAAATATGTAAATATAGAGAATAACAGATAAAAAAAGCAAATTAAATTCATCTGTAATGTTGGTAGGAAATCACACCACAAACTTTATAAGATATTACACACAAAATTGTTGAACAATTAAAAGAGATTTTGCCTTTAACCAACTTATTTCATGATAAAGAAAAAGATATCTAAACATTTTTATAATAATAAAACACAGTTCTTACAAAACGATTTATCTATGCATGATGGTTTTATGTGCTTTACACAACACACAGGACCTACAGCTTAACATCCTATCCTAAGAACAGACAATATTATGGTTAAGTGTCTTGCTGAAGGACACAAGTGCCATGACTGGGACCCAAGCCCACACTGGTCAGACTGACTCTGACAACACCAGAACGGTGTGTCCAATGCACTAAACCGCTCAGCCGCGACACTACCAAATTTTAGTCAACATTGTTAATACTTTGCTCTATTTATTGAAGGACAGTGAAATAATAATAATAATAATGGCTTCTTATATAGCCCGCATATCTGTCACTCAGTGACACTCAAGGCGCTTTAACATTCAGTATTTACCTGCAAGGTATTGTGGAGCTACTTTTTGAAGTATTAGACCTATTCCTTTACATAGCACCATGTAATGGTTTTACAAGGTGCTGTGGCGCAATATGCTGCCAATCAAACCAGGAACACCGGGGCAAACCCCTTCTCTTTTCGGTAAGTGCACTGGGTTCTTTTATGTGGATCACACAGGACCTACGGATTTACCTCCCATCCGAAGGACGCAGCAATAATGATTAAGTGTCTTGCTTAAGGACACAAGTGTCACGACTGGGACTGGAACCCACACTCTGCTGAACAGAAACACCAGAGCTTGAGTCCGATGCTCTTATCCGCTCGGCCACGACACACCACTAAACACCCTTTGGAGAAATCTATGTCTACAAGATTGCACATTGAACATCAAACTGCAGGAAAACCCCTCTGACCTTTGCAATTTGTCTCTGAGCGGCACGTAGCGTCTGAAGCTGACCCTGAATGTTCATTTCTCTGGTAGCCTGTTCGGCCTCGATCGTCCTGGCTGCCTGCAAGGCAGATTGACCCTCCTCCCTGGCCTCGACACCTTCCTGATATCATTATTAGAAAACAACAAGGGGGAAAAATGGTGACATTGACGAGGAAGTCAGAGTCTTACAGTTGAAAACTAAGAACTAGAGGTCCTAGACCACTTAAGACAGAGACCCAACCAGGGGCCAATTCGTCACCGTTTTCACAAAGCGATGGTTAAAAGTAACTCAATTTTGCAAAATTGGTTATTGTACAAGTTAACATTTTCAGCAAGTTTCAGGACCAAACACATAATAGTTTGGTAATTTCACTAATTAGCATGACTGACGTATCACTTGATTTGCGTTTTTTCGTTTCCACGAAGTGGTGTATCACAATATGCCGCTTTATCCATTGAAATACATAGCGCTCGCATAGTGCTAAACACGCGTAGTACGACTTCTGTATTTTCACGTAGTGACGTACCTGTTGACATACTGAAGTTCAGCGTTTTCACAAAGCGACATATGCATTTTCTGTAAACAGTGCCTTGCGCGAACATCTCATTTTTTTTGTTTTCATAAAGTGACATATGTGTTTAGGAACTAAAGTTGCAAGGTGAAAACACATCGACGCTTTCAGACTAATCAAGAAGTCAACTCTATTTTTGGTATAACAAAAATATATAAATAATAATAACATAAAAAGTGAGCAGTCTCCGAAACAGTCGTTTGAATAATAGTTCAACTCAAACCACGATTTTCTCAAAACACAGAGTTTTGATTGTGGTAAACCATATGTAAGTTCGTGCCACCATCGACATATTTTATGGCATTTCTCCGGACTTACATCCTGCTACGTTACTTAGCACAGAAATCTTTAGTAAGCAACGCCATAAAATTCGGACCAGATTGTTTGACTTCAAGACTGAAACCAACACTGAGGTAAAGAGTTCAAGAGAGAGACCGGAAGGTCTGTGTATGAGAACATGAAGCAGCGCCCAATTTCATTAAGCTGCTTAAGCAGAAAATGTTGCTAATAGCAGAAATGAGCAGGATACCACTCACAAATGGTACATGTGACAAGGTACCTCGGCTGGTAACCTTATTCTGGTAAGCATCATTTTCTTGTGCTTAAGCAGCTCTGTGAAATTGGGCCCTGCAGGTCTCACCGTGACGGTTTCTTGAATCTGCGCTGAGCGTTGTCTGAGAGTTTCAGCCAGTTGATGAAGTCTTCGCTGCTCGCTGTCTAGCTCCTGTCGACGCTGCGACAGCTGCAGTTTCTCTTGTTGTATGGCTTGCTGCTGCTGCTGCAAGGAGGCAGCTTGAGCCGTCAGCTGACTGCGCTCTGAGGCGAGAGATTCCAGCTTGCCATCTTGTTCTGCTCCAACCTTAGGGGAAGTTGTGGAAGGTCAAATGAATTTGCTTTATTAACCATTTAAAAACAAAAATTTTATTGGCTAATTTCATAGTTGGTTAAAGACAAATCAGTGTTGATTTTTCAGCACCTCCCTTTCAGGGGTTAGTAATGAGAGGTATCGATACGGCGCGCTGCCCATGGTAGCGAGGCTGATTAAAGACCCATACCTGCATAGCTTTGTTGGCCTGCTCTTGTAATGATGTCTCAAGTTGTCTCCTCGAGGAAGCTAACTGAGCTCGCTCTGCAGCGAGGGCCTTCCTTTCCTCCAGACACTGACCCATCAGAGTCTTCTGCTCGGCCAAAAGGGCATCCTAAGATAAAAAATGGGAAAAAAACCTTGAATCTGGGAAGATTCTTAAATGATGGACCATGACCATCCAAAGGCAATATTGGACAACGCTGACACATGTTTTTATCCAGCAGTCCAGATCAAGAATCAATTTGCTTTTCCCAATTTTGCTTTTACTGGTTCTGGTTCTGGTTCCAGTTCTGGTGTGTTACTGCATAACCTCCTCAAATGGAATGTAACATGCAGGCACTTGGGCAACATGCCCAGACTAATTTTTATACCGAGCCCCCCCACCCCAAAGATCTGTTCAAGGTTAACTCTGGCAAAGTTGCTCTTGTACGAGTCTACACTAGATGCATCCCGTATACTTGCTGGTAGTTTGTTCCATTCAGCGAAAGTCTGCGGGAATAGTGAATAACTTGTGACAGTTCTTGCAACTTGTTCTTGTAACTAGTTCTTTCAACTAGTACTTGCAACTAGTTCTTTCAACTAGTTCTTGCAACTAGTTCTTGCAACTAGCTCTTGCAACTATGATAAACGATTTATCCACTTGAATTGCCTCATTGTGAAATGTGATTTTTTTTCGACTGACGTACCTTTGCCTGTTGGAGAGATGCCTGTTGGGCAGCCAGCTGCTCTGCTGCTAACTTTCTCTCCTCCTCAGTAGCTCTCTGAAGGCTGGTCAACTTACTCTGCTCCTGACGAAGACGAAATCTCTCCTAGAACGAAGAATCAGCAGGTCAACAGTCATGCAATGTTTTAAAGGAGTCTTGGTTCTAAAAAAAGTCAGGGTTGAATCACGATGTTGACACCAGACTATTTTTCCTTCCAGCCTAAGTCTTGGTTTCAATTGAATTGAATGGAAGACAAGCCAAGATGGCTGCATCATGTCAAAGGTCACTTTAATATCCGTTTACCTCGTCAAGTTGTGTATTCTGCTGGCGGATATGAGCTTCAAGACGGCTGACCAGGGCTTCTAGCCTGGCCCTTTCCTCATTCATCTCATCCTGCTTGTCAGACAGCCGCCTTTCCAAGGCTAGGAAAGACAATAAACATGTTCAGATAACTCACCTAAACTCAGTTCTAAGATCTCAGTTCTTTTAACTGTACAAAATCAGGTGCTGCTTTGTTTTACTTTTATGTTTTGAGTTGAACAAAGACAAAATTACTAGAACGTGATATAAACCTGCAACCTCTATCAACTGAACTATCTGGCCTTAATGTTGATGGGATTTGACCCCCAACATTAGGGCTAGATAGCTCAGTAAGTAGAGCGTCGGCACATTAATCCAGAGGCCACAGATTCAAATCCTGCTTTAGTCAGTTTTTCTTTGTTCAACCAATTGAATCAAAATTTACCCAGTAAGTTTTCCTTATGGTTCATTACTTGGTATTTGGATTGAGTTACATCCCCTTAAAGTGATCCCGTCCTGCCGCTTCCCAGGTTGTATCGTAAACTTGGATGTGATTCCTCGCCAAACGGCAGTTACAGGTTGAATTGCTTCTGACGGGCACCCTCAAGTAAAGATATTGACAAGATAGAGAGACCGCCAACATAGGGCTAGATGGCTCAGTTGGTAGAGCACCGGCACGTTAATCCAGAGGTCGCAGCTTACCAAATCCTGCTCATGTCAGTTTTTCTTTGTTCAACCCCAAAAAATGAATTCAACTTCACCCAGTCAGTTTCCCTTGTGATTTACTACTAATTAGTAATTCTGTACCTTGGAGTTGTTGGTCTTTCTCTCTGAGTTCTACAGATCTCTGCTCTAGCTGGCTCTGCTGCTTTCCATGTACATGATTCTGTAGACTTCCCAGTTCCTTGCTTGCATAGTGAACCTGGTCTACAACAGCCTGGAGGGACCTGGGTGCAAATATAAAGAATCAACTCAGATCTAAATTTCAATTTACGGCTGATTTGTACTCCAGTCTTTGGCCAACACCCTGATGGGAGGTGCAAATATCTTAGAGCTTTGTATTGCTTTGTTGCTGAAAGGGCAGGGGCACCAAGCGTTTTCTCCTCGGTAAAGGGCATCTCTATATGAGGAAATTGTACTTTCCTGTTGAAACATTTCAAGGGGCAATGACCAGGGGCAACGAAGGCAATTACCTTTGTTAAGTATCAGGTCTGGAAAAAGAGTTGTGACAACGTACGATTAAAAGCCATTTACGGTAATAAAAAAATGCATATGCGCACACTGGGTGCCAGGCTAGACTGCATACTGGGTTGTACTACATTTGGACCAAAAAAGGCTTCCAGCAACCTTGGACCAAAGAAGACTGGTCCCTCTATGTCGCAACTCTCTCAGTGCTCTGATCCCCCCTCCCCCCCAAGGAAAAAGCCGGTAGCATGTGTTGTGTTGTCGTTGAACAAGGTCTGTACAACAGGCTAGATAAAGGGATGAACTAACTTGCTGTGTGTCGGAGCGTTGTTGATGGCGTCCATCTCTCGCTGCATGGTTAACTTGACCTGCTGTAGCTGCTGTTCGTGCTGCTGTTGTACAGTCTCCATGGCAAGCCTGGTGAGACAAAACATCATTTTTTAAATCTTCAGTAAGTTGTTTTTTTCTGGTTGTCGAATTAAACTGTTTGGTAAATGGTTCTCGAAAAAGCATTCTTTCATAAAGGAAAGAGAGAGCAGCAAACCAAACCGACTTAGTACAGTGAAAACTTGTTCAGTAACAGGTTACCAGCCAAAATAATATATAGGTTACATTGATGTGACCGGTGACCCCCCCCCCCCTTTGCTTAGCCAAAAACTTGGCTTAGCCAATTTTCTACTAAATTTACGTAATTGCATTTCTTTACCCAGGTATGCAAAAACTGTTTAAACTAGTTTCCATTGGGGCCCTGCAAACATCACTCCATGTCAATTTAATATTACTTCATAAGTGCTTGCTCAAGTTAAAACAGTCCCAATCTTAAATTGTGTGCCCAGAGGTATTTTTTCTCACATTTAATTTCAGGTCTTGTAAAAAAGAATTCTGGTTTAGTAAACACTCTTGACTTCCCCCAAAATTCAAATTCAAATAAAAAAACCCGCAAAGAATGACATTTTAAAAATGTGAGTCCATACCTGTGATTCTGCTGCAACTGCTGCAGCTGGATGCTGTGCTCCGCACCCATCTGCTTCACCCGCTGCTGCTGTTGATCCTGCTGTGTACTGTAGTCCTCCTGCAGCTGCCTCAGTCGCTGTTCGTACTGCTGCAGTGCCTCCTGGTGATCCTGACGGAGTCTTGACTCACGGCGGCTTGCTGACTCCTCCAACAGCTGGATGTAATCCCTGCCGAGAGTAAAATAAAAAAGGATTAAGACAATGATACGTTAATAATAATAATAATAATTAAAAACTTGTAAAGCGCCGTCTATCTAAGACTAAACTTATTCCGAGGCGCATAAAATCAAAAACGAAAAACAGAGAGAGTAACAACAAAGATCACAAATTACGTAGCTTAGAAAGAAATAAGAGCACACTGAATAAAACAGATTTACATAAACGTGTCGGCAAAAACAAGTGGTCATTCATAAGACATATTGAATAGGTGAGTTTTTAGCAATGTTTTGAAAATGTCCAGAGACTTTGTAGCTCGGATATGTAAAAGAAGAGAGTTCCAGAGAGTGGGTGCAGATACAGAAAATGCTGGAACGCCGTTGGAAGTGGTTGTCTTAGGGACAGTTAAAAGAAGTTGGTTTGTAGAGTGAAGATTGCGAGTTGGCCTACGTGTATATGGTGAGAGAATTTCCTTGAGATAGGGAGGAGCCCTATCATTCATAGCTTTCCAGGCAAGTAAAATTATTTTGAATTTAATTCTTTGACAGACTGGGAGCCAGTGAAGCTGTTTCAACACAGGTGTGATGTGATCATGTTAAGCTCCACCTCTCTTTGCATTAACCAATCACAACCATGATTGCACCCGACAATGTTTGCCATATTAGAAACCCATTCAGTGCATTTAAAGGCAAAGTATACCTTTGGTTTTTGGAACGGTTCGATTGTTTTAATCCTATACAAATGTAGATATGAACAATAAAACTAACCTATGAAAATATCGTTTCAAAAGGTGGTAGCGCTTTTGAGATACTGCCTAAAAATCCAGAGCGGTTTGTCCACGCAGGAAGAATAATCCGCAATTGGAATACACAATCTGAGAAACAATTCTGACAGAAATGCTTCTCAGATTCAATTTTTGGGGGATAAAAACTGATGTATTTTTTCATAACCACATTACTCCGAAGTAAAATTATTCTCAAAATGCTTTATACTATCAAAAGCTGCTGTACTTCTAACTGAGTAAGTTTTTATTGCCATTCATACCAAACGTACACCTTCCCTTTAAAGGCAGGGTCATACCGAAAACAAAAATTGTGTAATTTCTATCCGAAAGCTAACTTGTTATAAAGATGGTAATGGTAGTAAGCATTCTGAATTGCCCCTGTTGATTAGAATTCAATGAAAACATTGGAGTCTAAGAAACGATTCATGCATGAATCGTTGTCAGATTTCTGAGGGTTGGTGTCCGCTCATGAATGCTGCGGCCAGAGATGCGGTTGGTACCCGCTGTCACCTCGCTAAACGTGGATGCATTTGACAATCTTGTGAAAATGCCGTGACACTATTGGGCAGTTTTCTCAACAAGTAGACACTGTATTCAGCTGAAACTTTCACAGATGACTTTTACTGTATCTTTCTTGCTATTTCTGCCAATAAGTCAGCACTTTGTTGACAAAAACCAATTTATACGACCCTACCTTTAAAGTGTGAAGCCTCTATGGCCTCTACTTTTCATCAATACATGTTTTACTTGATGGCCATGTTTGTTGAGTTCCCTGAATAAACAATGTACTAAAAATTCAAAATTCACCATTTTATAAAAAGGGACCAGACTAAAAAACAGGTTCCGTAAGGGCAAATGGGAGTACACCTAGATGGCTGCACCATGATAAAGAAACTAAAGCTGTTTCCAACTTAGCGGCTACGGCTGAATCAACACGTTAACATGCATTCAGGCATAGGCTGTCCCTTAGCAACACCCTTAGCAACAGCCGCTAGTTCAGATACAGCCAGTATCTAGAACACATGCAGTATAAGGAGTGTTTGATTGATTAGCGTACTTGTGAGCATTCTGCACGGCCATTGTCTGCTGTTGCTGAACTTGTTGCTGGGTCTGTACCTCCAACTCCAGGCGACGTTTCTCCATCTCCAACTGGTGCACCTGAAGACACATTTTTAAGAGTTACGATTTCATTCAATAAAAATCAGGGTTTTTTTTCTTCAAGAAAAGAGAGATGAGTACAAGAATCAAAGATCTTGGGAAACATTTCTGGGAGTTGAGATGGTCCAGAATTGCTTAGGGTCTGATAACAGGAGTTTGTGTGATTATTAATAACCCGCAGAAACAACAACAGCAAGGAATAGAGATGAATGGCGTTTACTCAAGGCCCGCATCCTACCATGGATGAACGCAGCTCTAAACGACCCACAGATTACATCTCGTGGCTGCTTCAAATTTTGGATGTTAAAAAAAATGCTAACCTTGCTGTCCAGCCCGTAACTTGGTAGTCCTGGCATGAGGGAAGTACTCCCAGGCATCTGCAACGTGGTCATCGGGGCCGCAGTCTGCGCCTTGAGTAGTGCCTCTTGCATCTGCAGCTGCTGCTGCATTGCCTGTTGCTGTTGCTGTTGCAACTGCTGCTGCAAGGATTGCTGCTGGTTTGCCCACTGAGCCTAACGTTTGTGAAAAAACAAAGGGTTCAACAAGATTTTCATGACTTCTTGACACATAAAACAAAACAGAAAGTAATTTGTACGACTTGAGGCTAGGCTTGGTGGTGGATCAGTATTGGCCAAGTTCGTGCAAGAACTATCCCTGACCATAGTTCGGCTAAGTTAGCCCGAACTCTGTCTAGTCAACAATGGTTGGACTACGCTAGTTGACAGTTTGTAACCAGCCAACCGAAAATGATCGTATTGCTGGTTGTCAATAGCCGTTTTCATAGCACAATGCAGTTATCAGAAATGTGTTAGTTAACGTACGTTGATCCAACATTATTTTTATGGTCGCGTTGACATGACATGACTAGAGTCGTTCGCACTTCAACTTCAGAGCGCTTGCGCTACATACGTCACTAAAATAACCACCAGTTAACCGTTGGTCCTTGCACGAACTTGCTCAGTGATATCAATTTGGGTTGCACCATGTAGGTTATCTTTGGGCTGCGTGAATGGGAATAATTGTAAAAGGAACCATTATTGGATGTGGTTCTTACAGGAACTGCTTTAGTCTTCTCAACATAATGAGCCAAGTCAAGCCTTCATCGGGATAATGAAGTTTATAACACACCTCTCGCTGGTTTTCTATTCTGGTTGGCTGAAACACGGTCACATGGGGTTCAATAATACAGGCTAGTGCATGAAATTTGCACCACCGTGCACTAGACGCGCGTCAAGACATCGCAGGCGCATAATTTGCGGGAAATGGTTCCCGAACCAGGCACTACACTCATAATTGTTTGACTGGTTACAGCGCCTTCGCGTGATGTGAACAGTGAACAGCAAGTACAAAACTGAATTGAGGGAAACCAAAATGAGGTCTTTTTAATTGTTGAACTGCTCATAAGTCATTGGTTGAATTAAAAAAGTTAAGCTAACATACCCTGATATATATAGATTTATCTTCAAGCGAACTTGAATCCTTGACTCTGATTGGTCAACCCATAGCAACAAGAGGTGATTGTTGAAAAGGGGGCAAATGGCACCCTAGGCCTCGCCTCGGGTACCATGGACCCCATCACACCGTGCAACAATTGTCTAATGGAACCAGCTAACAAAATCCCACCTGTTGTTTCCTCAAGGCGTCGTCCATCTCTCGTTGACTCCTCTGCAGTTGATCCTGCCAGGCATGGTCAGTGGTCAGACTGAGGTGGTGCTGCTGCTGATGTTCGTCCGGCCTACCCGATGTTGCCACATAACCAGGAAGAGAACTCGCTGCAGTGGCTGAAACACCCAGTTCTGGCATCTGATGAAAGTTTTTGAACAAAATTCAATCATTTGAACTTTTGGAAAAACATCTGGAGACCTATAGACCCCTGTGCAAAATGCGCAGCGCACTTACACGCGCCTATCCTGTCCGCCATTTTTTGAGTCAAAATGTACACAGAGAAATCGACTTCCAAAATGGCGGAAATGGTAGATGCCCATTGTGCGGAGGTGCGTTCCATGTTGTGCCAGGGGTCAATACTGGAGCTCAATTTCACAGACATACTCAACAAATATTTATACTAAGGAATATTAAGTGGAGAACCAGTCATAATCAGTACACATGACATCGTATTTTAGCTGGTAACCTTTTCTTCTGCTGAGCAGAATTGTGTTGTGCTTACCTAGTTTTTGTTCCTGAGGAGTTCTGAGAAAATGGGTTCAAACTTCGCATATTGCAAGACGAGAAATACTTTATGTCTCGCCTGTTGCTCAAAATATTTCAAACAAACTTGGTGAAGGGGTGATGGGTGCGTCTTTACTGGGCTCATGTGCTCAAACACGGACCTTATTTTTTAAGCAGCTAGTTCTAGAGAGGGTCAAAGGTAAGAGGTCAATGCACTCAATTTTTTGTGGAAAGCAGAGATATAGTACACCCACTGGTAAATACATTCCAAATTCAAATTTTGAAACTATATACACATCTAGATTAAAGTATGATTGGTCAATCCATGGCAACAGCCAAGTGAAATTAACCCATAATGCACGGTCAATATTACACCCCAAGTATTGCGCTATTCTCACTCCGAATATTGCTCCGAATTTTAAGCTGCGCGGCAAGTTTGCTTGAAGATAAATTCGTGCGTGCTCCTGGCACATGGAAAATATAACGCGTCTGTGTCCCAGATCCAACGAGGCCGAAGGCCGAGTTAATGGGACGCAGAAGCGTTTGTACTCAACGAGGGCGCATGTTATAACTAATTTCATATTGGACCTACCTGTAAGGCAGCTTGCTGCTCATAGCTGGAGGCAGCCGACCCGGCCCTGCTGCTATCCTGCAGCTGCTGTTTCTGTCGTAGTTCCTGTCGCCACTGCGGCTCTTTCCTGACACCTGCAGTAGGACATGTACACATGCGGGTGTAAGAGATGTGACACAACAAAACCTACCACGGGTCCCACCTCACCCACACAAAAAATTACACTCACGTTGTACTAATGATGTTTTGTTGTTAAAGGCCCTGTACACTGTTGGTAAGATCGAAAAACACAATGTTCACAGATTCACACATAACTTACATGATTTAAAGTAAGTAACGGTAGAAAGGGTTCTTTCAAATATTTCTGCCTAAAATGCTATCGTTTCTGAGAAACGAGTAAAACAATAGTAATTATCGCGCGCGATAATCTGAAAAAACAGAAAACACATAAGATCTCTTTTCACTATTTTCTCGTGACCTCGATGACCAATTGAGCTCAAACTTTCACAGGTTTGTTTGTTCATGCATATGTTTAATCACACAAAATGTGGACACTGATTCAGTGAGCTGTTACCAAAAGTGTACAATACCTTTAAGTGAACAATTACTGGAAATTAACATCAACCTACTTGAGAATGTAGCAACTATTTGATAAATCACACATGACTATGCGGATTGTGAGATCACCCCAACATGGTGTACTGAAACATGGATACAATGTTTTGTAAACAATATTCATTCATTCACCCAAACTCCTCAGGTGTTCTGGCTAGGCATTGACTGAAAACCTCAAAGTACTCCACCCTACTGTAACTCAACACCTATTAATGTTTGTGCTCTGACAGAATTGACCCGCTTGGCCTCATGGCAAGAGTGAGTGGCTTTGCGGACCAGCACCCCAAACCAGCAAATTCAGGCAATACCCCGATATGGGTTTATTCGCTAACTTGCACGGATACGCCATGTGCGTGTAGAGCCTCAACTTCATGCTTCAGTTGTATTGTATTGTATTGTTTCTGTTTGGATGAAAGTGTCATTACAATAACGTGACAATACAGAATTATACAATGCTTCTGTTCATTGCCGTCCCCAATTCGAGGCTCTACAGGCAAATGGCTGACCGTGCAAAGGGGCGAATGGGGACTTGGAGGGGGGGGGGCTTATTAGGGTTCAGCAATGTCATCTTCTTTGTGGCTTTAGTACAATAGAAAGAATTATGGGATGGTTGTATTTACCGCTTTGAGGAGGTCTCTGTGAGGTGGTGTCTCTGGGTTTCTCAGTGGATGTCTGTGGTGCTATCGACTGTGCGGCTGGCTGTGGTCTATCATCGAGAACAGCTCTTGCAGGTTGTGTCTTCTGTTGCTGCTGCTGTTGCTGCTGCTGCAGCTGTTGTTGCTGCTGCTGCTGTTGTTGTTGTTGCTGCTGCTGCTGTTGCTGTTGCTGCATCTGCTGTAGTTGCTGGATTTGCTGACTCATCTGACTTGTCTGCAGGGGATCTTCTTCTTCTTCACTCTCCATATCAAAATCGTCTTTGAAAAAAGACAAATGGCTGATTGGATAAATAAACCCTAAATTGACGAAGTGGATCTGTGTACTTTTTGGGGAAAAAAATGAAGTTCTCTGCGCTAAGTTTTATAATTCAATGGATGCAGAATTTTGTCAAAGCCTTATTTCAATGAAAAAACCCACCCACCACGCACAGTTTGATAGAACTTCAAGAAGCTGTCATAATTTGTTGTTACAAAAACATCTTATGGGGATGGCGCAGTCACACATTCCCAGAAGACATTTAGATTGGACCAGAACACATGGAAGACAGCGACCAGGACACCAAGGGACTACATGGGGGGACACACTGGAGAGAGAGACCTGGAAGGGCTGAAACTCTACAGACATCGAGCAGCCCCTCTAGTAGCCCGAACAGCTGATGTCACACTTCGAGGCTCGTGAATAACGCCAGAGATCGGCTTCGAGCGTTTGGAGGGATCCTGACAAACGCACCTTTGACCTTGCATCCCATTCAGTCGTGGATTGGATGTGTGACGTCCATAGAGCTATATATATTGACTAGAGCGCTAACTTGCTCTGAGTTTAGAAGCCACCCTGGGCGCAGACATGTTTGATGTGTTGCGTGACTACGGAACGATTTTAATTTTAAGAGAGCACACATGGCCGCGAAAATTTTGCATTCGGCGTGCGCGCTTACGTACGCGCCATATTTAATCTAACGATCATTGCTCTTGTAAACAGGTGATTTTAGTGATGTCTTAAAAAAAATATGTAGTAGGTGATTCTCTGATGTTGTTACTTACGTCTTAGGAAAAATGCTGAGTCGAACTAAAGCCTTGTTTGGGAGGATTCAATGCTTCAAGATGTCAAGGGGGAAAAAAACGAAATCTGCTTCAAGGATACACAATATGCCGGCAAGAATGACGAACTCAAAACAAAAAACGTATACGCGCAAACGCACATGTTAAACATGACGCACATGACGCTCGCAGTTTGTACGCTCATTAGCAGATTGTGCGTTCTCATTTGCTGCATATTTGGTTCGATGACGCATAGAAAAGAACAAACGCTTTATCATGCAAATAGCCGTACAATTGCCGTACAAAATTTCAAGCTTTTGTATTGGTTTGTACATAAACATGGATGCGCCCACACGGCTTCAAAGCCTTAGTGCGTGTATAACGGGGTGTTAGCGCTCTAGTCAATATATATAGCTCTATGGTTTGTACATAAACATGGATGCGCCCACACGGCTTCAAAACCTTAGTGCGTGTATAACGGGGTGTTAGCGCTCTAGTCAATATATATAGCTCTATGGTTTGTACATAAACATGGATGCGCCCACACGGCTTCAAAACCTTAGTGCGTGTATAACGGGGTGTTAGCGCTCTAGAGAATATATATAGCTCTATGGTTTGTACATAAACATGGATGCGCCCACACGGCTTCAAAACCTTAGTGCGTGTATAACGGGGTGTTAGCGCTCTAGTCAATATACATAGCTCTATGGTTTGTACATAAACATGGATGCGCCCACACGGCTTCAAAACCTTAGTGCGTGTATAACGGGGTGTTAGCGCTCTAGTCAATATATATAGCTCTATGGTTTGTACATAAACATGGATGCGCCCACACGGCTTCAAAACCTTAGTGCGTGTATAACGGGGTGTTAGCGCTCTAGTCAATATATATAGCTCTATGGTTTGTACATAAACATGGATGCGCCCACACGGCTTCAAAACCTTAGTGCGTGTATAACGGGGTGTTAGCGCTCTAGTCAATATATATAGCTCTATGGTTTGTACATAAACATGGATGCGCCCACACGGCTTCAAAACCTTAGTGCGTGTATAACGGGGTGTTAGCGCCCTAGTCAATATACATAGCTCTATGGTTTGTACATAAACATGGATGCGCCCACACGGCTTCAAAACCTTAGTGCGTGTATAACGGGGTGTTAGCGCTCTAGTCAATATATATAGCTCTATGGTTGACACCAGATGTTTGGGCTAACGTACATGTACCGGTGCCTGTCCTTAAGGACAGGGAACCAGTCATTCATTCATTCATTCATTTCTTTAATTTGTCTCAAATCGTGGCCCGGAGGCCAAATTCCAAAAGACAATAACATTAAAACAAACCCCTCTAGCAGCTAACAATCACAAGTGGAAGAGGCTTGTGAGGGCGGTATGCTCCACTTGGAACAATGCCGCGGAGTGAGTGAGTGATTACAAAAACATGATTGACAAAAAAAGTCTCCTTCGGAGCAGCATCCTGCAGAAGGCGAGCATCATTTATCAAAACAGCATTTTACATAAAGTAGGTTTCTCTATTAGATAGTTCAATTCCAATAAACAGGAAATTAATCAGGTGCATAGGCCCTGTCCGGGCGGCTATGGATACGGCTACAACTGGATCATGATGTCATCATGCGTTGAAGTAACAGTTGCAGCCGTAGCCATAGTCGCTAATTCGGATGTAAGTTTGTTTTGGGATAGACTAGATTTTAAAATTTTGGTTCTCACTTATCAGTGTATCCATGGCATTGCCCCCTGTTTATCTTCAAAGTTTAGTTCAAGAGTATAAACCAGCTAGGAATCTTCGATCTTCACATAAATCCCTTCTGACTCCTCCAGTTATCAAAACCAAGTCGTATGGTTCCCGCTCTTTCCAATATGCAGCAGCTCAGTTATGGAACAGTCTTCCAGAAGTTGTTAAACAGGCCGAGACATAAGAACAATTCAAAACCCGCGTGAAAACATACCTGTTTACTTTGTACAATTGTTGATTTCCTTTACAGCGCATAGGGACCTCACGGTGATATGCGCTATATAAGAATGGTTATTATTTATTTATTAGACTGAGAAAAACAGAATTAAAGCACACCCTACCTGTAGGCTGTGGTGTACTCGACGCTGGTGGCTTGCCTAGCTTAGCTCCACTGCTAGAGGTGTCCCATGGAAACGGAGATCTTCAACACCAAAAAAACAAACAAACATTGAAACGGTCATAATGGATATCAGGGTTCTCCCCAGCATTTTTCAAAACTTTGGGGCATTCTGGACGCAAATTTTGGAAGTTTGGCCAAAGCACGCTGAATTGAAACGAGGTCCTTGGAATGCTTTCTACTTGGTGTTTATCTTTGTTTTTAAAAGCCCTACTGAGCCATCTGGAGCATTCTGAATGGTTTTATCTGAATGTTTTTTGTGAATTTGATTTGAAGTAAACAAAAAGAAGAATTTTATATATTTTTTGGCGTATCATCACGGTCATCCACAATTTGCACGCAATTTGCCGTGCCTATTAGCCCGATACGCTAGCTTGTGCGTGCCGAGAACCCTGGCTATCAGTCTATTATGGGAGAACAATAGCATATACTTCATTGAAAAAACGTGGCGACACTGATCAGGCTACTTACTCTGTGTCTCTCTTGGCAGGCGCACTAAATGGGTCACCAAGAGGCTTCGGCCTGGGTTGAAACAAAGACGGTCAAATTAACCAGAGACTAAACAGATTGAACGGGCTCAACATGATACCATGGAGTAGAGCGTTGTAGCTGAAACCAAGCAATCTGGGGCATTCTCAATGGTTTTATTTATGATTTTGTGAATTTTATCTGTGGTCTTCCTCCCTTCTCCCGAAAAAAGTATTGGCCGAGATTTGCATGTATCGGCACACGAGTACCGCGTATCAGCCGGATACGCTAGCTTGTGCATGGGGAGAACACTGGATTTTATCCTGTGATGACGTCAGGTGAATTGGGTCAATAGGACACAGACTACAAGTACTCACTTCACCAAGGAATCAATGTCTATGTCTGCATCGGACAGTCCCAGATAATCGGCAGCAGAGGGCGCTCTTGGAGGTGTCTCCTCTTTCGGGGGTTTGCCCGAGGGAGGTCTTGTATCCTCCTTGGGTTGAGACTCCGTTACTGAAGGTTTTTGTTGTGAAGAGTCCTCTGATTATGTTCAAATATGTGAGAGAAAACAAAAGGAAACACTCTTGAACCAAAACAAAAATTACGACATGAGTTCATTTGAATCGTCCACTTCATTTTAATAGTCTTGCTCAAGGACACAAAGTCATGACCGGGATTCGAACCCACACCCTGATGACTTGGCTACCAGAACTTGAGTACGATGCACTAAACCACTCGGCCACGAGACAGCATATGCTTCACCACACCACAAGAAAAATTGACAACACTTTTAAATATCTGTATCTGAAATGTAGTTTCTGTCTGCCTACCAAGAGAGGGCTCCTTTTTGGCTGGTTCCTTCTTTTCCTTCTGTTCCTTTGGCTTCTCAACCTCTGATTGGACGCTATTTGCACCGGCAGCTAGTTCCAGCCAATCATCAGAAGGTGTTGTGCTGCCCCTAGAGTTTCTGCCAGTCCTCCGACTGCTGATGCCCGACGCTTCACTTTTTGGTCTCTCCATTGGGTCATCGAGGAAGGCAGACATATTGGCTCTGGACTTGGGCCTGTCTGTCGTTCCTGACAGGTCGTCTTCATCTGAAAATCTAAAGGCAGGTTAAAAAAAAAAAAACTTTCTTCACATGGTTTAGTACAGCGTTGGTAGCAATGATCACAATTACAGGTTATTGTTTAAAAAAATGTAACCAAAATCCTCTTAAAGGGAAGGTATACGATTGGTAATCACTCTTCAAATTAATGGCAATAAAAACTTACTTGGTAAGAAGTACAGCAGCTTTCTATAGTATAAAGCATTTTGAGAATCATTTCACTTCGGAGTATGATTATGGAAAAAAAATATATCAGTTTTTATCAGAAAAAAAATTGAATTCGAGAAGTGTTTCTGTCAGGAACGTTTCTCAGATTGTGTGTTCCAATTGCGGATTATTCTTCCTGCGTGGATATAACCGCTCCGGGTTTTTGGCGATATCTCAAAAATGCTACCCCTTCTTGAAATATTTTCACAGGTTAGTTTTATTGTATATATCTACATTTATATAGGTTTAAAACAATCGAACGGTTCCAAAAACCAAAGGTATACTTTGCCTTAAAGGAGGTTGAGTATAACTTTGGAGGATATGGTACTCCCAAATATAAGTTGTATATCATTAGAACAGGCATACCAATCTCATCTAAGCCCAAACACTTTGGTTTTCTGTTAATACCAAAAGAGTGGAGGATTTTTAGAGTATCGTCCCCCTTGTACCAAAGTCACAGGCTGCCACTGTCTGCCACGCTGGCCATTTTGGAAGTCAAATTGAACGAAACAAATACGGTAATCATGTAAACGCCGCCTATACTAAAATGCGGGCAACACTGTATAACGCACAGGAGAATTGAACTCCAACATTGGGCAACCAAGATTAATTTGATGAATACGCCAGGTAAATTTGGGTCAAAATGGAGGGGGGGGGGGTCTCTAGGCAAAGACAAGAGGGTGTAGGGTTAATAAAGTTCTTATTGAAAGAAAAATGCAAACTTGTAGCTAAAGTGTGTAAATCGCATTTGCCGTTTGATATAAAGCAGCAAAAAACCAGACTACAATTAAAATGACATGTTGTGCTACTCAAGCACACACAGTAGAAAACGCTATAATGTTTGAGAAATGTTACCGGACAGAGCGACGGGGAGGCGGGGCAGATCCTGGGCGTGACACCACAGATGAAGGGGTGTAGCTCCCAAAACTGTAGTCTTCTTCCTTCTCCTCTTTTCCTTTGGATTTTGGAGCAGATCCTGATTTAAAAAAAAAATAACAAGATTGTCAGAAATGACATCACTTGAAGAGCTCAGTGGTCCAGAAGCATGGACATCTGCCCTAGAACGTGGAAGTTTGTGGGTTGAAGTCCAGTCCGGGATGCCTGTGAATTTGATTTCTTTTTTACAAAACTCCAAACGCACTGCTCTACTGTACATCAGTGTGGGACAAAAACTAAAAATCCAATGAAAGTGGAGGTACAAGAAGAGAACCTACTCCTAAATGAGCCATCGCGAGGTAGATTTGAAAAATGTCTGGTACAATGACTTGCTTAGTCACAAGTGACAGCTTAAATTTGAATTCCTCAGACTATAGAGACAGTTGCGAGTCAAAATGGTACCGGGCAAGCTTTTGTATAGCAACCTCGATATGAGCAAAACCTGGTATCATTGTGCCATACGCATTCATTCAGAATTACGTATGGGTTTTCATTTTCTCTAACGTAACTACGCAAAAGCTTGCCCTGAATCATGTGACATAGCAACTGTCCCTATAGTCTGTGACTAAACAAGTCATTGTCGCAGACATATTCAAATCTAACTCGCAAATGGCTAATTGGGTGTACATGGTTGGTAGCAGTAATAACAAAAAACTAGTTCTTATATAGCGCATTCCACAATAATGTTTCAGTGCGCTTTACATTAGTGCCCTGGTCATTGGGCCAATAGCATCCCTGTAACCTTTCTCAGCTCCCTGGGGAGTTCACAGCCCTGTGCTGCCGTGGCGCACCAAAGGCTTATTCATACACAATATCAACCTCTACCCTCGCAGGTACCCATTTATGGGTGGAGAGGAGCAATTATAGTAAAGCATCTTGCTCAAGGACACAAGTGTCATGACCGGGATTCGAACCCACACCCCGATGACTCGACCACCAGAACTTGAATCCGATGCTCTAAACCACTCGGCCATGAACCACTCGGCCATGGTAGTAGAGCCCACTATTTATACAGCTAGTTCTAGGGTCAAAGGTATCAAATCAAAAAAGTGTGACAAGAAACCTTGAACATTTTTTGTGTACACTTACCGGGGTTCTCTTTCCTCTTCAGTATCTTGTCCAGCTGAGACTGGCGCTGTTTCCCCGCCGGTGGTTTGTCCAGCATCTTGGAGACGGAGCTCGTTCCGAAGAGTTCGCTGACTTTGTTCCTTGCCTGTTCCGCCTCTTGGCTCTCCTCTGGTCTGCTACGCCGTCTCTCTGAACTCATCAACAAAGAAACGGTCGGACACGGTTGATGTTCAGCGGGTTGAAAAGAAGTCCAAAACATGAATAGGTTTTTGTCAGGATTATGAAAATACATCAATCTCTAAAAGCTGTTGGTTGCCTTTCACGAAGTAGTTTTAAAAATCCACTGTCAAGTTCTGCGACGAAGAACTTGTTAAACTTACAAGTGACTTGGACTAATGACAAATGCATTCAGCTAGAGCAGATGGCTTCACTTCTTAACCCTTTAGCGACCACAGTGGCCGAAAACGGCTCGTACCAAAATGCCCATAGGGGCTGAAACTGGCTGCATGACCTGACCTACTTCCACTCAACCAAAAAGGTCAAAGTAAAGGTCATGACCTGCATTGACATTTTCCAATGTTTCCGATGGTATCTAAAATAAAAACCCAATTTCTGTTTTACATTAATTTTTTCAGACACTTTTTACAGAACAAAAATTGTTTCCAAAAATCAACAATAAAAACAATTCTGGGCGTATGGTGATGATTATACAGAAATGAATGGTCTCTTAAAGGGAAGGTATACGATTGGTGATCACTATACAAATTAATGGCAATGAAAAATGACTTGGTTAGAAGTACAGCATCTTTCGATAGTATACATGTAAAGCATTTTAAGAAATATTTAAATTCAAAATAATGTGGATATGTGAAAATATGTCATTTTTTGTCATCCAAAATTTGAATCTGAGAAACATTTCTGTCAGAAACGTATATCAGATCGTGTATTCCTATTATAGAATATTCTTCATGCGTGGACATATTCGCTGCAGATTTTGGCAAAATTTCAAAAATGCGACCACTTTTTGAAATGAAATTTTCACAGGTTAGTTTTATTGTATATATCTACATTTATATAGGATTAAAACAATCAAATGATCCCCAAAACCAAAGGTATACTTTGCCTTGAAAGAGTTAATAATTCCATTTCCCAGATTTCAAAAAGTTTATCACTTTGCTGTCTCACTCCATACACTCAATTCAAACTTGAAGCTCTACAAATTCAACACGGGACGTAAACACAAACCTCTAGGGCTGGCGCCGAGTCCAAGGCTTCCAAGGAGATCTGATTCGTCCCCAAAGTCTGCCTCCTTCTCACCGCGAACCCTGCCTGGCCTGCTGGCTGGGGACTCCCTCGTCTTACTGCTTGTGGTGTTACTTCCCGCTGTAAACAAGTATTGACGAATAGTTTAGTCTGAGGTATTGATGTATCCATGTGCTCGCAAAGGCCTCTCACGGGTCGTTCTACCTAACCGTGCATTTGGCTGCACCCTACGCTTCTCTGCTGGTTCACATCCCTATACTGTAGCTGTCCCCACAGCTAATACTGAGTGGTACTCATCACAAAGTAACGGACTGTCACTGGGTGTTCCACCTAACCCTACCTTTGGCCACACCACTCATTGCTGTGCTGGTTCACATCCTTATACTGTAGCTGTCCCATAGCTAATACTGAGTGGTACTCATCAAAAGTAACGGACTGTCACTGGGTGTTCCACCTAACCGTACCTTTGGCCACACCACTCATTGCTGTGCTGGTTCACATCCTTATACTGTAGCTGTCCCCATAGCTAATACTGAGTGGTACTCATCAAAAAGTAACGGACTGTCACTGTTTGTTCCACCTAACCGTACCTTTGGCCACACCACTCATTGCTGTGCTGGTTCACATCCTTATACTGTAGCTATCCCCATAGCTAATATTGAGTGGTACTCATCAAAAAGTAACAGACTGTCACTGTTTGTTCCACCTAACCGTACCTTTGGCCACACCACTCATTGCTGTGCTGGTTCACATCCTTATACTGTAGCTATCCCCATAGCTAATATTGAGTGGTACTCATCAAAAAGTAACGGACTGTCACTGTTTGTTCCACCTAACCGTACCTTTGGCCACACCACTCATTTCTGTGCTGGTTCACATCCTTATACTGTAGCTATCCCCATAGCTAATACTGAGTGGTACTCATCAAAAAGTAACAGACTGTCACTGTTTGTTCCACCTAACCGTACCTTTGGCCACACCACTCATTGCTGTGCCGGTTCACATCGTTATACTGTAGCTATCCCCAAAGCTAACACTCAGTGGTACTCATCAAGCTTATTCCCACAGACTGCCTTACTTTGGAATTCACTACCTGTATCCTGCTTCCCTGCCTCTTATAAACTATCCCGATTCAAATGCAAAATCAACGGTCATCTTTCTACTTTTTTGATTTCCTCTTCTGTTATACCCTTTCCCACTTATTAGCCCTGACCTTGAGTGAACTGTTTTTACGGCTTTGTGATCAGCAACTTCCCATTAAAAAAAATAAAAATAAAAAATCTCCTTAGGGTTCAATAGGGTTTGTACAGCACCACCTTAAATACAGGCATCTTTACTAGAGCGACATTGTGGGCTTTCCCAATCTGTTTTCTATTATCCCTTTTCTTTAATCTTTCTTTTTAAAACAATGTCAAAACCCCTCTACCTAAAAATCACCCCACGCTGTACATCTTGTAAAGGCAAATGAGCTTGATAGATTGTGGTCTTTCAATGTGTCCACTTGTGATTCTATTTCCACGATGTACAAAAGCTCCAAAGTGATTCATAGAGAAAGAAGTTCACAATATAATTATTCAAAAAAGATAATTAATTATTCAAAAAAGATAAATAGTTATTCAAAGATAGTTAGCTTTGGAAGCAGCAGTATCTGGAGGCCACTAACGTGTTGACTTTTTCTCCAGGCCAAGACTCCCCAGTATGTCTGTATCATCATCTTCATCATCGAAATCAATGGATTTAGCTCTCGATCTTTTCGCCGGTGATGCTTCAACTTTTTCCGGCGGATCATCTGGAAAACGAAAAAATTAAATTATCTTGTCTTCGGAACAATACTTCTAAAACTTTGAAAACAATTGGTTCCAAGGTACATGAACATTAGTTTTTCAGAGAATTTTTAAACTCATATTTTTTTTTAATAACATATGTTGTTGAAGTGAGCAACATTTACAACCAAGCAAAATACACTTGTTCTCCGAGTTTGACACTTTCAAAATATTTTTCTTTGATGGAACTTTCATCATGGAGCTTCCTCCATGAACACTACTATCATTTTCCTCTAACCTTTGACCTTGATGCCCTCCGACCAGAGATGTCATCTTTTGCCGGGGTTTCTTTCTTCGCTGGTTCCGGTTTAGGTTCTTGGACCGGCTCATCTTCCCTCTTGGTCACCTTGGGAGGTTTTTTCTTGATCGGTTTCTTCGCTCCGCCGTCTTCGTCATCGGAGAGCAACCCAGCGAGAGGATCATCCTCATCAAAATCTGGGAGATTATTAATCCAACCTTTTTAATCCAGTTTTTACAATTGTGACTAAATCCCCAAATAAATGTTACGGAAATTCTTTAATCTCAAGGTAAGAGGGTGGAAGAAAAGCAGGCAGATCACGGACAACATAGAAACCGAAAACAATGAAAGAAATAGAGGGATAAAACCTCTTTCTGGCGAGATGTCTTTCCTCTTACCACAATTTATGCGACTTAAGGGTCACAATAGATGACAACAAGTAAATCACAGAAAAAACACAGAGTAATAACCAATGATTAATTAAGCAATATGTAGATTTGAAGTAGTTTTTCAAATTGTACAATTGAGCTAGTCGACTTGATGTGTATGGGGTATTGCATTTTAGAAAACTCAAATATTATATTCATATTTTAAAATATCTTCTTTATTCTGCGTTGAAACGCGAAAAAGGTGTCCGTTACATCAGTGCCATGTTCTGATCTGAAAAAATGAAAGTATTATTACAAGCCAGGTTATCATAGTTACTTACCTCCAAAGTCAAACTTCTTGGGCTGGGGTTTGGGTTTACTGGTTCTCCTGGGACTCATGGTGGGACTCATCTCACGAGGGCTCAGGGCTTTGACTAAAAAAAAACCAAGAAAATCGTGGAGAAATATCACTCAGTATCATGTGATAAGAAGTAACGTTGGAATGAAGAAGTGAGGGATTAAAAAGAAATCATGTTGTGATATTATTGTTATTTTTTACTGGCGTTGGCCATCAAGCGCATTGGACTCAAGCCCGTTTTCCTGATCAGCAAAGTTTGGGTTCGAGTCCCTGGTTTGACAATTGTGTCCTTAAGCAAGACACTTAACCATCATTGCTGCGTAAAGCCATTGGTCGCGTGTGTTGTGTAAGGCACGTAAAAGAACCCAGTTACACTTTATCGCTAAGAGATGGGGGTTTGCCCCCCCTGGTGTTTCTGGCAGTGGCTGCTGGATGCACCGCAGCACTTGTTAACCCTTATAAGGTGCTACATAAATGGGTCTCATAATTCTAACACTCCAAAATCCTGTCTGGAAATAAAATAATAAAAAGCACTTTTAGAGGCCCGTAGATAAACCGCTATATAAAACTAGTTATTATTACTATGATCATTATTCTGTTTTTTTTTCTTGACTTGGAAATTGTGACTAAAATTAATAAAATCAAGCAAGCCACTTAAACAAACTTATTTTAAACTTTTTCCTTTTATGTTTGATTTGCAAAATTTATATTTTATATACATTTTTTATATTTTAAAATCTTAAAATTTATTTTTTATATATTTATATATATTTATTTGTTTTACTCTCACTTTCTTTAGTTTATTTCTTTGTTTGTTTATTATTTCTTTGTTTGGTTGCTGGCAATACTTTAAGGAGATCCACTGGATTGTGATTCAGTTTGCATCTGGTAATCCTACAAGGGGCTTAGTATTATTGTGTCTGGTGTAATCATTGTATCATTTAAACATGTTTGTACTTTTAATGTCTGTTTTGTTTTGTAACTGCTTTTTTTCGCACCCTGTGAAACAATAAATGAAATGAAATGAAGCCTTTACATTCGGGGAAGGAAAAGTGAAAAGAATGACTTTCAATAGTCACAAATAAATGGTAGCTTACATAACTCATCTTCCAGAGACTTGTCTAACTCCAGGGAACGTTCAGACGTGAGTTTGTGTTTTTCCTTGGTCTTAGTAGGGCTTTGTTTGGGAACCTTCTCTTTAGCCGTCGTGCTCCCCGGCCGAGATTTCATAGACGAACCAAAGAGGGCGTCGTCCATATCATCCATGTCCTGTGTTTAAATTTGTATAAGAACGGACACATTCTTTTGACTTGACGAAAATCTTTCCCCACCATTTTGTACACATTAATTTAATAGCAGAATGTAGTGCCATCACAGAATCCCTTGAAAAAAGAAAATATCCCGACAAAAATATCACCCCCCACAAAAAGTGCAAGTATCCATTACTAACAATGTACATAAGGCGCTCTTGTAAGCCTGCAAAGCTGATTGGTTAAGTGGTGACCCAGTTGCCGTGGTCACTTCATTCTGATTGGTTAAGGCACCCAGCTTCCATCACGTAGTAAATTGACCCTGCCGTCCCTCAAGTCATTCTTTAAGAGACGAGGAGTTATCAAACATCTTCAATTTCTTCATGTCTTCATCCTTTTGCTCATTCTAAACAGATGTTAAACCGAACCCCTTTCGAGCTGGCCAATCAAGAAAGACCAGAATTGTTCAAATTATAAATGAGGAAACTTCAGTGTTTTACTTACGGCCAACATTTTACTGACATCCGCTTCTGATACGTCCGATTCCTTGGGGGTTAAACGTAAAAAAAATAATAATAATAAATAAAACGTGCTAGTTTACTTTAAAAAAAGATTTTTTTTCTCACTCAAAGCGTAATGTAATGTTTCTTGTTGTAAGGAAAGAGAACCGACATCAAGTCAGACCTGAAATTTCATCTTTAAAAGGGCAAGGCCATTTTCATTTTGCAAAGGCACTTCCATAGGAAGATCTTAAAGTCTATGGGAAACTTCTGAAGGGGCATCAAGGCAAAGACAAGGGCAACAGTGTTGTGTTTTTCCAAGCCTGTCAAGTTTGCCTTTTCTTTTCTCAAAACAATCATACCTCAAAATCACAATGGAATTATCCATAACTTTCACAAAGTGACAAAAAATCAAACATTAATAAAATTGTTATGTTAATTCAACTTACATCTTCCATTTCTGCTGCTAGATTTTTGTAGAAATCATCATCATCGACTCTGCCATCAATAAGACAAAAAGCAGACGAAATAAAATATCACATAATAGTGTTAGACAGAGGGGCAGCTGGGTGTCTTGGTATACCCATGGTGTTAGACAGAGGGACAGCTGGGTGTCTTGGTATACCCAGGGTGTTAGACAGAGGGACAGCTGGGTGTCTTGGTATACCCATGGTGTAAGACAGAGGGACAGCTGGGTGTCTTGGTCTACCCATGGTGTTAGACAGAGGGACAGCTGGGTGTCTTGGTATACCCAGGGTGTTAGACAGAGGGACAGCTGGGTGTCTTGGTATACCCATGGTGTAAGACAGAGGGACAGCTGGGTGTCTTGGTATACCCATGGTGTTAGACAGAGGGACAGCTGGGTGTCTTGGTATACCCATGGTGCTAGACAAAGGGACAGCTGGGTGTCTTGGTATACCCATGGTGTTAGACAGAGGGACAGCTAGGTGTCTTGGTAAACCCATGGTGTTAGACAGAGGGAATGTTCGAGCGTGAAACCAGACTTTCTGCTTCTTCTCACCCGTACACTCTTGATTTGCTGAGACATAGAACAAGGAGCCATTCCAACAGCTTTATCCCAAGCACTGCATCTCTTTGCCTGGAACTCCTTGCCTGGTGCATGTTTCCCTCCATCATACAATCTAGACTGTTTTAAGAGGAACATCAATTCCTACCTTCAGCACCCGTGAGGTATTTTCACATTTAATAAATTTTCTTCTTGTAGCCCCTTACCAAGAGTGGCTTTTAGCCTTGCTTGGGGCTAACTAGCACACACACACACACACACACACACACATCCTTACGGATCCGGTTTGTGGGGTACTGCTATTGTTGTTCTATTGTTCCCTTTTCTGAAGAATTCCCTTGTGGGGCCCAATTGTTCCTATTGAAATGACCTTGGTCTACCCATGGTGTTAGACAGAGGGACAGCTGGGTGTCTTGGTATACCCAGGGTGTTAGACAGAGGGGCAGCTGGGTGTCTTGGTATACCCATGGTGTTAGACAGAGGGACAGCTGGGTGTCTTGGTATACCCAGGGTGTTAGACAGAGGGACAGCTGGGTGTCTTGGTATACCCATGGTGTAAGACAGAGGGACAGCTGGGTGTCTTGGTCTACCCATGGTGTTAGACAGAGGGACAGCTGGGTGTCTTGGTATACCCAGGGTGTTAGACAGAGGGACAGCTGGGTGTCTTGGTATACCCATGGTGTAAGACAGAGGGACAGCTGGGTGTCTTGGTATACCCATGGTGTTAGACAGAGGGACAGCTGGGTGTCTTGGTATACCCATGGTGCTAGACAAAGGGACAGCTGGGTGTCTTGGTATACCCATGGTGTTAGACAGAGGGACAGCTAGGTGTCTTGGTAAACCCATGGTGTTAGACAGAGGGAATGTTCGAGCGTGAAACCAGACTTTCTGCTTCTTCTCACCCGTACACTCTTGATTTGCTGAGACATAGAACAAGGAGCCATTCCAACAGCTTTATCCCAAGCACTGCATCTCTTTGCCTGGAACTCCTTGCCTGGTGCATGTTTCCCTCCATCATACAATCTAGACTGTTTTAAGAGGAACATCAATTCCTACCTTCAGCACCCGTGAGGTATTTTCACATTTAATAAATTTTCTTCTTGTAGCCCCTTACCAAGAGTGGCTTTTAGCCTTGCTTGGGGCTAACTAGCACACACACACACACACACACACACACACACACATCCACACACACACACACACACACATCCTTACGGATCCGGTTTGTGGGGTACTGCTATTGTTGTTCTATTATTCCCTTTTCTGAAGAATTCCCTTGTGGGGCCCAATTGTTCCTATTGAAATGACCTTGTGGGGTCCATTGTTCCATTGTTGTCAGGACCCCACATATGCCCTTGTGTGTGTCCACACATCCACACACACACACACACACACACACACACACATCCTTACGGATCCGGTTTGTGGGGTACTGCTATTGTTGTTCTATTATTCCCTTTTCTGAAGAATTCCCTTGTGGGGCCCAATTGTTCCTATTGAAATGACCTTGTGGGGTCCATTGTTCCATTGTTGTCAGGACCCCACATATGCCCTTCTGTGTGTACACACACACACACACACACACACACACACACACACACACACACACACACACAAAACAAAATACGCATGTAGCCAACATCCACTTTTATGACGTTCCTACGCACGTACCCATAGGTACTACACGAATGCGTTGAGAGAAAACATGCAGCTTAGCCTCCCTGAAATTAGGTGACCAATGAAAACCGTGACTTACGTATTACTGTTTGCCTTTGAGCTCAGATTGGAAGTTCCTGTGCCAGCACCTAAAAAATAGAGTGCAGCAAAGATAGATTACTTTTTTACATTTGAAGCTTGAAACTAAAAAGTTATTCATCAATTTATTGTGAAGCTCTCTACATAATGTCCTGCACTTCCAGCCCTATCACTCTCTACACTGACGTACTAAACTGGGAGAATAAATATTTACCATGTCTACGGCCAAGTCCAGGGAAAGTTGAGGCCTGAAAAGAAAAGAAAGAAAAAAAGGATAAAGAAGAAACTAGACATATGGGTTTTGAGGCATTGCATGGTGAGGTATCAATATATATTCGGTTTGCGGTAACACCATGTGTATAAATATCTACTTTGCTGTGTAGATTTGTCCTTTAGAGAACTTGTCTTGCTATTTTATTCTACTACCGCGGAGTAGACTTTCAGAAACTAGACAACGATAAGCTTTTCAACAACTGACTCGCTGGGAAAGTCTCACAAGCATGTTCTCAGTAGCCTAATGGACTAGGCAGCTTGGTTAGCATACGTGGCCTCATTCCTCCCATATCCTCTTCTCCTATGTCACTCCACACCAAATTGTCTTTGACTTTGATCAGATTGGAATGCCTAACCCTATAATAAGCAATTGTAACTTGGGCCTACCAGCCCCAGTCCTTCTGAATCCTTCACATTGGCAATTGGATATTTTTTTATGTAGAAGGATTTGGGACAGTATAGGGTAGTAAAAAGGTGGAAACCCAATTTTTAAGAATATCATCAAAGACAAATACTTGAAATTCATTAAGACTCTAACCAGTCTGAATCCTCCAACATCCTCTCCAAGGTTTTTTTTCTTGAATTTGATGGATTTGATACTTTACCCACAAATTACCGATGGAGTCAGTCACACGAATCTTATCAGAGTCCATTTTGGTGGACACAATGCAAATGAGGCTGTGAGGTGACTTGATCAAAACATTCAAGATAGAGAAGATCCCGCAGCCCTCTTTCAGACTGCAACTGACTCGTCAAGAAGCCATCAGACAAAATTATTCAAGAACACTGGTTCCGCTAAAACATCATAAAGTTCTGATTAAAGTCAATGGGTGATCAACTATTGGATTGCTCTTCCACACAAGGGCAAGGCATATCACCAATGTGATCATTTTCATTGTCAGTGTGACAAATTCTTCAGGAATATTTGCGGGGGGGAGGGGGGGGGGCGGCGGCATCTACATAAGCTTATCCTAGCTTCCTGCTCCAGTACAGGGACCCCTGTCTCATCTTAATGGTGTCGGGGGATTCAAGAAAGTGAAGTCGAGTTTTGGTAACTCTTTTTTTGCATGCACCCAAATCATGAGACTTTTTCCGCCAAAACTTAACAGTACCCTCTATTTTGATCGGATGGGGCCGCTCCTGGCCAGAACACCTCAGAAATTTTCCTTTTAATAAATTTTAAAAAAAAATGTAACGCATACCATTTTTAATGTTGGAAGTCGTTTGATGCATCAAAGACCGCTGCGTCTTAAATTGATGTTGGTTTTATCTAAACCATTCTCCTGTTGAAAACAAGCTGCAAACAAAGAGAAATAATTTTTAAATTTTTTTATAATAGCAATAATAAAACATTAAATTTAATCACTCATACATGTCAAAATCCTGCATTGAGTCTGAGCATGATGGTTTTCATCAATGACGACACAGTCGAGTTAGCCCCCCCAACAAAAATTGGCTTGGCCCCAGCTGGTTTGTAGACGATACAAGTTCAAGGCAATTTAACGATAGAATGCTTAGACTATAACCTACATTCCACAAGTTGGAGGTGTTTCATTTGTTTCTAATTCTGGTTATGAAGACGAGGGTTCTCAGAACCCCATGAAGAGAAGACAAGGATGAAAGTTTCAGTTTTAGATACGTGTGAGGAAAACCAAAGAAACTATTTCCAGGGGAAAACCCAGCGGTCAGCATGTGCGCACGAGCCTACTTTGAGTCTAGTAATTTGCTGCTTGCTGCTGAATCATGTTTCGTGGTGGTGGCGCTGTGGGCTATGGATCGCGCATGACACTCCCATAGAGATGTAAATGATTGCACTTGGCGTGCTGAGCAAATAAGTCTGGTCCCCACTAAATTGTAGCAGTTGATCGTATCCTTGTTGTAAAGTTCTTTGAACAGGGAACTCGACAAGGTATGATTTTCGAGCAGTTGTTAATAGTAAATTACTTTGATGTGAACAAAATGTTACACTCATGAGTGACTCGAAAAGCATTTCACTCGCAACTCGAAAAGTATTTTATTTTTCCCCCAAATTGTGACAATTTTACAACAAATTTCAGCAGTTGTGTTAGCCCTGGTAGGACGTCAGTTGCAATGGAGGAGTCCAACCTGGGCTACAGTCGGGCTATCTAAACAAGAACAGTTTAGTTACCAGCAGTACAGTAGCATTCGATCAGTAAGTTTATGATCAAATTCAAAGAGATAGGTAGGACTGCATTGGTGCCAACTGCTAGTGCAAGCCAGCAAGGGCCAAGGAAACGAAGTGGATTGGCCCTATAATGGCATGGGGCTATGCGGACCACACTGATAGTGATAATGCATGACTGAATCAGTGAATGACTGTCAGTGTCAGTGCTATGGTCAGTGTCAGGTTGTCACTCAATCAATGCAATGTCAACAAAAACGAGTCCAACTTCATCAAATAATAATGATTGGATTGGTGGTAACACTGATGATTTGCAGAACGCCGCATTTCATTCTCTTATAGTTCAAGTTTTTACGTGGAATTGCCCAAATGTATGTACTATAGAAAATATAAAACAAACTTTTCAATATTGCCATCTTACCCTTGATGTGATTCTGACACTTGCACGACGTACATTCGTATCGTTTCATTATTTTCATAATAAGAATTTCAATTTTCTTTTGCAAAGCGCCCTCAAGCGAGACAAAATAAAGCTACGGAAGCCAAAACGGTACATATAATTGCAAGAAAGTGCGTAGTCGTGATGGCACAACAAAAATTGTACTTATTTTACCCAAGCAAGTAAAAGTTTGTAACTTTATTTCAAAAACAGTTGCAAATCAATCGCAAGATATCTTTTCATAGATGTAGCCTCAAAAATAATCTCTTTTTGTTTTCAAAATAATTTGAAAATACTGAAGAATATGACTGAAAAACTAATTTATTTGACACGGCACCTCTTTGCATTCAAATGTTGTCTCATTATGATGGTGATGTCGGAGATGTGTAATTTTTTTCGTTGCGGCAAAAAGAAACCCCTGTTAATAAAAACCACAAAGACCCTCAGTTAATTGTGCGACCTACAATGGGGCAAACAAAATTCGATAAAACATGTTTAGAGTCCTGCCTTTTTGAAAATATGAAGGAGGATGGCATTTTTTCTTCTTCTTCTTTTAGTCTAGTCAATTGTGCCCCAAAATGGCTCGACCACCTAGACAAAATTGCAACAGAATTGTTTTTTTTTTTGGGCAAGTGTCTCTTGAAACCCTCCCAAACAACATATCGAAAAGTAGAAAAGGGGAAATATTATGCCTAATTTGCATAAATAAAAAAATTGCCGCTTTTGCCTCTATTTTCAGTAATATAATAATATAATTGGTTTTTCCACACAATATTTTCATGGGTATGGTCACTGCATACTTCTCCAAACACATACGAACGAGACAAAAAACCCAAGACGGCTGCCATTTTCCCGGGTGCCGTGGGCCGGGTGAAAACTTTCCCCGGCTACTCGGGCCGGGTACACATTTTCCCGGGTGCCGTGGGCCGGGTAAAAACTTTCCCCGGCTACTCGGGCCGGGTACAAATTTTCCCGGGTGCCGTGGGCCGGGTAAAAACTTTCTCCGGCTACTCGGGCCGGAACAAAATTTCCTCCGGATAAAAACACCACGCATTGTTATCACTGCGACAAACATTATTTGAACGACTTGTCAACAAGTAAAAACTTTCCACGGCTCCACGGGCCGGGTTAAAAATTTTCCTAAGGACTTGACAACAAGTCTACGCCTTTGCCAATAAAGGTGCGTACTGACAACGTAAACGAGACTAACAGTGCGTGCGCATCCACACGAAACACTACGCATAATCGCCGCGACAAACATTTAACGACTTGTCCACAAGTCTACGCTTTTGCCAATAAATGTGCGTACTGACAACTGGAAAGTTGCTCCCCTGTCTGACAGGACCGGGAAAGTTTTTCCCCTGTCCCACAGGACCGGGAAAGTTTTCTACTGTCCCATAGGACCGGGAATTTTTTTTCCTGTCCCACAGGACCGGGAAAAATGCTACCCTTTCCCACAGGACCGGGAAAGTTGTTCCCCTGTCCCACAGGACCGGGAAAGTTGGTTCCCTGTCCAACAGGCTCTGATTGTTTTCTCCCTGTCCCACAGGACCGGGAAAGTTTGCTCTTGTGTCCCATAGGACCGGGAAAATTTTTCCCTGTCCCACAGGACCGGGAAAGTTTTTCCCCTGTCCCACAGAACCGGGAAAGTTTTCCCCCTGTAGGCCTACCAAAGGACCGGGAAAGTTGCTCCCCTGTCCCACAGGACCTGGAAAGTTTTTCCCCTGTCCCACAGGACCGGGATTCGAACCACTTACCTTTACTCTTCAAGTTGGTAACTGTACATTTTGCGCTAAGTCACTGCCCACCACCACCCTATTTGTTTGTTCAATATAAAGCAACTATTCATCTTTTCTGCTCATGTTAGACAGAGGGACAGCTAGGTGTCTTGGTAACCCATGGTGTTAGACAGAGGGAATGTTCGAGCGTGAAACCAGACTTTCTGCTTCTTCTCACCCATACACTCTTGATTTGCTGAGATATAGAACAAGGAGCCATTCCAACAGCTTTATCCCAAGCACTGCATCTCTTTGTCTGGAACTCCTTGCCTGGTGCATGTTTCCCTCCATCATACAATCTAGACTGTTTTAAGAGGAACATCAATTCCTACCTTCAGCACCCGTGAGGTATTTTCACATTTAATAAATTTTCTTCTTGTAGCCCCTTACCAAGAGTGGCTTTTAGCCTTGCTTGGTGCTAACTTGCACACACACACACACACACACACACACATCCTTACGGATCCGGTTTGTGGGGTACTGCTATTGTTGTTCTATTATTCCCTTTTCTGAAGAATTCCCTTGTGGGGTCCAATTGTTCCTATTGAAATGACCTTGTGGGGTCCATTGTTCCATTGTTGTCAGGACCCCACATATGCCCTTGTGTGTGTCCACACACACACACACACACACACACACACACACACACACACAAGTGTGTAATGACCTCCAATCGTGGACCCTCCTTTGTTCAACCTTTGTCTTGACAAACGTGGACCCCATTGTTTCCTTTTGATAGCAAACGTGGGCCTATTGTCCCTTTTGTTGTAAGTCCACGGTTTGAATGTCACTACAAACTCACACACACACACACACACACACACACACACACATCCTTACGGATCCGGTTTGTGGGGTACTGCTATTGTTGTTCTATTATTCCCTTTTCTGAAGAATTCCCTTGTGGGCCCAATTGTTCCTATTGAAATGACCTTGTGGGGTCCATTGTTCCATTGTTGTCAGGACCCTCACATATGCCCATTCCTGTGTGGTACACACACCCACACACACACACACACACACACAAAATACGCATGTAGCCAACATCCACCTTTATGACGTTCCTACGCACGTACCCATAGGTACTACACGAATGCGTTGAGAGAAAACATGCAGCTTAGCCTCCCTGAAATTAGGTGACCAATGAAAACCGTGACTTACGTATTACTGTTTGCCTTTGAGCTCAGACGCTTTTCTTTTCTCTACATAGCCTACAATGTCAAGTTAATTTTGTTTACATGTAAAAAGACTTTTTCGTCCCATGTCTGAGCCGAGTTGGACTTGAATTACGTGAATCTTTAATTAATCAATCTTGAGACCACCATATCTCAAAAAGTATAAGTTCGATCACAAATTTTTTATTAATTTATACCTTTGTTAGATACTTTAGATGTTTTTGGTGGGTTAAAAATATATAACGAAGTCACCATGACATCATTTATTGCGCGTTTTGTATCTAGGTATATAAATAAACACAACTTTTCTAAATATGTTCAATTCTGGTAACCTTTAATACACAAATCATTTTTATAACATCATTGCTTTTCCAAGAGTTATTCCAGGTCATTAAAAATATTTAAAGTACTGCGAATATTGTTATAATAATTTATGTCCTCGAACTATTATCTTCTCTCAAAATTTTATTTTGTTGGATTGAAACAAAATTTCGTCTCTTTAATGTTATTTTAATACTCAAAATTCAATGGACATAATATTTTTGTGTCTCGGCATAACATTTTGTTCCCACAAAATGATTGAATATCGCGTAAGGTTTTCAATCTCATCTCATGTTATTGATTCTCGAGTTAGGCTTTTCAATCTCGTGTAAGGTTTTCAATTATGCCTTATTCTTTTTAATCACGCGTTTATAGGTTTTTAATCTTGTGTAAGGTTTTCAATCTCGTGTTAGCTTTTAAATCTCGCAATAGGTTTTTAATCTCGCTTTTTGTTTGATCAAATCTCGCTATAGGCTTTCAATCTCGAGTTAGCATTTCAATCGTGCATTAGGTTTTTTTAATCTTATGTCAGGTTTTTCAATCTCGCTTTAAGTTTTCAATCACGCCTAGGTTTTTGATGTCACGTTGGTTTTCAATATCGTTTTAGGTTTTCAATCTCACCTTATACTTTTCAATCTCGCGTTTTGCCTTAATCTTGCGTTAGGTTTTTAAATTTTGCCTAGGTATTCAAGCTCGCATTAGGTTTTTAATTTCGCTTTATGTTTTTCAATCTCGCCTCTAGTTTTCAATCTCACGTTTTTAATTCTTGGGTCTCGGAATCAGACTAACATTAATGGCGTCTGTTATGCACTGGCTGTAATGAAAACTTAACTCAATATTCACTGAGGCGAGATGCGAAATTTAAAAGCATAAGTCGAGATTGAAAAACGTATTCAAGGCGAAACTGAAAACCAAACACGAGACTAAAACCTAACGTGAGATTGAAAGTCTAATGCGAGATTAAAAACATAACGCGAAATTCAATTACGCGAGACGCGAGATGGAATATGGCAGGAATAGAACACCATAGTTCTCTGATGTAATAATGTAAGGATTAGAACCGCACCACCTCTTACAGCGCCCCCATCAACATCTTTTAGATCTAGACCAAAATGAAAACTTTGAATTTTCACGGTTTTTGTTCGAAGGCATTGCTTGGGGAAAAACAAATTGGTATGAAAAACATGTTTTTATTATCAGGTGTCAAATAACATTAATTCAAAGTTTATTATTAAAAGATTCATATCTTCTGAACCACATGCCCTAGAGTTATAATCTTTAACTTGTACAGTCCTGGAGCTTACAGCACATTAACATTTTGTTCTGAAATATGACACCACTTTGACCTGTACTTCCGGTCCTAACAGATGTTAGAGTTATGTCTAAAGTGTGGTTCAGAATTTCGATGTGGTTTTCCCTGAGTAGAATCAAAAGTATATGTACTCTTTAAGAATGTACGTTTGATGACGTCATCGTTTGAAAGAGCGCCCTCTAGCGACGGGTTTTGAATTACATTAGACTACGATATTCAACACTTTATATTGATTGAACTACGCAGGATAAATTACGGAGCCTCTAAAGAGACAGGAGAAGGCAAGAATGTGTTCCCCTTATGATTGCCGACTTATCCTTTTTAGAGAAAAACAAGCATATTGTTAAAAGACAAATAAAGCATATTTTTTTGTATAAACCTGGATTAAAATAATGTGTTAATCTCTTTTGAAATGTCCTAGATTGCACCAAAGAGTTTTGTTTTGTTTTACCTCGCAAATGTTTTTTTTCATTCACCGATTTTTTTTTTCTTCACCTTGCTAATTTTTTGTTCACTCACCGAATTTTTTTTTGTTTACCTCGTAAAATATTTGTTTCCACTCACAGAATTTTTAAAACTTTTTACAACTTCAATTTTTTGTTCTTCTCATATCCCTTGAGGTGCAAAGCTGTACTTCCTTATGGGCGATATATATATATTTTGTCACAACCCATTTTTAAAAACGCATGTCCCTTTAGGGGCTGCGTAATTTGAAGCCTAGTCGAAGAGAAGTTAGTGTTCGCTGAGGCAGAGTAAAACTGCGTTAGAGTGTCCCCTTTAAAATTAAAAAGAGTTACGGTTTCGTAGATAAAGTCAACTGATAACTTGGTGCACGTAACTCAGACTGCAGTATCATCAGGCAAACGTGCCCTTGGTGCCAGTTGCAAATCTGGGATTTAGAGACGAAAAAAGTAGCAGTTCTCCTTAGCTGCGTTATCTCCCAGAGCTATGGTGGCTTTAAAGGCTTTACGAACAAAATTATGTGAATATTCACGATCTATGCCCCAAATCCCCAACTTTTCACGTAAATATTCACGTGAATATTTTGAGTTGTAAATTGAATGATGATTAAAAACTGCAAAATTGGACGGGAAAACCTTAAAATCTTACTCCTGCATTTTAAATAGTTCAATTTTTATTTTTGTCTCCAAGTATTTTTGTTAAGGACATTAAGTCCGAAATTGCAATGGTAGGCCTAAAATAGAAAAAAAATACTACCCATTTCAAATGTTGAATACCCACGGATATTGTTAAGTAAATATTTGGGACACGGCCTATAAATCGTGAGTAATTAAGTAAATATTTACATTAATATTTGCGATTTGGGGCACAAATCATGGATATTTACTTCAATATTTACGTATATATGTTTGATGTCCCTTCAAAAGCCACCACACAGAGAAATTCGTGACGAGTCGCCTCGTTCATCAGTGGACACACACCGTATTCCCTGGGCCTTGTTCTATCCGAAGATTGACGGAGCGACACTGGGGCTCAGATCGGCACGCCTTCCCGCACGACAACAAACCATCGCCTCGTAGCTCCTTCATGACGCGACTGATCAGGCCGTACTTGGGGTCGATGAGGCTACCGTTATTGTCGGTCTTCAGGCAGAATCTCAGGGAGTTGTCTATCGGGCGCTCACAGACTGCGTAGTAACCAATGTGACATTGCCGATCTTGCCAGACACTGTCTTCGGTCACCACTGCACAATCCTCTCCTCCTTCTCCAAGGTCATTTGGTTGGCCTTGCCCCCATTTTTGAAATTTATCTGCCTCTCCTCTGAGTGGGCAGTGCTGCCATTCGCCCTCCACCTCCATGTCGTTACAACCAATCCAAAAGTCTTCTGTAGGTACAGATAATCCCCAGATATAATTATTTTCGGATAATGAGTTCGGCACGGCAAGAGTTGCTTGCAACTCGGCACAAGAGCGATTTGCTTCCAACCATTGAATTTTTTGGAATATCCCTAAATAACAAGACTCGCCAAATTGTTGCCACTCGGGAGGGCAGATTGCAGCCAACTGACGGCCACAGAATAGAGCCAGAACAAGGAGCAAAATACCGGCGATTTTCATGGTGAGAAAGAAAACACAGCCTTTTCCCCGCAATTTTACACAGTTTTGTTTGCCTCGGAGCTGTTGTGAAGTTGACACCTGCTCTGATCCAACTTGACACTGGTGCTATCGAGGTAAAAGTGGTTGTTGATTGCGTATTCTGCAAAAATGCAGGGGAAAAAAAACCTAGCAACAGCAAACCAACAAAAACAACGAAGAAGGCCAATTAATCAGCTTGTGACCTATTTTATCAAGGGACAAAACACGTGGAGGTTTAAAGATGCAGGGCTAGGTTTAATGACGCAGTCCTTTTGTTATCAAAAATACAAATAGCTGTTGGCAAAAAATAGCGACCTAACCAACTAAATTTACGATTTTTCAATGTACTAAAATGAAGTATTTTTTAAATGCAATCTGACGCGTCTAACGAACCTTTGAAAACTGTTTCTTTCAAAATGCATATGTAACTTGTTAAATCTCACTCTATGCAAAAATAATCAAAACTTCAGCTTTAAAGTTGGCTCCAATTCCCCAGCTCGGCAAACTAAATTTATAACTTTAATTTACGGTTTGTCTAATTAGGTTAGAAATGACGGTAGCACCACCAGGTGGTATTTTTTTTTATATATATTACGTTACACGGATCCTTGGACGGATACAAAAGAACGAGTCGGCGGTACCTAAAAATACGGTCGCCTAATTGTTCTTACTCGAGCGAAACCGAGGGATGTTGAATAAATGAGAAGGTGTGCGCGTGATTCGGAGCAAGTATGTATTATAAGGTTCCAACCGTTCAATTATCTGTTACCTTGAACGTAGAGCAACGTGTGCCCTGCTGAAGAATCAACAACCACCACGCCGTTAATAATAATAGGGAAGGTAGGCTTCAGCAAACGGCCAGCCTAGTGGAAAAACACAGTTACAAAACACAGATACAAACGAAATTAGAAAAACAACAACAACAACAACAACAAACAACAACAACAACAACAACAACAACGACGACAACAACAACAACAACAACAACAACAACAACAACTTCGACGACAACGACGACGACGACGATGATCACGATAACAACAACAACAACGACAACGACGACGACGACAACGACGATGCGCTGACAATGACAACAACAACAACGATACCAACTACTACTTTTTAATTTAACCCTGCGATGCCGTTTACTGTTACATTGTCTCTGGACGCCCTACAGCACATCAGCGGGTTGTACGCTGGAAAAACATGTTTACCTCCTTTGCAATGTTTATTTCATACTTTTTTTTCAAAGCTAAAAACATCTCGAGACGTTGAAAAGATAGTTTGGGCAAAAAAGAAAAAGAAAAAAAAGAAGTTAATATTAATTTGTTTCTAAACTTCGAAAACGCAATATTTTGTGTTCCCTACCCTATAAAGCCTTATAAAGAACCAGCAAATCCTTATTTTGCTCTTACTCTAAAAACAGAAGGTGGAGTAAAGCACCTATCTTCCAAATACTGATTAACCAAAAGATGACTTTCAACATGGTTATTTTATAAAAATTTGACCCCATTTTCTTCTTCTTTCAATCCAGATTGGTAGGCCTACGAGTATTCCATCTCACCTTGAGAATGTAAAAGCTGAACAGGCATTTTTATTTGCTGCTGGGGTAATAAGCCCAGAACAGGTATTTTTAATCACTGTTGACTCTTTACTCAAGTGAGTTGATCTGTATGTGTTTCAAGCTTGTTATGTCATAGACATATCTGTTCCTTGGCAGTGTGCTACCACATTGGAATTTGTTCAGAAGGTATCATACCAATATGTTTGTGCTTATGATTCACGCTATGTACTTCTATCATTTTTGTTGTCAGTGAAACAGTAAAGTTAGTTGCTTAAAAGTGTTTTCTTGTACATACATAAGAAAGGTTGTACTTTGAAACTGTACATTTTGTTCCTTTATATAAAACATACCAATTTGTTTTTACTTTGTTATTGATTTCTGTTTGGCATTTAAATTTGTGTTGTTACAAGAGCCAAATAAAATAATACATTTAATCGAGAGTATATAAATAATTGTTTTGTTCATTTAACAGTAAATGAACTCTACGGCAGTGCACTATCAACGTTTACATAGCGAAACTGCCCCCAAAAAGGTAAGCATGTGTTCCTTATAAACAGAAGCTCTCCTCTATGGAAAGTACAATTTGAAACTTTGCACTGTGGAAATACAACGTGGTGAAGTTCGCTATGCCACCATATATACTATTTTAACTGTTAGTGTTATATGATTTGCCATAAAGGTAAGACTTCTCAATACATGGAAGGCATGCTTATCTCACCTGACCCGGCTCAAAATGACCCGGGAAACTGGTGGACCTAGATTTCCGGGTCACTTTGACCCGGACTTGGTCACGTCATATTAGACCCGGATTCCCTGTCAAATGTGACCTGTTTTCTGGGTCATTGGGTCATTTGAAATGACCCGGGTTCCGGGTCAAATCTTCTGGTCATGTCATGTCATATTGGACCCGGATTCAGGGTCAGTTTCATGTTGACCCGGAAGCCGGGTCAGTTGAAATGACCCGGCTTTCCGGGTCAATTTGACCCGGACTTGGTCATGTCGTATTGGACCCGGATTCAGGGTCAGTTTCATGTTGACCCGGAAGCCGGGTCAATTGAAATGACCCGGCTTTCCGGGTCAATTTGACCCGGACTTGGTCATGTCATATTGGACCCGGATTCAGGGTCAGTTTCATGTTGACCCGGAAGCCGGGTCAGTTGAAATGACCCGGCTTTCCGGGTCAATTTGACCCGGACTTGGTCATGTCATATTGGACCCGGATTCAGGGTCAGTTTCATGTTGACCCGGAAGCCGGGTCAGTTGAAATGACCCGGCTTTCCGGGTCAATTTGACCCGGACTTGGTTATGTCATATTGGACCCGGATTCCGGGTCAAATTTGACCCATTCCATGTAAAAAAAATTTAACGGGAGTTATAAGAGTGTATGTGATTTGTCATCAAATGCAGCGCACAATAAGTGATGCTTTACAGTGCCTTGTGTGGACATGAGTTGTTTCTGAAATTGGCCGAACTCTCAACAACACATGTAAGATTTTCAAATTGCAAATATTATTTATGATCTGAAGATGAGATTGAACCAGAATTTATATGAATTTACCGTCGACGGTATTATACTGCAGCCGACATGATGAATGAGGCATTATAAATGTGATCATATGGATGTTGTTGAGTCACAGTAATAAAGGCACGGGGAAAATGGCTTTGCAGTTAAATGTTGCTTTTATTGAATCTTTAAACTGGTGTACAGAGTGTTGTTGAGAGTTTGGCAAATTTCAGAATCAAGTTCAACTAAATTTTACCATAAATGGAAAATGAATAAAACTAAAGTACCAATAAAACTTCTGGCCGCTATGTTGGCGAATCGCATCTCTAACGAAAACGAAAGAAAACTGCTCAGAAATACACCGAATAGCACATGTTGATTTAAAGAAACACTACAATTTCTGTACATTCTTTTGATAACTAAGAGCTAAACGATTTTAGAAATGTTGCAAATTGATATAAAATAAACAAGATTTATACAAATTGTTGAACAGAGTGTTGTTGAGAGTTCGGCCAATTTTAGAATGACGAAACAGCGGGAAATACAAACTGAAACGTAGGTGGGGCTTCGTAAATTTAGATGAAATGGTTTGAAAATACCATGACAGGTTTTTTTTTACTGTTTTCTCAACAAGTAAGCACTGTATGAGCTGAAACCTTCACAAATTGATGACTGTTGTTGTATCTTTCTTGATAATTTGGCCTTTAAACAAGCATTACGTCGACCAAAACGATGATCTTACTTTTAACTGTATGTTGATGCTGAAATGCTACATTCCATAAGAAAGCGTCTTTATCATATTTAAAACTTGACAATGAGAACATTAAATCATGATATAAGACGTTTTAAGAGTGTATAATAAGGTGATATAGAGCTTGATAAAATCTTCGCTCAGCCCCAGCAGTCTCATCTAAGACCGCTGGGATGGGCTGATAAGCATGACTGTACACATTCTTGTTCAGGATGTAGTGATGCATGATGGTAATGAATGTATTATCGTAGGCGCAAAGCGCACAATCACAACATGTACACACACGATAGCATGGAGGCTCCATGGATGATGTAAAACGATCTTTTTAAAACCAAAATTAAGAAGAATGTTGCAATCGAGCCCTATTTTTAGTCTAATGAAAAGAATGACAAGAAGTATTTGCAATGGATTTACGCAATAGAGCTACATTTTTATTAATAGTCGAATCTTGCGTGACCGAGGGTCATTAGGTCAGGGGGCGCTTTCAGCGGCGAATTTTTGTTGCATCACAATATTGCAGTTTTATACTATTTTGACTTCCTGTATGTTGTTTTTTGTATCAGTGGCCAAATATATAATAATATTAATAACACTGGATAAAACTCTTCGTTAAGTAAAGTTGTTCTATATACACACGCCCTCACGTGGTCAAAAAAACTTGGACAGCCCCTTGAGATGAGTGAAGAAACTTACGAGGAAATTGAGTTGGAATCTAAGGCCGTGTCTGAATGGATGGCTTCGGCAGTGGCTATGGCAGGAACGGCTAGAGGTCTTCATCCCCAACGTTTCCACTGCAGCCAACAGCTATAGCCATAGGCGAAGTCGATTCATTCGGAAGCGGCCTATCATTTTACAGGCAATTAAAATAAACGCTGCATAATTTCGCAATATTTTATAATAGTATGCAATCAGTTTTTTTCTTTTGTAATTAGCTATTAATATTAAATGCTTCAAAGCCTTCAGCGCACCCTTGTGATTCATAATTCAGATGCTACAGATTGTACACCCTATTTCACGACCAGAAACATACGGAGGGCACTGAAGAGAGTCGCACGTAGCTTCAATCAAGTAAAGGAGTGCCCCATCAGTATTGGCCCGACTGCCGGGGATGGCCTCCGGTGCCTCATCCACACATACAGATGGTTGCCTCTGATGACTATAGTGGGCTGACATGAGGTAACCCTTGTATTCCTTTGTCCAGTTGTCAGGACATTCATTCTTGGCGGGGAATAAAACGTGAGTGCCCCGATTGGTGAGGCGACACACCGCACACGGCACGTCGTGATCGTGAAGAACCGGAGAATTATTGTGAGAAAAGGGGTCATATACCGATACTTGGTATTCCAATCCATAAATCCGTGAACTTTGGAATCCATCTCTGTATGAGGCTGGCAAATCTGGATTAGTTGGGAGACAGAGGAGATCCGCACTTCCTCCCGTATGGGTAAAATGTGCACCAGCACCATAACCTATCAAGAAAATACACCTCTTGTCATTTTTAGCATTTTTGTCATGGTACGGAGCTCCTGCCGAGCTATTTGTGTATAATGTAAATGAGTAGGAATGCAAGACAGCGACTTCCTGCGACCGTAAACGCCAAGTTCGACGTATGAGGCTGTTTTCTTAGTAAAGGAAACCTACCTTGATACACAAGCTCTGTGCCTGCCTGATTTGGGCAAGTGGTTCTTCCCCACCGAATGTATGTCGGTCCAGAACGTTCAGACTGACGCCCATCAAGCCCCTGCCATATCATAGACAACAAATTGAATTATTTATATTTTACGAAATCTGGGGGCCAAAAAGAAACGCACCTCTGCACATTGCGCGTCAACCATTTCCACCATTTTGGGAGTCAATTCCTTAATATAGACCTTTCTCTTGCAACGTCACAGCCCAAGTTTTTGCCAACCAAGGGTAGAAAACCATGAAAGCCATAAAATATGCAAATCAAAAACAGATAACCACAGTTTGCAACCATGTTCCACAATTAATCAACAATAGTTGAATTTGTTGAAAACAAAGCAGCCAATCGTGGAATATATTTTGTTTAATTCAAAGTTTGCAGAAACGTCACATTTCTAAACAAGATTGAATGTTTTGCTAACAATCGGCTTGAATGTTATGCTAACATTCGGCCGTCCATGCAAACCAGCGCGGTTTGTTTATCAACAAAAGAAAGTTCAATACGTTTTGACTCCCCAAATGGCGGACAGGATCGGCGCGTGTAAGTGCACCGCGCGTTGTGCAAGGGGTCTGTACTGAGTATAGACTGTGCAAGTCTCGCGCGTATTCAAACTTCCAAGACCAAGTTGGTCCAAACCACGAGTTTTACGAGTGCGCGATTCTGTTTCTTCAATTTTGTTTTACTTTAGCGTGGCTTATGGCTATGTTGTGAAAACAAAATTTAGCCATCAAATATAGTAAGGTAAAATACTTTTAACAAATCAATAAAGAACATCCGATAATCAAACTTGCCCACTGTTTCTGGTTACTTGTAAACAGTTAAGAATTTCGCCCGACTGACGTACGGATTATGATCACTAGAGCTATGCCGATTGGTCGCACAAATTAATCAGGGCGTGACTGGCAAATGGGGTTTCTAAAAAATGAGCATCCTCGTCTAAATGTTTAAGTTTGTTTGGTTTCAATGTTTATTATTACATATTATAAAATATAATTTTTAAAATTGTATTTATAACAATTTGCTAAGGCAAATCTATTGTCAATAATATTGTCAATAGAAAAATACAGTATTCGTTCAAGTTGTTTTCCAGCAAGACTGACACAGTCTATTAAAATATCAGAGTACCAACCGCTGATCCCACAAGTAGGCTACTTGGATCTCCGATTATGGTAATGTTGTTACCATTTCTAAAGAGGCTGTGTCGTTATCTTGGTTTGTTTGAGGAACTAAACAGGTACCTTGCTGTAATGAAAACATGTACATGATCAAGAATCAAGTTGTGAAAATTTACCTGCTGTCCTGGTGGCCCTGGCTCACCACGTGGTCCCGAGATACCAGATTCTCCTGGAATACCGCGTGGTCCCATTGGACCAACATTTCCTATCGGACCTGAAGGTCCGGGGCGACCAGAGGGTCCCATCGGTCCAGAAGGCCCAGCCGGACCAGAAGGTCCCATCGGACCAGGTCCCACCGGACCAGAAGGTACCGGCTCACCAGTTGGTCCTTGTTTACCAGGTGGTCCTCGCTCACCAGGTGGTCCTGGCTGACCGGGTGGTCCTGGCTCACCGGGTTGTCCCTGTCCAATGGGTGGTAATGGACTATCGGGTTGTCTCGGGTGGCAGTCTCTTCCATCCCTCCCGACTTCGCCGTTCTTGCCGTCCCTCCCATCGACACCATTCCGACCGACTTCGCCGTTCTTGCCGTCACGACCGTCTCTGCCATCCTTCCCATCTTTTCCGTCTCGGCAAGTTAAACCTGGAAAGTGATTTCCGTTAAAACCCTTGGTAGAGGGGACGCATCAGTTTGCACTCCAAAAAAAAAAAATGCATACCCCTTTAATGATTTCTTCAACCACACAATCAAGCCTATGTATTTGATCCACTACATGTCAGCCACCATTTTGATGGTGTTTCCCGACCAGGGTAATCTAGTCTGGCCTTAGGGAATACAAACAGATGTTTTTTTATATATTTTTTTTATACACAAACCATTGATTGACAGTAGTAGGCAGTTAGCACTGCCCATGAGGTAATGGGTTCTTTATGGTCCTGGTTTGTTTTTTACCCTGAGATAACTTTTTTTGCACCAAGCCATTACCAGCCAGGCCTAACTATAGTGACTGGGGTCAGCTGTGACCCACTGATGGATAAGTAATCACCAAAATACTTTGCCAGGCTGTCTGTCTAGAAATGTTAGCTTCGGTTGAACTGTGGGAAAAATTGTTACACAAGGTTACAAGCCCACCCCCACCTACCCACTGGTATGATATTATAATTGTAATTATTAGGGGATACGAAGTCCTACACTTCTTTAGAAAACCAATAGAATGTCATGGAATACAATTAGGAAGTAATTTGCACCCACTGCTAATTAACTTATTGCATGTAATGAGCCAACAGTCAAAACTGCATGCACAGGTTTTGGTGTGACTGCAGAAGACAAAGGATCAAATTGCAACCTATACATGCGGTAGAAAAAGTTATTTCCCTCATTTTGATGCATTGTACGGCAATAAATTGAAAACGGAAAATAATGGAAGGCTATGCCAGCTATTTAACAAGAAGCACATGTCAGTCGATACTTTCTACGCTGCACAGAATTGCAGGTTGGTTCAGAATAAATAAATATCTGGTGAGTAAATCAAACATATTTTTTCCACATGTTATGCGTGTAAAGTGGATTTTATATGGCATAAAATATAGTAGTTTTAGGTTTCTGTTTTAAGTTTTCTGGTAAAGTTCAGGGTTCAATGTGACTCATTACTAGCGTTTAAAGTTACATGATTCACTAAAAGATAAAAATCATTGGTAATTACTTTGTAGTATTTAAAGTAATGTTGTCTGGGACATGATTATTGTAATATCACCTGTTAATGTTCATGATCCCTTATTGTTTCTATACAGCCTAAAAGTCCAACTGCAACCAGGAAGGGTTGCGTCAGAGGGAGGGACTGCTAAAATACTAGAATACAAACATCTTATTGTCAACCTCTAACCCAGGAGTCAATTGCTACCTCCAACTGATCTAACATTATAGTTATGTTGGTTACCAGGCAGCCAAACCACGTGTTAAAAAGACAGAATTAAGCAGTTATCTACTTGCGAAGAATTCTGGTTCGTGGTGTTTTGGTGTTTGTATTGTTGAGTTGGGCAACTAAAGGCTATGGAAAACAGTTCTACAAAAGCCTACTTACAATAAAACACACTTCCCCTTTAATTCGTACCAGTTTGTGAAGTATGAATTCCCGATTGAAATGTCAAATTCCCCTCAGTTGACATCTGTGGTTCATGATCTCTCCGCATTCGCAGTTGGGCTTTCTTCCAAGTTTGATCATTCACTTCGGGAGTGCCTTGTTGCAGAGTGGCGTCGTTTGTGGTGACACGTTTCTGGTCCTAAATTCGAATAAAACCAACATTTCCCACACCACATCAACACACAACACTAAACTATTAACTTATTCGTATAATAGATTAAGCATTTTAGGCATTATGTTATCGGATCAGTTATATCAATTTGAAAGCAGTATCAAAGAGGCGGCTATCCCAGCGGGAATTAGTGAAAATCTCTTGAGATTTGGAAGAGATCTACTGGTCGTGGTCCAAGCAAAATATGACTGATATCCAATCGGGAGAAGATAAAGGAGATTTTCTATATGGTATATGTATACATAAATACAGTGAATTTCAAATTAACTATGGAAAATAACTAGTACAATTTTTTTTTAATTGTCATGCGCCATTCGGTGCGCGGGGCATATGTTGTGGTGCATTCCATTTTGTGTTCAAATGTTCTAAATTCCTCAGCTGCACCTCTATAATTAACTGGATTGATGGTCTGACGTAATAGTATTTATGTATTTAATATAAGTGAAGCGTCTGCCTTTGTTCGGGGCACTTGGTCCTTGGGCGTGGTGCCGTCAACATCTTTTACTTTTCCTCTTTGTAGTCATATTGTGTTTAGCTTAAATAAATTATCCGTAGACCAAGACTACTGTTACATCAAATAAAACTAAAAGTGACTACGTCACTTTTATTTGGGTCTGATTCCGGTACCTCAATGTGTCAACACAATACGCTTCAGCCGGATCAGAGATCAAACCGTGGAAACATTAAGAACAAAAATTGTCACGATGACATGCACCAGGGACTGATCGAGCTAGTGTGACCCAGTTTAACTATTAATATAATGTTGTAGCGTGACGAGGCCAAGCGGTTAAGAGCACCGGACTCGAGCTTTGGTGTTTCTGATCAGCAGAGTGTGGGTTTGAGTCCCGGCCGTGGCACTTGTTTCCTTGAGCAAGACACTTTTACCATGATTGCTTTGTCTTAAAAGAATCCAGAACACTTGCTTCATCCTTTGTTTCATTACCAAAATTAGGAATGTCTCGTTCCGTACTTACCTTAACAGACTGCAGTTCCACGTGAACATAGAAAAGCATCGATCCAACAATAAGTGAAGTTACAGTAAGGTTGAAAAGCGTTCCCGCCAAAAACCAACGCCAAACATTTCTGCTAGAGTTCTTCTGTGACCAGATCAGATCCTTTTCAGCTGAGTTATTAGAATCCATGTCTCTTACTAGCACTCTAGCTAAAACCATAGAGCAAGGATACTAAAACCTCAGCCGCCCGAATGCGATACAACCCCAGTCCCCCGACTGACTCTAAAAAAAATAGCACACCGCACTCTCACCATGCACACACACACACAGCGCCTCTATGATGTAATGTACATGTACGCAGCCCCACACACACACCGCTATTCCACACACCGCTATCGCCCACAATCCTAGCCCGTGAGCCGTCAGGCTCACAGCCTTGACGATCTAGTAAACCGAGTGTCTTATGTGTTTCATTGTTTTTCTTCGCAAATCCGTGGAAAATGGGGGTGGGGGGTGAGTGGATATGCAAAGAGCGCACTCATTACTACACGGACTAGGATTGTGGGCGATAGCGGTGTGTGGAATAGCGGTGTGTGTGGGACTGTGAAAACGAGCTTTTGTGTGCTTCCTTGGGTGAGAGCGTGGTGTGCTGTTCAAAGACAGTTGGTGGGACCGGAACAGGAGTTGCATTGCATTCGGGCATCGCATTCGTGCGGCTGTGGTTATGCACATTTTTAGCTTTATAGTAAACAAACTATTACACAGCCTTGCAATCGAGGCTAAATGGGCATGGGCGTCAATGGGTAAGGACGGGGGTGACATGTTCCGTCTACGTTTTAAAGTGGAGATAGCATAACAAGATTTTCCCCTCTTTTTTATTGTCCACATCATTTGGGTGAAATCATTTGGGTGAAAGAAAATGTTTCTTACAACTTTGTTCAAAGAGCTGATAACGTTGTAATGGTGAAATGGTTTTGTTTTTATAACGTATTGTCCTATTAGCCTTTTTGGACACAATACGATGACATTATTTGGTTGGGTGTCAGTTTGTGTACACCCAACCTCGTCCCCATGGCTTACTTTATTTCCAACCATGTTTACAATAGTAAACCCCTGGAGAGAAACTCCTTACTTGACCATGATTGGACAAAACCAAAAGTTAACCTTTGTCAAAACAGCCGGCCGGCAACCAATGTACAAACAGGCTATTAAATCTGATACCGAACCACGAGACCATGACGAAGATGTGAATTTCGAAAAGCAGCCAGACTATTTTAACTTGCGTATTCAAAATGTTTGGATATGCAAACGATCCAATACCAGGGTGAGAGCGGTCAACCTCATACTGCTCGACACACCCTGGGGACGAGGTTGGTGTACACCCAAACCGAACAGTGCACCTCAACAGTGTCCACCATATCGCAAAAACGCTATAGGCTTGCCGGTCGCGTACCCGCTACCGTATTCCCTGGAGGTGCTAGGAAATTGTGTCTCCCGAGACATGCGGGTGTGCAACCTAAATGTAGCCCCAAACATGTACCTAAATGTCACCCGACCTAAATGTAGCCCCAAACCTGTAACTAAATGTCGCCCCGACCTAAATGTAACCCCAAACTTGTACCTAAATGTCGCCCGACCACAATGTAGCCCCAAACCTGTATGTAAATGTCGCCCACCTAAATGTAGTTTTTTGAGGGGGGGGGGGCGACGGCTGCAAAAGCTTGCGTTCATATTATTTGTTTTTAGCCACAAACATGAACCTATTGCTAGATATTCGTCGTAGGAAGTCTGTGCATGTTCAGTCTAAGATTTACTTCATACTTTTACTGAGGACAAGCCGATTGCGTTGTTTCCATTGTTTGACGACGCTACCAGCCCCACCCCCACAAACACCTCGAACACTCCGGACTCTGCGGTTTCAGGACTCTTTCCGGTATGACGTAGAAGGACTTCTGGTGTCAAATGTCATTCAGCGGTAGTGTGCTCGCTCACAAACTGCCTTATTCGACTGTGATGGTCAGTTAGTCTGTCTCTGTCATTGCTCTATGGTCTATATAATTTGCTAGACCGTGGATTTGGGTTTCTGCATGAGAAACCAGTTGTACTTTAAAAGATTATCAATTACCAAGTAACTGGGGCGCTGTGCTCATCTTTTTCGAAATTTTGACTTTGATTTGAAGTACCAGTTTGACTGTCGAAGTCAAAACTTCAAAGATGAGTACAGCGCCCCAGTTACTGGGTCTTGGAATAGGATAGACCAAGCAATTGGAGCGCTGTACTTCCTTTTTTGAAATTTTGACATAGGCCTACGTCTGTGAGTAGTAAGAAATGTCAAAATTTCACCTCAGAAATACAGCGCTCATTCTCAAGTTACTGGGGAAAAGGACTACCACCAGCATTGAAGAAAGCAGCTTGAAGCACTAAGAAATTACTAAACTAAGGCAACACATCAGGAAAACAGTAAAAGTACTTGTTTAGATGACTTTATTTTTATATTTTGTTTAAAATTTGCACTCCCCATATGATATAGTTGTTCTATGTCAACACAACATTAACTATTAGTCCTAACATTTGAGTCGAATAACAAACCTAGAATAAATTGAATCGAATTGAATCAAAGTGTACTATCGATTACAAATCGATTGTTTTCTATTAGAAATTTTACAAATTGTACTCATTAAGAATAAATTGACATCTGCGGGTCGAAACGCCTAGCGTACAGTCCAGGGCCCAATTTCATAGAGCTGCTTAAGCAGAAAATATGGCTTAACAATTGCTTGCTCAGCAGAACTGAGCAGGAGCAGGATACCATTTACAAATTGTACATGTGAAATGGTAGTTTGGCTGGTAACCATATTCTGGTAAGGATAATTTTGTTGTGCTTAGCTACTTTTTGTGCTTAAGCAGCTCCATGAAATTGGACCAAGGCTATAGTGTAGACAGTAGATGTCAAAAAGGAGCACCATCCAACCTCCTTCCCATGCCTATTAAAATGGTGATAACATCTTGGCAGATCCGAGAAGTTGACATTTTACCTTAAAATACAGTCTTCACAGATACTTCTTGGCCAGCTGGTGGGAAAAAAGTGTGAGTTTATAGATCGTGCAACCGGACGCCCTTTGGGTTTGTTTACATTGACATCCGGGACATTTCTCATTTCTCAACTTGCCAGAATGGCGTCCGCTGACCTCCGCGTTAATTTCATCTATTTGCATTGCGTGTGGGTTCAGTTCTCGATATTTGCTATGAAGTAATGTAGTTTTTGAGAGAGAGGTAATTTCTCACTTAACTACTTGAGTCCGAGAAAGGTTTCAGGCATTTGAAATCACATAGTTCTATGCAACAAGGGTGGTTTTCCTTTCATTATTTTTTTGAAACTTCAATGACCAATTGAGCACAGGTTTGTTATTTCAAAGATGTTGGAAATGAGGGTACTAGTCTTTGACAATTACTAAACGCATAACACTGCCTTTAAGAGATAATTTATACTTTTTCTCACCTAGGAGGCCCCCCCCCCACTTTTGACCCCCATAAGAAAACAATTAGGTTCACAATTAAAATAATAAAATCTTGTCTAAAGGGGCTGTGTCGTCATAATCAAAGCAGTTATGTGGCTTTACATGGAAGTACGACAGCGTGAAGATCATTATTTCAAGTACAGCGACATGCCTGCTTTGATCATGACGACACAGCCCCTTTAACGTTTTTCGACTTCAAAGCTAACTATTGAAACAACCCCGACCCCACCCCTACGAGACTGGCTGCTGTTTGTACGCCATGTTTTTTTAACTGTGTTAAGTATAAACCTCTAATAATTTATTTAACCCCGCCTGAACGCCCCCCCCCCCTCTGCTATTTCGCTAAGTGATCAAAGACTTTGTATATTAAACATACTATTATAATTTATTTGAACAAAGACTTTGTATATAAAACATACTATTATAATTTATTTGAACAAAAACCACTAGCTAAAAATAATGTATTCGTTATAGGGGCACTGGCTTCATAATCGCAGCGAGTCAGTGGCCACATGTTGAATTCTGAACTCTCACCCAGTTACTGCACACACGCGTTCGATAATAATGGTGGCGCCCTTTAAAGAATTTATTTGTGATTTGACCGTCAATGCGCGCGCGTGTATAGTAACTGGGTGAGAGTTCATGTTTCCATGTCCAGCCACAAGCAGACTATGATCATGACGACAGTGCTCCTTTAAAGACGGGCTTTAATGCCAACTTAAGTTTTGTGATGCACTCATTTTCCAATAGGTATAGTCCTAATAAAAGTCGGAAAAATGACAAGTCTCGAACCTCACATTAAAATAGTGTCAAAATGTCATTACTCTTTCATAGCAAAAATTGTAATGAAACATCATTGAGCATCAAAAACAATTGGGGCTATACAACACAAAGAGGATTTTTGTGCCAGTCAAATCCAATGCTGTTTTTATTGAATATCGTACAAAGACCACTATATTTGAAATGTGACGTCATTGAACGTTTTGGATTTCGACAAAAAATGCACTTGAAAAGTATCAAACTTAGTGGCTGTTTACACCGTTGATAACCTGAGGTTAGAGACTTGTACATTTGTCTCTCATTTCATAAGGATTCTATTCTTTGAAAAATTAGTGGATCACAAAACTGAATCTGACCTTTGTGCCTCCCTTTAATGACATGCTTTGACAACAACTAAACTTTTCATTTATGTCAATGACAAATTCTCCTGATGGATCACCCGAATCATGAACCATCGTCCCTTCGTTTCGTCCTCTATTCAGAATCTGCAGGGGGGGGGGGGAGATTATGATAATAAGTTGTGCAGTTAGTTATTAACAGTGCGAGTGGTTTTGCTAAACACAATTGTTATACATGCGCACGCCCTCATTATGCAAATTAATCTGTGATCATGTGTGACTACACCAATTTCTTCCAATCATGTTCGGGTTTTGATTTGTTTGTGCTTTTCCATGATAACCTGAGATTAAAAAACTTAAAGAAATCCACGCATTTTGGGCTTAACCTGGGGAATAATAGGCTCGTTGTGAAAATTTTAAGTATTTTTAGGTATTTTTTTAAAGAAGCAAAACCACAACAGTTTGTTATAGCAAGTTGTTTGTTGAAGTTTCTGCTCCATCCCGTCCTTTGGATCTTTTATGCAATCTCATATTTGTTAATTGTAGGCCTATTTAAAAAATAATAATTATTGGAAACAAATTATTGTCTCGGATAAAGAAAAATAACTCCTTGCATACCTCTGCAGCCAAGTAACTCAAAGCGGATGCAAATAGCTCGTTGCCACGTGACTGGTTCTATTATAATCACTTTTGCCCTCACTGCCACCGGGAAAAGATGAGTAACCGGTGTGTCACTGTCTGTGTTACCCGGAAACTGAAGAACAAAGAAAAACATTATGATCCAAAGTGTAAGCAGATGTATGAAGCGCCGTATGTGACTAAACACTACTCTAAAACTCAGCGGTACACGACTTTGTGGAAAAACCTCCACACAAAAATATATATAAATCATGATTTGTTTAAAATCCTTCCACATGGTCCCACGTCACCTCTAGCTAGATACTCCTTCTTTAACATTAGTTGAAAGTCATATCAGCTTTGCACTAGGTAAGAAAAGTTCGTTCACCCTGGGAAGGTATGGAAATGCCAAAAATATCACTGCAAGGAGATTGTGCGTTTGTTGATGTGTTGGGTGTCATGGCACCATTGACTATAGTCTAACTATATAAAAATGTAGGTTAAACCTTTGATTTGCTCTGCCATTGGTATATAAGAAATGGGGAAGTCCAATAAATGGGTCAAATTCACGCAGAATCTGGGTCAAAATCTCTCTTTTTTAAAGCCAATTTCCGGGTCAGCCCGACTTAAAAACTTATCAGGCCCCCTTTGGTCTCGGAATCCATTTCAATTCTGACCTTGGAGTTTTTAGAGTGTGCTGTCATTGTAAATGTATAGCGCCACGCAGGATTTTGACCAGTTTTAGGAGTGCCATAATATCACACAAGGCAAAATTTCTCTTTTTCTACCAAAGTGTGCCGTTTGCATGCAGAGCAGACGCTTGCCTTAAAAAATTGCCTCAATCAACAAGACCAAAATTAGTCATCAAAACAATAATTGTCATTATCTTATGTCTGCATGAATAACAAGTCGGCCTATTTAAAGACAATTATCTGGGGAAATTAATTAGTTGATAAGGCTCACTGGTTATGGAGGAATACCATGCCAGTTCACAAAATATAAATCTCCATTCACCGTACTTTATATAATTGCCGACGATTCTATCCCCTACACTCAAACGGTGAATTGTGTTGAAGTTTCGTTTGATAGCGCCCTCTTTTCGCTCAAGTTCCTTCAGCCCGTGTTAATTTACAGCATGGGGAATACTCGCACTAGGGGACACGGGTTAATTGCATTGTGTGTTTAATGAAAACTGGAAAGATATAAACTAATTTATATTCTTCCACAGACATTGATGTTTTTCCCCACTTGAAGCAAGAAAATACTAAAATACAACAAGGAGTAACATAATTACATGGCACTTCAGCTATAACCCGAGTCCACAATTATGCTGTTGTGTAAATAATGCAGTCGTGTTGATCGGACTTTACCTCAATTGGCAACCCGTCGGTTCCATTCACATACACCAACTGATTATCAACGACACCGACCTTCACTTTGAACGTTTTGGTCCATACATTACTCCCGTGCCGTCCCTGTGTGATGAGGCCGGTGAGGATGACTACCTCACCAAGCGACACACGAAACCACACGTTGTTGTTTTCAACATTTGAACACCAGGCAGCTGTAGGAAAAAAACATTTACCGAGTCAGACAATACAATTGAAACAGGCTTGGGCAGTGGTGGTGGTGGTGGTGGTGGAGGGGGGGGGGGGGCGGGGGGCGGGGGGGGGGGTCACTCCAAGGAGTTGGAGATGTTTCAGGAATCACATGTTTATATATAGAACAATTACCATTAGTATTGAGCCTGGCTCTCTCTGTTCCGTAGCCAAGCCAGACATTCGAGGCTGATAAATTGCTGTCAGGTATTGTTCCGCTCTCCATACCCAAAGGGTAACTGCAGACTGAGGGTAGTAAAATCAAAATGCATTGATACAATTATATCAGATTTGATCCTGCACTACGCATGGGAGAAAAATCTGCAAGTTCAATTTTAAGTCCAAGACCAGTGGCGTGTGTCTCTTTGTTTAAAGGGGCACACTGTCGTCGTGATCATAGTCTGCTTGTGGCCGAACAAGGAAACATGAACTCTCACCCAGTTACTGTGTTGACCGTCACATCACGAACACAAGTTTTTAAAGGACGCCGTCGTTATTTTCGCGCGCATGTGCAGTAACTGGTATGATTACGATGACAGTGCCCCTTTAACTACCACTATACTTTCCCATCACAAACATCTCAATTTCAAGTTTATGTTAAACTTCATTGGGCATGCATAACATTTTAAGTGTGGACCAAAGCATACACATGTCTACACAATGTTAGTGTCTAATTGAGACTGATACCGGTGCGTGGTTTAACACATACCGGTATCAGTATTGTCTCAAAATAAAGTAGTGCTTTTAGAGCAAACCAAAATCAACCCATCAAAACATTTTCTAATGAAATGGGAACATTTTGAAGATTGTTTTTTTTCTTCTTAACTATGGGATTACATATAATTAATGTCCATGGACTATTATCCATGCTCGATATGGGTACAGCGGGTCCCCCCACACACAATCGTTCCCATACTTTAACACACTATGTCCCTTTGTACAGAAGTAACCCCTAAACTCTTCGAAAGAATTCCTGAGATTCCATGCAAACAATGAAGACACAATAGAGGGGACTACCACCATGCCCTCTACCCAGCACCAAAATTATAACTAATGTAACACCAATGGATGTTGGGGTGTGATTGGGGGTTAAACCTACCTGATGGTGGACTATCTGGTGGACACTTGAAGAATGCCCGTACTTGAAGAATGCTCGCTCAAAGTGATATACTGTGTAACACCTATGAATGTTGGGGTGTGATTGGGGCTTAAACCTACCTGGTGGACACTTGAAGAATGCCCGTATCTTATCAGGATCCTTGAACAAGGTCATTGACTCATTGCGGCATCCAGACATATACTGAGAGATCGCCCCTACAAGAAGTATATAGGTACATTCACAGGGGTTTCCATGAGGCAGGCTCCATTGGCGCTGTCGGCTTGATGACAGTGGATCAAACTCCGATACGAAGTAGCAAACTTTATGAGATGAAACAGCCAGGAAACCTAATAATACAGAATTAAGAAAATGAGAGCAAACAACAAGCAATGGTAGCTTTTGGCGCTCAATCGCGACTATTTTATTGATTTGTTTATTCTTATACATCATTTTTCTTCTGAAATGTGCAAAAGAGTTGCATTTGTTTACGCCAATGTAGTGTATGGCTTGCCTGGAGGCTTGTCCACAGATGGAGACTAGACCACCGAGATTTCCCGGTAGCTATAGAGGCAGTTCGAATCCTATATTTTGAGATATTCTTTATCCCGGTGCAAATTTAACATCTGCTAAATTGTTGCGGTACCCGCTGCTAAGCTATAGGATTCGAACTGCTTCTATTGGGCAATCTCGGTCGTCTAGTTGGTATGACATCTGCTCCAGAAAGGCAAAAGTTGTGGGTTCGAATCCAGCCCGATAAACTTGTCTGTGGATTTTTGCACAGAACTCTTGAAAGTACTGAGTATAAAGTGCTTTACACACATCGGTGAAAAGTTAAAATCAAATTCCAGTGGCATTTTTCACAGAACACGGGGAAGTACTGAGTATTCAGTGCTTTACACACATTGGTGAAAGGGTAAAACCAATATTCTGTATCTCCGTTGCAAATTTAACATCCATTAAATTGTTGTTATGTGTAGTCCCCGCTGGTAAAATAAAGGATACGAACTGCCTCTAGCTACCGGGCAATCTCGGTCGTCTAGTTGGTAAGACATCTGCTCTAGAATGTAAACAGTTATGGGTTAGAATCCCACCCAAGTAAAAAGCCTGTGGATTTTTTTTTACAGAACTCCTGGGAGTACTGAGTATACAGTGCTTTACACACATCGGTGTAAGGGAAAACCAAATAAAATTCTTTATCCCAAACGCAATTTAATATATATTAAATTGTTGCGGATACCTGGTGCTTAAATGTAGGATTCGAACTGCCTCTAGCTCAGGGTTCGACCTTAGCGGTGGTCCGCTGGCCAAATGCCAGTTGAAACGGCGGCGGACCAGCTGAAACACCTTGCCAAGTGGTCCGGCTGGCCAGTCAAAAATATCAGCAACAGTACAACAGAACTCTGACTATTATTATTTTTTTAACAGAGGAGGCTATCTTTTAATGCACAAAAGCTGCAGTTTTATATGAAAAAACAAAACTGCAGCTTTTGTGCAAGTAAATTTAATAAAGTTTCGCTGCACGGAACGTCCAAGTTTTCTTCACACAATGTAAACATGCGGAATACATGCACACACAGTAAAAAATACACACAGCGTATATGTACACAGTTTGCTGCATGTACAGCACGATCAGCCAATGGACAAATTCGTTTCTCACTAGCTGTAGGAATTCAACAGCCAATAGCAACATTCCTTTCACAAGTGACAGTCCACTGTGTCTAGTTTTCACCTCCTTGGATAGATCGCCCATGTACTGTGTGGTGCGGCTATGCAGACTTACTGTGTAGGCATGGTGAACTGGTTTGCAGCCAGACCCTCTTCGGTACCGTTGATTAATGACGATCATCAATAACAAGTTCATGGTTTTTATCGAGTCGGTTTACAAGTTATTTGTTTTAATTAGCCACAAGCATTTTTTCATAAAAAATGTACTTGTTATACTTTGAGTTTGAGTACAGTGTGAGTGCACTTTGAGTGCTGGTTACTGGAACCATGGACTGAAACTATCCAAAGATAATTTTTTGCTTCTGACCAATCTGACCTGTGTTAAAGGAACATTACATAATTGGTAAAAAAAAATCTTGTAAAATATACTTTTTGATCACAGATTTACATAAAACTTACACAGTCTAGTAATGATGATAGTAGAAAACATCCCTTGAAATATTTCTGTCTGAAATGCCATATTTGATGAGAAATTAATAAACTTATTTTCCGATTGGAGTTTATCGCTCAGTGAGCGTTTTATTCATTTGTTGAATCTATAGTATATGATTTCATGCAAATGTGTTATCGGTTTTTCACTATTTTCTCGTGACCCAGATGGCCGATCGATATCAAACTTCTACAGGTTTGTCAGTTTATGTATATGGTGGATTACATAAAGTGCTTACACTGCCAGCAACTGTTTTGTTAGCAAAAACCAATTCTGTAATGTTCCTTTAAGTAAGTTAAGTTATTATCCTACGATATCCCACAATAACTATCTAAACATAATAAAGTTTGGCTATCAATGCAGTTAACTTGACGTTGCAATTAATTGAATTGAAATAGTGATGATCGAAAATCAGGATATTGTTTCAATCGTTATGAAAAACGTTATAAAAAACTGACGGACCAGTCAAAAACCTGGCGGACCTGTTAAAAATCAAGCCAACTGGTCCTGCTGGCTAGTTGAAAAAAAAGTTAAGGGCAACCCCTGCTGAGTCATTTTTTTAATAGTGCAATCCCCTCTTTCTTAAAACAATCCAAACATATTCTTGTATTGTTTAAATATTAAAATGTACTCTTAATGATGTGTAAAACAATTCCCAATACGGTTATACTTGCTGTAACAAGTAGTCTTGTTCTTTTTTTAATATTTTGTACAACAACTACCCGGTGAAAGTCAGAGAGTAGGACAGAGAGATCCTCAATCATCAGAGAACAAATAAACGTATCAACTACCGGCAACCGTGTGTTACTTCGTGTTCTTCTGTAGCGTATAATCAAACTGGTTATAATTGTACCTATTTCTAAACCTATCATCCACCGATAAAAAATACCTAAAACCCTCTTAAAAATAATATAGGTTTTCCGCCGGTCAATTTGGGCAAAGAAATTAGCATTTCACGTTCATGCGTTCATTATCTTCAGTTGGTGCACAAGAACACTCGCTTTTACATAAAGCGAAGTTGATGTACTATTTAGAGAATGTTTCAATTTCACGTATCATTTGAATTGGCCGCTCATTTGCCGAAATTGACTGGGAAAAAACATTCACGAAACAAACTCGAGTCACAAATTTAGATTTCTCCACTCAAACAAGCGTGGAGCTCTTTGAATACGGTAAACACGAGTCAAAAGATAAATCCTACCTTTGATCATCATCACAATCAGACAGGCGAGTGTTGCTCCGTCCATTTTCTTCGAGATTGTGAACCGCATCATCCCCTACGCGTCTATGCTTGAAAGATCCAAAAAAGACGACCATTATGATAATGTGATGACCTCACAGTGACATATTTCGACAAGCCAATCGGGGGTTCGTTTGATTAATCTCCGTGATGATGGAGGGCGTGCAGGGATGGTCTTGAAGTGTTGCTGTTCACCCCCCCCCCCCCCTTGATGCATTTAGGTCCCTTAGTAAAAGTTTCATTTTTTCCGGAACTCTTTTATCTAAAGTAGATTACTGCAGGATGATTTCTATATTTATTTAAAGGTGCAGTTCATTATGTTTTCAACCATCTGTGCACTACAAAATTTATTGTCAACTTGAAAACACTCTCTGCAGAGACGGGGTTTGTTTGAATGAAACTTATGTTGATTTTGGGTTCTTGTTTTTGTATTTTTTGTGGATGAACCTAGCTGTCTCTTTAATTAAGAATTCTTTGAGAAAAAAAAGAAAAACAGTAAGCGACAATCAGATTCAGATTCGTTTATTTCGAAACCACTTTTATTATTATGCTCCGATAGCTTCACCTTTTAGCCACTGGCCTGCCCAGCAGCCCAAAGCGATACACCGTAACACGGGGTATGAAGAAACGCTCACCAGCTTGTGTTTGGAGAGGGGAAAAAGTGACATCAAAATAAAACTTACTAGTCATTGATACGCGTCGGTCGAGACAATGTCAAACGCTCATATCAATGACTTTTTAACTTTCGCCCTTCACAGTTGAGAGTTGAATTGTAAACATTTTAACGCTAATAATGATAAATTCCGTAGCTCTTACCAAAACCACGCTCATTTTTAACAAAATATATATATATTTTTTATCATGATGATACTGTCGAAAACTAATGGTAAGCAATAATAATCAGTATGGGCAATTGACGTCAGAACAGCCTTCAAAACTATTGTACTCATTTTAACCTCATAAAAAATAACCTCCATAAAATGTAGCGGTAGCCGTTACCGGGAGGCACTTAATGTTCCCGTGGGACTTATCTCCTCCGAAAGTGAAACATTATGTTAATCAATGACAATATTAGCGAAAAGGACGAAAATAGTAGTAAATAACAAGCCTTGTGTATCTTTTAAAATGTTTTTAACCACGATTCTAGTAATTTACTTAGAGAGTCTTGAAAACTAATATGTTTTCAGCAAACTCGGGTGGTTCAGGGACTAAAGGGTTAAAAAAGTTAGATCAAAGGGACAACTATATTTTGATACAACATTAGGACAAGGCGTGAGTCACCTTAGCAGCCTTTATTTGTATTTTACAAAGCCAAATTTGTTTACAACTATAACATTATGATAAGACAGATCTCCGGTTGTTGCATAAAAGCTGAGAGATATTCATCAGATGTCATGCAATAAAACATTTTAACAGATTGATTTCAAGCTTGAATCACTTGTGTTTAGATATGAAAGTGCAGATCCGTATATGAAGGATATTAATTTTTTAAAAAGTTTGCTTATATCCGATAACGATAAAAAATGTCCGTTAATTATGATTGGTAAAGGTAGATGATTGATAACGATTGATTAATGATCGACAATTATCTGAATGATCAATAATATCAGATGACTCATATTGTTTGATAATGGTAACGCTAAATTGATATTTGCTTAAATCAGCTGATAACAATTAGTTGTTTTGGACGATAGAAATCACTAGAATTTAAAAAACCGAAGTTTGTATTTGATTTAAAAGTATGACTAAGTGTAGGAATGTTGCATATCATGCCGTTTGGTTGAGTCCAAAACATAGGGTACGCAAAATTTGTGATAACGATCTACATGCTAATCGGAACAATATACACCACTGGTTCTTTTCAGCAACACCACACACCTCAACGCGAGAGATGTTTCCCGGCGTTGCAGCAAGCCTTACATAGATAGCTCTGACAATGCCAAAAAACATTACGCCTGGCAAGGAGACAACACAAATATATTGTTAGTTGAACAATGAGTGGTGGCCAATATGTTACTATGGTTTCCTAATATCAATTAAATCACCCATCTCAAACGTCAGGCAATAACTATATGGTAAACGAAATGCTTCAAACAAGATGAGTTTTCCATCGTCAGTCAATTTAACTGACAGATTTTCAACCTATATGTAAGATTGTCCATGAGAATATTTGTATAACACCAAAACAATACAGCTTATATGTGGAGTACGCAATGAGATGAGGTTGGAAACAAAAACTCGACGTTTCGATTTAGATCTAAGGATCGTCTTCATGATCTTCAGCTGTATTCTTTGTATATTTTGTTTCTACTGTAAAAAAAATTGTTTTGATGTGCTCTTATCTTCTTATTTGTGAAACAAAATTGAAAAATGCAAAACAACCCGTGCAAATTAACTAGATCTTTTTATGTGAACTATTTGTCAGTTTTACTAATTACCTAAAATCATTTGAACTGGCACCCACAATAATTATTTAACATTGACCTCATTGACAGGTTATGAAAACCATACCTTGGGCACTATTGTTTTGCTTTTTTCCTTTGTAATTACGAGTGCTTTCAATCAAACCATCAGATCGCAAAAAAGCTTTGACGGAGCTCATTTAAAGCTCATTATTTGGAAATGGGGGTTAAAAGTGAATCTACAAGTTTGGTAAAATGTGTCGCTTCCTGCGACTGGTTAGATTGAGGGAATTCGCAGCTGGCCAGCCTTGCGAATTTGCAGCTGGAAATCGATGCCGTAAATTGTAAATTCACGGCCGTCGATAACCGATCAGACAAATTTTGCCTGCTTTACACCTTCAACGCAGGCAATATATTGCCCGCTATCGGTTGCTAATTACGAAAGCCCATTAGTGCCATCGGAATTATAAATTGGTTTTCTGCAAGTGTATATTTTGCAAATTTTGCTTTTTGCAAATGTATGTTTAGCAAATCTTGTTTTTGAAAGATTCGCCAAACATGTATATCAACAAAACAAGATTCACCAAACACAGACTTGCAAAAAAGTAATATATACTTTCGATGGCACTAATGCCATGGGTTTTTCGTAGCTTACAGTAGTTTTGTGTTTTTTATGTTATACTTTGCACGTTGATTTCCAAAATGATAACTTTCTGCTTGCTGTTTTTTGTGTTTTTCATTAATATTTTTTAATTTCATCTCTTCATTTGCTCGTCTTTACGCTTTGCTAAGTTATATTATAGCATTGTTGTGTTTCCTTCTTTCTGTTTTTGATAGATTTCAATTGAGAGCTTAAGTTTTTAAAAAAGACCAACCAAACAAGCAAATGAACTTGAAAACTGCGGTTTCAAATCCAACTGTTTCCATGTGTTTCAACAAAACAAGATTCACCAAACACAGACTTGCAAAAAAGCAATTTATACTTTCGAAGGCACTTATGGGTTTTTCGTAGCTTACAGTAGTTGTGTTTCTTATGTTATACTTTGCACGTTGTATCACCCACCGGAAAGCTTGCACTTAAAATACAAACATGAATATCTGAGATGGTAGCGATGTCTGTAGACCTTCATGCTCTCATTAATACAGTAGTCTCATTGTTCTAACTCAAGACAATAGTGCCAAGTGTGTGTGTGGGTTTTGGGATTCCATTCCTTACGCCTGCAAGCATGCCCAAATATGGGGCAACTTCTTCCAACTCATTTCTTTTTAGTGCAATCCCCTCTTTCTTAAAACAATCCAAACATATTCTTGTATTTTTTAAATATTAAAATGTACTCTTAATGATGTGTAAAACAATTCCTAATACGGTTATACTTGCTGTAACAAGTAGTCTTGTTTTTTTACAATAAATACCCGGTGAAAGTCAGAGACTAGGACAGAGAGATCCTCCATCATCAGAGAACAAATAAACGTATCTACTACCGGCATCCGTGTGTTACTTCGTGTTCTTCTGTTCGTATGGCGTATAATCAAACTGGTTATAATTGTACCCATTTCTAAACCTATAATCCACCGATGAAAAAAACTAACACCCTCTTAAAAATAATATAGGTTTTCCTCCGGTCAATTTGGGCAAAGAAATTAGCATTTCGCGTTCATGCATTCATTCTCTTCAGTTGGTGCACAAGAACACTTGCTTTTACATAAAGCGAAGTTGATGTACTATTTAGAGAATGTTTCAATTTCACGTATCATTTGAATTGGCCGCTCATTTGCCGAAATTGACTAGGAAAAAAAAATTCACGAAACAAACTCGAGTCACAAATTTAGATTTCTCCACTCAAACAAGCGTGAAGCTCTTTGAATACGGTAAACACGAGTCAAAAGATAAATCCTACCTTTGATCATCATCACAATCAGACAGGCCAGTGTTGCTCCGTCCATTTTCTTTGAGATTGTGAACCGCATCATCCCCTACGCGTCTATGCTTGAAAGATCCAAAAAAGACGACCATTATGATAATGTGGATGACCTCACAGTGACATATTTCGACAAGCCAATCGGGGGTTCGTTTGATTAATCTCCGTGATGATGGAGGGCGTGCAGGGATGGTCTTGAAGTGTTGCTGTTCACCCCCCCCCCACCCCCTTGATGCATTTAGGTCCCTTAGTAAAAGTTTCTTTTTTTCCGGAACTCTTTTATTTAAAGTAGATTACTGCAGGATGATTTATATATTTATTTAAAGGTGCAGTTCATTATGTTTTCAACCATCTGTGCACTACAAATATTATTATCAACTTGAAAACACTCTCTGTAGTGACGGGGTTTGTTTGAATGAAACTTATGTTGATTTTGGGTTCTTGTTTTTGTATTTTTTGTTTATGTCTCTTTAATTAAGAATTTTTTGAGGAAAAAAAAGAAAAAAAGTAAGCGACAATCAGATTCAGATTCGTTTATTTCGAAACCACTTTTATTAAATGCTCCGATAGCTTCACCTTTTAGCCACTGGCCTGCCCAGCAGCCCAAAGCGATACACCGTAACACGGGGTATGAAGAAACGCTCACCAGCTTGTGTTTGGAGAGGGGAAAAAGTGACATCAAAATAAAACTTACTATAGTCATTGATACGCGTCGGTCGAGACAATGTCAAACGCTCATATCAATGACTTTTTAATTTTCGCCCTTCACAGTTGAGAGTTGAATTGTAAACATTTTAACGCTAATAATGATAAATTCCGTAGCTCTTACCAAAACCACGCTCATTTTAACAAAATATATATATTTTTTTTATCATGATGATACTGTCGAAAACTAATGGTAAGCAATTAATCAGTATGGGCAATTGACGTCAGAACAGCCTTTAAAACTATTGTACTCATTTTAACCTCATAAAAAATAACCTCCATAAAATGTAGCGGTAGCCGTTACCGGGAGGCACTTAATGTTCCCGTGGGACTTATCTCCTCCGAAAGTGAAACATTATGTTAATCAATGACAATATTAGCGAAAAGGACGAAAATAGTATGTAAATAACAAGCCTTGTGTATCTTTTAAAATGTTTTTAACCACGATTCTAGTAATTTACTTAGAGAGTCTTGAAAACTAATATGTTTTCAGCAAACTCGGGTGGTTCAGGGACTGAAGGGTTAAAAAAGTTAGATCAAAGGGACAACTATATTTTGATACAACATTAGGACAAGGCGTGAGTCACCTTAGCAGCCTTTATTTGTATTGTACAAAGCCAAATTTCTTTACAACTTTAACATTATGATAAGACAGATCTCCGGTTGTTGCATAAAAGCTGGGAGATATTCATCAGATGTCATGCATTAAAACATTTTAACAGATTGATTTCAAGCTTGAATCACTTGTGTTTAGATATGAAAGTGCAGATCCGTATATGAAGGATATTAATTTAAAAAAAAGTTTGCTTATATCCGATAACGATAAAAAATGTCCGTTTATTATGATTGGTAAAGGTAGATGATTGATAACGATTTATTAATGATCGACAATTATCTGAATGATCGATAATATCAGATGACTCATATTGTTTGATAATGGTAACGCTAAATTGATATTTGCTTAAATCAGCTGATAACAATTAGTTGTTTTGGACGATAGAAATCTCTAGAATTAAAAACCGAAGTTTGTATTTGATTTAAAAGTATGACTAAGTGTAGGAATGTTGCATATCATGCCGTTTGGTTGAGTCCAAAACATAGGGTACGCAAAATTTGTGATAACGATCTACATGCTAATCGGAACAATATACACCACTGGTTCTTTTCAGCAACACCACACACCTCAACGCGAGAGATGTTTCCCGGCGTTGCAGCAAGCCTTACATAGATAGCTCTGACAATGCCAAAAAACATTACGCCTGGCAAGGAGACAACACAAATATATTGTTAGTTGAACAATGAGTGGTGGCCAATATGTTACTATGGTTTCCTAATATCAATTAAATTACCCATCTCAAACGTCAGGCAATAACTATATGGTAAACGAAATGCTTCAAACAAGATGAGTTTTCCATCGTCAGTCAATTTAACTGACAGATTTTCAACCTATTTGTAAGATTGTCCATGAGAATATTTGTATAACACCAAAACAATACAGCTTATATGTGGAGTACGCAATGAGATGAGGTTGGAAACAAAAACTCGACGTTTCGATTTAGATCTAAGGATCGTCTTCATGATCTTCAGCTGTATTCTTTGTATATTTTGTTTCTACTGTAAAACAAATTGTTTTGATGTGCTCTTATCTTCTTATTTGTGAAACAAAATTGAAAAATGCAAAACAACCCGTGCAAATTAACTAGATCTTTTTATGTGAACTATTTCGTCAGTTTTACTAATTACCTAAAATCATTTGAACTGGCACCCACAATAATTATTTAACATTGACCTCATTGACAGGTTATGAAAACCATACCTTGGGCACTATTGTTTTGCTTTTTTCCTTTGTAATTACGAGTGCTTTCAATCAAACCATCAGATCGCAAAAAAGCTTTGACGGAGCTCATTTAAAGCTCATTATTTGGAAATAATCGTCTTATTTATTTATCGTCTTATTTGTAAAACAAAATTGAAAAATGCAAAACATTATTGGGCATTGGGCATTATTGTTTTTTTGTTTTCCTTTGTAATTACGAGTGCTTTTAATCTAACCATCAGATCGCAATAATTACACCTGTTTCCACACACAAAAGAAGCTTTGACGGAGCATCTCAAGTTTTTCTAATTTAATTTTTTATATTTTATTATTCACTTGCCTTTTTGGCGGCCGATGGTTTCTTCCTTCAAGATGTGCTATGTCGTGTCTCATGGAAACATCAAGATGGTGCTTCATTAAAGCACGTGTATAACGTTTGTCATTTTCAAAGACTTTATGTGACCCAAAATATGCATGAAATAATAAACCTGTGAAATGTTAAGCTCAATCGGTCTTCGGAGTCATGAGAAAACAGTGAAAACCCCATTAATGTTTTCACTGTTTTCAAACATCGCGTTTTGGACACGCGCGATAAAGACTAACTGTTTTACTCATTTTCTAAAAAACTATAGCATTTCAAGCAAAACTATTTCAAGAGAGGTTTACCATCATGACCATCTTTATACCCTGTAAGTTATGTGCAAATCTGTAAACATTTATATTTTCAATCTTACCAATAATGTACACACCCTTTAAGCCTAGATTTACTGAGAGTCTGACGATGTTTTATTATGAAATCTATATTTTTTGCTGCCGCCGCAAGTAACGATACGAGACCGCTGAGAGTCTTTCTGTAGGTCCTGGTCTGTCTTTGTCGGCGATTTCATATCATTGAGAAGAGAAGAAAAAAGTTGACGTGATTTTAGATGCAAACATTAGTTTTGGCCTTACGTTTCGATAGCAGAGTCTTTCTCGAAGGATAAATGACAACACAACATACACAAACAGGTATACTAGTGTAAGACAAAGCAGTCAAGTGGAAAGAGACACCAGAGATGAAAGCACAAAAAACAAAAAAACAAGGGGATGAACAAAGAGGAGGGTGACAAAGGAGGGTTTATGGGAAGGGGGATGGTTTGACCACAAGAGTGGGGGGAACACAAAAGGAAAATTCAATGACGGGAAAAGGGGAAAAAGTAATTGTCTAGTGAATGAGGCAGACTGAGAAGGGGGATATCTGTGAAAAAAGGGAGAAGGCAAAGACAAAGAGTTTAATCGTGCCTCAATGCCCCTGTTACTGGGACACGACGGCTTCGTTTGGCTATTTGGGCTACATGTTTAGACCCAAACATGAATCTAAAGGTCTTCTAGGAATAGAGAAGAACGGTACCAAAAGTAAACCATCAAATTCGGTCAATTTCGAGCTTTAAAAAAAAAATGACACGTGGTTTATCCGAACCACAATTTTAGTTAAGATACGGAGTTAGTTTTACTTCCAGCCGTATAAAAGTTAATTACAGCACTAAATTCATTTCGGTTTGTTCTTACAATTATTCATGAGTATTTGGTATTTATGGCCAAAGTTAACAATAGCTATGAAAAATCAAACTGAAGATTCTCATTAAGAGAGTCCGTGCAACGGAAGCGTGTTCCACGGTGCACAGCTTTAGGGCTAGCGAGACTTAAACTTCGAGGCATATCCCGTCCAGCCGGTGCCGTGTCTCGTGGGGTCTGCGAGACAAACCCCGGGGCAAGAACTCCCCAGCTTGTTAGTGGTAGCTTGGTGTGAGCTTATGTCAGGGGTAAGGAGCCAGATCACGGAGACCATTTTGTTCTTGCGATTAATTTGGTAATACCTGCTATGCTATTGTTTTGGTGGCCCTTCCTGCAAGTGCTTTTGGCTCATACGCATTCTATACCCTACGTGTTCTCAACCCTCTTCCTTTAACGTTCGTGGTTTAAGAAATATTGACTGTTTGCACTGACGACAGAATGGCATTTTCGTTCTTGGATGAGAAATTAGACCACTCAATGAAAGTACTATTTCTTGAGGTACTATTCAATGATTAAATTCATGGTACAGTTTCAGAGATAATCCTTAATCAATTAATAATTATAGACAGTTAGTACTGGTACCAACTCCCCTGAGAATGAAATTTTTGTCTCAAAAGTTCACTTTCATGACCCTCGCTGAGACAAGAGAAAAAAAAACACATTCGATCAAGGACCAGTCGTTGGTTCGTGACATAGGTAGTGCACGCGCACTGAAGTTGAAATACGAACGACTCCTGTCTTCTCATGTCAACGTGACCATGAGAAAACGGCGGCTGCAAGATTGTTAACGTTTTTGGCCGAGTTCATAGGTAAAAGGGGTACGGACGATATTTGCTCTCACAAGTGGTAACGTGGGCCTCAGACGAGCTTAAACGCTTTTCCAGCCGTTGCAACTGTCAAGTTGACGTGACATTAGTGTAAGTAGACTGGTGCTCTGTTTATGTATTAATTATAACAATGGCGAGGCATGAGGATCCAGTCTTCATATCCACCTTTAATGGTGAAATCAATAAAAACGTAACTTTCTATGCTATCCTGTGAAACACCCAACACTCAACGCTATTTTCCGTTGAGGCCAACATTTTCTGAATGCGTGCATACAAGGCGGACGGAATGGCGAACGGAATTTTTAAAAAGTGGCCTGCATATCTCGGGAGACACACTTTCCTAGCCCCTCCAGGGAATACGGTACTCGACAGAATCTCCTGCTACCGGCAAACCTATAACGTTTGTTTTTTTGCGATATGGTGGACACTGTAGAGGTGCACTGTTCGGTTTGGGTGTATACAAACCGGGCGACACCCAACCAAATAGTGCCATCGTTTTGTGTCCAAAATGGCTCATAGGGCACAATGGGATGTTATAAAAACAAGACCATTTCACCAATGCAACAATATCAGCTCTTTGAACAAAGTTGTAAGACACATTTTCCTTCATCCAATGTGTATTGTTCTAATGAAAATCTTATTATGCTATCCCCACTCTAAAACGTAGACAGAACATGTCACCCCCGTCCTCACCGTCACCCATGGACGCCCATGCCTGTTCAATGTTTTGTACAAATCTAGCCCACAACATCATTTCAAGCTCTGTCTCTATAGATAACATGAAGCCTTTCTAAGGCATCTGAAAGCACACAATTCTATTCAACAAGGGTGTTTTTCTTTCATTTGTATGCAACTTCGATTACCATTTTTTTTTTGCCAAAATTTTCAGAGGTTTGTTTAGTTTGCAGCAACTCAATTAATCCTGATATTATAGTGCAAAGAATCCCCCAAACAGCTGTTCTTTTCTTTCACTAATCGTGGCTCACTATTTTGTTTAGAGGTATTTATTTCATCTTCTAGTTTTCAATAGGCACACCATTTGAAACTCAACTGTCCTGAAAAATTTCACTAAATCTGTCGTAAGAATTGCTTCTCTTTTTTTTAGTGAAAACAAGGACAATTTGTTGATGTTTTGTCTCAGTTGTTGTTTAATTATGTTAGTATAATTGCTGCAATTTAAATGAAGCAATGGAGACTCCCGAGGTCTATAAAAGTGTTCTCAACTTTGATAGTAAGACAGAAATTTATTTCTCTTGGGATTAAACTGGTGTGAACTTTCCAATCAGTGAGGTTCCCCATAGAAACTAACGAGTTGTATTTTAAAATGTCCAAACATGCACTCTATAAAAAAAAACTTAAAAAAACTCCCGAAGTCAGAATCGACCTGGATTACGGGTGACATGGGGACCGGCCCATTTCTGGATCAGTATGACCCGGAATCTTTGTCAAACTAACCCAAAAATCAGCTCATACTGACGCAGAATCCCGAGTCAAAATCACCATCTGACCATTCTACGGCACGTTTTATTTACTCTGTAGGTTATTCTACCTACCAATTTTCCCCAGCCTTTCATCCCAAAAAACAAACTAGCTAATGTAAATAACAATAATAAAAACAACAATAATATTGGTTATCCCGATCATTTTGGGCAAAAAGGAGCCTATTTGACGTTCATGCATTTATTCTCTTCAGTTGATGCAAAAGGACACTTGCTGATACAGAAAGCAAAGTTGAAAGACTGTTTTAATGAGCTTTCAATTTTATGCAAAACAGAATAGCGCGATATTGGCAGCTCATTTGCCGAAATTGACCAGAAAAAACAACAATGAAATAATAAAAAAAAACGATTTTGGTTTATACTCCACTCAAACAAGCGTGGAGCTCATTGAATACGGTAACAAAGAGTCAAAAGATCATTCATACCATTGATCATCATCACAATCAAAAAGGAGAATGTTGCTCCGTCCATTTTCTCCGAGATTTTGAACCGCATCATCCCTTCAAGTTTCTATGCTTGAAAGATCCCAAATGACGACCATTTAAATGTGATGACCCACAGAGACATATTTTGATTAGCCAATTGGGGGTTCGTTCGATTAATCTCCGTGGTGGTGGGGAGCGTGCAGGGATGGTCTTGAAGTGTTGTTGTTCAACCCCCCCTGATGCATGAAGGCCCCTGGTCGCAATTTCTATTTTTCAGGAAAATTTTATTTTTAAATTAGATTACTGTAAGATTAATCAAATTTATATTTATATTTAAAGGTCCAACTCATTGTGTGTTTTACCATTATGAGCACTACAAAATATATTTTCCACCTTAAAACACCCTCTGCAGAGACGAGGTTCGTTTGAATGAAACTTATGGTGATTTGGGGTTCTTGTTTTTGTATTTCTTTTTTAAGAACCTAGCTGTCTTTTCACTTTAAAGGGGAAATTTCAATTATGACAACAACGAAATAAATAAGTAGAAATAAGATTCAGATTCGTTTACTTTAGAAAACCACCTTTATTAAATGCTCCGATAGCTTAAACAAATAAGATAATAGAGTAAAATATATTTTGTTAACACATTAGTACAAGGGGACAAAGTGTTCTGTGTGAGTCGCCTGAGCTGACTTTGTTGACAACACAGAGAGTCTGAATTTAGAGAATATTATTCAATTTCTCATCCCTCTACTGTAGACATGCTTTATTGTTTATTAAAGAATTCGTTTTAATAGGTCTAGGCTCCATCAAATTAGCACTTTGTTCTAACTTAATTTTTCATGACTGAGCAGTGCTTAATATTTTATCAAGGCAAAGAGCTAGCTGCATTGTGTTTATAATTGCCAATTGCCAAACCATGCATATTGGTAGCAAGCGTTTAATGAGCAATATACCACGTATACATTTAATGATTCTCATGCCAATTATTGTACAAAACCAGACTTTTATGGTTCTTGTAGACATTGCTTACTAGGCATGGGGACAAAGTATTTGAAGAAAACATTAAATGACGAGTTGATCTGCTGAGCTTATAATTGGTTGGATAAAAGTGTTATATCAATTTACAAAATTCTATGCTATGTAGTACTTTTCATACCTACAATACCAATTTAATGTCGGTCAAAAGGTTTTCATGTTTTTTTTATAATTTGTTTTTTGTCTTTTTCAACAAAATTTCCACTTGTTTTCCCCCAAATTAATAGATAGTGATGTGTGACTTAATTGTATTAAATGCACTGTGGGAACTCAAAACGGCCGCCATATCCGGCGGCCATTTTGGATTTCGTGTTTTCAGGCCGTATAGCGGTTCAAACTACGTCAAGCTTCCAACTTGTTTTGCCAAGAAATATCATAGAATCGTCGACCAGGGGCCGATTTCACAAAGAGTTAGGACTCATCTTATCTCGAGTTAGGACGAGTAACTCGTCCTAACTTGGGACGCGTCCTAGGAACGATTTCACAAAAGATAGGATGGGTTCGACGTGTCTTAATTACCTTGGAAACGGCCCGGAACCCGTCCTAAGTTAGGACGGGTACGAGGGTCGTCCTAGCGGATGATTTTGCGTTATTTTGTATACGTCAACGATACGTTGCTTGATACAATAATGGCGCTGCTACTGTTGGCTGACCACGAAGAGAGACGGGAGCTACGAGAACGCCTCTTCCGTGGCAGACGGAATCCGTAAGATAGTCTGAACTAGACGAGGAAATCGTCCATAAATACAGATTTACGAGGCAGAGGATACCGACAGACGTAGACAGGGTTGGTGGACAAATAAAACATGAAATATGGGCCGGGTGTACTGTGTAGGGCCAATGATTTTCCGCGATCTCGTATAGTCTTGGTACCATATAAATGTCACTGTACAATGTCACTAAAATATGCATGTTTCTAATATTGTTCGTGTTGCATCATTTCATAACAGTAATAAAGGAAAGCGAATAAAATGATTTATAGCAAATTGTACACTCTTAATTTCTCGACCAGACATGTGCTCACTTTTAATTGGTCTTCCATGGGGTTCGCAAATTGAACGTCCAATCAACGCTTTCAGAACTCTGCTGCTCGCATTTGTACCTTTTCAAAAAAAGTCCTGCCATATTTAATACACCTAACTACAAGAGTTGCACTTGTTACCAGTAAGTGGCAGGAATAAGTACAAACTATTGCTCGTTGTGTTTAAATCTCTCATGAACAGTGCCCCTGCTTACATTGATGAATTGCTTAAAGGGACACGTTGCCTTCGGATTGGGTGCTTTTGGTTATAAAAAGCCTTTGTTAAGGATTGAATATGGTTAGAAAGATGTTTGAAAAGTAGAATATAATGATTCACACAAACACACCTCGAAATTTGATGGTTTTCTTTTGAACTTCTTGAACTAACACGGTCCGCCATTTTGTAGAACCACCTTTGACTCCTTGCAAACTCCATTCCGGTAATTAAACCTCCTCATTGAGCTTAAATTTAAATTCTTCATGGAGCGACCGATCTTTTTCTCATGCCGATCCGCGCCTTTGGAATAAATTGCCATCACAATATGTCAAAAAATATCAGTTTCCTTAAACCAGTTTAAACCAATTTCTCACTAAAATGTTTGAGTCTGAGAAAGGCTTCAATTATTTGAAAGCACACAATCCTATACAACAAGGGTGTTTTTTCTTCAGTGTTTTCTTGCAACTTCGATGACCATTTGAGCCCAGGTTTGTTATTTTATACATGTTGGAATACACCAAGTGAGGATACTAGTCTTTGGCAATTACTAAAAGTATACACTGCCTTTAAGAGATAGTCCATACTTTTTCTCTCCTAAGCGCCCTCCCCACCCCACGTTTACACCTCATAAGAAAACAAATAGGTTCCCAATTAAACATTTTTGCAAACTTTGCTTAAAGAGGCTGTGTCGTCATGATCAAAGCAGTTCTGTGGCTGTGTACATGAAATTATGAACTCTCACTCAGTTCCTACACGCAAGCCCATGAGATAATCCAATGATACAGAGAGAGGGCGTACATTTGCAGTAACTGGCTAAGAGTTTATAATTCAATGTTCAGCCACATGCGTTTTTTGACTTCAAAGCTTACTAATGAAACAACCCCCACCCACCCTCACGAGACTGCCTGTTGTCTGTATTTCAGACCAAAGTAAGGTATAAACCCCACCCCAATTATTTATTTACCCGCCTGAACTCCCCCCCTGAAAATGAATAGTAACTGCTCTTCCGCTAAGTGATCAAAGACTTTGAATACAAAAACGACTGTTAAAATTCATGTACACAAAAACCACTAGCTTAAAATAATGTATTCGTTATAGGGGCACTGACTTATGATCACAGGTAAGTCAGTGGGCAGACATTAAATTCTGAACTCTCACCCAGTTGCTGCTCATGCGCGCTCGATAATAGACTGTGCAAGTCTCGCGCGTATTCAAACACTGAGACCCGTTAAAGTTCGCGAGTTTGTTTCTTTCACACGTTCAAGCAATATACGTTGGACCATGGAGGAAGAAAATAGAAGGAGTCACATCGCCCAGCCTCTTATCTCATAACCAATACGCGCTCAAAGTGGCCCATTGGAAATACGTTACGGCCGTGCGCTGCGCGCCCCAGTTTTACGAGCGCGACAAACCCTTTATGTACAATGTCTTTTGCCGCTCAGCCTGCTTCAGCAGGCCTACATAATTGGAGGAAAGAAATTTGTAAACAAACGAATAAACACAAAACGCATGCGCACTACTATTAGCGGGATTTTTATATTGCGCAGTTCGTTTTTTTCAACAGCAATTATTCCACCGAGTAATTTAATGTTTTGATTGTCGAATTTGGCCAATCCGAAGCTGACTTACGGTAAATATAACATTCAGATATTACAAAAAAGGGTCTCTTTAGCAACTTATTTTAAGGATATTTCCGGTTATCTCCAGAAGCCAACCATTTGACAAATTCAAAGACGTGTTGTTTAGCTTTCATAATTTCAATCCTCTTAATGTGTGCGATGCTGTGCACTGAAAATATTTCAGTGTTGGATTCGTAGGTCGAGTTGGATCGTGAGCCAGTCTTCTGTGTAGTGTAATAGGGAATTGATATGTACGCGTTGGCAATGTGCGCAATGCGCATGTGCAAAGAAATTCTGGCTCGATAATCGGATTAGCGCGCGCGGTGGCGCCTGCTGTTTTTCCGACGCGCGGCAAAAGACATTAAACCTTTGATATGCCTTCGTTGTGACTCCTTCTATTTTCTTCCTCCATGGTTGGACCAAGATGGGTAACAAAATAAGTTCGAATGCGCGCGAGACTTGTCCTTTACAGCTTTTATTCGCGATGGAACATCAACGTGCGCGCGTCTAGTAACTGGTTGAGAGTTCATGTTTCCATGCCCAGCCACAAGCAGACTATGATCATGACGGCAGTGCCCCTTTAATGAGGGGCTTCAATGTCATATCCAGTTTTGTGCTGCACTCATTTGCCAATAGATAGAGTCCGCATGACAGTGGGGGAAATATGACAAGTCTCGAACCTCACATTAAAAATGGTGTAAAATGTCATTAGTATATGATACTCTATCATAGCGAAACTGTAATGAGACGTCATCGAGCATCAACAACTATTGGGACTGTACAACACAAAGAGGTTTTTTGTGCCAGTCAAATCCAACGTGTTTTGTTTGAACATCGTACACATACCACTATACTTGAAATGTGACGTCATCGAACGTTTTGGATTTTGACAAAAATTGCATTTGAAGGGTAACAAACTCAGTGGCAGTTTAAACCGTTTTAACCCGAGGTTAGAGACTTTCGGACTTGTTTCCCATTTTCACAAGGACTCTATTTATTGGAAAATGAGTGGATCACAAAACTGAATCTGACCTTGTTGCCTCCCTTTTAATAATGCTTTTAACAATAACTAAAGTTTTCATTTATGTCAATGACAAATTCTCCTGGTGGATCTCCCGAACCATGAACCATCGTCCCTTGGTTTCGTCCTCTATACAGAATCTGCAGTGGAGGGGGGGGGGGAGGGGAGGGGGAGATGATTATAAGTTATGCAGTTAGTTATTGACAGTGCGAGTGGTTTTGCTTAACGCATTTGTTATACATGCGCACGCCCTCATTATGCAAATTAATCTGTGATCATTGTGACTACACCAATTTCTTCAAATCATGTTCGGGTTTCGTTTTGTTTGTGCTTTTGCATGACAACTTGAGATTGGACGAGTGTAGTAGATAGTAGAAATATAGTATCGTAATACAATACTTTGCCTTAAATTAATTCATTTAAGATTAAACAAGTGGTTGATTACTTAGATTTAATTCACTAAAAAGCTGAAAGAAGTCCACGCATTTTGGGCTTAACATGGGGAATGATAGGTTCGTTGAGAAAATGTTAAATTGTTATCTAGGTGCTTTTTTACGAAGCAGAACCACAACAGTTTGTTATAGCAAATCGTTGTTGAAATCCTGCCCATCCCGTCCCCTGGATATGTTATGCACTCTTATGTTTGTTATTTGTATGTCTATTTAAGACATAATAATTATTGGAAACAAAATAAATTGTCTCGGATGCAGAAAAATAACACCATGCGTACCTCTGCAGCCAAGTAACTCAAAGCGGATGCAAATATATCGTTGCCACGTGACTGGTTCTATTATAACCACTTTGGCCTTCACAGTCACCGGGAAAATGTTAGTTACCGGTGTGCTATGGTCTGTATTACCTGGAAACTGAGGGGAAAAAAGGATAATATAATTATAAACTATGATTTAAGCAGATGTATGAGAGCCGTATGTGACCAAATACTACTCTAAAACTCAGCGGTACACGACTGTGTGGGAAAACCTCCACACAAAAATGAATAACCATGATTTGTTTAAAATCCTTCCACATGGTCCCACGTCACCTTTAGCTAGATACTCCTTCTTTAACATTAGTTGAAAGTCATATCAGCTTTGCACTAGGTCATTGTGCCTTAGTTGATACGCTGGTGTATATGTGTAAATGACTACAGTGTGATCATAATCATGTAGGTTAAACCTTTGACTTGCTCTGCCATTGGTATATTAGAAATGGGGAATATTACAATAATCAAATTTCATACAGGTGCGACTTACACTCAGTATCGACTTACAAATCTCCATGTACACGGAATTGGAATAGGCATGAAACATGAATGCGCACAAAATCTCATTCGAACTTAAATTTCTCTCGTTGTGTCACTATGTACCCATATGAGGCTGTAATTACACAGGTTAACTGCATTGTGAATTTCATATGAAAAAAGGAGACAATACGGTAAATTTATACCTTTCCACAAACATGATGTTCTTTTCCTTTCCCCCTTCCAGCAAGAAAAATAAAAAAAAATGAAAATGCATTTATGAAATTTATACGGCACTTCAGCTATAACCTGTGTCTAAAATTATTTTGTTGTGTAAATAATGCAGTCGTGTTGATCGGACTTTACCTCAATTGGCAACCCGTCGGTTTCTGTCACATACACCAACTGATTATCAACGACACCGACCTTCACTTTGAACGTTTTGGTCCATACATTACTCCAATGCCGTCCCTGTGTGATGAGGCCGGTGAGGGTGACTACCTCACCAAGCGACACACGAAACCACTGGTTGTTGTTTGCAACATTTGAACACCAGGCAGCTGTAGGAAAAAAAAACATTTACCGAGTCAGACAATACAATTAGAACTACAGGCTTTTTCGGTGGTGTTGGTGGTGGTCACGTCGGGGGGGGGGGTCACTGTAAGGAGCTGGAATATTTCAAAAATCACATGTTTATATTATAGAGAAACAAATTTACCATTATAATTAAGCCTGGCTTTCTTTTTTTCGTAGCCAACAGGGCCGACATCCGAGGCTGATAAACTGCTGTCGGGTATTGCTCCGCTCTCCATACCCAAAGCCAAAGGGTCACATACTAAAGGTAGTTAAATGAAAATGCGTTATTACAATTATATCAGATTTGATCTTGCCCGATGCTTCGGAGAAAAACCTGTAAGTTCAATTTTTAAATTGAAGACCAGTGGCGTTTGTCTCTTTGTTTAAAGGGGCACTGTTGTCGTGATCAAAGTCTGCTTGTGCCCGAAGAAGGAAACATACAACTTTGTCCCCATGGGTGATCGATCTCGCCGCGCCATTTTCTTCCAGCACGCCTTGCTCGCTCAAAATGATATACTGTGTCACACCTTTGAATGTTGGGGTGTGATTGGGGGTTAACCTACCTGGTGGACACTTGAAGAATGCCCGTATCTTTTCAGGATCCTTGAACAAGGTCATTGTCTCATTGAGGCATCCAGACATATACTGAGAGATCGCCCCTACAAGAAGTATAGAGGTACATTCACAGGGGTTTCCATGAGGCAGGCTCCATTGGCGCTGTCGGCTTGATGACAGTGGATCAAACTCCGATACGAAGTGGCAAACTTTATGAGATGAAACAACCAAGAAACCTAATAATATAGAATTAAGAAAATGAGAGCAAACAACAAGCATTGGTAGCAACTATTTTATTGACTGGTTTATTCTTATACAATATTTTCCCTCTGAACTTCCCTAAAGAGTTACAATGTTTTACGCCAATAATAGTGTATGTCTTGCCTGGAGGCTTGTCCACAGATGGAGACTCGACCACCGAGATTGCCCAGTAGGTAGAAGCAGCTCGAATCCTATTTTAGGAAATACTGTATCTTGGTGCAAATTTAACATCTATTTAAAATTGTTGCCTTGCCCGCCGCTAAAATTTAGGATTCAAACTGCTTCTCGCTACCGGGCAATCTCGGTGGTCTATAGTTGGTTTGACATCGCCTCGGGAAAAAAGAACGCGCCGGGGATCACCACGGGCGTCGTAGTTTTAACATTAGTACGAGTAAAAACAGTCAATATTTGTTTTATAAACCCCGTACATTTCTAAATACTGTATTACTGAGTTAAGAGACCTTTTCTTAACTTCAACACTTTTTAACAATAAGCCATTTGCGAGTTAGATTTGAATAAAATCTAGTACAATGACTTGCTTAGTCACAAGTCACTGCTTACATTTGAATTCCTCAGACTATAGAGACAGTTGCTATGTCAAATGGTTCGGGGCAAGCTTTTGTATAGCAACCTCTAGATGAGCAAACCCTGGTACCATTGTGCCGTACACATCCATTCAGAATTGTGTATGGGTGTTCGCCGTCTTTTACGTAACTACGCAAAAGCTTGCCCCGAATCATGTGACAAAGCAACTGTCTCTATAGCCTGAGAAATTCAAATTTAAGTGGTAACTTGCGATTAAGCACGTCATTGTACCAGACAATATTCAAATCTAACACGCAAATTGCTTATTGCCATGGGATAGTACATCGGTTGCTACGGGTATAGTCCCGCGCTTTTTCTAGTACAATTAAGACATATCATGTGACGGGCTCTAAACCAATGAAAAAGCAGAGTATTTGTAAGAGGTGTTATAATTTAGGACATTCTTTATCCCGGTGCAAATTTAAAATTGATTAAATTGTTGCTGTATCCGCCGCTAGAATTTAGGATTCAAACTGCCTCTCGCTACCGCGCAATCTCGGCTAGTTGGTAAGACATCTGCTCTTGAAGGGCAGAAGTCTTGGGTTCGATTCCCACCAGAGTAATATGCCTGTGGTTTTTTCACAACTCTGGGAAGTACTGAGCATACAATGCTCTAAACACTTGGTGAATGGGTAAAACCAAATCATATGTTTTTATCCTCGGTCAAAATTTTACATTTTTTTAATTGTTGCGGTACCAACTGCTAAATTAAACGATTCGAAATGCCTTTAGCTTCTGAGCAAACTCGGCGGTCTAGTTGGTAGGAAATCTGCTCTATAGAATATCCACAGTCGTGGATTCGAATCCCACCCGAGTAATACGCTTGTGGATTTTTTCCACGGAACACGTAGAAGTACTGAGTATACAGTGCTCTACATATATCGGTGTAAGTGTAAAATGAAAAATATTGTTAAATCCCTGGTGCAAATTTAACATCGATTATAGATGTTGCGGTACCCGCTGCTTAGTTATAGGATTCGAACTGCCTCTAGCTACCGGAAATCTCAGTGGTCTAGTTAGTCAGACATCTGCTCTAGAATGTCAAAGGTCGTGGGTTTCAAATCCCTCCAGAGTAATATGCTTGTAGATTTTTGCACAGAACTCGGAGAAGTACTGAGTTTACAGTGCTTTACACACATCGGTGAAAGGGTAAAACCAAATAATAATCTTTATCCCTGGTGCAAATAACAACATAAAAAGAGGTACAATTAGGCACTAATTAGTGGCCTCAATAAGATGCAACGGAATTTTGATAGAGTCTTTAAGATAAAATAAAACTATTAAAATATTTATAAAGTATGTCAGGTCCTTTTTGTAAATGACGCTTATAGTAGAAAATACCTCTCAAAAGTAACGAAAATTACTCCGTAAAAACTGGTCTGCTTAGGCAATAAGTGAGCCAAACTTGCTGCGACGAAATTTTTAGACGTGTGGTGACGTGGTATTTACGATTAGATAATACAAAGAAATATTGATGAAATATTCTGAGTACATTTTGTTTTAAAGTGACGCTCTTCGTCAATTTTACAGTAAAAATTTCCTTTATAAATTGACGAAAATCACTCCATATTAAGTGGTAAAATTAGGTTTCGATTAGTTGGCACAATTTCGCTTCCTGCGACTGTTTAGGTTGAGGGAATTCGCGAACGGCCGGCCCCGCGAATTTGCAGCTGGAATTTGGTGCCGTAAATTGGGAATTCACGGCTGGCATGCGCGGCTAGCTTCAGCTAGGTCACTTCGGAATGCCGTCAATAACCGATCAGATAATTTTTTGCCCGCTAAAAAAACTTTAGTGCAGGCAATTATAATTCTTTTGCCCGGAAGTATTGTAACAAAATTAGTTTTTGGTGATTTTTGCCCTTTTGGCTGTCCATCATATTTTCACTCTGTTTTGGTTACTTGTATTTTGTTGTGGTGGGTTATGTTTTGCTAGAATTGGCTGCCCATAGCTGACCAACCAGTTGACCTTAGTCAGACCTTTTTTGTATTGCAACATACAACATTGGTTAGTGTGCAAGAATGTAGCATGCCACGCCCAAGAGCTGAGGGAGTCGTGCTTTGTTAAGTCCTTTTTGTTATAGTAAGCTACTTTCATTCACTAGCTGGGCCTTTAGTGTTCTTTCTTTATACATGTACATTGTGTTTACCTGGGTCTAAGAAAGTTTAGACAGCCTCTTTTTACTTCCCATGCTTAGTGATTGAACTTAGTGCTTTTGAATCCACTAGACTTTGGGTATAAAATCATTGTGCCCAGTTTTACATCGAGGACTTGTGACTGGGGCACCGGAGTGTGAGCATCGCGTCTGAATCCAAAGTCAGTGTTTTTATGGCTGGGTTTTCATGTGGCGACATAATTATGTTTGCCTCTACTTGGCGAATGATGGGTATGTAAGTTTACATTTGTATTTATTTATACCCCGGGTCCGTCAGCCATTCCATTCTATTTCATTTGTAGTGCTTTCATGCCTATACTTATATTTTTCTAGTGTTATATGGCCCTTGGTTTTGACATTGTTTTTTTCTGCGAGCATACGTGTTTGATCAGTATCTAACAATTCACATAGTTATAGGGCTCAAAATCATCTAGTTTCTTAATTATGCTTAGTTGATAAAGGTAACAAAAAACAACAAGATTCTGGAATTGTGCTTTCACAAAGAGCCAAAAACCTCTCTATCACTCTGTGTATTGACAATAAATACTCTCTGAACGTCAGAGACTAGGACAGAGAGATCCTCCATCAACTACCGGCAACCGTGAGTTACTTCGTGTTCTGCAGTTCGTAGCGTATAATCAAACTGGTTGTAATCCTACCTATTTCCAAGCCTATCATACACCGAGAAAAAACTCACACCTCAAAAAAACCAAATAAACATGATTGCAAATATTAATAACATCAATATTAAAATGGGTTATCCCGGGTAAATGTCGGCAAAATAATAGCATATTTCAAGATCGTGCATTCGTTCTCTTCAGTTGGTGCAAACGAACACTTGCTTAAACTAAACTGTTTTGAGGAGCTTTCAATTTCGAGAGAAATAGAATAACGTGACATTTAAATTGGCAGCTCATTTGCCGAAATTGAACGGGAAAAAGCCAACACGAAACAAACGATTTCGATTTCTCCACTCAAACAAGAATGGAGCTCTTTGAATACGGTAAAAACAAGTCAAAAGATAAATCATACCTTTGATCATTATCACAATCAGAAAGGAGAATATTGTTCCGTCCATTTTCTTCGAGATTGTAAACAGCTTCATCCCTACGTGTCTTGCTTGAAAGATCCAAAATGACGACCATTATGATAATGTGATGACGTCACAGTGACATATTTTGATTAGCCAATAGGGGGTTCGTTCGATTAATCTCCGTGATGGTGGAGAGCGTGCAGGGATGGTCTTGAAGTGTTGCTGTTCAACCCCCTGATGCATGGAGGTCCCTGGTCGCAGTTTCTATTTTTCCGGAAGATTTTCTTTTTAATGTAGATTACTGATGAACGAAATTTATATTTATATTTAAAGGTCTCTTCATTGTCTTTCCTACCATATGTATGATTTGGGTTTCTCGTTTTTTGTGTGTGCTTTTTAGGTTTTTGTTAAGAACCTAACTGTCTCTTTAATTGAAAGGGGAAATTCATTCAGATTCAGATTCGTTTATTTCGAAACCACTGTTATTAAAATGCTTCGTTAGCTGAAACAAGTTAGAACAAAAAGTGAAGTATGTTTTGTTAACACATTAGCACAATTTTGCAAAGTTTTACAGCGTTTGTATGGTGGCCCTGAAGGGACATCGCACATCACAAATATCTTTGCAAATGTTTGCGATGTCGCAAACATCTTTGCAAATATCTTTGCAAATATTTATAAAAATTGCTTGAGAATTATAATACGGAAACAGGCACTATGCCCATGTTAATTTGAAAAAAAATTGAAAAAACTAATTTACTCTTTTAAAATACAAATGGACGCTTCGTTTTTGACGAACCAGTGTGCAGTGTGCTGGCTAATTCAAACTCTCAAACGCGGCCCCTAATTGGAACAAACGTAACTCCCCTACGTTGTCAGCCCATGCTTCCAAGCGTTTTCCGTAGGTTAAAGGTATAGGGTCACCGTTTGGTTTGAGGGCAGCATTCAAAAGGACGCGCGGAAATTTCCAAAAAGAGATATACTTTTATTGATTTTTAACTAACGGGGGGGGCCATCGGACGGATACTTATACTAACGCAATTTTAATAATAAGTAGGCTTGCGGATACAAAAATAAAACATTTCTGTTTGGGGTTTTCACCAAAGTATAACCCATGCTTTTAAAGACCCATGCGCACTATTGGTAAGACGAACAACCCAAATGTTCACAGATTCACACATAACTTACATGATTTAAAGTAAATAATGGTAGAAAGGGTTCCTTAAAATATTTTTGCCTAAAATGCTTTCGTTTCTGAGAAAAGAAAAAAACAATAGTTGTTATCGTGCGCGATAATAAACTCGATGTTTGAAAAACAGAAAACACATAAGGTCTCTATTTCACTGTTTTCTCGTGACCTCGATGACCAATTGAGCTCAAATGTTCACAGGCTTGTTATTTCATGTATATGGTTAATCACAGAAAACATGAACTTTGTTTGCGTCTGTTTTGTCAGCTCTACCAATCCTGTATAATACCTTTAAGGTTGCGTTCATTGAGGATGGGAAACTTGGTCTGGCCCCTTTCTTTGTATGATAGCATCCATGATACAAAAGAACGAGTCGAGCGAAAGTGATGGAATTAACTTCTTGAACTGTGTTTTACTTGTTTTTCCCGCTGGGCGGGCTTTGCTGAAGCCTACCTTCCCTATTATTAACGGCGTGGTGGTGTTGATTCTTCAGCAGGCACACGTTGCTCTACGTTCAAGGTAACAGATAATTGAACGGTTGGAACCTTGTAATACATAGTGTTGCTCCAAGTCACGCACAAACCTCCACATGCCGATTGTACTGTGATCAACAGTCCCCATCGTACTGTGATCAACAGTCCCCATCGTACTGTGATCAACAGTCCCCATCGTACTGTGATCAACAGTCCGTTTTTAATAAAAATTATCAGTACTCTAAAAAATATTACAGGTTCCCCATCTACACCTAGCCAAATAACATGGTAAAATGTCTTGTTACTATCCGGGGTCTTTTTTCACACGCAAAATCCATCAATGACCAGCTCTCCCGGAATTCCCTGAGGAATTGTCAGCAATTTCTTATCATTGGGGCTAATGGCCATTGCTATAGGTAAATTGAACCATGTGGTATGAAATCTACACAGAGACAAAAGTGGGCTCACCTAAACAATTATTTGTGCTTGTATTTGTTTTATTTAGTCAAAAGGGTCTATATTTTAAAGGTTTTGGGCCATTTGAAAGTGATTGGGTTCTCCAAAAAAATGAATTACACTCGAATACAAACGGACAGCAGATCACAGTTCGATGGCGTAAGCGTGCGGATTTTTTTTTATGGTGTCGCGCAGAGTTCCCTGCGATGCCATTTACTGTTAAATTGTCTTCGGAAGCCCTGCAGTACAGCAGCTGGTTGCACTCTGGGAAAACGTGTATACCTCATTTGCAATGTTTATTTCATCCTCTTTTCAAAGCAAAAAAACATCTCGAGACGTTGAAGGATAGTTTGGCAAACATCCCCTTTGTTACGACGCTGTATAATGACTCTTTTGGATGTGCAGAGTTAATGCGGGAAGTTAATGATTTTCTTCTATAATTGATATATCTAATTTGCATGTTCTGCATAATTCTATGCATATAAATAATTCAGAAATGTGCTAATCATATTCACCAACCCTGAAAACATGGGTCTAGACACTTCATTTGCCATGATCGGATGTTCACATACAGAGTTATTGCGAAAACAAACGTTGCAGCCAATTTGCAAATGTTACATATGCATAAAATATATTCAAAATTGTGCCAATCATATCTAATGACCTTTAATTTTAAAACCTGGTATAGACGCTTCGTTTCTCATGATTGGATGCTTAAATACAGAGTTATTGCAAAAAAAAATGTTTTGTAAAAATGGCGGTAACTGATTTGCATATATGCAAATTTGAACCCTTTCCTCTAATTTTGTTTTGTTTAAGCAGACTTTTAGTATGGTGGCAAGGGGACATCTCCGAATTGCATATAAGTGAAAACAATTCTTTTGCAATAAGTGGCGGGTTGAGTCCTAAACAAATAGGCTAGATTGACTGGACTTTTAGATGGTCCGTGTGCGAACTTGGCCAGTATTATAGTGACGTAAGTTACCCTTTATACAGAGCGCCCTCTAACGATGCAGTCTTTCGTTTATTTGCCGGATATCCACCAGGTTCCTGAGCACCCCAGCATGCCCTTTTTCTCCATCACCACCCTGCCTGCCTCAAATCATAAACCAAAAAAAAAAATCATAAGTTGCGATTTGCCAGATTGACTCGTGCACTCTAGGACTTTGGAAACCCACAGAAGACTGAATATTAAAACGGCAAAATCATTTTGCTTACAAAACTAAATTAACTGTTTTGTTAATATCTTCAAGGTTAATATATAAAAATTTAAAAAAAATCATTTAGTTCCCTTAGGGTGGGGCTGTTGCCAACAATACAAAACTTATTATTATTTATAACAGAAAAGGCCTACTTGGTAATTTGTTACTCCACAGAGGCCAACCCCCACCACCCAAAAAAACTACCCACTCACCATAGGGCCTACCCCATTTTTGTGTGTGTGCAAAAGTAGGGAGTAATCATGCTATAATGTGACATTTCTTTTCACTTTTCATGCTGATTTTTCTACTAGTGTGTATGACCTGTTTCCTCTTGTCCGGGTGTTTGAGCGTGAAACCAGGCTTTCTGCCTGTTCTCACCCATACACTCTTGCTTTGCTGAGATGTAGAACAAAGAGCCATTCCAACAGCTTTGTTCCACATACTGCATCTCTTTGGAACTCTTTGCTTGTTGGTGCATGTTTCCCTCCATCCCATAATCTAGACTGTTTTAAGAGGAATATGAATTCCTACCTTCAGCTCCCTTGAGTTATTTTCATCTTAAATGTTTGCTATTTGTAGCCGTTTACCAATAAAAAGGGAAGACAACGATTAGATGGCTCTCTCTAAAAAATCAACTAGGCGGTTTATGGTGAATTCGGCCCCATGGTGTACCACATAAACGCAAATTCATCTGAATATTGCAATACATACATTGTACTGACCTAAAATTTATTATTTATTGACCATGTTGCCGTGAAAAATGACAAGCCAGATCGCGAAAGCCCCTCGAAAAAAATTGTTCTCTCACTGGAAAGCAAAGAAATACTGTATGATGATGGAGAGATTTAATAATCATAACTTTAAAGAAAGACAACAACAAAAAGGGCTTAGGCAAGTCTACGCTGTTTTCACGAAGGGGCTAGCATGTCAAATAAATAAATAATTGGAATGCTTTGAAAACTTGTTTATAATATGTTTGTTTATCATTTAATACTGTAATTTTGATATTTTACACTTAATTTTTTTTGTAACTATTGATACAAAATTCAGGCCCCAACCTCAAGGTTTTGAAAAACTAGCGCCCTTCTGCCGTTGACGGCGTGCGTCAAAATGACAATACTTTAAAGTCGTTAATTTTGTGGGGTGTTGCTTTGTTATACCTCCATGTTGCAACAATACAGCTACACAAAACGGATCTCCCATCAATGACGTAACATGAGTGATGACGTAACGGGGCCTTTCTCGAATCTTTCTGAAAAGGCACTGGAGAAGGGTACTGATAAAATAATTATTTTTTACTTTTTCGTTCAAGTTTGTCCTTGATTCCAAGCCATCCCGAACTGCTGCTTAATGAAAATTACGCGCAATTGCTCAATTACAACCCTCGGAGAAGCGGGCCCTTTTGTATAACGCGTGTCCTCCAGGTGGAGGATTTTATCACCACTCACTTTAGGTCAATGACCCCCTCCTGCAAGCCCAAAGCAATTTTAATCCCCACAGGGCTTTTGTCTGGGCCAGCAGTGTGTGTTATTTACGACCTGTTTTAGCTCTGGGCGGCACAGGGTTGACACAAAGAGATAATGGCACAAGGAGTTGGCTCACTAAGATATCAAGTTACAATTCCCAAGGGCATTGTTGTCCTGTTCAATACTCCTTACTCGGCTGTGGTTATAGCCTGGCCAATGGGAGTCTACAGGCATGTGGTGTATACAAGGGGTGAGGATTACAGAAAATCTCGGCTTTTTTGGCCAAGTGAAAAAAAAAACTATGACCATATTTGGAATATGTGGAGAATTTTGTCACCACGTTGCTTCCCTGAGGGAACCCTCTGAGCAGCGGGCCCTTCTGTATAACGCGGTGGATCCAAGTGGAGAATTTTTTCACCACCCAGTTTTGTAGGTCAATGACCCCCTCCTGCAAACCCAAAGCAATTTTAATCCCCACAGGGCTTTTGTCTGGGCCAGCAGTGTGTGTTATTTACTACCTGTTTTAGCTCTGGGCGGCACAGGGTTAACACAAAGAGATAATGGCACAAGGAGTTGGCTCACTAAGATATCAAGTTACAATTCCCAAGGGCATAGCTGTCCCTTGGGACTGCTGTCATTCAATAATTCTTACTCGGCAGTGGTTATAGCCTGGCCAATGGGAGTCTACAGGCTTGTGGTGTATACAAGGGGTGTCGAATACAAAAAATTGTGGCTTTTTTGGCCCATTGAAAAAAAAAATTATGACCATATTTGGAATATGTGGAGAATTTTTTCACCACGTTGCTTCCCCGAGGGTTTTAAAAAACCGATTTAAATGATTCCAGCGAATTAAATCATGATTTAAACGCCCAATAGTTTAAATCGACTGAATTTAATCAAACAACCATGACTCCAGTTGACATGTTTTAACCAATTCGTTCGTAATCCTTTAACGTCATGCAGTGTTCACCTGGATTTAATCGAAAACCCGTATCTACAATTGCACAAATATTTACAAACAAAGATGACGTTTGACATTTTTTGACTCTACATATTATGGCACATTGTCATTGCCGTTTTTACATTTTTTGTGTCACAGGTTGTTACCTCTATTAATTAGAGCCTGCGATCGGTTCGTTGTAAATAATGGAAACCTTGCTCTTTGAGAAAACACAACGGACAGTAATATGTTTGATTCTTTCCAATCAGGGTAAAGTTATTATTGAATCAAATCAAATCGATAAACAACAATTACAACAGAAAGTATTAACAATGAGAATTCAGAAATTTCGCCCAATGGGAGTACAACGATTTCATTACAGATAACTTCAAGTACATATCCTGAATATGTTCAGTTCACTCTTAATTATGAAATAACAGTATTTTATGTGAGGGGGTAATTCACACGCCCACAACATCAGGAACAACGCTCAATCAGTAAAACGAAAGGAACATGTGGTAGTGAAAGGAAAACTGGTATATTCTGTAATCAAAACGTTGACTAAAAGTTCATCGGACAATCAGGAAATTCAATAACTGGCATTCAGTCAAAGGTTACAACAAATCGTGCAGTTCTTAAATGGTCATGGATAATGCAAGCAACAATACAATAATAATATAACAACATAAATCTTAGCTAGTGTGCGCTTCAACTGGACTTGGAAGAACGAAATCTTTCGACGAGACGGGTGAACTCCGAGTCCTCAATGACGAACATCCAGTTCCAAGAGGCAGACCAAAAAATGGTCATGGATAATGCAAGCAACAATACAATAATAATATAACAACATAAATCTTAGCTAGTTTGCGCTTCAACTGGACTTGGAAGAACGAAATCTTTCGACGAGACGGGTGAACTCCGAGTCCTCAATGACGAACATCCAGTTCCAAGAGGCAGACCAAAAAAGGGGGTGAGAGCGGGGCGAGGTGAAAAGTTGAACCGGGTCAACTTCCCAAGCGAGGCCTGTGGACTACGTGTCTGTATCAACAGAGCACGAGGTAAAGGATGCAAAAGAGATTTAGGAACTATACTTAAGGAAGCAACACTGTTCCTAAAAGGCAGCTACGCAAAGTGCAAAACTCTTAACACTTTCGAGAAATCCTCCTTGCATCGAGGCCGTTTTCGCTCTCTTAAAATGATCATCACTTATCATAGACTAACTCAACTATGAGGCGACTTGTAAAAAATAAGGAACATATATAACAAACTATGAAAGTGCAGTAACACTCACTCAATGACTTTTGATAGTTTCCCTGGACTAAATCACGAGAGAAATAGCATCGATCGTCTGTGCGTGCATGTGTATAGAACATAATAGTGGTCAACCTAGATCAAAGGTCACAACTGCTTATGTGCTTAACAGCAAACAGTCGTATATGCTACTTAAATTGACAGGAATGTGCTTGAACATCTTAGTGTGAAAAGGAGGTTATCTCAGGATAAGGCTTGCATGTCCAGCACGACTATAGTTCGTATTGTCTCTAGCGTAAATGTAGGAACATAATAATAGCAAAGTATATCATAACTATTTATCAGAATGGCTCGATCATATAAATCGGATGCGAAACTATCAATTCATGATAACCGTTGTTTCAATAAACCAAATGGATTCTATCGAACGGTAAGACGTCTGGAACGGCAGAACTAACATGAGTGTAAAAGCAAATACAACTAAACCATAGAAAAGCAACACAGTTAAAAGGAATATAGCGGTAAAATAGACGGAACTCCTAAAGCTCTTCCGTACACATGATAAACAATAAAAATGATTCTACAATAAAATACTCAGTGAACTTGTACATCTTAATGCACGGTTAACAGCATTGCTCAACAATCTACATGTGGTTGTCTGAAACTCATATTGGACTGTACCATCCATCTTGAGTTTGACTCCAACCACCTTGTTGAACAAATCATCCAAAAGTCAATGCACAAAGGATAATCTTATACATAGGAAAGTAAAACAATTAAACGAAGCTTACCTGTATCAACAGAGCACGAGGTAAAGGATGCAAAAGAGATTCAGGAACTATACTTAGGGAAGCAACACTGTTCCTAAAAGGCAACTACGCAAAGTGCAAAACTCTTAACACTTACGAGAAATCCTCCTTGCATCGAGGCCGTTTTCGCTCTGCTAATCCAGGGCGAAACAGGGTAGGGTATACCCTGCCGGCCACGCACTCGGACAGGAAAGTTAGAGTATGATTGGTCGAAAATATTAAAACAAAGGTGTCCTGATTGGTTTGGCCAATCAGAAAAGGGTCAGTGGCCTAAATTCTTAAGAAACGTGTGGTCAGCCAGAGACAACCAAATTTGGGCAAACTATTTCATCAGACAAAGAAAACTATAGCGATGGCAAAGATTCATGCAACAGAAGCTTAAACACCGGACATGGCAAATATGTGCTGTGGTCAGGAGGACCCGTGGGAACAGCGACTCTGCCCCTTCTCTCCCGGATGTGATATAAACAATGAAGTGATAAGGCTCACACAGGTGGTGTTTGTCTAAATAATGAATCTATAATAATTAAAGAGTCTTCGTCGGACTAGTTTAAACGAGTTATAATATGCAATTTATAACAGTGTCCGACATTTGTAACAAACAAAATCTTGCTGGCAGATGCTTGCGTTAAGACTCAGGGGTTTGGTTTCCTGCCAAGGAGCAGAGTAACTGGCAGTTTCAGCTTTAGTTTAGCGCCCTCTGGAGAACCATCTAAACCCATGATGGACATCAGTCTACAAGCAATCAGAAACAAGATCGAACAACAAATAATGATTGTCCTTTGTCTTGGAAACGGTACAGTGGGGGCGGGAATTATTGTTGCTTGGCAGTCACCTATTTTGAATCATTTTGGCAGTCTCTGCCAAGTTCCACTTCTAACATTTTTTGATGATTTAACTGCTATGAGGCTTCAACACAAGTCATAGACAACCATCAACCAGCTTCTTTAATTTCATGGTAGAACGAAATGTGTGTGAGCGTGTCTACCCGTTAAAACCGAGTACTTTAACAAAAGGGATTCGGGTGTTATGACAGAGCGAGGACGTCCTCGCTTCGATTTCGTGTACAAAACCAAATGGGACGTTGCTAAAAACGATAGGGGTACAAAGAGAAGTCCTCGATTTACGAGATTAACAAACATGTATGTGTGTGTGTGTGTTTGGGGGGGGGGTGCTACCCCTAGACTTGGTTCCAAGTCTGTGATCGTGTCTACCAGTTAGCCAATACAAGTTTACCTGAAATAGTGCCCTCTTGTGGATTAACCTCTGACAGTTCGCGAGTTAGGGCGTCTGACAGTAGCCAATCTGCATGGGGCGTTTTTGCGTGGCTGATTCAGAGAAACAACTGCGATCTCAGACTTAAAATCAAGTCTAGGATACCCCGAGTTTCTTGTATACTCAAACAATGATCAAATAATCATGATGACGTTGATTAAAGTAGTGTCAGCTGTAGGAGTACTCACTTGTCTTGAAGGTCTTTAGCCAGGTCTTGACCCCCGGGATTCTGTCTCGTGTAATTCTGATAGCCAGCCCAGGTCCTTACATACTTCACATACAGTTCCATTGTGGAGTCGACGAACAACTCAACGGTATCGTCTCTGAATCGAAAAAAAACACAACAACAACACTGGATTTAAAAAAGATCTCAGATTGATCTTAAGATGTGTATTTTAATCTTAATTGACAGCTCATTATGAAGATGAATCTTAGTGCATTGTGAAATCAGGCCATGGGGCTTTTTCCAAATCTTGGCTTAGGCTTCGTCTCCCTCCGGGCTTCGCTGGAAGTTGGAGACACCATGCAAAAGGTACACTGCTCCAAAATTGATTACAGAACCCCCTGCCGGAGCCAAAATTGATTACAGAACCCCCTGCCGGAGCCGGAGGCCAAGCCGAGGTTTGGGAAAATGCCAGGTTGCAACTTTCATAACGCACAACGCTGCTGGTACGCTGTTTGTATATATGCATACGCAATTCGGCTTTTTGGCCGCCATGTTTGCATTTTGAATAAACCAAACTAAACTAAGGTTTTTACACACAAAGACGAGCTGTCGTCCGATGATCTGCCTCCATTTGCCTCAGTGGGGGGCGCTGTTTTAGAGTGTGACGTCATATGCAAGGGGTCCGTTGCATTTCACTGTGTTCCTCGTTCTAATAAATTAGTCTCGAATCACAAAATCATTAGAACACTAAATTATTAGTAATAATAATAATGTAGGTGATTTGTAATTTTTTTTTAAAATCTGTTAATAGTTTAGCGATTAAAGTCAACAAAATCAACATTGAATTACATCATTGGTAATCTGCATTACTCAAAGTATAGAGTGGTATATGATGGTTTACCTGATATTGTCTTCGTATGGGATGCGAAAACCATCCAGTTTTCCCTCAATGAATTTAACGCAATCGCTGGTATACGGCCGTAAAGTCACCGAGTCCATCTATTATTGAAAATAATTATAATTTTTATAATACCCATCAAGTAAATCTTTGTCAAATTGATTGGAGGATTGCCGAATGACGGATTGTGAATCTGTAATAACGGATTGTGAATTCGTAATTACAGGTTGTGAATCTGTAATAACGGATTCGTTGTTTTTTTTTTCCTGGTGCTAATGGACTTTCGAACATTTGAGCCATGCAAGATATAGAAAAAAGGCACAATGACAGATTTTTGCGAAAGGCTGATGCGAATTTGAATGCTGTTTGTGAGTGAATTGTTCGGAAGCTGCTACAATTTAACTGCCCATTGATCTTTGCCGTGTCAATTGATTTACGACTTGTTTTCACTTGTGTTTGAACAGTCTTTGTGTTAATTTGTTCTTTTGCGCTGTTAGAAAAATTAGTTTGATTTTGCCCTCCCCCATCTGGGAAATTAACATAGGCTGGAGGAGGTTGATTCAGAAGAGGGCGCTATCAGAAGAAACCGCTACACATTTCGCCGTATGGGGGAACAGAACCTCCCGCTAACCTTTATCACAATTGAGTAGAGTGTCTGGCATTGAACAAAGCATAGTGATAACATTATTGTATTACGTTTATTGTTAAGTGGATATCATAGACCGTTTTTGGTGTTGATGTTCATTTCCCATGGTAATACAATCTGTGCAGATTTACCTCAATTACAATCTGCTTCATTCTCTCATTCTTGTCTTCATCCCCTTCGACCCATGGATGTATTTTGCTGTAACAATAAATGGCTATGCAACCAGACGGCTTCAAGACCCTCTCGACCTCTTTGAAAAATGCCTCTTTGTCAAACCAATGAAATGACGTAGCACAAGTCACGAGGTCCACAGAGCAGTCAGGAAAATGGAGATCCTCTGCACTACCAACTCTGTTTATTACAAGCAGAAGGAACAACTTTTGGATATTGAAAGTAGTTGTCATGAAACTAGTTGTCGTTTACATGTTGTGGATGAGATTGCATGTTGTACTTTGTTGTAGGCCTACAACTATTACATGCCCTTTTAAATTGTGTATAATGTGTGCTGACTTTTGAATCTCTATAAGTTCACGATTGTGTAGTTGCTTTTATTCAGGTTCAAAAAATAATCTGAATTGTCAAAGTTAGGTTCCTGAAGATATTTGCGATGTACTTGTATAGACCCATTGCATATGATGTCACACTCTCAAAAAGGAGGAAGATTATTGGACGATGGCTGCTCTCTGTGCGTAAAAACGTGCGCGTGACCTCAGCGTACCTGTAGCGTTTCGCGTTATGCAAGGGGGAGCTATTGATTTCTTACACAACACAGAGCGTGCCTCCGAACATGCGCGTAATTTTGGGTTTCAACTCACTTTTGTGCATGTTTGTATACGATTTTTGACACCCAAAATGACACCCAGCATAGACACATGCGAGTACGCTGCGCGTATTGCAAGGGGTCTATATTTACCTTTCCACTATTGATGTAGGATGGGAAATATGATGTCTGGTTGCATGTCTAAATTTGTTCCCTGAAAACGTGTAGTGACGTGTGGGTTCCCAATTTAAGTGTATAGTTTCTAGGTGGAATATTTGGTCAGAAATTTAGTGTTTGGTGTATATATTAAATGTAGCATTAATTATTGCTGTTGCCCTCAGTACCATCAGTGACGGTGTTGATCCTTGAAGTGTAGATGCTATTTGTGGGTAGAATTGTATTTATTTTGTTTCCCAGCCTGATATGGTTTAAGGGAGATAGGTTGAAGTTGGTTGAGTTGCCCGACTTGGTTTTGTTCCCCCTCACAGTGTGGGTGAGACTGTTTATATAACCTTCCATCTATATGCTTTTCTTATACCCTTGGGGAGGCACAACAATTTATTTAGTGATTGATAATATTTTTGCCCGTTTTGCTTTTCCAAGCAATTTAGGTGTACTGTCAACCAGCTGTATTTTATTCGACGTTGTAATATTTATTAGCCTTGACACATTTTAAAAGACCATATTTGTTGTATAGGTAGTGTATGCTCACGGCTTCTCTGTCATGAATAGAGACAAGCGGTTCTCAACATTGTGGGTATACAATAATATGTCTGTTCAACCATATCGCTAGACTTGTGGACGAGTCGTTAAATGTTGGTCGCGTTCCGACTCTGTCTGCGAATCCCCCGACACTGATAAGATGAAATAACAATAATAATAATAACAACTGTTTAAATCTGTTAAAAAACAAAACAATGGATGACGATTATTGTAACTTACTGGAACTCAACAGTCGCTGGATTATCTGTCCGTCGTCTGGCCGCTTCGATTTGGGCTTTACTCACATCAATCCCGACGACTTTTTCAAAATGTAGGGCCAGGGGTATGGTGTTTTGACCGGATCCGCATCCTACATCGAGTGCTAACGTCAGAGGTGGTGGTTTCTAAATTTAAGTACGTGACAGAAATTATATGTAAATTGTTGTTTTTCGCTTGTTCATTAATTGTAGCCTAGTGTAACAACCGTGCACCCATAAACTTGCGCGGATGCCCCCTTGACAATATAAACTGACCAGGGGCAGACTTCACAAAGCACTAAGATTATTTTTAAGATGAGTTGTCAGTGTCACTATAGTGATTTGTAGTGTGACATCACACTTTGCTTAGCAATTAGGAGTGATTTGCAGTTAAGATCAATCTTAGCTCTTTGTGAAATGGAGCCCAGCTTGGCTTGATTTCACCAAGCTCAAAGATTCACCCTAAATTGAGTTGTCTCAGTTCGCCATGTTGATTTGCATTGTGACATCACACTTTGCTAAGCAATCAAGATTGAATTGCACTTAAGATCAATATTTGCTGTTTGTGAATCGAGCACAGGGTAGGACTTTTTATACACACACACTTTACTTATAAATATATTTGTGAAAATACTGCTCTGTTCCTGTGACAATTAGTGCTGTAGTATAAGAAGTCATTACACACTTCTTTTACAAAACATATGCTTTTGGTAGAATAATGAATGAATTGCATCGGCACACAAGTTCATAATTTTAGGTCGTTTGTCATATTTCATAGACCCTTCCCTCCCCCCCCAAAAAAAAAAAATACTAACAAAATAAAATTGTGTCCTTGTAGGCCCTTTGTGTGGGCTTACGGAAGGGCCCATGTGGGGAGGAATTCTTCAGAAAAGGGAATAATAGAACAACTATAGCAGGACCATGCCAACCCGATCCGTAATGCTGTATATGTGTGCAGCTGTGTGTATGGGCAGGTGTATACATTGAAACCGGGATCTACATTACAAATAAAGCCTATGTAAATAGGGTCCCCGGATGGGCATAAGTCCCAGTTGGAAGTGTAGAGAGGGAATAATTTCAACCACCTCCATGTTTTAACATACTTTGCTTTGGTAAGCCACTTTAGTTTCCGCCCCCTGGATAAAAACTTTCTTAGTAAGTTTCCCCCTGGTAAAATAACACTGTGATAAGATATACCTTACAACAATAGCCCCTTTGATTAAGGACCCATTTCAGATAGCGGCCTGGCAGCACAAGGGGAACACTCCACATTCATGTGTTCTCCTGATCGCATCACAAGCTGTGACATTTTACCCCATGTTCAAGTCTTGCCTGTTTTCAAGTATTACTGCTATTTAACTGGTTTTAAAGCCATTTTGATTTTAATTTGTAACCTTCTTTGGCACTGTGTTTTTTTGTTATTGTTGTTTTTTAGTGGTCTTTGTAAATTCCTTATCAAGTATTCTGGGTTTAGTTCAATGGTCTTGGGTTAGAGTTCCTTTTGCTTTTGGTCATTGCCTTATAATCAATAAAGTAATTTTAATATTTTTGTTTGTTGAGAACCCTACATTTTGAGTCGCTGTCCCACTTTTTGCATTTCCTCGCGTCTTTTCCCTACCCGATCTTGGTTTTTCTCATTGTTCAAGCGAGCACCCCAACAGTTAGTGATTTTATTAGTTTTATTCATTAGTTTTTAAGTGTACCCCTTTTCCGGGTTACAGAAGGTATGTACAAAAACCAATGAGAGCTGCTGCCCAAAACTGAGCGTGCAAACAATTACAAAAAGACAGACAATACAAATAGGAGGTCACCGATTGCATGTGTACACACATTGCGCGTGACCTGACCATGACCTTCCTTACCGACCGTGGCTGACTCTTATCCCATAATTTTAGGGAACGAATAGGGAGAGAAATTCTGCACTGTAAAAAAATATACTGATCAAGAGATCGAAATTGAAATTAGATGGTTGAAACTGCCGTTTAGGGTACATGTATTTAAAATTCTATACAGCTACCAATCCTCCAGAGAAACATTTTCGTCTCAAAATCTATCAAGTGACACAGACCACACACGTCCAAGGAAAAGAGGATCTGAAGACCCAAAATCATCACTTCTAAATATTTCGCTTGCTGCAGTCGAAATAAGAAGCACACAATCTCTGGGGAAGAATGCGCAACATTCACGGTTTATTGTTTTTCCCCACTGAAACGGAGCCTCCAAATTTTACATGTTGAAAACTATTGTGTGATTGTGAATCTAGCCCAGGTTGGACACCCCCATGCAGTGCATTGCAGTGCAACGGAGACTGGCTTCCTAACCAGGGCTGGCTAGGTCGTGTAAGCCATGGGACTCCCGAGGTTCAAGCAATATCATTCGGTTTCTGTTTTCACCGATCATGCCCCGCCGATATGATGTAGGGCCTACCTTCACCAGCAGGTACTGCAGGCTTCTCTGAATGATTTCTTGCGGCCATTCTGGACGACTTTTTAGATACAGATCAGCGTGGTCCTCGCCTTCAAATTGATGCCTGGTTTCTGGAAGAGCCATAGTCTGGTTACCAAGTAGTCTTGATTAGTGACGTTCGTTTTTTGTTCTTATGCTGTCTCAGACGTCGCAAAATACGTGAGAAGAGAAACCCTTCACCGAACAGGTTGATCCAGATTATTAGACTTTCCCAGTCCCTCCGAGCCAGTCGATATTGCGCCCTCTACCGGTGACTTATAAAATAGTAGCTGTGCCAACCAAAGACTATTAATAGTTCCCAAGATGCAGTAGGACCCAACGATTACAGAGCGTTGAAGGGTGCACCCCACTAAACAGGGAGAAAGCAGAGCGTCGGCCTAAATAATATTTTGTAGGCCTCAAAATATTCTATATTAGACAGATTTGAGAGCCCAGTAAAAGGGGTTCAGTGTAAAATGTTTGCCAAATTGTGACCTGGGGGTTGTTGACGTCCTACTTGAGGTATTTTGGATGACATAGGCCTTGTAGTAAATGGTCCTATTTGCCGAGAGGTGTAGGGATTTTTTTTAAAGATTGATGCTCGGACGTTTGGAAAGTTACACTTGTGTAGGAGTGTTTTTATTTGAAGGGGGGAATGACCCGACGGGCCTTGGGACTCCCCATGTCTAATTGAGCAGAGAATAACAGTTCAAGAGTCAATGAATAATTTCCCCTTTACTGTAAAAAGCTGTAAGGCTTCTAAGTATTTTGTTTGCGTCTTTTTGAATATTAGGCATTTTGCACTGCACTGCTATGGGATTTATTTATTGGGATGCACCCTGAGGGCGCAAGATGTAGACTTGATTCCAAGTCTGAGATCACGGTTATCAGCATTAGCCGTGTAAACTCCCCGCACTGATTTGCTGTCACACGCTCTATAACCATGTGGTCCTTGCTCTAATTATGCTCTAACTCGCGATATCAGACTTGACCCTCTTGTGTGTATGCGAGATGTTCACTTATTCACAACAGAAGTTTACATAGCAATATTGATCACAGAGAGATGGCTAATCAGGAGGCCACACACCCCTAATGATGATTTGTCAAGATTTGCATAAGTCAGCCTACAGACCGCCCATCCAGTCTGATGAATCTTATTGTTCAGGCATGTACCTCGCCCCCTCCCTCATAATACATGCACTAAAACCCACGCCACATGGAATTTCAAAGTGATGCACTAAACACAATTCCAAATGCATTGCTTATAGACAGCACATCAGGGAATATTCCCATATTGTTTCCTTTTCACTGTTCATCCCTCACTTTTTTCCGACTGCAATTCTGCTACTTTCACCTGACGGCTTCTGTTGCACAAAAACATGTTTCACTTGTAGGTCTATGCATGCGTTGTTGTCATTATCCCTTGAGAAAGACTTTGCTATAACGTCAAAATGTGAGGCCGTTACAAATATTGTGCTTTTTTACCAAAGGTCGTTTTAATCTTGGAAGTCTACCCGGGACCAGATGGGTGAGTTCGGAACATCAAAGTACGTACGCCTGCTAGACAGTATGTCAGACCTATCACCAAAGTAGTGGTCCTCTATCATGCAGAGGGATACGGAGACGAGCACTAGGCGGGGCGGAGGATGTTCTGGTGAACAGAGTTGCCTGACAAGACCAGAATCCAGTGATGAGTCCTAATTGTGGAAGAGACTTGCCAAAGAAGTAAGTGTATTGTTATTGTTAATTAAGGAAGTTATGTGCATTGTTACTGTGTCTGAACATTTAACGGAACTAGTGACTGTAATTTAGATGCAGTCCTTTGGTGACCTTTCTGAACGTTTGTATTGCACCCGGAGTTTAGGTTTTAAGAATTCCTCTGTATTCTTGCAGCCATCCTTTATGTTAAAGAGTTTGGTTAGATGTGTTGGAAATGACTTTTAGTGGAGATACCGCTCAACAAATCTAGGTTGTTACCGTTTGTTTGCATATTTTCAAGATGGCTTACTTAACGTTGTTTCCGCTTTGTTATTGTTTACAGTTCGAATAATAAACCAGTTATACGATATGCAAGATTTTTTCTGACTTGAGTTGCTTACACTTCGACGATCCAACTACTGATTCTATTTTGTTTTTCAAGAATGTTTTCCCATTCTAATTTCTTGTCGCCGTGGCGAATTATTTGAAGTTCAGCAGCCCGGGCCCGCAGCCAATTTACATGCAAAACATGAGGAAAAAGGATGCTTGATTTCCTCACCCAAAATGTATTTATTATGAACCCTGAAAACCTGCAATTCTGTGCAGCGTTGAAAATGTCTACTGACGTGTGCTTGTAAACAACGGCTACCTAAAGCGCAGTGTTGGGCTTCATCGCGTACACGAAGCACGCCCTCTGCCGCCTGAGACGCAAAATTACAACACTATGGAAAAAAAAAACATGTGTCAATGCAGGTCCTGCCTGTGAGGGCTTAAAAAGCAGGGAATCCCCAAACGAACGCAAGGACAATTTGTTTTGTAAACAGTGTTGCTAGAAGGGTTATTGTTATATTTTGATTTTTTTTTTTACCATCAACGGTTCCTTTTTGCTCCAAAAAAATGTAATCGTATATCCTGGAAGCCTATTATTTATTTATTTATTTGTTTATGTATTTATCTATTTATTTAGTACTTTATTTTTTACCGCGTCGAGACATTTTTTTTCGACGAGGTTTGGACGTGCGGTGGGGAACCAGTCAGTATCCGGAAATCATTTGTAATTGTTTGTTGAGCAACTGCACTTACTGCGTCACTCCAGAGAAAGGGACCAGCAAGAATTGAAAGTCCCGGAGGTAAGTGAGCGGTTTTAATCATTTTCATTCGGTTTGGTCAAGATGTATAAATGAGTGTGCTCGTCATTTCACCGAGTCAAAATCGGTGTTTTATGGTGGCTCTAAAGGTGTAAAGGGGCATCACATAAATCGCAATTTATGTGCGATACGTATGCGATGTCGTGACATTTTTTTCGCGAGTTTGTGCGCATACGTACGGGAAGACATAGGCCTATGCAACATCGTGAATTTTTTCGCATCTATACTTGGTCGCATACCTTGGAATAAAATGTCGAATGATCTTGGGAGTTTCTTGCCTGCCATCAAGTCGAGATTTAATAGCGGTTAATTTTCTCACTAACAAACACGTACATGGTCTCTCAGGTTATAGTTTGTGTAAAACCAGTATTTTTTTATTTATTTAAAGCAGTAGTTTGTTCAACTCAAGTTTTACCGTTACAACAGATCTCATCAGGATAACATGTTACCGTTGTAAACAACATGTGGGATTCATTCATGTCTCTGATCCTTGCATCATCAAATTGTACACTAAATATATAGAGTACTACTAGTAGCCCACGGGTCCTTTACGATTGTAAATTGTTCAGCAGATTATCGTACACTTCCAAATGGTAATTTATTTTTGATCTGGAGGAGCAGTTGCCAATACACCAAGTCATTCAGGTATTGTATGATCACCTTTAATTACTGTCAAGATTTCTGACCAAAGCAAGTCTTTCCTGATTGTTACCTTTAAGACTTGTTTGGTAAGAGGAATGGGATCTAGATCGAGTCACTGGTTGCCTTTAAAGGAACATTACAGAATTGGTAAGAAAAAATCTTGTAAAATATACTTTTTGATCACAGATTTACATAAAACTTACACGGTCTAATAGCAGAAAACATCCTTTGAAATATTTCTGTCTGAAATGCCATTTTTGATGAGAAATGAATAAACTAATTTTCCGATTGGAGTTTATCGCTCAGTGAGTCTATAATGATTTCATGCAAATGTGTAATCGGTTTTTCACTATTTTCTCGTGACCCAGATGGCCGATCGATCTCAAACTTCTACAGGTTTGTCAGTTTATGTATAATATGGTGGATTACATAAAGTGCTTACACTGCCAGCAACTGTTTTGTTAGCACAAACCAATTCTGTAATGTTCCTTTAAATTACGCCATCGCAGCTTCTTCTCCACTCATTAACTTCTATCCATTGTAATATACGAGTGTAGCTCTGTCTTCTGCGTCCAACTCTTTGATCCAGCAAATGTACATATCGACGTTTCTCTTGACCGCCTTGTCTTTTAAAGATTTTCACAACCATCTGCCAAACAATCTCAGTGAACTTTTCACGGGGCTTGATACGGGGCTTCTTTTTGAAGCTAGAATTTGGAATAAATATGTTCATTGTGTACCCATTGAGAAATTTAAAAAGAGAAGTTTCGGCACAATCTGAGTCGCTATGAATGCCAAGTGTTCTGAATTTCTTTCAGTTTGGATTTTAATTATTTAAAACCCTTCCTAGCGATTAAAAGAAAATCATCTTCTGCAAGAGACCCACTGTAGTATACTGCGCTCAGGGAAATCCTAATATGGGTATATGTATATGTATATATATATTTTTTTAAGGGTAATTTTTTTCTAATTAATTCGAATTAATCTCTTTTGCACTTTTCCGGTACTTAGAAAAACAAAAAACAACACCCATAATATTTCAATCCCACCACCCCAGAAACATGTTTACATGCTTTCTGTGCAGCCAATGCTCCCTTAAGCTATGAACAACCACGTTCACTCTACCAGGCTTTGCTAACAATAGCAAATCGTTTCCTTCCAAAACACACCACCAAATAGGAGGTACAATGCAGTAACATTTTACTCTATAGCTCCGCCCCCTAATCCTTTCATCCAAACCTCAAACAACTTATTTATGATATAACGAGAATTCAAGTTGGCTTGAAGATAAATATGTTTTTACTCACATGAAGAAACCCCTACATGACACTTAAATGACTGGTAACAATCACATTTCAAATCACGTCACGATTGTTGCAATGTGAATGTTCTTTTAAAACCACAGCACCGTGTCCACTTTACCTAACATTGTTCTGCATTATCAGGTACAATCTATTCATCAAATAAGTATTATATGAAACCTATTTGTATATGGTTCCTTCTCTATAAACATGTACAAATTTCAATACCTCCGCTCTTATTTACAAAACACTTTAGTTGCCCACATTTTGTTACCCGCGTTTCCAGATTGATTCCGCGACAACAGTTTGATATGGCGGGTCGTAAGCGTATGCATGACGATGAAGGCAGTCATTCTTCAACTTCCAAGAAAGTGGTTAAACTTGACTACCTGTATTACCAGGATTGGCCAGAGGAAGATGTTGCTGAATATCTCACAGAGAGAGGACACCCAAATGAAGCAGCACTTCTCCTAGGTTAGTATCCTTTACAACTAATAGACTGGTTGTATAAGGGTATAAAACATTCTCAACAAATAAGTGGTAGGGCCTAGTATGGTGGCCCTGAAGGGACTTCAAACATTTACGTGAACATTTACGTAAATTTTCACGATTTTTGCCCCTAATCGCAAATATTCACGTAAATATTTACGTAAATAATTGTGATTATGTCCTTGTCGCGACTATTTATGTAAATATTTACGTGTTTTTTGCGATTTGGGGAAAAAAGCGTAATTAACCTAAATGTTCACGTAAATATATGTTTGATATTCCGGCTATACACAGGCATGTTATCGTGGTTCATCACCCATGCATACATAAGCCCAACGAGGTTTTGGGTCGAATGTCTTTTGTATTGCCCGCGATCACAGCAGATTCCTTTCATTGTCATCGTGTGGTCTTTTGTGCAGTTAAGGAAATCCAATACAGTAACTATACGTATTACAGTCTAAGTCACACACACCTCATTAGGATTGGGCGCAGCGGTATGGCGCGCAGCGGTATGGAGTGGTAATTGCGCCAGGTAGTGGTGGTATGCGAAGGTTACTCCTAGAATTATGAGGTTCCATGAACCTCATAGAGGTCCATGTACAAACTACAATACAAAACTTTTTTTCATTTACGTTTCTGCACCTGGAGTTCTCATTTGAAATCGGATCTCGCCAAAATTAGGCTCTACGTGTTCCTTGGAATCTCATTGAGCGTTGCATGGGTCAAGAAAATCCACTCCGCAAATTTAAAATTGTTAAAAAGCAATAAATTCTTACCGTCATTCCCAGTCCTTTTCAAACAGTGTGAGTGTTATAACAAATATGGCGCTGGAGTCACATGATGTGTGTACAAAACCAACCTACAGTTGCCGGGACCAGCGTTGCTGCGCGCGGAGTACCAGTTTGTTCGGTAGACCTTTGCGAGCGCAGCACTCACACTGTTTGAAGAGGACTGGGAATGACGGTAAGAATTTATTGCTTTTTAACAATTTTAAATTTGCGGAGTGGATTTTCTTGACCCATGCAACGCTCAATGAGATTCCAAGGAACACGTAGAGCCTAATTTTGGCGAGATCCGATTTCAAATGAGAACTCCAGGTGCAGAAACGTAAATGAAAAAACGTTTTGTATTGTAGTTTGTACATGGACCTCTATGAGGTTCATGGAACCTCATAATTCTAGGAGTATGCGAAGGTGAGCCACGCGGTGGGGAGCCGTTCGCCCCACGGCAGTGTTCGGGAGGCCCGAAGGGCCCGATATGTGAAAGGTTGCATCATGCTTTGCATCATGTTGCGCGGAGTCTAAAAGACACCGGTACAAAATTTCTCAAGGGAATGTTACTGAGGCAAACGGTTGTCGTTTGCCTCAGTTGGAGGTGCGGAAGTGATTTTTTTTAAAACACGGGGCGCCGAGAGCAATACCACGCAGCACAATGAGACCTGTTCGTCTCGTTTGTATTTTCACGAAGTGAAAACAAAGCGGTGATTCCACGACGGCTGACAAGAAGAAGGAAAAGGGTGGGTCGAGTATTGCAATCTTGAAAATGTTTAGTTTACTATTTACGCTAATTGCAAAAACGGCGAATCGTCTGCCTTCGCGGATTTGCTTTTTCACGAGGTAGCGATTAACCTTTTCCCCAGGATTAAATTGTATTGCTACACTCGTAAACGCGCTTGCCGGAGTTGTCACATCGTTCCTGTTTGTGGCGAACCCGGTGTACTCAGCATTTTTACTTTCACGAACTGGCGAGTCTACGCCCTGTGTGTGGCGAATCCGGTGGTGTGCTTTTGTCGTTAAAACATGATGTATTTTGCACACAGTGTCAAAAAGGTGTCATTTTTTTTTATGGCAACTTCCTTTTTAAGGGGGACACTGACGTCATGATAAAAAGGCCCATTTTAAACTGCTGGTCTGTCCATGTTTTCTTTATTGTTTTTATAATTGTATTTGTGTATCCTTCCCTGTCACATTGATCAATTAAATTAAATGAAATGAAAGGAAATTAAATTAAATTTTCATCATCTCGTTTTAAACAGAGCAACACATAACAGGAACAGTTCTGGAGGACCTGACGGAGCCTTTGCTTCAGAACGTTGGTGTGAAGTAAGATTAATTAATGGTTTTACATTTCCAAACTGATGTATTCATGATTAATGTACGAGGGTATGGAAACATATACCTCAGTTTACAATGACGTTGTATAATAAGCTGCATACACTGATCGCTAGCAAAAACCTGGAACTGTAGCAGTTAATATAGAAAGTACTTGTAAAAGTTATGGCAGCGAAGAGATGTCTTTTGCATTCGAGTATACTTGTCTTCCATGATGATTTAACACATCAAGCACAAATGGGGTTACTAAATCAAATCCTCTTTTTAAACACAAAATATAAAAAGCGATGTCTTAAAGTTAACGTTTAACAGCAATTTAGCTCATTTTGGAATGGATGCAAAAATGCTATACACGGCCTGTAATTAAGTTAAAGACGATTAGTTAGAATTCTTCACGTGTACTGCAGCTGCAGTAGCAAGCGACTCCTTAAAATTCTCAATAACTTTGTTAATTTTGATGCAATTGAGAGTAAACCATCAATATAAAGGTTATGAATCACTGAATGTGAATATTTAGTTGGTGAACCATATTAAGTCCAAATGAGACAATGTGGAGTGCACCGTGCGCGGCCGTATGGTGGTGCCCTGATGCGCCTATGGGTAAAAACATAGCAAAAAACAAACTAACCTGTATTGGGGTAGGATTTTCCAAGTTGACTCCTTGACCTGAAATGAAATTTTATCGAATAGGCTCAGTTATACTGTAACAATAGTTGCTGCTGCACTGTAGTACGTGTGCTTCCCCGGTTGGTCTTAAAGGGGATAGTATAGCAATGCTACACCAAATTATAGCATCGTATGTGTTTAAATATTTACCTGTAAAGATTATTGGAACAACAGCAGACCAGCATTCTCCTAAATACTCCTTCCAAAAGAGATTTCTCATATGATCATACTCGCAAGATTTACTGTAATATTTTATTGCTTATGCAAAGCTTCAATTATCACTTATTATTGCAACTGTTGAAAGACATGATGCTTTGCATGGTGGTGGATCGATGGTTGTTGATTTACAGCATAATTGTTTCGAAAATCTTTCCCTGTTTATCGAGTACGGTTCTTACAGCAACTGTCATATTTTATATTGCTCTGGTCTTCCCACCCCACTTCAAAAATGTAATTAAATGATTTATTCCAGGAGTCTTGGAAAGCGTCTTATACTATTGCGAGAGATCAAGAAGTTGACATATCAACGGACGCCAAAAGAGAAGGTTTGTTTCTGTGACAGTCAAAAGTTTCATCAACAACTACAGAAAAGCTTCCTTTTTGAAGATATCATATTTAAAATGTAATTTCAGTTTTGTAAAGTGCATGCTGTAGTATTATGCACGAATAAAACATAACATTAATGATGGGCGATTATGTCACTGCAAGGTTTGAATTTCAGACAGAAGGCTAGTCTGCCAAGTATGTAGCGCACGAAGCTAAATCAATCACAAGTCCCATCTCTGCCCTCACAGGTATCCATGCGGCTTTTGTTTCACAATAAACAAAATGGCGACGTGTTTGTTTCGAACACTTCGGCTTCCCCGGCGTCGGCGTCGTAAACTGTTAGTTTAATCAATCGAAGTAATCTGATATCAATAACTATTATGTGACACCACTTTCGCAAAACAAAGGATTGTCGGATGGATCTGGGTTTGCCGCCCACTTATTGGTGGATTTTGCCGCACAGTGATGGAAAGTAGGTAACACCGCCCAGAAATGTTCTCTTCAATAACGTCCGCAGTTTATCAACGTCTGCAGTATTATCAACGTCCGCAGTATTAACACAAACTCTTGCCGATGATGTACCGCGTACACTCAGTTCAGAAGTGCTTAAGGCATGCGGTGTTTAGGCATACGGAGGCTCGATTTTCACCCCCAAAACGCCAAAAGCTCAGAGCTTCCAGGGGCTTCGCCCCCTGGACACCCCCCCCCCCCGGGACGGTATAGGCCGGCCCCTGGACTCCACCCGTCACATTCATTATTGAGCCCCCCTAAGACATAATCCTGGTTGCGCCGTTGAGTATTCAAATACCCTTTTTCCCCCTTGGACTTCAACTTCAGCCTTGTGTTGAGGTGGTTCCCACATCAAAGTCACTCTTCAAACTGTGTATCGTAAAGAAAAGTAATAAAATAAAACAACAAAAGTTTCACAATGTCAACAAATGCCAGTCCTTGCCTCCATGATCCAGCAAAGTCTGAATCTAATCTGAATCTGACTCTGTTTTGATGCAGCATTGAGTACACTTGTACATCAGCACTAGTTTATGATTCACTCCTGCCCCGTGTTTAAATTTATGTAACAATTCAGAAATCCGTGATGTGTTTTCCTTCAGAAAATATAATTACTTTATTCATATCATTATCACTATCAAACATCAACGAATATGACATTTGATTAGTACAAGTGAATTTAAAAACAATTCTTGAAAAAAAGCATACAAATACTTCAACACAATAACAGTGTGTAATACAATAATAAAAAGCACTAAATTCAGCAAATTAAACTTTAAATAAAACGCCTTAGGCCTATTGGGTGGGATTAAAAAACAGTGGGCGGACAGCTATTTGTTGACTCCTAATGAACACTTTTTGAATGCTAATGAGCACACTAAAATTCAAAGACTATCCGATTAAGTAATGCCATGGAGTGTTAATACAGGAAATCATCATGGGGAAAACAAAACAAAACATGGTTTTCACAAATTAGATGCAACTCATAACCGTCGTTCGAAATGAAGTAAACAACAGCCAAGCATTACACTTTATATCTTAACTTACCAAAATATCACAGAGGCAAATTGGTTGCCTTCTCAGGTGGTATTATGTAGGCAAAAAGAGCCCAATTTGTCAAATTTTGTAATTGAGATTATGGCTGCTGCACGAAAAAAGTTTTGCCATCATGAATGTGACGTCATCAAACCAGCAAACCTCTCATGATGGCTCGGCCTGGCTCCATTATGTTGACCAAAACGAAACCTTGGCTTCAAACCGAATCGGAAGCTGGTGTTTCGTAATGAGCTTCAAAATGGCGTCGGGGACTGGATACCACGCCGAAGCCGAAGCCGGTCGTTTCGAAAAGGGCGTATGACTTGATGCCTCTTGATCGTACGCTCTGCGTACGTCTTTATCACAGAATGGATCAACCATAGGACTAATTCATACATCTGAAGGGTGTGTGTGTGTGTGTGTGGACACACAGAAGGGCATATGTGGGGTCCTGACAACAATAGAACAATGGACCCCACAAGGTCATTTCAATAGGAACAATTGGGCCCCACAAGGGAATTCTTCAGAAAAGGGAATAATAGAACAACAATAGCAGTACCCCACAAACCGGATCCGTAAGGATGTGTGTGTGTGTGTGTGTGTGTGTGTGTGTGGACACACGGAAGGGCATAATGGGGTCCTGACAACAATGGAACAATGGACCCCACAAGGTCATTTCAATAGGAACAATTGGGCCCCACAAGGGAATTCTTCAGAAAAGGGAATAATAGAACAACAATAGCAGTACCCCACATTCCGGATCCGTAAGGATGTGTGTGTGTGTGTGTGTATGTGTGATGAATGACGAATGATAAAGTGACAGGGACAGATGATGACTGCGGGATAATGAGTGCTGGGACACGGGAGACAGATGAAGGGTGTTGGTTATGAGTGACGAATGAAGGGTGACTGGTGATGGATGATGACTGATGGATGACCAATTCTGACCAACAATGGTCATGTTTGTATACTCCTCAGAACAACCCCAATGTGCAGTATTTAGGTAAAATCAAGTTTCTTCCCCCTTTCCATAAGTAACTTTGTGTTTACTTCTCAGCCCAAACCGGCACAGTCAACAAGTTCGGAATCTGTCCAACGACCATCAGCAACCAGCACCGGAACCAAGGTAAAACTTTAGGGGTCACAAGGGGTGCACCATTTTTTCTAGGGGGCACTTCTGGCAACAGCAAAATGTAGCTTCCGTTTGCATTTCTCTGAAACAAGTCACTTTTCAGCGCTCTAGTTTTGGCATGTGCAATTTTTTAACAAGATAATCCGACGTGAGTGTCAAAACAAATACATCGTCTGCGTGAAAATGGAAATTTAGGTTTAAAAACGTCGAAATTATCACGTTAAAGCTCATGCGATGCAACATTTTACTCAGGTAACTTTTTAACTCAAATATTCAGATTTCAACAGGGAAGGGGGGCATCGGGGGCACGAACTTCTTTCGGGGCGCCAGGGGGCACGAACATTTCGTCGTGCGCCCGGAAGAAGGGCGTAAGGCTCTGCGCCCTTTTACCGGGCACACATAGTACTGTTTTTCAGTAACAAAAGGCAGCAAGCAATAAAATGGCTCCTCTTACAAAAAAATGACAATAATGTTACATTTTCTTTTGGTGGAGTTACACCAAAGATATGTTTTCTTAAATCCATGCATAATTTAACGTTCCCATATGACTAAGGAATGGTAAAAAAAAAAAAAAAAAAAAGCGACTAAACTTTCACACTCTGTTTTCTACACATTTTCGCATATCAATTGCTTATGCCCTTTTACCAGTAACTTTTCGTTAAGTCCTTCTTCCGGGCACACGACGATTTATTGGGGGGCACGTGCCCCCCGTGCCACCCCCTAATAGACACGCCACTGTCAGCAACTGTTAGAGTCTGTGTAGGTACTGAGTTACATTACTCGCGATCACAGCTGATCAAACTTTGTATTATCGTGTAACAAACATTTTTTCCCCACATTTTTGAAGTGTACAATTTTGCACTATTTTTACACAGCCCAAACCGGCACAGGCAACAAGTTCAAAATCTTCCCAACGGACATCAGCAACCAGCGTCGGAACTAAGGTAAAACTTTAGGGGTCACAAGGGGTGCACCATTTTTTCTGGGGGGGGGGCACTTCTGGCAACAACAAAATGTAGCTTCCGTTTGCATTTCTCTGAAACAAACCCTCGTTCAGTGCTCTTGTTGTGTCATGTGCTATTTTTAATAATCTGACGTGAGTGTAAAAACAAATACATCGTCTGCGTGGAAATGGAAAAATAGGTTTAAAAACATCGACATTTTCACATTAAAGCTCATAAAATGTTACATTTTACTCAGGTAATTTTTTATCAAAAAAGTTCAGATTTCAAGTGGGGGGTGTACATCGGGGGCACGAGCTTCTAGTGGGAGCGCCAGGGGGCAAGAACATTTATTAGGGGGCACGTGCCCATCGTGCCACCCTCTTAGATACGCCACTGCCAGCAACTGTGAGAGTCTGTGTAAGTACTTGTTCAGAGTTACATTACTCGCGATCACAGAGCTTTGTATTATCGGTTCACAAACATCACCTTTTCCACATTTTTGAAGTGTACAATTTTGCATTTTTTTACACAGCCCAAAACAGCACTGACAACAAGCTCAAAAGATCCCAACGAAAATCAGCAACTCTGAGCGTCTGTGTAAGTACTTCTTCTGAGTTACGTTACTTCCGATCACAGCAGATCAAACTTTGTATTAATCGCGTAACAAACATCAATTTGTTAACCTTTTCTAAAAGTACAATTTTGCAATATTTTTACACAGCCCAAACCAGCACAGACTACAAGCTCCTGCTACCCCCAACGACCATCAACAACTCCGAGCTTCAGTGTAAGTACTTGTTCTGAGTTACGTTATTTGCTATCACAGCAGATCAAACTTTGTGTATTATCATTTAACAGACATAACAAATTTGGCCACATTTCTAAATGTACAATTTTGCATTATTTTACACAGCCCAAACCGGCACAGACAACAAGCTCAAGAGATCCCCAACGAAAATCAGCAACTCCGAGCTTCTGTGTAAGTACTTGTTCTGAGCTACGTTACTTGCGATCACACCAGATCAAACTTTGTATTAATCTTGTAACAAACATCTTTTTCTTTTTTTTACCTTTTCTAAATGTACAATTTTGCATTATTTTACACAGCCCAAACTGGCACAGACTACAAGCTCCAGCTACCCCCAAAGACCATCAACAACTCCGAGCTTCTGTGTAAGTACTTGTTCTGAGTTACATTATTTGCTATCACAGCAGATCAAACTTTGTGTATTATCATTTAACAGACATAACAAATTTGGCCACATTTCTAAATGTACAATTTTGCATTATTTTACACAGCCCAAACCAGCACAGACAACAAGCTCAAGAGATCCCCAACGAAAATCAGCAACTCTGAGCGTCTGTGTAAGTACTTCTTCTGAGTAACGTTACTTCCGATCACAGCAGATCAAACTTTGTATTAATCGCGTAACAAACATCTTTTTCTTTTTTTACCTTTTCTAAATGTACAATTTTGCATTATTTTACACAGCCCAAACCGGCACAGACAACAAGCTCAAAAGATCCCCAACGAAAATCAGCAAATTCGAGCTTCTGTGTAAGTACTTGTTCTGAGTTACGTTACTTGCGATCACAGCAGATCAAACTTTGTATTAATCTTGTAACAAACATCTTTTTTTTTTTTTTTTTTTTACCTTTTCTAAATGTAAAATTTTGCAATATTTTACACAGCCCAAACCGGCACAGCCAACAAGCTCAAGAGATCCCCAACGACTATCAGCAACTCCAAGCTTTTGTGTAAGTACTTGGTCTGAGCTACGTTACTTGCGATCACAGCAGATCAAACTTTGTATTACTCTTGTAACAAACATCATTTTTTTTACCTTTTCTAAATGTACAATTTTGCATTATTTTACACAGCCCAAGCCGGCACAGACAACAAGCTCAAGAGATCCCCAACGAAAATCAGCAACTCCGAGCTTCTGTGTAAGTACTTGTTCTGAGTTATATTACTTGCGATCAAAGCGGATCAAACTTTGTGTATTATCGTGTAACCAAAATAATCTTTTTCACATTTTTAAAGTGTACAATTTTGCATTATTTTACACAGCCCAAACGGGCACAGACAACAAGCTCCAGAAATCCCCAACGACCATCAGCAACTCACATTCACATTTTCTAAATGTACCATTGTGCATTGTTTTACATAGCCCGAACCGGCACCGTCAACAAGTTGATGTGATTGTAACCTACTTGCAATAGACGCGGCCAACATTGGTTTTGTGGCCTCCTGATTGGTCATTCCTCTGGTATCAGTGTTGTTATGTAAATTTCAATTGTGAATAAATGAATATCCCGTACACACAAGAGGGTCAAGTCTGAGATTGCGAGCTAGGGCGTTTGATAGCTAATCTGTGGGGGGTGTTGCGTGGCTGATGCAGAGAAATAACCACAATCTCAGACTTGAAATCAAGTCTAGCACTTATTCTGAGTTCAGCCAGCAACTCCATATTGGAAGGACGCCCAACCAGTGTGTTGTGGACGGAAGACTTGAAGTGAGCATGATAAATAGTTGAAGAGCAGTGGTGGTACCAGTCTATGTGTGTCCCGGGTAGGCTTACTGCCGTGGACTGAGTAGGCGAGGGTGCCATCTGTTCTTCGTCTGACTTGAACATCCGGGATGAGTGGATGCTGGTTGTTCAAGTGCCGTCTTAATGTGTGGGCGCACCACAAAAGGTATCATCTAAGTAGCAAAGCAAGATGTTTGAGCGAAGATCGGCATTCTCGATGGTGTCCAGTTCAAACTCTACGCGTGAACAAATTTGCTAAGACCGGTGTCGCGGTCTCAGATGTCCGGTGTGCTAAAAGCTCCGGACTACCAAATACGGTAGTATTACGTCATGCTATACCTGCGCACAGCAAGCAAAAGTAGTCGATTTTAGTGCCGGGCTGAGTCGACTGTTTTGCTCGAGCTCGTAGCTGTCATGGCGGCGTCCACAAGTAAATCGAGTGGTGAATGAGTTAATCGTCTACGACAGTATTGTGAAAAAAGCAATCACATAATCGAGTATTTGAGGAGCGGGAATTACAGACAAGGTTCTTCTGAAAGCGACTGAACAGAAAAGAATCGGAAAAGAAAACAAAAATAGGTCTTGGAGATTTATTCGCGGCGTCCGCAGATGCAAAGCACGGGAAACACACGCCCGCATCGACAGCATGCTGAAACGTCCGGCTACGTCATCCGGAAAGCTTGGCTCGCCGGACATCTGAGACGGTGATTACAGCGTGCCGAAATGCCCGGTGACGTCACCCGGAACTTTTAGCACACCGGACATCTGAGACCGCGACACCGGGATAGGGGAGATCCCATGACGGTTTCCAGTGGTTTGCTCAAAGAACTGGTCTCTCCACCTGAAGCAGGATGAAAGAATATGGCGAGCCATGTTATCATTTATTAGTGTCAGCAATGTCTTTAAAACAATTTAGAGATATTTCTAAAAAATATGTAGAGATATATCTTAAATGTTTAGAGATATCTTTAAATATTTTAGAGATATCTCTATATAATTAGATATCTCTAAATATTTAAAGATATCTCTAAATAATTAGAGATATCTCTTAATTGTTTTAGAGACAAATTATTTTTCTAAATAAGTGACACACGGAACATCATTTTATTCATTTCTATAAAGACATCTTTAAATTATTCAGGGATATCTCTAAATGTTTTAAAGATGTATTAAAATCATTCAAATATATCTTTAAATCACTTAGAGATACCTCTAAATGTTGACATCAACGGTTGCTTTAAAGGCACAGTACACGTTTGGAGCCTACTGATTGTGTTAATCCTATATAAATGTAGGTGCATCAAATAAAACTAACCTGTGAAAATTTCACCCCAAAAGGTGGTCGCGTTTTTGAGATATCACCGAAAAACCGGAGCGAATATTTCCACGCAGGAAGAATATTCCCCATAGGAATACACAGTCTGAGAAGACAGAAACGCTTCTCAGATTCAAATTTGGGGGAATAAAAAGTGATATATTTTCCATAACTGTAGTACTTCGAATTTTAAAGTTTCTCAAAATTCATTATATTACCCAAAGCTGCTGTATTTCTTACCAAGTAGGTTTTTATTGCCATTAATTTTCAGAGTCATTGCCAAACGTGTACTGTGCCTTTAAACGCACCATTTTATTGCTCACAACGATGTCTTTTCATAAAACATCTATTGCCAACATCGTTGACTTGAAATGCAGGATTTGTTAACATTTGGAGATATTTCTAATTCATTCAGAGATACCTTCAATTATTAGAAGTATTTCTAAATCGGTTACAGTTCCGTCGAATCACAAAATACCATGCTCCGCACAGTCAAGTCAATGATGTTGCACTGAATGCCTTTCAAGTCGACGATGTTGCCACAGTCAAGTATCGCATTTCAAGTCAATTGTGATTCAATTGTGAATTACTTTCAGATCGTAAGTCATCATAATGTTGTCAATAAAATAAACTGTATTTCAAGAAGCCCATGTTACCAACATGTTAACAACAGGTCTATGCAGTTGCAGATTAAAATACGACTTACAGATGTTATCTTAATGATTTAGAGATATCTCTAAATGTTTTAGATATATCTTTAGATCGTTTAAATATATCTTTAAATACATTGAAGACATCGTCGATAGCACTGAAGCATTTTAAAGACGTTGCTAATGCTAATAAATGCTACTTTGGCTCGCCATAAAAGAACCTTGGAAAAGAACATGGTTGAGACTTCGTTGGCTAAGGTTCACAACAGTGTGCTCTTTTGTCAAAATCTTGTTTATGGACTCGACTCTTTTGCTAGACCAAAGCTGGCAGAATTGTGTGCCATGTTTCTTCTGGGTAACCTAGAAGTGATGATTGGTCGAGGCTCGGTTGAGTTCTTGAATATTGGTAAAATCTTGTTAGCTGAGATTGCCATAGGTTGGATGTTTATAATATATCCTACCTCAAAGAACCTACATTGGTGACCAAGACGTGGTCTAAGAAAAGGATTTTTGGGGGGTCAAGCATCGATACTCAGTCAGTGTACTACTACTACGAGTACTACTACACCAGTCACATTGACTATTGACTTTCATCGCGGCGATCGTTTTTTTTTTACCGTTGCCGTTCATTGCGTTCCATAATTTGCCCTTCTTCACATCCTTGCTCACAACTATGGCTGAAGGAGAAGACAACCCACGGCCAGCACTGGTGGAGGATAAGCCACAAGTTGGTGCTGAGGCGATAAAGATTCCCCCGTTTTGGTCCGCCGATCCCATCATCTGGTTTGCTCCGGCAGAAGCGCAACTTCTCACACGAGGGATTAAACGTGAAGACATCAATGTTGCTCATATTATTGCCTCATTGCAGCCTAATATTATACAAGAGGTACGCGAGCTTGTCATCTCGCCACCAAAAGAGACTCCTTATACCATAATGAAGGTCTAGAACAACTGATCAAATGCAGGTCTGCCTCCGAACAAAACTTGGATAACATTATGTCAACTTCGTGATGATGTATGTTTTCTTCCCTGCCCGAGGACATTACGCATTCTTCAGTATTACTATTAAGCTCAAGACTTGTCCACACCCTGTCCATCTGCATTCACTGAGATATCAATTTCATATATTCATTCAGTCGATGCGGAGCATATTTGTATTATATTATATTTGTATATATTAATCTCTTTGACGAGTTGGGTTGATTTTCCAATGGAAATAAATGCAATCTTAGCAGATCAAATTCCGCCTTACCTGCCATGTCTGTGTTACTGACGTCACATACATTTTTACCTTTTAACCCAGCAACTTTGTGTAAATGCACAGCGCCAGTCTGCACAGTTATACTCAAAACTGCTGCACCAAAAACTGTTTGATTGTGTATATCTTTTAATGTTATCAATTATTAAACACGGGAAAGGAACTGGGTACATTTGAATTACTTTTGGGTTGAACAAAGACAAATTAACTAGAGCGGCATTTGAACCTGTGACCACTGGATTAACGTGCCGCCGCGGCGGCGCTCTACTAACTGAGCTATATAGCCCTAATGTTGGCGGTCTCCCTATTTAGTCAATAGCTTTGTTCGGGGTGCCAGTCAGAAGCAATTTAACTTGTAACTGCCTTGTAACCATGTGCAATATCTTTACTTTTACAGACAAAAAAAAAGGCAAAAACCTCTCTATTTACTGAAGCTGAGGAGCAAAAATTTCTGGAAGATTACCATAACCTACAAGACCTTGAAAATAAACAAGCTATGAAAAGCGTTGGAATTAAAGGCCGGGTAAGTATTGAATGTAACATAAAAGAGCAGAATATGTTAATCTAGAGATTCAGACAGAAGGATGGGAAGTGATGATTTTTAGATATGCTGTCCTCAGAGATGACCCCAATTTGACCTCGTCTTCCGCTCCAACCGGAAATTGAAGTGACAAAATAATCCCGAGCCTCGTTTGAAGTTGTGAAGCAAAAGTGGTAGGGAATTTCAACATAGTGGATGAAATATTCTTTGAACTGTAACTAGATGAGTTTTTCCCATCTGTCCTAGTCAAGCATGTTGTGTTGGAGAGAGAATTTGGCCGCTTAAACCAGTGTCAGCCTCGATGGATTTTGTCAAGGTCATTTTGGAACGACCTCTACAACGAATGCGAAAAACGTTACCAGCTAGCCGAAGGTGACGCGTTTAAATGATATTGGAGATTGGGGAAAGACAACTTAAAGCGGAGTTAGAGAGATGTTGTTGCCAAGAAACATTTTGCACAGCACGCATCATTCGTGAATAGGTGCGAGCGATGGATGGAGTGATTTGATCGGTCAGTGCCCAGCACTGGCACCCGTAGAGGAGGATGGATTTAAAGATCTTAAGTTTTGTGGCCTTGGAGGTCGATGATCGCCAGACTTTAGTCAGTGAGTGTGGCGCTGACCAAGATTTAGCTTTTATACAGTCAACATCATGAGACGTGCTGGTGTAAGAGCCTATGATATTTGAAGTCATAAACTTGATCAAGATTATTGCCATCCAATGCCGTGACGTCGTGAGAGGTAGATGGGTTGATGGTCATGTATTTAGTTTTCTTTACATTGAGAGAGAGAAGAGAAGAGAGAGAGAGAGAGAGAGAGGAGAGAGAGAGAGAGAGAGAGAGAGAGAGAGAGAGAGAGAGAGAGAGAGAGAGAGAGAGAGAGAGAGAGAGAGAGAGAGAGAGAGAGAGAGAGAGAGAGAGAGAAAAGAGAGAGAGAGAGAGATGGGTTGCAGCAAGTTGTACTCTACGAGAGGAGAGTTTCGGCATCATGGAGGGGGTGTCACTGGGCTTGCACAATGCAGGGCATCTGATGTGAGCATAGAGATGTCTATTCCTACGGCGTCAGAGATCGAGTGACACCACCAGTGTCATTTTAGGCTTAGACTTGCTTCATCATGACGTGCCTTTTCGTTGCACAATCTTTATTAAGGAGACTTTTACATTATTTCTTTCAAAAGTCTAAAATAAATAAACTGTGGTTATTTCTGAAAAACAAATTCCCAAAATCCAGTGAACCATTTTTATGAAATGACAAGCTACAGTATGGTTATTATATTTTAACTTTAACATCACCATAACATGTTTCAATTTAAGAGACTACAGGTACCTGAATTTATGTTTGCAAACCCTTTGTTTGTGTTCCCGAAGCCACAAATAATGATTTAACAAAATATGACTATTCATATCTTCTAAATACTGGTGTTTTGAGGAAAACAGATAAATGAACGAGGCTTTACTTTCATGTAAACATTGGTTTTCTTCACAATGTTTGTTTAAAATAAACCCCGAAAACCAAGTCTGCAGTTTTTAAATTGTACATGTGTTAACAAAGACCACAACAAAAATTATCAAAATTAGTTTAGTAATGAGAAATTTGTTGGATTTCTTCCTACAGGTCGAAATGTTGTATCATAGTTATACACAGGAAGTTAGAGACGAATTTACGCTGGATCAACTGTACAACAAAATCAGGCGCATGCTAAAAAAACAAAAGTCGATGGAAGACCAGGGCATCCTATACACGGCTCCCACAATTGATCTGGCTGTGGGTGCATGTGCTGGAAACGGTACCTCTCCCCCTGTTCACATCTTTATCCCTGTTGTCGTTTGACCAAATTTCAGTCATTGTTTTTCTGTTTATTGACTAATTTAGGTACTTTGGAATGGCCAAGGTCTTTTAGTGTGTTTTACTTTTGCACATTTAAAAAAATTAATTACTCCTTTATTTTGCATGCATGAAGTTTATTGGTGTCTGGTTAACAGTTCTTTTTATATTCCTTTTTCTTGGGACTTCTCTCAGTTATTAGTTGTTTCATATTTTTAAGGGGATCATGGAATCATGTTTCTGATTGCAGTTGTTTTTTTTCTGCATGCTTTTATTGTCTTTTTGTTTTGTTTACATCTTTTTATCCGTAAAGCACATTGAGCATCTTTTTAGGCGGATTTTGGCGCTACATGTATATAAATTCTATTTAATATTAATGTTATTTTTATTATTTACTCTATATTGGGTTTTTTTTGAGATGTTGGAATTTTCAAAAGGAGTTGAGACGGAGTATCTGTGTCTGTCTGTTAAGGAAAATTTACATTTCCCTCCTTGAATCCTTCATGGTAAAAACAAACGTCTCCCGGCCTACGCAAACTTTTACAATTATTTTCATGCAACAGTGCTTTATTTCCCAAAGGTAGAAATTTCCTGATACTTTTAATCCTTAAATGAGGGAGGGCCCCAGAGGCTTAGGCTGTGTCCGAATTAGCGGCTACAGCTACGGCTACGGCTAGATTTCCGCGTCATCATGCGTTGAAGTATAGGACGTCCTTAGCAACACCCATAGCAACAGTCGTAGCCCTAGCCGTAGCCGTCATTTCGGAAACGGCCTATGTAACTGCTGGACGTTGCCAGCGGTGACTGGCGCCCTCTCCTGTAGTTATAACATTGTTGTATTTTCATCCCACCGTAATTTTCTTTGACATCTTCGGCCCTTTTCGAATCCACGGCTTCGGCTCGTGATTGGGCTTCAGGCCCAGTTTTCTTGTCTGAAGCCCTGACCGCAAAGTATGCGTAAGTTAAAATAATTGAGGGAGCCAAGCTAGCCTGAGCCGATTTTGGAGCCGAAGCCGTGAATTCGAAAAGGGCCATGGTGACTTCTTTACACGCCCATTTGTTGTCTAGGATTACTTAAGCCTTCATTTGTTTTGTTTAATTAACTTTTAATTAATTTGGTGTTAACTAGAGGCAAATAATAAGGAATTTTTGGTTGAACACTATAAAAGTGTTCCAACCTTAGTATTCATTAAGTACACAATTCTTTATGTGCACAATTTGTTTTTCATTATTAAAAAATGAACCCAATTAAACCTTTACTTCCGGTCGATACCGGAAGTGAACACAAAAATATCGAGGTCTGCGTACAATAATGATCTGAAACTTAGACATGGTGTCTGTGTATGGATGAAGTTTACAGAGTATTGACGTCAATATCTTCAACAGCGCCTTCTCGTGGCGAGTTCGAAAGTGCATTATTTCGTTGAAAACCAGTTGCAAGTTCAAAAAAAGGTTTAAACTTAGCAAATACTTTAAATTTCTATGTCTAGATATAAGAAATAAGCTACGAAGGCTTTGTCAACGTTTTTGTTTCTGAACGGAACCCAGGTGCATCTTCGGTGTTCAAGTGTCTGATCCAACTTTGTAATTTTATACTGTGTACAGTTTTTTCTTGTGAAGAATAAATTAGTTGCAGGAGATTAACCATTTTAATTGTATGCGTCATCGTGTGGATTTAACTGTAACTGTAGTATTTTGTTGAATGCTTGTTCTTTTCAGTTAGAGGGCCGGCCTTCCTTCCCGTGCCATAACATTTCAAAAATTTAGATCTTGACAACCATGATTAGCTTCTTGTTCATCAATATTTCATACAAAGACATATTTTCCTAATTTTCTCATTATATTTCATCCACTCTGCTAATTTGTGCATGTCCGAACACCTTGTTTATGTTTCAATAAAGACTAGGCCTAATGTCTAGTTGTACTGGTTTGTTGGCTGTGTCTTCTTCTCAACTCAATGAACCTTCTCATCAAGTCGTATAGATTTGAAACTTATCATACTTAGACATTATAGTGTGTAGACGAAATCGCAACTTTTTTCGGATTCTGCGCAATTTTGATAAATTTCTTGGTCATTAAATGACAAAGATTCTGGGTCAGAAGCAAGTTTTTAAACTTTTACCTTAATACTGACCGGGAAGAAAAATTGAAATATAGGCCTACTAAACCCAAACAAGCTCGGCAAATTTTCGGGTCACAGCGGTCCGTTTTACTGGTCAACACGACCTGCAATCTGAGTAAAAACAAATTACCAACCCAGATTGTTTGTCATTACGAAATGAAACAATGACCCGGTGTCACAGATAATTTTGGGCTCCCAGTGAATAATCTGGTGAATTGTGTGGAAATTTCGTCGGATAGTTGGCCTTAAAGTACATTTAAGTGCAACTGCAACCCCAACCATTAACAAACTGTGTGTATCCCGTAACCACGCCAAAACTCAATAGGTAGGTCACTGGCAGAAAACTTTGGCGGGAGTGGTGGGAGATTAATTAGTTTACGCGCCCATAAAATAAAAATTGCCCATTCATGTTCAAAGGCAGTGACAAAGTGACCCAAAAAATCATGGTAGCGTTCCCAGCAAAGAAAATAACTTCCATTGGCAAAATATTCCCAAACCACATCCTATTTTGACCAGCTAAATCATGCAAATTTATTCCATTAAGAGAACTGTCAAACAAGGCAATGCACCCATTTGCCCTCGAATTACCTAAGCTGCCCGAAATGAATACACGTATGCACTATAAACCTTTCTTTTGTTGATCAACAAACCGCGCTGGTTGGCATGGAAGGCCAAATGTTAGCAAAACACTCAATAGTGTTAACAGATGTTTCAACAAAATTCAACATTTTCTGCAAACTTTCATTTAAGTAAGGTTCCACTCATGATTGGTTGCTTTGTTTCCAACAAATTCAACACTATTTATGAATATTTGTGTAACATTGTTAAAAACTGTGGCTATCTGTTTTTGTTTTGCATGTGGCTTTCCTTAGTTTTCCGACCTCGGTTGGCAAAAACTCGGGCTGTGACGTTGCAAAAGAAAGGTTTATACATCCCCACACGGTGAATACCCCTTAAGCTTGTATGATTTTATATGCACTGAGCAGCTTACATAGGGTGCGGGTAGAAACACACACGAATTCGCCCTGTATGTATAAGGCATTTTATCGTTGATGGATAAAATGTGTTATACACAGATTCGAACAAAACAAGCAGACAAACTATCTTTTGATTGATTGTCACAGCCTCTGGAAACTGTTTTTATTGCCAAAACATAAACTGTGGAGGATGCCGGAAAAAACGTAATGGCTATCCATTCCCACACTTAAGAGCTTGGAATACACCAGAACTCCACCATTGTTGGGCGTACAACACACCCAACAAATTGGGCACACCTGGCCTCTTTTCAATGTGTACACGTGACCTCCATTATTACTGGGCACCACGCCCGAAGTAATTAATTGGCAAACAAAAGCCAAACCATAAATTGGCACACCTGGCAACTTTTCACGGCACACCTTGCATCTTTTAACTTTACACGTGACACAACCATCAATGGACACCACGCCCATATTAATTTTATTGGCAAACAAATGCCAAATCACAATTTCGCACACCTGGCATCTTTTTAAAAATGGCACACCTGGCATCTTTTCACTTTGGGTATCTCACCAACCATGCAATGAAATAATAAATATTCAAAATAATCATACCTAAAAAAAATTATACAAGTGAGTTTAACCCATCAATCAATTAAGTTGTGAAGTTCCACCTTGGCACATGCGGTCTGAATTAGCCCCTGTGGTACATCGGAGCGCCAATACAACTTATTGTTGCAATATTGGATCTTACTATAAAAAAAGGTGTGTAAGCTTATTCGACAAATGTGTTCAAACTTGAAGAAAAAGTTGGCCTTAAAGTACAATTAACTGCAACTAAAACCCCAAACATTAATAAAACTGCGTATCCCGTAATCAGGCCAAACGCCCCTGGCGTTGTCAGTTATCAGCTCCCATAGTCCGAGAATCTGATTAGGAAAATAATTCCAATTTCATCAACGCATTTAGACAAGGGAAGTCCCGTGAACTAATGTTGGCCTTATTGACAAAAGCATCATTCCACGGTTGGCTTGGTCTTAATAGGCATTGAACCCCCCTCCCCGTAATGCGCCGCTAAACGGCTCCCCTAGTTCCCGTAATGTGGAAAGCCAGTGATAGACGCCGACAGTTTAATTTCAAGCGCCATTAGGCGCCGCGTTCTCGTCTATACACCGAGACTGTTAATTTAGGCCATTAAAAGAATGGCCATTGTGAGGTTTGTAATTTCGTAGTGTAGGTGGGCGGGGTTCAACTAAGAAGATCGGTAGATTCTTTCCGAGGTTTAATTCATATCGATTGTCATTAAGTGGGAAATAACAAAACTTCTAATTGAAGTTTCTGATATATTGTGAAATGACGACTTACACGGTTTTCTATTAAACTGTGACGCTGTGAAGTCTGTATCGCTATTGTGAATAAACACAGTCAATGAGTAATGGCGGGAAATGCATTAAAAGCGTGCACACAAAACTATTATCCACCACAAAACATAGCATCACAATAGATGGATTGCAACACGCGTCATTGACCGCCATCTTTGATGTAAAACAATGGAAAAGTGCACGCATGTACGCGCTACGCACGACTCTCAGCCAATGATAGCTCTTCACGCGTGCACAATTCATCAAAGACCCTTTTCGAATCCACGGCTTCGGCTCCGGATTCGGCTTCAGGCCCAGTTTTCTTGTCTGAAACCCTGACCACAAAGCATGCGTAAGTTAAAATAATTGAGGGAGCCAAGCTAGCCTGAGCCGATTTTGGAGCCGAAGCCGTGAATTCGAAAAGGGCCTATAGATCGTGCGAGTCTCGTGCGTATTCGAACAATGTTGGGACCATTTTGGTCCCACGTGCATTGCTTTAAACGCGCGAATGAAACAAACTCGCGCACTTTAACGGGTCCTAATGTTATAATATGCACGAGACTTGCACAGTGTATCAGAACACACCAGATAAGTGGCGTAACTAAGGGAGGGGGGCAGGGGTGTGCCCCCAATATTAATGTCTGTGCCCACCCCTAATCACTATTCCTGGTTTGTGTTAGAAAACAAAGCAGGGAAATAATTCTCTTTACTGGAAACCGGGGAAAAAGAAAGTTCAAATAAGCACTTACTTATAAATCTCGATTTCTGGATATAAGAAATAAGCTATGACGTCACAATAAGCTATAACGTCTTCTCTTTCAAATAAGGTTTTATCAAAGTGTTTTGTTTCTGTGTACGGAACCCAGGTGCGTCTTCAGTGTTCAAGTGTCTGATCTAACTTTGTATCTTTATACTGTGTACATTTTTTTCTTGTGAAGAATAAATTAATTGCAGGAGATTAATCATTTTATTCGTATGCGTCATCGTGTGGATTTAATTGTAGTATTTTGTTGAATGCTTGTCCTTTTTAGTAGAGGGCCGGCCTCCTTCCCGTGCCTTAACATTTCAAACAATCAGATCTTGACAACCATGATTAGCTTCTTGTATATCAATATTTTATACAAAGACATGTTTTCAAAGTTTTCTCATTATATTTCATCAACTCTGCTCATTATTTTGTGCATGTCCGAACACCTTGTTTTGTTTCAACAAGGGCTTATGTCTATAGCTGTACTCAATCAATCAATCAATCAGAAAACATTTATATAGCGCCAAAATCAACAAAAATTGTTCAAAGGCGCTAAAGACAGTTACATGAAATTAATTACAATACCCTTGTTGAAAAAAGATGACATTTGAGCAGTCGCTTGAAAATATTAACAGTCCGAGCATCCTTGATGTGATTTGGGAGAGTGTTCCATTCTTTTGGTCCATAGCAGGAGAGTTTCTGGGGTTTTTCCGTGGCTTCTTCTTCTCAATGACTCTTATACCTTCTCATCAAAATTTCCCAAAAAGTGGAAAGTCGTATTGACATGAAACTTACCATGTACTTAGACCACAAAACCCTGCTGGTATAAGAAAAAAAACAGTTCAAAATGAGAAATAGTGGGTCGTATGAATAAAAAGTAGTAATTACTGACAAGTACTAGCAAAAAGTAAAAGCATCAACTTCCAAGTACAAGCATTCAGTACTAGCATCTTCTAAATTCCGTATGAATAAACTTATTCTTTTACTGCAAAGTATTCACTTAATGCTTTGGAGTAAATACTTCTTATATCTAGCCGTCTGCCATGGCTGGATGGCTCTTAACAAAAGGTTCCCTTTGTATTACAACTCCCATTCACGTCTACGTACGCGCGCACACACACACACACACAACCCAAGCAGCATTTGAATTAACAGAAACATAGAAATCTACCATCAGCCATGAGATTTTGATTCTGATAACAATTTTATGAAGGTGACTCATCTGGATCCCCAGAATCAAAGCAAAACGTTGCTGTTAGGCTGATGAGGCGTCATAGTGTCTTTTAATTGACCAAAGCACAATTACCAAAAGTTAAAGTGGAACAGGAGAGTGCTATTTATAGAGAAGATGCGAGCTGAATACGAGCATCATATTTAGCTATTTAATTTAAACTTAAAAGTTCAAATAATATATGCACAACATTCTGTTGAAATGCGTTTACTTTTTTCAAGAAGATTACTTCCTCTGATTTCATGAAAAAAAAAATCCTTAATAATCAAGGCATACATTTCTGAGAAGAAAAAATTCTTTGCTATATTAACCCAAACGGTTTTATATTATCCTCATCATAAATATTTTTAAAGAATGGTGTAAAAGCCGTGTGAGTTTTTGTGTATTGTTTCTGTCGTGAAACACTGTGCATGAGTCTATTCAGTATTTCAGTGATGTGTCTCCTTGGGACATAAACATTTATCCTGTGAGGAACATTCACAAACACTGCAATTTCTTCAGACGTGGCTTTACTTCTGTGTCCAAGGTAGCTCTGAGGCTACCTTGAAAAATGATCAGTACTTACTTGCATTTTGTAGTATTTTCTCCATTTTATTCATACGGAAGTAAGTAAGTGCTAAAAAGAAAAGAATTTACTTTTCATGTAAAAGTAGATTCTTTTAGCATTTAGTAAATACTTTCCAGTAAAAGCTTTTACTTTCTTTTATTCATATGGATGGTAAACACTTGAAATTTTCAAGTAAAAGAAAATACGAGTTTTTATTCCTACGACCCATGGTGCTTGAACACCATTGAAAGGTAAAACCAATGATTAAGATACACAATTACCTGGCAGTATCGGTGCTCAACAACGGCAGGTAAATTAAATGTTTTTCCTCCAAAAGACATTTTATACGGGAATCAATCTGTGTTACCTCACATTACACGGATTTTATGAGAGAGCGCGTAACTCACATAATAATTTCAATTTCACTGAGCTAGTTTAAGCAAACATTTAGCAAGGTTGGTGCCCACCTGGAGTATTCCATCGTTGTTTCAAAGTTTGTTGTTTTATAGAAATTTCAGATTGTTGTTGGAAGAGTTTCCGGGTCCATTTTGTGTTTATTGTGAAACAAAATATCAACTGATATCATATAATGTGTGATTATATAAAACATATATTGAAATAATTGTTCGCCTCCTGGAATTAATGGAATAGTCCAGATTTCACATCGTGATTATAATTCTTCGACAATGCACTCCTACGCATCCAACAATATTTGTATACTATTTTTTGTAGAAAGTTAATAGATTATTTTTTTATTATTATTATTATTTGGAAGCAGTCCTTATTAGTCTGATTTTATCAGGTCACTGTTTTTACGTTTCCCGTTGGCATCGCAACCGTTTGGCTATTGATGGTTATATTTGAGTCACCAATACATTCAGACGCTGATCCAGAAGCTATAGACGAACTCGTGACGACGGAGAATAAAACTTCCTGCTGTAGTCTCGTGGTGTTCTCGTTGCTCGCACGTTTCATCCACGTACCTTATTAGTGAAAGACTCGCTGTGTCAGTTTTAATACATAAAACCAGAGTTGCAGTGGCGTGTGATAACAACGTTTCTTCAAAGCATGAATACAATTCTGTTTCATCTCTTGATATTGATGACAATTCAAAGCATTGTTATCGTCCTCTCCTCTTGTCCAACTGGCTGGGTAAAATGGCGTCAGTCTTGCTACATCTTACTCCCTGAGGAGATGAACTGGATACAAGCCGAGGCGACATGCAAGCGACCAGAGAGCAACCTCATAGTGCCTGATTCAAGAGAAGAAAACCACTTCATCTTCGAGTGGGCAGCGAAAGGGAATAACGGTGTGTGGATTGGCTGCACAGATGCTGCTCAAGAAGGAGTTTGGCTGTGTGGAGGTCAGCCTGCAAAATTTACCAACTGGAACATAAACAACCCACGAAACAACACCGACGTAAACTGTGCCAAAATGAGGAAGAAAGATGGACTTTGGTCTGATTATCACAAATGCCAGAATGACATCCAAAAATTAGTTGCATGTGAGATGCCGGTCTCTATCGTGCCAATCTACCACACCCTGATAGGTCCCGATGGGCGTGTCTCTCAATACTGCCCCCTCAATCACGTCATCAACAACCTGACCGTAGAGGGTGTGCTTGCTTGTGGCTTGGCGTGTACATCAGATCCTCGATGCCGCTCCTTCAATGTTTGGCAGAGCAGCAAGAAAGAGAAGAAATGTCAACTCAATAACGTCACCCATCTTGAGGACGATCACACCGACTCCAAGGATATTGAGGGTTGTGTCTACTTTGAACTTTGAACATTTAAAATTACGTCAAGTGTTTTCTTCTCTGCTCAATGACGTCTAATCGCCGACAAAGACAGACATGAACCGACAGAAAGACTATCAGCGGTTTGGTATCTTTGCCTGCGGCAGAACAAAATATATATACATATATAAAATAAAATTAATTGAAAGACTCTCAGTAAATCTAGGCTGAATGAGGCACCATCTTGATGTGCGGACGTTTCCAAGAGACATGACAAAGTACATCTTCAAGAAAGAATCCATTTGCCACCATCTTATTTGCACCCCGATCTATCTGCACGGGGGGATCCTGCCTGGAAGAGCTATATTAAGCGATCATCCTTGAAGATACTTCTAAATTGTAACCTGAGTTTCAGAACAAGAGACATCGAGATCGAGCTGTATACATTAGATACAGTACCGTTAATACTAATATCAGACCTGACCAAGGCCAATGTAAAACACGAACATTTTAGAGCAGACTTCTCTTCTTTGTTCAATATCTTACCGATGAAAAGGACACAATTTTTAATTTCCCAAAACTGCTCTGCGTTTATCGATTTTCTGCATCGACGACTTAGTGAAGATTATTTTTAGTTGATTTCTTACACAAACACTCTGAAAAAATATTATATCACTGTACGCAACCAAAACTGACCGGGTTCTGATCAGAAAAGTACTGTTTTATGTCGATTTCTTAGATTCTCTTTGTTTATTGAAATGGTCATGTAGATAGACCGTGCAAGTCTTAAGCCCGGTTCATACTTCCTGCGAATGCGAATGCGAAGCGAATATTGACGTCACAAATTCGCAACGAATAGTTCGCAGCAGTTGAGCTGTGCTCAACTCTTGCGAATTATTTGCAGCGAAAACAGAGTTGTGACGTCAATATTAGCTTCGCATTCGCATTCGCATGAAGTATGAACCGGGCTTCACGCGTAGTTCAATATTTTGGGGTCACTTTGGTCCCACGTGCATTGGTATAACGCGTAAAGGAAACAAACTCGCAATTTAACGGGTCCAAAATGTTTGAATAGGCGCGACACTTGCACAGTCTATCGCGATTGTGGTAACTATGGTTTTTTTTCGTAAATAATATATTTAAATACTAATGCATTTGAACAGTTCTGCACTCATACAGGAAGATTACCATGGAATTTTAACGAACTTCAAACTTCAGTCTTTAATACTCACTGCAGCTGCAGTGGGACCTTTCTTTGCAGGATTTATATATAGCCAACTCTTACTGTATATAACTTTATGTAGAGGAGGATGGATTAAAGATTTAGGTCCGAGCTATGGCCGATTTTACCCAAAAATGTAGACTTAAACCTTAAAATAGCTATTTTTATTGATCCAAGAAAATTGCAAACTCTCATTTAGGGTATTGCACGAAAACAATCCGCCAATGATTAGGCCCCTAGTGGTAGCAATTTAAAAATAAAAGAAGAATTATTGTCAGGATCCTTATACTATCTTTCGTCCTTCATCTATTCATGTAAAAACATTCTTGCAGGTATTTTGCGCATTGTCAATGTTCGTTAAGAAAGAAATTTGTTTAATTTATATTTTATATACATATAAGAAAATCGGGCCGTACAGTTTTAAACTCTGCTGAAGGGAGAAAAAAGATGACGACACAAGTTTATGTTGCATTAGAGAAATCTTTGAGATGTTTTTTTTTCACTCGCTGCTCGTCAAAAAAATGGACTGAGGGGCAGCAAGGTCAATTTACAAAGGGGTGGAGTTACATACCTAGTGCTTTAACCAATCAGTTGATTTAATAGTCTTGATTGGCAACGTTCATTTTGTTGACGTAGTCGCCGAAATCGCAACACGAGTAACTGGAGAAAAGATACCTGAATCTAACAAACATCTGAATCAAAGATCCAGATTCGTAGACCTGCCCAGTCCCTCCGGGGAGGCCGCCCATACCTTGAATTGTATGTTGTACTTATTAGTAGTTTTCATTTGTAGATATACCTTCTTTATTTATTAAGCCAGTACATTTAGTGTTTGCTTAGAAGATGCACACTCTGATTGGCTAGCAGTTTTAGACCCACAGAATATTCGTTTAAGTTATGCATTAAATAGCCAGACTAGTTCAGTTGAGTGAGCAAGTCCTTATTTGGAAAGATATGTATGAGGTGACTGAGGGAGTGTGTGTATTGGTGCATGACTATTGTTCATGGGGTTAAGTGCCATGGTAAGAGAATCTTGGAATGTTTGGCTACCTTAAGTTGGGGTGCGGTCCTAGTCACTTTATGCAGAATCTGCCAGCAGGAAGGTTGCACATTCAGAACCTTTAAGCAGATAACATTTTCGAGCTGGGTGTTAAACCAACACTGCGTCGAATAATTTTAAGTTTCGACAAACAAATTGGTAGCAAGCAGACATCGTTGTAGTTGTAACAAGAAACAAGGAATATCTAACCGTAAGTTGTACCTTTTATTGTAAAATTTTATTTAAGGTTTCTGAATACAAAATTCAAGATGAAAATTTACCTTTTGAATACTTGAAGATTTTGATGGAAAAATGTACTGTGCAGCCTTTGATTAATGTACATATATATAGGTGTGATGGGGTAAATGTGTTTGCTGTATTAATTTGATAGATGGCACTAATTCCGGGCTAGAGGCTGGTATGAGGGCAAGAACACCTGAACATCTCTTTGTGAATTGACCCTACCCCTACCCGATATTTGAACTTTAAAGAGGCTGCAAATGGAGAACATGTCGTCCAGAAACCATTTAAAGGAAACGCAAGTCGTTAATTTTGATGGAGGAAAAACGTAGTGGTTATCAACTATATATAATTCTAGATTGGTACTTTGAAGTCGGACCAATGTAACATTTGATTTGGGTGTAGAATCACACACGTTGGTTAAAAAGATATTAATTGTTTATAGAGGACCAGATTTAGACATTTTTTACATGTTGAGTCACACAAATTGCAAAAGTTTGTTTTATTGTTGATTCTTGTTTATTAGGTGGTTCTTTATGACATATCCAAAATGGGACAAGAGTTTTGACCCAGAAGTGACCTAATTTGCATATTTAAATTAGGCGGTAATTTTCAAATTTCAAGGTCAATTATCTCTAAAACTATTCATTTTCAGGACAATAAGTGTATTAGAAGTGAATAGAAACCTGACCTTGTGAATCTAAAAAACATATTTATATACTCAAATGACCTCTCAAAAAATCGAGGTCAAAGGTCAAGGCGCCAAAAATGCGATTTAGATAACAGATTTAGATAATAGTTGAGATAATGAGGTTTTGAGGATGTTAAAAGTTAACAGAGTATTTTGAGTGGTTTCGGTTGAAACTCGGAACCATAAATATCTCCTGAGAGATTCGTATTTAATTCATTTTATTTTTTTGGAAAGACCAGAGAAAGAACTTGTGGTTGTTCTGAAAAACTCTCATGTCTGAAATTGTGGAGAGTAATGCTAGTGGTTTCGGTTGAAACTCGGAAGTTAAGTACGGTTGTTCTGGCGTAAGGAAATTCCTCAGTGATACAGATAATAAATTTGTGAATTCATCTTGAGGAAAAATAATTTAAAGTTGTGAATATATCTTGAAGAAAGGAATTTAGAGTTGTTAATTTCATCTAAGAGAAACTCGTTTATTGACGTGTTTAAACTTTGGGTCTTTATTAATTTAACCTGAAAAGTATATAGAATTTTGGAATTTGGCTACATAATTGTATTTAAAGTATTGTAAAAAACAAATATAAGCTATCACGGTGTGACAGACTTTTAGAAATAAATTAAGAGAGAATTGTAGATAGAACATCTGGAAGTTTCAGTATTCATATATTTCACGGGTACATGTTGTGTTCATACATTAATTTGTCAGTTGGAACCACCCACCGTGGGTTGTGTGACAATGCGTGTACACAAAAGCCAGCGTGTGGTATGAAAAAAACAATTTGCCCCAGGGGCCAGTTATTGTCGCGCCCTCTACTGGTGACTAATACAAAAACTAGCGTCGCCAATCAAGACTCTGTGCAGGCCACACCGCATTATCAAGAGTGCCCCACGCGCATCTTTGAAAATAGTTACCTTTTTCAAGGGGGATTTTTCTATACTCTTCCAAGGCCTCTGGGTAAGGCACAAACAAAAGTCTTTGAAAAGACAAGTTGTGTTTTATGCGAAATGGGAACTGTACTTTGTTGTGACAACAACTATTAAAACAATTTTCCTCACTGTAAAAATAAAGACACTGTTGTTTGTAAGAAAAAATACAGTTCAATACATTCAAAGCATCAACAAAAATCATTAATAAACTGTACAGTGAAAAAAAGAAAGTTGTCAAACATTAGAATTTTGGACAGAAAGTAGGACATTTTAGGTTAAACTCTTTCAAGTTTTCCCAACTTGACAATCTTTATACCATGAAAGTTATGTGTCAATCTAGGGAAATTAAGTTTTCAAATCTTAGTAATGTAAAGCAATCTCCTTACTCTTATTTGTCTCCATTTGCCCAATACCTGTAGTATCCTCCCCTGGTCTAAATTGAATAACTGAAAACTATGACTTCATAACCAGGGCCCATTTTCATAACGGCTGTGTGCTTATACAACAACCGCTTGCAAGCTAGAATCCTTTTTTTGCTCTGCTTATTGTTACCAGTGTTTATGGAAAAAACTGTGCTGAGGGTTGCTACGTAAGCAGAACACATCTGCTTACAGGCTTTATGAAAATGACTGTTTGTTTGCCTGCAAAATGGCGTTTTAAAGGGCTGAATTCTTTGCATTACATTTACAGTTCTGTAATGTTATTTTCTTGTATCAATAAAATAATCGTAATAATAACAAATTTGGAAAAGCTACTTCGTTTTACTTGTTGCTTCGCGTAAATTTGGTTCACACCCGCCCTCACGCGGTCAAAAATACTGCAAATTGGGCCCTGTTCTCTTTCTTAGCCACATGCTCCGTGTGGCTGTATGTTTGCTGTCCTCAGTCGGTTTAGCTTTCTACTCTCTCTAACCGAAGGTCCAGAATCTTGTCGTGACCTTAAAACTTAAAATAACCTCTGAACTTTATCCCCCTTGAGGAACCATGGGACCCATAATGCATCATCTGGCCACATGTCACTGAACGGAACTGCCGCCTTATTTCTGTCATAAAGGGGAGATAGGATCGTTATTATAGTGATTGCAGGGTATAAATATGATAGATGTTCAATTTGAATCGGGAATAAAGAATATTATTTGTGTTTTTAGACATACACCGATGTGTGTTAAGCACTTTATACTCAATACTTTCCCCGAGTCTTATCAACAAATCCACTTGCATGTTACTCAGGTGGGATTCAAACCCACGACCTTTTCCATTCTAGAGCAGATGTCTCACCACTAGCAGCAGGTACCCAAACAATTTAATAAAATATTAATAAACTTGCTTCGATGTCTGGGTAAAAACACACAAATATTAGGGTATAGACAGTTCAAAATTTCGTCAAAAAGTGTAAAGTGGGTCATCTTTACGAGCAATAATTATCCATCATCATCACAAGGTGAATAGCAAATTTCAGACAAAAAGGATGTAGTCCAGCGGATAAGTGCAATAATATAAAAGTTTCGTGCACTTTGTGGTAAAAGCATGAAACTTGGCACATTAGGCCTATGTACTTTGTACTAAAACATGAAATTTTTGATATAGTGCCATCTCTGAATTGGCCTGCAGTGGCCTTGGCGGCCATTTTCCAAAATGGCCGCCATTTCTGTTATAAAACTACATAACTCGGAAAGTAAGAGGCCTAGAATCTTCATTCCAGTGGCTATGTATATGTTTGCCGTGTCCAACAGTTCAAAAAATGCATTATTGAGAGTGTCAGACTATTAAGTCCGCCATTTTCAAAATGGCGTCTTTATTCTTAAAAATGGCAGTCTTACAGCCAAAAAAACTATCATAAAGAACTCAACGGCATTCGTTCTGGTGACAAATTAGGTGATACGGGTCAGTTACTTTCACATAGATATTATCTAATGTATAACGAGACTTCCAAAACCCAACCCTTCAAACCACTCTCGGCTTGGCTTCCCAAATCAACATTCAATCACACTTGAGAATTATTTGGAGGCCACCAAATTTGAACTTGCTCATATTCGTTTGAGACAACAGAAAAACAATGTGACAAAGAATCAAAAATCAGCTTTATCACAGTTGAAAAAACAACCACCAAATCGTGATCAAACTATATGACAAAGGTAGAAGAATCTGCATTTTGAACCTCACTGAATCCTGCACAAAATCCTGCGGGTTTAGACAGGAGGTTTAGAGAACAAAAATACAGGTCAAGACATAATGTGGACTTACATATACATATACGGGTAATGATCGTCAGAGCAAAAATGCAACCACACCCAACTGAGTCTGAAAGCAACTACCATTCTTCCGGAAATAATTTGTATGTGAATTACAAGAAACACTCGAGGGTCTGATTGCCTTATTATAAACCACCCAACAACAGATACACGCTTTGTTGCTAAAAAAAACACACAGACACCCACGGCTATGTCCCCAGACCCCCAAACAACTGTTGCAACCCCACACATCTTTTAAAGATGTTCAAAGAGATTTACCCGATTCTCTGAATCGACCCACATGCAACATGCAATTGGGTATTGCTACCAAATGGATCTGCAAAAATATCCTTAAACTAAACAAATTATCTGGGGGGGGGGCTTTTTATTTTGATCAATTAAAACAGGTGAGCAATATTGAGATATCCACTATGTGCAGATTAGCAAATTTGTCTTTATTCAAGCTTTTGATCCTAAAAATCCATAACTTGACACCAGAATGAAGGCTTCTAGTCTAGTCTAGTCAATCTGTGCCAAAAAATGGCTCGACCAAGTGTCTCTTGAAACCCTCCCAAACAACATATCAACAAAAAGTAGATAAAAGGAAGTAGGGGAAATATGCCTAATTTGCATAAATTAAAGTTGCCGCTTTTGCCTCTATATTTTCAGTAATATAAAGTCTTATTTTTGTCCACACATTATTTTCATAGATATAGTCTAGGTCAAACCATAGATTGACTAGACTACTATTGCTTACTATACATCTTGGTCCGAAGACCTTCATGGTCTGGGTATTTTCGACCCCATTCCTAACGCTCGAGTTTGCTGAAAAGATGTTTAGGCCTAGTTTTCAAGACACTTGCAGTAGATTACTAGAATCGTGGTTCAAATTTCAGATGATACCCAAGGCTTGTTATTTACATACAATATTGTCCCCCTCGTTAATATTGTCATTGAAAACAGATTATTTCAGGTTCAGAAGTGATAAGTCCCTGTAGGGAACGATAAGTGCCTCTCATTAACGGCTACCGGTAATTTTTATGGCGATTATTTTGCACAAGGATGAACACATCTAGTTTGTAAAGGCTTTTACCTGGCAATAAATGCTCTTACTGGTTATATTTGCTAAGTCATTAGTTTTTGACATTATCATGCTGATGAAAGAAAGTTATATTAAAGCTAAATAATTTCATCGTCATTAACATTTTACAAGTCAACTGTGAAGAGAGGAAATAACAATGATCCATCAAAGCTTTTAAAAATATTGTGTTCATCCTTATTAAAACAAAATAATCGCCATAAAAATTACCGGTAGCCGTCAGTGTTGTAGGTCTCGAGACCGGTCTCGGTCTCGGTCTCCCCCTCGGACCTCCAGGTCTCGGTCTCGGTCTCGGTCTCGGACTCCCAGGTCTCGACTACAACACTGGTAGCCGTTAACGAGAGGCAATTATTGTTCCCTTTGGAATTATCACTTCTGAACCTGAAATAATTTGTTATTCTAATACAATATTAACGAAAATGACGATATTTACCTTTCTGCTCTGCATTGTAAAAGCTATTTCATGTATCATTTTTTGTTATTACTATTTTTTAATAGTTTTTATACGCAGCATTGTTATTATTATTTTCTAACTGTAAATTACATGCTTATCTTTGAGTTACTTATATATATGTATCGTCTAAATTCATTCATTGGCTCGTTTTAATTTTATTTTATGTAGACCTAGAATTGGAAAACAGTTGTTTGTACATATGTATTTCATATTTATTTTTTATATTATTATTCCTTTTTTTGTTTATTTTGGGGGGGGGATCATACACTTTATTGCAGCCTTTTATGGGAAGTTCAACTTCTCAAAATAGTTTAAACACTGCATGCAAGTTAGAGTTACCTTTGAATGATTCCTGAAAATGTAATAAAGTTGACAATTGTTTATTTAAATACCTTTGGCTTAAGTGGAAATTTCAATTAGGATTACTAGTGATAAAAACTGTAGAGAAATGTCATACCACCGAGTCTGAAACATAATGATAAGCGCAGTGGTCATTCAAATGAGATTATTATCTTACTAACTAGTGAGAGTTTGATTTTGGCAGGAAAATGGCGGCCATCTTTGATTTCTTCTTGCTCATTATGTGTTTGGAGAATATGCAGTGACTACATCTATGAAAATATTTTGTGGAGAAAATAAGCTTTATATTATACATTACTGAAAAAGAGGCAAAAATTGTTGGACACGACAAACATATACAATGCCACTGGAATGAAGATTCTATGCCTCTTACTTTCGGAGTTATGTAGTTTTATATCAGAAATGGCGGCCATTTAGGAAAATGGCCGCCAAGGCCACCACAGGCCAATTCAGAGATGGCACTATTTCTAAAAATTTCATGTTTGGTATAAAGTACGTGTGTGCCAAGTTTCATGCTTTTACCACAAAGTGCACACGAAATTTCCACTCATCCGCTGGACTAATGGGGGAAGTTGGAGGGAAGAGGGGGAATGAGTATCAATGAGTAAACAGAAGAGGGGGAAATATATATCAAAATCTGGGTCTTAGACAAGGTGAAAACCTTCGGTTTCTTGGAGTTCTCCTCGTACTTGTCACCTCGGAAAACGTGGACCTCCATGATCTGTGGCTCTCCCACAAACTCAAAGTCTAGTCTCCCGACCCTTCCAATTCTGTCAATATTAATCCACATTCCTCTTCAACTTCCGTGGTGAACGAAAAGAACCGAATAGGGTCATCTGACGCATTCTTAATAGTTTTGTCTGTATGATTTTGATCTGATAACCCTCCAAAAAGAGTTAGTTAAAAAACCAAAAAAATAAAGTTCATTACTTAAAAAAAAAAACTTTTGTGTGTGTATACGGCCACAATTTGCGCGTATCTTTATTGGAAGTGAGAATACTAATTCTTACACGCGCTGGTCAAACTTACATGATCCCATGTCAAAAGACCTTTCTACTGCAACGTCACAGACCGAGTTTTTGCCAACAAAGGTTGAACACTAAGGGAACCCACATGCAAAGCACAAACAGAAACACACAGTTTGTAACATTGTTGCACAACAAAAATAGTGATGAGTTTGTTGGAAACAAAGCAATCAATCATGGGATGTTTGGTTTTTGGTGTTGAAAATGTGCGAAAATTTGATGAATTTGGTCACAATATCTGTTAAAGGAACATTACAGAATTGGTTTTTGCTAACAAAACAGTATGTTGCTGGCAGTGTAAGCACTTTATGTAATCCACCATAAACTGACAAACCTGTAGAAGTTTGAGATCGATCGGCCATCTGGGTCACGAGAAAATAGTGAAAAACCGATTACACATTTGCATGAAATCATATAGATTCAAACACATGAATAAAACGCTCACTGAGCGATAAACTCCAATCGGAAAATTAGTTTATTCATTTCTCATCAAATATGGCATTTCAGACAGAAATATTTCAAGGGATGTTTTCTACTATCATCATTATTATAGATCGTGTAAGTTTTATGTAAATCTGTGATCAAAAAAGTATATTTTACAATTTGTTTTCTTACCAATTCTGTGATGTTCCTTTAACATGATTAAATGTTTTGCTTTTGCTCGGCCGTCCATGCCAACCAGCGCGGTTTGTTTATCAACCATGGAAATTGGGGCCAATAATGGATGTTCTGCTACCGTTCATCGCTTAGCCTCGACTACAAGGCTGTATTGCGCTATCCCTTGGCAAGCCCCGCGTCCGCGCACGTAGTCCTTAATTAGGTCGATACACACGCACACACGTACTGAGTTTACGCATGGAGTCCGCCGTCAGGAACTCCACACGTGGAATCGGTGTACTGCATGTTCGTTGACGGTGCGTGGACGGTGCGTGGACGGTGCGTGGACGGTGCGTGGACGGTGCGTGGACGGAGCGTGGACGGACTCAATGTGCCCGGACAAAATAAAACAGACTTGCAATCAAGGCTAGTCATCACTAGAACCATCAATACCTCGTTGACATCTTACAGACTGGAAAGAATCCCTTGTCACTCCACTTTTTATACAATGAGGGTCTTGATGTAGTTGGGAAATTATCGTCCTTTTAGCAATATCTTTCATTTGTTTCCAAATTAGTAAGGTTCACAACCATTATGGCTGTCAATAATTTGTACCCTCCTCTTCAGTCAGCTTACAGGAAAAACCATGTACATTTTGAGAGAAAAAAAATATACATCTTACGATTGGTGGCTTTGTTTCCAACAGATTCAACACTATTTTTGAACATTTTGTACAACATTGTTACAAACTGTGGCTGTCCGTTTTTGCTTTGCATTTATGGCTACCCATAGTTTTTCCAACCTTGGTTGGCAAAAAACTTTGGCTGTGACGTTGCAAAAGAAAGGTCTAAAGGATACTCTAATACTAGCAATACGCAACAGTCGTAGCCGTAGCTGTAGCGGCTATTTCGGATACGGCTGAATTCTCACAAATGGTGTTATTATGTACCCCCTTAACTCTAGTCGCTCTACACTGGCTTCCTGTAAAAGATTTAGGTATAATTTGAAGATTTTACTCATGGCTTTTAAATGTTTACATGACCTTGCTTCCTGCCTCCCCTCCCACTTGAAAGCAATGCCCCCCCCCCCCCCCACACACCGAAAAAGTCCTGGTTACGCCGCTGGTATTCATGCTTTGAAGAAATGTTATTATCACACGCGACAGTCGACACAGTTACTTAGGTTTTTGGTAACCTGAACTGACACAGCAGTCATTCACTAATAAGGTGCGTGGATGAAACGTGCGAACAACGAGAACACCACGAGACTACAGCAGGAAGTTTTTATTCTCCGCCGTTACGTTTATCGAGTTTGACTATCGCTTCTGTATCAACGTCTGAATGCGTTGGTGTATTAGTGACTCAATATAATAACCAACAATAGCCAAACGGTTGCGATGCCAACGGGAAACGCAAAACCGGTGGCCTGATAAAACCAGACTAATGAGGGGAAAACAAATAATAACAAAAAGAATAATTTGTACACTTTCTCGGAAATTATTACTCAAATGTTGGATACATGAGTGCATTGTCGCTGAATTATAATCACGAGGTGAAATCTATAGACTATACCATTTCACGAGGCGAAAAATGCATTCAATACTTGTTTGCTTTATATAATCACACATGTATCCTTGTCATTCGTTATTTTGTTTCACAGTAAACACAACATGGACACAGAAACTCTTCCAAAACACTCTGAAATTTCTCTAAAACAACAAACTTCTAAACAACGATGGAATACTCCATGTAGGCACCAACCTTGCTTATTGTTTGCTTAAAGGAACATTACAGAATTGGTTTTTGCTAACAAAACAGTTGCTGGCAGTGTAAGCACTTTATGTAATCCACCATATACATAAACTGACAAACCTGTAGAAGTTTGAGATCGATCGGCCATCTGGGTCACGAGAAATAGTGAAAACCCGATTACACATTTGCATGAAATCATATAGATTCAACAAATGAATAAAACGCTCACTGAGCGATAAACTCCAATCGGAAAATTAGTTTATTCATTTCTCATCAAATATGGCATTTCAGATAGAAATATTTCAAGGGATGTTTTCTACTATCATCATCATTAGACCGTGTAAGTTTTATGTAAATCTGTGATCGAAAGTAGATTTTACAAGTTTTGTTCTTACCAATTCTGTAATGTTCCTTTAAACTAGCTCAATGAAATTGAAATCATTATGTGAGTTACGCGCTCTCTCGTTAAACTCGTACAAGATGTATTTTGGGGAAAAGGGCTTTTAATTATTTAGCACCGCCCGAGTTTGCTGAAAAATATTTTGTTTTCAAGACTCTTGCAGTAAATTACGAGAATCATGGTTCAAAATAGTGTGAAAGATATCCAAGTCTCCCGAATTCCGAAAATCTACTCCGCGGTAGTAGAATAAATAGCAAGACACGTTCTCTAAAGAACAAAATCTACACAGCAAAGTAGATGGTGTTACCGCAAACCGAATATATATTGATACCTTAACCATGCAATGCCTCAAAAACCATATACCAAAGGCTTATATTTACGTAAAATTGTCGTCCGTTTCGTTCCTGTTGTCATTGATATGAACACAATTCATATTAATATGAACACAATTGAAGGCTGTTACATGGCATCAAATGCTCATACTTATTCATAAGGCATATAGTGCTTGACAGTATCATCATCATGAAAGAAAATTTAATTGTTTTGCTAAAAGTGAGTGTGGTGTCGGAAAGAGCTACAAAATGTCATCATCATTAGCGTTTACATTTTCACAATTCAACTGTGAAGGGCGGAAATATATATGTTGGGCGCGATCGGTCAATCTGCGCGATCAACCGATCGCGCTGCGCTATTGAAAGATCTATTGTTCGCGCAGCAATCGGTCGATCGCGCAACAATCGGTCGATCGCGCAACAATCGGCCGATCACGCAATGAACATCTTTGCGCGATCGACCGATCGCGCTACAAGTATTTTTTGCGCGATCGGCCGATCGTGCAGGAATGACCGATCGTGCCCTAACCCTAACCCTAACCCAACCCTTACCCTAACACTTACCCTAACCCTTACCCTAACCCAACCCACCCTAACCCTAACCCTTACCCTAACCCTAACCCTTACCCTAACCCTAACCCTTACCCTAACCCTAACCATGCCCTAACCCAATCGGCCGATCGCGCAAAACCATTCCTGCACAATCGGTCGATCGCGCCAAACCAATCCTGCACAATCGGTCGATCGCGCGTGTTTGTTGCGCAATCGACCGATTGTTGCGCGATCGACCGATTGTTGCGCGATCGACCGATTGCTGCGCGATCGACCGATTGCTGCGCGACCAATAGATCTTTCAATAGCGCAGCGCGATCGGTCGATAGCGCAGCGCGATCGGTTGATCGCGCAGATTGACCGATCGCGCCCAACATATATACGCTTGCCATTATCCAATATTTGCATAACATTTGTTTGTAAAAAGTGAAAGAAAAAAATTGTCATTATTTGGAGGCAATCCTCCATATTCTGGTTTAATCAGGTCACCGGTTTTGCGTTTCCCGTTGCCATCGCAACCGTTTGGCTAATGTTGGTTATATTTGAGTCACCATTACACCAATACATTCAGACGTTCATCCAGCAGCGACAGTCGAACTTGGTAAACGTGTCTACGGAGAATAAAACTTCCTGCTGTAGTCTCGTGGTGTTCTCGCTGTTCGCATGTTTCATCCACGTACCTTATTAGTGAAAGACTCGCTGTGTCAGTTTTAATAAATAAAACCAGAGTTACTGTGGCGTGTGATAACAACGTTTCTTCAAAGCATGAATACCATTCTGTTTCATCTCTTGATATTGATGACAGTTCAAGGCATTGTTATCGTCCTCTCCTCTTGTCCAACTGGCTGGGTAAAATGGCGTCAGTCTTGCTACATCTTACTCCCTGAGAAGATGAACTGGATGCAAGCCGAGGCGGCATGCGAGCGACCGGGAAGCAACCTCATAGTGCCTGATTCAAAAGAAGAAAACCACTTCATCTTCGAGTGGGCAGTGAAAAATAATACCGGTATGTGGATTGGCTGCACAGATGCTGCTCAAGAAGGAGTTTGGCTGTGTGGAGGTCAGCCTGCAAAATTTACCAACTGGAACATAAACAACCCACGAAACAACACCGACGTAAACTGTGCCAAAATGAGGAAGAAAGATGGACTTTGGTCTGATTATCACAAATGCCAGAATGACATCCAAAAATTAGTTGCTTGTGAGATGCCGGTCTCTATCGTGCCAATCTACCATACCCTGATAGGTCCTGATGGGCGTGTCTCTCAATACTGCCCCCTCGATCACGTCATCCAAAACCTGACCGTAAAGGGTGTGCTTGCTTGTGGTTGGGCGTGTACATCAGATCATCGATGCCGCTCCTTCAATGTTTGGCAGAGCAGCAAGAATGAGAAGAAATGTCAACTCAATGACGTCACCCGTCTTGAGGACGATCACACCGACGCCAAGGATATTGAGGGTTGTGTTTACTTTGAACTTTGAACATTTAAAATCATGCAAACTTTTGTTTCTTCTCTTCTCAATGACGTCTAATCGCCGACAAAGACAGACATGAACCAAGAAAAAGACTATCAGCGGTTTGGTATCTTTGCCTGCGGCAGAACAAAATATAATACAAATCGACAGACTCTCAGTAAATATAGGCTTAATGAGGCACCATCTTTGTGTGCGGTCGTTTCCAAGAGACATGACAAAGTACATCTTCAATGAAGAATCCATTGGCCGCCATCTTGTTAGCATCCCGATTTATCTGCATGGGGGGATCCTGCCTGGAAGAACTATAACCGATCATCCTTGAAGATAATGGGCGTGTCTCTCAATACTGCCCCCTCAATCACGTCATCGACAACCTGACCGTAAAGGGTGTGCTTGCTTGTGGTTGGGCGTGTACATCAGATCCTCGATGCCACTCCTTCAATGTTTGGAAGAGCAGCGGGAATGAGAAGAAATGTCAACTCAATGACGTCGCCCGTCTTGAGGACGATCACACCGACTCCAAGGATATTGAGGGTTATGTCTACTTTGAACTGTGAGCATTTTGTCTTGCATCGTGGTCCCTTTCCCATCCTTAATCACACTGACAAACAATCCATGCAGTAAACAACCGGGAAAATCGAGTAGAGTATTCATCGTGATATCTGAAAATTGCATTTTGGAAGGATAAATGCCTCATGGAAAGATATTGACAGACTTTGCACATGTAGATCTTTTTTGTAGATTTCTTAGACTCTCTTTGTTTATTGAAAAAGTCATGTAGATAGACCGTGCAAGTCTCACGCGCAATGTGATATTTTTTGGGCCACTTTGGTCCCACGTACATTGCTATAACGCGTGAAGGAAACAAACTCGCGCACTTAAACGGGTCCAATTGTTGCAATACGCGCGAGACTTGCACGGGAAGGAAGGATATATGCCTCATAGATAGATATTGCCAGACTTTGTACATGAAGATCTTTGATGTCGATTTCTTAAACTCTCTTTGTTTATTGAAAAAGTCTTGAATAGACCGTGCAAGTCTCGCGCGCGCGTAATGGAAGTTTTTTGGACCACTTTGGTCCCATCGTACATTATTATCACGCGTGAAGGAAACAAACTCGGGTCCAATAGACCTTATGCATATGACGTCATTTGAGTAGGGCGCCCTCGGTTAGAGGTCAAAAGAAGGTGGCTCATTGACCGATTTTGTGCCCTGCGCGTAAAAGATGTGCGTTTTCCATTGTTTCGTCATCATTTTACCTCTAAGATGGTGGCGGGATGACGTCAATGCATAAGGTCTATTGTTCTTATATACAACTCTATGGTTGCAGTGTGACGTAAATCGGCCATCTTTACGGGCAGTTTAGAACAAAAAGTCGTGCGTTTCGTGTGAGAACGGCGTGCAACACGCGCGCATTTCACGAAACTCATTGCAGGATTGGTCAGTGAACAACGCGGCTGCGTTAATAAGTTGAGCGTTTGACGCACCTGCAAGCCAAAATGCAATTTGCCCGTAAAGATGGCGTCTACTGGGAACTATCTATACGCGCGAGACTTGCACAGTCTATTAGGATTATGGTAATTATGGTGTGCTTTCGTAAAATATATTTAAGTATTGCTGCATTTGAATAATTCTGCTCTCATATTATGAAGGTTACCAATATAATTTTATGAACAACAAACAAGTTTATTCCTAACATTTTAACGAATTTCAAACTTTGGTGTAATTCACTGCAGCTGCAGTTTGAAACTTGCTTTACAGGGTTTACAGCCAACTGTTACTGTAATATTACGTAATGCCAGCCCTGACGGGTGGATTATAGGTGACAGGTCCGAATTTTGGCTGATTGGACCCGAACATTTATATTTAAACATCAAAATAACTATTTTTATTGGTTCAAGAAAGTTGCAAGCTTTCGTTTAAGGTATTGCACCGGGGAAAAATTCGCCAATGATTAGTGGTATTTAATTAAAAACTAAACTTATGAGTTATTATCAAGATCCTAACATTATCTTACGTTCATCATCCAGAACAAACAATTTCGCATGTATTTTGCACATTTTCAGCAAACGGAATGCGACTGTTGTTTTTTTTTCTCGTTATTTTGAGACAACATCATCTGTCAAAGTTCGTTCAGAAAAAAACTAATTTTGAGAAAATCGGGTCGTAAAGTTTTAATTTCTGCACAAAATGAGCAAAACGGCGAAGACGTAGTTTTATGTTACATTATAGAAATATTTAAGATGTTTTATATTCACTCGCTGCTCGTCAAAGAATGGACTGAGGGGCAGCCAGGTCAATGTACAAAGGGGTGGAGTTACATACCTAGTGCTTTAACCAATCAGGTGATTTAATAGTCTTGATTGGCGACGTTCATTTTGTTAACGTCGTCGCCGTCGCCGTTATTGCAACACGAATTACTGGATCCAGACTCGTAGACTTGCCCAGTCCCTCCGGGCCAGTCATTGTTGCGCCCTCTACCGGTGACTAATACAACAACTAGCGTCGCCAATCAAGACTAGTGCGTTAACCAATCTGTGCAGGCTTACACTGCATGGGCTATCAGGAGTGCCACACGTGCATGAATCTCCACGTGCATAGTTGCTTTGTTTACAGGGGGATTTTTCTAAACTCCAACAAGGATTTCTGGGTGGGGCACAACCAATACGACAAGAAATGCACAATCAAAAGCCTTTGAAAAGACAAGTTGTGTTTTATGCGAAGGGCTGAATGAAAATTGATCACTGGGAACTGTACTTTGTTATTACAACATTATTTTATTAAAACAATTCTCCTCTCTGTAAAATTAAAGACATTTTTGTTTATAAGAGAAAATACAGTAAATACATACAAAGCATCGGCAAAAAACATTAATAATTTGTACGGTGAATAAAAAAATTGCCAAACATTAGAGTTTTGGACTTGTGACATCAAAGATAACTATTTTACTCACTTCTCAGAAAGTGAAGCATCTTAGGTTAAACTGTTTCAAGTTTTCCCAACTTGACAATCTTTATACCATAAGTTATGTGTAAATCTAGGATAATTTACTTTTCCAATATTACTAATGTAAAGCATTCTCCTCACTTTGATTTGTCTCCATTTGCCAAATTGTATCCTCCTGATTTAGATTGAAGAATTGGAAATTATGACTATCTAACCAGGGCCCAATTTCATAAAGCTGCTTACCGGTAAGCAACTTGTTGTGCTTACTAAGAAAAACATGCGTTAGAGGACAGTGACAGCGCGTGCGTGTTCACAATGGATTTGCATTGTTGTGTCACTCATCCGCTTATACAAGAACCGCTTGCAAGCTAGAATCCTTTTTCTGCTTTGCTTATTTATAAGCAGTGTTTATGAAATAGAAACTGTGCTGAGGGTTGCTCAGTATTAAGCAGAAAACATCTGCTTACAGGCTTTATGAAATTGACCGTATGTTTGCCTGTATGAGGGCGCTTTCAAAGGCTAATTTCTTTGCATTACATTTACAGTTCTGTATTTTGACTGCCTGTATGTTGTTTTCTTGTATCAATGGCCGAATAAATAATCGTAATAACAACAAAGATGGAAAAGCCACATTGTTTTTTACTTGTTTTGCTTCAGGTAAATTTGGTTCAGTTTAGCTTTCTAATCTCTCTAACCGAAGGTCCATAATCTTGTCGTGACCTTCAAACTTAACATAACCTCTGAACTTTATCCCCTTGAGGAACCATGGGACCCATAATTCATCATCTGGCCACATGTCACTGAACGGAATGGCGTCGAGGGGAAACCACTGCGGCCGCATTTCTGTCATAAAGCGGAGATAGAGTCGTTAGGGTATAAATATGATAGATGTTCAGTTTGCATCGGGGATAAAGAATATTATTTGTGTTTTTAGACATACACCAATGTATCTTAAGCACTGTAGACTCAGTACTTTCCCGAGTCCTATGAACAAATCCATGGGCATATTACTCAGATGAGATTCAAACCTACGACCTCTGCCATTCTAGAGCAGATGTCTCACCACTAGCTGTAAACTTGCATCGGTGTATGGGTAAAAACACAAATAATAGGGTATAGACAGTTCCGAGTTTTTATGCCAAAGTGTAAAGTCGACCATTTTTCAAGCAATACTTGTCCATCATCATCACAAGGTGAAGAGGGATGACAAAAAGGATGGTGGAAGTTGGAGGTGAGAGTAGGAATGAGCATAAAGTCGCGAATAGAAGAGAGAAAAATATTTTAAAATCTGTGTCTTAAGACAAAAATGAATACCTTCGGTTTCTTGGAGTTCTCCCTTGTACTTGTCACCTCGGAAGATGTGGACCTCCATGATCTGTGGCTCTCCCACAAACTCAAAGTCTAGTCTCCCGACCTCCTCAAATTCTGTCAATATTAATCCGCATTCCTCCTCAACTTCCCTGGTGAAAAAAATGAACAATCCAAACAGGGTATTTGAGCACTTTCTGAACACTTTTCCCGAGATCTTCCCAGGATTTTCAAAACCGTTGAGCATTCTGGAAGCAATTTTTATTTTTGAAAGTTTAGCCTAAACTTTTAACATGTTAAGTTTATTTAATTTACTTTGTAAGGCGCCTAGAGATAACTTTATATTAGGCGCTAGGCCTATATAAATCAAATACATTATTATTATCATTACTAAACACGCTGAATTGAAACGATGTCAAGGTGTCCAAAAGACAAAAGTGCTTTATAAAAAGTCTAGGTATTTTTCCATGATTTCAGATTCTCTGTTCAAGCAAAATTGATTAAAATAACAAAAGTTTTCTTTAAATCATTCAAAACCTTAAGAGGATGGCGGTGTAACCTTAAGAGGGGAATGAGGGGAGCTGGAGATTTTGCCGATCAGTATTTTTGGAGAGACAAACCTTTTGGCCCCGTCTGCAATACTCTCCCCAGGCTCGACTTTCCCGCCGAAACCATTCCACCGACCGACGCCGAAGCCTCGTTTCTTCATTCCCAACAAGATGTGTCTGGCCTCCCTGATCAGCACCAACGTCAGCACTTTATTAGGCACTGCCATAATGCTTCAATGGTTGAGTGTTACAGCATCTGAGAAATTAGCATGAAATTAGGTTCGACTGATGTTTTCCTTGCATTGGTTAAAGGAACATTACAGAATTGTTTTTTGCTAACAAAACAGTTGCTGGCAGTGTAAACACTTTATGTAATCCACCTTAAACATAAACTGACAAACCTGTAATAGTGTAACTGTAGAAGTTCTGACTCGATCGGCCATCTGGGTCACGAGAAAAAAAAGTGAAAAACCGATTACACATTTGCATGAAATCATAGATTCAACAAATGAATAAAACGCGCACTGAAAATTAGTTTATTTATTTCTCATCAAATATGGCATTTCGGACAGAAATATTTAAAGGGATGTTTTTTACTATTACATCGAGCACACGACGATTACGGGGCTAAGGCTAACATAAGCCTGGAATAACTTCATGTCGTCTGCTACCCCCACCACTACCACAGTACCAGAGGCTACCGCTAATTATTAAACCTACATCCTACAATTTGGTGCACACTTTTATCACACTACTAATCCTTCTGAAATTCCTACCTACAGAATCAGGAAAACCTTCACACTTACAAACGAGTAGATCTTGCCTTTCCTTGTACTATGTAGACAAATTTTACAACAAATCCTGTCCTCTCGGTGAATTTTACAAGGACGCCCTCAAGTATTTTTGCCACAAACCAGTAGAGGGCGCCGTTCTTAAGGCTGCTCTTCAATTGAACTAGGAACAACTACTTCAGTCAGCAAGATTTGAGAGCAGAAACCACGCAATTTTCGGTTCGCTGGGTTTAATTCCTGGGAAAATTAAGCCAGTGTTGAGCTGTCGGAATAAGTTAAAGTGTAAAGACTGAGTATGCCGCTTCCTATCCAAATGTTTGGACCGCAGGTAAGTCGACATCATCATGACATTCACATTGTTCTTTTTCTTCAGAGTCAGAGAACACGAACAAATGACATTGTTTATGGTGCTAGTAATATTTTTTATTTGAATAATAATAAATTTGCTTAATGGTACTATTTTTAGTAGGCTTTTCTAGTAAAAAATAATTAAAAACAGTTTTCTTTTTGAAACTGTGCAGTCTGATCTGGCATTTAAAATTAAGGGTCAACTATAGTTATAGATCACAGGTCCAGGAACATTTTGAACTGTCGAAGCTATACCTAGCTGCGCCTCCGCGGAGTCGGAGTCACAGTCTCAAGTAAGAAGTACTACTGTAGCACGCCACATTCTTTGAGTGTACCTGTATTCTATAATTACTCCGTAATTTGAAAATCGGAAGTTTGGTTGCGAAGGTATACCTTTTTTTATGAGCTTGGGTCATTCAAAAACGTTAAGTAATATTCTTGTTCGATTCTCAATATTTAATATTCCTTAAACTTAAGCCGTCGGTGGTGGAGCTTCGACACACAGCCAATGGGAAAACTTAAAAAACAAAACCTATCTATAGGGTAGCCCAGGTTGGACTCCTCCGTTGCATACAACGCGACGGAGTCCAGGATATAAAGGTCCCGTACCATTGCGAACAAATTTATAACAACATTTTAAAATATTTTTACCTTTTTGAGGAAGCTGAAACTTGACTCACATATTCCTTGTGTCCTAAACCTTACGCCTGCTCTATTCAGAATTGCAAATTATATCCTTGGATGACATTATTGTGAAAATAAAATGAAAAATTTACGCATTCTCGGCGACAGCCTAAACTGACAAGACGTGAATGCTTCAGCGCATGTGCGTCCTCAGACACGCCCACAAATCTAACGCTGAAGTCGGTCGGGTTGCTTTGCATGCCGCGCATGCGCACATGAGCTTTAACGGTCACTTGGTACACGATGGTCACAACGCCAGTACACAACTCGGACTTATTTTCGGAAATAATGTCATCCATGGATGTATTTGTTAGTTGTGAACTCATCAAAAGTGTAGTTAGGACACCAAGAATGTATGAATGGAGTTTCAGCTTCTTAAATCAGGTAAAAATATGAAAATATTAGCTCAAAATATGTTCGCATTGTAGAGGAGCTTTATACCCAGGACGTCAGTGCAGTGGCACTGACTGACGTCCTACCAGGGCTATCTATAGGGTAAACAGAAAACACTAACCTTGAACCAAGTCATACTTTCGACCTTAGTCTAAAAACGGAAGAAAAAATAATAATCTCATCTGTCAAAAGTCATGAAATGGGTTTTATTTAGCACATTGTTGTACTTTACGGCAGTTCTCACTGAAATTACCACTTCTGACCTAAGAGGGTGTGCGTTGCACATTAGTCTTGGTTCCAAGAGTTTTGCAGTTCGTCTTGAGAGAGTGCCATCTATCGGCGGCAGTTCGTCAGTTAAAGTGCGCTGTTTCTGAAGGAATGTCTTGAACTATAAAGGCTAATGCTTTTAGTGCAAAATACTTTTTGGATGGCTAGTGTGACCGTGGAGTGCTAGAAAATGTCTTCCAGCCTGAAGGGTCTTCAATCAAACTGCCCCAAATTTCACAAATTTATCTTCGATATGGCAGCTTTCTTGCCGCTATATGTATTTGTAATATTAAGCTACATTTTTCTTGGTGAAAACAAACCGAGAAAACTATGATAATAAATTATTAAAAACAAAACTTAAAAACACCAGAATTCTGAACATAGTTGCTTAAATATGCGGAGAATTTGTCTGCTGCACCTTTACAATGAAACTTTTTGATTACCTCCGGCCAAATCCATTCTATAAAAGCCAGAAAAACCCAACTTTGAGTCTTTTCAGGTACTTTCTGAAGAGTAACAGATTTTCGACCAGGAGTTGATTGACAGATCATGCACGGCTGTACAGATAGGAATAGGGATTGTTCTTTATTTTCACTGAAATCTAAAAAACCTATGGTTTAGTAAAGATTCAGAGTTGTGGAATGAACTAAACATGACTTATGGTTTATTAGTATGCTTTGCTCTTTTTTTCTGGGCCAGTGTGTGTGTGTGTGCGTGCGGGGAAATTTGTACACACGAAATGTCAGTTGACGAAACTGCCTTTCTATGTAATGAAAAGATTTGAAGTTTGTGTCTGCATAGCATATTTTTGTTTGAGATGTCCTTTGTGTTGTACTTTGACATTTTAAACAGCTCAACCCACCAAGCTTGTCCAATAGAGAGAGACCAGTTTTAATCCTAATGTTGATGTTTCGTGAATAAATGTCCCAAGCGGCTGATGTTTTTGTGGCGTGTCGTGGCCGAACGGATAAGAGCACCGGACACAAGCTCTGGTGTTTCTGTTCAGCAGAGTGTGGGTTCGAGTCCCAGTCGTGGCACTTGTGTCCTTAAGCAAGACACTTAACCATTGTTGCTGCGTCCTTCGGATGGGACGTAAAGCCGTTGGTCCCGTGTGTTGTGTAATGCACGTAAAAGAACCCAGTGCACTTATCGAAAAGAGAAGGGATTCGCCAAGGAATAGGTCTCAAACTTCAAAAAGTAGCTGCACATATGTACCTTGTAGGAAAATACTCACTGTTGAAGCGCCTTCAGCGTCACTGAGTGACGGATATGAGCGCTATATAAGAAGCCACTATTATTATTGTTATTATTATTAAGGGAGAAGAAATTTACTGACTTGAATTTTGAAGAGACTGATGGCAAAATACACACATCTTTTCTGTTTAGTGGCAAACAGATGAAATTTGAGGAAACGTATAAAGTGATCAACTGGCGTGAAGTCTGGAAGTTGGGTGATTCTTTTTGGTTCAACTGAAAATGACTTAAAATTTACCCATTCAGTGGTTTATTACTTGCCTTGTGGTTTATTACTTGATATTTGAAAATAAAGAGTTGCATCCCCTTCTTCTTCTTCCATATAAGTACAAACTCAATTACATGAGCAAAATCGTACTGTGTAGGTGCGCATGGGTTGGTCGAAAATGACGAGATACTGTATAAAGGCAAATGCAAAAATTTACAGTGTAGTTTAAAAAGAAAATGAAGGGTGGAGCTACATCAGCTGATTAGCCCTCAGAGCTGTCTTAAAGGAGTCGAGGGATGAATACATAGCTGGATCCTTCTGTAGGTTGTTCCAATCCCGGATGGTGCGAGGGAAGAAGGAATTAGTGGTGATCCCTCTGCTGCTGCTTCCCAGGTTGTATTGCAAACTTGGGTGTGATCTCTGGCTATACGGCAGTTACAGGTTGAATGGCTTCTGACTGGCACCCCCGAACAAAGATATTGACAAAATAGGGATACCGCCAGCATACGGCTAGATTGCTCAGTAGGTAGAGTAACGGGGCTTTGATCCGGATGTAGCAGGTTCAAATCCTATTATAGTCAATAGTCAATTTTTGTTTTTCACCCCAACATTATTTTCAAATTTACCCAGTCAGTTTCCCTTGTGGTTTATTACTTGATGATTGTTTTAGCAGAGTTTTGTTGTTCGATTAATTCTTAGGGTCAAGGGGTTTTTTGCTTGATATTTGAAAAAAAAGTTGCATACCCTTAAGATGATCCCCTGGCTGCTGCTTCCCAGGTTGTATTGCAAACTTGGGTGCGATCCCTGGTTATATGGCAGTTACAGGTTGAATGGCTTCTGACTGGCACCCCCGAACAAAGATATTGACGAAATAGGGATACCGGTAGAGTGCTGGCACGTTAATCCGAAGGTGGCAGGTTCAAATCCTGCTCAATAGTCAAAACAAAATTTTCAACCCAAAATTATTTTCAAATTTACCCAGTCAGTTTCCCTTGTGGTTTATGACCTGAGCTGAGCTTTGTCATTTGATTAATTCTTAGGGTCAAGTGGAGGCAATGCAGGTAGACATGCAGCCGGAAGGTAGCGACAGCCCTGAAGAATTGACCTACACAGTTGAAAATCCCACACTGGTAAGACTACGACATTCTATAAACATGCTCAGCATGTTCAATTCAGACCAGGGTCCAATTTCATAGAGCTGCTCAATCACAAGCAGTAGCTAAGCACAACAAAAATATGCTCACCAGAATAAGGTTACCAGCCAAAATACCATTCTACATGTGCAATCTGTGACTGGTATGCTGCTTATTTTTTGCTTATTGTTAAGCAATATTGGCTGCTTAAGCAGCTCTATGAATTGGCCCCTGTGCCCAATTACATAAAGCCTGTAAGCAGACGTTGCATGCTTACGGAGCAACCCTCAGCACAGTTTCTATTTCATAAATACTGCTAATTGTAAGCAAAGTTATAAAAAAGCATGCTAGCTTGCCAAGCTTGTAAGCAGATAAGTGATGCAACATTGCAAATCCATTGTGAATGTGCATGTAGGCGCTGTCAGATCTTGGCGATCGTTTATGACAACCCACTTTTGTTTGCGCATGTTTTTCTGCTATAGTTAATACAAAAATTTGCTTACTGATAAACAGCTTCATGAAAATGGGCCCATATTCATAAATTTTTCTGCTAAGAGAAAACTAGCAGGGAACCAATCACAAAAAATATGCATTACATGTTGTTTTATGTCTGGTAACCTGTTTTCTTCTGAGCAACATTTTTACTGTGCTAAGCAATTTGTTGTGCTGAACAGCTTTATAAAATTGGGCCCTGGTTCGGATTCAAATGCAGGCAAGTCGTTCAACTATTATGACCGAAATTTAATCCTTAATCTGTTATCTTAGGATGTGGATTGCTATGCGGTGTGGTACACCGGACTGGCAAAGATAAACCGCTTATTGTTTGTCGCTGCTCACTGTCCGACGTTGAAGATTGAAGCACTACGGTTGGCTCTGAGTTACACCCAAACGACGTACAACACACAGATGTATCAAATTATCCAGAGGAAGTTAACAGAAGCTGTGTAAGTACATGTAGTACACGCAGAGGGCAAGTCCCAAGACAGGGTTTGCCCTTTGCTTCTTTAGTGACTGGCCAGCAGGACCAGGGCCCAATTTCATGGCTCTGCTTACCGCGGAATTCTGCGCTTACAGAGCCCTTGTAGCACATAATTCTATGACACGTAAGCGCAGAAATCCGCGGTAAGCAGAGCCATGAAATTGGGCCCAGCAGTTGGCTTGTCATTTCACGAGCCCGTAAGCTTTTTCACTTGTCCATATTTCTAATGAAACGGGGATGCTTTTCAACAACTGAACTAGCCAGCCAGGGAATTTTGACTGGTCCTCATGTGTTTTAACTGGCATTTGGCCAGCAGACCACTGTTGAGGGAGAGTGCTGCAAGAAAAATTGTCTCCTTGTGCCTGAATTGTTGTACTTGCCGCGAGCGTGTCCGACATTCAATGCTTATGTGCACAGCCACAATCATGGGTACACTTTTTGTTACAAAGACACCAAATGAACAGCACATAAATATTGAGTAACTCTTTGCAGATCTTGTATTTCGACAAACTCAAGTACTTTCTTCCTATCATTCACACAGCGCTGGGTTAGTTAATTTACAAAAAACATTGAAATAACTGTTACATCACTGGTTTTCAATCTGTTGTTCATAACATGGACACGAACAAAATGTGTACCCGTTATTGTGGCTGTGCACTTATGCATGAAGTAATTAATGGCCATGATAATAGGAGACTTAAAGATGCTAGATGGCCGTACGTGTCCAACATCCAATGCTTATGCTTGAAGTAATAAATGGCCACAATAATAGCTTTCAAGATAGCGTCTCACTTCACAGATCATCATCTTGTGGCGACAATTTTTGTCAAGAATTAATTTTACACACAAGAACTGAAGACAATGGAGGGTGTTATCTATCAAATCTTTTGTGACTTATTCATGATGTTCTCCAGATCCAGTACATCCATTCTCCCGGACGCGGTCGCAGGGGTCGTTCACAATGTACCACCGTTTGATACCCAGTGGGTGGAATCCACCAACAAGAAGGCAGCGTTGAAACTAGAGAAACTCGACACGGATCTGAAAAACTACAAGAGCAACTCAATCAAAGAGAGCATCAGGTCAGTCACAACCACGGCCCGATTTTATAGAGCTGCTTAACGGCCGATTTTGTGCTTGCCGTGCGAGTTTCCATTTCATCGCGCTGCTAACTGTAAACGAACGAAAAGGCATGCTAACCATCCAGTGCTTACTGTATGAAAATGAATGGCGTAACAATGCAAATCCATGTTGAACGCGCAAGCTTGCCGCCCATTTTTTCTTGCCAACCTGTGAAATACGCTTATGCTTAAGCAAATTTTTCTGCTACAGTAAACACAAAAGTTTTCGTACTGCTAAACAGCGCTATGAAACTAGGCCCACATGGCTCTGCTTATCGCAGAATTTTGCGCTTACGGCCTATAGAATCATGCACTTTACACGGGACCGCAAGCGCAGAATTATACGGTAAAGGAGGGCTAACACATTGGGCCCTGTTAATCCATTTGTGCATTAGATTGGGATAATTTCAGGTACAATTACTTGCATCTCTCGCCAAAAGTACTTCAGTTTAGGATGAATTCACAAAATTACACATGTTTCGTTATAAAAAATAAGTAACAAACCACAAGAAAAACTGACTGGGTAAATTTTTAATAGTTGTTGGCGGTCTCCCTATTTTGTCAATATCTTTGCTCGGGGTGGCCAGTCAGAAGCCAGACACCCGTTAACTGCCGTGTAGCCAGGGTTCACACCTAAGTTTACAATACAACCTGAGAAGCGGCAGCCACGGGATCACCTGTAGGTGGCGCAACTTTTTTATTTCAACTATCAAGTAATAAACCACAAGGGAAACTGACTGGGTAAATTTTAAGTAGTTTAGAGTTGCACACAGAAAAATTGACTAGAGTGGGATTTGAACCAACTACATGTACCTCCGGATTAACGTGCTGGCGCTCTACTAACTGGGCTATCTAGCCCCAAAAAGTCTGATGTGCCATTTTTTTAATTCTTCATATGTAAAAGATAAGCTGTAATGTATTTGGAAACAAGGTTCTGTCAGTTATGACATTAGAATTTACCGAATAAATATTGGGTTATGAAATCATACAGCACTATTGTTATTGAACATTCCTTTGGGTTGGATTTCTCTGCAGGAGGGGACATGACGACCTTGGGGATCACTATCTAGACCAAGGTGACCTGAGCAGCGCCCTCAAGTGTTACTCAAGAGCCAGGGATTACTGTACGAGCGCTAAGCACGTCGTGAATATGTGTCTCAATGTGATAAAGGTATGTTTTTTGAGCTACAGCTGTCGGATGTTTTGTTCGCAGTGACTGAGAAACAGAAAAGGTGTGACATAAATTGCTTTGATTTTTCTGACAGTTCCTTTACGAGGGGAATATTTTTTCATGGTATGTGCGCAGAAGGTTCTCTCACTCATTCCACTAGATTCATCTTCAAAATGCATTTTTTTTTTAAACGCCATCTTCTTGTTTCTATACATCTTTCAAATTTACTTGGGGTGCGTTTTCGCAGTTGTAACCGACAACTGTTTGGGTTGAAGTGGCCAATGGTTGATCACTGGCCAATGACCGAAACAGTTATTGGTCACAGCCGTGGAAAAATGCACCCCTGATTGAACGTCAAACTCATTTTCATTTAAATTTTTTTAATTTTTTTTGTAACTTGTTTATTTTTTGTTTGTTTGTTTGTTTTCTGTGCTCTTTTAGGTCAGTATTCACCTCCAGAATTGGTCCCACGTGCTGAGCTACGTCAACAAAGCAGAAGCTACACCAGAAATATCAGAAAGTCATGTAAGTACGAGGGAATCCCATTCCAAATGGAAAATTTACTCCGTGTGTCTGCTGCCACCTGGAGTTTCAAAGTCCCCAGTCTCTGACAAAGTGTGTAACCTGCAGCCGATTTCACGAAGCGTTAGGATTAATCCTATCTCGAGTTAGGATGAGTAACTTAGGATGGGTTCAATGTGTCCTAACGTCTATGGATACGGAACTGAACTCGTCCTAAGTCCTAAGATTAATCCTAAGTTAGGAAGAGTTTGGTGAAATCGACGGCTGGCGTCATCACTTTGAGGCCACTACACGCCACTAAGTCTGTTATGTGAATATGGTTTCAGACCCCGCCAAGTTTGTCGAGTTTCACGGACTGATTTTTTTTCCCTCCTCCAAAATCTCTTCGCAAGTTTCTTCAGGCCTACATGTTACAGTACTTAGGATTCACTGGTCTTACAGGCCTGGAAATGTATCTTTGAGAGGGCAAGTCCATTTTCGTTTTGTAGAGGTCATTTCCTTAAAGAAAATCTTTTAAGTCTATGAGGAAGTTTTGAAAGAGGCACAAAGGCCAAGACCAGGACCACAGAGGCCATGGCCCAAGTGGTCTCCGTGTAATTTCGTGCCTGATTTCAATTAAACACTTTTGTTTTTTGTCGACAGAGAGCGTGTAATGGCGTGCCTGATTTCAATTAAACACTTTTGTTTTTTGTCGGCAGAGAGAGTCCAAGGACAATCTGACCATCGTCACCAAGCTGAAGTGTGCTGCTGGTCTGGCTGAACTTGCCATGAAGAAATACAAACCGGCTGCGAAGTACTTCCTTCAAGCAATATTTGATCACTGTGAATTCTCAGACGTGAGTCGCTCAAATCATTTGGTGTTTTTTTGTACAAATTGATAACGCCAAACTTATATAAGCTTTTCTTCTTAATGGGTACTCCTGTAGTTTTCTTCGCACCAGTTTTGTATTTGTCTTTTACTTTCTGTAAAATTGATACTTATTTGGTTCGCGGTAACACCATGTGTATAAATATCTACTTTGCTGTGTAGATTTTTGTTCTTAAGAGAACTTGTCTTGCTATGTGTTCTACTACGGCGGAGTAGATTTTCGGAATTCGGGAGACTTCTCAGTTCTGAAAAGAACTGTCCTGCTTATTAACTACTACCTGGGCGGGAGGTAGGAAATCGGCCTGGACTATTATTTTAGCTTTGTGGGTCGGGGGGACTTCTCGTAATTAACTCGCGGAGTGAGTTCTTTTTGGTCTCAACGCTTCGACTAGCTTGCTCTAGTCATCGTCAAGAGATACTTATCCTGTTTTGCCAGACTTGAAGTGGTAAACGGCAAGTCAGTGGACTCGGGAGTCTTTCAGTCCTGGGGTCGATTTCACAAAACTCTTCCTAACTTAGGACAAGTCCTAGGCAATGCTAAGAGATAGGACTAGTCTTAAGTTAAGACCAGTTATTTACTGGTCCTAACTTCAGATAAGACTAGTCTTATCTCTTTGTGAAATCGGCCCTTGGACACATAGAGCACAAAATCAGTTCTTCCATTACGTTAGTCTTGGTCTTGATGCTTCCTGAAAAAATAGACTTTAAGGATTTTCTAATAGACCCTTTCCCGGGCCTTGCCCTTCAGGAATGAAACTCCTTGCCTCGTATTTCATTTCTTGTCTCTGTATTTTCCCCCCTACTCAGTTGTTATCAGCCAACAATGTAGCCATGTATGGGGGACTGTGTGCTTTAGCTTCATTTGATAGACAGGAACTGCAGAAGAATGTCATCTCCAGCAGGTCAGTAATAATTCCTCTTGTAAAAAAAATTAAGATGTTTTGATTTTGGAAGGATGCATTTTTTCACCAGTTCGCTTTAACACATAAGTTTTGCTGTTTAAAATTTGTTTTGGAGGATTGAGTTTAGATTTGCCGTGACACTATGTATATAATTTCTTACTCGAGTTTGTGTGGTTCTGAAAGAACCCAGGGGTTTACTTGACATTTCAAACAGTACGATTTATTCATCGTCAGGAGAAACGAACGGCAAGTACTGCTTGAAATTTGAGTGAACCCCAAGTTCTTCTCAAAAACTGCACAAACTCGCGAAAGTGATTAAATCTCTTTGTACCTTCATCAAGCAAACCTTGAAGTAATTTCTGTTTTTTGGTGTGTTTTTTGTTGTATTGCATTTTTAGCATCAACATGATATGCTTTGTTTGTACAATAAGTATGTTATTTTGATTATTTAAGTGTTCATTTAAAATTGATCAATGTAAAATGTTATGTTGGGTTTTTTGTTTTGTTTGATTGTTGCTCTTGCTGTGCAAAAGGCAAGGGAAGTAGGATTGGAGCTAATTCCAGTGTCTCTAATAGGGCATCATTTCAGGCAAATGTTTACAAGGATGATTGGTGTCAGTACAAACCTAACACCGATGAAACCCCTGAACAAAGATATTGACACAACAGGGAGACCATAGCTAGATAGCTTTTTTTTATTTTATTTTTTTTATGAGATATCGCCTAACTCACAAGGCCGAATGGCCACTCAAGGTGAGGGCTACACTTAACTGATTTGGGCTGTTGACCCAAATCACCTGACACGAGAGGCACGTTGCCACCTACTCCTGGGGCTGAAACAGGGTTACCCCCTTCACAGTCCGTACGGATATAGGCATGGGTATCATCCACTGGGAGCCTGGCTGGTAGAGCAGAATGCACTACCTTCCGAACTTTTTACGAAGCAATTATGGTTAAGTGCCTTGCTCAAGGGCACAAGTGTCATGACCGGGATTCGAACCCACACTGTGCTGCTGACAACACCAGAGCCGGTGAACTAGACCACTCGGCCACGACACGCCAGCTCATTTGGTAGAGCGACGGCACATTAATCCGGAGTCAATTTTTCTTTGTTCAAAACAAAATTACCAATGAAACTTGTTAACTATATTTTGTACGTGGTGTGTCATGGCCGGGTCATTTGGTGCTCGATATGGGGCATGGAGTACCCCCCCCCCCTATTGTGTCTGTATTGTGAGCTTGGAATCTCAGGAATTCTTTAGAGGATTTTAGGCGCATACTTCTGCACAAGAGGAAAATAGTGTGTTAAAGTATGGGAACATTAGGGGGGGGGTACCCTCTGCCACATATCGGGCATGGTGTAGGCCGAGCAGTCAAGTGCACCAGGCTCAAGTTCTGGTGGCTGAGTCATCAGGGTGTGGGTTCGGATCCCGGTCATGACACTTGTGCTCTTGTGTTAGACACTTAACTGTAATTCTCTCTTCACCCAGGGGTAAATGGGTAGCTGCGAGGACAGAGATGGTTCTTGTGAACTGAATTAACAAACCTTTGTTTCATTTCTTAATTACAAATAAAGTGTATGGTTCATAGTCAGGCCCGATACTTCATGAAGGCAACGGAGGCGATTGCCTCGATGCCCCCTGGTCATTGCCTTGGTGCCCTTGAAATGCTCCCATAGAAATTTACAATTTCCTCATAGGGTGCCCTTTACCGAGGAGAGAATGCCTTGGTGCCCTTTCCCTTTCTGGAACGAAGCATACAGGTCTGCATAGTGTATGTTTTATGTTTGGAACATTTTCTGTTTACTGCTGTATATTTTTTGCATCAGCCAGGAACTCGACCACTTGACATTTCCTTTATCAGCCAATTGCTTTTAAAAGAAAAATCTCTTCTTGCTGGTAAACTAACCACTCTGTCTTGTTTGCTCAGCTCCTTCAAGTTATTTCTCGAGTTGGAGCCCCAACTACGCGACATCATCTTCATGTTCTATGAATCCAAGTACGCATCTTGTCTGAGGTTCCTCGATGAATGCCGCGACAATCTCCTCCTGGACATGTACCTTGCTCCTCACGTTAACACATTGTACTCCCAGATCAGAAACAGGGCCTTAATACAGGTAAGAAGTATGCCTAGTGTTGGTCAGGATTTTTCCAGAGTGTGGGATATTTTTACGGATCTCGCTTCGCCATCAAAATTTCTTAAAAGAGGTGAAATTACCATAAACGGAAGGGAGACACAGCCAATTTTGTGTGTCGTGGCGGAGCGGTCAAGCGCACTGGATTGAAGCTCTGGTGTTTCTTATCAGCAGAGTGTGGGTTCGAGTGTCCTTAAGTAAGACACTTAACCATTATTGCTTCGTCCTTTGGCCCCGTGTGTTGTGTAATAAATGTAAAAGAACCCAGTACATTCATCATTAATAGAAGGGAAGTCTGGCAGCATTATACAACCACCTCGCCTTGTACCTTCCAAAGTGTTGTACTATGGTTGCTTTGTCTCATAAAACCATTCTTAACAAGCTCCACCAGATTTTGGCACCAGGAGTGTCATTTATGACAGACATTGCTCATTATAAATATACACTTGTTATTATTTTGGGGTTGAACAAAGAAAGATTGACTAGAGCGTGATTTGTACCAAGGACCTCTGGATTAATATGCTGGCACTCTACAACGTAGGGGGACCGCCAACATAGGGCTAGATAGCTCAGTTGGTAGAGTGCCAGCGTGTTAATCTAGAGGTCGTTGGTTCAAATCCTGCTCTAGTAAATTTGTCTTTGTTCAACCTCAAATTATTATTTTATGTCCAAACCCCCAGGACGACCCAAGCTTAACACTGCTTAACACACATCAGTGTATGGGTAAAACACAAAGAATATAATAATGTGTTAAAGAGTTTTCTACGATATTTTGAAATCTCCATATTATGTTTTATTTACTCTCTTCCATTGGTCATCCCCATTAATGTACATTTTCTTTCTTGTGTACTTTCTCTTCAGTATTTCAGTCCCTACGTCTCGGCCGATATGTCCAAGATGGCCACATCATTCAACACCACCATCCCTGAGCTAGAGGATGAGTTGATGCAGCTCATTCTGGATGGACAGATCAATGCAAGGATTGACTCACATAATAAGGTCAGTACAGTGGTGCAAGTACAGCAAATCAAGGTCGGTTTTGAGGTTCAATTTAGTTATGGTTATTCTGGAGGGTCAGTTTGACTGGGTAGATCAATGCGAGGATTGACTCACATAATAAGGTCAGAACAAGTACAGCAAATCAAGGTCGGTTTCGAGGGTCAAATTAGTTATGGTTATTCTAGAGGGTCAGATTGACTAGTCAGTTCAATGCGAGAATTAACTCACATTAAAAGGTCAGTATAGATGTTCAGCTAGGTCGTATCAGAGTCAATCTTGAGGGTCAGTTTGACTGGTTTGGTCAAGCGAGAATTAACTCACATTGAAAGGTTCAGTATAGGTTGGTCAGCCAGGTCGTATCAAGAGTCAATCTTGAGGGTCAGCTTGACTGGTCAGATCAATGTGAGAATTAACTCACATTGAAAGGTCAGGTTATCAGCTAGGTCAATCAGAGTCAATCTTAAGGGTCAGTTTGACTTGTCAGATCAATGCAAGGATTGACTTCCACATGTTTACATTCCAAATTATCAAGTCTTGCAATTATTTACTTTTCCTAATTTTCATTGTTTGTCACACATTCATTCCATTCTGCATAAATAGTTCTTTTAATTTTAAAACTGATGTGAAAGCTAATTTACTAAAGAACTATTGTTTGCTATATACGTTACATTCTCCTTATTATACTTGTTCGTCATTCATTGTTTTCTTAATTGTTTAATCATTTTATAAGAGACCAGGTCTGTATAAGCTTGCTTTCCTGGGACCTGCATTGTCACCATTTGTATTGATTCATGTATGTATTATGATCTTGTACCATGATCTCTGTATATATTATTTTCTTTTTATTTTTATACTTATAATCTTTACCATGCTCTCTGATATTTATATAAAACTAGTGGGTGATGGGCCATGCTTTCGATCTAAACTTGACCTTTGTCAGAGCAACATATTAGTTTGTTTTGGGTTGCTTTATGTCTTTTGTCTTATTGTTTTTACCTGAATTAGATGACTTTTAACATTTATTAATGTGTAATTAGCCTGAATCTTGCCGTTTTTTTACAGGTTACTGGCTTCGGTTTATTCTATTTTGTTTTAAATTTGTATATTTTGCCCTCCTTTTTACTGCAGTGCGATGGTGAAATCCTTCATGCATGTATAGTTTTAAGTGTTTGGGTCATGTTTTATTTTCATGCACCCTGATTTTGTGATGTGTTTTACATTTTTGTAGCTTTTCGTCTGACCTTGTAAGTTTTTTGTTTTGTCTTACACTCATTTTTTGTTTTTGATTCATGGCTTTTCTCATTGCTCTGTATTTTACTATTTTACTGTTCTACTTTTTTCAAATTTGTACACAGGTCCTTAGGATAGCAGTTGTAATACTGATCTAAGACTACCTTGATACAGAAATTTAAAAAATTAAAACAGATTGTCTAGTTATGATATATATATAGAAACATAAACAAACAAGCAAATAAATATATATTTTTGTCATCAATTTTTAGATTCTATATGCCAGAGACGTTGATTCATGGCCTTTCTTATTGCTCTGTAGTTTACTATTTTTACTTGTTACTGTTTGTACACAGGGCCTTAGAGATAGCAGTTGTAATACTGATCTATGGCTACATGTACCTTGAATAAATAAATATAAAAACAGATTGTCTAGTTATGATATATATATAGAAACATAAACAAACAAATAAGTGTGTTTTTGTTCATTAATTGTTTAGATTCTGTATGCCAGAGACGTTGATCAGAGGAGCTCCACTTTTGAGAAGTCACTGGCCATGGGTCGGGCCTTCCAGAGGAGAACAAAGGTACATTGTAAACACGAGCGCCGTTAAGCAATTACGAGCAATTTCAAAGCCTTCTTCAAAAGAGTCATACTCTCTCATTGTGTACCTTGGCTTTCTCTCCCTGGTTCACTGCTCTTCTTCAGCTTTCTCTTTTTTTTATTATGCTTCTAGCTTGTGCTAATTTTGTCATTATTTGTTGTCATTATCTGTAGAAATTTAGCTCATTACCGGTGCGTTTGCATTCTCTCCTGTCCGTTCTTTGTTTATTTGTTTTTGTATTATGTCTAGGGCTGTTCTCCACAAGCCTTGTCTTATTTTGAACAGCCTCCCTACTCACTACATTCCACTGTACTATTTCTCATTGTCATTACCAGCGGTCATGTTTACTATTTGCTTGTATTGTACTACTATATTGTTGTGTCCAATGATTCTGTCTTTTGTTGTTGAGAGTTCGGAAATAAATGTTACATGGAATTGAACTGAGTTTGTTTTTTTTGTATTAGCTTAATATTTCCGGTACACCATGTCTAAAGAGAAGCAGGTAATTGTTCATAACCAGTACGCCGGTAACGCAAACAAAACCTTTATGGACACACAAACTGAAGCCAAACAAACGCGTTTCGAGACTGGGGGTTCGCTTCGAGTAATTTTGTCACCCCTTTTCAATTGATCATCTTCTTTGTTTTTTTCTTTTTACAGGCGTTGATACTCAGATCTGCCATGCTGAAGAATAACATTCAAGTCAAGGTAGGCACCACTTACTCCTCATCGCATGCTTCAATCTCAAAACACAAATTCCCTCTAAAAATTCCTTCACAATATTCCTCACTGGTGCTTGGAGTCTTAAGAATGTAGTTTAGCGTTCTGCTTAAAAAAAAAAAAAACTGTTAATAATTGCCCCACATTTTCTTATGCACATTTATGACAGTGCCACCATCTTTGTTTTTCTATCATTTAGTTTAGTGTACCAAAATGAGGCTGGAAGGACAAACAACATGTCTGACTGTGTTTTGTATTAATGAGAAGTAAATGTTATTGAACATGGAGAAATGACAAAGATGGATGCCGCCAAAAAAGGTCTCTAAAAGAAATTGACTCTTTTTTTGTCATAAGGTCATTCAATTTGGGTTGGATTTTTGAGTTTGGTTAGTCCACACTATTTTCTATGTTTTAATTTGTGCAATTAAATTGAATTGGGTTTAGTTGAATTATTATTGACAGCAGGAAGACTTTGGAACTATTATTTCAGTTCCGGATTGCCGTGTGTTGACTTGGCTTGTGAAGGGCGCCCTCACATGCCATGCTCTTAAAGGATATAAAACCTTTGTCCTAGACATTGAATTCTCAGTCTAGATTTGTTGTGATCTTTCTTAATATTTCTTGACTTATCTGTGCCTAAGATGTTCAACTTATAAAACAAGGGCCGAGAACATTTATTCATTTTGGAAATTTCTTGAACTTAGAAAGGACTCCATTTACTTGCTTGTAACTATTACATCATGGAATCTTTGTTATTATTGTGCCAGTTATAAGTTATACAAAGACCGTTTTGAAGGCCGTAAACTCTAGCATTTCTGTCCCAACTTCAGACTATCCTTGTAGAGTTGACTCAGAAAATGCAATGTTATTGGAAAGTCAGGTTTGGTTTTTTTGTTTTTTGAAAGGAAATAATCCCCCATGAATATGTTTTGACACTGTTAAAGAATGGCACATTAGGTTTCATTCGCTTTTCCTACAAGTTAGTTTTCTCATGTGTTTTTTGAAATGCTCGGATTTGATTTGACTAAGTGCGCTTTCCCCGACGATGCGCCAGCCATTTTAACCCTCCCACATTTTCCAGCAAGTTGACTAACCATTTGAAATAATTTGACTGCATGGGTTGTGCATGGTGGCACAACTGTGCACAGAACTGTCTGGTGTGTACGTATACTGTGCGGACGCATTCACCTCATGATATCATATTGCAGGCTAGCATAGTTAAGCTACCATTCAAAACCACTCTGTGGATGATATTGAATGGTCAAACAAATTGTAGGGTTGACTGTACTGTGTTGATGCATTCACCACATATCATATTGGAGGCTGGCATAGTTAATAGCTAGCATTCAAAACCACAGTGGACGATATTGAATGGCCAAACGGTAGGAGGGTTGACTGTACTGTGTAGATAAATTCACCACATGATATGATATTGCAGGCTGGATGTAGTGAATGGTCAAACAGTAGGAGGGTTGACTGTGTGCTGTTTAGATAAATTTGATTGTTTCCCAGAGTAAATCGTAGCGGATCATTTTGAGAATGTTAGACAGTACTTTGTTTATAATATAATCAAACCTCACTCCAGCAAAGCACAGTTGTTACAATTGTTTCACTGAACCTTTTGTGTGTTTCCACCCACTTCCCCTCGGATGACCTAATCTAGTTTGCTAATGTGAGTGTAAACGGAGGTGAGCACATATCCATTGTCACAATCCTGAACCCTTTATGTCCACTTAGGGGTGTGGCCATGTGACCATTACACAGGGGGGCCAACATTACCCCTCACCCCAAAACAACTGTTGTCTGTAAAAGGTCTGTGATCAATTTCAAAACAGAGTTGGTGATCATGCTTTAGTTCAGCAGAAAAAATTGCTCAGTAAATTTCATCGGCTGAGAAAAACAGTTTGAGGGAACCAGTCATAAACGGTTATACTTTAAATGGTGTTGTGGCTGGTAACCTGTTTCTGCTAAGCAAAATTGTTCATTACTTGGCTTACTTGTGTGCTGAAGCAGCTCTATGACCCCTGGAGTCCAGTTTCATAGAGCTACTGAAGCACAAATAGAATTGTGCTTACCAGAAAAAGGGTTACCGGTCAAAACACACTATCAAGTGTACTGTTTGCAACTGGTTTTCAGCTTGTTTTTGCTCAGCAGGCAATTGTCAAGCACTGTTGGCTGCTTAAAGCAGCTCTATGAGGATTGGCCGGTAAACAATACTGTTACCCACGGTACCCAACTAATTTTGAAGTCAATTATGGCCGCACCCATGTAGATATTGTTGTAATTATGTTATTGCATGAAGTCGTTAGCGTACAAAATAGTCAAGCCGGAGAAGGCTTCTGCTGTCATGTGCTAATCTTTGACTACATCTTGACTATTTTGGTAAGCACAGAAGTATTTAGCTTAGCAGAAACCTGCAGGAACGTCAACCAGTAGTTACCAGTTTAACTAGTAGTACTCTGTGACGTGCAATGTGTGGAATGTCTGTTATTTTTTAGTGGATGTCTTTTCGTTTTGAGTTTAATTGTTATCCCTGTACGTTCCTTCTGATTGGAGTTCTTCAAAAGAAATCCTTCTTACCCTAACCATTTTGTCATGGTGACTTTTTGTAATGAATGTATTCCTGTGCTTGTATATAATGATTCGGGTTTTGTTGTGGCTAGGTCAGTTTATCGTCTTATCTTTGCTTGAATTGTGTAGGCGCTCTGATCCGGTAGAACTAGTTTTAAACAGCTACTGGAGTGAACAAATTGTTAAGGGGAATGCAATTTGAACTCGTTTATAATGTGTTTGTTTATCATTTAATTGTAATTTTGTATTTTTTTACACTTCTGAATTTTTTTGTAATTCTCTGTTAAAAAGTTCGACCCCAACCTCAATGTTTTGAAAAACTATCTACACTTCTGCCGTTGACGGCGTGCGTCAAAATGACAATACCTTGACGTCATCTTGCTCTGTTATTGCGACAGCGCGGCTATGCAAAACGAAGCTCCCACAAATGATGTAACGTAAGTGATGACATCACAGGGCTTTTCGTGAATCTTTCTGAAAAAACAAAGGAGAAGGGTATTGAAAACGGTTGGTTTTTTTTTTACAATCAAAAATCTGGTTTGGGGTTGAACAAAGAAAAATTGACTGGAGCGGGATTTGAACCAACGACCTCCGGATTAACGTACCGGCGCTCTACCAACTGAGCTATCTAGCCCTATGTAGGCAGTCTCCCTATTTTGTCCTTTCCAGTAGAGTTTAAATGAGTATTCAGTAATTTTCATTTCACATGGAGATTAAGACCGAATATGGCGGCAGCATGGCAATGGTCTACACTCAAGACGTCATACAGTAGGATTTAGAGTCTTTGCAATACATTCACTCAAATTTACTGATGACATTTCGAATTTCCTGTGCAATTTCTAAAAAACCTCACTTCCCCAGAGCCTCCAAAATATTTCCACTGATTTTAAGAACAAAAAAAAATATCCTGGCAATACTTCCTTGAGTTTTCTCCAGGGAGAACAGAGAGCAGAACAGTGAGCCGGAAGTCCCTAAACCTAAACCTATTACGAATCGTATTGAGTTTCATAATTTGGCGTCACTGTTCATCATGGCCAAATGTTCAACCGTTCAAGATTGTCATAAAAATGTTCATCGCTACACTTGATTGCCTCGTTATTAAGTACATGCGCCACGGTCCAAAGTAGCAATTATTATACTCTCTGGAAGCATGGAAGTCTTACTCCTCGGCACAGAATCCCTCTGAGAGTTCTTTGAAGCCCTGTTGCTCTTTGGTAACAATTTCCAGAGCAAGTTTGACAACCGTTTGCGTTCGTTCAACTTCGTGGGTTGTTTACGGCGGCTGTACGGTGCACAGTGCTTTAAATGTGTACATGTGTGTACTGGGTACGCACCACAAGATATCATGTTGCTGGTCAGCATATTTATCTTTCATTCAAAATCAGACAGTAGGAGGGTTGACTGTGTACAGTGTAGATGTATTCACCACATGATATCATATTGTAGGCTGGCATAGTTTATCTATCATTCAAAACCACAGTGGATGATATTGAATGGTCAGACAGTAGGAGGGTTGACTGTGTACAGTGTAGATGTATTCACCACATGATATCATATTGTAGGCTGGCATAGTTTATCTATCATTCAAAACCACAGTGGATGATATTGACAATCGGACAGTAGGAGGGTTGACTGTGTACTGTGTAGGTGCACTCACCACATGATGTCATATTGTAGGCTGGCATAGTTTATCTATCATTCAAAATCACAGTGGATGATATTGAATGGTCAGACAGTAGGAGGGTTGACTGTGTACATGTATAGTGTAGATGCATTGTACAACATGATTTTATATTGTAGGCTGGTATAGTTTATCCATCATTCAAAACCACAGTGGATAATATTGAATGGTCAGACACTAGAAGAGTAAAGGAAAAACTAAGTCTCTACAAGAAATAGTTTTAAAAATTATCTAATCTGCTCCTTATTTTAAATGACCTTTTTTTAATCTAACTCAGAATGTATTAAACATCAAAGCCAGTAAAACACCAGAAAGCTGACCCTAAAAAAAAAAACTGTATGAAAGGGTTTTTTTTCCTTCAAAAATTTGTTTTGATTAAACTCTTTTCAAGCATGACAGACTTCTCTATAAACACCTCTGACATTTTCTTTAAAAAGATTGTTGGAGAATGGACACTGTAACAGATCTCCAAGAGGCTGGTAAATGTACGCATTATGCGAGAAATGTGATACAGAGACCTGCTTCGGGCAAAGAGTAAAGTAGTTTAGCCACATAGACTCTTTTCTCCCACTTCACTGTCAAGGAAAAAAAGAAAAAGAAAGGCCCGGGTCTAAGCAAAAAAATTTATCATCCCCTGCGCAGAGAAATGAATTCCTCACCCCACCGTCTGGTGAGTGCACAAAGTCCTCAAGAGGAATTTATGCGGAGCGCTGGCTGGTACGGGGGCGTGTGTAATTGCTAAGAAACTGCCGTCGCGATATCATTGTGTGTGTTTTTTCGAGATGTTGGATTAGCCCACGATAATTGATCCATCACGGTGGGATTGCTTCATGGGCCAAATTGACTTTACTCAGGTGTGTGCGGTTTTTATTAAGCGCGGCAAATTGCTGTCCAACTCCCAGTGAGTAGCTGTGTCAAATGTGTGGTTTGTGTAAACTGTCGGGAAAGGGATTTAGGGTGAAGGGAGCGGAGGTTGGCTGGGGAAACTTTGTCAAAGATAAAGGTATGATTTGTGTTCAACAACTTTACAGAAAATGTCACTTATAGTGGGGAAATATTTGGTGAAGTTGATGATACGAGCTTGGAATTTGGCACACAGTCAGAGTGAGTCATGTGAAGTATATTTGGCAGAAGGGTCATCACAGATTTGTCCTTTGAAAAAATATAAGTAGAATAACAAGCAATTTTAAAAATGTTCAGAGTGGTTGCCATTGCTTGTTAGACTTCCTATGTTATTTTCAGGGGACAAATCTGCGATGGCCCTTTAGCCAATTGGCTTTCTCATGACATACTCTGACTGTGTGCCAAATTCTATGCTTGTATCGTCAAAGGCACAATTCCATCTCCTCCCTTCTGTACATTTAGGATGTTTGCTGATCAAAAATTCGCATGAAACCAGTTTAAAGGCAGTGTAGTATGTGTAAAGGCTGGAAAGTGTATCTGTAGAGAAGGATTATGAGTTGGACATATTTATCTGCAGAAGAAACTTGTTTTTGGATAGATTGCCGGGTGATGTTCATTCCTTGTTATGGATTCCCTGTTAGTTTTTAATTCATTCATTCATTCATTTTTGTTTTAAAAAAAATGGCATTACAAAGCTGAATGATGTGGCATTACAAGATAAGAAAGATGAGGTAAAAATGACACATATATGTAGTTTATGCAGCGTTGAGTTACTGTTGAGCAGGAGCAAGAGTCTTTCTTGCAGGGAGAGAGAAAGGTTGTGCAGCAAGGGATGTCCGGGGGGAGGCGAACGCTATTAAAGAGAGTTTGCCATGCCAACTTCCCCCATACCACCCGAACCATGCAAATCCCGTACCTCTCAAATCTCCTTCCCTCACTCCCAACCCCAATCCCTTACTTCCCAAATCGACCAAACTCACCCAGCCCAAATCCTCTACCTCCAAAATCCACTACCCTCACCCAAATTCCTACCTCCCAAAACCCCTACTTCTCCAATCCCCTACCTCCCAAATCCCCTTCCTCTCAAATTCCCTAACCTCACCCCAAACCGAATCCCCACCGAAAAAATCCACCACCTACCCATCCTACACTCCCTCTTTCCCATTTTCCTCCCACCTCTCTATCCTCCTACCTTCCCCCCCCCAATATCTCCCACCCTCATACTCGTGTCCCAATCCTCTACCTCACCCCCCCCCCCTTTCAATTTGCCACATCCTTTATTGATCTGCAAACCTTACGCTGCAACCCGGCAGGGATCAAATTTGTGGGGGGGGGGGAGGCTGGGCAGGAATCCACAAGACCTCAGGGCTTTGTAGCTAAAAATTTGTACTGGCCAGGATTTTGTTTCAAAATGGGAAAAAAAAAAATTCACACAGTTCAAGATATCAACTGTTTTTTTTACGTATAAACTGTTTTTATTTAAACAAGCGCTAAGAGGAGATTGATCTCATTTGTCTTATGGACAAATATGATTCAATTCTGAACAGAATTTAAAGCTTTTTTTATCAGACTGAACGTCAACATTTGAACAATACAATTATTGAACATTGCAAGACTGTTGAATCATGAGTTTACTGGCCTGTCACTAAAATCACTGTCCTCGGGCAAGCGGTTCCAGCGTTAAGTCCAAGGCTTGCCCGGAAATACTGAAATACATGTAGATTCTCAATTCCTTTGTACCAATAACTTACACAAATATGGAAACATTTGTTCGTGTTCGAAACACCTTGGGCTAAATAGGTTTATTTTAATCCGTTCGCTGTCGGGGCGATAAGTTTGGATGGAATCTGTCTGCATTTGATGTAGATTTAAAGATAAAGAAAAGCCTTGAATACTCAGGTGAACAAAAGGGAAAAAAACCATACAAATTTATAGTCACAGAAAGTATCAGATTGGCTTTAGAGTTACAAGGAGTGTAAGACTGTTGTTAGTTTATTCTAAAATCGCTTTCTCTGTACGTTTACAGTACATCAAATTCTTATTGTAGAAATGGCATGTGGCTCCAATCAATGAAGTGACATGAAAGAGTTTGAAGAAATTGTTAGTTGTTTGGCACATTCTAGAGCAATATCAAGGTTATGCTCATCTAGGCTTACAGTTGCATTCTCGCTCTTGTTTTGCGCCAATTTTCTGCATTAGCTGCGTAAGCCAAGAGTTGCACGTGAAGTACCAAAATGCCGATGCAAATATTCCTGTCTAACCTGTAAAATACCTTTACGCTAAGTGCTGGTATTTTGCTTGTGGTAAGCAGAGCTATCGAATTCATTAATAACTGTTTGTGCACAAAAGTTTTGTTTGCTAACCATATAAAATTTTGCTCAGCAGAAATGCGTTACCAGCCAAATTACTGGGTAATGTACATCACCTGTGACTGGTTCCCAGCTATTGTTTTGCTTAGCAAATACAACTTTTAAGCAGGGTTTTTTATCTCAGCTTAACAGGTTTATGAAACTGAGCACAGGGTCCATTTTCTTAGAGCTGCTTTAAAGCAAAAAATGTTGCTTAACAATTCACTGCTTAGCAAAACTAAGCAGGAAACCAATTAAAGTTTGGACTGTTTGATGTGGTATTTTTGGCTGGTAACTTTTTTTTCTGGTAAGCAAAATTGTTTAAGCAAGCAAATTAGGTGAAGAGAAATGAGCTTACACCTTTAAGTTTCCATGTCCGAGAGGGTGCCGTATAAAATTTCTGCCCGTCATCTTGGTGAAATTCGACCCAGTTTTGTCAGCTCCTCAAGCGTGATGTTTTTGTGGGGTTGAGTGGTGAGGGAATTTAGACTAAATGGCTGCAATAGATCGAGTACCGTTCTGGGCTATAAAGTGCTTTGACAGGTTGCGTACTTTTTCTCTTTTGCATGTTTGTTCTGATAGTTTACTGAACGAAATCTCGTCGTGACGGGTTTATAATTTTTTCATCGGTTATCTTGTTACTGCTGTTTTTAACTACTTGGCTTTTTCGTTTACAAATTTGAGGGCAAAAAAGATGTAGAGAAAAATCGGTCATTTTCAGAAATTTTTAATTTGTTGACATGTGAATCTTTCATTTCGTTTTGTTTTTTTTCTGTTGAAACATTGGTTTTTTGTAGTCATTGGTTTTCGGTGAATTCTTATAATTGATTGATTCAATTTCGCTCGAAACATGAAATCCTGTTGCGTCAGCCCATAGGATTACTTAACCCTCCTACAGGGCTGGAATTGCATGGATGGCCACGGAAGGCCATGGCCTCTGTTGCCCCTGGTCTTGGCCTTGGTGACCCTTCAAAAGTTTCCCACAGACTTCAAGATTTTCCAATGGAAGTGCCCTTTGCAAAATGAAAATGGCCATGCCCTCTCCAAGATGAAATTCCAGGCCCATGCTCCTACTCTTGTAAATTTTCCAGCTAGTTGACCGAAACCATTTAACTGCACTGGTTGTGTATGGTGGCACAACTGAGCACACACACCCTTGCATAAATGGCAGGTATGGAGTAACTATTGACTAACTATTATGACTACTCGGTTGGCGAGACGCATTCGAGTGAAATCGCAAATCACGTACATCGCAAATCAACGAAAGGTCGGCACTCAAACTTGCTGATACTTGTTTTTTAATTGCCTAAAGGATGTGTACAGCATTGTTAAGATTGAAAATATAAATGTTCACAGATTTGCACATAACTTACATGAGAGAAAGATGGTCATGGTGGTGAACTTCCTTCGAAATAGGTTTTGCTTGAAATGCTATAGTTTTTAGGAAATGAGCAAAACAATTAGTCTTTATTGCGCGTGTCCAAAACCTGATGTTTGGGAATGGGGAAAACATAAAACAGGGTTTTCACTGTTTTCTCATGACTCCGAAGACCGATTGAGCTTAACATTCACAGGTTTGTTATTTCATTTATATGTTGGGTCACATAAAGTGTGGATACTAGTCTTCGAAATTTACCAATGTCGTATTTGTGCTTTAAGAGACAGTTTTTATAGAAATCTCCCCCCCCCCCAAAAAAAATAATAAATATATAAATAAAATAAAAAATAAAAAATTAAACATTTCAGAGTGAAATTGTTTCCTGGGAAGATTTCTACCCTGACAAACTTGTTAACCACGCAACAAAAAAAAGGCAGAAATACAGAGCTCCATTAGGCCACACACTACACAGCACTCTCACAGGTCACTTCAGATCAACACTGGATTAGGGTAGCAGACAACAATGCCTGTGCTAAGTGAGTTATTAAGTCGGGATTTTAGTGGATTATTATGAAGAATGTCCGAAGCGTTTAGATCTAGTGACATAATTATCACCATGGAAACTGAGAGCTCTCGGAATACTGTATCCTGTTCGTAAGTGGGAGTGTGTCAGGCATGCTCCAGTTCACATAGACTGGCTCCATCGATTACCAGAAGCCCGTAGGAAATGCACTGAGTTAAGAATTGTCTTTGAGTATTTCTATCTGAAAAAAGAGCAGAATCCTTGGGACTTTGCCTTTATGTTGTGCAAAGTCTCAAAGTTCTTGTCAGAGTTGTCTGTTTCTGTCTTTAAAAGGTATTATGCAGGATTGGTAGAGCTGACAAAATAGTTTGCAGACAGTGTTCATGTTTTGTGTGATCAACCATATACATGAAATAACAAACCTGTAAAAATTGTGGACATAATCCGTTGTGTGACTCAGGAGAAAATTTTGGTTGTAACTACCAAAAACTGCTGATTGCGTTTTTTCTGATACAGTTTTCTCGAATGTGACTTCATTTCAGAGGGAAATATTTCATAGAAAAAATGGTTCTAGTATGAAGTTCATAATCAGTCAGCTTTCAGACTAAAATTAAACAATGATGTTTTTTATCCTTAACCTTTAAGATAATATGCCTTAAATGATGTGCAAGTTATTGTTTTAAAACGAAAGGTCAATCGTATAAATTAAATAATTCAAACTACGCTTCACTTATTCAGACATAAAGGGACAGACAAACGACCGCCATTAAACACAGTGGCAGCTTGGATGTTGTACCGATTAAATTTTTAATCAACCCACACACACAGCGCCCGTATCCCACAACCCACATCCACCACTTGTAATACATTTATCGACACGTCGTCACGGCCAGTGTGTTTTCATCACCAGCCTTTTTAATCGCATCATCACATTTTAAGCGACCTGACAAATAAGCATGTCAATACAACAACGTGATGTCAATATATTAAACGGACACGACCAGCAGCCACTCTGATGTGAAGATGGTCTGAGGACCGCGTCGGTGTTGAGTGACGGATGAATCAATACTGGTGCCCCGTCTATCCCCGGCTTCCAAGCCCAGGCCGACAAGACGAGACGACTGTTTTCACACGAGCTTCAGACTGTTTTGACGGTATTTTGGTTTCCTCTTGAGAGGGATTGGTCTGTGTACTCTGAGACAAGACCAAAGTACAAGTTGTCGTGATGGTTGATCCGTATTGGAGAAAAAATTAAATAATGGATTTTTTTTCCTTAACTTATTGACACAGCTGATTTTAAAAGGTTGTATTGATTTTATATTATGTACTATCATTTAAATGAATATATATGTGAAACATATCCACCACCTAGATGAATTTTTCTATTGGAAATACACTAATGCAACCTTTTAAACAGTGTTGTAGTCACTCACATGTGGTACTCAAACTCAGTACTTGGTACATGTATTTGGTACTCGGTACTTGGTACTTGGTGCTTGGTGATTGATACTTGGTACTCGGTACTCGGTACTTGGTACTCCATACTTGGTACTTGACTGGTACTTGGTACTTGGTACTCGGTACTTGGTACTTGGTACTTGGTACTCGGTACTCGGTACTTGGTGCTTCGTACTCAGTACTCGGTACTTGGTACTCCATACTTGGTACTTGTACTTGGTACTTGGTACTCGGTACTTGGTACTTGGAACTTGGTACTTGGTACTCCATACTTGGTACTTGGTACTTGGTACTTGGTACTCGGTACTTGGTACTCGGTACTTGGTACTGGTACTTGGTACTCGGTACTTGGACTGGTACTTGGTACTTGGTACTCGGTACTTCGGTCTTGGTACTCGAGTACCTTTTGATAGCACTCATACTTGTACTCATACTCGGCTAGCAAAATACTCGTACTCAAAGTATGTGCTCCATATTAGACTGAAAAATAACCTGTCCTCAAGGTCATGTACTGGATACTCAACTGAGAAAGTACTCGGATTCAAATTTTAAGTACCACTTTCCTTTTAGCTTTCCCGTACGTTTGTTAATGCAAGGAAGAGTGAAACAAAGCTCTGGGTAAAGTACAAGTGGAGTTGCATTTGATGTATTCGTGTTGAGAAGATTGTTATCTTAACAAGCACACATTGTTGTCTAGAAATTATTCAGAAAACAAAAAATGTATTTATACAAATTTGCAATATTTTTTATATAAAGTACTCGTACTCCTACTCGGAGATCCAAGTACTTGGTATTTGGCTGTTGTACTCGGGTATCAAAATACTTAGTACTCAGACACTTGCACTCCCACTCGATGCCCCAAGTTAAAGAAACTGCACGCTTTAATGGGTCCCAACATTCAAATACGCACTAGACATGCGTATCTATAATCAGGCTGTTGACCTCTTGGATTCACCCCCCATTAGCCAATGATGTCTCTCCTTTTTGCTCCGAAGAGGGAGCCATTTTTATGCTTAAATTTAATTCAATTCAAATAGCATTTATTTCTTTAACGCAAAATCAATAAGTACAAGTAAATGTAAGGTGTACAGTAATACCGGGGAAAAAATTACAAGAAAAAAAAAAAAAAAATAGAAAAACCGATAAAAATCATTCTCAGAAGAGAGCGAAATAGAGACAAATCCCAAAAGTACAGCTTGATGTGGGAGGCCTACAGACCAGACACGACAAACAAACGGACAAAACAGATGAACGAGCACACAAATACATAGTTAAACAAGCGCAAAATGACTGAGGGGGGCGGAACAAGGCAATGAAAACATAATAATGATTATTAAGGACAGCAAATAGTAACACTATTAATATAACAAAATAAAACTATGTATACAAATGTATATATTATTAAAGGAACATTACAGAATTGGTTTTTGCTAACAAAACAGTCGCTGGCAGTGTAAGCACTTTATGTAATCCACCATATACATAAACTGACAAACCTGTAGAAGTTGGAGATCGATCGGCCATCTGGGTCACGAGAAAATAGTGAAAAACCGATTACACATTTGCATGAAATCATATAGCTTCAACAAATGAATAAAACGCTCACTGAGCAATAAACTCCAATTGGAAAATCAGTTTATTCATTTCTCATCAAATATGGCATTTCAGACAGAAATATTTCAAGGGATGTTTTCTACTATCATCCTCATTAGACCGTGTAAGTTTTATGTAAATCTGTGATCAAAAGTATATTTTACAATTACCAATTCTGTAATGTTCCTTTAAAGCAACCCACAGAAGTTTTCGTTTTCAGAAGCAAAGAGGTCTGAAAACCGTTGATGCACTTTTCCTTTTAATAAGTGGGAGCCTTCTTTTTAAAGAAATATCAAATCGTTACCGTGGGATGAAATCGAATCAACGGCCTACGTGACTGCACACTAGGGGGAGTGCGCAAGGAGAGACTCTTTGGAATTTACATGTAACACTATCAAAAGATCATGCACGGCCATGGAGGTTGCCACCAATTGTGCAAATATCCAAATGCGATTGCTTAAGTTTACTCTAGCGCCGTCGTATTAAGCGCTTCGGAGTGAGGTTGTCTTGTATATTTTGTAATCGAACATGAGACTGTACTCGTTGTTTTGTTTTTGTTAATTTGGCAGGAAGAGTTAACGTCAGCAATCTTTGATGTTTTTTTAATACATACTTTGTTCAGAAAACAGCAGATGTTTGGCAGTCTTTTATTTCATACTGAAATTCAAAATTGCTTTTGATTTAGTAGCGGACTTGTTGCGACCCATTTGAAACAATCATCCCATTAACCGTCAAAGTTTGGCCTTGAAATGTGTATCCCGAGAAAGTGAAACTGTTTCTGACTCTTCTCGTCGTCGGGAGAAATTTAATTGAACCTTAACGAACTTTTAACAAGGGACATTGTTACGAGAATCTGTTTCTAGAATCTGCTTCACCATCAAAAAATTGTGTTTTTATTAAAGGTACGCATTGGCGGAACTAAGGGGGGCACCACAGGGGGGCACGTGTTCCCCCCCCCCCCCCCCTCAATTACCCAGATAAAAGTTATAGTTTATGAGCTTTTATGTAGTATTTTCAGTGTTTTTATAAGTTTTTTTTTTTTTTTCAAGGTACACGCAGACAATGAATTTGTTTTAATCTCCATGGCAGATTATCTATTAAAAAAAAGTAGAGTAAATGACCTAAAGAGAGCACTGAAAGGGGGCTTGTTTACGAAAAATGCAAACAAAAACAACAATTTCAATTGGCCAGAGTTTCCCCCCTAGAAGAAGAAAAAATGGTGCACCCCCCTTGTGCCTCTCTAACATTTTACCCTTGTTTTTTTTTTGTTTTTTTTTCATTTTTTCATTTTATTTTTGAAAGCTTCTTGTTTGCCTTTTCAGTTGCTTTTGTTTTTTAGTTTGAGGGGTTGTTTTCCTTTTTGATTATCTTACAGATTCAGCCCCAGGGTCAGGCACAGCCTTGAAATCAGAGTAAAAATAACTGGAAGTAAGTTCATTTTGTGTTATTCCTTTCCTTTGTTTTTTTTTCTCCTTCTTCTTCTGAGTTCTTCCCCTTTTTTGTCTCAAAGAAAATCGGCCCATTTTCACTCAATACTTATTAACATTTGTAAAGTGTGTTTAAATATTATTGTCAATGTACAAATTGTTTTGAGCCTATTTATTGTCCCTTTGCTGCCTTTTATGTTACGTGTTTTCCGCCTGTTGGCTTTCGTGTACATGTACTTCCGGTCTTTATTGTCTAGATTTTCAAATGACGGATTATGATAATAATAATAGTAATAATAAAGACATTCGTAAAGTGTCTTATGCAAAGCCTCTAAGCGCATAAAGAGAGCAATAGAATATACAATAGTGAAAGAAACATTACAAGTAAGCAGATTACAAATAAGCAGCTTCAAACAAATGAGTTTTTAACAGAGACTTAAAACAGTGTAACGAACTAGCCTGGCGAATATGCACAGGAAGACTGTTCCAAAGAAACGGAGCCGCGTAAGAAAAATGATCTTTGACCATAAAAAATGGAAGAAGCTCTAGTAGCTGTGGTATGATGACCATTCTCCTATTTCTTGCATGCCCTTTTGTCACCTTTGGTGCTTCTTGTTTTTAAGGGAATTGAGCCGCAGGTGTGAACAGCGGTTGGACTTAATTCAATTCAGACAGAACACAACAAACCCTTTGGGAGTTCAAAAATTGAATGATTTCTGGTACAGTGATCTCCGTTGGTCACAATTGAGTGCAGATGCTGAATTCGTCAGATTAGATCAAGTGTTGCTAGTATAATGTCGCGTGGTTCAGAGCAAGCCTTTTGCATAGCAACCTCCAGATGGGTTTAGCCTGATGCCTTTATGCACTACACATTCACTGATAAATGTCTATGGGCGTTCCAGGATTTGAAACTTTGCGTAGTTACTAGTTATAACAGCTTGTTCTTACGTAGTTTGCAATAGCGTATCAATGTGCTTATTTACATTAGTGCCCTGGCGCACTGGGCCGATAACCTTCCTGTAATCTTTTTCAGCTCCCTGGGGAGCGTACAGCCCGAGGCTGCCGTGGCGCTCCAAAGGCTTTTTCAAACAAAATGTCAACCTCTACCCTCGCAGGTACTCATTCATACCCCTGGGGGAAGAGAAGCAATAATAGTAAAATCATCTTGCTCAAGGACACAAGTGTCATGGCCGGGATTCGAACCCACACCCCAATGACTTAACCACCAGATATTTACACGCCACGCTGCCATACGCAGCATTGAGACTATGCAGTCTAGAATCAAGTATGCAGAAACACCAGAAAATAATCTCTCTGGAAAAAAAAAACGGGTCCAATTTGATGGCTCTGCTCACCGAAAGCAAAGAATCGGCGCTTACGGAAGCAGGGAATTCCCTGCTTACGTTAAGCGTATTTCACAGGTTAGCAGGGAATTTTTACTTGTGCCTGTACGTACTCGAAGCAACTAGGCATGCTTCGCTTGCACAGCTAGCGCAGAAATTCGGCGCTTGCCTAGTTAGCGAAAAATGGGGATCGCAAGCGCAGAATTTGGTGGTAAGCAGAGCCATGAAATTCCGCTGGTGAAACAACTTTATCCCCTGATTCTCTTCCATGGTGTTGCCACAAACCCTACCAGGCGGCCTTCACTGCCTTAAACAAAAGACTGCCCCCAAACTATCTGACATGGCAAAAACGGCGAGATTCAAAATTTAGCATTCGGTTGTCACCAAACAGGTCATTTTTACCAGACAGTATTCAAATTAAAAATTACAACTTTTGTGGTGATTTATGTTTCGTGAATTTTATTCAAACTCTTAAACTCGACACCCACACCATTACTGAGTTACGAAGAAGATTTGTTTAAAGTAATTTATTTCATGACATGACATGAGCGAAGGTATCTTCACACCGACCCGTCCATCTTCTTACAGTTCTACTTTTACTGTCGGCAACGTTGGATGGAATCAATTGCAATCCCTGATCCCCTGGAGGATTGGGGTTTGCAAAATTCAAAGTCACGTCGCTGTAACGGCGGCATATTTACAGTGGACGACGGAATTGAATTTGTAGAACACCGTATTGATCTTCACATAAAATTTCTGCATTGCGTTGGAAGGAATTATAATTTTAAATTTTAGCGTCAAGGCTAAAATCGTGTTTGGTTTTTGAGTTAAAAATCCCACTCAGGGTCGTCTAGTCAAAGAAAAAAGAAACCACTGGACAAAAGCTGGGTTCGTTTTTGTGGTAGGACTTTTATTCACAAATATTGTGGATGATATATTGTTGATATTGAATGGTTAAAAAAAACGATTTATTTTTTCCTTGTTTGCCCATTCTGACGTTTGTAGAGGTTTATATCACCAACGGCCTACACACAGGGGGGGGGGGGGCTTACGACATCCTTCTCCTGGGTCTTCCACTTCAAAGGTCTACCTATTTGTTTGTCGCTGTATTTACAGGAGTCTGTTGCCAGGCAACAGTCAAGGATACCGCATGGAGCCTCCGGGGGAGGTTATCAATCTGTTAGAGGCTTTTGTCCTAGGCTTTAGTTCAGCGAGAGACGTTGGGTGCAATCACTGATTGCGAGGTCGGTGAAACTGTACCCCATCATTCGAACCTGCCGTAGATTGGTCTCTCCGTGCCTTGCTATATAGAGACCCATACGCCGTCTCAGGCGGGGATGTATTATATCACCAAAAAAAGTATACATAAATCTAGCTGTTTTAACGTTTGTTTCATTTCTCGGGCAGATAAAAATACGGTAATGCACTTTTGTGGGATTGGAAACTTAGCATTGAGAAAGTGATTTGTAGAAGGCGCTGGTTCAGATGTGAAAATTTGTTCTTTTTTGCTACCGTTAATCACTTCTTGGGCCCAAATTATATAAAGAGCTGCTTTAAGCACAAAATGCTTACCAGAATATGGTTACCAGCCAAAATACTATGGCACATGTACCATCGGTGATTGGTGTCCTGCTTATTTTTTTGCTTAGCAGAAAATGTTTAAGTGATATCGTCTGCCTAAGCATCCCTTGGGGTATCAAAGAGAAAGGAAATGACAAATGCGTGCAGAGAAAATCTTTCATATATACGCTACTGTGAGAAAATTGAAATCTCGTCTGATTTGCTGTCAATATTCTTCTGTTGAATTGAACCGTCAGCTCGGGAGCTGTGCTGCAGAGGCCTTAAACATAGCTTTATATTTTATTTTATTTTTTATTTGTTACATATTTTAAACAGACATATCACAGTCTCAAGACTGGCTAGACGTCTTTTCGAGGAAACCTTTCAACTATATTTTGGGAGCAACTAAAAAGTAACATCAGGCATGGGTGTGATACTCGGAAAAATCTGAAAATTTTTCATTAATAAGGCCTGAAAAAGTCTATTAGGGCCTACACCATGTGAACATGTAGGTCAGCCCTTGTACTTGATAAAATGTTCCTACTTTTGTTTTCAAAGGACCAAATATCATAACAGTAACGTGTTTTTTTTTTATAATGCCTTAAACACTAGCGCAAAATAAACGAAAGACAGAAATGACAGAGACAGAAATAACTCCATTCTGAGAAATCTATAAACATCCATCATCTTCCCGTCATCCTCTTCCTGTGTTGTGCAAAGACCTCCTCTGGAGTAATCGCACATTGGTTGAAGTGCAAACAAGCAGGTGTAGACAAAACTCAAGGCATTAAACAAACACAAAAACCAGATTCGTAGTGCAAGTAAACGCAGTTATTTAGTATTCTGGCACATGTGCATTTAATGTAGGTTTTTTTTTTACCTTAGCAAAGAATACAAACATTACATTAGGTGGGTAGAAGCCAGTGCCCCAGAGCCATCTGCGCCGGTTGAAGGGTGTTCAGTTAGGTTTAAAGGGGGGAAGAACACTAGAGTTAGAGCTCAAGCAGGGTGTACTTTCGCTGTCAAGAGGGCTCGATGACGCATTTTTTTTTTAAAGTTATTGCCTCGCCGTCTTTTCTTTCTCATGAATGTCCATCTCTGACAGGTGTTTCCCCTTAGAGTGTTTTTTTTAGGCTCCCCCAAGCCAAACGGAAGACTTGTACGGAGATTGAATCAATTTATTCATCAAAGTGGATTGCAAATATGGAGCTGGATCATTTTAACTTTGACAAAACATGCTAAGTTAACGGTAACCCCCCCCCCCTAATGTCTTTGGCAAGAGACCCCCCGTATCCTCCAAATACTCTATTCTGTGGTAACCCAACACCCAGTGTTTGGTCTTGGATGAGCAATTGTTTCATGTATTTAAGCCCACAACTCTGGCAATCTACGATTGTCTTCCACTTCCCATATTTTGGTGCTTGTCGTCTGCACCCTGCACCTCTACGTACTATGGTCGACAAGCATTCACAGTCAGTGCATCGACATTTATGGAACCCTCTTTACATCCTCAGACTCGGGCCTCGTCCCTTAAATCCTTCAAAGCTATGTGTGTTGTGTAGTGCACGTAAAAGAACCCAGTGCACTTATCGAAAAGAGAAGGGGTTTCCCCCGGTGTTCCTGGTTTGATTGGCTGCATATTGCCACACAGCACTGTGTAAACCATTACATGGTAGAGGAAAAAGGTCTCATACTTCAAAATGTAGCTCGACATATCTAGCAGGATAAATAATATAATAATGTTGGAGCGCCATGAGCATCACTTAGTGACGGATTCGAGCGCTATATGAGAAGCCACTATTACTATTCTTATTACTGAAAGTCATTTGCGTTTAATTTCAAGCTATTGTTTATTCCGTGTAGTATCTTCTGTACGTTTTTTTTTTTAAGTCGTTTTGTACAACACTTTGGAGCCAATGTTAAATGCACTTTATAAATGTTGTTATAATTGTTCTTACTATTAAGCCATGCAGTGTCATATCCTACAAGTTCCGAAAACTCCCTGAATAGGGCTGTGGGGGATTTTGGAACGATCAGGGTTTTAGAAAGAAAGGTTTTAGACTGGGTATTCTATGTTAGAATAGGCCCCTTTAAAATATCAAATATTTGCACTGCATCTGAATTATTTCTTAATTGAGAAATTACACAAGGATTTATCTCACTAACGGTAAGACGCGAGATATATTTCAATCATCAGAATGTGGTTATAGATAGCATGTGTTGATTTCCCAAGAGAATTCATTTCCGCATAGATTGCACTCTGGTGTGGATTTCTTCTTTTTTGCATCAAAACTTCGTCTCCGAGCATGTCCATCGATCTCCCCCCCCCCCCCTCTTCAATTCTTTCCTCTCTAATGTCTGACTGCAGGTAAATCTGAAATTAAATTTCAGCCACCCTTTCGAAAACGAGAAAAATATTCATCTGTGACTGTGGAGAATTAATCACACCAAAAGATGAAGAACATTGTCGGCAGGAAGATTTGACTGACGCAAGTTAAAGGCTTAAAGATGTCGTGCGTGGTTAAAAATCAGTCCCAAATGCCCCGGGATCCAACTGGACTTGTTGAACGACGTTCGGTTGAGTTTTAAAAGGGCTGAACAGTCAACTTAGTACAAGTGGGGTGTCCTTTTGCAACCAAAAAGCTTCAAGCACACATGCAAAAAACAACAAGCTGTCGTAGATGTACCTTTTTTGAAGGTGTTTCTTAAACAAGGGCTCCAAGGTCAATTTGAGTTTTGCGATGCACTCATTTTCAAAAAGATAACATGCTCATGAAATTTTGGAAGAAGTTACAAGTCTCTAACCTCGCATTAAATGGTGTGAAATTTTCACGCTTGATTTTAAACATGACGCCATCAGACAGCAACATTTCTGCACCAATCATTAGCTTAGATTCAATGCCCTTTTGATTGAATATCATCAGAATTCAGGAACAAAACTGAAAATTCTCTGTAAGAAAATTGTACAGACCATTTTATTTGAAAAGTGGCGTCATCAAACGCTTTGGGGATTTTGATAAAAATTGCACTTGAAGGGTATCAAACACAGTGGCATTTTACACCATTTTATCGTGAGGTTAGTGACATGTATTTTTGTTCTCCATTTTCATAAGGACTCTATCTATCGGAAAATGAGTGGATTACATGAGTGAATTTGACCTTTTTAGAATTTTTGTTAGGCTGCCTCAACCCTGAACCGTATCGACAACTTGCACAGAGATTGAAAAGCTTATAAATTAGGCTCTACATGACCATCAGAAAATTAATCAATTCTTTGTGGTTCTATCCATCTGAGTATAGTTCCATCTTCTGAGACACATCTACGGTTTCTCACATTTCGTGGACGGAACCACGGTCCTCAGAACTCTGGTTCTTTGAGTAATTTTTCTAGACTTGCCATTTTGAATAATTTGTCACTATGAATAATTATCGTAAACATATCGGAAGACCGAAACCATTGAGATAGCCGTCTGAGGATAGTTCCATCTTTTGAGACACATCTACGGTTTCTCTCATTTCGTGGACGGAACCATGGTCCTCAGAACTCTGGTTCTTTGAGTAATTTTTCTAGACTTGCCATTTTGAATAATTTGTCACTATGAATAATTATCGTAAACATATCGGAAGACCGAAACCATTGAGATAGCCGTCTGAGGATAGTTTTCCCTCTTTTGAGACACATCTACGGTTTCTCTCATTTCGTGGACGGAACCATGGTCCTCAGAACTCTGGTTCTTTGAGTAATTTTTCTAGACTTGCCATTTTGAATAATTTGTCACTATGAATAATTATCGTAAACATATCGGAAGACCGAAACCATTGAGATAGCCGTCTGAGGATAGTTTCATCTTCTGAGACACATCTACGGTTTCTCACATTTCGTGGACGGAACCATGGTCCTCAGAACTCTGGTTCTTTGAGTAATTTTTCTAGACTTGCCATTTTGAATAATTTGTCACTATGAATAATTATCGTAAACATATCGGAAGACCGAAACCATTGAGATAGCCGGATCCGTCTGCTACCTTTTGTTGATGTAACTTGAGTATAACCATGGAAGTGCACTCAGGTAAAATATAACAGAGACGGCAAGATGTATATCCAACCATCTAGCTCTACACTGTACTTGAGAATAAAGCTATCTAATTTCACATTGTTATTCTGCCAGGAATGAGAAATTTCTGAATTTTTTTTAATCTGCATTCAGACTTTTTCTTATGTCTGCTTGGTGAAAATAATTATATATTTTTTTCTTTGTTCAGATGTAACAGAAATCATCAACAGAAGCCCAGTGGGTTTCTATACACCTGTCCCCCCCCCCCCTTTACAGCATTGGCCTTCAATCCACTGATATATGAATTTGATCATATAAAATGTTGTTTGAATGGAAAATAAACCAACCAACCAATTCAATCTCTTTTGATCTACTTCTCTAGTGACATAAGATACTGTTTCTAAAAGCTCCAGGAAATATATAACTGAACCTGCAACCAATGACAGAAGTGCCGACATTTCAACGTGCCTCCCCAAAATTTGGATCCAAGATTCAGACCTTTTTTGTCAGGAACGATTCACGCCCCTGTTATAAAAAAATGTCATATCTCATAACTCATCAGCCAAATGCATTAAATAAATGGAAAGCAGGGCGATGTTGAACATGACTGTTCCGACACCCCTATGTTCCCAAGCCCCTACGTTCCAAAACCCCTACGTTCTAACACACCCTATGTTCTAACACCCCTATGTTCCCAAGCCCCTACGTTCCAAAACCCTACGTTCTAACACACCCTGTGTTCTAACACCCCTACGTTCCAAAACCCCTACGTTCCAAAACCCCTACGTTCCCAAACCCCTACGTTCCCAAACCCCTACGTTCCAAAACCCCTACGTTCCCAAACCCCTACGTTCCAAAACCCCTACGTTCCCAAACCCCTACGTTCCAAAACCCCTACGTTCCAAAACCCCTACGTTCCAAAACCCCTACGTTCCAAAACCCCTACGTTCCAAAACCCCTACGTTTCAAAACCCCTACGTTCCCAAACCCCTACGTTCCCAAACCCCTACGTTCCCAAACCCCTACGTTCCCAAACCCCTACGTTCCCAAACCCCTACGTTCCCAAACCCCTACTTCTAACACCCCTACGTTCCAAAACCCCTACGTTCCAAAACCCCTACGTTCCCAAACCCCTACGTTCCAAAACCCCTACGTTCCAAAACCCCTACGTTCCAAAACCCCTACGTTCCCAAACCCCTACGTTCCAAAACCCCTACGTTCCCAAACCCCTACGTTCCAAAACCCATACGTTCCAAAACCCCTACGTTCCCAAACCCCTACGTTCCCAAACCCCTACGTTCTAACACCCCTACGTTCCAAAACCCCTACGTTCCAAAACCCCTACGTTCCCAAACCCCTACGTTCCAAAACCCCTACGTTCCCAAACCCCTACGTTCCAAAACCCCTACGTTCCCAAACCCCTACGTTCCAAAACCCCTACGTTCCCAAACCCCTACGTTCCAAAACCCATACGTTCCAAAACCCCTACGTTCCCAAACCCCTACGTTCCCAAACCCCTACGTTCCAAAACCCCTACGTTCCAAAACCCCTACGTTCCCAAACCCCTACGTTCCAAAACCCCTACGTTCCAAAACCCCTACGTTCCAAAACCCCTACGTTCCAAAACCCCTACGTTCCAAAACCCCTACGTTCCCAAACCCCTACGTACCAAAACCCCTACGTTCCCAAACCCCTACGTTCTAACACACCCTATGTTCTAACACCCCTATGTTTCAAAACCCCTACGTTCCAAAACCCCTACGTTCCCAAACCCCTACGTTCCAAAACCCCTACGTTCCCAAACCCCTACGTTCCAAAACCCATACGTTCCAAAACCCCTACGTTCCCAAACCCCTACGTACCAAAACCCCTACGTTCCCAAACCCCTACGTTCCCAAACCCCTACGTTCCAAACCCCTACGTTCTAACACACCCTATGTTTCAAAACCCCTATGTTCCAAAATGACTATGTTCCAAAACGCCTATGTGCCGCACCTTTTATGTTCCTACACCCCTATGTTCCGACACCCCTATATTCTGACACCCCTCAGTTCATAAACCCATATGTTCTGACACCCCTTTGTTCCGCCACCCATATGTTACGACAACTCTATGTTCTGATAGCCGGTAGGGTTAGGGTTAGAGTTAGGATTAGGCTAGGATAAGGAATATACATTTGTAGGGGTGTTGAAATATAGGTGTGTCAGAACATAGGTGTGTCAGAACATTGGGGTGTCAGAACATACATTCGTAAAAGCAGATGCAGTGTTTGTGACATCAGGAAAATGTGCTGACTACGTAACGACCTCCCATGGAGAACAATTGAAAGGTTTCATAGCAACAAGGACCTGTCTCAAGGCATTTGTGTTGTGCGTACGTCTCGTCGTAACACGAGGATTGTATTTCTTGTAGCAGCGAGGATAAAATCTGAGGTTGCAAAAATGTTGCTTCCATTGTTAAGTTTGTTAAAGGCAAGAAGAGTTGTCTTTTTATTACTGGAGGGTGGGTTGACTGTTTTTACTGATTCGCTTTATGTTCTGGAAAGAAGGTTACCAGAAATGGACACAAATTTGTCAGTAAATTTTGTATTTTTTAATTAATTGTTTTGGGGTTTATTTTTTGAGGGGATGACTGGTTTTAGTTGACATGAGGTCCTTTTCAAAACCACAGCATGGGCTCTAGGCTCTGGAAAATAGGCTACGAGAAGTGGACACACATTTGAAAGTAGTTTTTGTCTTTGTTTCTTTTTGGGGGGAAGGGCGACTGTGTTTGGTTGATAGGCCCTTTTTTAAACCACAGCATGGGCTCTAGGCTCCGGAAAATAGGTTACGAGAAGTGGACACACATTTGAAAGTAATTTTTTTTTTGGGGGGGGGGGAAGGGCGACTGTTTTGGGGCGACTGTTTTGGGTTGATAGGCCCTTTTTTTTAAACCAAAGCTTCAAAGGCTCCAGTTTGGGCCTCGTCTGTAGTTTTTGAAATCATACATTTTCGGTGCTGGATTTCAAACACCTGGATGGGAGCCTAAGCCATGGTTTCGACCAGATTCTGCAGTACAGGGGTCGATTTCACAAAGAGCTAAGATTGATCTGAAGCTGTGTATCAATCTTAAAGGAACATTACAGAATTGGTTTTTGCTTACAGAACAGTTGCTGGCAGTGTAAGCACTTTATGTAATCCACCATATACATTAAACTGACAAACCTGTAGAAGTTTGAGATCGATCGGCCATCTGGGTCACGAGAAAATAGTGAAAAACCGATTACACAAATGCATAAAACACTCACTGAGCAATAAACTCCAATCGCAAAATTAGTTTATTCATTTCTCATCAAATATGGCATTTCAGACATAAATATTTAAAGGGATTTTTTCTACTATCATCATCATTAGACCGTGTAAGTTTTATGTAAATCTGTGATCAAAAAGTATATTTTACAAGTTTTTTTCTTACCAATTCTGTAATTTTCCTTTAACTGCTAAGCAAAGTGTGATGTCACAATCCAAATCACTATGGTGATACTGACAACTCATCTTAATGATGAATCTTTATGCTTTGTGAAATCATTCCCAGAACTCATTATCTTTTGAAAGTGTATATTTCCAGTTTCATATTTCTTCAGGAGCGTCTATTAGTAAGTCTCGCGCTCGTTTGTTCCAATCGTTTAAGCCATGTGTGGGTTGCTTGCGGTCAATGCCGAGCGGATTGTTCTGAAATTTATGCACAGAGCTTCTTCAATTGTCTGTTGTGCCATTCCACCGGAGACTTGTTGATTTTTATCCTCAAGCCAAGATGAATAAATTTGTAGCAGCTCTCTGCTGATTCACCATATCTAAATCATGTTCCCTGTATACCATAGCAATGTGGACTACTGTTTTTCATGACACTAAATTGGGACCAGACTGTTTTTCCTTCCAGTCATTGAATTGAATAGGGAGAAAACAAAAGGACTGTTTTTCTCTGCAGATTCGGCACATTTAAATCATGTTCCCGTATACCATAGCAATTTGGACTACTGTTTTTCATGACACTAAATTGGGGCCAGACTGTTTTTCCTTCCAGTCATTGAACTGAATAGGGGAGAAAACAAAAGGACTGTTTTTCTCTGCAGATTCGGCACATTTAAATCATAATGCCTGTATACCGTAGCAACCTTGTCTACTGATTTTCATGACACTAAATTGGGACTAGACAGTTTTTCCTTCCAGTCATTGAATTGAATAGGGGAGAAAAAACAAAATGGCTTTGCCCGAGGAAGCTTTCTTCTAGTCAATAAGTATTGAACAAAATTACATGTACGAGAACTATTGCTTAGAGTTGTTTATCGGACATAAATATTTATGTTGATGTAATCGGAAAGACAAGTTGTAATTCACAGGTCGAGGCGTTGGCACTAACACTGTCCATAAATAGCAAATGTATATGCTCAGGATCTTGATGATGACATTTGTTAACTGATAGTGCGGGTCGAATCTTGCCGCCGGACCTTTTTTCGTGTTTGCAGGCAGGTTTTAATTGGGTAAGACCGTGCGCAGGGTTTGTTGTCTCTGCACCGACCGGGAGATTTTTAATGGGGCTGCCCCCCCCCCCCGACCGGCCGGCGTTAGATCTCGTGGGGGGTATCGTCCCGGGGACTGATGACATCTCGTCTTGAGGGAAATGATATTTTTTATTGTCCGTTCATGTCAAGATGATGGGCATGTTTTTGTTGTCAACACAGGGTTTTTTTTTATGCGTTTGGTTTTGACTTTTTTTATAACTTGCAGGAGAGGTTATTTTGTTTTTTGCACTTTTTTTGATGAATTTTGAAGCCTTACATATTGTAAGAGAATAAAGTACAGTGTGGGTGACAACAAAATGTAATAGTAATTTCTTCTAGGAAGAATCAGGAGTGATTTTTTGAACAATTTGTTCAAGAGGATAAGTGAGGTTTGTGGTTACATCATGGAAATATTTTAGTGGGTTGTGAAATAAAAAGTTGTATCCCTTTGAGGAGACCACCAACATTAGGGCTAGATAGCTCAGTTGGTACAGCGCCGGGTTGTTAACACGTTGACTGCCACCTACGAGTATATTCGTAGTAACAAGTGTAACGGATTCTGCCACTACGAGTATACTCGTAGAGAATGAAAGGGCTTTGTATTGTTAATTGAATACACTGGCATCACTGAGCACGCAACAAATACGCTTCTGGCAGTGGTAAGGACATACATCCTTAGAATGTGTATGTTCAAATTTTTTTTTGTATAGTACCTATTTGGTTTGCGCGCATGCGCACTGCACTTGGCAAATGGGAACATCCTACGAATCTATGACCGGCAGTCAACGTGTTAATCCGAAGGTCCCAGGTTCAAATCCCACTCTAGACATCTTTTTTTTGTTCAACCAATACAAAAATGAGTTGTGATGGTTTTGAAAAGGAACAATGGTGGTCAACACAGTATGAGAACTTAGAATTTTCAGACTTTTATCTGAACCAAACTTGTTTTTGTCTTCCTGATGAAAAAAAGTAGATGCTATTTACCTCAGTTATAAGAAAACATGCTTTTTGATTTTCTTCTGTAGTGCTTAGCATACTGCTCACAAAAAGCTCCTTGGAAATCTATAACTCCAGGGGTTACCAAAAGGTGGAAATGCATCATTTCGAAATACCTCTTAGAAGTTTGGATCCTAGTTGCAGACCTTTTTGTCAGCAATTACTCTCACCCCCCTTGTCTTGATCAGTACGCTCTGATCAAATGTAACGCTCTCAACAAGGCTGATTGGGCTTGTATAAAGGTAAGTGTTTCTCAAGATATAAGATGTTTAAGACTTCACATCACATTGATATCAAGGCTGATGTTCCGGTTGTCTTCATTTTTAAAGCCTGCCTCTATTTCCAAGGAGTGCCTGATTTCAGCGTGGGGCATTACAAATGCATTCAGGTGAAAGCCCTGCTCGAGGTTTTTTTGCCAGGATTAGGTAAAAGGGTGTCCAAATTGTTCACTTACAATATATTCACATGTAAAGGGCAGATAGTACAGGGTGTCCAAATTTAAAACAAAAGACACCGGAACATCAACCGGGATATCAATGTGATGTGACGTCTTAAACATTTTACATGCTGAGAAACACTTACCTTAAAAGCCCAATTAGCCTTTTTGATTTATGGTGGCATGTTTGGCTTGTGCGTAAAGTGCTCGCCTCTCGCCAATGTGACCCTGGTTTCGATACCCGGCTAGGGCCATGTGTGAGTGGGTTCTCTCCTATGCTGCGAGGGTTTTTTTCTCCGGGCCCTCTCCGGTTTTCCTCCCTCCGGAACAATCAAACACTTTCAATCTCAGGCTGTGCTCTGTGGTCATATATGGGTCGATGTGGCCAAGGGTGCCTTACATGCCTTCGGCTTGAACACATTGTAGCCGCATCCTTTGCAATTCAGCTTCTCAGCTGCGAGTAAGGATGATTAGCCTCCCAAATTTTTTGTATTATTATTATTACCCCTCTGGCTCACACTATGGCTCCGCTAACGGTATTTCAATCAGTTTTTAAGGATTTGTGTGTTTTTGTTTCTTATCCAGAGCCCACCAAAGGATGGATGTAGTTCAGCTGATACTTTGATCACAATGAGTACAGCCACGCCATGACGACAACACTCTAAGCTTTGTATACGATAACCAGCCCTGGTCAAGCTTTACTGTTCCAAATGGGATATACTGTTACCCTGTTCGGAACCTCTTTTCTCCTGGTGGGGGTATTAATGGTACCCAATCGGGGATAGTCGTGGGTGACAACTCGACACCTACCAATTAAGGCTTTTATGATCAGTGTCACTTAAGCTTTTCCAATTGGGATATGCTGTTGTCTTGATTAGATCCCAATAGGGTATCAATGATCCCCAATGAGGGAAATGTAATGTGACAACGACACCTACCCAATTTTGGCTAACACTAGGAACATGATCATTGTCACCTAAGCTATCCCAATCGGAACATACTGTTACCCTGTTTGAAACCCTTGTCTCCCAGTGAGGATATTGACGCTACCCAATCGGGGAAAACCGGTGACAATGACACCTACCCAATTTAGGCTAACATAAGGATCATTGTAATCTAAGCTATCCCAATTGGGATATACTTATACCCTGTTTGGAACCCTTGTCTCCTAGCAAAGGTATCAATGGTCCCCAATTAGGGGAAACCTAAGGTGACAAGGACACCTGCCCAATTAATACCAACAGGATCATTGTCACTTAAGCTATCCCAATTGGGATACACTTATACCCTGTTTGGAACCCGTGTCTCCTAGCAACGACACCTGCCCAATTAATACAAACAGGATCATTGTCACCAAACCTATCCCAACTGGGATACACTTATACCCTGTTTGGAACCTGTGTCTCCTAGCAACGACACCTGCCCAATTAATACCAACATGATCATTGTCACCAAAACTATCCCAAGTGGGATACACTTATACCCTGTTTGGAACATCTTCCCCAATGAGGATATCAATAGTCCCCGAACCAGGAGCCCTCTTGGGTACTATCTTTTCAAAGAAGTAACTTGTTCCTCATTAACCATTTATTAAAATCCGCTTTCCAATTTCAAACTTCATCCTTCAGACTGTACATAATGTATTATTAATATTTCTCAGTGTTAAAAATTCATAACTGCGTGAATAGGAGCGTTCACAACATGATTAACTTAATGGATCATACCAGAAATTGAAATGTGGTCAACAAATCATAGGCAGAATTTTCCCACCACAGACATAAATGATCACTTTTGCATTTGCCATCCTGTGATGTAGTATGAATCATTAGGTAAGCAATGTGTGTAGATGGTTCCCCGCTTGACGTCACACAGTGTAAGGTCGGCCATCTTTATGAGCAAATCAATCATTTTTTTCTTTTAATGCATAACTATCAGCTATGCATTATGCGTATATAGCACATGCGGCACGCAGGAGTTTTGTTAAATTCCTGGCATGATTGGTCGTTGAACCAATTGGCTATGTAGAAAACTTGAAAGGTTTGATGCAGTTCTAAAGCCAAAACCCAAACGGCCCGTAAAGATGGCGATCGCCGGACAACTGAAATGGCATATGCCGTATTTGAATTTGTGGCTACGGCTATGGCTACGGCTATGACTGTTCCTAAGGGTGTTGCTAAGGACGTCCTATTCTTCAATGCAGTCATAGCCTAGCCGTAGCCGCCAATTCAGACACGGCCATGATCTCTAGTGTTGTCGCTGCAGCCAACAGCCATAGCCGTAGCCAAAGCCGAAGTCACTTTGTTTTGAACACAGCCCTGCTTGCCTTTCTCCATGCTTCAACCCTCATTATACCAATCATGGATGAAGGAATAGTTCCTCTGTGGACTAACGCTCGCAAATGTTATAAACAGTTATTGATTCCTCTGCACTGATGTCTTTCCCATGGTCTGCCAGTGTGAGATTCAAAATTCCATGTAAAGATATGGTGCAGGTCAACCCGGGTTTATGCACCAGCCCTTGTGGGGTCTTATACACAATTAAACAATAGACCCCCACAAAGTTTTCCTTCGTTCAACTTGGACCCCACAGAGGAATTCTTTAGAAAAGTGAATAAAAGAACAACAATAGCAGGACCCCACAAACCTGATCGGTAATGTTGCATGCGTGCGTGTTGCTTCAAATGCTCACTTCACAGTAACGCACGGGAGTAGTGCAACCAAGAGTTATTGTTGGGGATTGCGTCGGTTGAATTGGGTCAATTGCTTTGAAGAAACGGGGGCTGAAACTAGAACAAAATATTGAAGCACCGCTTGGCGAGTAATTAGGTTAGACACTGCAATTTTAAATATTTATAGACTAAGTACATGTACATGCCTTAAAAAAAGCCATATCAAGTATTAATGTATTTATGCAATGACTACTGAATTCGTCAAGAGTGGGACATTTTTCTTGTAAGTCAGGTTGTCACACGGGTGAACGTCTGTTGCATGCACAATGTTTAAGCTACTTCAGGCTCCAAATTTTCAGACTTCTGGCAAATGTTTCTGTGTAAATTTAACCCCAAATCTGTTATTTCATTCTTATGAAAGAAACTGATAAATCTTTGAGGACCTTGAGACTTTGCGAAACATGTATATCAGAGTTCTGCCCAGGATTTCTTTAGTGGCGGAAAAATGTTTCCCTGGAAACCGTTGCGAGATGGATCAGTTACACGGTAGATCATATAAATAGACTCAAATCTAAGAAGTACTCAAAATTAATGGCTTTTGGATACAAATTTGTTAACTGGTAAATACCCAGTTTTACATTACATTGAAAACCTTTTAATGGAAATTGCAAGTTTAATTTTAAAATGTTGAAATTGTGTGGTGGTCGGAAACAGTGAAAATTCTGCCTGTGGTTGTTAGGGGAATCCTGAGTGCCAGTTGGGGTTTTCCAGCACCAACCACTGTGGGCAGAACTCTGGTTTTATGACAAGTCCAAAGATGCTTTTCTTTTGTACATTCATCCTTAAAGAATAACTTTCTATGAGGTTCTGGGAATCATTTGGAGCCAGTTTGTGTGAAATGAGCGTGGCTTACAGTGGAATTGCATCACACTTTACAAACAGCTGGGCCCAGGTTCATAGAGCTGCTGAAGCACTAACATTAGCTATGCACAAACAAATTATTATGCTTACCAGAATAAGGTTACCAGCCGACATGGTATTTCACATGTACCATCTCTGAGTGGTATCCTGCTTTATGTTTGCTTAGCAGAAAATTGTTAAGCAATATTTTTTGCTTAAGTTGCTCTATGAAATTGGTCCCATCGAAGAAGGGTTCGCTAAACTAACGTTAAATGTATTTGCATAACAAATAAATGATAAGTGAAGACTTCAAGTTTACTGTGCTTTCTTTGTCTTTCGTAAGTAACGGGCGTATGGGGTTTATTTGGTTCAGGGGCAGAGGGGTTGAATTGCCTAAAATGTTACACAAAAACATAAGTAGCAATTTCTAACTGGGTAAAAAGGTCTTTTTTGCTTCCTCTGTCCAACGTTTTTCTCTTCTTGCTGTGCGCGAATTTCCCCCAATGTTTTGCCGGAATTTGGGAGGGCATTTCCCCCCCCCCCACCCCCTGGGTCTTACTCCTATGGTTGTATTCTTTCATACAGTTCAACAAAGCAAAGTGAAAAATAAGAAGAACATGAAAAAACCGGTCTTATTATGAACAGAACAAAAGCAGTGTTCTTAGAAACATGGATATTTGTCATTTGTAATGAAAGATTTGAGGTCTGGCTGGTGGTGGACATTTGATATTGAGTTTAGGTTATATGAATACCTTGTGGCTAATCTCGCTATCGCCGAGTGTTATTGGCTACGATCCCTACAAGATAGTATCCGTGTTTTAACAAGCCTGTTCTTAAACAATGTGCTAATAGCACAAGGGATAAGGGAAATTAGTTTTACCCTCACATTGATATGTGATAAGCTCTGTATACTCGGGGCTTTCCGGAGTCCTATTTGTTCTTGTCTTGGTTAGGCCAAATAGAAATAAAAACATGTTTAGCGTCCCCGCCCGCTTCCTTTTAAGAGGCTGCCTCTTTTCTTTTTGTCATTCTTTTTTTAAGGATAAATTGTTATCGATGTCTGACGAAAACATTTTTTTTTTAAATAAATATTGTATTTTTGCACACCAAAGAAACACACAGGAAAAAGCTGGCAACCATCTTGAAAATGGCCTGGCCGGTTGTCTTGAAAAATGTGTCGGGTGACCATTAAGAAAAAAAGAAGCCCTCCTTCCTTTTTCCAAAAGGCAGGACGCTAAACATGTTTTATTGAATATTATTTTGCCTGATAGGAGACTGTACACTAAGATTGTCAACTCGAGTTTAATTTTATGTGATTTAAGTCATTGTTGATATCAGTGCATGGTGCAACATGGTGCAACTATGTGTTGGTGTTCCTCACATATTGCCTGTTGCCACAGGTTTTTTTTTTTTCCTGATACGTCGTCAAAAAATATTTACTGCATCCAAAAGCCAAGGGAAACCCTGCTGTGGTAGACCAAGGAGAAAGGAGGATGGGACTTCTTCATGGGTAGATCATGTGGTTATTCACTTATGATATTGATAATAATGGATGTTTTTACAGCGACGCCGGTATCCATCTATTTTTAATGCTTATGGCACATGATCATTATTACCTCATGGTCACTGGGCCATTGATTTCAATCCCTTAAACCATCTCAGCTCCCTGAAGGTTATACAGGCTGTGCTGCATGCCAAAGTAATGTATAGTGCACCACCAAGCTAAATCAATTACAAGAACTATCTCTGGCCTCGCCAGGTTCCCTTTTACCCCTGGGTAAAAACAATGTTGGTTGATTTATTTGTTTATTTTGTCGATGTTTCACCAGGGCAGCCCCATCAGTTGTCAAATAACTGTTCTCCCTGGGGCCGGCCCCCGTGTGGCGTGCAAAGACAGATCCAAAATTTAAATTACAATATTGTACAATACACTCTTCCTTTGCTGAGATGTAGAACAAAGAGCCATTCCAACAGCTTTATTTGTCGCGTGTCACGGATGAGCGGTCTAGTGCAGCGTACTCGAGTTCTGGTGGTTAAGTCATCAGGGTGTGGGTTCGAATCTTGGTCATGATACTTGTGCACTTAACTATAATTGCTTCTCTTCGCCCAGGGGTAAATGGGTACCTGCTGTGAAGGCAGAGATGGTTCTTGTGATTGATTTAGCTCGGTGCACTACATACTTGGCAGCAGCACAGGTTGTATATGAGGAATGAAATAAATGGACTGTGACCAGGGGTTATAATGTTGGAGCGCCATGAGCATCACTGAGGGATGGATTTGAGTGCAATATAAGAAACTACTATTATTATTGTTATTAGGATTTCTTTGGAACTCCTTGCCTGGTGCATGTTTCCCTCCGTCCTACAATCTAGACTGTTTTAAGAGGAATATCAATTCCTACCTTCAGCTCCCTTGAGTTATTTTCATCTTAATTATTGTCTTCTTGTGGCCCCTTACCAAAAGTGGCTTTTAGCCTTGTTTTGGGTGAACTTGCATAAAAAATAAAGGATTTTTTGTTAAAAAACATTACCTGAAAAGGTTGAATACAATACAACAAAATGAAACAAATACCTTAACAATGCATTCAGAGGGCAATAAGAAAAGCAGAAAAAACCACATGTGACGTCATTCCTAACAGAACAGTATTTGTCTTCTCTTCATTTTGGAAAACATGTTTGAATTTTCATCTAATGGTTACACCTTTTCCACATGTCTTTTAAATTTCTAGTTTGTAGAATCAAAAATGATCTCTACATGATCATCAGACGTTCTGAAATCAACACTTCATTTATTCCTTAACCCTTTTTCAGTAAAAAAAAAAAACCCCAAAAAGAACAGTTAAACCCCCACCTGGCATAAATCAGTTTGCCTCAAAGTGACCAGTAGTACGTGGGGAGGATTTTATTTTTAAAACTGGGCCCTGTAAGCAAATAGGCCATGTATGTACATGTTCCAGAATGTGCAGGTGATATTTGTGCTCTCTACCCCCACCTGCATGCATGTCGTATTTGTACGCGTAGGAGAGTAAATATTTCTTGGTGTTGGCCAAACGGGGACTAAAGCCCTTTTTTGAGTTGATGCACAGAAATGCAAAACATTTTGAGTTAAGGCGTTTAAAAGCAGCCCTCCCCTAGAGGATGTCGGGTTGTCTTAAAGGGGGAAAATGACATCAGTTTTTGATGAAAGATGTATTTTTTTCAGTGGGCCTTACTTGTCAAAACCAGGGGGGTGTCGAAGGTCCCTCCCCCCATTTCTTGCCTCCACCACTGAGCAAATACAAATTAATAATGTGTGAGAAGAGACAACATGTGTCAGAAAGGGTGGCTTACTTTGAGGGATGTGGGTGGGGGATGAGTTATAAAGACCTTGTCAAGTGTCAGGTAATTTAGCTTTAGCAAAACATTATTCCCCCCACTCCGATGATTGATGTATATTAAAGAGCGACCCAGAAGATCGGCGAAATTTGATTTATTTGTTAATTTCTTATTTTATCTAGTTCCGCTGGTAATTTGACATTCAAGTGTTACTATAGAGCAATCAGATCATGCCAGCGTCTGGTAAACCACACTTTTAGGCAGGATACAAAGTGAAGCGGCTCAGATTCCCAAGGAAACTTGAAGCTTGTTGCTCAATCCCCCCTCCCCCCCCCCCACTGATTTTCATTCAAATTTTATGATACTTTCACAGGTGTTTGTTTATTGAACTAGGGAATGGGTATTTAGTTACTTGGCTTAAAAAAAAACAATGATGTAACTTTTAAGGGTGTGCACAACATTGGTAAGATTGAAAATATAAATATTCAAAGATTTGCACATGACTTACATGGTACACAAATGGTCATGGTGGAAAACTTCCCTTGAGATAGTTTTGCTTGAAATGCTACAGCATTTAGGAAATGAGTAAAACAGTTAGTTTTGGTCTCGCTTGCCCAAAACCTGCGATGTTGGAAAACAGTGAAAACATGTAATGGTGTTTTTTCACTATTTTCTTGTGACTCAGATAACCGATTGAGCTTAAACTTTCACAAGTTTGTTTTTTCATGTATATGTTGGGTCAAATAAAGTGCAGATACGGGTCATTCACAATGACCAACGACCAATGTCATACACGCCCTTTAAAGAGACCAACAAAATAACCAATCCGATAGAGTGTCTTTAATGTGACTGTGCGATTAATTCCTCGCACAGCGTTCATGTTTGTCCGCCGAATTGAACTTTGTGAGTGCATCCAACGGAGAGAAAAAAAAAATCGCACAGTCTTTTGCCGTAATGCCTTCAACAGATCAAAGATAAGGTTGTACTACACACAGCTACAGATCATTATATGCCTAGTCACGCTTGGCATTTTATATCACACCACTTGACAAATATACAAGCAATATTCCTTAAATATTCATCTATGTATCTGCTGCCCTTTATGATGGTGTTTGGGTTTTTTCTGCATTTTTAAAACCGGGGTCTTATAGCACATGTTTCCACCAATAAAGCGCTGTGAGCAAAGAGAAACATTTAAGACAGGTTGTTGTAGATTTTTGAAATTATGAGACAGACTTATGAAGCACCTTATAAGGGTTTACAAAGTGCTGCAGCGCAGTCCAAAGCCGCTGCCAGCAGCACCGGCAAACCCCTTCTCTATAGCGATAAGTGTAACTGGGTTCTTTTACATGCAATTACACAAACCATGGGACCTACGGCTTTGCGTTCCATCTGAAGGAGAAAGCATTAATGGTCAAGTGTCTAGCTGTCTTGCAAGGGCACAAGTGTCAAGACCGGGACTCGAACCACCAATCTGCTGATCAGAAACACCAGAGCTTGAGAGCTTGAGTCCAGTGCACTTGATCGCTCGGCCATGACATGCCACAGTAACTAATTCATTTAAAGGAACGTTACAGAATTGGTTTTTGCTAACAAAACAGTTGCTGGCAGTGTAAGAACTTTATGTAATCCACCATATACATAAACTGACAAACCTGTATAAGTTTGAGATCGATCGGCCATCTGGGTCACGAGAAAATAGTGAAAAACCGATTACACATTTGCATGAATTCATATAGGTTCAACAAATGAATAAAACGCTTACTGAGCGATAAACTCCAATCGCAAAATTAGTTTATTCATTTCTCATCAAATATGGCATTTCAGACATAAATATTTCAAGGGATGTTTTCTACTATCATCATCATTAGACCGTGTAAGTTTTATGTAAATCTGTGATCAAAAAGTTTATTTTACAAGTTTTTTTCTCACCATTTTCTGTAATGTTCCTTTAAAGGGATTTTTATTTTCAGAGCTCTAATTGAAAATTTGTTAATGCAATTTTAATTGCATTAACAAATTTTCAATTAGCGACCAGCACTCACAAACCCCAAATGCTTGACAAACATTTCTCTACATATTAAGAAAGTCGCTGCCCTTGTAAAAAATATAATCATGTTTTGTTTTTTTCCCTGGTGATTTTTACATTTAGTGCTCGTACATGCAATTAAGAATCCATGTTTTTGACCGCCACGATTAAACCACAAGGCTTTGAAAATTGTACAGGCAAACAAAACAATGTTTTTTTTCCCCTAGAGGTTTTACATTTAGTGCTGGGACTGAAAGTTAATCCATGCTTTTGACTAGCACACTCATTGTAGCAGGCAATACCCCCCCCCCCCTAGTAGTTAATAAGCAGAACAGTTGTTTTCAGAACTAAGTAGTCTCCCGAATTCTCTGAGGCATAGCAGTAGAATAAACAGCAAGACAAGTTCTCAAGAACAAATCTACACAGCAAAGTAGATATGTACACATAGTCTTACTGCAAACTGAATGCATTGACACCTCACCATGCAATGCCTCAAAACCCATGTAGGTATTATTCCATCAATAAATGTCCGTCCGTTGCAAACTCGCTGCCCTCTCGGGAGATAAATACATATTTTCCGTCGTTGTTTTTAACCTGCAGTGTCGAAGATGAATTGGTTCCTCGCTTCAGTAAAAAAAATATCTCTGTTGGGATTCATAATGATTGTTTTTTGCCACTATACTTAGAAAAGTGACCATGAAATGGACAAAAGAAGAATGGTCCTAAAAATGGAAGCTCGTAACAAATTAATCTTGAACACAATCGCTGCATGTGAAGTTGTGAATAGAAGCGTGTGTCATTAGTCAAATGCATTATAGACATGCATTATAGATATGCAAGGTCGGATTCAGGGATAAACAAAATGAAAGCCTACTTTTCTTACAGAATACAAAAAAAAAAGGCTGAATGGCAGGGTTGTGTAATGTCTTCTGACTGGCACCCCTGAACAAAGATGTGGATAAAATAGGGAGACCGCCAACATTAGGGGCTAGATAGCTCGGGTGGTAGAGCGCCGCACAGTAATCTGGAGGTCACGGTTCACATCCTGCTCTAGCATAATTTTTCTTTGTTCAATCCAAAATTATTTAAAATTTACCCAGTCAGTTTCCCTTGTGGTTTATTACTTGAAGTAAAACAAATAAATAAATAAATAAATTAAAAATAAAAAATAGACAAAATCAACAGAAGACAAAAGGTACTTTTAGAATGTATAATTACATAAAATGAATGTTGTCAAGAAATCTAACCTGTAAAAAAAAGGATCTTAGATTTTGTTTATTGAGGCAGTTTGTAACCATCAAACAAAATTTGTACTACACACAAAAATTAAATCAGATTAGTGTTTTGAATCATTTTCTGGGATTTGGGACACCTCTAACCAGAAAACCAAGTGTAGTCAGAGTTTCAAGCCAGAACTTCATGGTCGAGTGGTCTAGTTCACCGGACCCAAGCTCTGGCAGCAGCAGAGTGTGGGTTTGAATCCCGGTCATGACACTTGAGCCCTTGAGCAAGGCACCATAATTGCTTGTAAAAAGTGGAAGGTAGTGCATTCTGCTCTACCAGCCAGGCTCCTAGTGGTTGATACCCGTGCCTACATCATTATGGACTGTGAAGCCCCAGGAGAAGGTGGCAACATGCCCCTGGTGACAGTTGATTTGGGACAACAGCCCAAATCAGTTAAGTGTAGCTCGCACCTTGAAGTGGCCGTCCGGCCTTGTGAGTTGGGCGATATTTCATAAACAAATATTTAAAAACCGGCTTGTTTTTAAATTAAAATAATAAAGTGCATTTATTATGCACTTGTTCAAGCCCAGTAGTCCCCTCAAAGCACCTTACAGTATAAGTTTCATGTTCTCAACTCCTTAGGAGTATGCTGCACCGGCAACTGAATGGGCACACAGGATGCTAATCATTCACATCAACAATTTCCGCCCTCGCAGGTACCCATTTACTCTTCAGTGGTGATGAGAAGCGGCTATAACAAAGTGTCTTGATCAAGGACAAAAAGTCTCGATCGGATCTTGAACCCAAACTCTGGTTACTTGGTCACCAGAACTTGAGTCCGTTAGGCTAGACTGCTCATACGCCACGACTCGTCACGATTAAATGGCAATTTTGTACTTGAGAAAGATAACAAAGTCAGGTTCTAAAGATTAGACAAGAAGCAGCGAACATGACGGGAAAAACCTTGTGCCAGGAGCATAGATGCTTTCCAAATAACAAGATTGTGACGCTGAAAATGTTAGAGACTTATCCTCTTCCTTTGAAAGGATTCTGAACAGATAAGATTCAATGAAAGATTGATAATTGTTTTGATTGTAAATAGTCACACAACTCATAGCGGTTTGGTCGACACAATTCATTTTTTGTTTTAATGCGTCCGCTTCTTTACTTTATATTTACATACTTTCCCCACAAAAGGACACATAAATTTATATTAAATACTTCTTTTGAAAATAGTTTATTTTTTTTATTGTTGCAAGAGGGAAAAAAAACAAGCACATTGAAAGGCTAAACTGTTTTAATCTTTAAGTCTTTGTTTTCGATGACATTTTCCAGCATTTCTTGTCCTGAATAACTGACAACCGAGTACAAACTTGAGCACTGCTGTTATTTACAGTAAACATGTATGTTGCACACACACACATACTAAAACAAGTGTTTCAGTACAAATGAAAAATTAGAATTAGCTGTTGCAAACGGACGTATAGTATAAATGCAAGAAATAGTTAATGGCCTAACGTTTCGACCCTAGCAGAGTCTTTCTCAAAGGCTAAATGACAACACAATACACATAAATCATGGTTTATATGCATTGTTCAGCCTTCGAGAAAGGCTCTGCTAGGGTCGAAACATCAGGCTACTAACATTTTTTTGCGTTTTTCAGTACATTTATGTATATAATTAATAAACTTTCATATTTACAGTTACTGTAAGCTCCATTATCTCTAAATAATTATTAAATGTGATGTGATTTTAGCCCCTTTCACACCAGACATGTTTCCCTGTAAGGGTCAGACCCTTTCACACTTGAATTGCAAACCCTGGCAAATTCCTGGGGAAGTCCTGGGATATAGCTACCCTGCTTAGGAAGCAGAAACAACCCCAAGGTTAGAATACTGAGTGTTCATGTTTTCCCCGAGTGGAAATTTGCATCAAGTGTGAAATGAAAATGGGGTTGCGGTGGGGTTCCATTTTCTTATTCGGCTCTGTCATGTCAAAAGGGCTCAAGTAATTTTGCTATGCAAAACTGCAGTTAATATAGGTAGGATCATAGACTGGTCTTTGTCATATTAGTGCTGATTTATAGGCAAAATTATCAAGAAAGATACAATCAAAGACACATGTGAAAGTTTCAGCTGCACACAGTGTCTAGTTGCTGAGAAAACAGCAAAAAAACTGCCACAGTGTTTTCACATCCACGTTTAGCGAGGTGACAGCAGGTACCAACCGCATCTCTGGCAGCAGCAGCAGTCTTGAACAAACACCAACCCTCAGATATCTGAGAAACAATTCAGGCATGAATCTTTTCTCAGATTCAGATCATTTCGGGTGAAAAATCATCCAAACCATATTACTTTGAAGGGAAATCTTTTCTCAAAATAGTTTATGCTATCAACAGCTGCAATGCTTCTCACCAGGTAAGTTTTGATGGTCATTCATTTTTGGAGTACTCACCAATCTATGGCTCTACCTTTAATGACAAGTCACACTTGACTATCTGCCAGTGTGTGGGCTTAAGTTTTAAGTGGATAGATTAAGGACAGATTTCATACAAGAAATTTACCTGCCTTTCCCTTAATTAAGCTGTACTTTCTTCTTCACGCGTAAAGATCAATAGCTTTTAACAACGCAATTTTCAAGACGTTTACACATTACAGCCAATATTAAACCAAACACTGCCCTAGCATCTTAAGAATGCAAGAACTTCACTCCTGCACTTAATGGTTCCCCTCAAGTCATTTATAACACCCGAGCAAACAACAATTAATGGGGTCGCCATGGAAAATTCAACAAACAAACATAAAAACGGCTTCGGGGAAAGACCTGGTGGCAAAGCAATTATATTTTAGGTACTGATTTATGATGGGTTTGAGTATTCCAATCTGATTGGAATTATCATGACAGAAAGGAAAATATTGGTTTTGAGAAAGCGTAGGATCTTTCAAATCCTCTGGTCTTCAGGAGTTAATGCTGAACAGAATTTCATCACAACATGTGGTCAATTTTTTTCTGTGAAAACATAATTAAAAGTAAACAGTGTGTACATTTTTCGTTTAGAAATTAAAACCAAAAGAAAATAAAAAACGAACAGACATTTAATGCTAATAAGAGTCAATCCATCCAAATTATAACCGGATCAAACATCTTAGCTTCTCCCACCATCCCCCGCCGACTGAACATCAAACGTGTTTTCCTAAACGCAATCACAAAATCTACAATCTGACAGTTCCACGTTGCGAAAACTGCGAACAAACTTAAATGGAGTTGTAATTATACGGGGAGGTAGTGGCAGCTGGTTCCCCGGCCCCAGAGTGTCAATACCTTCCTATGAACCTGTCCGCCAGGAGGTAGTGGCAGCTGGTTCCCCGGCCCCATAGTGTCAATACCTTCCTATGAACCTGTCCGCCAGGGAATGAAGAAAAGTGAGATAAGCGACAAGTCCCACTCGTTTTTTGACTTCTGGATGACTTGCCCTAACGTCAGGGTTGTAATTTATTCATGAGATTCGAATTCTTTGATATCTCTCAAAAATGGATATCCACCGATCCGTGCATTGTGTGCGTCTCCAGGGGCATCATTAATAGTTGGGAATTTTAAATCATTTATCGCGAGGGCCAGGTGAAGCATATTACACAGGAGACTTGCATGGATTAAACCATTTATGAAAGCAAGTAGTGCAAAAAAAGGGGGAAATGTAGTAAATATCCCAACTTGAGTTGTCAGTATTAATTAATTATAACATCCAGCAGCACAATTGGCGCCAATAAAAGGAAACGAGAAGAAATTTCAGTTTTAAATTTGGCCAGAAGGAAAACCCCAGATGGGGGGAAAACCCACACACAAATACTAATAATTTCTTCCTTGTTGTTATAATCTGGAAAAATATGACTTTAAAAACACAGAGGGGTTTGTGTGCATCTTTTCCATACAGTGGCGGACACATTGTCACCAGCTCCGTAAGTTTCTTAGAAAATTGTTAAGTATTTGATCCCATATGGACTGAAAGGGTAAGGAATACAAAAAAAAGGGTTATTTTATTCTACTTTTCATTCTTCAACAAAAGTAAAAAACACTTGCAATTAAACACACTTTATGAAAGTATATTTCAGATAAATACATTTACATACAAAGAAAACGCACCTAAAATAATCAAAAATCCATAAAGCCACAACAAACAGCAATCCACTGACTCTTTTTTTACATTTACATAAATATATTTGAATAACTCTTTCTTTCTTTTTTTCTTAAATTTACGAAAGAACTTTCATTATCTCTTTACAAGAGGGAAAGATTCAGACTGCCACAGTAAGCATTTATTAATAATGAAATAAAGAAAAAATAGTTTACTTTTTACATGTATTTCCATCAATATATAGGTATTTATAATAATACAGTTTAGGACGGTTCACCAAAGTCAGTCATACTTACAGGGCTTAAAATTGGGGAGAGGGGGGGGGGGGGGTTGAACCTTACAAGACCTCAAGGCTTGTATCTAAAAATTGTTTACTGGACCAGAATTGAAATGACAACAAAAAACATACGCAGTTTAAAGAAACATTACAGAATTGGTAGGAACAAATATACTTTTTGATCACAGATTTACATAAAACTTACACGGTCTAATGATGATGATAGTAGAAAACATCCCTTGAAATTTTTCTGTCTGAAATGCTGTATTTGATGAGAAATGAATAAACTAACTTGCCGATTGGAGTTTATCGCTCAGTGAGCGTTTTATTCATTTGTTGAATCTATACGATTTCATGCAAAATGTGTAATCAGTTTTTCACTATTTTCTTGTGACCCAGATGGCCGATTGATCTCAAACTTCTACAGGTTTGTCAGTTTATGTATATGATGGATTACATATAGTGCTTACACTGCCAGCAACTGTTTTGTTAGCAAAAACCAATTCTGTAATGTTCCTTTAACTTTTGTACTGTGTCAATTTAAACATTCTCTCAGAAAAGATTGATCTCATTTATTCAATACTCAACAGAATTGAAAGGTATCTATCAGTCTGAAAGTCACCATTTTAAAAATAAACCGCTGGAATGCTCCGTATTTTTGACCGAGTGAGGGCGCTCTCAAAAACATTTTTATCACTTTTGGGGGTATAACACAAGCGATTATCGTCTGCTCAGCTAGCTAGCGTTGCAATTCTGTGCGCGATAGTTTCTAGTTGCGGACAATAATGACAATTTAAAGGAGCCTTTATTAACCCACCTTAGAAGCACTGACTAAACTCTCTCGCGCACAGAAGTGACAGAACGACGGCGTTAAAACTGTACACAGCTAGCTGATCAGACGATAATCGCTCATAAGTTATACCCCCGGAAGTGATACAAATAATTTAGAGAGCGCCCTCACGCGGTCAAAAATACGGCGCATTGACCAGTCATGAGTTTACTTGCCAATGCTAAAATCACTGGGAGAGACCACGACTCAATTTTCCAGATTTTGTTCACATTTTTAGATCACACCCCTGCTGGTCAATATATTTATGAGCTACTATCTTGAACAACATACATTGTCTTTCCAAGACAAAAGCACCTTAATTTTTAACAAGAATATAAGGCCAATTTGATAAATCTCAACATATTATCATTTGAGAAATACCAACCTGTTTCCATTTAAAATGGTGCAGCCGGCTTGTTTACATCAACTCAACTTTACGGCTCTTTCTGAAAGGGCTTCGACTTAGGCTTTGTCAGTTATTTTGACCCGAATTTGGGTATTGTCCATTATGTTTCCCCACGTCTATCCTGAATCGTGACTTTTAGAATGAAAACAAAGAAATAGTTAACCGTCCAGTAAACAGCAGCTGTATATACCAGGGCCCAATTTCATAGAGCTGCTTAAGCAGAAAATTTTGCTTAACAATTGTCTGCTAAGCAGAAATGAGCAGGATACCAGCTTTAGCTACTTTTTGTGCTTAAGCAGCTCTATGAAATTGGGCCCTGGGGTGAGTTACTGCTGACAAAAAAAGTCAAAAACTCTGAATAAGTCTAAATAATGGCGTTTCTATCTTTTGGTGACCCCTGGAGTTATAAACTTCAAGAAGCTTCAGGGAACCATTTCCTCAGCACTACATAATTAAATTAAAGAATAGAATTTCTTTATATCTGATCAAAATAACAGCAACCCTTTTCTCACATATAAAAAAAGTATTAATTAAGATAAAAGTTTGAAATTTCTCACCCCTCAGACATATACACTCGAGCTCATTGAGTTTTTTTTTTCTTTAAGACAGGCTGGTACCCCCCCCCCTAGTACCTTATGGATAAAGGCAGATAACATCTAATCTGATCCGTCAGTCAAACTCTGAACCGATTGTGATGCTGATCTGACCTGGATGAATGCGTGTTGTGTGATACCACTGGTTCGTATCCAGAACAACTGAAAGAAAGACAGACAAAGGAATATGACATAAGACATAAAAAACTTCATTAATCTCCGAAAAGAAGAAATTGCATTGCTCGCACGAGTAAACAAAACAAAAAACACTTCAAAAGATCAATAAGTTAAAAGTTACAAAAAGCTGTTGAAAAATTGCACATGAAACAATGCACAAAGGATTAAATCCTGACACTGTTGTTATGTCCCAAAAAGTCATTCTTAAATTGATTTGGTGCTCGATATGTGGTATGGTGTACCCCGTCCTATTATTGTGTCTTCATTGGGTTCCGGGAAATCTCAGGAATTCTTTAGAGGATTTTAGGTGGGTACTTCTATACAATAGGAAAAGAGTGTGTTAAAGACACTGGACACCTTTTGGTAATTGTCAAAGACCATTCTTCTCACTTGGTGTATCTCAACATATGCACAAAATAACCAACCTGTGAAGATTTGAACTCAATTGGTCATCGAAGTTGCGAGATAATAATGGAAGAAAAAACACCCTTGTCTCCCCAAGTTGTGTGCTTTCAGATGCTTGATTTCGAGACCTCACCTCACGCGTGAGGTCTCAAAATCAATTCAAATATTTTACTGAGAAATTACTTCTTTCTCAAAAACTACGTTACTTCAGAGGGAGCCGTTTCTCACAATGTTTTATACTATCAACAGCTCTCCATTGCTCGTTACCAAGTAAGTTTTTATGCTAACAATTATTTTGAGTAATTACCAATAGTGTCCAGTGCCTTTGAAGCATAGTGCAAGGAGTTTGGGAACATTTGGGGGACACCCTCTGCCACATATCATGCCTGGTATACTTAAATTAAGCTAAAGGAGAAAATATATTATAAAAACACCCCCAAAAAATAAAAAAATAGAGAGGTTTTTTCATTGTTTATTTTGGGTGCCAGAGAATGTGCCACAAAATCTTCTGCTGTACAAAAGATGCTGGTGTTGATACTCAGATAAAATCTGAAAGCCTGTTATTTCAGGACCTCAAACTGACCATGGCCCAATTTCATAGCAGCTTAAGCACAGAAGCATGACAACCAGAATAAGGTAACCAGCCGAAATACCATTCCACATGCACCATCTGTGACTGGTATCTTGTTTATCTTTGCTGAGCAGAAAACTGTTAAGCAACATTTGCTGTTTATAAGCAGCTCTGAAATTGGGTTCATGATGTTTGTGAGATACCGATCAGGTGTTGTTTTTTTTTTTTTGACAGTCAACAATAATAACTTATTACCGCGATGATTCAAGGTAATTAGTTGTGTATGTTGACCCCTACGGTTGACGTCACACGCGGCATCTGTCTGTCCATTGTCTGTCATTTTGGGAGTCAAATTGCATGCAAATATATGATGTGTGTCTATCCAGGCACGCATTCCTTGATTAAAGGGACATTACAAAATTGGTAAGAAAAAACTTGTAAAATACACTTTTTGATCACAGATTTACATAAAACTTACACGTCTAATGATGATGATATAGTAGAAAACATCCCTTGAAATATTTCTGTCTGAAATGCCATATTTGATGAGAAATGAATAAACTAATTTTCCGATTTGAGTTTATCGCTCAGTGAGCGTTTTATTCATTTGTTGAATCTATATGATTTCATGCAAATGTGTAATCGGTTTTTTCACTATTTTCTCGTGACCCAGATGGCCGATTGATCTCAAACTTCTACAGGTTTGTCAGTTTATGTATATGGTGGATTACATAGAGTGCCTACACTGCCAGCAACTGTTTTGTTAGCAAAAACCAATTCTGTAATGTTCCTTTAAGATTTGCCATGCACAGTAACACCTGGAGACTCGAACTCCCAAAATGGCGCAACCAAGATTTATTTTGGCAATGGCACCAGGTGAACTGGGTCAATTGCGTCATGGAGGAAGAAATAGATATTTCTTCCTCCATGATTGCATATAAACCAGATTTTTAAAAACTTGACGAGCACACGATTTACCATTAGTTATACAATTGCACGCTCTTAAATAGGGCAACATTTCATTACTAATAAATATTGAGTTTTTTTCAATACTACAGGATTTGTAAAAAGAACAGCCAATAAAAAAAAAAAATTCAAAGAAATAGCGTCCTTCGTTTTCAGTCTTTCAGAATTCACGCCTCCCTGAATATAATTTTTAAAAACTTCCAAATGGCGTGATTTCTGAACCTCTTATGGGCTGACCTACATGTAAACATGGCCTTCAAACTCAGCACGGCTATAAAAAAAAAGAGCCTCAATCGATATTTTCCTTTGAAAAATAAAAGAAGCAGAAGAAAATAAATACAGGACAGATCGTCAGAAAGAAAATGTCTTTCTTCTCAATGAATAAATGCATTATGCCCAGAGTGAAGAAACACACTGTGAATATTTTAGCAAATATGAATGCAGGTGCGTGAGCCAACATCAATAGGAAAACAACCACAGGCGTTTTTGAACATTTTACACGTCAATTAGACTCGACAAAAAAAAGATTTCAGAAAAGCCCCTGATTCGCTGTATTTCAGGGCTCCTCGAGATTGGATTTTTTTTTTTGTTCATTCCGTCATTGGATAATAGCCAAGTGCCTCGTTACAATTGTCCCACTTTCCCCGGATTGTCTTCTCTGCTTCACTCCTGATGTAGCGAGAGTTATTGGGAAGAGAGAGGGGCCGTCACGTTCGCTTTATTTGAAGATTAGGGTTGTTGTGTCGCAGGCGGACGCCTGTCGGGAAAAGCTATCACCTGCCTTTGTTCTCAAAGGTTAGCCACCAGGACTGTGTTTGTACAAGTATCAAGTTACTGTGTGCAATAAAGTCAAATTAAATTCTACGTTTTTTTTTCAAAGGGGAAGTATTTTCTTTGACTGTGTATAAATACTTTCCGAGTCCCCACTCAATATTTGTTTTATCTGAGTGCAAGAGGGCTACGAATCAACCGAGACAAACACATGAGCGGGTATGTCATCTCCATGTGACTAGACTACTCAGGTTTTCTAAAATGGCGTTTACAAATTAGAGTTCAAGCATCAAATTTGCACCAAAAAAATTCTCAGAGGTGGATGTTATAAGAGTCACTTTCGAGGGTTTAACTACTCTGTTTTTTTTTCCCCGACGAAAAATATTTTGAAACAGCTACAAATTTACATGTTTCTTGGAGTTGGAAAATATTGCAGCCAATCATTTCAAATAATAGAATATCAGAGAGGCTCCCCTTTTTTCGGTTTTTGAAAAAAACAGATTATGTGAATTAGAAACATAAATTTGAACTTGGCATTTTTCCCCCACAAAGCACAACTGTACAATATCTTGTAATCAGCTAAACGTTTTTTTTTTTTTTTACCGCATATTGGATTTTAAATTTTGATGATACGAACATTATTAAAACCATGTGAAATGTTATTTCACTTCCTGATGAAGTAGCAATTTGGTCCTTTATCTAAACCACAAACAAGTACATAATACATCAAGTAATTAAGTAGCTGCCTAAGGCTGTGTAAAAATAATTACTTGTTTCTCGTCCGTACTTTTTGAAAAAAAGGAAGGAGGAGGAGTTCTTAGTGATTTTCAAATTTTATATTGAATTTTTTCCCAAGATGGCCGCAATGTTGACCTCACCCCTAGATTTCAACAGATTGATCTGTACATGTACAGGTGTATACCGATCTTATTATATACTCTAATGATTTTTGTGTCGCATGAAACAGACAATGACATAGTTTAGTTGATGAATACCCTCAAAAGGAAGAAGGAGTATATGACTCTACAAGCTACTATTATGGAGAAAGGGGCGGACAGCAGGCAAGGTTGAGAAACATGTCATTTTTGTTGTATGGCCTAATTGACTAGCAATAACCAAGGAAAGGCAAGAAACCCTTGGGTATCACAAAAAGGCACAGAAATAGACAGCAGTCAGAGTAATGATACTTGCTTATGACTTAATTATGCATCTACACTTAATGAGGTTATGTAAGATTATAGTTGTTTGTTTGTTTGTTTGTTGGGGTGTTTGTTTGTTGTTGTTGTTGTTGTTTTTTAGCAGTTTTATATATTTAATCTGGAGGTGCTCACCTCCCACATCAGGTAAAAAGATATTTAAACCTATCCAAACCGCCTGAGCCACGTTTCATAAGCAAAAAATGGTGCTAAGCAATTTTTTCTGCTAAGCAGGGAACCCAGTCACAAACAATAATCATTACATTACATTACAGGGTGGAAATTGTTTTTGCCAAGCGAGATTTTTTTCTCTGCTGAGTAACATTTTCTGCTGAATGGCTTCATGACATTAGGCCCAGAGACAACTTTCATTAGACCTGCTTAAGGCACAAAAAAGTAGCTAAGCACAAAACAATCATGCTCACCAGATATAGGCTCCCAGCCAAAATACCATGTACAGTGTACCATTTGTGACTGATATCACTGCAGAATTTTGCATAGCAGGAATTTGTTAAGCAATGTTCTCTGCCTTGATGCTTTATGAAATTAGCCTTCAATTTCCACGCAGACCCCCCCCCCCTCCTTTAAATGGAATGTATCCATGACGCAAAGTACAGATGCCCCCCACTTCTGCATTTCCTGTCCTCTTCTAACACAGCTCAGGAAGTGTCCGAACTGTCAGCTACAGCTATGGCTACGGCTAGATTCACACATCAGTAAAGGACCACCTTAGCGACAACCCTGAGCAACAGTCCTAGCCGTAGCTGTAGCTGTAGCTGTAGCCGGCAAATCAGACACGGCCTCAGTCCCTCTTCTTGGTTCCAATTAAAACTAAGAGATAAGAAAATCACGAGACAAGAGCCTAAAATCCTCCAACCTCGATCCAATTTTATAAAATATTGCCCCCCGGGTCCCGCTCTTACACACAGTTCAGTCGCCAATTTGGGGATGTTGTACTTACTTATATCTCCCGTGTTGACGGTGACCTGAAGAACGTGACAGATATCTTCACACTCGGGCAGGGGGAGAAGAGTCCAGGTCTTCTTGCCGGAGAGCTGAGCCTGCCACGACGGTTTCTCCACATTATCTAACTATAAATTTAAGAAAGGGGTAAAACCGGGACATTATTTTTTTCGTATATTATTTGTCTCTACTTTACAAAGCAACTTTGAATTAGTACACTAGAATGATGCCACTCTACAAAATGCCTGATGTGTAATTAATTAATCGCTAATTTCATGATTTTTAATCAAGTAGATAACTCAGTATTAGATTGATGCTGGCACATATTGTGACAAATTTTACACAAAAAATTATGTTAAAAAAAATACTCCTGAAAATTGATTTTTTTTTTCCCCTTCTCTCCTGCCTAAAATCATGAAAAATTCATATTAAAGGTAGGATCAAACTTTGGTAACAACACCCCGAAAATTGTTTACATTTTATCCGAAAGCCTCCTCGTAAAAAAAAGTAGGTAACGGTAGTAAGCATCCTGAAAAATGATTTCGTCTGAAATGCCCCAGTTGATAAGAAATCAATGAAAGTGTGTCGAAAAAGTTTGAATCTCAAAAGATCGCCCGACTGTTGGAGGTTCAAATTTCCTTGGCATCCATTTGTGAGATGCGATTAGTACCCGCTGTCACCTCGCTAAACGTGGATGGATTCTACGTTCTTGATGTCAATACCGAGACAGTTTTTTTGCTGTTTTCTCAACAGTAGACACTGTATTCAGCTGAAACGTTCACAGGTGACTTTGATTGTATCATTCTTGATATATTCGCCTGCCCATCAGCATTACGTTGACAAAAACCAAACGATGACACTACCTTTAACGGACAAAAGTCCTCTGTTCAGTGGAAACACGACACCACACTATAATACGTTTTACCTTCTCCAAAATGTCAACATTAATTTCCATGACATTTCCCAGGTAGGCTTCCAAAAAGGATTTTCTTCAAAAGCGGACATTTTTTGCGCAAATCTACTCATTCCCCTCCCCACCCCCCCGAAAAAAAAAAATCAATGCCGTGCCGTCCCTTTAAAGAATTTGTCATCATGGGGGGAAAAATCGATAGCTCGGTATGCGAAACACCCGCAGCATCAAATTTTGATGAGCACTTTCAAGAAGCAATGTTTTTTGCTATAGAGAGACATCTGACGCGTCCGTTCACAGAGTGTATCGGGGTGTTTTGGATTGAGGCGGCAGGTCACATAACTTACATGGAGCCACATGCACCTTTCGTACTCGAGGTGTTTCATTAATGAGGTTTTTCTTTCAATCGTTAATGAGAAGGTGGTAAAAGCAGGATGTCTTCTGTATAGGTCAAAATATAACTGTAGATGACACTTATTTGGAAAGTAATGTAATATATGGGTTTTTGTTTGGGTTTTTTTTATACCAAAATAGGCTTGTAAAATAATGAACAAACATAATGTCAGTGATTTTCTATTTCTCAATTCAACTCATTTTTCCTGTGAATTTTGTTTAGCTTTGCCAACTCGGGTAAAACAAATTTATATTTAATTATTTTCTCAAAGACATATTGTTTGAAAATTCTGGATTGTTATTGGGGAGAGGTTGCCAAATTTGGCGGGAGGACCACAACATTATTTTTTTCCTCGGGGTTTGGGTCAATTAAAACATAAGAAAGCATTCAGCATAATCTTAAGTAGGATTCGAAGCTTTGCATGGTGGGAGTATAACTAAGAGAGGTTTGCAGTAACACCATGTTAAAATCTCTTTTGAGTAGTGTTGGTTCTGAAAAGAACCGGTTGTTATTGACTCAATATTTCGATCAGTATGCTCTGATCTGAAGACAATCAGAGCATACGGATCGGAACGTTGAGTCGTTAACAACCGGTTCTTTTCAGAACCAACAGTTACTCAAAAGAGATTTTAACATGGTGTTACTGCAAACCTCTCTTAGTCAGCATAATCTTTATCGAAAATGCAAAGGGTGAGAGTTGCTATTTTTTTCCCCCTTTTTCCCTTCCAGGCCTTGAATTTCATCTTTGAGAGGGCAAGGCCATTTTCACTTTGCAAAGGCCACTTCCATTGGAAAGTCTATGGTAAACTTTTGAAGCAGCCCCAAGGCCAAGACCAGGGGCAACAGAGGCCATGGCCTCCACGTAGTTCCAGGCCTGCCCTTCTCATGACAATGCCTTCAGGATTAAGAGACGCTAGTAAAACGCTTACATGTATGCCTGCTCCAACCCCAGGTCCACCCATGAATATCCAATCCAACGCACTGGACTCCGAGCTCTCTGGTAAGAAATAAGGCCGCTGGTAATGCTTCCGTAATTTGACCGCCACAACTGGGTCACAATTACTCCTGCAGATGTGACAAGAAAATAATTAAATTTCACCTTGTAATTTGACTTTATTAGATTTGATTTTTTTTAAACATCACCAAAAGTATCACTTACCGAAGCAATTGTTATGAACTTTGTCAAGCACGAAAGGATCATAATTTATTTGAGGCGTGTAAATTGTACTTGTTCTACTAGGTGAGGGATTATTTTTAGGTGGCCATGTTGGATGTTAGCAACAAATGTCTCCAGCTCAGGGAACATTGATCATTTAACACAAGTTCAATGACAATTTTGTTGAGTATTTTACTTTTTGAAATATTAACTTAGACTTAAATTTGACAAATGTTGTTGTGGGATCTCAAATATCAAATTTGTATAAAGTTTCATTGTGGCCTTATGCTCAGACTCGATAAAGTACAAACTAGTTTGTTTTAATTTCTGTCACAGTCTAAACTCTGTTTTTTAACCTAAAGATGTGTAGTTGACTGTAAACGAAAGTGACAGCTACCCGCCAAGTAAAACTGCCAACGATAAAGCAAGACAAGCGATTGGCTACAAGTATCTTCTTTTTTTGTACAACACCGAAAACCAAATAGTTAAAAATCAATAAAATAATAAAGCAGCAATGCGTAACCTGGATTTTACTTTCCCCAGGTCACGCCTGCGTACATGTGTGACTAATCTATAAAACTAAAGGAGGTCAGGCTCGCTCGGCAAATGTGAGCAAGCAACAACCGCAAGGCATACATGTAGACAACCACTGTGTTCATCACTGGGCATAAGGCATTTTATCATTAATAAATTAACGATAAACGGAATTAATTACATACATAGAAAACTATATTGAACAATTTATTGCAATGCAACTAAATCTGTCATCAAAATAACAACATTTAAGAATAGCAGTCCATACAAAAACTTTTTTGCTGTTAAGTGTTATTTTATGTCAAAATTCCAAATGATGTTCAAATGATAACAATGAAATAAATTAAAATTTAGCTAGTCAGTTTCCCATGTGATTTATTGATATCAAAACAATATTTTTGTTTAATAAAGAAGATTTGGTTCAAGTGTGGTCAGGCGGAAGAGATTTTAGTGATATTGTTACAACAACTACAATTACAACAACATTATAATTATCGTAGGCCCTAATAGTAATTATAACATGATACCACCTGTCCACAGTAGAGAACATTCCCCCCCCCCCCGAATTGATGTCAGTGCCCCCTCCCCCCCAATTTGAAATCTTGCCTTCTTAGATTTAAAATTGCGGAGTTAAATTGTTACATTTTATAAGCTTTAATGTGATAATTTCAATGTTTTTCAATCTATTGTTTTGGTGTTTTTTTTGGGGGGGGGTTCTTGTATTGTTTCCGCTTTTATAATTTTAAAGATTGTTTCTTAATCCAACCATTTTTGTTTTATCCTGTGGTTGCTAATGATAACAATAATAACAATAACTATATTTACTTTTACACGCACACAATATACTTGTTTTGCCTTCAAGTGCCCCCCCCCCCCCGTGGCCCCCTTCCCATTTGAAATCTTGACTTTCGAGATGTTATCCTACAAACAAAAACAGTAAATACAATAACAAGATCACTAAAAAGGGGCTTGTTTAAGAGAAATGCATACGGCAAAGTTCCTACAGTTATAATTGGCCAAAAGTGCCCCCCCTAGAAAAAACAGGTGCATCCCCTTGTGCCCCCCCCCCTAAAAATGTTACCCAAGTTTTGGAGCTGCATCGTTTCTCTTCCCTCTTTCTTTTAAAATTCTTTATTCTACTTCTAGCTAGTATAGTATACCAAGAACACAAAAGTTTGAACCTTACCAGCCGAAATACCAATGTTTTTCTCCCTCCTTGAGCGCCGCTCTGTCTGCCGGCATCTCAAACGCATCCTTCAAAGATCCAAACTCCGTATTATACGGAAAGAACTGACACTCTTTCTCTACGGCATCTAACGCCTCGGGATGACTGCCGTAAAGTTCCTTGAAGAAATCGTAACTGAATGTTTCCATGGCGGTCCAGTTCGCGGTTGCCCCCGTGACGAGAGCGGGACGGATGTTGTAAGCGTGTTTCTCGACGAACTCCGCCGGGGTGATCGTCTCGTACGTCGGCACCTCGGTGAGGTTGCGACACACCTCGCACGGAGCGTTGGGCCGGCCGATCTCCGCGAATATAAAGTTGCTGCCGATGATGCACGGGTCGTCGAACATGAGGAAAATCTCCTCCCGGCATGCAAATACAACAAGTCCAAGTGCGATTGGAATACATGTCAACAGGAACCATCGAAAATTCGCTCTGAATTTACCGTTGTAACAACCACTTGTTGACACTCCGTGGTGGGCGTTCAGCGCTGCATCAACTTTTGCATGTGCGAGTCCACTTTTCACAGATTTACTTCTCAATTTGCTGATCTCAGCGATCAGATTTTGTCGTGCGTCTCCTTTGCTCTTTCCATTCCCCGCAGAGTGGCTTTTGCCATTTTTCGTCATGGTGTAAAATGAAGATGTTACTCTCTAAAGAACGAACAGGATATCCACAAAATTAAGAGTCCATCTTGTTTCCTTTTCGATTTCTGTGTGCGTATTAACTTAGTACAACACTCCGTATGTAAACATGGGCCAACGTTTCCGGAGTCAAAAAGCCAAGCTTTTTATTTCCGTGTACGTAACCCGATCAAAACTGCACGTGTTGGACAGCGCCCTCGCACGTTGAAAAGAGGTACCCAGAAAAGTTACACCATGCCCAATGTGGCAGAGGGTGTCCCCAGAATGTTCTTCACTTTAACCATGGAGGTAGAAATTACACACGCTGTTCCTCTTGTACAGAAGTACTCCCTAAAATCCTCTGAAGAATTCCTGAGATTCTCACAATACAATGAAGACACAATGGGAGGGGGGGGGGGGTATACCATGCCACATATCCAGCACCAAATGAGAAAAGGTTGTATGTACAGGAGCTTAAAGTACTACTGGTTTAAAATTTGAGCAATTTTTCTTAGAGATAAATTTAAGCATGCATGAACTATAAACAACACAAACAAGATTTAGAACACTTTTCCGTTGCCTACCTGTTGTTTAAAAAGCTTTAAAATACAATTGATTTTGACAACCGTTTTTCTTCTCGTCTGGGATCTTAACCTATTTCATTTTAAAAAGTCATGACTTCAAAGTACATAATTAACTACTTGTTGAATAATCAATGCTACCTTCTGGTAACATTTTCCAGTGAGTCAACCCATTAGAAACAGCTATAATGACAACATTGAAGATTGGGACTTTTTTTGCCGTTCCATCCATCGCCACCGCTGAAGTTATTAATTTGAACAGGGCCATTATCATTCAAAAATATGGATAATATTGAATGGTCAGACAGTAGAAGTTTTAACATACAATTATTTTAGATTTGCGATTCAATTTCAGCTGCCTTTAAACATAACCCACGATAGCCCACTTGCTTATTATGTCACAAGACCCAAACAGCGCCCTCACCGAGGTTAATGAAGACCCATCATTGGCTGAGAGCTGTGCTTGACCTGTGCACTTTTCCATTGTTTGATCTCAGCAATGGCGGCCAATGCAAGGGGTCTGTACAGACTCAAGGGCCTTTTCCAAACCTCGGCTTGGGCTTGGGCTCCATCATCAATTTTGGTGCAGTGTGCGTTTAGAGCAGTGTGTCCAACATCAAACGGAGCCCGGAGCCAGAGCCCAAGGCCAGAAATCTATGCATTGTATGGGAAGTGCGCTATGCATAAAAATAAAAATACACGCCAAGCAATGCACATAATCCCATTTATCCATATTGCGTTCTGCATTATCAGATAAAATGCTGTACACTGCTTGGTGCATATTTTAATTTCAAAGCATTGCCCACTACGCATTACACACAACGCATGATGGACACACAGACTTCCTGACCAAGCCAAGCTTTAAAAAAGCCCTAAATCTTAATCAACCCCAATAATCCTCAACCCTAACAATGATTTACTTGTCAACTTAATCTCATACATTTCACATAACACATTTAATAATAAATTTGAAAAAAGAATCAGTGCTTTCTTTTTGCCAACGGTTTCTTTATTTTTTCACTTTCTCGTCAGACATTGATAACTTTTACACAACCGAAAGAATGGTCAGGCATGTAACTGCCTGCGTCACTCAATTTAATTAACACATTGGTACTAGTAGATAGCACTAACTTGAAAATGTCTTGATATTTTGACAAACATGGGGACACTGTTGCATCTTTCCTATGCAGTCAATTTTGCATTTGATGAATTTGTAAATTTGGTGCGCATTGGTTACATATTGACATGAATGTACTTCTAAATCCAAAACAATGGGCTTAGCGATATCATTGTAAACTCCAAATCCAATTAGGTATATTTCTGTAGACATCTTTTGTGGTGGACAATCGATTGTCGACAATTGTCCTTCCTCGCAGTTGAGGTGTTTAGTTCTTGAACCCTCTGCTGGCACGTCTTCCACGAGCTCTCTCGAACTTCCTTCCCTTGGCGCGAACGTATGGCCTGATGAAGTGAGAAAAAAAATGAAGTGAGAACATCATCAAATGAACAAAAACAAAAGGAAGAAAAACTTGAAGTCTTGACCAAACTTTTAAAAGATAAGACAGAATATCATATCTTTGGTTTATTATTTAAAACTTTTTCAGGTAAAAGCAGGTAAATTTTTCTCCTTCAATAAAAAAAGAGTCGAGGCCAGTGATGTTACAACAGTTTATTAGTACCTAATTGTAAAAATTAATTGAAACATGTATTACTACATTATAACATATCAGCAAAAACTATGTTTGAAACAAAACATTGAAGTGAAAACAAAAATCTTACTTGGTGTGAGAATGAGGAGTTCCTGGAGCCTTGCCGAAGTGTCTGTACACTTCACGTGCTTTACGGGGTCCTGGAAAAGTAATCAAATAATCAAATAATTAAATCATTATTCCTCAATAAAGGGACAAGAAAATATTGAAATGCAATAAAAACTTGTCTTGAAAGATCATGCAAGGAAAACTTTAAGACCCCATAATTGACGGTGTACTCTCCTGCCAAACTGGCTCTTTCCATAATATACCACAAGAGACTGTAGAGACTAAGTCCACAGTACACAAGCCACAGGCTTTCCACATAATACCAGCTGTACAAACAGAAGAAACCCAAGCACCCAATGGTAGCCTGGAAGGTGTGGTACTTTGTGGCCGTCTGTGGTACCTGTGTATAGTTCAAGATGATATTTGTGACACCCCAGAAATAACCGAGATATCAATGAGATGTGATGTCTTAAATACTCTATACTTATTGGCCGTAATTAGGTATTATTTGAAAGCTCTTCTTCTCGTCTATTTGACAAGCAAATTAACCAAATTTTGAGTTTTGACATTGAGCGTATTGAGCGGCACATTTGTCAGGGTGCCCAGTTTGTGACAATGAGCGGCACATCTGTCAGGATACCCGACATTGAGTGTCACATTTGTCAGGGTGCTCGGTTTGTGTTATTGAGTGTCACATTTGTCAAGGTGCCCAGTTTGTGACATCGGGCGTCACATTTGTCAGGGTGCTCGGTTTGTGTTATTGAGTGTCACATTTGTCAGGGTGCCCAGTTTGTGACATTGAGCGTCACATTTGTCAGGGTACCCAGTTTGTGACATCGGGCGTCACATTTGTCAGGGTGCCTGGTTTGTGACATCGAGCGTCACATTTGTTATGGTTTGGGTATATACCTTGCAGGAGGACGGTGTTCTGTCCTTTGGGTGCCTTCAGGGCAAGCTGGTCCAAGGTCATGATCTCTCCACCGGCTTTCAGGATTCTGGCTCGTGCCCCGGCAGTCACATGCAGAGCACACAACTGATTAGGAGAGAAAAATAGCCAGTCATATTAATCCTCTACAAATCAATGTCTGATTCCTACCCAACGTTGGTCTAAATAAATCAATCAATCAATACTAATTTAAACTGGGTAAAGCGCCGGTATCCAGCAAAAATGATGTTCCTGAATAACAGGAAAGTGTGGTTGTGGGCTTACATGGATTTTGGAGCGAAATAAACAGTGCATTGAATTATCAGCCAAACCAGAGTTCTGTTCCAACCACCTCTAATAAAATAATTTGTTGCCCCAATGTAATATTTTTCTTCTTATTATTTCAAACTGATTTTTGTATAAGCTTAACAAAAGATTGTGTCTCTAAATATATAAGTTTTGCTGACAAAAAGATTTATTCTACTGACAACCATCATTACTGATGTATTTGTAAATATTGTCTCGGCTATACGCAGTACAACGTATTGTGCAAGAAATGAAACCTCAAGTTAAAAAAGTATATATATATTTTCATTTATTATGTTAACTGGCTAAAAACAGGTACAAATACTAAAAGACTGTATTTAAAATTAAAATTTAACTAAACTACACAACGTAAAAACTGAAAAGCAGAAAAAAACAAAACAAGAAAAAAACAACAGATATTGACTCCTGAAGGACTGACTTAAATACTACCTGGCTGCTTCCCAAGCCCTGCCAGACAAACAAGTTTGAAAAGGAGACAAATTACAGACAACCGACAGTCAGGAAAACAACCAAAAACCTACAGGACATCGACAACAGCAATAGTGAAAAAACATATACATAAAAAAAAAACAATAGAAGTTGAGTCACACCTTGAGCTTGGGGATTTCAAAGATGCGGAGATCATCGGTGACTGCTCCAATAATGACAGCTGTCTTACCCTCACGTCCCTCGGTCTTCATCTTGCGGATCTACAGAGAAACAAGGACCAGCATAGAAGGAATGAGCTCATTGTCTTGAAATATTTGGTCAAACATTGTAAACCCCAACAACCTTGAGTAATTTACTTGGAATCCTTCTTCACTCTTAGGCCCTTCTCGAAAACCATGCCTTGAACTTTAGCTTGGGCTTAGTCTCTGTTGGTGAATTGGAAAACATGCGCTGTCATTAAGGGGCTTAACACAGGTGGACGGAGCCCAAGCCTAGGCCCTGGTTTCAAAACTGCCTTAATTTTACAAAATCTAACACCGTAAGTGTAGCTCAACACCCAAGCTGTTGGACTTTGAACGTGATGAATCCCTTGTCAAACATAATCAGTTTACAAGTGCAGCTTTCAGTCCAACAGTATCGAACAAAACATGCAGTTGAATGTTACTGGGTCAGGGTGGTGAGGGTTAATTTCCAATGGGAAAAAGAATCGGAAATTAGATTAAATTGAAGTAGGAATGATATTATGCCTAGCCTACTGGCCCCAGTCCTTTTTTAATCCTGCACTTTGGCAATTTGATATTGAAGGGATTTAGACTGTAAAGGGTAATTTACAAATTTTTAAAACTGTAAATCAAGTACAAATCAGCTTATGGCTGTGATTCCTTATAATAATTTTGAGCGCAGAGTAAAAACAAACCTGCTTGCTGCGGTTTGTTTTCCACAGTGATGGCACTGTGTGTGATGAATACTGCCGTGACCTAAAGACTACTATTCAATAACTAGAATAGTGAAGTCATACAGTTCGTCATCGCACATTCGCATCAGTAAACATCATGACGCCAACAATTTTGAATCAGTTAATTGTCAGCTCGGATTACATCAAAGCAAGCTTGCACACTTTCATTTTTAATGCTCTCCACCATTGCGCAATCGGCACTATTTATGGGGCTACAATTATCGCATTCGCAGCTAGCCTAGGGCCCAAGAATACATACTTACCAGTCTGGCCAATGAGACCGGCTGACGGTTGGCTCTGCTCATAAACAGACGTCTCAGCACCACCTTGTTGAACTTGGAATTTGTTCGGCGAGCCAGGAAACGGTACAACTAAAAATGTTCAACAAGATCAAATTCCAATCAGTGTTGGCGTAAAAGTACAATCTTTTCTTTTAACTTAAATGAATAAAAAGCAAACAAATGACGGCAGTTGAACCATGTCAATGTTAGCTTGAATGAATGGGCTATTCCCATCGTTAGACTTAGGCCATTTAATCATTAACTCAACAGGTTTTAGTTCTACTTCGTTTAATCGCACTCGGCAGTATCCATAAGTCAGGACATAAACGCCGAGGATCAATTATACTAGTAAGTGTCTTTCTCAAATACACAAGTGGCAAGTGCCAGGACTGAGACTCGAACCAAGAACTTGGGAGTTGTGTCAACTAAGCCACCACAACTTGAATTCGGTGCTCTAGAGACTAGACCACTGAACCAGGTCCAGGACACACTCTAATTTAACAACAAACTTAAAAATTACACAGGTGCAAGTATTAACAGGCCTGGAATTATCTTTGACTTGGGGGGAGGGCAACAATAATTTACGATGGGCAACAGCAAATTTTATTTTTTTAAAGCCATTTAACTTTTTGTTTATTTTTAGAAAGCAACAATTTTAAAAAGGACACTCCGTCTCCAACATGTCCAATTCCCTTGCAGCATTGGAAACATTTAAAACAAACAAAAAGTCGATCGATACACCGAGGCCAAAAAGGCAGCAGTGGTAAAGACCTCCGTGCAATTCTAGACCTGTACTATAAAAAGTGTATTACAAAAATTAATGCTAAAATTAAGTCTCCCAAATCGAATACGTTTACGTTACTCGGCACCAGTAATAATGTACATACCTTCACCAAGAGTCTGAGATAGATATCCTGACTCTTCGGCTCAGTCCTGTGAACCCGTCGCTGGGTTGAGTGGTCCAAATCTATACCCTATATTTCAAAATACCAAAAAGGAAATACAAAAACAATTAATTTAATGATGTGATGTGAAATTAAAGGCTATAAAACAAAGATGGGGAAGATATTTAATGATCTTTATTGTAACATTTCTGACGTGTGGCTCACCATTTTGGAGATCGGCTGAAAAGGCCGAGAAATGCATTGTGGGATATACCTTTAGTTCTCATCCATTAGAAGGAGAATCCTGCGATACGTCATTCATTAAACTTGTTGTCAGTCACCCTTGATTTTTGTACGGCTGGCGCGCCATGGCGTCGCTCCAGCATTGTCTTTGCTTTTACAATAAGTGTTGTGTAACTGGGCCCTCGGGTGCCCGGGGGGCCGAATTTTTTTTCCCCAAACGACATTGCTATGATGACCCTTTTTTGTTATGATTTTGATTTTTTTTTTATCGATCGGAATGCGGATGTTGGAAAGAAATAAAATATATAAAAAAGGTAAATAAAAAATTGATGAAAACTTTTAAGACAATTTGTTACGTTTCAACCGAAGTAGAGTCTTTCTCAATGGCTAAATGACAGCACAACACACGTGTAACAGACTACAGAAGCAGTCAAGTGTGGAAAGAAGTGAAAAAAAAGAGATATGTTTTATAGATTCAAGAAGATTAAATTCACTTCAAGCATTTCACGAAAAAACTGTCAATGTTAAGTGGCAGTTAATTAAAAACTAAAAACAAATTATTGTCGGTATCCTGCAATTTATCTCACGTCCATCAGCCACGGTACAAACAATGTTTGCATTGTCCTTGAACTGTGTTCATTGTCTCGTGCCATTATGCTACATTTTTGTATGTTTTCATTTTGAATCACCATCATCTGTCAAATTTCATTCAGAGAAAAACAAATCGGTGAAAAAAAATCTTTCAGTGAAAATCGAGACGTCAGCTTTAATTTTTTTATGGAAACAGTGGCTGGTTCCTACCCGAAAATTTGATGCTATTTTTATTTTGCTTGCAGTTTCTTTCCTTTAGCTACCAGTTTCAGTTAACATTTAAAGGATAATTAACAAATATTTAACTTTTCTATATTAAAAAAAATTCTATCTTCATAAAATATATTTAAAATAAATAAATCCTCTTCATTCAGTAAATTATTTGACAACATTTGTAAAATTACATCCGTTTGGAAAAGGAGAGACTTAGTCAAGTTGAAGTGTACATTCAGCGGGCATCCTTCAAGTGTATGGGTTATACATGAAAAATGTCATATTTTTAAAGATGGCGTCGAATTCACAACATGTGGTTGAAAATGTTCTGAAACAAACTGCACTCCTTGAGAAGAAACTCAAAACAACCGAGGTTGTTAAAGATATAGATGTTGAGCTAGATCCTGGCAATCTATTGTCTGTTGATCCGAACCCGATAAATTTGAAGGAATTTAGGTGAGTTGCCGGTTTTTAGTTTGAGACAAGCTAAGTTTAGTTGCCGTGGCTGGCTGCATGAGCCATTGCATGGTCGAATTTGATTTGGTGTGTGCTAGTGCTGAGTGCTGGCATGCAGTGTGGTGGCACGGGCAGTTTTCACATGCAAATAAATGAATGGTTTAATATTAATATAAATCATGGTTAATATTTATTTTAGAATTAAATTAATGAGAAATGAACCTCCTAATTATAATGCGGGTCAAATTTAGTCCAAGTTACTGGACCCATTAATTATTCAACGTATTAAGGCTTTTTAAGTTTTTAACCTGTTTTGGACTAGACCCAGTAACTGGGGCGCTGTATTCCTTTTTCGAAATTTTGACATTATCTGTCATACTAGCGCCCCAGCGAAAGCTACCAAAAGTATGGTGAAGTGCTAGACCCAGTAACTGGGGCGCTGTACTCCTTTTTCAAAATTTTGACATTATCTGTCGTACTAGCGCCCCAGCGAAAGCTACCAAAAATATGGGGAAGTGCAATATTTTCATAAAAAATCTGAGATGTCACACCAAAAATGCCCCAGAATGACGGAAATACCCAACGAATTACCTTCAAAACTGCCAACTGGCCTCTCCATATGTTTAAGATGTAACACCAGGCATGAAATTGTACTCACGGAAATTTGTCCGGCTAAAAAAGGATGATTTTTGAGACATTCCCGGTTTCCGTTGATCATGTCCAGCCATCGTTTTCATGGCTACCCTGCGGGGGTCCTACTAAAAGCCGACAACAAGCCGACAACGAGTCCAGAGTGCCGACAACACGCCGACAACAAGTTTCAGATACCTTAAAACCAGCAAATAAACCAAGGATTTATTAGAAATATGTGTACTATGTAATATTAACAAATATGTGATGGCATAACTTCACGAAAAGTCTGAATTTTTAACCAGAAAAAACACGAAAATACACGGAGTGCGGTCGGACGCCAACTTGGCCTAAAAACCGTGTTTTGACCTTTCCATTATGATACGGGGGTAACACATCCGGGGGTGTAGTGATGGCCTAGTAATTATTATGCCAATAGCAATAATAAGCCGTGGGATGACGCCCGCCCTCTGTTGTTTTGTAAGCGCTAAATACATCTTACCTGTATCATAATGGAATGGTCGAAACACGGTTTTTAGGCCAAGATGGCGTCCGACCGCACTCCGTGTATTTTCGTGTTTTTTTTCTGGTTAAAAATTCGGACTTTTCGTGAAGTTATGCCATTGCATTTTTGTTAATATTACATAGTACACATATTTCTAATAAATCCTTGGTTTATTTGCTGGTTTTAAGGTATCTGAAACTTGTTGTCGGCGTGTTGTCGGCACTCTGGACTTGTTGTCGGCGTGTTGTCGGCTTTTAGTAGGACCCCCGCAGGGTAGCCATGAAAACGATGCCTGGACATGATCAACGGAAACCGGGAATGTCTCAAAAATCATCCTTTTTTAGCCGGACAAATTTCCGTGAGTACAATTTCATGCCTGGTGTTACATCTTAAAGATATGGAGAGGCCAGTTGGCAGTTTTGAAGGTAATTCGTTGGGTATTTCCGTCATTCTGGGGCATTTTTGGTGTGACATCTCAGATTTTTTATGAAAATATTGCACTTCCCCATATTTTTGGTAGCTTTCGCTGGGGCGCTAGTACGACAGATAAAGTCAAAATTTTGAAAAAGGAGTACAGCGCCCCAGTTACTGGGTCTAGTGAAGTGCAATATTTTCATAAAAAATCAGAGATGTCACACCAAAAATGCCCCAAAATGACGGAAATACCCAACGAATTACCTTCAAAACTGCCAACTGGCCTCTCCATATGTTTAAGATGTAACACCAGGCATGAAATTGTACTCACGGAAATTTGTCCGGCTAAAAAATGATGATTTTTGAGACATTCCCGGTTTCCGTTGATCATGTCCAGCCATCGTTATCATGAACAGCCCTGCGGGGGTCCTACTAAAAGCCGACAACACGCCGACAACAAGTCCAGAGTGCCGACAACACGCCGACAAGTTTAAGATACCTTAAAACCAGCAAATAAACCAAGGATTTATTAGAAATATGTGTACTATGTAATATTAACAAAAATGCAATGGCATAACTTCACGAAAAGTTCAAATTTTTAACCAGAAAAAACACGAAAATACACGGAGTGCGGTCGGACGCCATCTTGGCCTAAAAACCGTGTTTTGACCATTCCATTATGATACAGGTAAGATGTATTTAGCGCTTACAAAACAACAGAGGGCGGGCGTCATCCCACGGATTACTATTGCTATTGGCATAATAATTACGAGGCCATCACTACACCCCCGGATGTGTTACCCCCGTATCATAATGGAAAGGTCGAAACACGGTTTTTAGGCCAAGATGGCGTCCGACCGCACTCCGTGTATTTTCGTGTTTTTTCTGGTTAAAAATTCAGACTTTTCGTGAAGTTATGCCATTGCATTTTTGTTAATATTACATAGTACACATATTTCTAATAAATCCTTGGTTTATTTGCTGGTTTTAAGGTTTCTGAAACTTGTTGTCGGCGTGTTGTCGGCTTTAGTAGGACCCCCGCAGGGCTGTTCATGAAAACGATGGCTGGACATGATCAACGGAAACCGGGAATGTCTCAAAAATCATCATTTTTTAGCCGGACAAATTTCCGTGAGTACAATTTCATGCCTGGTGTTACATCTTAAACATATGGAGAGGCCAGTTGGCAGTTTTGAAGGTAATTCGTTGGGTATTTCCGTCATTTTGGGGCATTTTTGGTGTGACATCTCTGATTTTTTATGAAAATATTGCACTTCCCCATATTTTTGGTAGCTTTCGCTGGGGCGCTAGTATGACAGATAATGTCAAAATTTCGAAAAAGGAATACAGCGCCCCAGTTACTGGGTCTAGTTTTGGACAATGATTCATGCGTATATAATAAAAGTTTAGTTTGCCTCATAAATAGTAAGCAGTCTTCAGATTTTTCAAATATGTAGAGAATGCCAGGCCTCAAATTACAGGGCGGCCACGACCGCCAGTGCCGTCGATGCCCTTGTAAGGCCAAATACAAAAAAATACCAGTTGATCGTCCCCTCCCTCATCCTTTTTTGAGGCCGCATCCTTTTTTTATTATTTTTTATTTTACCTTTATTTTCTTCAAAAAGACCCATTTTCTGTGTATTTTTCATTAAACTTATCAATCTTTTAGTTTTAGAACTTAGAGTGAGGTACATGTACATGAATTGATATTGAATTGAAACCACAAGACCGCCGGACTTGTCTGGTCATGAGTTTACTGGCCCTATGGCGGTATGCTAAAATCACTGACCTCGGGCCTGCGGTCCCGTGTCAAATTCGAGCCCTGCTTTTTGACTCGCCCAGCGGGCTAGTAAAGGAAAGGTTTTGACTCGCATTTGGCGACCGGGCGTTCGTTCATTTCGGACCCTGCTAGGGATTTTGGAGACTCCCTGTTGTACAGTGGTACCAACAAACACATGAATGTTGATTCGGACCCTACATAACGCTAGATACTGTCCAAATGTTAATTGTTGGGTCAGGTAACTCGGAATATGGTAAATCATATCGATAGGCCTATGGTTATTGTAATGTTAGACTTCCCCTTGACTATTCAGGACTCCAGAGGCTATGTGTCAAGTAACTTGGACTAGATTTGACCCGCATTATAACTAGGAGGTTCAACCAAGTACAGAGTAGTACTAGTACTTACCAAGAAGGTTGCCTGTCTGTGGTGGTTTATGCAAATCTTCAATTTTTTATTTCATACAGACAAAACAGGGAGGCGTTTCTCAAATCTTTGGCGAGAGATAACACACAGCTTCTGTTTAACAATATATGGAAGGTGAGTATGAAATAAGTACGATAAGAAACAATGTGATCCATGCAAGGGGAAACTAAAGTTTCAATTTATGTTTGCATGGGACTTAGATATTTGAATAATGTGGAGTGTCGTGGCCGAGCGGTCAATCGCACCGGACTCAAGCTCTGGTGTGTCTGATCAACAGAGTGTGGGTTCGAGTCCCTGTCCTGACATTTGTGTCGTTTAGCAAGACACTTAACTGTTATTGCTTTGTCCTTTGGATGGGACTTAAAGCTGTTGGTCTTGTGTGTTGTGTGATGCACGTAAAAAAAAAACATTCCATTTATCGTTAGGGTGTTTCTGGTATGGTTGGCTGCAGATTGCACCACAGCCCCTTGTAGACTGTATATGGAGCTATGTGAATTAATGGGTCTCGTAATTCGAACTAATCTCTGCATACCTTGTAGAAAAAATAATGGCTGCCTTTGAGACATCCCTAGAGTGTGTTAAAAACGCTATATAAGAACTTTGTATTAAAGGTATTGTACACTTTTGGTAACAGCTCAAAATCAGTGTCCACATTTTGTGTGATTAAACATATGCATGAACAAACAAACCTGTGAAAGTTTGAGCTCAATTGGTCATCGAGGTCACGAGAAAATAGTAATTGAGATCTTATGTGTTTTCTGTTTTTTCAAATTATTGCGCGCGATAATTACTAATGTTTTACTCGTTTCTCAGAAACGATAGCATTTTAGGCAGAAATATTTTAAGGAACCCTTTCTACCATTATTTACTTTAAATCATGTAAGTTATGTGTGAATCTGTGAACATTGTGTTTTTCGATCTTACCAATAGTGTACAGGGCCTTTAAGCTTGGGCGATATCGCTTTTTCTCAGCCACGATATATCGTCGAGAATATATCGCGATATTCGATATAATCGCGATTATTATTTTATGACGTCAATCTACTACAAATCTCACGGTGGGAGTTGTGGCTATGATTGACCTATCGTTTCTATCGTTATTCCAATCACCTATTCTTCTGGTTTTACTCTAAACCTATGGTATGAAAACCTGGGCCTATTACTTACACACATTTAATGTGTTAACTGCGCATGACAGACTGTTCTTTATGTGTACATAGCTAATTAGATCACGCCACTCGCACGTCCGCAACATGCACGTGATAATGCACGTGATAACACCCATCTGTGTGGGACCGCCTGACCGCTAAGGCTTTGATGTTGGTTTTTTCCGAAGACTAAACCCCGTCGGATCGGATCTGTTTGGGAATCTTGTGGTTGCGGTCTGTGACTTGCAACTCTTTGTTGCAGCAAATCATCTCGACAAGGAGATTTATTGTTGCAATATCGTCTCGACAAGGAGATTTATTGTTGCAAGATCGTCTCGGCTAGGAAATACATCGCGATACTTAACAATATCGCGATTTACCGATATCACGATTAAAAAAAACGTGACCTGATATCGTAATCGTTTCAGAACTAGTATCGCGATATTCGATAATATCGTGGTATCGCTCAAGCTTACTTTGTATTATTATTGTTAATTTTCATATTGACTACTCTAGGAGAAAAGCTTATTGCATGATACCCAGCTTTACAAAATCTTCTGATCACATTTTTCTTAAAATTGCTGATTAGGACCGTCACTTTTTCACGTAATCGTATCTCGGTAAAAGGGTTATTTTATTCTTTCATTATTTTCTAACAACTTTGATGATCAATTGAGCCCAATTTTTCACAGATTGATTACTTTATGCACATGTGAGGATACTAGTCTTTGACAGTTACCAAAAGTATACCCTACCTTTAATGTTGGCCCTTCTGAATCAGCATTGTGCAATTTGTTTTCTTGTTTCTGCTTTTACAACTGCGTGCTATTTAAAAAAAAAAAAAAGTTTTTATTGAGTTGCAGATGCACTGTTTGTATTCATTGTCTCAGAATCTTCACAGATGTCCTCAAGTCTGGGATTTTGTAAATATCGTGGCTTCCACCGCTCTTGTCTTGGCCTTAATGTCCCTTTAGAACGTTTCCATAGAAAAGCTACAAGCGACATTGTCCTTAATAATACTCCTGGACCGAGTCTATCGACATCCTAACAAATTTTGGGTTTTTCCCCCCCTTCATTTTTCAGCTTCCAGTTGAAAGAGTTGATGAAGTCATCTTAGTACAGGTCAGATTTTAATTCAGATTTCTTTGTTTTTGTGAACTTTGTGTTAATTAAAATATTTGAATTGTAAATTGTCTATAATATACATTTTATTTTGGGGGTTTATGACTTTTCAAACTGTACATATATTTTCATGCTTTCTACCATTGTTTTTGCTTTTTGCCGTTGTCTTTGTTTCTTTGATTCTTTGATGTGTGACCAAGGGTCCCCATTTAGTGGGCCTGCGTGCCTGGTCAGGGTTTCCCTTTGGCCCCACGTTTCGTTTTGGTGTTTTAAAGGTAACAAACTAAACTGAAAAACCGAACATGTTGATTGTTCCCCACGTAGAAAAATATGTAGATTGCTCATTTAACTCTCCTGAAGCATTCATGCAATATTCATTTTTCCCTCTTTACTTCATTGCTTTTTGAAAAGTTTAATTTAGGCCTTTCCCTCTGCCCTCTTGGCGTGTTCTATTAATAAGCAATTGTCATTTGGGCCCGCAGTCCCAAACCTTAGCACAGTGCAACAGAGTATGGGATTTTAGTTGACTGTTAAATCAGGCATGCAACTTTTCCTCGGATCAGCTGATTTCCTCTTTTTTTTATTCTCAGTTTTACCATTCAAAATTTAAAAATACTGTACAAAATCATTGAAATTTTGTAATTTCCTCTTTTTGGGTGAAGTTACAGTTGCATACCTGTTAAATGCAATAAAGTTTTACCATTTGGCGCATTTTTTGTGTTCAGCAGGGATAAGGGTTTAATAATAGTGCCATTGAAAAGTGGAAACATGTACAAAAGTGTTGGCCATTTCTTCCTTTTTAAAAAATATTAAATTTGCTTGTCTGTCCTACAAAGTCAGACAGCTTCCTGACAATGTATTTGGAGGATCGAGGACCATAAGGCTTAATAAATAAAAACAAATGCATGCATATCAAGACCAAAGTGGAACCAAGTTGTGGTGGTCACTTTGGCTAATTGTGTATAGATGTTTATTTTGTCTTTTGTTTTCATTTTTTGTTCTTTCTGCAGATTCCTGATGCAACAACAAATTTACCCAGAGAAAAACATGTAAGTGTAATTGTTGTTTTTGTATCATTATATACCTGTTGTAAAAATAATGAGTGCTTTGAGACGCCCGTTGAGTGTGATGAAGCACTCTATAGAGCCCTTGCCCCAACGTCACATGTGGCTACTTTCTGCCATGTCCGCCTTTTTTGGAGTCAAACTGCACATAGAAATTACAGCAAGCGACGCATGTAAATGCTTACATTGACAAAAATTTGCACTACACTATATAACACACAAGGACATTAACTCCCGAAATGGTGCAACCGAGATTAATGTGATGATAGGGTGTCATGGCCGAGCGGTTTAGAGCATCGGATTTAAGTTCTGGTGGTCGAGTCATCGGGGTGTGGGTTCGAATCCCGGTCATGACACTTGTGTCCCTGAGCAAGACGCTTTACCATAATCGCTTCTCTTCACCAAGGGGTATTAATGGGTACCTGCGAGGGTAGAGGTTGATATTGTGTTTGAAAAAGCCTTCGGAGCGCCACGGCAGCTCGGGGCTGTACACTCCCAAGGGAGCTGAGAAAGATTACAGGAATGCTATTGGCCCAATGACCAGGGCACTAATGTAAAGCGCATTGATACCTTATTGTAAAATGCACTATATAAGAACTAGTTATTATTATTACTATTATTAATAACTGCTTTTTGTTTGTTCTAGGTACCAAAATCAAATCCCTTGACGAGATGGGAGCAGTATTCAAAAGTCAAAGGAATTCACAAAAGAAAAAAGAGCCGTAAAGTATGGGATGAAGAAGAGAAGGTAGGTTTCAGTCATTCAATTGTCATGTATTTAGTTGTGTGTAACATGTAATTGGGACAATGTACTCTGGTCTTTGCCTTAGAATTTGTTACTGCCCTAACTATAGAATCGGCCCAACTGTAGTCGGTCATTCAGTTATTATGTCCTTACTTGTGTGTAACATGTAATTGGGACAATGTACCCTGGTCTTTGCCTCAGAATTTGTAACTGTCCCTACTATAGATTCGGACCAAGCTATGTTATGATCAGCCTTACTATAGTTGGGTTCATGCCAACTATGGCCCTTTTTTAAAACTTGGGCTTAGGCTTGGGTTTGGCACTGTCGTTATTTAAAAGACAAGTGCTTTCTTACGGAGCTTCAATCAAGTGCAGAAGGAGCCCAAGCCTAGGCCGTGGTTTCGAAAAGGGCCTATAGTTGGGTCTATTCTATTGTTGGGATGCAACATACCTGTGATGAACAAGGCCAAGTTTTCACTGTTAAGCCAAAATAAATGCCTTAGCACAGGAAAAACCTTGCATGGCAGAAACTGGTTTCTCAGCAGAGTAATCAAGCACCATTTTCTGCTGAACAACTTTATGAAGTTTGGACCCAGATAGCCTCAATGTGTAAATTTCCTAATACTAATGCTTGAATGTTAAAGTCAACTGCAATACACCTGCTGTTAGATACAACACTCGGTAACATTTCTTTTGAAGTGATATGCACATCCAACAGAAACAAAAGAATCCCCGCCCAATGTAAACACTCTTGTTGTTATCAGGGATGAGAAAATTCAGATTTATGTCTGAATCCAGACTATTTAAAGTTAGCCCGGTAAAAACAAAGTGCTGTATCTTTCGTCAAATAAAATAAGTCTTGCTCTTTGATCTACCCTCTCTAGCGCTGAGGATACTGTTCCCAAAAAGCTCCTTGGAATTTAAAACTCCAGGGGTTATCAAAAGGTGGAAATGGCATCATTTCATTCCTAGTTAGTGCAGGAAAGTGTGGCATAGCTTTCGTACCACATCAGGACTGCACAACATCATCATTTAAACTGCTCTCAAAACTCATCTTTTTGAAGTAAATGTTGACCGGTGATATTCAACATTTGTGATGTGATCAAGCTAAATGAGTCGTTTGTCGGTAAATGCATTATTGAATAACAGGCCAAAATAGGTCGACAGGGGTCTACATTTCAACACATCTCTAGGTGTTTCGACTTCCATAACTTTTGAACCAAAGGTGGTATCAATACAGAATTTTCTTATCCTTAAAGCTGAGATTGTACTTCTTTCAAATAGATAAATAAAAAAAAATTGACAAGGGTCGACAAAAGACTCATTTAGCTTGATCACATCACATTTGTCCCTTTCTTTTGTACTGTTTCATGTATCATGAGCGAGCGCCATGAGCGACTTCTTTGGTGGATACCGGCGCTATACAAGACTCCATTATTATTATTATTAATTCAATGTACCTTAGCTAAGATCTGGATCCCGTTTTCAGATTTTTTTCTGTCATCAGTGACTCTCATCCTTGACTTATGGATTTTAATTTTGTTGCTTGTTTTACAGAAATGGGTTCCTCGTTGGGGTTATGGCAGTAAGAACGATGAGGATAAGGACTGGGTCTTGGAGGTTCCCCAAAATGCAGGTACGTCATGTGGAGAAACTTCTCTTTTACTGCTTAGGATTCTATAAACGAAGCATTTTGCTTCCTTTTACTTAATTTGATTTTTGTATCGTAATGTCCTTTTAATTGTGTGGTTCTAGTTTTTGTTATGATGTAATATAGTTGCAATTCAGTTTTTATGCTGTGATGACTATTGTGAATTTAACCTTTTAAATATATATCTATCTATCTATCTATTTATCTATATATTTTCAATCTTAACAATGTAACATTTACAGGTAATTTTATCTGCAACTAATTGCTAATTTAAGAATCAGACAACTTTTTTGAATTTTTGTAAAGTTTCCCTTTTCTTTTATAACTCTCCTACTCTTGGTAACATTTTCCAGTGAGTTGACCAACCATTTGAAACCATTCGACTGCCAAGGTTGTGTATGGTGGCATAACTGCACAGAACGAACTGTGTACATCTGTTTGCTATGTAGACGTATTCACCACATGATATCATATTGCAGGCTTAGTTTATTTATCATTCAAAACCGTGCAGTGGATGATATTGAATTGTCAGACAGTAGGAGGGTTTAATGATTCAGTCCATACAAATAATTTGTATTTATTGGTTGTTGCTAATCCAACAGTTCATAGTCTTGTTTTTCTCCCATTATTTCACCATTTTTCTTCTCTCGTGCTTTTGGTTTTTGGACGAACAACACTGCAATTTAGTCAAGAATTAATTTGTCCCTTGTTGTTGTCTTGATGGCATTTTGTTATTATCCCGCCAGATCCTTACGAGGACCAGTTTATGAAGAAGAGGAAGGACAAGCGAGAGAGAGTCGCCAAGAATGAATTTCAACGACTCAGGAACATAGCCAGAGCGCAGAAATTAAAAAGTGAGTTTGTATAGAGTATCAACCCCCATGACTCGAAATACTCCTTGAACAACTAAAAAATGTTCACTATTTAAAAAAACTTCTTTTGCCCGCCTGCGAATTTTGCATTTGAACTTTTTGGAGCTGCTTGAGTGATCATTTTCCTTTGAAAATATCTTTGCCACAAAGAATCCCTGACTTGACAAAGGAAAGACAACAAAGGTTCTCATAATTAGCACTGGGATTTGATGTTGTGAGAAAATATGAGTAGGCACTCACCGTGATTCGCAGAACCCTCGGCCTTGAGCAACGGCCGATAATCTGCCATGGCTTGTTGGAATCTCATTACGGATTTGCATTGTTACGTCTTTCATTTCTTACAGTAACGGCCAGAAGGTTAGCAGCCCTTTGCACTTGCTTGCGGTTGGCAGTGGTATGAAATGGAAATTGGTTGTTAAGCAGGTCTATGTCTCATAGAGCTGTATAAATTTGCTTGTTACAAAAACATTTTGCTAAGCTGAATATCATTGAGGGGTTCACTGCATTGTTTCTCTCCTGAGCAGAGGGATCACACTGTTCACTGTTTACTTTATTTGACTAAGTATTATGTTATAATACTGTAGCTTTTCTATGCATTTTACATTTCTAATGGTGGCTTTTTATTATCTGCATTTTAAATACAATTTACGTGTTTTTCATCTCATAATTTTCCTGTCTGTATTTTAAATTATTCCTGTAGTGGTCTTTAATTGTACTTTTTAATGTGAAAATATTTTCTTAATAATTTGTGTAAAGCGCCTTAGGGCCTTTTTCATGAATTTTGGCGCTATATAAATACTGTACTATTGTTATTATTATTATTGGTTACCAGTTACTAGTCAAAGTGCAACACAAAGATATATATTGTTACTGACTGGTTTCCAGTTTATTTACGCTAAGATGTAAATTTGCTAAGTAATATTTTCTACTTGGTAGCTCTGTTAGTAAGACAATGTTCGAATTGGCGTCTGTGGCTACGGCTGTGGCTGTTGCTAAGGGTGTTGCTAAGGGCAGCCGATGCTTCACTGCATGTTGACGGGGTGATCCTGCAGCAGCCGCTAATTCAGAAATGACCCCTGGCCGTATCCGAATTGGCGGCTTTAGCTACGGCTAGGACCGTTGCTAAGGACGCGCTGAAATTTAGCCATAGCAGTAGCCATAGCTGTAGCCACCAATTCGGATAACGGCCTAAGATTGTACACAAATCCCTTAGTACTGATTTTGCCAATATGTTAAGCTTTTTGTGTTTACGTTATTTCTATGAAGTTCCCGGGCAAGGTGTGAAGCCGAAATCCTTGACGAAGAAACCGGAGGTCAGCATGGCCATCCAAGCTGCCAAGCAGTCTACCGCCTCCATCGGAAAGTTCGAAAGGAAACTTGTAAGTGTCTCTCAAGTAGATTTTGAGATTTTGTAAGATGTGAGTTAGCAGAGATTACAAAATAGTGCAGCTCGTTTAATATGTTCCACACCCTTGAGAGAACATATTACCCCATCACTTAGGGAACTTCGTTGGCTACCAATTAGAGAACGAATCCATTTTAAAATTGCTCTTCTAGTTTTTAAATGCTTGAACAAAACTACACCTTGTTATATTACCACTTTACTGTCCCATTACACTCCTCCAAGATTCCTTCGGTCTACACTTGACATCACTCGCTTGAATGTTCCCCGAGCAAACAAAGTTCTCGGTCAAAAGGCTTTCAGTGTGGCTGGGCCAATGATTTGGAACAATCTCCCTACTGTGATTAGGGAATCTAACACTCTATCTGCTTTTCATAAAGTCCTTAAGACTCACCTTTTTCCATGTTAATTTCTTTCTAGTGCGCTATGATCTTGATGGAATAGCGCCTTATAAATTTTAATTGTTATGTTATGTTATGTTAGCACAGACTGGTATGTGTGATTTTGTAACATGATCATTCACTGGGAAATATTCTTTGCACATCAAGTTTATTTCTTGTTTTTGTTGTTTCGTTGTTGGAGATGTATTTTTGAATGTTAAACTTTGCCTTTTAAGTGATCACATATCAATAGTGGTAAGCATTTATATGTACTCTGATAGATTTGAATCCAACATATTAATTGATTGTATACTATTTCACGCAGCCCAAAGAAAAGCCAACGAGACAAATGGGGAAGAAGAGAAAGGTAAGTGTTCACAAGATTTATCATTCAGTGAAACTTGACATTTTGATAGCCGCCTTGTGTAGTTTTATAAATGTGACAACAGTACGTTGGCTCTCATTAAAACAAATGTTTACTCCCTTGTTAGGAAATGCTTCTGCCATGTACTTTTAAAGCAAGGTTTATATTAATAGACTGTGCAAATCTCGCATGTATTTGAACTTTCAGGACCAAGTTGGTCCCAACCACATTGAGTTTTACATGTGTGCAACTCTGTTTCTTCAAATACTTTAGTTTACGTAGTTTTTGGCTATGTAATTTATATCATATTGTTGGGAAAGTCAAATTTTGCCATGAAATATTGAAAGTAACATAAATTTAGCAAAATCAACAAAGAAAAACCTGAGAATAAGACTTGATCTTCGTTTCTGGTTACTCATAAATAATTACGAATTTTGCCCAACTGACATTCATGTTATCATTAAATCATTTGGGCGTGATTGGCAAATGGGGTTTCCAAAAAAAATATGCGTCCTTGTCCCAATTGTTAATCGTGTTTCAATGTTAATTTTAACAAACCATTTGTGTTGTATTAAGATTAAAATTAATTTTTAACAAATTGCTATGGATATTTTTAACTTTAAGAATTTCGTATGAATATAATTTTAAAATAATATTTGATTTCATAGAAAAACATAGTCTTCGCTGCCCTTTTCGATATGACTTGCACAATCTATACTATATTTCTCTGGTTTTGCGAACAAACCATAAAGTTGTTACACCGACGTGAAAAACACAACTCATAGAGAGAATTCATGTACAATAGTGTAACCGCAAACCTTATTGCTAACTCGATTGGTTGTGATTTTTGATTTTGACCAGTTTGATCCACTCTGTGGTAACATGGCCAGCGAACGAAGTCGAGAAAATGCCATACTCAACAGCATGAACAGAAAGAAACCCAAGATTGACGTCACAAAGGTGAGACTAGGCTCATTTTGTTTCTCTGTATTGATTCTGGTGTTTATTTGTGTCTCCCAAGAAGAAGAAAACGGAGATTCCAGGATGTCAACAGTGACTAGTTTTGATGGGACCAGGTTTGAATCCTGCCGGGGGCACTATGGGGATTGGGTTTTCAGTCCCTACCTGATTGCGTGGGTTTTCACTGGAATGGGGTTTTCCTCCCACATCTAAAACTGGAGCTTCCTTCTTTGTCTTCTCTTCATGGGGTTCTTGGCTAGTATAGTGATAAGGTCGCTTTTCGAGAGTCCTTGGCTCCACAACCAGAATTAATTAATGAAAAATTAAATGAAATAATCATCATGTTGATTTTTTTTTTCAATACTTTTCTCAGGCCGTTAACAAAGAGATTCAAGAGGATCAAGACTACCAACGAGCCCGAAAAGGGGAAAGGAGAAAACCAGGAAGGTCGGGCAAGACGGGAAAGGGGTCCAACAAGGCACTGCCGACCGTCAAGAAGAGGAAATCAGGGAAGCAAGTCGAAGAAGGGAAAGAGTCGTTAAGATCCATCTCTGGGAGTATGCCGTCACGTCTCAGGAAATGGACGTCTTCATTTCTTATTTTGCTTCAGAAGACTCTGTTTTTTTTTTTTTTTAAGAACTCGATGGCCCCTGACTTTTTGTAAGAGTACATTTTCCCTTATAGGGGGACTGATGTAAGTTGTATGACCCTCTTCAGGTGCAGACCAGGGGATCCGAACCTCGGCCTGCTTTTTTTTTTTTAATTATCTTCTTACTTTTTTGAACGTCAAACTTGTGCCATTGCACACTAGTAGCTATTCTAATTACATATATAAATTCCTAATGCTTGGGACGTGGAGGGGGGGGGGGGTTGTTGGGACACCTCCCTGGTAAAATCCTGGATCCAAACCTACTTTTATTATGTCTAGTTCCATCGTTGGAAATTCTGGACATGACCTTTGGATGACCTCGGCTGAACCAGCTTTGAATTAAATGCAGGCTGTAAAGTAATATTGCTTGCTGGGAACTGGTAACCAACAACATAAATCACATTGCATTTTGGCTGGTAACCCTTTTTCTGCAAAGTTTCTGTGCTATAATTTTTGTTATGGGGGGGGGGTTGCGGCTTAGCAGCTCTACTTTTAGTGCCCTTTCAAAAGTATTCTTCAGCCATTTTAATTTTTGAATGAATGTCCTTTTTTAACTGAGGACATGTGGCCTTTAATTTATAAAGAATGAAATCCCTGGTCTGGTTTGAGATGAAAGATTGTTATCATTCATCATTTCATAATTTGTCTCCTGCTTGAGGGAAGAGTGATATTTTATGATAAATGCTGAGGTCGGTTGAATAACTGCATAAACACAACTGAAAACAAAAAAAATTGCTATTGCTATTATTATTTTGTTGTGTTACCCTGCCTTTCGTCTCTGTGGACCCCGATTCGAATCCCATCTCAGACCGGGAGCCTTGCTTGTGGATTGAGTTTTCAGTCCCTATGTGATGGCGTGGGTTTTCCCCTGTCGGGGGTTTTCCTCACACATCTAAAACTGAACATTTCTTCGTCGTCTTCTATTCATCCTGTGGTGACTGCTCTATGTTCCGACACATTAGGGTTCGGGTTCCGGTTAGGGTTGGGGTTAGGGTTGGGGTTAGGGCTAGGAAAATAAATTAGAGGTGAAGGAAGATAGGAGCGTTGGAACGAAGGGGTTTTTGGAGCATAGGTGCGTAACCCATCCTGTTATTGGCGCTAATTCAAGTTGTGCTGTTGGATGTGTAATAAATAAATAAATAAATAAAATAAATAAATAAATAAAAAATGTAACATTGAATAGCACTGAACTAAAGTGGATACGAAACATTTTGCATTATTTTTAATAAAATGTTGTCAGAGTTATCCATCAGATGCAAAACAAAATTGTATTTTTATTTTATTTGTAATTTATCTGTTTTCATATCTCAATTTTGTTTAATCAAATCATGATCCAAAAATGTCAGCAACGTCAAGAGGTATAGCTGCAAAAGGTGCCCATGTGGCCGTAGCACACATATTTCAGTATCAAACGGAAGCTATTTGGATTTTTTTTATTGAAGGACATGTTTACATGTGCCGTACTACTTTATCCACATTTGATGTAAAAGTTTGTAATGAATCCGCTGAAAATACACCTGTTACTATCTCCTTTGTATATTTTTTAGAGTCGAACCAGTGACCTCTGGATTACAACACCAGTGTTCAGTCACTTGATTCCCAGCTCAAACTAGAGTCGAACCTAGCCCATGTTGGACTCCGCTGTTGCATTAACCAGGGCTAAGTCGAAACCCAACTAATCGTCAGTGCTTCACATTAAACCATAATAAATCTCCGATCGGTTTCTCCGCAACCTCTTTCCTCCTTACGGCGGCGCCGTAGCACTTCTCGTTCTTCACTTTCAAATTCCCATCCTCCTTCTCGTACTCTTGCAATTTGTTGAATTCCCAACCGAAGTTATGCACGGGGTTGTTGTACTCGTACGGGACGTCCTCGTAGTAGTGGTGGGGTACGTGGTAGCCCCGGGCGTCCTTGCTGAACGGGTAGAAGCCGTAGAGGGTGATGTGCTTGCAGAAAGATTTGGCAACGTAGTAAGCGTTAAACCCTGTCGTGGCTAGACGCTTCATGTTAACAAACCTGCATTTAGGAAAACATGGATTATCGTCAGAAAATTAAAACATTGACAAGTTGAACTTTTTTTAAGCTGAGCTACTACCAAGTACCCTGTGGGTAATACCAAATTCTTATTTAGTGCACCTATCTAATGATAAAGTACTCAAGGCCATTGAACAAAGAGAAACATTTTAAAGATATTGTACACTTTTGGTAACAGCTCAAAATCAGTGTCCACATTTTGTGTGATTAAACATAAGCATGAACAAACAAACCTGTGAAAGTTTGAGCTCAATTGGTCATCGAGGTCACGAGAAAATAGTGAAAAGAGATCTTATGTGTTTTCTGTTTTTTCAAATTATCGCGCGCGGTAATTACTATTGTTTCACTCATTTCTCAGAAACGATAGCATTTTAGGCAGGAATATTTTAAGGAACCCTTTCTCCCATCACTTACTTTAAATCATGTAAGTTATGTGTGAATCTGTGAACAATGTGTTTTTCGATCTTACCATTAGTGTACAGGGCCTTTAAGTAAAGCTTTTAATATTTTATGCAGCACCTCATAAGGGTTTACACAAGGTGCTGTGCGGCGCATTCAGCAGCCACTTCCAGAAACACTGGGGCAAACCCCTTCTCTTAACGATAAGTGTAAGTGGGTTCTTTTACGTTCATTCACAGTGCACGGGGCCTACGGCTTTACGTCCCATCCGAATGACGAAGCAATAGTGGCTAAGTGTCTTGCTCAAGGACACAAGTGTCAAGACCGGGATTCGAACCCAAACTTGAGTATGCTGATCAGGCACAACATCATGCAGTATCTTGAAAACATTATTCTACCTGACTGAAGAAATTATAGTAAATTATTAAAATTATGCTAGATGACTCCATTTTGTGATCACTCAACACCCAAATGTTTGGACACTGGTAAAAATGGTACACCTGGCCCCACACTTGTAGTGGTCGGTTTAGGGTACAGGAGAACCAATTACATCGAATTCAAGCTAACCATGAGATAAATTTTAGATCATCTAATCTTATCTAATCAATTATTGTTATAAGTGCACCACATACAATTATCTCAGTACACTGTACACGTGTTAAGAGCCCTTTTAGAAAAACTGTACCAGTAAAAAGGTGAAATGTTCAAAAAGGTGAAAAGATACGGTTAACAATTTTAAACAAATGAGTTTTTCCCAATGATTTAAAGGATTCATAGCTATGGGCTGCAGGAATGTTTGATGTGAGACCATTCCATACCATGGCAACAACAACTGAACAACAGAGAATGCCAGAGAAGCTGCTATAAACTTGTCTGTTTCACTCTCCAAAGGAAATAATCAATAAGGTTTCTCGCAGCAGTGATTCAGTTCACAACTATTCTGATTTAGCTTACTTTTCAGCGTGCAGCGTTCTCCAGCTATACCCAAACCTAATTGGCAGCTTGTATTTATTCTTGAGCACCTCCACAGACTGCTGGAGTCGTTTTCTCGTTTCTCGAGGCACCATGGACTTGGCGAACCAAATCACCGTGTTATTGAGAAACCACACCCTGTTCACATACATGTCAAGAGACTTGTCCCCGGGTTCCTTCTGTGTGAGATTGCTGTGCAAGTAAACCAGCGTCTCAAAGTTCATTAGCGTTAGGTTTGTCCGGACGCCAACGTCGTCCTTAAATTCTTGCACTGGGGCCAAGTTCATACGAATAACGTAGTCGTAGGAGTTGATCTCACTCCCACAGTTGCTGTGGAGCAGCACGCCGCTGTTTCCCACGATCGCGCAGTTGTTCTGGGCGGGAATCGTCGTGAATTGTGAAAAGTGGTCCTCCATCGGACACGACTCTCTGTCGAGTTGTCCTGTCATGGAGTCCATCGCGTATTTCTTTAAGCCCAGCTGTGGCCGGAAGCTCTGGAGGAATTTCATATCCTTGGGCTCGACGTCATCCCGGTAAACTAGTATTGTGAGGCGAGAGCTGAAGCATGTCTTCCTGAGAACAATAAACAAAAAACCTAAGGGTTAGTTGTATTTGGTGGTGTTAGAATAAAGATTTATTATGCCCTGCAGTTGGTGAAGCCACCAAAGGGGCATATTTTGACATGTCATTCCATTGTGTGTGCAATCATTGTCAACCCCACTGACTCAAGAAGGACTTGGCAACTCAAAACTTTATGTGCTGATTGGTCTTGGGATCCTTCAGAAGCCTATTATTTTTGGACCCCCAAGGACAAATGTCAAGGTCATTGAGGCTGAAAAGAAAGGAATGTTGTACGAGCAATATCTCGAAAAGGACTTGGCATATGCAACTCCAAACTTAATGTGTAGATTGATCTTTGGATCCTTCAGAAGCCTACTATTTTGTTATCTCTTAGGGTCAAATGGCAAGGTCATTGTGGCTAAATAAAAGAAATGTTGTCGGTACGATATCTTGAGAAGGACTTGGCATATCAACTCAAATTTTTGTGCCAATGATTGGTCTTGGAATCCTCAGATACTTATTGTTTTTGGACCCCCCCCCCCACCCTCCCTAGGTCAACTATCAAAGTCACTAGTGACTTCATACTTACCCAATACAAAACTGAAAGCAATCTATCTCAGTATTGATTCCAAACGTGATTGTGTAGACAACCAAAACTGCTGTGAATACCAATGCTATCTTAAGAGCTTTCTTTACTGTCAGCCGCATTCCTTTCTCCACCATGGCTTTAACTTGAAAAACAAAGTAAAAGCAAAATGTTTTTTAAAAGACTGTTCTGTTTTCTTAAAGGGTGAGCACAATATTTGTAAGACTTAAATTAAAGAAGCTCACAGATTTGCATGTAGCTTACATTGGAAATCATATTCATTTTGAACAAATATTCATACTCAAATGCCTGAGAAAGGCTTCATGCGTGAAGCCTTTCTCAGATTCCATTTTTTTTGGAGAAATTACCTCTTTCTCAAAAACTACCTTACTGCAGAGGGAGTCATTTCTCACAGTGTTTTATACTACATGTATCAACAGCTCTCAGGTGCTCCTTACCAAGTAAGTTTGTATGGTAATGCATTTCTGGAGTAATTACCCAAAGTATCCTTTGCTTTAAAACAGTAATGAAAAACGTGTTCTTACCTGACGAGATCTGGAACCTTCATTCACTACTGAGGAACTGTTGTGCCAGGAACACCTAAAAAGCTGCCATCTTGAATTTAAAATATAGAACCTTGTGGCAAGCCTGCAGTGTGACTTCAGTATTTTAAAGCATGGGCCATGTCAACACTGTGACTGTTAACCAAACGCGCTCGATGGCGCCGATATTTACTTAGTGCCAATATTAACTAGATTGTTGTTAATAACTAATCCAGACAACTGGCTTATCACAGTTTTAAATCATACTTGTGTATGGATGATGTGACATAGCATGTTTACAAAAGAGCCACAGAGCCTGGACAAATTCCTGCAGGCACAACTTGTATAAACAGCTCAATGGCAGAAAACAATTCAATCTTACATTTTATACCATGGCCAATATGCAGCAGAGGGAGTCCCCGTCGTCGTCCCCCCCTCCAAATGTGCCTGCATTCTTGTACAGTAATAATATCTACCTCCCCCAAATCCTCTAAAGAATTCCTAAGATTCTCAGAACACAATGAAGACACAACTGGAGGCGGAGGGGTGTAAAAATTTGGTGCTCATAAGGGGCATGGTGTACCCCCTCCCCGCCCCCTCTATTGTGTCTTCATTGTGTGCTTGGAATCTCAGGAAGTCTTTTGAGGATTTTAGGGAGTGGTACTTCTGTACAAGAGGGAAATAGTGTGGTCAAGTATGGGAACATTGGGGGGGAATACCCTCTGCCACATATTGGGCATGGTATAAGAGTATCATGTACCAGGCCCCAATTGACTAGCCTTGATTGCAAGGCTGTGTAATAGTTTGTTCACTATAAAGCTGAAAATGTGCATAACCACAGCCGCACGAATGCAATGCAACTCCTGTTCCGGTCCCCCGACTGTCTTTAAACAGCACATCACGCTCTCACACCCAAGGAAGCACACAAACGCTCGTTTCCACAGTCCCACACACACCGCTATTATACAAACCGCTACCGCCCACAATCCTAGCCAGGCGCTGTGTGTGTGCATGGTGAGAGGTGCGGTGTGCTATTTTTTTTAGAGTCAGTCGGGGGACTGGGGTTGTATCGCATTCGGGCGGCTGAGGTTTTAGTATCCTTGCTCTATGGTTTTAGGCGGAGTGTACTTGTCTACACAGCCTTGATATCAAGGCTACAATTGACAAACTTGTATAATTTTTTTAATCAATTTTTTAGAATGTAGAAATGGAGCACATCTCAAAACATATTCAACTGACATCCGTTATTTTTCACAGTACTTTGTTTTTGTGTGAAAATTATACATGTACTGAACAAACGGAATGTAGAAACACTCCTGTAGTTATCTTGCCTGCCAGGTAATGCCCCGGAATACTCAATGTCACTCTTTGTAAAAAATAAAATCAAATAACTAATTCTACAAGAGGGTAATCATTTTTCTGCTTGGCACACAAAATACACTGCTATAAAAATAAGAAACAGCGCGAGTAAATCACATTTCTCAATCATACAAAAAATATTTATTGAATTTTCTCAACATTTGGTAGAAATAGTAGAAAAATCTTAACAAATATACTTTTAACTTATTAATACTGAAAAAAATCTTTGTGGACGAAACCTTAAAAGTGAGCTAGAAATTTATTCTTGGCCTTTCAAATACGCTTTCACATGGTTTTTATCACACAGTTTTCCTTAAGAATTTGTTTAATGTTCTTGTAGCCGTTTTTAACGGTACTTTTTCTACTGTAAATCTTTCCTTATTAATTTTTGTGAAGCGCCTTAGAAGTTGGTTGGTTTAATGAATTTTGGCGTTATATAAATACTGTATAATTACTTTTACTATCTAGACAAGCATGCCCCTCATTTTTCAGCTGATGTGTGCGTAAAATATATTTGTCGTCTGATTTTCCAAATCAACCAATGGAACAGCTGAAATATGCTGAACAGCTAAAATGACATCCCGCGCAAATTGACTCAAAGCGGATACACACAGTTTACTTCACACACAACATTCTCTTACTTTTTGATATATCGACCCAACAGGGGACTTTTGGGATGCTAGGTGGCAGCAGACTAAACCAGGTAAATCCATCGTTCTCGGCAATGTGCGCATGCTTAGAACTACGTAAACGATGGGATTTTACCTGGCATGTCTGCTGCCATCTAGAGTTCAAAAGTCTCCCAATCCCTCGAACGCCATCATCCCAAGAATCTTGTTTGGTCCCTGTTTGTGACACAATGTTGTGTGCATTTTAGGCGACGCGGCGTTTACACGGGTACAAGTCGACTCCCACAGTGGAGAGCGCGGCAGCTGCAAGTGATGTTGGTGCAAGGGGGGTCAACAACCATTGCCAAAGATTCGTAATTGTTTCAGAAGGAAACACTAAAGTTGAATTTTCACAAACCTTGTTTCAATAGTTCATATTACCGGTACTCGAATCAATAATTTGTATTACTATATTACCCATTGTCACTTTTGTTCTAATCAAGAGTAAGACTCAAGTTGAATTTTCACAAACCTTGTTTCAATAGCTCCTATTACTGGTACTTTGATCAATAATTTATATTACTATATTACCCATTGTCACTTTTGATCTAATCAAGAGTAAGACTCAAGTTGAATTTTCACAAACCTTGTTTCAATAGCTCATATTACTGGTACTCGGATCAATAATTTATATTACTACCCATTGTTACTTTTGATCTAATCAAGGATTCATAATTGTTTCAGAAGGAAAAACTAAAGTTGAATTTTCACAAACCTTGTTTCAATAATTCATATTACTGGTACTCGGATCAATAACTTATATTACTATATTACCCATTGTTACTTTTGATCTGATCAAGGATTCATAATTGTTTCAGAAAGAAAGACTAAAGTTGAATTTTCACAAATCTTGTTAAAAAATAATAATAATAACTAGTTCTTAAATAGCGCATTTCACAACAACGTATCAATGCGCTTTACATTGTTTCATTAATTCATATTGCCGGTCCTCGGATCAATAATTTATATTACCATATTACCAATTGTTACTTTTGATCATGGATTCATTATTGTTTCAGAAGGAAAGACTGGAATGTTGAATTTTGAAGGCGAGTTGAATTTTCATGAATCTTGTTTCAATAATTTACACTACCTGAGGGAAAGTATTGTAAAGCCATATTTGTCCAACTATGGGAGTTCCCGTAGAACACATAAATATTGTAAACGCCTAACTAGGGCACACAGCGTAGATGAACAAAAGGTTATTGTCTTTCTTTATACTCTCAATATGAGAGGTACCAGAAGAAAAAACACGGCAACATGTAGACCACTTTTTAAGGAGAATTGGGAACTCTTTCCAACAGTATACAATGTTTTGATAGATGTTAAATTTACACCGGGGATAAAGAATGTTATTTGTGGTTTACACAAACACCGATGTGTGTTAAAGGCAAAGCATACCTTTGGTTTTTGGAACCATTCGATTATTTTAATCCTATATAAATGTAGATACATGTATATACAATTAAAATAACCTGTGAAAGTTTCATTTCAAAAGGCAGTAGCGTTTTTGAGATATCGCCGAAAAGCGGGTATGTCCACGCAGGAAGAATAATCCGTAATTAGAATACACTATCTGAGTCTCAGATTGAAATTTTTGGACTTCCTCTCTCTAAAACCACATTCCTATGAAGGGAATTGTTTCTCAAAATGGTATACATTATCAACAGCTGCAGTGCTTCTCACCAAGTAAGTTTTTATGGTCATTCATTTTTTGGAGTAATTACCAAAGGTATACCCTCCCTTTAAGCACTGTATACCAAAGATCGCACAGTGCTGCAAGGCACAAGATGGATAGCTAGCGCTTTATCTATTGTTGGAATATGGGCACCATTTCCGTAAGTAATTGTTTTGTTATAGCATCGACAGCAATGCTCAATGTCTGCACTGATCTACTGATTCATCAAAAGAGTTGCTTACTGAAATGGCGTCCAGTGCATAATTCACATTTCAGCCCGAGTTGCCCATCTTGCTCCTGTGGCGCTATACAGTCATTTCTGTATATATTTTGTTATGATAAGTATATTTGCAATGCAGTTAATGATGAATAGGCCTATTTTTCACACTAAGACAAAATCTCCATGTCGGACACGGGTCTCAGTTTGACTGTCTTTTTCAAACAACATTTCAATCATAAAGCATTGGCAAGTGTAGAGCATATGAGCATTATTAGTATTATTGTTATTATTATTATTATTAATATTATGTATTTCTTGGATTAAGTTTTTTGAATTGAATTGAAATTAACTGAATTCTGGTAATGAAATCAAGCAATGATGCTTCATAAGTGAACTTAATCACTGTAGTTCGCAAGCGTGAGGAAACCTGTAAGCAAGGGTGCTTGATATGTGAACCAGAAACACCGGGGTTAAACCCCTGCTCTTCCACGATGAGTGTTCTGGGTTCTTCTCCAATCCTAGCACACGAGACCTACGGCTTAACGTCCCATCTGAAGGACAAAGTAGTTATGGCAAAGTACCTTGCTCACGGGCACACAAGTGTCACGACCGGGACTCGATCCCACACTCTGCTGATCAGAAACACCAGCAGAGCTCGAGTCCGGTGCTCTTAAACTGCTCGGCCACGACTCAAAAAAACAAACCCTCATTGGGAGATGTGGGTTGATGGTTTTTTTAAACCCGTATAGACCATGTTACATTTTGTTTACAGAGTAGTGACCTCGTACATTATAATGCTATTCCTGACGGGCAAGATGCTACAAAGGCTCAATGGGAAAATTTATATTTGTGTCATAATTTTCACATAAATTCAAAATTTACAAAAGCAACAGGTGTACGCTTTTGAGAGATGTCCCCCCTTTCTTCATATCAAAAGTTGAGGAAAATCAGACAGTGCGATCTCCATAAAACATAAGATTTGTTGTATTCTTCCATTGAGCTGTGTAAAAAAGGCTCTGTGGCTCTTTTGTAAACATGTGATGTCACAGGTCACATCGTCTATAGAGAATTACACGTGTAGCAAAAAAAGCTGATTAAGACCCTGTCAGGCAGTGCGAGAGCAGTGTGGATTTGAATCGATGTGAAATTTTATGAAGTCGACTAGAATTGCAACCGTGAAAAATTCCAACACAGACCGGAGCTTGACAGTGTGAAAAGACTGAATTGATTGTAAATGCAGCAATGAGCACTACATGAGCTTGAGGCAGGAACAGTGTTTTTGTACTGTGACTAGTTGACTAGGCAGGCAGATATGGGCTTAAAGTTGATGTACGAGGGGCAGAAACAATCTATTGCAGGAAGACTGGGCAGTAGATATTCTTAAACTGGAAAAAAAAGATATCAAAATAAAACATTTTTTATGAGAAATATCAAAATCATGTCATACTTGAAAGAAACAAACTTGATAAGTTCTGAAATCTTGGAAACATATGTGTTAAAAGTATACATTTATCTATTCACATCATAGGCGCCTGACTCAAGTGGGGGGGGGGGGGGGCAAGGGGGGCAACTGCCCTCCCAAATTCGGGCAAAAATACTTTTTAGAAATTATTATTATTACTTATTATTATTATTATATGTGACCCGCTCTGTGAAAATGAGTCTGATGTTGACAATTTAAAGAATTGGTTATATACATGGCTGGAAAGAACATACCAACAGCAGTAATTTGGTATATATCTAAACTCTGGGGTGTATCACGTTGCTGAGTTACTCCCGTTTGAAATTAGCCAATATATCATTTTTTGTTGAAAACGAATTACAAGTAAATCGCTCGACATATAAGCAAAAGGACACAAATTAGACTAAAGTATGATCACAAAATTGTTGTTTTCATAGCTTTATTGACTAAATTGAGTGTTCTGAAAGTTTACCATGCAAACAGAGATCTTAAAGAACAAGTAACAAAAATAAATAAATTGGTTTTTTTTTGTTAATACTTTCCACATTGAAACGTCCATTAAACAATAATGCAATGGGCAACAGCAGACTCATTTTCACAGAGCGGGTCACATATATTTCTTATAATAACCAAGGATGCCTCATAAGTGAACTTAATCACTAGCTTGCAAGCCTGAGGAAACCTGTAAACAAGGGTGCTTGCTATGTGAACCAGAAACACTTGGGGGTTAACCCCTACTCTTCCACAATAAGTGTTCTGGGTTCTTTTACGTGCACTACCAATCCTAGTACACGGGGCATACGACTTAATGCCCCAGCCCCAAAAACAAAGCAATTATGGTAGAGTATCTTGCTCGAGGACACAAATGCCAAGACCGGGACTCGAACCCACACTCTGCCGATCAGAAACACCAGCAGAGCTCGAGTCCGGTGCTCTTTACCGCTCGGCCACGACAATGTTTCTATCTGTGTACAATTTTGGGCAAATCAACCCCTCTGCCCCTTTTAACCAAAACGACCCCAAAGGCCCATGGTTCCCATCTCTCAGTCTTACCTTATTTTTCATCAATGCTTTCAAGAGCGTCTTGCACGGTCCTAAAAATGGACATGCTGTCTATGTGGGCTTTCATAAGTAGTGCTTCAATGTTCGGCTGTTACAGTGTACGGAAACAAAACTAGTATTATACAAAGGCACTGGGCTCTCCCCTGGCAGTTTAAGAACTACATAGGCTGTAGATAAAATGTACAAGCTCAAAATTTATTTAGTTATTCTGGTTGTGCAGCCAAGGATCCTCAGAAAAGCGAACTTAATCACTATACTAGCCAAGAACCCCATGGAGAGAAGACAAGGAAGGAAGTTTCAGTTTTAGATGTGGGAGGAAAACCCCAAAGATTTATTCTCGCAATCAGGTAGGGACTGAAAACCCAATTGGCGTAGTGCCCCCAGCGGGATTTGAACCGGGGTCCTAGAGGTGGAAGGCGAGGAAAGATACCACCCTGCAACCCCACCGCCAACAAAAAGAGCATTCAATGCCTAAAATGATTACCACTACCTTATTTTATTGGAAGATTGCGTGATAATTGAAGTCCTTCACTACTCAATTTTATCAACATTTTTGTCTTTTTGTTCGCTGATTTTGTTGCCATATCGGCCATTTTGTGTGATAATCAATCCAGATCACACACCCATCAGGCTGTCCACGTCATGCTCCCTATATTCAATAACAATCAAGGGCACCAATTCTAATTATATCAAATTAGACACCAGACTAACTCCTCTGTCTGCCTCCGTTTGGATACATCGTTTTAAATGGAAGAAGAAAAAAAAACGTGTAAGCTGTAAAATTGTGTAATTCTATTCCCCTTTTCCCTTTAAAATAAATCATTCTTACCTTTGAGGAAGCAAATAACAGCTCAACATCAGCCTTTTTAAAGTCCTTCATAGCATCATGAAAGCCCTGATGTCGTAAATAAACAAGAGAACATTGTGTCAGTGCTTAAAGAGTTCTCCCCAAAAGCATTTACGTTACGAGTATAAAAGTGCAAAAGACAATGTCTTTTGCGTAAAATATACCGGATGTACACACAAAACCTTAGATGCCGAGATAGACCATTTTTGCGCAGAGCGTCTCTTGTGTGTGATACAATGTCATTACAAAAAGAGCTAAACAAGTTTTGGACGGAGACTCTCGCATGAGAAACACTGCCATCAAAAAATCAAGATACAAAAGTTTTGCAAGAAGACTCTCTTGCGAGATACAAGGTCTTTACAAAATCGAGATCCAGCGTTTTTCTACAGAGACTCTCGTGTGAGAAACAACGTCTTCACAAAATCGAGATACAACGTTTTTGTACAGAGACTCTCGTGCAAGTTAAAACGTCTTTACAAAATCAAGATACTTTGTTTTGAAAAGAGACTCTCGTGTGAGATACAACGCTACTACAAAATTGACTCATAATGCTTCTGCACGGAGACTTTTGTGCAAAATACGTCAATACAAAATCAAGAATCTCTGTGCAAAAACAACTTATCTCAACGTCTAAGTTTTTTCTGTGCACAGAGACTCTCGGGCCAGATACAAAATTTTTGCAGGGAGACTCTCTCGTGCTTGTTACAACATTAATACAAAATCGAGATACAATGCATTTGCAGGGAGACTCTCTCGTGCTTGTTACAATATTAACACAAAATCGAGATACAACGCTTTTGCAGGGAGACTCTCTCGTGCTTGTTACAATATTAATACAAAATCGAGATACAACGCTTTTGCAGGGAGACTCTCCTGTGTTACTAAAAGGTTGCAATGCCATGATTTCAACATAGCTCTTTGGATCCTAGTTTCAGACCTTTTTGAAAGATAGTTGTTGTCCTCAAATCATATGAAGGGACCAGACCATTTCCCCCTTCCAGCCTCGATATCATTACATAGGAATGAATAAGAAAAAAACCCAATAAGGCTGTAGTAATGATAATGGTCTGGAACCCAGCCTACCTCAATGGCGGTAAAGTCCAATTCAGACACGAAGCTGAGATCTAAAATAACCGGTCTGGCGTACTCCTTCCTCTGCATATGGTCACTGAGGGTATCAAAGATGTACTCAGCAGCAGGGTACTGAATGCTGCGATCAACCTGGATGATCACTGCCGAGTTGGATCGAATCTGGGGAGACAAAAAAGTGTCCACTGAATTTCGGTTTTTACAAGTCCACCTCAGATATCTTTGAAAAATAAAAACAAAATTCACACATAATCTGCTATTTAACCCTAACCCCTTCGTACCTTTCGCTAGAGACCCTCACACATCCTTCAAAATACTCCACTCTACGGCAACTCAACACCCAAATGTTTGGACTTGGGATAAGATCGGTATCTGAGGCAGGGGATTCTGTCCGCCTGTGCGGCGAATTGTGCAGAAATTACGTCGGATAACACCCTCTCTTGAATCAACTTCCTTCAGCCCTTGTTAATTTACTGTATAGGGGACACACACACTGGGGACACACACACCCTAATCAATTCAATATTTATTTATTGTCCATAAATTGTAAATTTGCTCTGTCGAACATGCTCACCGTAAAAATAAATAACATGACATCTGCTCAAACGATAAGCAACTGTGCAAAATAAAAGATACCAAGTTGTTGCACTGAAGCAACAACGTTGTCACAAGGGGGGCACCTGGTATAGACAGCTAGCCCATTCATGGACCTTTAGTTGCTTCTCTTCACCCGGGAGTATAAATCAGTACCTGGATTTGAGAACTTGAATGTATGTGTTCAGTCATCTGTTCCGAGGTGAGTGGCTCCACCACTTTGATGCCGGGTCTTGCGATAGAATACATTAGAATGAATAAATCCAACAGCATTCCCACTCCGGTCCCGTAAGCTACGCCTATAAACATTGAGGAGATGCAGGTTGCCGTGAAACCCAACAGCTCAATCTCTAAAAATAATAACAATAACGACAAATAAAATGAATTGCAGTTGAAAGTGAAGGAACAAACTTGGTTAGACTTTACGAGTTGTTTTTTATACACTTGCCTTGCAGGGAGTGGACCTCTAGAAATATGCAGATTGAACATTGCGTGTGTGGGCTTACACTACTGGTGGGCAAAATGAAGGAACATTGCGCCTTTTTGTATGGTGGCGTGATGCATACGCGTTTGTGAATCTGCCTAGTACACAACTCTATGGCATTTGACAACCAATAATGTAAGTAGCATATTTCATGGGAAAGGATAATTCTACTAGAGAAAATGCTTCTTTTTTGTTAATGTAAATAATTTTCACTCTATCATGGAGCTGATGTCTTGGTTACCTTCCATGTAACCAATCTGAGGCTGGGAGTACAAACTAGTCAGGTTCCTTTCTAAGAAATTGCAATTTAAACTTTAATCTTCAGTGTAGTAAGGGGAACCGAACATAAAGGGTCATGACGTGATAAAAGTAGACTGAGGGTTCAACTCCAAACGCAAATTACAATCGCCTTATCTATATTAAATGTCCTGTTTAAAAAAAAAACATCAGGCAATAATTGTTGTGCAAGACACGAGCCTTACTTTCTAAAATGTGTCTCTCTCAAAAACATTATTAACCCTCCTACTGACCATTCAATATCATCCACTGAGTGGTTTTGAATGATAGATAAACTATGCCAGCCTGCAATATGATATCATACTGTGAATGCATCCATATAGCAACACATGTACACAGTTCTATGCACACATTATATTTTGTATATCCCTGTGGAGACATCTCTTGTTCTTTCCTTTGTTCCTGTAGTTAAGAACCTCTCATAGACTTTGTACACAACATTCCTTGTGGAGCAACCCAGTCTTTAGAATTCCCCTATGGAGACCTTTCTTTTTGATTTTTGGTTTTGTTCTCGGTCTCCATAAGGTAGTGAATATTAAAGCAGTTGTGCCGCCATACACAACCCATGCTGTTGAATGGTGTCAAATAGTTGGTCAACTCACTGGAAATGTTTTTTGGAGAAGGTTTTATATATAATATATTCGGTTTGCGGTAACACCATGTGTATAAAAATATCTACTTTGCTGTGTAGATTTTGTTCTTTAGAGAACTTGTCTTGCTATTTGTTCTACTACCGCAGAGTAGATTTTTTCGGAATTTGGGAGACTTCTCAGTTCTGGAAAGAACTGGCCTGCTTATTAACTACTACCTGGGCTGGAGGTAGGAAATCGGCCTGGACTCCTACTTTAGCTTTGTGGATCGGGGGGACTTCTCGTAACTAACTGCACTGCCCAAAGTGAGTTCTTTTTGGTCTCAGCATTTTAAGATAAATAAACGTTTCCACCACGACTTACTTCTTAACCTCCAAAGAGCGATAACGATTTTATAGTTGATCATCTTGAGCACTGCAACGATGATAATGGCAGCCAGGGCTGCCTTGGGAATGTAGTAGAAGCCCGGTGTTAGGAAGCTCAACGCCAGGATGACCACCGCACCAGTGACGATTCCAGCTCCAGGGGTCCTCACTCCAGACTGGGAGTTGATGGCCGTCCTGCGAGGTTACAAACAAAGAGGGTTTAGCCTTGTACGTCAGGGAGTTTCAACTGATTTCAAATCACGCAACCAAAATCGAGTGCGCAATATACGCCATTTTTGTTGAATCTAGAACTGTAAATTCTGTCGTGACAAAGCTCTCACTATTGCAGGTGAAGCAGACAAGTAGCTTACATACCTGGAGAAGCTTCCAGTAACTGGGTAGGCAGATAGAAACGAACCTGCTATATTGCACACACCTGGAAAAATAAACAAACAAACAAACCCCAAACAAATAAGAAATACTTCCGGTAACTGGGTAGGCAGATAGAAACGAACCTGCTATATTGCACACACCTGGAAAAATAAACAAACAAACAAACCCCAAACAAATAAGAAATACTTCCGGTAACTGGAAAGGCAGATAGAAACGAACCTGCTATATTGCACACACCTGGCAAAAAAAAAAAAAAAAAACCCATACAAATAAGAAATACGATGGCGTTATATTATGCTTAGCATCAGTTTTAAATTACCAAACTTTCAAACATTACATTTCCAATGTGTGTTAATCTCCCCTCCACTCCCCCCTAAAAAGCAAAAACCAAAAGGAAAACAATTTCTCCAAATGAAGGTCTGCTTGGGTTTGCCCTGATACCCATGTTTACAGTAAACACATTTCAATTCCGTGAGGAAATAGGAGTAAAATTGTTCATCGCTAGCTGAATAATGTAGGTATGATACTTGGCCCTAGGGAAAAAAGTAGGACAATTCTGTCGAGTACAAGGGCTAACCTACATTTAGTACATGTAAAGGCTTTTTGCTTAGGCTACTTAATAACAGTTTTGCTGATTTTTAAGAGGGGAAAATAAATTGGCAATCAGATTAAAGTAGGAAGAATATCACGCATGATAGTGGGATTGACACATGAGAAGTAACTAAAGTGTACTCTTCTGGTCTTCAGAATGGAAACATGCTTAGTTTGGATCAGTACCTACCTAATGCGATAAACTCCTGATTAGGATCAATTCTGTAATCATTCTGCCGGGCTGTCGAATGAAGAAAAGAATTTTTAATTAATTGGAAGGCTCTGTATGATATTAGACCCCTCCTCATTTTCTTCGGTCCACACTTGACATCACTCACATCACTCAATGTTCCCTGTGCAAACAAATTTCTGGGTCGAAAAGCATTCAGTGTAGCTGGACCAATGATTTGGAACAATCTTCCTCCTGTCATTAGGGAATCTGTTAGTTTATCTCTATTTCGTAAAGCTCTTCAGACTCGCCTCTATCCATGTTAATTTATATTATGTGCGCTATAATCTCGATGTAATGATCCAAACATCATTCTTCAACACTGATTCCCATTATACAAAAAGGAACCAGACTATTTCCATCCCAACCTCACTTTGGTTACATTGGTTTGAATGGGAGAAAAACCGCGATGGCTGAGCCGGGGTCAACTGAAAATTGTTCTTACCAAATGCTTTTCCGATTGCGATGGTTTCTAGGAAGCCGATCAGTGGGACCATCGCTATCCCTAAGCCAATCACCTGAGAAGAATCAACCAATCAAAGGGTTAGATGGTCAGGTGACTTAAACACTTCTCTCTTTTTCAAAGCAAAAAAAGAAGTTTGTCAAATTGGGAAATGTTTTATATTAAATATATGAGCCCTTCTTACAGTGGGTGTTACTGAATGGTCAGACAGTAGGAGGGTTAAAAAGGAGCTTAAGGACCGAAGGTTTTAAGATTTTAGGTTTTTCCTTTGTGGTGGAGCAATAAAGGTTTTAGTTTGTGGTACACAATGTGCGTAATCTCACAAGAGCAGACCGGTTGAAAAGAAGACAAGAAAGACCCCTTGCAGTCGCTGGGGTCAACCAATGAAAATGCAACACGCAAAACTCTCAGCCAATGACAGACCTTCCTATGGCCTCAGTGAGGGCCTGTTTGAGCTTGGGATGTTATATATGCAAGGGATTTTTAAGATCTTGTATAAAGAACCTTCCGATAATGGTTCCTGTCAAGAACCACTCCAAATGTCAACACAGAGATAGTGATATTGTTATCATTGTGTACGGCAATAAGAAACAAACAATTTCAGCATCTTTTTATGGATTTGATTTAAACATACGCTGAATAAATCTGGTTCGGAAAAATCCGGGGCTCGAAATGGCGGCAGGCCCTCTTTGACATTTCCAGTGACTGAAATCTTATCTCCTAAGCCCTGGGTCTCTAGTGTCCATGCGATGAGTGATGTAACAAAAACCACGATGGCGTTACGACCTGGATAAAAAAAACAAGAAATTGTTATCAGTGAAAAATTAGTCCCGCCCTGGTTAATTTTGCTTTGATCAACCCCAAACATTTTTTCCAAATTTATCCAATCAGTTTCCCTTGTGGTTTAGTACTTGATATTTGGAATAGAAAGTTGCATCCTCTTTAATAAGGTGATCCTCTGCTGCTGCTTCCCAGGTTGTATCATAAACTTGGGTGTGATCTCTGGCTACACGGCAGTTACAGGTTGAATGGCTTCTGACTGGCACCCCCAAACAAAGATATTGACAAAATTGGGAGACCGCCAACATCAGGGCTAGATAGCTCAATTAGTAGAGCGCCAGAACGTTAATCCGCAGGCCACAGGTCCAAGTCCTGCTCTGGGCAATTTTTCTTTGTTCAACCCAAAAATCATTTTAAAATTTACCCAGTCAGTTTCCCCTTGTGGTTTATTACTCAATTTTACTTTGTTCACACAAAAAACACACACATAATAATAATAACCTGTTGCTAAGAGCCATAAGAACTTCCATGTACAGAGCTGCCCGGTGGATGGTGTATAGGAATTGTCTTCCTCCCATCTCGTTGTATGACCTTTTAACCACTGTTTTAAGAAACAACAAATAATCCATTAAATACAGCAAACAAAAATCAATTTATTTATCTACTTATTTATCTTTTTATTATTTTTCCTGGGTGATCCATTCTGTAAGAAATAACTCACTGATCTCCCATTGGCCTTTTGGAAATATGGTGGACACTATAGACCATGTGACCTGTGACATCACATGTTCACAAAAGAGCCACAGAGCCTGGACTTCATACAGGCACAGCTTGTACACAGCTCAATGGAAGAATACAACAAATCTTATGTTTTATGGAGATTGCACTGTCTGATTTTCCCAACTTTTGATATGAAGAAAGGGGGAACATCTCAAAAGCTGTACAGCTGTTGCTTTTGTAAGTCTTGAATTTATTTCAAAAGTATGACACAAAATGTAAATTTTCCCATATGGCCTGTGTAGTATCTTGCCCGTCAGGAAACGCAATGTACAAGGTCACTGCTCTGTAAACAAAGGTAACATGGTCTACAGAAGTACACTGTTTGGTTTGGGTGTATACAGACAAATTTACCCACCCCTAATAGGTGTCATAGTATTGAGTCCACCATATTTCAAAATGGCTTGTTGATCCAAGCTCACCTAAAAACTACAAAAATACTAAGAATACGAGGTTACAACTGTTTCATATCGCAAAAAAAAGATAACAAAAGATAAGAAATTCAAATCAACAAGTTGAGATTCATGTCTAAGAGTGCACTATAAAGGAAAAAAATACAAAGGACAACCTTAGCAACACTCTTAGCAACAGTTATAGCCATAACTGTAGCCGTTTAATGGGATACGACTTTGGTTTGGTTGCATTGATTTGAACGGAAGGGGAAAAAAATGGTTACCCCTACTTACCTGAAAGAACAGCAGGATTACCACACTCCCTAAGCCAATAATAACATCCCAAGGGCTGAAAAAAAGTTGAAAATAACTGGTTACAAAAACATGATTTAGTATTTTATGTCAACAAAATGAGCAAAACCTGTAGACAAGGGTGCTTGCAATGAACCATAAACGCCAAGGTAAACCCCTACTCTTCCAAGATGAGTATTCTGGGTTCTTTTATGGCACTACCAATCCTAGTACACAGGACTTACGGCTTAATATTGTTATTATTATTATATATTTCTGGTTGTGAAACTAAGGATGCTTCATAAGTTAACTTAATCACTGTAGCTCGCAAGCCTGAGGAAACCTGTCAACAAGGGTGCTTGCGACGTGACTCAGAAACACCAGGGTTGACCCTTACTCTTCTATGACAAGTGTTCGGGGTTCTTTTACATGCACTAACAATTCTAGTACACGGTACCTACGGCTTAATGTCCCATCCGAAAGGACAAAGCAATTATGGGTGGGTATCTTGCTCAAGGACACAAGTGCCACGACCGGGACTTGAACCCACACTCTGTTGATCAGAAACACCAGAGCTGGAGTCCGGTGCTCTTAACCGCTCGGCCACGACACGCCACAATACGTGTAATGCCATGCATTTTAAGCTGGAAAAATACTATTTTTTTAAGAAGATGCACACAAAAAAAAGGTTTTGTAAAACAATAACTGCATTCAAGGAACACAAAAGTCCAAAGCTGACTTCACAACATTTGATTCAGTCACAACTTTTTTCGGTCACATATGTGATGTAAACAGATACAGATGCATTATAATTAGGACTGTTGTTTGAATCAGCGCTGCCAGCATACAATGTTAAAAATCTCACGAGAGATGATGGTGGACAAAACTTACTTGGTTTCTTTTATATGCTGGAATGTGAGAAGTAAACCGGTAAAAAATGAGTCCGAATCAAACTTGATGCCAAGAAGATGTTTGACTTGGCCGAATGCGATCGTGACGGCAGATATAGAGGTGAAGCCAGCCAAGACACCGGCCGAGATAAAACCGGTGAGAGCCCCTGTAGCAACAGTGAAAAAAAAAGCATCTGTTGAGTTATTTGTGCCTTGTGTCAGTATATTCAAGCCCAAATAACAAAATGCAGGGGTGAGGGTAAATGCTGGCAACAAGGTCTTAGACTTGGATCCACATGTTAGAAGGTATATAGAAACAAAGGTATTATATTCATAGTTCAAGGAGCTTCAGGAACAGTATCCTCAGCACCAGAGAAGTAGATCAAAGAGCAGGATTACTTTAAATCTGAAGAAGATAACAGCTACTTCTTATACCGGCCAGACATAAAAAGTCTGAAATTTCTCATCCCTGAAAATGGTGAAGGTGGAATGTCTGCTATGTGAACCAGATACAACAAGGTCAATCCCTCCTATTGCTTGCTTATCACTACAGCTTGGAAGCCTAAGGAAAGCAACAAAAAAAAACAAGCGTCCTTGCTATGAGCCAGAAATACCAGAATAAATCCTCACACTATGATAAACTTCCATGATAATCACTTTAGCTCGGAAGCCTAAGGAAACCTGTAACAAGTCCTTCTTATGACCCAGAAATACCAGGTCAAACCCCCTTACTCTTCCATGATAATCACTGTAGCTCGGAAGCCTAAGGAAACCTGAAACCAATATAAAAGGTGCTTCCTATGAACCAGACACACCAGGTTAAACCCCCTACTCTTCCCTGATAGTCACTGTAGCTCGGAAGCCTAAGGAAACCTGCAACCAACATAAATGGTGCTTCCTTATAAACCGGAAACACCAGGTTAAACTCCAACAATTCCATGATAATGACTTTAGCTCGGAAAACTATGGAAACCTATCATCAAAGGTGCTTCCTATGAACCAGAAACACCAGGTTAAACTCCTACTCTTCAATAATAATCATTAGCTTGGAAACCTACAGAAACCCATCAATTAGTGCCTTCTATGAACCAGAAACACCAGATTCAACCCCCTTACTCTTCCATAGTAATCACTGTAGCTTCAAATCCCAAGGAAACTTGTAACTAGTGCTTTCCCACGAACCAGAAACACCAGGTTAAACCCCCTTCTGTACTCTTTCACAATAAAGTCTCTGAGTTCACAAAATTGGTCTTTAAAACATTAACAAGTTCAGAGATCTTTATAAACACCACAGCGTGCCCATTTGTTTTGTTCATTTGCTGGCGTGTCGTGGCCGAGTGGTCTAGTTCACCGGACCCAAGCTATGGTGTTGTCAGCAGCACAGTGTGGGTTCGAATCCCAGTCATGACACTTGTGCTCTTGAGCAAGGCACTTAACCATAATTGCTTTGTAAAAAGTTGGGAAGGTAGTGCATTCTGCTCTACCAGTCAGGCTCCTAGTGGATGATACCCATGCCTACATCCTTACGGACTGTGAAGGGGGTAACCCTGTTTCAGCCCCAGGAGTAGGTGGCAACGTGCCCCTGGTGTCAGTTGATTTGGGTTAACAGCCCAAATCAGTTAAGTGTAGCCCTCACCTTGAAGTGGCCGTTCGGCCTTGTGAGTTAGATGATATCTCATATAAAAAAATATTTTTAAAATACTCACCTAAATGAAGAACACCAAGTACGAACTGAACTATTCCAGAGAGGAGGGCCAAGGCGATGGCATAGACAGGGTCATGAAGCATCGGGTTCAGGGGGTCCTGTTTGCCAAAACTAGCCACGAGGAGCGACATGATGGCAGTCGGTCCAACACTTATGTCTTTACAGGTGCCAAGAAAACAGTAGACAAAACAGCCGATGTATGCCGAGTACAGACCGTACTGTAGAAACGGAAAGAAATGGTTTCTTACTTTCTCAGTCAATATTGAGAAAAGTTGTGTGTTTACAATTTAACTGACAAATCGCCACTGCCCCCCCCTGCAAAAATACAAGTCTTCATTACTCATAAGTAAAGACTCACAAATCAAATTTAAAGTTAATAATAGTTAGCCATAACGACCAAAGCCCAATTTCATAAAGTAGCTTTAAAAGCTGAAAATAATTTCTTAAACATATTTATCACAAAAAAATATGCAGGAAACCAGTCGTGAACAGGCAAAATATGACATCGTGTTTTGGCTGATAACCTCTTTAGAAAATGGAAATTGTGCTGCCCGCTCATAAAATAAACAATTAAATGTTTGTTTCCTGTAACCCAACCGACCATCCCAAAACCTACCGACGGAAGTTTGTTATCAATAATTTGTTTAAGCATTTTTGATAAAAAGTTTGATAAAATCTGATTACATTTGTAAGAATTTGTTGATATATCCCATCCACTAAAATAAGTAAATAACAATTGCAGGTAGTTCAATTTATTCTTGGTCAATGAACTTTATTTTATGGTGGGCATGTAGAGTTTTTTTCCTAAAAGTACATTTCCCCCGCCCCTCCCCCCCCCCAAACTTACTGACCCTTCCCAGCATATTACCGAAAACAAATATATATTTTGGTAGGTAATTTAGGCTGGGCTTTCTGTCAGAAAACAAAAATTACAATCCCTCCAAATCTGTCTAGGCCCCCGACTCCTTGAAATAACCAATCTTCCCTCAACTTACCTGCACAGGCAACTTGGCTATACTCGCGTAGGCCAGACTCTGAGGTATGACGGTTAACGCCACAGTCAGACCGGCTATGACATCGTGAAGAAAAAAGGACAACCTGTATCTTGGCAACCATATACTGATGGGCAAGCGTTTCCTCCAGCTCTCCTTACTGCAGTAACTCCGCACAGCTGTCTTCAGCCTCGACTCTTCCATCTTGGACCAGCCAAAATGTTCTATTAAATCACAAAGAACCGAAAAAGTCAACACTGATTGAAGCAATCCCACAACCGAAATCTTTGAATTCATTTCAAATATTGATGAGAAAGAGACAATAAAAGGTAAATCTTCTAATAAATCATAGCAAAAACAATTAATTACTGGGCAGTGTTTCTCAGTTTTTTACATGCACTTAAAAATTAAGTAGATTGGAAGTTGGGGGGAAAAAACATACCGGAAAACAGAGATATGAAAACAGAAAATAAGCTGAGAAATGTATGATTTCATGATGTAAAAAAATGCATGCCTTTGAAGATTGCACTCAACAATTATTAAAGGAACATTACAGAATTGGTAAGAAAAAAACTTGTAAAATATACTTTTTGATCACAGATTTACATAAAACTTACACGGTCTAATGATGATGATAATAGTAGAAAACATCCCTTGAAATATTTCTGCCTGAAATGCCATATTTGATGAGAAATGAATGAATAAATTTTCTGGAGTTTATCGCTCAGTAAGCGTTTTATTCATTTGTTGAATCTATATGATTTCATGCAAATGTGTAATCGGTTTTTCACTATTTTCTCGAGACCCAGATGGCCGATCGATCTCAAACTTTTACAGGTTTGTCAGTTTATGTATATGGTGGATTACATAAAGTGCTTACACTGCCAGCAACTGCTTTGTTAGCAAAAATGTTCCTTTAACAATGGTGTACTAATTGTGTAAATGAGTCTATAATTAGTAGTACAAGAAGTTACTATTATTAGTATTGTAACTTGCCCTCAACACTGTTATTACTGCGGTAATCCTAACCCTCCATCCTCCTGACCATCTTCCCATCGGGAGGATGGAGGGTTATGATTATTGCAACTACCTCCCGACAGTTTAGAGGATAGAAAGTTATGATTTATCAAAACTAAATATATTATAAATATTATTAACTTTAAACAAAGTTTTTATATTTTTCCTAGCTGCTTTATGCAATAGTGTAGGTATGTGGCAATCTCTATACAACGGCAATGTAGACTTCGTGCACAGCCTCGTTTTCGGTTTTTTTCGCCGGGCAGAAATTCGGAAGCGTTGCCCGCGGATGGGAAAATACCCACTTCTAAAAATAGGCCTAAACGTATCGGGAGCCCCCGTTGACGGGTATTTTTTGCGCAGAAGTGAGCGCATGTATTTATGACGTCATAAAAAGTTGCCATCTTAAAAACAAAAAAAAGTTGGTGAAGTTGGAATCGGAGAAACTTGCGCTAAAAATTGTTAAATTTGCCCGCCCAAAAAGTCATCAAAATCGTCATAAATTTCATAAAAGGTGAGTAAAGACATTCTTTTTACTATCATAGGATGATTCTTTGATTATTTGTGAGTTAAATTGTGAAGTTTGATGGAAATCCATCGACGCCCACATTGTTTTGTTGGGCCCCCAAATACACTCACCTATTGTGTAAAATGCTGTGTAGGCCGATCTGAAGCAGAAAATCACACACGATTAACATGATATTTCGCCTGGACGATGACGGTATTTAAGTTGTTTTTATTCTTTCTAACTTGACTCAAATGATTTTCTTATATGTCAAGATGTATTTTCACTTGATATTTTGATTAAAGGGACATTCATATTTACGATGATTTAAGATAGAAAAAATCCCATCGCCGCAATTACAATCCAGTGAATCCAAGCTGTCAGCTAACTTTTGGTCACATGACAGTAGTGGTGCTTCCTGATTGGCTACATCCCGTATTCACTATTCAGTCTGAACTTAATGTTTTAAAATGGAAAGTTGCATCAAGTCAAGTGTTGTATCAAAGCTCACGTAAGTTAATTATTTATCTATTTGATTATTTATTTATCTATTTGTATATTTAATTATTTATTATTTATTTTATTAATTTATTTATTTTTTTATTAAATTTTTTTTTTAGTAAAAATTATAATATTTTGGATATTTCTATTTCATCATTTTTATATTCCTAATTTATTTTCTAGGCCTAGGCTAGGCCCTATTTATTTATTTCTCTATTTATTTCTTTATTTCCATTTTAGTTATGTATTTTTGTGATTTACTTGTCAACTTTTTATTATTGTTGATGGTTATATTTATCATTAGGCTTACGTTTCCTTTTTATTTTTTAAATTTATTTTATTTATTTCTGTTTGTATTCATGTTTGTTTTTCTTTGTTTTCTTTCAGTTGAATAGTATGAAGAAGAAGAGATCTGCTCCTCCAGCAAAGCCTGGAAGAATTCATCAGCATCTGCTTGATCTGTACAGTACCACCTCAAATGATGGAAACCTGAAGATTGGACACATATTGTATATCTTTTGTGAATGGGATTGTAATTTGTGACAATTCGTCAAAGTTAATGCTAATTTAAACTGAATAGTGTAAATTGTATCTCGTCACGATTAGACGGCAATGGTTAAAAGTCACACAAGGCAGCCATTGCAAATATGTATTCAAAAGGTTGGTGACCTTTAACATTAAGCCTCATATATAGTACACTGGAAACACATGGTTTAATATACTTTATTAATCTTTGAGGTCAATATATGTATCACAAAAAATGTCAGTTACAACTTTTTTGCTTTAACATGACGGTATTACCAACTTATTAATTTATTTATTCATTCAAGTTCATCCACCTCACCAGGTAATTAAAATATGATTAATCAACATTATTACTGTTTTAATGTTATTGAGCCTTTTCTTAGCTTTCCAATTGTACAAAATTCATGAAAATTGAACAAGAAATAAGAAAACAACATTTGTTTTGGTAGAGCTATTAAATATGTCATTTCGGTCACAAAGTCGGTCATTTCGGTCACAAAGTCGGATCCACAGGTGTGTTGTATTGAATGGAAGTCCAGTGGACGCAAATTAGGCTAATTGGACGCACAAAAATTACCATAACTTCCTTATTATTTGTCATAGAAAGATGATCTTGGTGTCATTTGAAAGGTGTATTCAAGAGCTTTCCAGCAATAGTAGTTAAATTGAAATCCATGGACTTTTGATTTTTTTGCCACATACCTAAATAGTGTGAATCTGGTGGTAGAACCAGTGTTCACAGTTACCAATACCATACTTTAAAACGACTGAGGCTGCTGAGGAGTGACCATAAAATCCTGCTTATAGGTTTTAAACCACCCCCCCCCCCCCCGCTTTTAGTTACTGGGTCTCTAGGTGTGTGCCACAACATGGGGGAATCCTCCTCCATCCCATGGTCACACCCACACTTCTTATCAGAAACTAGCTGTCAACGTCATCTTAGTCTGGTTCCCTGAATCAGGTTCCCAGATGTGCGTACGTAAACGGATAATATGGGCTGCGAGACTGAGTTGAGGTACCAGACAAGTCAAGAGGAGGAAAAATTCAGCAGGGTGTCTGCGCTCTTAAAAATGCCTGGAAGATCACTTCCCCTGAGCGTAATTTTAGTATCTGCAGGGTCAAAAGGAAACAGGTTATTATTTAGGTATCCTTACCAAGAAGAATCCGAGAAAGAAGTTGTGCAGAAGAGTAAGTATGTCAGTCTTTTTCGTGAACAAAATACACACAGCGCAGCTCCCTGGCGCCGTTCATTATTATGGCACATGACTTTGAGCACATGATGAGTCTCTATTTTGCATGGCATTTTTCGACAGGTGGTGGCGCCCTCGGTATGTTGTGAATTTAAGTCTAAGCAGAGGGTGTTTTTTATGGGTTTTGGAGGGATGGGGTGATATTGGGTTGGGGTTAGGGTTGAATTCTGGCTGCTGTTAATGTTAATATTGGGAAATTAACAAAAGAATGATTGAACATGTTTAAGCCTGCTTGGAAATGGGAACATATTTTTTGTAGTTGCGATAATCATCCCTCGAAAGATTCCCCCCCCCCCCCACGAGGTTGTAACAATTCTACCTCCATGGTTGTAAATTGTTTGTAGATCGGAGGGTTACAAGATATCTTTGTCACATATCTTAAATTTACAGCCATTTCCGTCATTTAGTGACCAGATTTGCCTGATTTTGTCCACCTTCAAAAATAGTTGCGATAATCATAACCCTCCATCCTCTCGACGGTCGGAGACCGGAGGGTTACGAGTCATGCAATGCAAAAAATTATCGAAAATGCAATTTCAACAATTTTTGTCGGACTAGTCACCAGATTTGCAAAATTTGTACCACTTTGAAAAAACATGACACACATTCTAAGAAACATGGATTTGATCTTCAGTGTGTAATGAATCCATTCAGAACACTTAAATCATCGTTGAGAAAATTTGTGAACTATGGTCAACAGTAGTCCTTGCGCGAACTTGGCCTATGATTCCCAATCATGCAGAGTGCAATAACCCTCTAAGAAGACAGCTCAGCTTTAAATCCCATCCTGAATGGCTGTGACAAAATGTCTATGATTACAAGACTCTAAAAACCATGACTTATTCCTGCCTTTCGAAATTGGATGGTGGCCAGAAATATCAGTACAAATGAACCTAGCCCTGGTGTGGCATCTGTTTTAAATAGCACTCCGAACTAATGATGTCACTTTAGTGCTCAAAGTACCCGGCTGTCAGACAAACGTACATTCCACCACTTCATGCAACCACCACATTATATTGACCAGCCAAACTGCACTCTAGTATAGATTGTCTATTGGATTGTCTTTACTCTGCTTGTTGTACTCCCTCCTATATCCTCTCTTCCCCAATCCGCTCCCCTTCTATACATTTCTCATCCCCCACCCCTATCTCAATCTTACCTACTGTACCTCTGTTACATCTATTCTTTTTATTGGTATTTGTTATACGATTAATCTTTCATCATGACTGTCTTTGATGTATGACATTTCTTACTTTGTATTTGTATTTTAGAATGTTTTGGCCGAACAAATAATAATGATAATAATAATAATAGTCACTACACGAGAGTAAACATCAAACTTGGACGTGTGCCTGCACATGTTTTGAAATTTTAGATGTTTGTCTGAGATCCGGGTACTTTTGCATCAGTGCGGAGTGCTATTCACTGAACTCTTGCTGAGCAAACCGAGCAGCCTTGAGCACCAAATTCAAGTTCTGGTGGTGTCAGTCATCACAATGTGGTTTTGAAATTCGGTCCCGTCGCTTGTATACCTCTGGTTTTAGGAACCGTTCGATTGTTTTATTAATCCTATATAAATGTAGATAAAATAAAACTAACCTGTGAAAAAGGTGGTAGTGTTTTTGAGATACCGCCAAAAATCTGGAGTGGTTATGTCCATGCATAAAGAATAATCTGTAACAGGAATACACAATCTGAGAAACGTTTCATCTCAGATTCAAATTTTGGGGATAAAAACTGACATCTTTTTCCATATCCACATTATTTTGAATTGAAGTATTTCTCAAAATGCTTTATACCATTGTTTTACTATCGAAAGTTGCTGTACTTCTAACCAATCAGTTTTTAGTGCCATAATTTTTTAGAGTGATTACCAAATCGCATACCTTCCCTTTAAGCAAGACAATTGACTCTAATTGCTCCTTGGTGTTTATATCCTGGCATTTGGACTCTGGAAGTGGCAGATCGACATCCACCCTAGACTGGAAAACTCTTATCGAGCAAGGCTTTGTCGCTGCATTTTTGAAACATTCTGATAGCAACAGCTTTTTGTTTTCCTCCACATGTTGATCCATAAATTTTCAGAATTAACGTTGAGACCAGTGGCAGTGAAGTTATTAAGGAAAAGTCCCCTCGATCCACTAAGCGAAAGTAATGTCCCTGCTGATTTCCTACCATTCTGCCAAGGTAGTAGTTAATAAGCAGGAAAAGTTCTGGTCAGAACTAAGTAGTCTCTCGAATTTCCAAAATCTACTTCGCGGCAGTAGAATAAATAGCAAGACAAGTTCTCAAAGAGAAAAATATCTACAGAACATAGTAGATAATACACATGGTATTACCGCAGCCTGAATACATAGCAGAATTAAGTTAGATGTTTTTATTTGTTTGTTTTGCAGACAGGAAACATAATGTGTTTGCCCAACAGGTCCCAGAGGACAATCCTAACGATTGTAGACCAACATCAAGTATAAAACATGGGAGGCTAGTCGGGTATGTATAGACGATGTGACCTGTGACATCACATGTTTACATAGAGCCACAGAGCCTGGACTTCCGGCGGCACATTTGTACACAGCTCAATGGTAGAGTACAACAAATCTTATGTTTTATGGAGATTGCACTGTCTGATTTTCCTCAACTTTTGATATAAAAGAAAGGGGGGACATCTCAAAAGCTGTACAGCTGTTGCTTTTGTAAATTTTGAATTTATGTGAAAATTATGACACAAAATATTAAATTTTCCCATTGAGCCTGTGTAGCATCTTGCCTGTCAGGAATAGCATTATAATGTACGAGGTCACCACTCTGTAAACAAATGTAACATGGTCTATAGAAAATGCAAATACCCAGCGGATTGAAGGAATTTTTTTTTAAACCTTGGGCTCCCCTATCCGTTGCTTTCAATGTAGGGCCTACATATGGTCATAGGCCATGTTCAGACAGCGTACTAAAGTAAGACCCAAAGCGGTTTACCTTTACGAGCAGCAGGGGGTGGTCGAACAGACAGCCTTAAAGTTTAACCCGATATGGTTTATCTTCGTTTTTAATAGGTCAAATAGGACCGTGAACCGACAGAACAACATCCATAAAACCCTGCATTTACATAAAGAAGCGTGTACAAAAGACCACGCTTTCACAATTTATGGCATGTTCTGGGTCACCGGTCACCGGTGAGGGCTTAAAACCGGATGTGGGTAACTTTATTCTGTCCACACACCGTGCTAAAAGATAAACCCGAAATGGTTTAGCGTTAAACCACCCTCGCCGACCGATTCAACTCATTCGAGTTCAACTTGATTCGGTTAAGTTTTATAGCGTTCAGACACACAAAGTTAAACCCGAATGAGTTAAAATTGCCTTAAAACCGACTTGAAATACTGTGTCTGAACGACCTCATAGATTGGTTTTTGTTAACGTAATGCTGATTTAATGGCCAAATCGAAAAGAAAGATGCAATAAAAGTCACATGTGAAAGTCTCAGCCGTGACCCAACCTTTAAGACAAAGTACAAAGTACTTAGTTTCACAAGGGTTAGCTTGTGGCATGTTGTGGCCGAGTGGTCTAGTTCACCGGACCCAAGCTCTGGTGTTGTCAGCAGCACAGTGTGGGTTTGAGTCCCGGTCATGACACTTGTGCCCTTGAGCAAGGCACTTAACCATAATTGCTTCGTAAAAAAGTTGGGAAGGTAGTGCATTCTGCTCTACCAGCCAGGCTCCTAGTGGATGATACCCATGCCTACATCCTTACGGACTGTGAAGGGGGTAACCCTGTTTCAGCCCCAGGAGTAGGTGGCAAGGTGCCTCTGGTGTCAGTTGATTTGGGTCATCAGCCCAAATCAGTTTAAGTGTAGCCCTCGATCACCTGTGGCCGTTCGGCCTTGTGAGTTAGGCGATATCTCATTAAAAAAAATTAAATTAAAATAAGTTCCTTTCCTCATCACGCAGTCACATTTTTAACCATTACTTTAGATTGTGATAACATATTTTGTTGGTTTTTTAATTTCACAGTTACTCTGATGAAATCTTGGCTCACATACTGACCACTGGGACCGGCCTTTCTGACCACCGCTTTGAACTGACCATCGATGATGTCAAATTTATTGGTCATCCAACTCTGATTGTCGCTGGAGGCAGAAAATTCGTGAGAACCCACCTTTTGTAGATTTCTTTAACCCTCCTACTGTCTGACCATTCAATATCATCCACTGTGGTTTTGAATGATAGATAAACTATGCCAGCCTGCAATATGATATCATGTGGTGAATGCATCTACACAGTACACACATAGGCACACACAGCTCTGTGTTGCATATACTCTGTGGACATTCCTTTGTTCCCTGTGCACTTAAAGAAAAAACATATTCTTCAACACTGTAAAAAAAAAACACTGTGTGGACGTGTGGATTTCCGCGTTTTATGAACCATGCGATCGATAGGTGTTTGCTTGAAAAATAATGATGGCGTCCACTAGGAAAGACATCGTTGATCGCAATCAAGGACAAGACTTGACAAAAACTACCGATAAAGGCATCAAAAGTTTGCCTCTTTTTTGTTCGGCTGAAGAGTTGCATGCCTGTGTAATGCTTGCCTAGTTGTGCCTCCATACACAACCCATGCAGTTGAATGTTTTTTAAATGGTTGGTGAACTTGCTGGTAAACCGATAGTGGGAGGGTCAACAAAACAAGTAACAATAATCTATTGAGCTGTTAGTGTTCTTAAAAGAACAGGACGTCGGCTCAGACCTATAAGGTCCTTAGTACAGTTTGTAGGGATTTCAAAACAATTGGTTTTGTATATTTTTGAGCTCCTGGTAAATGGAGTTTATTGAGTAAGAGTGGTCTCAAAAAATTAGTTTGGCAAAAAATGAATTGCTTTCGAACTTATTCGCATTTTTCACTTGAATTTGACACGGATTTGAAATAGCACTGAGCCAACGAGGAGAGCTAACAACTCAAACTGCCTTAAAGAGAAAAGCAGACCAAGCAGAAAAGTAGTCCAGTTTGTCACAGTCAACCAAACAGTAGCGAGTTGATTATAGTAAGTTGTAATTGTTGTTTTTGCTGGCAGAAAGGACAGGATGGCTTAGCAAGGAGAGAGAGCCGGACCATGGCCATGTTTAATCTGGTCTTTGTGCTTCATGTAAGTACCTTGGACAAATTTTTACTACAGAGCTGGTTTAAGCAGACAATAGTGCTTAACAATTTTTCAGCAGAAGTGAGCAGGAAACCATTCCCAAATGGCACATGTGACATAGTATTTTGGCTGGTAAGCTTGTTCTGGGAAACAAAATTTTGTTTTGTGTTGAGTTACTTTTGGGCCCTGAAATTGGCCCCTAGATACAGAACCCATATATATACAATACAATACAATAAAACTTCATTGTCCCTGCATGGGAAATTTCTTTGGCCTTTTACATAAAAACGTAGCAATATAAAACACAGAAGATAAAAGGGTTAAAGGGTACAATAGGGTTAAACGGTACAATAGAGAAAGTTAAAAAGTAAACCCTAGAAAAATGATGGGCAGCTCCTTACAACAGTACACCAAACAACAACAGAAAAAGGTATTTAAGACTACAGTATTTAACCAATATTTTGTATCTATGTGTAACCGTCTGCAATGAACGCTGATACTTTGGTTCCAGGCAAGCGCCGATCCCTCCGTTGTGGGCTGCTATCATGACCTCAGCAAACGTCTCGTCCTGGCCCTGAAGCACGAGGAGAGACGATGCGGATATCTCAGCCATCAGGCGGTCATTATGATGTCGGCTCATGATGAGGTGGCTGCAATGCCGGAAGGTTGGAATTGCTGTTAATTTTCTTCTTCCTCCTCTTCCCTCCTTATTTTCTTCTCTCCCTCCATTCTCTGTCTTGACTTGACACGGAAGCCTGTAAGCCTGGGCGGATCTACTTCAAATATCCGAATATCCTCTGGTAGTTGTCACTAACTGAAACTGCGGTTACAGTTTTTTTGAGGGATCAGGGTATCCGTGAGCGGCGGGAATACCTATAAATAACCCGGATAGTTCTCCAATGACAAATCAGTGCAGGTGACCGGGTCCCTATTACAATGCACAATCCGTGCGACATTCAAGCAATGACAATTTCCAATTCATTTCCAATTTACAGGCTTGTAGTCTTTGTTATCTGTTACTCTGCATGCCAAAATAAAGCTAAGAAACAATGAACGCTAGAGGGCATTTCAGAACAATGCAATAGCCTGACACAGTAAATATCAAAAAGTTCTCCAATGACAAATCAGTGCAGGTGACCGGGTCCCTATTACAACCCACAATCCGTGCGACATCCAAGCAACGACAATTTCCAATTCATTTCCAATTTACAGGCTTGTAGTCTTTGTTATCTGTCACTCTGCGTGCCACAATAAAGCTAAGAAACAATGAACGCAAGAGGGCGTTTTAGAACAATGCAATAACCTGACACAGTAAATATTAAAAAAACAGTTACAAACGCCTTGATTCCTGTTTTTGATCACAAGCATGGTCGTGTAATTATTTTTTGGAATCCTGAATTTTGTTTCTGAAACGAACGGTTACACGTGTAACTGACCATTTCAGAAGCGATTACACGTTACAAAAATAACCCTAAGCGCACAGGCTTGCTATAAATATTATCTGCAATTGTTGGGCGGATGCATGCCACCCACTCTGTCACTCACACACGTTCTATTTTTTGCATCCCTGTGGAGACATCTTTTGTTCTTTCCTTTGTCCTTTTAGTTAAGAATCTCCCATAGACTTTGCACACAAAATTCCTTGGGGAGCAACCCAGTCTTTAGAATTTCCCTATGGAGACCCTTTGTTATCCCTTCTCTGTTTTTTTCTCAGTCTCCATATGGTAGTGAAAATGAAATCAACCCCACAAAAACCCACAATCACGTGAGTACTGAAAACAAATATTCAGATATCCAAATATTCACCGATAGTTGGACGGCGGATACCCGAATACCAAATTTTACTGTCCGCCCAGACTTGGAAGTCTAGAGATGGTAGGGGCCTACTTAATTTCATGTTGCTGCTTACCGCAGAATTCTGATTAAAGTGTGTGATTCTACGGGACCTGCAAGTGGAGAATTCTGCAGTAACCCTTGCCACGAAATGAGGTCTAGCTGTGTAACATCTGTGTCAATGTAGTCGAGGCACATGACAAAAATGGTGCTCTTTTTCTGTTCTTAGATGCAGAAGAATCTCCCTTCTACATTATGCTGATGAAGAGCAAGCTGTGTAGAGACCTGAGAGACGTCTTCATGGGGTAAGGCAAATAACTTGGCGACAGTGTAAAAATAGCTAAGCACACAAATGAGCTTACCAGAATAAGGTTACCGGCCAAAATACCATGTCACTTGTACAATTTGTGACTGTATCCTGCTGATTTCTGCTTAGCTGAAAATTGTTAAGCAATATTTTTTTGCTTAAGCAGCTCTATGAAATTGAGCCCCGGTTGGGATAGTTGTAGTTAGTCATGTTAGTGCTGTTTCAAAAACCTGTGTAGAGTAACTGTTATTTTGTAAATTAATTTTGGGTTCAGCAAAGAAAAATTTACCTGCGACCTCCAGATTTAACATGCTGGTGCTCTACCAACTGAGCTATGTAGCCCTATTTGGCGGTCTCCCTTTTTTTTTTTTTTAGGAAAGTTTTTGCATCTAAACACTTTGAGAAAATATTTGAAAAACTTGTTTCGTTGAATTATAATATTTTAGACTTTCCGAAAAACTCTGCTGGGGTCCAAACTTGAGGCCATAAACAATTTTGCATTAGAGGAAAGTTTGTTTAGTTTATTTGTTTATTAATTCTGGTTGTGAAGTAAATGTGAACCCAAGGATTCTCAGAAAAGAGAACTTAATCGCTATACTAGCCAAGAACCCCATGGAGAGAAGACAAGGATGGAACTTTCAGTTGTAGATGTAGCCGAGGAAAACCCCAGAGATTTATTCCAGGGAAAAACCCATGCAATCAGGTAGGGACTGAAAACCCAATCCACACTGTGCCCCAAGTGGGATTCGAACAGGGGTCCCAGAGGTGGAAGGCGAGGGAAAGAACCCTAAACCTTTCTATATAAATGTAACAAATTTCATCTTCTCACCGGAAGGTTGTGCGACAAAGGAGTGTGTCACATCTTTATCAACGACTGGATTGAAGTCAGCTTTTGTCTCCCTCACAAGGTCCACAATGTGGATCAGATGTTTACCATTGAGGTAATAATAAGAAGAAGAATATTAATTAAATTAGTAACAATAATAAATTTGGAGTCTTGTAAAGAGCATGTATCCAACAATAAGATGCCGAAGGCGCTTTAAAGGGAAGGTATACGTTTGGTAATCACTCTAAAAATGAATGGCAATAAAAACTGACTTGGTTAGAAGTACAGCAACTTTCGATACGATAAAGCATTTTAAGAAATATTTCAATTCAAAATAATGTGGATATGGAAAAACATGTCAGTTTTTATCCCCCAAAATTTGAATCTGCGAAACATTTCTGTCAGAAACGTTTCTCAGATCAGGTATTCCTATTGGGGATTATTCTTCATGCGTTGTTATAACCACTCCAGATTTTTGGCGATATTTCAAAAACGCTACCACCTTTTGACATGAAATTTACGCAGGTTAGTTTTATTGTGTTTGTCTACATTTAAATAGGATTAAAACAATCAAACGGTCCCAAAAACCAAAGGTATACTTTGCCTTTAAACAAAGAGAATCACTTTTTAAGACGGGTTTTGAAGTTGATGAACTGTGAGACCCATTTATGTAGCACCTCTTACGGGTTTACAAGGTGCTGCGATCGCATTCAGCAGCCACTGCCAGAAACGCCTTACAATGGGTGGAAAGAGAAAGATCAGATCTTTCTAACGATGGTAAAATAAGATAAGGTTGCTATTATGCAATCCCTTCAAATTGGCGGTGAAAGATCCAAAATGGCAATTACTCGTACAGAGCGCCATATTATTGGGCATTTATTGGCTGATCTCCATGATTTTGGGATTATATGAAAGGGAATTTTAATAAGTAAGACATTTCTTATCACTGATTTTGCAGTAAAACAATATGAGTAAAACAAAAGGAGATAACAGAGTTTGTAAAAATGGCCTTTGAACGAAAGCTTTCTGTTGTGTAAGAATGTGTGCTTTATGCTTGAGTGGTCAAACAATGCAGCCACAAGGGGTTGTTTACGTCATTATAATTTGATAACAAAAGGGTTAAAACTAGTCAAAAATTGTCAAAAATTCCCCGGAGTTATGAGATCCTAAAAGCGAGAGGAAAGATTTGCTCTTGTATTTAATAGGTCTGCAGTTTTTTTTTTCCTGATGAAGGTCAGAGATGACTAAACGAAACGTTGAGTTGTTAAAAAAAAAATGTTTTCACAACTCACAATCTATATCTATGTATTGTGATCAAATCTGTTCTCCATATATTTCTTATTTTCTTGTTTAGTAATGTTATATTCTTGAGTGGACTTCTTTGTCTGATACTGTCATTATTGTTTTGATACTGTGGAAAATAAATAAACCTTCAACCCTTAACCTTCAACCTTCAACCTTCAATCTTCAACCTTCAACCATCAACCTTCAACCTTCAACCTTCAGCCTTCATCTTCAGCCTTGAACTCGATTAAAGAGACTATTCTTACCATGGCCCAATTTCATAGAGCTGCTTAATTAAGCACAAAATATCACTTAACACTTTTTTGGCTGAAAATAACTAAGCAGGATACCAGTCACAGACGGTACACACGACATACTTTGGCTGCGTGTGGTAACCTTATCCTGGCAAGCATAAATTTGTTGTGGCTTAGCTACTTGTTATTCTTAAGCAGCTCTATGAAAATTCGGCCCGGCAGTAAATCTTAGTTTTCTAGATTATTTCCTTAGCATTCCAAAATTCAAATCCAGACTTTTGTTTTAAATTTTTTGTGCAGCCAGAGATCATAGAGCAGAGCCTCCTTGCGATCAGACCCTACCATGCCATCCTCCTCCTTGAAGATGACAAGGAGCTCCTCACCTCCCTGCCTAAGGATTGCTCCCCATCGATACGCCGTGCTATAACCATGTCTTCCCCACTCAAGAGCCTTCAGCAACTCAGTCAAGACACAGACCTCGCTCTCTCTCAGGTACCAAGAATTTTAAATCAAAATTTTACTAATATGTTTTTTTTATATTTTTTTTTATGAGATATCGCCTAACGCCTAAGGCAAATGCCACTCAGGTGAGGGCTACACTTAACTGATTTGGGCTGTTGACCCAAATCAACTGACACCAGGGGGCACGTTGCCACCTACTCCTGGGGCTGAAACAGGGAAGGATGTAGGCATGGGTATCATCCACAAGGAGCCTGGCTGGTAGAGCAGAATGCACTACCTTCCCAACTTTTTACGAAGCAATTATAGTTAAATGCCTTGCTCAAGGGCACAAGTGTCATGACTGGGTGAGTTTAAAGTGCCAAGTTTAAAGGGTGTGCACAACAACCGTAAGATTGAAATATAAATGCTCACAGAGTTACACATAGCTTACATGTTATAAAGATGGTCATGGTGGAAAAATTCCCTTCAAATATTTTTTGCCTGAAATGCTATAGTTTTTTTAGAAATGAGTAAAACAATTAATTTTGATCTCATAATTCCAAAACCCAATGTTTGAAAACAGTGAAAATAATGATAATTTATAGTGGCTTCTTAATTAATGCTCAAATCCGTCAGTCAGTGATGCTCATGGCACTCCAACATTATTACCCCTTGTCACTGGGCCATTTATTTCATTCCTTAAACCATCTCAGCTCCCTGTGGGGTATTCAGCCTGCGCTGTCAAATTTGTAGAGCACCAAGCTAAATCAATCACAAGAACCATCTCTGCCCTCTGCCCAGGTACCCCTGGGTGAAGAGAAGCAATCACAGTTCAGTGTTTTGCTCAAGGACACAAATGGCATGACTGGGATTCAAACCCACACCCTGATGACTTGACCACATGAACTTCAGTCGAGTGCACTAGAACGCTCATCCACAACACGCCACAATTAAGTTTTAAAAAATCCACTATTTTCTTAAAAATTTGATGAGCGATTTAGCTCAAACTTTCAAAGGTTTGTTATTTCGTATAAATGTTGGGTCACACAAAGTGCGGATACTGGTCTTTGACAATTACCAACGTTGTCCCTAAGCTTGTCCTTAGGCTGATTGAATAGTTCCTTCTCTAGCCGTTGTTTTTGCACTTTTTTTAAAACTGCCTATTTTTATTAGTATTTTCTTTTTATTTCCTAAGGTGTTTCAGATTGTAGGTCATCTGGTGTACTGGGGTAAAGCGACCATATTTTACCCCATCTGCGGCAGCAATGTGTACATTCTATCACCAAGAGCTCCCACATCAGTGTAAGAGTGCAATTTTTCTCCTACTTTTTCATTTTATTTTTGCTAATGAAACAAGGGATGCCTCATAAATGAACGTAATCATTGTAGCTCGCAAGTCTGAGGGAAACGTGTAAACAAGGGTGCTTGCTATGTGAACCAGAAACACAGGGGTTCACTCCTACTCTTCCACGAATGTTATTGTTCTGGGTTCTTTTACGTGCACTACCAATCCTAGTACACGGGACCTACAGATTAATGTCCCATCCGAAGGACAAAGCAATTATGGTGAAGTATCTTGCTCAAGGACACAAGTGCCACGACCGGGACTTGAACCCACACTCTGCTGATCAAAAACACCAGAGCTTGAGTTCGGTGCTCTTAACCGTTCGACCACGACTGGCCAGGTTGTATAGGACTTGATCAAAGAGGGAAGGGGCGCCAGGTAGTTTTAAAACACCAGAGCTTGAGTTCGGTGCTCTTAACCGTTTGACCACGACAGGCTTTAAAATGAATGGTTCAAGTCTGCAAGTGGTGGAAATTTAAAGTTAAGCCCCTTCAAAAGATGCAATTTTCTGTTTGTTCAACAGAAATTCTCCTTACCACGAAGAGTTCCATGAGTTGACAGGCGGTGGGAGTTTAACGGAAGCGCTGGCTGCATTTTCACAGCCGAACCTTCTGAGTGATGTGGTCAACATCGGAGAGAAACAGGTGACTGGATGCCGCTGGGTTCCCAGTTAGGGTTAGGGTTGAGTTGCGAGAGAAGAACTAGTTCAGGGATTGGTTTTCACTTCCTGCGAAAATGGCTTGGTGGTGTATAAAAAGGCTTAAAGGGGTGCATTGCATTTAAAAGTTAGGGTTAGGGTTGAGTTGCGAGAGAAGAACTAGTTCAGGGATTGGTTTTCACTTCCTGCGAAAATGGCTTGGTGGTGTATAAAAAGGCTTAAAGGGGTGCATTGCATTTAAAACCTCTCAACATTAGGCACTAAAACACACCAGAATGTGGTGTAATTAGTGAGTAGTGATTAAAAAAACATAAATTTGCTTCTGTAGATACAACCAGCAGAACATACGGTCCGCCATTTTGTGGAGTCATAAATTTGGTTCCACAAAATAGCGGACCGTGTTTCTGTCATGAAATTACACCAAAAAACACACAATTTCAAAGGATATGTATATGAATCATTGTATTCTACTTTTAAAATATCTTTCCAGCCATATTCATAACGTGTTTTTAAAATATTTTTTATGATGATTATTTTCACTTTAATATTAGAATGAGGCAGAGAAAGTGAAGATTCTCATGTGGCTGCTACAGAAGAGGCTTCTCATACAGGTCGGCCATCTTTAGACGATTGTTTTTGTATAATAATAATAGTAAGAGTGGCTTCTTATATAGCGCTCATATCCGTCACTCAGTGACGCTCAAGGCGCTTCAAAGTATTTTCCTGCAAGGTATTGTGGAACTACGTTTTAAAGTATTAGACCTATTTCTTCACATAGCACCATGTAATGGTTTACAAGGTGCTGCGGCGCAATATGCTGCCAATCAAACCTGGCCGAATTGGCCCTGAAAATTTAGATTCAAGTTTTAAATGGCTATTTTTTTATAGATTCAAGAAAGTTCCAAGCTTTCATTTAAGGTATTGCACGGGAAAAAAATCTGCCAATGATAAGTGGTAGTTAATTAGAAAACTGTAAAATTAGTTATTGTGGTGATTCTGGCATTAAACCACATCCATCAGCCATGTTCAAACTATTTTGCATGTTACATGTATTTTGCGCATTGTGGACTCAAATGTCTGTGGCATATGGTGCTTTAAACCGGCATCGGGCTGTCAAAATGCGTCCAGAGAAAAAATGATGAAAGGTAAAATTTGGGCTGTTTTTCAGAACAAGTAGGCTCTGTATTCAACCGAAACTTTCACATGTGACTTTTATTGTATCTTTCTCAATAATTTTGCCTATCAACATTACTTTGACAAAAAAACAAATGGCCCTTAAAAGGGTTTGTACAACATTGGTAAGATTGAATGCATAAATGTTCACAGATTTGCACATAACTTACATGGCATGAAGATGGTCATGGTGGTAAACTTTCCTTGAAATAGTTTTGCTTGAAATGATATAAATGTGTTTGAAGCTTTGCATGGTGTGGAGAATAAGAGAAACTATAAATATAAATATGATAGTAAACTTGCGGGTACACATGAGTAAAATGTCTCTGTTGAAGGAGTGTGGCTCTGAAAAAGCGTTGAATGATATGTTTCAGAAATGAGTAAAGCTTTGGTCTTTATCACTGATGATAAATCCGACGTTTGAAAACACTGAAAACATATAATGGGGTTTTCCACTGTTTTCTCATGACTCCGAAGACCGATTGAGCTTAACATTTCACAGGTTTGTTATTTTATGTGTATGTTGGGTCACATAAAGTGTGGATACTAGTCTTTGAAAATTACCAATGTTGTACATGTGCTTTAACACGTTGACTGCCGGTCATAAATTTGAAGGGCGTTCCCATTTGCCAAGCATCCCAGTGTGGTGCGCATGCGTGCATACCAGTGTGGTGCGCATGTGTGCATACCAAATAGGTACTTTTTTTTTGTCAACATGTTGTAGCATACAAATTTTAACGATGTGTGCTCACCACTGCCAGAAGCGTATACGTTGCGTTCTCAGTGATGCCAGTGTATTCAATTCACTATACAAAAGCCTTTCATTCTCTACGAGTATACTCGTAGTGGCAGAATCCGTTACACCTGTTACTACGAATATACTCGTAGGCGGCAGTCAACGTGTTAAGTCAGCTTATGCTAAAGAACGGTTACAGTCTTTGATCAGGTTTTAACGTCTATACTTGATTTCAGCTCCACACCTATGTCTTCCTCATGGTACCAACAGACCAACCAGCCAAGCTTCTCGAGCAGCCGAAAAGGCTTCGGGAGCGTCACCGATGACCTCGGCCTCATTAGATAAACTCAACACCACAGGGATGTTAAATATGTCCAGTAAGTTTCCCTTGCTTGGGTAGCGGTTCACATGGGGTAACAATAAACCTTTGATGATGTGGGGTGTCATTGCCGAGCGGTCTAGGGCGATGGACTCAAGTTCTGTAATTTACAGAATGTGGGTTCGAATCCTGGTCCGGTCAGTCGCAACGCTTGTGTCCTTTACTAAGACACATTATCATAATTGCTTCTTTTACTATTTTGTTTATTTTTTAAAGTTTAATTTACCCTGTCGGTTTCCCTTGTGGTTTATTACTTGATATTTTAAATAAAAAGTTGCATCCCCTTAAGGTGATCCCTCTGCTGCCGTTTGCTAGGTGGTATCATAAACTTGGGTGTGATTCCTGGCTTTACGACAGTTACAGGTTGAATGGCTTCTGAGTGGCACCCCCAAACAAAGATACTGACATAATAGGGAGACCGCCAACATTAGGGCTGGATAGCTCAGTTGGTAGAGCGCCGGCACGTTTATCTGGAGGTAACAGGTTTAAGTCCACTCTACTCAATTTGTCTTTGTTCAACCCAAAACTATTCACAATATAAGTATTTCTATCCATCTATTATTGACTTTTAGTGGACTCCGACGAGCTGAGCACCAGTCTAGACTCCTTCTCCACCCTGTCTCTTGACAACGAGGGGCACAGCGGTCACAGCAGACAGAAAGTCATGGACATGCTGAAGGAGAACCTCAGCGAGACGGAGCGACACTGCGTCATGAACGTCCCTGCCGCTAGGAACCCAGAGGATCTCAAACTGTTTGCAAGGTGAGGTGCTGAGCGTGATGATCGTCACTCCTTCCATGCCTGGCTGAACCATGAAAATAACTTGTGTAATAATTTATTCAAAGCACAAAAATAAGCAGGGAAACAGTCAAAAACGTTACAGAATCCGACTTGGCCGGGTAAAAACTATTCCCAGTCGACAAATCTGTGCACTTCACACCTTTATGCTCATAGTTTCTTAATTTTGTTGTTATTTTTCTTTCAGACTTTGCCAGTATTTCCGCGGTCGACATCATCTTGAAGAGATCATGTACTACGAGAACGTCAATCGTTCTCAGGTCTACATGCTCCTCGAGAAGTTCAAGCAAGTGTTGGTCATCTGCACGCATCAGGATGCTGCCACCGTTGCGTATAAACAGTTCCTATGACAACAGCAAGGTGAATAGACCTGTGGGTTCAATTCTGTGTCAGGTACCCTGAGTACAACAGTGACAATGGCAGTTCTAATTCTCACATGATGAAAGGGACCAGACTGTCTTTTTCCTTTCAGCCTCGGTTTGGTTACGTCGGGTCGATTAGAAGAAAAGCAAGATGCCTGGACCGTGATGAAGTGAATTGCAACATCAGTGACGGAGAGTCAGATTTATAATTTTTTACTCACAAGGCCGAACGGCCACTTCAAGGTGAGGGCTACACTTAACTGATTTGGGCTGTTGACCTAAATCAACTGACACCAGGGGCATGTTGCCACCTACTCCTGGGGCTGAAACAGGGTTACCCCCTTCATGGTCCGTAAAGATGTAGGCATGGGTATCATCCACTAGGAGCCTGGCTGGTAGAGCAGAATGCACTACCTTCCCAACTTTTTACGAAGCAACTATGGTCAAGTGCTTTGCTCAAGGGCACAAGTGTCATGACTGGGGATTCGAACCCACACTGTGCTGGTGACCACACCAGAGCTTGGGTCCGGTGAACTAGACCACTCGGCCACGACACGCCACAAGAACAGATTGGGCTCGTTTTCATAAAACGCTGTGGTTCGTCTAAAGATAAGTTGCAAATTGAATTGAATTTTTATTTTTTTTTCAAATCAATTTACAATGAAAATCACAACGGCGATATTCACAACCTGTCCGCTCAGTGCTATGAGAACACTACTCAGACTTCCATATTTTTTCTCATTTGTAGCAAAAAAGCCTTGAATCTAAAATGGCTGAAAGTCGGGGGAAACAATTAATAAAACACCACAAATGTTTTCCTAATAAAAATCCTTTTTTATCTTTGCCAAACAAAGATATCACAAATAAACACAATTTACCAGGCCCTTCAAACATACAAAACCATTTTTTTTTTAAATTCATACAGATTGTCACAAGGTACACGCCACACAAGGCAATTTTACAGGCAACTAGTTCCTAGGCATTCTCCGATCTGACAAGTTATTCACATTTCAGTTTTCTCATCATTTGCTTGGGGATAGTAAGTTATAGTACTGAACTGACAAACGTATCTAAAGATTAATATTAATGCTTTGTGAAATTGAGCTTAGATCAGTTAATCCCTGCTCTATGGTGGGATTAGACGACCTGATTCCAACATGTACGTGCATATAATCCTATTGGTAAGCCATTAGGTAGGTTGCACACGCGCCCACGCACACATTTGTTAATCCAGTAAACAGAGGACTTCTCTTTTGTGACACCACGACAAGGATGGTGTACATTTAAAGTGCCTTGTTCTTTATTTTGTTTTATATATATATTTTTTCTAATGAGATATAGCCTAACTCACAAGGCCGAGCGGCCACTTCAAGGTGAGGGCTACACTTAACTGATTTGGGCTGTTGACCCAAATCAACTGTCACCATCCACTGGAGCCTGAAGAGTTGCAATCCCTCCAAGACCCTGCAGCAAGTCTTCCTGATTTTGACCTTGTCTTGGTATGATAGCAGCTTTACCAAGATATGAGCCGGCTGGCCGTTTCTATCTTGACCGTCCCGGTGGGCGCGTTCGATGTGTTGGTTCAAGATTTTCTCGGAGCAGTTCTCATTTGCTGACCTTTGCGCACCAACCACTCGAAGTTGTTTCTTCTGGAAAATCACTCCTGTTTGTTGACGTCCCCCTGCATCCTGGAAAGTTGCTCTTTTAACCACACCAGCTCTGATGTCAGCGACCCGACTGACTTCTCAAGAAATGCCCTGCCCTCCTCTAACTGGACGATTCTCTGGCTATTGAATCCGATGGAGGCCGCTAGTTTGGCTTCAAGCTGCTGTTGGCCATCCACCAACTTGGAAAGGGTGGAGCGAACGAACGTTTAGAAACTCCTCACGTTAGTCGCATTTTTCTTCACCACAGGTCTCCTCTTCATCACCCGATGTTCGGGTGGAACTTGCGGCATAGCCGGACTTCTTTCCTCCACGTTGCTTGGTGACATACTTTGGGCTGTACAGGATGGGGTGGTTTCGAAAGGGGAGCGCGGAGCCCTGTGTAAAAACGCGTCCTTCCCCTACGGTGTCATTGGTCGTTCTCGAGTTTCAACTTCTTTGTTTGACTTCCGCAGACCACTCTCTATCCGGCGGACCGAATTACTGTGAGAGAGTTGGTCCTTCTGTCCCGGTTCACCAACTTGGCCAATAATGCGAAACTCCTTTTTTCAATAACCCAACCATTTGATTGACTGGTATGGTGGCCGTTGAGCTGATGGGTGCGTCTGTGGGGCCATCTGGGGTCTTTGTCGAGCTTGCCTCGGGAGTAGCTAGGGATCTTTGGCTGAGTAGCTAGGGGATCTTTGGCTGATGTTCCTGGTGTAATACTTTTGAGGAAGCTGTCAAGACCTTTTAAAAAAACTTTCTGACCTTTGTCTTCAGGTGCTTTTTCCCTGCAAGCTTTTCTTTAATGAAACGGTTTGACACTGCTTCCATTGTGGCTACTTTTTGAGGGAAGCTTGCCATCCACAACAGAGTTGGACATGGAGGATACAACCGTAGCAATGGTAGGACCGACTTGATGTTCAGCTATCCCTAGACCCTGCAACAGCATTGAAGTCTCCTTGACATTTGGATGAATTTTTTCTTCCGTGTGTTGCCAATTCTTGTTGGTATTTTGAGTTTCTCTTCATGTGCGAGTTCTTCTTTTCCTTGGATAATTTTCTGTGCTTCCATCAAATCATTCTCCAGTGTGTATCGCATCTCATTTTGACTCTTTAAGCAATGCTGTGGTATTTTCAAGATTTGATGTTAGGATTTTGAGACATTTGACATTTTGTTTTGATTTATGAATTACAGGTTAGTTTTATTGTCTACTGCCCGTATGAAAGCTTGAGTCCTAGATTCACCATTGTTCTTGAAAGAATACTTTCCACTTTCAGGGAAATTCCCTTATGGCTAATTGTTGATTTTATTGTCTATGTATGGTGTCCAGGGGATGCATGGCACAACGAAAAGAAGGAAGCGGACTACCTTTCTCCTCTTGTAACTCACGGTCGACTGAGTCATTGGTTATACAGCGGTCGATTATTGTATTTGACACACTCTCTAATGTAATGTTTACATCCTTCATTTTCTCTAGGATGCATTGACTGTATTCCTTTGCAGTGCCCCCCCCCCCCCCCCACTTTCTGTATACCAATTGGGTACGAGTGTTCCTGGTCAGCCAATTCTACCTCAATAAGATGACGACTTTGTTTTGTAGTACCATCATATTTAACGGTAAGGTGCTTTTTCCCTGCAAGCTTTTCTTTAATGAAACGGTTTGACACTGCCTCCATCTCCGAATTACAGGTTAGTTTTATTTTATACATTGACCGTTTCCTTCCGGGTGATGAGGGGCGGTGCGGCTTTTTGTGACTCCATACACCCCACAGAGTACTCTGATGATTGTACCTTAAAAGTTTCTTCCTTGGTCACTATGAAGACGGCGCGGTACTCCCAAACCGGACAAACCAGTCTTTTACCAAGACTTGTGCAACAGTCATTGCCTTCTGATCCTTGCAGGGGATTGCTTGGGTGAACTTAGTGAAGACGTCAGTTTTCGGACAAGTGCGTTCTCCACATTGTTTGTACCTTGTTCAAGGACAGTAAAGTCTGTGGCCAGAACTTCAAGCGGCCGTTTGGTCAAGCAAGGAACCCATCGTGGGATGAAGCTTCTTCTCTGCCTTTGCTAATGTACACCTCTGGCAGTTCATACGGTACTCTTCGACATCATGTATCATTCCTGGCCAAAAGCACCTGCTGTGTGTGAGCACAAGGGTCTTTTCCAATCCCGGATGGATGTCCAACTTGGTCATGAACTGCAGTTAGAACTTTCTCTCGTAACACTAGAGGAAGTAGGAGCTGCAAGACTTCTCCATAGCCCTCTCTCCTCTTCTTGTACAGGACATTATCTCTTACCTCCAGCTGTTCCCAAAACATAAAAATCTTTTCCAATCCCCGGATGTCCAACTTGGTCATGAACTGCAGTTAGAACTTTCTCTCGTAACACTAGAGGAAGTAGGAGCTGCAAGACTTCTCCATAGCCCTCTCTCCTCTTCTTGTACAGGACATTATCTCTTACCTCCAGCTGTTCCCAAAACATAAAAATCTTTTCCAATCCCCGGATGTCCAACTTGGTCATGAACTGCAGTTAGAACTTTCTCTCGTAACACTAGAGGAAGTAGGAGCTGCAAGACTTCTCCATTGCCCTCTCTTCTCTTCTTGTACAGGACATTATCTCTTACCTCCAGCTGTTCCCAAAACATAAAAATCTTTTCCAATCCCCGGATGTCCAACTTGGTCATGAACTGCAGTTAGAACTTTCTCTCGTAACACTAGAGGAAGTAGGAGCTGCAAGACTTCTCCATTGCCCTCTCTTCTCTTCTTGTACAGGACATTATCTCTTACCTCCAGCTGTTCCCAAAACATAAAAATCTTTTCCAATCCCCGGATGTCCAACTTGGTCATGAACTGCAGTTAGAACTTTCTCTCGTAACACTAGAGGAAGTAGGAGCTGCAAGACTTCTCCATTGCCCTCTCTCTTCTTCTTGTACAGGACATTATCTCTTACCTCCAGCTGTTCCCAAAACATAAAAATCTTTTCCAATCCCCGGATGTCCAACTTGGTCATGAACTGCAGTTAGAACTTTCTCTCGTAACACTAGAGGAAGTAGGAGCTGCAAGACTTCTCCATAGCCCTCTCTCCTCTTCTTGTACAGGACATTATCTCTTACCTCCAGCTGTTCCCAAAACATAAAAATCTTTTCCAATCCCCGGATGTCCAACTTGGTCATGAACTGCAGTTAGAACTTTCTCTCGTAACACTAGAGGAAGTAGGAGCTGCAAGACTTCTCCATTGCCCTCTCTCCTCTTCTTGTACAGGACATTATCTCTTGCCTCCAGCTGTTCCCAAAACATAAAAATCTTTTCCAATCCCCGGATGTCCAACTTGGTCATGAACTGCAGTTAGAACTTTCTCTCGTAACACTAGAGGAAGTAGGAGCTGCAAGACTTCTCCATTACCCTCTCTCCTCTTCTTGTACAGGACATTATCTCTTGCCTCCAGCTGTTCCCAAAAACTTAAAAATCTTGCGAGTTTTGTTTTCTTCCTTCAGTAGCGGACTAAGATGTGGTCCTTTTCCATTCTTCCAGTAAACCCATAGTCCACCAACGTGTTTATCACTCTCTGCTGGAGAGCTGCCAGATCTTCTGAAGAGATGGACGGTAGTGTTGACATTGCCACAGGTGCTGTCATGGCTGTTTTGGCACGGACCTCATCTAACCCAGCCTCTTGCAGTGTACCTCTGATTGGCCATCTCAAATTCTCGGGAGTTTGGCAGAAATGGATCTGTGGGGTCTATCTCCAGCTGTTGTCTCTTCAAACCTTACTGCCTTTGGTTCACCGCCGTGTGTTGTCTTTCTGCTCAAGGCATCAGCATTGGTGTTATTTTTCGCCCAGGTTTATACTTAACTGGTGAACCAAAACTGTGCTAACTCAGCAGCCCATCTCGTCTCAACTGCACCCAACTTGGAGTTGGACTGAAGATAACTCGGGGATTGTTGTCGGTGTGACAACAAAATCAGCTCCTCAACAGGATGTCGCAGAACTTCACAGTCACTGCCCACTGCAGTGCCAATAACTCTAGCTTCATGCTAGTGTAGTTATCCATGTTCCGCTTGCTCTCGCGAAGACCCCTACTAGCAAGTTTCCCTCCCCCAAACACCTTCAACAGAATTTCGAAGATTTCTTCTGCGCCGCCCTTAGCACTTCCTCTCCCTGCCAGGTGATCAACATTGAAGGCAACTGCATCGTTTCCCTTAAGCTGTCTCGCCGCTAGTTGTGTCCCTTTACGTCACTGACCCATTCCAAAATGGATAGGTCACTAGACTTTTCAGGCTTTACCCTGAATCGATCCAGCCTCCGTCCTGATGTAAAGTACACCTTATTTAGCTTTGAGGTTGCACTGCTGCCGGCGGCCTGTTGATCTTGCTCGGTAATCTGCATGGCAGACTCAATCTCTTCAAGCTCAGCACTCAGCTGCTCCATGCCGTCAGCCTCCATTGTCGATCCTCCTTTAACTCATACCATCACGGTAGCTAACTGTCTCCACCTCGCCAGGCTGGGGTTGCAGTGTTTAGTACGCCACCACCCTGTCCACGACGCCGAATGTGACACCCAGAAAATGTGACACGACAAGGATGGTGTACATCTACGGTGCCTTGTTCTTTATTATAGTGTTACTGAATTTTGTTATTCAACAAAATCACCCCAGCCTAGTCACTATGAAACTACCATAAGGTGAACTTCCAAGCTTCTTCTCTATAAAGCTTTAACAATGAAAATCCACTAAAGAATGCTTAGTAGATGGATCTTGGTGCACAGAGCAGTAATGTAGTTGGCTGTTTGAATGCTGTGGTAAGAATGACTCATTACTACTTGGAATAGGTAGATAAGACAGTTTTAAGTTCAAGCGAGGGCGCTGCCCAATAGTTATATGAAAATGACCTGTCACACTTTGTTCTCCCATTGTTATTATTATTATTATTATTTATTCGGCATAATTCACAATACAATGAAACAAACGGTGAAGACAATGAATAAAATGACAAAGGAACATACAATAGAGCCAGCAGCACATGCCAGGAAGAGAAAAAGTTAACCTAATAACTGTGGCTCGAGGGCCTTCGTTTCCAATGCCACTGGCTATTACATAACATAATGTTACTAAAAATAAATATTTGATGTACAATAGAAAAATTGGAATAATTTAGTAAAAATTGCACAGGGAATAAAAGGGATAAAAACAGAAGCATCAGGCAAGGTAAAACTTCACAATGGACACCAAAAATTACCGTAATGCTAATAAGAAAAGGAAACGGGTGAAATTGCTGATCAAGTACCAGGTCTGGAGTACGGGTATGTGTACAATGATAAAAAGCATGACAAAAATAAATAAATAAATAAATAAAAAAATTAATTAATTAATAAATAAAAAGTTTAAAAACCTGTGACAAGTCCACATAGCCCAATACAAAACCCAACGGACTAAATAAATATCTAAATATAAATAAACAATGGAAATTGAAATTAAAATTAAAATAAATGAAAAAATTAATGAAGAACAAAATGAAAAAGTTAATGAAAAAATAATAAATAAATAAAGAAGAAAGAAAGAAAGAAAGAAGGAAAACAAATAATTAAATAAATAAATAAATATATAAGTAAGTAACTAACTAAACAAATAAATAAATAAATAAATAAATAAATAGATAATAAATAAATAAAAATTGCACAGGAGTTAAAAAGGAAAAAACAGATGCATCAGTCAGTGTCGTTCAAATGGCTCCTTAATGAATTGGTCCAGCGCCGAAGAGGAAGTTCAACCACCCCAGTCCTCAGACTTACCGGGAGTTCGTCCCAATAACGAGCAAATACATTCACTGGTGAAAAGTGAAGTCTTTGCGTCCGAGCCCTGAGATGTCTTAACCTAATCTCATTAACATGACGGCCATTGACTACCACATCACGCATGACCACTTCACTATTGATAACACCGTACAATGCCTTTACAACAAATGAAAACAGGAGAAATTTCCTTCTACATGCAAGAGAAGACAGCTTTAGGATGTTCAGTCTATCACTGTAACTCATTTCCATTCTTCTTTGTTTAAGGATCATCCTAGTAGCCCGACGTTGAATTTTTTCCACTTTTTCACAAAGATTAATACTATAAAGGTGCCAAGCAAGGAAGTCCTCACTTTCTGTGGAACACCCAGATCCCTTCTGTTAAAGTCCTCGGTTTGAATGCATAGACCCACAAGGTTTGACTACATTTGGCTCTAAAGCTGGAATACGTTTGTATGTAATTTGATACAAAATCTACAATTTCTTCATTCAAAGGCATTTCTTATGACAGAAACTTAGAATTCTGAGTAAACCTGAGACTTGTCTAACTATCTGTGAAAGGCAAGTTCGAAAATTACTCTTTTTTCACACATGAATCCTCCAAGAAAAACTAGCTCGCTGCATTTCCTATGGGCCTCTGGCAATCTTTGGAGCCAGTTTGTGTGAAGTGGTCATGGCTTGCAGTGGAATTACTTCACACTTTCGAACAAGATTAATGTGGTGGTACACATCCATTACTTGCATGTCATGGCCAAGCTACATTGTGTAGTTCACCGGGCCTAAGCTCTGGTGTTGTCAGCAGTAGAGTGTGGGTGCAAATTCTGGTCATTACACTCGTGCCCTTGAGCAAGGCACTTAACCATAACTGCTTCATAAAAAGTTGGGAAGGTAGTGCATTATGCTCTACCAGCCAGGCTCCTAGTGGATGAATACCCATGCCTACATCCTTACGGACTGTGAAGGGGGTAACCCTGTTTCAGCCCCAGGAGTAGGTGGAAACGTACCCCTGGTGATATTTGATTTGGGTCGACAGCCCAAATCAGTTAAGTGTAGCCCTCACCTTGAATTGGCCGTCGGGCCTCGTGAGTTGAGCGATATCTCATTAAAAAAAGTATTTAAAAAACGGGGCTCAATTTCATAAGCGCTGCTTAGGCAGAAAGTTTTGCTAAACAACTTTCTGCTAAAAAGCGAAAAACGAGCAGGATACCAGTCACAGATAGTACATGTGTAAAGTGTATTTTGGCTTGAAAGCTTATTCTGGTAAGCATAATTTTTGCATGCTTAGCTACTTTTATTGCTTAGCTACTTTTTGTGCTTAAGCAGCTCTATGAAGTGAGCATGTATTTGGTAACCCCATTGTTGCTCATCACTTTAACATGGCTGATAAAAACTGGTTATCAGATTAATTCGCTAAGAAGATGACAGAGCATGGGGGCTGGACCGGTGAAGCTTGCATTTGTTACTCACATGCAAATTAGTCCAAAGCTGACTCTAAACAAAGTAATAATACAGCAATGGATTGGCCAGCAAAAAACTAAGTTATGTTTATTTGGACAACAAAATCACAAACAAAGATTTAAGAGTTTTACTAAAACTAGGAACACAGACAAAGTAATAAATTGACATATTCTTACGAGGTAGTGCTGTATGATGGAAACAATTGGACCTTCAGTGGTTAATACATTGACTGCCGCCTACGAGTTTATTCGTACTAACAGGTGTAACGGATTCTGCCACTATGAGTATACTCGTAGAGAATGAAAGGGCTTTGTATTGTTATTTAAATACACTGGCATCACTGAGCACGCAACACATACGCTTCTGGCAGTGGTGAGGACATACATCCTGAGAATGTGTGTGTTCAATTTTTATTTTTGTAAAGTACCTATATGGTATGCGCGCATGTGCACCGCACTTGGCATATGGGAACGCCCTACGAATATACGACTGGCAGTCAACGTGGTTATGATCATTTTCTTTGTGAACTATGCCTTGTATTATATTGTATATTTTCTGTAAATAAAATATAAATCTATCTTGCTATGAATACATTCGAATTATGATTACTTTTCAGTTATTTTTAGTACCTGAATGCACCCCTCCCCTCCTCCCTCCCTGCCCAACCCACCCCTCTATAAACACGTCTTGCATGAATTGTTAAAAAGGCAAAGTATACCTTTGGTTATTTTAACCCTTCAATTGTTTTAATCCTATATAAATGTAGATTTATGCAATAGAACTAAACTGAAAATTTCATTACAAAAGGTGGTGGCCTTTCTGAGATATCGCCAAATATCTGGAGTGGATATGTCCACACAAGAAGAATAATCCATAAGAGACCTTATGCACATGACGTCATTTGAGTAAGGCACCCTAGCCTAGAGGTCAAAATTAAGATTTTTGTTGGCCAACCCTGTGCGCCGCGACGACAAATCGGGCGTTTCCATTGTTTTATCATCGGTTTAACTCTAATATGGCGGCTTGATGACGTCAAAGCATGAGGTCTATTGGAATACACGATCTGAGAAACTTTTCATGCATGAAAGTTTTCTCAGATTCAAACCTTTTTGAATCCCTTTCTCTAAACCACATTCCTTAGGAGGGAATCGTTTCTTAAAATGTTATACATTATCAACAGCTGCAGGGCTTCTTGCCAAGTAACTTTTGATGGTCATTCATTTTTAGAGTAAGTACCAAAGGTATACCCTCCCTTTAACGATGGCCTCACATTTGGACCCTAGCAGGGCTTCTAGCCTTTGAGGAAGACTCTGCTAGGGTCAAGTCCTGAGGCCATTATCCATTTGTCTTGAATTTATACTGTAGGTCATTTTGGTTGGTAAGTCATTTCCAACAGCCAATTCTATTTTGTCTTTTTGTTGAAGTGTGTGATTTAGTTTTCTTCACAGTACACGGTGGACCCCCAAAGGTTCCCCATAATGTTTGAATACCTGTTCCCCAAAATGTTTAAATACATGTTCCCCAAAATGTTTGAATACGTGGGAGACTTGCACCATATCAAACACGACCTGGCTGTTATTTTGTTTTTAATAAATACATATATGTACAAGCTTGTGCACTCATGGAATACAGATTTTTGAAAAAATTCTTACCACTGAGCCACAAGAAATGCTCATTAAAAGAAAACAATTCATGAGTTGCTTTTTGTATATAACAGTTTTTATAAAACTTTTAACTGCTTGATTGATTAATTTTGAATAATTTTCGGTTGAACAAAGAAAAGAATGACTAGAGCAGGGCTTGAACCTGCGACCTCCAGATTAACATGCCGGTGGTCTACCTACTGAGCTATCTAGCCCTAATGTTGGCGATCTCCCTACTTTATCAATCTCTTTGCTCTAGTCACTTTTTCTTTGCTCAACCTTAAAATTATCTCAAATTTACCCAGTCAGTTTTCCTTGTGGTTTATTACTTGAATAACTTTGAATACAAAAACAGGAAATGTCTTCAAGGTTTTTCAGCTTCCTTATCTCTCTTACTAACACAGCCGTTTCCTCTGATGTAAAACCTCAAGGGTTTCTTGACCCACTCTTCAGTGGCGTAGTCAACCCCGACCCTAGGACACCCCACGATGTCCGTCTCCTTGACCTCCGTATCCCCTCTTTCCATCCATATGGCGGTATCCGTCGCCAGGTTTGCTTTGTTCATCTCAGAGGTTTTGATGCACAGGGCTTCGGTGAGTTTCCCCGGTCCATTACAGAGATCTTTCGTCTTGAGTTCCTTGCCGGATTCCTTGCGCCGTCTGCTTCTGTGTCTTTGCATCGCCGGGACGCCTTCCTTCGGCTCCAGGGCTCTGATGAGAACTGCTTGCCCATCACCTTGGTGACAAAAATAATGATGAAATGAAACTTGTATTCATGCAATCAAATCACTTGTTATTTAACCCTTCTACTGTCTGATTGTTCAATATCATCCACTGTGGTTTTGAATGTTAGATAAACTATGCCAGCCTGCAATATGATATCAAATGGTGAATGCATCTACACAGTACACATTCAACCCTCCTACTGTCAGACCATTCAATATCATCCACTGTGGTTTTGAATGATAGATTTACTAAGCCAGCCTGCAATATGATATCATCTGGTGAATGCATCTACACAGTACACACGTGTACACAGTTAGCTCTGTGCACAGTTTTGCCACCATACACAAACCCTTGCAAGTGATTGTTTCAAATAAATTATCAACTTGCCAGAAATTGTTCCGAAGAGTAAGAGGATTATTGCATCATTCAGTGAGTGGAAACAGTGTTATTCAACATCAACAAAGTATATATGTAGAAACTTTGCGTAAGAGGATTCCCTCAAGGCCTCCTCAACCCCCTCCCCCCCCCCCCCAACCCAGCACCCTCGCCTGATGAAGTGTAAAAAAACTAAGTAACAGGGATAGCTGAAGTTTTTGACTGGACAGAGAAAATTCTGTGAATATTTGTTTTCACTGCAGACCTGCATCCAGCACATATTAAATGCCTATAAATGCAAATTACGGTAAATTTATAAAAAATATGGGTTTTGAGGCATTGCATGGTGAGGTATCAATGTATATTCAGTTTGAGGTAACACCATGTGTATATATCTACTTAGCTGTTTAGATTTGTTCTTAGAAACTTGTCTTGCTATGATTTCCTACCTCCCCAGGTAGTACTTGATATTAGCAAGACAGTTCTTTTTAGAGCTAAGTAGTCCACCTAATTCTGAAATCTACTCCACAGCGGTAGAATAAACAGCAAGAGTTTGCTGTGTAGATTTGTTCTCAGAATTGTCTTCAAGACAATTACTCAAGAACAGAGCCAATTTCATAGGCTCTGCTTACGCGGATTTCTGCGCTTACGTATCATAGAATTATGTCTACAAGGCTCCGTAAGCGCAGAATTCGCGGTAAGCAGAGCCATGAATATTGGCCAGATCTTCAGCAAAGTCGTGCTATCTATACACACGGCGTTACCGCAAACTGAATATTCAAATTTAAAATAATTTGTAAGAATAATGAGAATTCCATCACTGGAAATCCTTCAACTCACCCCTGCTCGAAATATTCAAGCAGTCGTACATTCCATAGATGAGGTAGACATAACATGTACCGGGCTTCATGTACATGGCTTCATTACGGCCGGTCCTCCGTCCGTCGTAGCTGTGACAAGCTGAATCCTCCGCCCCTAGATACGCTTCCGTCTCGACGATGTCACCGGCGATGCGCTCATCACCGTGAACCGTGTGAATCAACCTTTGACCCAGTAGTGCCTTGGCCAGGGCTTCGCACGGCTGGTCGTAGAAAGACGCCGGTAGTCTCTTGCTACCCCCTGGATAAGAAACAATAACATGAAGTGTAGTTGTGACAACAACGCTACAATTTTTACCTTCATGTTTAATATTGTTCGTTCAATACATGAAATTATGTTCCTCTGACTAGTTGATTGGTATTAAGACAGTAAATTGCTGGATACACTGTTTAAAGATGTATCGCTTGTAGGCCATGGCCTCCAGTGCTCTGTAGGACTTGGACCCTGGTGTTCCATAGGCTCTAGGCACCTGTGTTCTGTAGGCCCTAGGCACAAGTGTTTCGTAGGCACTAAACACCGGTGCTCCATAGACACTAGGCACAGTAATCTGTAGGCCCTTAGGCCCAATGTTCCATAAACCCTAGGCACCAGTGTTTCTGTAGACCCCAGGCACCAGTGTTCCGTAGGCCCTAGGCACCAGTGTTCCGAAGGCCATAGGCACCAGTGTTCCATATACCGTAGGGACCTAGGCACCAGTGTTCCATATACCCTCGGCACCAGTGTTCCATATACCCTCGGCACCAGTGTTCCATAGCCCTAGGCACCAGTGTTCCATATACCCTCGGCACCAGTGTTCCATAGCCCCTAGGCACCAGTGTTCCATATACCCTCGGCACCAGTGTTCCATAGCCCCTAGGCACCAGTGTTTCATATACCCTTTGCACCAGTATTTCGTAGACCTTAGACACTGGTCAGTGTTTCGTATACCCTAGGCACCAGTGTTTCATATACCCTACATGTAGGCACCAGTATTCCATAGACCCTAGGCATCAGTATTCCATAGCCCCTAGGCACCAGTGTTCGGTAGGCCCTAGGCACCAGTATTTCACAGCTCTTTTATGCACTGGATTTTATTGCAATGTATTACATCTGTTGAGGTTTTCAATGAGCTTTTTATTAGTCTTAAGCTTTCCTAAAGTCCAGAGAGGTGCTGTTGTGTGTACGAGAGCACTTACTCTGTTTGAATTTGTTCATAGGCCCCCAATTGTTTTGTAATGTAGGCCCAATAGGCTCAGTAACTACTGTAGCTGTTAATAATCTAGCCTCATTGCGTAATCCTCCCATCCTCTCGACCGTCGGGAGGATTATGGTTATCGCAACTAAGTTCAGCCCTGGAGTTAACCCAGCAGGCTCAATTTAGACAAAAATAGGCTATCTTGAAGAAGTTGATTTTTATTAGAGCTGAAGAATTTCAAGCAATGTCAATTCAGTTTGATTGTTCTTTGAGTCAAGCTACAAGTCATCTAAGTCCAATCTTGATAATTTTATCTAGTACTAGTGCCTCACCATTTGCTGCAGATTTACGATCAGTTCTTGATGTCGAGAAGTATGGGCTCTTTACCACGATGGTGCTAGTGCTTGCTGCTTCATCTCGGATACTCTCAGCGCATTTTCTTTTACGACTTTTAGAGGGAGGGGCCATCATCCAACCTCACTAAACTGATGTTCCCAGTAACGGCAGTTTTTTCCCCTGTAGTTTCAAATGGAGGCAAGCTGTTAGTTTTAAAAATATGTGAGATATTTAAAAAAAAAAATCATGGTTGGGTTCAGCGATTAATTTAAGGATTAGGGCCCAGCTAGGTAGTTTCTTGTGCCATCTTAACAAAAAGAAGTTCGTGAAAACAGCCGAGGTTAGCCTATTCCTAGAACTACGACGTTTGTTCCGCTATCGTCTCCAGGTGAAGACGATAGCGGAAGGAATATCATAGATGGAGTAACGTTAGCCCAGGGCCCAATTTCATAGAGCTGCTTAAGCATAAAAAGAAGATAAGCACAAAAAACAATGCTTACCAGAATAAGGTTAAAATACCATGTCATATGTACAATCTGTGGCTGGTGTTCTGCTTAGTTTTGCTTAGCAGAAAATGTTCAAGCAATATTTTTTGCTTCAGCAGCTCTAGTATGAAATTGGGCTCTGTTTCATAGAACTTCTTAAGCACAAAAATAAGCTAAGCAAAAAAATAATTGTGCTTACCAGAAATAGGTTACCAGCCAAAATACAATTTTATGTGTACCATTTTTGACTGGTTTCCTGCTTCTTTTTGCTGAGCAGAAATTTGTTAAACAATATTTTGTACTTAAGCAGAGCCTCTATGAAATTGGGCCCAAATTGGAACAGATACAAAAACAGTGAGTTCGCCCATGGTAATACCAGCCAGGTCATGGGGATGGAGGAAAGGAGCAGAGGTACACCACAATTTGTATTCAGTAGTCATGGAAAACTGTCAATCTATGTACACACATCCCAATACTCCAGCAATTGATCGCTGCCTCAGTACATGAGTGACAGTTCTGCTAAAGCTGTCAAACATTACAGCTATGACCATGATGACAGTCAGTGGTCATGGCTGACTAAGTGTATGTATTAATGACGTTTTTGTTTTTAATACACGTTCTAGTCCACGCCAGCAACTAACCAACAAGTTGTTGTGATGTTTTCCGATGGATGCCTTGCCACCCAGATCCAGATCCAGTTTTTATTTTGCAATCATACACGATCTCTTCTCATGCCGCATTCCGCCTTCTAAGTTAAACCCGAAGCAGACGACGCTTTCAACACTACAGCATTCAATCACTTCCGGGTTCACAGGGGGGGGGGAACAGAAAGAAGCTAAATTCATTGGTGACCATGCCGAACAACAACGAAAACCACATGTTCTCTGGGTACCAGCTTCTGAAGAAAAAAAACACGATCTTGTTGATCGTCGTGGAGGGCGCTATCACACATGCTTTGACACTTTATTTTTACGAAAGATTGATGAACATTCGATCTAGATTCGTCCGTCCCGCCGGCCCTTGCGGTGGTTGCAATGCAAGTCAGGACAAGCTCGGCTCTGCTGTTTTAGCGCACAATTTTGAGCAGCAATTGTTCATGTGAAGATGCTTTAAAACAACCGGTGAGTTGATGAATTTATTACTATGTGTGTGTATAATTTGGAATGCTTTAAAATTTGATGACATTTTTAGATGATTCTCGCTATGGTCGGTGATATAAAAATAAACGGACACAGACACTTGATGCTTGGTGATTGTTTTAAATGAAAAAGAGGGTAATTTTTGTGTGTGCACAATTCGTGTGTAGTCCCATGGAGGTAGACAATAACTCAAGCCCCTTGTTGCTCATCACTTTTCTCGGAGCATGACATAATTAATATGTCAGCAGAGTTCCCCTTATCATATTTGACAATTTTGATATTATGAAAGGTTAGTCAAAATACTCGTAAAAAAGGTTGCCAAACACGTTTTTTTCCACTCTACAAACAACATTACCAAAAATTTAATCTTATTTACATGATGATGTATCATGTAGGACATACCCAGATCATGATTTTGAATGTTTTTTTTATAACATTAAATTCACAAAAAAGTGGCGTTCGGTACACATTGATTGTTTTACTAATACTAATATTAGACTTCCAGTTTTATCCAACGAACATTCATTTATGCCGATTAGATTTAGCTCTTTTTTAGTAATATTCATTAGCAATACATAGTAATAATATATAGTACTAGTATTAGTAATACTATAATATAGTCCATAGTATGCAACATTAGTTGATGAAATTCAATTTTCAGTCCTCAAAATTCAGAGGACTCAAAATTCAGTTGGTAATTGGACGTTTGGTTTGGTCTTGATCATTCTTGAAATGGAAAACATTTCTGACAGTCTTTTTGGCTCAATTAGCAGATGTAAAACAATAATAATAATGAACACTAATGTTTTATATAGTGTAGAGTAAATCAATTAAACTGTACTAAATCAGAACAAAGAAAACTGTTAATATGTTGTTCAAATCACGATTTATTTTAAATCGTTTGCGGCCATATCCTCATCAACGTTTGTCATATTTGAATTTGAGACCCCTCTCCCGCCCGCCCCCCCCCCAACATAGGATGCACTTTGTTATTGACGGTGGGTTCTCAGGGATCAACTCGGCTGCTGTTGAAAGTGAACTCATGGTGCAGAAGTTCCACATTATTTCCTTTAAAAAACAGGATATCGGGAATAAGAAGAGGCTTGGTTCAGCTTAAATGTCACTTTAAATGCAGTCAGTACCGTCGTCCAGTTTAATCCCGTTCGATCCATTGAAAGACTAATGTAGTTCAACATTGATCTTTAGAAACGTTTTCGATTCAATTCAAAGTCTTGAGAAAAAAAAATCACTTTTTACAATTTGCGTGGAATTTCATCAGGTCTGGAGTTTCATATATGAGAGGGCAAGGCCATTTTTTTTTCATTTTGCAAAAAGCACTTCCATTGGAAATTCTTAAAGTCTATGGGAAACTTTTTGAAGTTGTCATAATTTTAGAGCATTCAATTAAAAGTCAATTAATAACTACATCAATATTTGACCGGCGATTTGAATCATGTAATTTTAATCACATTCTAATAATAACAAAACTGAATTGTGAAGAAAAAAGGAGAATTTATTTCAACTTTCCTTCTGTTTCCATCGTGTAAAACTCTCTAAGGGTGACAAACTGTTGATCTATGGCTGTTTCCAAAACTGATCATGCAAAAAGAAACAGTTGTTTTGTTTTCAGCGAAAGTCAAAAGCGATGTTTTAATTTAATACTTCCTCGGGTGCGGATGAGTAACACAATGAGTTAAGTTGGACGTAGTGCTTGGAGCTCCGCTAAGCTCATAGTAAGTCAAGGTTGAATGAAGCACAGGGACATCGCACAGGGACATCGGGCGTAGGTGATATCATAGTTGACACTTGAGTCTCAAGGATTCGCTTAAATGCTCAAGGATTCGCTAAGACAAGGTGCAGGGTTCAAGTTCTAGAAGTGTTAGTGGAGGTTTTCGCTCGAAATCGACTGGTTCAATCTTGGCATGAAGTGACGTTTGATATCAAAAGTGCGGATTTGGCTGTGGGACTCGCTTGAGTTTGGCTCACCGCACTTCAACCTTGTCACGCTTGTGACGTCAAATGTTTGAGCGAGACCCAATGACGCATTCTTCAATATGGTCACATGAATCATAGAACCACCATCTCTTGATTCATTCTTGTAAACCCAGTTTCAAGATGTGGACTGTGCCAGCTGGGCATGAGAACTGAAACTTTTTAAGGTGTTCTGTGTTTTAAAGGGATAGTGTAACATTCATTCCAGTCTGCTAGTTTAAAGTAGGCCTAAACTTCCAGGAGAATCCCTGTGGAAATTTTATTGAAACAGGTCCACACAACTGTTGCAGCACATTATGTCAAAATATGTTGTTTAACCCTTCTACTCTAGTGACTCTTGGCAACATTTTCCAGTGAGTTGACCAACCATTTGAAATCATTTGACTGCCAAGGTTGTGTACGGTGGCACAACTGGCACAGAACTAACTGTGTACTGTGTACATGCATTCCCTCATGGTATCATATTGCAGGCTGGCATAGTTTATCTATCATTCAAAACCACAGTGAATGGTATTGAATGGTCAGACAGCAAGAGGGTTTTAATGGGTAATAAACCACAAGGGAAACTGACTAGGTAGATTCTAAATAATTTTGGGTTGGAAACAAAAAAAAATTACTAGAGCAGGATTTGAACCAACGACCTCCGGATTAACGTGCAGGCGCTCTACCAACTGAGCTGTCCAGCCCTAATGTTCTAAGTTTTTCACCTGAATTTGTATGACATATTTATAGTGGGGCAGATAGGGGAAATATTTGGGGTAGTTCCATTGTTTTATGGTTGGTAAACTCGCTGGAAAATGTTACCATGAGTTAAAAGGGATTCTTTAAATAGTTGCAATAGAAAGGTCTATATATTTTTTTTATGTCAGCAAAAAGTACAGCAGCTATTTAATGGGATTGTACCTACATGTAGTTTGATGGTACAAGCATGGAATTTTGTTTACAGTCAGAGTATGTCATGAGAAAGACATTTGGCTATAGAGCCATTGGAGATATGACCCTTTCAAAAATAATTTAAGGTAAAACAACAAGAGGTTTCCACAACTTTCACAATGGCTGCCATTGCTTGTTATTCTACCCGCATTTATTTTTTCAAAAGAGAAATCTGCAATGGCCCTATAGCCAAATATTTTTGTTCTTGTTATGAGCAGGCCTTGCGCTTAAGCTTTTTGTAAAGTAGCCCGCCGGGCCAGTAAACTGTGCATTTTACTTGCCCCCAGGAAGTTTTAGTAGCCCAGATTTTAAACAGGAATTGCCATAAATGTAATGTTCTGATGTGTTAATGTTAACATTCACAACCAGTATAACGATCAAATGAGGTTATATTCACACACACACTCAATAACGATTAACACATTTTATACAAATTAATTATTCACATTTGAAAAAGAAGAAATGAGCATTTTAAACAAGTAGGTTGCACAGTTTTTAGTCGCCCACAGGGCAAGTTGAGAAGTGGTGTTTACTAGCCCATAGCATTTTTTACTAGACAATGTACGCCGGGCTAGTGTTAAGGGCGAACCCTGATGAGATACTAGAGCTTGCCTGTGTGCCAATTTCCATGCCTGTACATGTATGTCACACGTACCTGTGGTACTATTAAAACCCCTTCATCTCTTGGTAACATTTTCCAGTGAGTTGACCAGCCATTTGTAAACCATTCAACTGCATGGGTTGTGTATGGTGGCACAACTGTGCACAGAACTACATGTATCTGTGCACAAATCACAATGATGATGGATATACATTGTACTGTACATGTACAGTATATGTATGGCACCGGTATCAGCCAATTTTGACACTTGTGGTGGTGTATGAACATTAGTACCCCGGTCATTAGGCCATTTATTTCATTCCTTATAAACCATCTCACTTTCTCAGCTCCCTTGGGAGTATACAGCCTGTACTGCCAAATATGTAGCACTCGAAGCTAAATCATTCACAAGAACCATCTCTACCCTCACAGCCACCCATTTACCCCTGGGTGAAGAGAAGCAATTATAGTGAAGTGTCTTGCTCAAGGCCACAGGTGTCATGACCGGGATTCGAACCCACACTTTGATCGATGACTCATCCACCAGAAAAGAGTCCGGTGTACTATGACACACCATAAAATGTGCACATACATCACCACATGATATCATTGCAGGCTGGCATAGTTTATCTATCATTCAAAACCACAATGGATGTTATTAAATGGTCATACAGTAGGAGGGTTGACTGTGTACTGTGTGGATGCATTCACCAGTATGATGTTATATTGCAGGCTGGCTTTTCAAAACCACAGTGGATGTTATGGAATGGTCAGACAGTAGGAGGATTGACTGTGCACTGAGTAGATACATTCACAACGCAATATCATATTGCAGGCTGGCTTTTCAAAACCACAGTGGATGTTATTAAATGGTCATACAGTAGGAGGGTTGTTTAACCCTCCTACTGTATTTTAAAATAATATTGCTTCAGCCACGGTTTCTTGGAAGCGACATCATTTCAAACAGAAAAACAAATTCTGCATGATTGGTATCACCAAAATTAACACGCTTAAAAATTTTAAGCACTTTAAATTAAACTAAGATTAAATTTCTCCAATCTACTTCTCTGATAATTATCAATAATGAACAACCATTTCAGACTGCTTTGTTTGCATTTGATTTAAAGCCAAAACTCTACGCACACTCATTGGTTTCGCAGACCAGACGGGTGAATTAACCTTACCTTTAACTGACTGGCTGGCGGTGGCGAGGGTGTGTGCAACAACCTACAAGTGAATCACAATTGTTTGTATCATCGGTCGGTGGCTGTAGTGTAAGGGCACTATGCCAACAAGGGGGAAACTGCCCTATAACTTGTTATCAATTGTTCCGTGTCTTCATCCTGTATTAAGCACAGGACGTTCAAACTGCAAAGTAAAGGGAATCTCTAATGTAGGGACATGATGATGATACTTTGACCTTAGCGAGGGTAAACTCAAACAGCCTGAACTGTGCACTTACTGTCTACGTCTGTTGCGTGCCAGGCGGTGGCAGATATTTAGAGGGGCAAAGTCTTTCAGACAAGGAGACTTTGTTTTTTCAAGGGGGGAGTGTGTTTGTAAATCGTGAAAACTGTTAATCGTCGTCGCGGTACAGGTAAGTTTTTGATTATTACTTGTATCTATAGTTATACAAATGTGTACAATACAAAGTGGCGTCAAATTTCAGGTTGTTTATATAATTTAGACAAATATTAGGAAACTTTTCTGCTGGTTAATATGTGAGTATGCTTTTTGATTCTCAAGCATTTAAGTTTGAAGTTGAACAGACAAAACATTTCTTAAGGGTTTAGTTGATATGTCTGTTAATTTTCATTGTGCTTTGGTGTAATTTTTATCTCTATGACATGTACAATGTATGGCGAATACAAAACTAACAACTTTTGTAATAATATGGAAAGTCAAGCCTAAATGAACATCTGCCAGCTAGAAATGTGTGAGCAGTATTTTCACAAAGAAATAAAAACAATTTTTCTACTCTCAAAAAAGCAGAAGTTACATTGCTCGCACAAGTTTTAAAAACAAAGTCGGCTCCGTGTGATTATAGTGTGTCAGTGCATGCACCCTCACCTGCTGTTAATACGAAACAGGTACTGTTGAAACATGAAACGATCGGCCGGTCAGGAAAACTCATGCGTTGTTTTGTTTGTTTAGAAAAAATTTAAAACAACTTTATATAACATTTTTACTTTTGTATCTTTTGACCTATTTCCCACTGGTACGACTGTCTTTTTTTTTCAAGTTAGAAGGCTAATTTTTCATTACCTGGAGATTGCTTCCTCGTCATTGTTTGAGTAGATAGCGATAATAATTTCAATAAAAACTAGTCATGCAGCACCAAATCTAGGGTCAAATTTTAGGGTGGGGGGAGGGTGTGCACCATTTTTTCTAGGGAAGCACTTCTAGCCAATTAAAACTGACTTTTCCATTGCATTTCTTTTAAAAACAAGCCCCTTTTCAGTGCTCTTGTTATGGCATTTACTAATTTTTATACGATAATCTGACAGGTGGGTAAAAACAAATTTATTGTGTGCGTGTATGTGGAAGAATAGTTTTTAAAAACATTGAAATTGTTATGTTAAAGCTTAAGTTTTTTACATTTTACTCTGGTAGTCTTTACACTAAAAAGTCCAGATTACAAATGGCGGGGGGGGGGGGGGGGGGGGGGACATTCATTCGTGTAGGATTGCTCCCGTACTTCGGCACAAGTATGCCGTTTAGCGAAACGTTCTGGCGGTCCAATGGATCGCAGGTGTGTGCCCACGGGACCGTTTTGTGCACCTAGAACATGCCCAACTTTTGCGAGGCTCCTTTAAAAGGAAGAACACTCATTTTAAAGCAGTTGATGTACATGTAGCTCTTTCCATTCTGATGTTGCAATCTATAGGCGCTTGGGAAATGATCTTTTTCAGATTCTGAATGTGAAAGTGTGGCACATGATTTAAGAACGGAAAACAAAACAGAAATCCAGCTGACAATAAAATTACTCACTTAATGGTCCAATAGGTTTTTAATTTCTAAACTGGTATTATATACTGGTACTCTAAAGTCAGATGCACTGAAGAGGACAAGCAATGCTATAAAATAGACTACAAAAGTCGAAAACATATGTATTCATATGTGTACGTTGTGAAGTTAATGACTAACTAAAGGTGTACCAAATGTATAAGTGACTAAATTTCTTCCCCTGCTGTTCAACTCTGTGGACCCCCAGTTCGAACCCCACCTCGGACCGGAGTGTTGCATTATTTGGATTGGGGTTTTCAGTCCTACCCTACCTGACTCGCACGTCTAAAACTGAGCATTTCCTAATCACTTGCACTGTTGAATGTGTAGTGAAATAAATAAATAAATAAATATAAATAAACAAACAAGGCAGTAAAATAAATGAAAGTTTGGAACTTACTTAAAGGAACGTTACAGATTGGTTTTTGCTAACAAAACAGTTGCTGGCAGTGTAAGCACTTTATGTAATCCACCATATACATAAACTGACAAACCTGTAGAGGTTTGAGATCGATCGGCCATCTGGGTGACAAGAAAATAGTGAAAAACCGATTATACATTTGCATGAAATCATATAGATTCAACAAATGAATAAAACGCTCACTGAGCGATAAACTCCAATCGGAAAATTAGTTTATTCATTTCTCATCAAATATGGCATTTCAGGCAGAAATATTTCAAGGGATGTTTTCTACTATCATCATCATTAGACCGTGTAAGTTTTATGTAAATCTGTGATAAAAAAGTATATTTTACAAGTTTTTCTTACCAATTCTGTAATGTTCCTTTAACTATCTAATATTTGAATCCACTTTTTACCATAAATTTGCACCCCAAATCAGGTGATGTGTCTTTTAAAGGCACTGGACACTATTAGTAATTACTCAAAGTAATTATTAGCATAAAACCTTACTTGGTAACGAGTAATGGGGAGAGGTTGACAGTATAAAACATTGTGAGAAACGGCTCCCTCTGAAGTGACATAGTTTTCGAGAAAGAAGTAATTTTCCACGAATTTGATTTCGAGACTCAGAATTAGATTTTGAGGTCTCGAAATCAACCACCTGAAAGCACACAACTTCGTGTGACAAGGGTGTTTTTTCTTTCATAGTTATCTCGCAACTTCGTCGACCAATTGAGCTCAAGTTTTTACAGGTTTGTTATTTTATCCATATGTTGAGATACACCAAGTGAGAAGACTGGTCTTTGACAATTACCAAAGGTGTCCAGTGTCTTTAAGTGACAACTCTAACATATGAAGAACTTCGGCCCCGTTTTGGGCAGATAATCCCTCACACTGTGTGAGCCGACTGTTGTAAGGCTTGAGTGCACAGCCAGAAATGGGATCATTCATTTACATTATAGGGGACACAAGTACACTTCGTACGATGGGTGGTAGGTGGCAGGAAGCAAGAGGTGTTTAAAACAAAAACCTTGCAGTAATTGGGAGTAATGAATCAATTTCATTGAAATAAATTAAGTCGCATAAAATGTAGAGTAGATTACAAACATTATAAAGAAATATTGAACATAGTTTATATGATGACAATTGAAACTTCATGTTGCACACAAACTTGATTCGTCAAGATATTTCTGTACATCATTTAACAAAAAAAAAGACATGAGACCCTTTTACTGATGTGGTGAGTGATAATGTTATGTAGTCCTATTTTTTGGCAATTTTTTTAACGAAGTATTAGCATTTTTTGCAAGCCCACCACATATTATGCAAAAAACACCCCTATTAACTAAATGCAGTGATCCAGCCACGTCGAGTGATGTTCGAGTCGAAGAAAAACACAAAATTACACGATTCAAATAGACTTTCGGACATTAAAACCACATTGTTGAATCAAAATGCTTTTTAGATATAAAATTATTGTTGGGGCATAAAGAATGATGAATTAAAGCAACAAAAAGCTTTGCCAAACGTATTCTGCTTCCGATTGAACGCTGTTTGTGCTTCGCGCGGTTTGATAAGGGTTAGCTTCCGGCCACATAACCGATTAGCCATATGGCTCGTAGTCCAGACTATGGAGGTCAAGCTTTCCCAAACGGACTTCGTGATTTGACACAAAAAGTGCCCCTTTTTCCAGTCCACCAATCACAAAACATGTTACATGGATGGAAAGCTTATTTTATCTAGTTTCATAAACCGTGCGACTTCTAGTGGTGCGAGCTTGCTAGCGAGATTGCCATTCAATTTAGTGGGACAACCCCCGCAAAAAATGACAAAATGTGGTGTGACCTCCATAGGAAACTTATTATTTTAGACAAAATGCACCTTTTTCAATCAAAAAGTGCCCCTCTTTGCTGGCTCTTAATTAAATAAAAAATGTATTGTTTCAAAAGAGAAATATATATACTATACGATGCCGAGCGACTTTGTAAGTTTAACAAAAGCACTTTTCTAAAACTGAGGAAAACGTCTCCCGAGTGTGTGAATTTGAAGGGAATTTCCCGTGTTGAACGGGTCGCCGTGAAAGGCGTTGAGCAGATGCACGCTAGTTCTTCATATGGATAAACGGTAAATGGTGTGAAACCGTGTAACGGAATCACTTCATTCAGTAGAAAAAACTACTCAAACCTAACTCTCATCATGGATTCTCTATCGATTTAGTATTCCACACCTGCAGGGAAATCTTCAACAAGACGAAGATGCTGTCCTCTCCGTGTAATCCATTTGTTACTCATTCATTCTCCCGCCCTCTCCCACCCCCCCCCCCCCCCCCCCCTCCTCATGGCTAAAACTAGTTTAACTTTCTATTTATAAACAGGCAGAAAAATCAGAAGGAAATGTCTCATAGCACACGCATATACTGCGTCACTTTTCTCGACCCTCAAGGGGATGTTCCGTTCCGCACTACAAGGAAGGGGGGGGAACACTACCTTGGCTGTAATTTAGAGTTCAGTATCATATGTACATTTGTGCAGTCGGGTTTTTCTTTTTCTTTTTCGTATTAGACATGGACTGAACATGTGTTTTAAATGACTCATCATTATTGAGACATAATTTAATGCGGTGAACTTTTTCTGACTTTTTTGTTGTTGTCGTTGCTAAAAATACACCGGCACGAGTCGCTTCTTTCATGTCGAGCAGAGTTCATTTTAGGGAGAGTTTGTTAGTGTGGATGTGGCTCGGTTCAAGAAAACGAGTATGTACATCGGTGTGTTTTGAATAGTAAGTCGTTATTCTTCCTACCTCAGTCTGATATTCAATGTTTTGGCCCTCAGAAAAATCGGTAAAAATGTTCTGAAATAGCCTGACAAGTTCATTTAAGCACCCTTTGCTCTCAAAAAATTCTCCTACTTTTTGATTTAAAAGGGTCTAGTGTCATGCCTTGGTTAATTCCCATCTTCTGGTTTTCAATAAATACATTATACTATCAACCATAATAGTGTACGGCTCCGATACGTGGACAGTCACGAGGGAACTGGAAGAAAAACTAGAAGGGTGCTATCAAAGTATGACCCTACCTTTAAAGCACGTATGTACAACATTGGTACATGTAACTTTCAAAGACTAGTATCAGCACTTTATTTGACCCAACATGTACATGAAATAACAAACCTGTGAGATTTTAAGCTCAGTCGGTCTTCGTAGTCATGAGAAATTAGTGAAAAACACGATTATATGTTTTCACAAACATCGGGTTTTGGACACGCGCAATATTGACAATTGTTTTACCTATTTCCTGATAACTATAGCATTCTCTTGAAGACGATCAGAGCATACTGATCGAAACATTGAGTCGTTAACCACCGGTTCTTTTCAGAACCAACTCTACTCAAAAGAGATTTAACATGGTGTCACTGCAAACCTGTCCTAGTTATAGCATTTCAAGCAAAACTATTACAAGGGAGGTTTTCCACCATGACCATCTTTATAGCCATGTAAGTTATGTAAGTTATGTGCAAATCTGTTAACATTTATATTTTTAGTCTTACCAATGTTCCGTACGTGCACCCTTTAAAGAACAGAACCTCTACATGCTCATGTACTGCATTGGCACTTAAAGATACCCTGGTCAGGTTGTGTGAACTAGATGCACAAATGTTCAAGGGGGGGGGTTGTCATTCTGAAATCCAAGCACTGTAAATAATTTTTATGCATCATGATGATATTGAAACATCTGGTCTTTATCAGGATTTGGTTTCAGAAATGAGAAATATGACACTCACAAATTAACTCAACTGAAACACTCAGAAAATAATTAGTTAGGGTTAAAAAAAATATATTAATAACATATTCTGGGCTGTCTAAACTATGGCTGTTTATCAGGGCTCCAAATTTTACACTGGACCGCAGGCCCGAGGACCAGTGATTATTTGTTGTCGGGGCCAGTAAACTTCAAGTCCGGCAGTCATGTGTGTTTTTACAATTGAATAATAATACACCAACTGTGGAATAACTTTAATTTAAAAAGGAACGTATGTTCGAGTGTGGACTTTGAGTCTGATAAACATCTTTCAATTCTGTTGAGTATCGGAAGTAGGCCTAAACTTGTCCGCAAGAAATATGAGATACATCTTTTTCTAAGTGTTGTTCATATAAAAGCAGTTAAGGATATTTTTTTTTCTTTCTCATTTTGATTCCGGTCTTGTAAAAAATGCTGAGCTACATGTACAAGCCCTGCGGTCTTGTGGATTTTTCCCCCCAAATCCGAGCCCTGTTTGTTTTAAGATCCACGCGCATGGTTTATGATATCCTCAGTGCATTAGACAATCATCCATATTTGTTTTTTGAGTGTTTGGATTCGAGAGAGGAAAGAGGCATATGTAATTTATAGTGTGCATTTAAAGCCCTTTTCAAACGACGCGAGTTAAAGACGGCCGCTTGCTTAAATTTGAGCATGGTTGCGAAATTTTACAAAATGCACTTTGTGTGAAAGGAGAGCAATGTTTTTTAACTGTCCATAAAGGATGTCAAATTTAGGAAGATTTCTCTTGGGACCTTGGACAGTCTAAGGTAATTGGGTCTTTCACACGAAGTGCAATTTGTAAAATTTCACAACCATGTTCAAATCAAGCAAGGGACCCCTGCTAAATTACTGTCATGTTAAAAGGGCTTAAAGGGACACACGCCCGCTTCGTTGAGCTATTTGGGCTACAAAATAGACAAACATGACTCTAAGGTCTTCCGGAATGGAGAAAAGCGGTTCCTAAAAAACCATCAATTTTTGCCGTTTTCAAGCATTTAAAAAAAAACGAAGGTCACATGATTTTTCCGAACAAAAATGTGGTTTTGATAAATCATGTGATCTTCGGAATTAGTTTTACTTCCAGCCGTGTAAAAGTAAATAATTGAACCAAATTTAAACCTTTTTTCAAAACAATTGTTCATGAGTATTTGAGCAAAAAGAATATGTATTCAGATTATGGATACAAGCTGTAAACAATGATAAAAAATCGAATGTAATATTTGCATTCAGAGAGTCCGTGCAACGGAAGCGTGTTTTACCGGCTAGCGGAACATAAACCTTGGGGTATATCCTGTACACGGTGCCATGTCTCGTGGGGCCAGAGAGACAAACCCTGGGGGCATGAACTCTCCAGCTTGCCGGTCTAGCCGTGAGCTTGTGGGAGGGTAGGGAACCAGACCATTATTACGTTTTGTTTTACGAGGGTTTTAGTCTGTACCCCTAGCTATTATCCCCTAACTATTGTCATGTTACGTGTTGCCTGCACTACATGCGGCGGGACGACGACGGACTATTTATCCCATACAGCTGGTCTCTGTCTATGTAATAGCTGCACGATGTCCACAGAATACAAGTTGGTGTGGATCGGACTAGACTTGCGTGTGTTTATTTTGTTTTTTTTATTTACATGTGAATTTGTGCTTGATGGATATGAAGACTGGATCCTTATGCCTCGCCATTGTTATAATTAATACGTAAACAGAGTACCAGTCTACTTACAACATTGCGCAACAATGTCACGTAGCAACGGCTGGAAAAGCATATATGCTGACCTTAAACCGCGGTTTTTTTTTCCTTCACATTTTTTGTTAAATACATGATATTTTGTGATTTGTTTTTTAACAACAACCATCTAAAAAACTATTGGCTGTGGTTCCACATCACGAAATTAGGTTAACAGTTAGCCGGTATTCCCTTTTAAGATGCATTGTACATGTCTGTGTGATTAAAGGGGATGTGAAACAAGAACTACATGTAGCTGACCATCGACTGTGCAAGTCTCACAGAATCGAAAACGAGAAAACCACTCGAACGAAGACTATATTTATCTTTAAAATCAAATATTTTTCAGTTCTATTTATACAAACTTCTTGAAAAACAAACCTAACCATAGCAATTTGTTTAATGAATACATACTGTTATTTCATTTTTTATATAATGCAAATAATTTTTTTTAATTAACGTTGAAATAAAATTAGAACATAGGATGAGGATGCTTATTTTCTTTAGAATCCGCACTGCTAGATTTATGTGACTATCATACAGGTTTAATGATAACATGAACGTCAGTTGGGTAAAATTCTTAATTGTTTACAAGTTACCACATGCAAGGCTCTGGGTATGAGGCGAGATTCGAACAAGGGGTCCACAGAGGTGAAAGACAGGGAGAGAACCCAACAATGAGCCAATCGATCCCTGATAATAAAGTACAACAGATGTTTGACTTAACAAAATTCTTGTTTTATCTTGTCCAAACAAATACTTTTTGTGGGATGATATCTTTTTTTTTTTATTTAAAATCATATTTAATGAGGGTGACCCATCCAGCAAAGCATCAAAGATAAAATACTAACAATGACAAGATTTGGCAGAAAGTGCATAAACAAATCAGTAATACAAATAAATTAGTTACTAAAAATGGACTATTGAATACCAGGAAAAATTGACAAAATTACACACCCTATCAGTCAACCTCACAAAGCGTTAGATTAAATAAAAAACTAATACAAATACAAATTTACGCCCAATAAACTGGAGGTTAAAAATATGGAGTATGACCAGTTGTCTCAATTTACTAGGAGTTTCAAAATATGGTGAACCCGTTTTATAAAATTTAAATATTATACAAATTGTGACAAGGACCTTATGCTATTTCACCATCAATGTCAATACTTATTTGTGGACATACACTTATCATTTATTTAAGCTGTTTTGATGTTCAGCAACATTTAATTAAGCTGTGTTGATGCTTAGCAGATTTGGGGGGTTATGTCTCTATCACTTGACTCCCACACGGAGGAATAATTTCTCAACTAATGTTGTTCAGCTAAATTTTTACTAAGCAATTTCCTGGCGCTGCTTACTTGTCGATTTCTGGTCACCGTTCTCCGCTTACAGGGTTAGCGCAAATTCTGGCTGTGTAAGCGAAAAATGCTTGGCAAGTAAGGAAAAAGTTCTTGCTAACCTGTGAAGTACACTTTCGTGTTAGCCTACTGTAAGTGCAGATTTTTGAATGATAATAATAATAGTTTAACATTTATATTGCACCCTCAACACAAAAATGATCAGAAGCGCACTCATTTTAAAATGCACAGAATGCACAAATTTCACAGAGCTGCTTAAGCACAAAAAATAGCTAAGCAAAACAAAATTAAGCTTACCAGAAAAAATGTTACCAACCAAATTACCATGTAGCATGTACAATTTGCGCCTGGTATCCTGCTCACTTCTGCTAAGCAGAAAATTCTATGAAATTGGGCCCTGTCCTGCCAAATAGTTAATTTATGTTCATGTATATCGCTGCTTTAAACCGTGACCATTTTTCTAAATAAATTTCTTCTTGTGACTTCACAGTCCAACCCTCCGTTATCCTCCAGGGGGCTCCGGACGAAATTATCCCTCCAAGGTTAACACATACGCATTACGCATTAACATCTTGAGGTAATGACCTGCGAGAGGCACTGTGTGCACGTGTCAGTTCAGTGTGTGTGCAGGTTCATTCGGACCAAGACCCCCTTTTTTTCTTTTCTTTTTTTTAATTGGCTGGTTTTCCTGTTCACTGATATATGAAGGTGGAAGTAAACACATAAATAGGAGTAAGGGATTTGTCATTGTGGTTTTGTAAAGAATTAAAGAGCTGAGTGGAACCTGGAAGGAATTTATTTTACATTAACTTGTTTAAAAATTTTACATACATAGCAGAAAATGTATGGCTGATTGGAAAGGAGAAAAAATTCATTCTTTTCTTTAAATTTAGAACTGTTTGTAAAAGATTATGTTAAACAAAGAGTGAGAAGGAAGGTATATATGTTACACAAGTATTGGATGCATGTGAGCTCCTCGTGAAATGAGTGATTATATTCTGCGACAATGCACGAATGAAATGCATTGAATATAAGTTTAACAGTAGACACACACCTCCTTATAATAAAAAAAATTGTTCACAATAAACACCCAAAAAGACATGGAAACTCATCCACCTAAACAATGACACAACCTTTTTTTGTCGGGACGAACGGGCGGGAACAATTATTTTGGAAACTTCGCTGTGAATCATCACTGCCCAAGCATCCTATATTTATCAATATAGCACTCCTATATAACATTTTAGAGCGTCACACACCACGGCAGTAAACACGTGTCAAAACAAAGTATGACACGTGACCCGTGTTCCACCAATCAAATGACCAGGATCTATGTCAGTTGTGTAATGTATGTGGGCAGTAAATGCAGCTGAACATTGTACAACTCAAAGAGCAAGGAACATGGTGGTATAACTGTGTTTTTGTTTTGGTTTCTTTTTCTCTCTACAGATTTGACTCTGGTTGTAGCGGAAGCAAAAGGGCTCATTCTGCATGCCGTATGCAGCCCTAGAGCTCACCAAAACTAAGGGAGATACTTGCCGTACAATAGTTCTGTTTTGACGGGGTGACGCAGAGGGTCAAGGGTCATGTCTGGGTCACCGGACTGGGCTCGCTATTCCCAGATGACGGACCCGGGGACAGACGACGGCTTGGGTGGGGACGAGGCCCTGTCACCAGCCCAGTCGGCCATTATACAAGCTGGCACATGGAGAAAGTAAGTCTTACATATTCCTTGTCAAATTATCTGAACGAATGGGCCGAATTCAATTTGCTTAGCATTGAAACGCCTTGCTTAGCTGAGTCTTGGTCATGGAACTTTTGTCCTGAAGCAAGATACTTTACCATACAACTGCAGTTGCTCTGTAATTACCAAAAATTATCCACTGTCCTTTAAGCTTTTCAGTAAACTTTGAAGTATACGTGTTAGTTAACTATCAAACAACTGGTGTTGCAGTTATCTTTAATACACTGTACAACACATTGTACATAACGGACAAAATCTTATTTCAACCATGGGAATGAGCAGCTGGAGTTCGGCTCGTGGTCTTTGCGATGTAATTATTAGAGAGGGGACTTTGATGTGTTCCCAGTAATCGCTCCAAATTCTTTAATGAAAAACCTGGAGCAGTTACATGTATAGTGGTTATAAGTGTAATTACAGGTTTGGTGGTTGTGCAAGGCAAAAGAATGGTGTTTAACAACCATCAAGAATTGAATATAAGTCTAGTACTATATTGATAACTATAGGATGCTTGGGACACTTCGCAGTGATGCTGCACAGCGTCGTTTCCAAAATAGTCCAGATTTCACCTTGTGATTATATTTTGTGACAATGCACTCATATGCATCCAATATATGCCTTCATTTTTTAGCAATCTTTATTTTTGGGTTTTACAAAAATAAATTATCTCAAATGTTTGTATTTTTGTTTTCAATTGATATTTATTGCCAACTGCACTGAGACATGTGTTTCTGTCTACAATCCCGGCCAAAATGCTTGGGCCACCCGTTCCTATAGCGTTACAATAACCATACAATAACCATTCCCTGTCTCACAATAAACATTCTCTCCCCCGTCCCCCGTCCCCCCGCTCAATGTTGTCTGGAACGCAGAAGACCGTGCAACAATGTGATTCAACATTGAAAGGGGGCAGGGGGGCCCAACGAGATATGGCCGGGATTGTAGACTACTTCCATACTGGGTTCTTATTTCTATTGCCAAATTGGAATTTAAGCACTATGTATGAACAGGAAAATAATCGCTGGCAAAAAAATGTTGACTGTGTTCAATTTTTTTTGGTAAAAAACATGACCCCCCTCAACCTATGAGATTGTCAATGGTTGGTTGTGAGGTGTTTTAATATGGTCGAGTTACAATACAAGGCACCTAGCGAGGCCATTTGCCCCGAAAAGCATTTGACTGGTAACTCAGCGGCCCATGGGCAGTTTTGGACCTTTATATGGTTGTTGTGGTGATGATGATGACGATGATTCACAGCATTTGTATGGCACCATATATCTGTGTCAGAAACATTCAAAGGCACGAGATAGCACCATGTAATGGTCTACAAGGTGCTGTGGCACAATATGCAGCCAGTAACCAGGAACACCGGGGCGAACCCCTTCTCTTTTCGATAAGTGCACTGGGGTTCTTTTACATGCATTACACAACACACGGGACCAACGGCTTTACGTCCCATCCGAAGGACGCAGCAATAATGGTTAAGTGTCTTGCTTAAAGGCCCTGTACACTATTGGTAAGATCGAAAAACACAAATGTTCACAGATTCACACATAACTTACACGATTTAAAGTAAGTAATGGTAGAAAGGGTTCCTTAAAATATTTCTGCCTAAAATGCCTATCGTTTCTGAGAAATGAGTAAAACAATAGTTTTTTCACTATTTTCTCAAGACCTCAATGACCAGTTGAGCTCAAACTTTCACAGGTTTGTTTGTTCATGCATATGTTGAATCACACAAAATGTGGACACTAATTTTGAGCTGTTACCAAAAGTGTACAATACCTTCAAGGACACAAGTGCCATGCACCAGCCTCACAAAAAATACCATCTTATGCCATAAACACAGACAAGTAATGTACATGTATCACATGTTGCTGATATGCCTGGTACCTGACGGCAGGCAATTGTTGCCCTGGTCATTGCCTTGGTGCCCCCTGGTCATTGCCCAGTGCCCCTGGTATTGCCTTGGTGCCTTTGAAATGTTCCAATAGAAATTTGACAATTTCCTCATAGAGGTGCCCTTTACCAAGGAGAAAATCGCCTTGGTGCCCTTGCCCCTTTCAAGAACGAAGCATCAGGGCCCAATTTCATAGAGCTGCTAAGCACAACAATTTGTTTAGCATGAAATTTATTCCTTCATCAAAACAGGGTTACCAACCAAATTTGCATATTGCTTGTTACTGGTATTCAGCTGTTGTTTGCTTATCTTGAAAATCACGTGGAAATTTGGTTGGTAATCCTGTTTTTATCAATGAAGAACTTTCATGCTAAGCAAATTGTTGTGCTTAGCAGCTCTATGAAATTGGGCCCAGGTGAGGACAACTTCAAACTTTGTCCACCTTCTCCCATCATGCACTGGGAAAATGACCTCTCCTGGGCAAACTGTAGACGGCGCTCTGTAATGCGAATCGTCCGTATTGAGACGGGAGAATACAAAATAGTATTCTCTTTAAAAAATCAAATTTTCCTATAAAAAATTGGACCTTGAGTGAACGTTTTGTGCATTGTTGCTTAATTCTAGTTGAAATGTTGTACAGTGTATGTAATTGATCTGACCTTGGTTTGGGTCTTCAATTAGGCCCTGTAACAGTATTGTAAGTCATGCATGACACACAGCCATGTGAGGTAAATTGGTCCCAATCAAGATGTTTATTTTTATAAAGAATAATTTTTGAGTCATATTTTATTTATACAACCAGGCTGCTCAAAATATTTGATGTAGTTATGTAAACACATGGGACAATGGTGCATGTTATATGGTGTGCAAAAGTAGTGTGCCTGCTTTTTTTTTTTTTTTCAATGCATACATACATGTAGTTGGCCTTGCTGAGGTTTGTGTACACTGTGCAGAAACTTGCAGAGACGTGCTTCATCGTTATGCCCACTATGCTCACATGTATAAAAATGTGTAGTGTATTCTCAATTGGGCACAGCAATCGGGTTTGCCAGTAGATCAATTAATTATCGGTGGTACATGAACAAACTTTTCCATAGTCTATTTGTACACATTCTCAGTTGGCCATGTACATTGTAAATTTACATAATACATTTACCCATTCTAATTTGGGCATGTTGATCTTTTGGCGAACATTTGCCTCTAAGGGTGCACCCCAACGAATAATCTCCCGTAGCACACAGTGCAAAATTGCTAAATATTCAAAAATACACGAAAAATACTTAAAAGTCTCACAGCTTTTAACTTGAAAGGGAAAATTATTAATTGACTCTTGAACTTTTATTCTCTGCTCAATTTTATATGGGGAGTCCCTGGGCCCGTCGAGTTATTCTCCCTCCAAGTAAAAACACCCCTTCACAGGTGTAATTTTCAAAACGTCCGAGCATCAATCTTACAAAATGTCCCTACACCTCTCAGCAAATAGGACCATTTATTTCAGGGCCTATGTCATCCAAAATACCTCAAGCTGGAAGTCAACAACCCCCAGGTCACAATTGGGCAACGTTTTTACACTGAAACACTTTCTCTGGGCTCTCAAATCTGTCTAATATAGAATATTTTGAGGGCCTACAAAATATTAATGAGCTCGACGCTCTGTTTTCTCCTATTTGGTGGGGTGCACCCCTAAGCTCCAATTGCTACACAGATAAAGTGTATGGCCATACTTATACTATGCTTATTGTTGCTACATGTACATGTACATGTATAATGGTACATACACTTATGCTGTGGTTGAACTCTATTGTAACGAATTTTATCAATAAATGCAATGCGTTTACTTAAAGGGGCGCATTGCGTTCAAATCTCTCAACATTTTGCTTTTTGGAATTGCTCCTTATCCTTTTTTTAAGAGTGTTCGTGCACAAAAACACCTACAGTGTGTTGTAATTAGTGAGTATTGATAACAAAACATAAATTTGCTTCTTGAAATACAACCAGAGGAACATACGGTCCGCCAATTGTGGATCAGTCGACAATTTTGTCCCACAAAATTGCAGACCGTGTTCTGTCAGGAAATAAAAATTAAAAAACCATTTTCTCGGCATATTTATGTGAATCATTGTATCGACTTTTAAAACACCTTTCCGACCATATTAATTTCATAACAAATGCTTTGTAGGAGGCCCAAAGCGCCCAATCAGAGGGCATTGTGCCCTTTAATGCCCAATGGTTTTTTAATTTGTTCTGTGCGCTCAATAAGTTGAAGCTACACTGTACATGTAGAACTAGAAGGGAACATACATTAGTCTGGCCCCATTTTGCATAATAAATATTTGTATAGATCTATACTTATACTGTACGGGGAATATGACAGTTAAAGATGACTGCAGCAAAGAGCATTGCCAACCTGTTAACCCTCACCTAACAACCCCCCCCCCCTCTCTCCTTTTCTCCAACAATTGTTTTACACCGGTATGGAGAGACCACAGGTGCTACTGGAATTACATCAAGTATCCGCAATTAACCATTCCAAGTGTGTGCATAATGGTCCCCGCAGGTCATCTTACTAACATGCCTGCCAGGAGCGGGAACGAACGGCGGGCGCTAATTCAGTTCCAACCTATACAGCATTTAAGTGCTTTACAATCTCCCGTTGCACCGGGCATTTATACCTTGAATTCCGAGTCGAAATGCGGGCTGATTTTTCTTCCCTAATCGTGTGATTTTGGCATGACTGCGTCTCAATGTTTACAGCTGTCCGGGGTTGGTGGATCGTTATCGGAGAATATTTTTCTCCGCATCCAAGATTTCACTTAACTGCGCTCTTTTGCCAGAGATTTTTGCAGCTGCACAAATGCTGATTTTTTTTTTTTTGCTGAATTCATTTCCACCATATTACATGATCAATCCAATCCGTTTATAAGTAAATCCACACATTTTTTACAATCACATATTCCGTCCTGTACATGTTTTATATGCACATAATTCATGAACACTGTATGTAGGAATGCACTTTCTCTCTGGGCTCAGTTTAATGTGTCTCAACCAGGAATGAGATTTGACAAAATATGAACATTCCTGAAAAAAAAATGGCTGGCAGGCCTGGAATTCTCTTTTTATTCTGGACCCGGAGTCTCCCAGACATTACTCTTCAAACTGTATTCGTCTCAGGAACACAAAAGCAGTTTTGGAAACGTGGACCATTTCTTTCTCCCTTTGATGACTGCTTTACTTCCTTCAGGAAAAAATTTTGAGGCTCAAGGGGATTTGGAGAAAATTTTGAAATCAGGAAAAAATCTTGAGAAACCACGTGCATGCTCTACTTCCTAAAATGAAAAACAACCTTGGATCTTCAGGGTTCTGCCCACAGTGGTCGGTGCTGGAAAATCCGCCCGGCACCCAGGATTCCCCAACCACCACTGGCAGAATTTTCTCTGTTGAAATTTCCTTTCAAAGGTTTTCAACGAAATGTAAAATTGGGTATTTACCATTAAAAATGGTATCCGAAGACATTAATTTTGAGTACTTCTTTGATTTGAGTCTATTTATATGATCTACCGATCCATCTCGCAATGGTTCTGGGCAAGAGTTTTCCACCACTAAAGAAATCCTGGGCAGAACCTTGGATCTTACATGTAGCATAATACAAGGCTTCTATTTCAAGAAATATATCCACAACAGGGCTCGCCGCCGCTCAGAACCCTAGACTCCAAATATTTGTACGAGGCCAACAATATTTTTTCATAATTGTCATTTGCTGTGAGGTGGTTTTTTACTTACAAACCTATCAAAAAAGTAAGCAAAAACACTAGCTAAGTTTGTTTGGTTGCCAGGTTACTGGCCCATTGCTGTAAAAAATTACTGGAGTGTGCACAGCAGTCGAGTGGACATAGCCAACCCAGATAGGTCGCATAAATTTCTGCATATTTTTGTGTGTATTTTAGGCAAGGAATTCTTAAAGTACCTGTATCAGGGCCCAATTTCTTAAAGCTGATATTAAGCAGAAAATGGCGCTTAGCAAGTTTTGCTGCTAAGCAAATATTAGCAGGGAACCAATCACAAACAACATACCTTACATGGTATTTTGGCCGGTGACCTGTTTTCTCTTGAGCGATATTTTTCCGTGCTAAGCAATCGTACTGTGCTCACCAGCCCTATGAAACTGGGCCCAGTACGCAAATGACGGTAACCGATCGTTGTGTATTAGTTCTTGTACACAACCACAAATGTCATTCCTTTTATACAGCTCTTAGGCACTTGTGTGCTCTTGGCTAGCGTTCTGTGACTTGAATGATCCGAAGGAGTTGATGTCATGACACGCCCAAGTGCTCGCAAGCAGCCAACCCATATGTGAACTCTTGCTTTTTTTGCTGTGCCAAACATGGAGCCTTTAAAGGAAAAGTGTCAACTCACAACCGTGACTTCAAATACTGATTTCAAACTAATTCATCACAAGGAGAATGTTCACCTTGATTGCAGGATTGTGAATATGTTGGTTAGATTATCATTTGTCTAATGTATATAGGCCCAGCTCCATGCTTTTTAGTTATTACAAATATGAAACATCTTACTTTTATAATCTTGTTTGGTTGGTATTCATGTTATTTTTGACAAAAATTTGTTTTGGTTTGAGACTATAAATTATTATGCTGGCGTACAATGTATGTACTCCCAGGTGTCTGGAATTCTATACAGTACAGCATCTGTTAGATCACATTGGCCAAACCCGACGCGATTGGAATGCATTATCGTTGAATAATAAATACTGTTTTAATACTTAAAATCATGCCGAACTTCGAGGCGTTTACCTTTTAAAGATGAAGTCGCTTTGTGCCCGGAAGAAGATGAATCGGAATAAAGAGTATGAGCAATTAATGTGCAAAATTGTGTTTCAAGAAAACTGAGCGTGAAAGTTTGATCGGTTTTCCGCCATTCATTAAGTCATTATAGGAAGGTTAAAATCTGCATGGGAATGGGAAAACATTGGTAATTTTAGCAACAATAATATTAATGCTACTTTTGTTGTTGTCAGAAGCCATTTTTATTGTTTACGGCCTTCTGTTACTGGACAAAAATAACTTTGTGACCCCTGGAAAAGCCCTTCGCCTTACGCTCTTCGCCCTTTGCCCTTTGCCCTTCGCCTTACACCCTTCGCCTTACGCCCTTGCCTTAGCCCTTCCCTGGCCCTTTGCCCTTCCCTTCACTTCCTTACCATTTGCCTTAGTCCTTCGCCTTACCTTTGCCTTAGCCTTCCTCGCCTTTGCCCTTCACCTTAACCTTTGCCTTAGCTTCGCCTTACGCCCTTCGCTTACGCCTTCGCCTTATGCCCTTCCCTTACGACCTCGCCTTACGACCTTCGCCTTACGACCTTCGCCTTACGCCCTTCGCCTTCGCCTTGCTTACGCCCTTCGCCTACGCCCTTCTTCCGGGCACGGTGAATTATCACCATAAGTAAATTACACCCTATATGAACTCTGAGCAATGATAAAAATTGACAACAGCACCAAGTATCCAGAGAAATACATATTGTGTCTGACTGAAATACTGTAGAGTTGAAGAAAAAAAAAGCATTTTGAATTCCCCATCTCAAACCACATTTGCTTATTTTTTTAATTGCAGCAAAAGACAGTTTACAAAACAAAAATTAAAACATTCCAAACTAAAACCAAATCAGCGGATTTCCCCCTCCTTTTTTTTGTGCCATAGAGAACACTGTGCAAAGTTTGCAACTTCAAAGTTGCAAGTCTGTTAAAACTAACTTGACCACATTTTTCAGGTCTGGAGATTTACTCTGAACCACACAGGCCCCGATGGCAAACTCAGGTCTAAATCCCTAGGTCGTGTATTTTTTTTTTCGTTTGAGTAATAATACCATGAATACCTCAATGTGTAAATATCCTTAGTATAAAAAAATGATGATCAAAGGTTGATATAGCCTCTGTTATTATTAAATATGCTGAAATTGTCACAGATTGGTTTGGGTGTGTGTTTGTGTCTATTGTAAAGTTGAGAGGACGAGAAGAATTTTCCTCCCAACAAAAACCCACGATGTATATATACATACGAGGGGGGGGGTTCGTTCATACACTCCCTTTAAATGCCAGCAGCTCTATTTTGCCATAATGTCATGGGGATTATCGTTGCAGATGAACTTGGTTGTTTGTTGTCTCCGGTGTTATTCTCTTTTTACATGCTCGGACACGCAGACAAGAAGTGTTCAGCGTGCATACTGAGTCCCTCCTAATCTTTTTTCTTCTTTTTTTTTTAAAAGAAACTTTCAAGCTATCATGTACATGAATACGTGCAGTGCTTAACAGCGTTCTTGCTTGAAGGGCTATATAAATAGCAATTTTTTTTTTTTTCATTTGAAACTTAATCAAAAGGTCATCAAAAGGTCTCAGGGAAGGACGTACAATTTGTAGAGTATGAGGGTTGTCAAACTCACCTTCTACCCTTGAAGTTGTTCTTGTCACTAGCGATATCCTGTTATATCCTGTATAATGGGGAATATACAGTCGACTCCCGTTAATACAAGCTCGCATATTACGAGGTTCCGGTTAATACGAGTTTTTTTGCCGGTCCGAACTGCCCCGTGCGTGTTTCAATGCATTTAAATATGGATTATACGGCATCGGTAGTAGCGAGAACACGGTTACAACGAGTAATTTTGTTGGCCCGTTACGAGCAAAACATTGTTTCAACCCTTTTGTAACGAGAATAATAAAAACCCAACAAAGGAAATACCTTCAACAGCTGAAAATTGTTATTTATGGCTAAGACAATCAATAGAGGTGCTAACTGGACGCTATCACTAGCAATACTAATCCGAAACTGGAGTCACGAGTCAGCGAGCAGGTTGTTAAATCCAAACTCCGGACAATGGTGGGATTAGGAGTCTTGCATGGTTCAAACAACGGAGCAGATTCCATACTAAGTCAGCATTCATCAATTCATGTGAAATCTTCAGAAAAGATACTGATCCAATGAGTTTTACAAGTGCATGATGTGCATTTTCAGCAGGAAAAAACCACCGCAACTGAAAAGCTAAAATATTTGCGCGATCAATATTAAATGCAACAGCGAGATTTCCCTGGTATCCCGCGTTAGCAATGAACCATCTAACATTACACTGGTGGTTGCCAATGAAAATCAACATTTTATTTGTTGCCTGCTGCGACCGAAGTTTTGCACCGAAACTTTGCTAAACAAGAACAGCAAGTTAAAATCTCAGGCATTTTTTCAATCATGTAAAATGTAAATTGATTTTATAAATTGACTTTCCAACTAAAATAACTCAATTAAAACATTTTTATTAGCCCAAATTTTGTGTTTGTTTGTGCGGTACATGCACACACTATGCACACAGTTATTCATGTATTGTAGCAGCCTTGTCTGTGTACACGTGCGGCCATTATGTCTAGTGCATTGATTATCACCGCGATCGGATATTACGAGCTTCGGATATAACGAGAAAAATGGGCTAGTCCGGCGGACCTCGTATTAACGGGTCGACTGTAACTAGATTTTGTGATTGTTTAAGAACATTGATTCATGCATTTTGTCTTGAATTGTACCTTCTGTACTTTTTAAAAGTTTTGCTTGTTTTGTTTTGTCAAAAAGTGTTTACTTTTTTACATTTGTTTTGCTTTATTGTTTAGTGTTTAACTTTTTTATGTACAGCCCCTTTGAGCAATTTATTGGGGTGGCGCTTTATAAATGCTGTTATTATTATTGTTGGTCTTCACTGGATGAATAAAATGAGTGCATCTTATGCTAAACTCAATAGCACTCTGCACTGATGACGTAAATTCTTCTCAAAATAGCCCAGCTGTCAGACTAAAAAACCTTCCACCACTCGAGCGATCATTGATCGGGGCGCCAGGCTGCAGGAGTGCAGTCAGGACATCATGCCAGTAAACATAATGCTACGACATGTACATGTACCCACGCGCGTATGTTACTCAACTTTGACCTGTTGTCGCGTGAGATCCGGGTACTGAGCTTTCTCTGTTTTAGCATTAGTGCGGGCGGGGTGCTATTGAATTTAATTAAATTCACTTTTATCTCCACATCAAATCAAATATTTTCATAGAAAGAATAAGTTCATTTAGAGAAAATGATTAAGAGTAAATGATGATAAAATATATTCTACACCAGGGGTGAGAGCCATGACTGACAAACAAAGGTCTGGAACCAGACTCCAAATTTCAGGAGGCGCACACATTCTTATTTTTTGCATCCCTGTGGAGACATCTTTTGTTCTTTCCTTTGTTCCTGTAGGTAAGAACCTCCCATAGACTTTGTATACAAAACTCTCTTGTGGAGCAACCCAGTCTTTAGAATTTCCCTGTGGAGACTCTTTGTTATCCCTTTTCTGTTTTGTTCTCGGTCTCCATAAAGTAGTGAAAATGAAATCGCGATGCACAGTACGTTGAAATTATGGGATTTCCACATTTTGGGAGCTTCTGGAATTGTAGATTTCAAGGAGCTTTTGGGAACAGTCTCCTCAGTCCTAGAGGAGTAGATCAAAGATTTCTTCCAGTTACCTTTTTTTCACCAAGCAGATATAAAAAAAGCCTGAATTCAAATAAAAGTCTGAAGTTTCTTACCCCTGGTATACATAAGAAAGCCAACAAAAACAAAAGAGCGATCAATGTATAAACGTGATAGAGGGGCTTTGCAAGCAACGCATTTTAACACCCTAAAAACAATAAGTAAATAAAAACAAAAATAACATAAATAGATCCACTTACAACTCGAGTGGGATTGGAACCCAAGACCCTTCACATTCTAGAGTAGATGTCTTAACTTGTACTGTAGACCGCCAAGCTTTTCCCATTGATGAAAAGGCCTGAAGATTCCTGTAAAAATAAACATCAGATGGTATCAATTGGTGGCTATGGCTACGGCTACTACTGTTACTAAGGGTATCGCTTAGGACATCCTATACTACAACACATGGTGACGTGGTGGTCCAGCCATAGCCATGGCTATTCGGATGCGGCTTTACAATAACATGTAACAGTACATGTGTATAGTGTTAACGAGAGGGGAGTCTTGGTGCCAGTCGGGTGCCCTGTTTTAAATTGATCGCCCTACTTTATTTCTAAATTACAGGGCCCAATTTCATAGAGCTGCTTAAGCAGAAAATATTGCTTAAAAATTGTCTGCTAAGCAGATATGAGCAGGATACCTGTCAAAAATTGCACATGTGACATGGTAGTTTGGCTAGTAACCGTATTCTGGTAAGCATAATTCTGTAGTGCTTAGCTTCTTTTTATGCTTAGAAGCAGCTCTATGAAATTGGGCTCAGGTAAAATCATTGGCTGTGCCTATATTGGCCACAGCCACCATTTTGGACACGGCCTAGGTGAACAATTTGGACACCCTGTTTTGCAATCATGATCAAATTTCTTGCTTTAAATCAGTATTAGGGGGTTAAGGTTAGGGTGATGGTGAATTCATCTAGAAGAATACTATTTTTAGAAAATTACAAAACCAATTAACAAATTTGATAATTCTCCCTAAAAATAGCCATGACTTGGAACGGATTTGTCTATTAATAGATTTGGTTTTTTTATGAATGTCTCTTGTAGCCAGCCTGTCTGAGCAGGTCTGTGATCTCTTCTAAGTCATGGGATGTGAGTTTATTTTTAGACGTAGACTTGCTTACTTCCTGAAATAGTTTGTTTCCAGCACCATACCGGTACGCCGTCCCATTTTACCTGCTTGAACCTTCTTGTTGCCCTTTTCAGAGTTGAACGATTATTATAATGAACAGAAATATGTAAAGACTTTTCATTAATAACGTCAGGCCTTGTGCTTAAAGGTACACGTTGCCTTGGATCGGGCGAGTTGGTCTATAAAAAGCGGTTGTAACCATTTGTTTGTTATAAATAAAATGCATATGGTTAGAAAGATGTTTTAAAAGTAGAACACAATGATCCACACAAATATGCCTCGAAATTGCGTGGTTTTCCTTTGACATCGTGAACTAACACGGTCGGCCATTTTGAGGAGTGAAATTTTTGTCAAGTAGCCCATGGGGCTAGTAAAACGTGCATTTTATTTACACACAGGAATATTTTTAGTAGCCCAGATTTGAAACAACTATAGTCATAAGTGTATCTTTCTGATGTATTTAATGGTAGCAATCGCAACCAGTTTTAATGGTCAAATAAAGTTGCATTCACACACTTACATGTAAGAACACACATTCTTATTTTTTGCATCCCTGTGGAGACATCTCTTGTTCTTTCCTTTGTCTCTGTAGTTAAGAACCTCCCATAGACTTTGTACACACAATTCCTTGTAGAGCAACCCAGTCTTTAGAATTTCCCTATGGAGACTCTTTGTTATTCCTTTTCTGTTTTGCTCCTAATAAGGTAGTGAAAACGAAATCAAATTTACACATTTAAAAAAATTATTATTCACATCTGAAAAGGAAGAAATTTGAGCATTTTAAACAAGTAGGTCGCACAGTTTTTAGTAGCGCACTGGGCAAGTGAATGTAAATGTACTAGCTCGTAGCAGTTTTTACTGGACAATATACGCTGAAACTTGAAAGCCCTGATCACGAGTTTGAAAATATTTTCAACAAAAATTCCCAACAATTTGTTTTTCACAAACTGCTTTCTGAAAAGGCCATTTAAAATATAAATTCTCTTAAATGTCAAATCTTATGTTCACATTTTGTTTTTAACCACAGACCCAAATTTTTATATTATTTTTTTATATTTTTATGTTGTTTTATTTATTTAATTGAAAATCAAAGTTTGATTTCCAATCATATTCTTTGACCCACCAAAACATAATTTTTAGGGTGAATCCCCCCCCGAATCGTTTATAAAACATTGATAGTTTTGTGAAGTACTTGGAACAGACTCTGTGTGAACCTCCATACACTGACTTTAGTAAGAAAAATAAATTAACCACAGAGTTATCACATATCAGGAAATAAGTTCAGTTTGTGTATCTGTAAAACATTCTTCCTTGTGAAGTTGTCCTCGTTGCGGGATAGAAGAAAGACCAAGATTCCTGTAGCCAACTGTTTACGCTAATGTATTTAATTTGATGCTTGTCTCAAATCAGCTGTCATGTTCTTACCTTCAAAAATCGGGGTTCCGTGCAAACGGTACAACCATGCAAACGCCTCAACATTGAACAACTGAAGCCATTGAAGGAGTTTTTGTATCTACAAGACGACTAGAAGAATTGGCCCTTGTTAATTTTGTTCCCTCAGAAAGCCCTCTCAAATCATGGAGGGATGGACCATAGAGAAAGGACCACGGATATGGACCAACTCTCTAAGGACGAACTCTCCATGGCCACACCTTTCCCCCGCATCTCACAAGTCTCTCTCGTACTTCCCAGCCTTAGTATACCAGACATCCACCAGTTCCCGGCAGAATTCATATGGTACTGATATCTTGGCAGGATCGGGAAAACAGTTTGTGTTTTTTTTTTATCATGCAAAAATATGTGACCTAGGCATTCTGTAATAGCTGGGCATAATTTACATATCTGCAGCTGTTGGTCATCCATCTCTTGAGGCTGATTCCAGGCAGGGAGCCAAGGATTTCAAAACTTTTGAGCAGAGCCCAGATCAACAACAATTTATTTTGTCAGGAATGCCTTGTTTTAGCCTTGATTTCCTTGGGTCATACCCTGCATAGGAAAAAGGTAGTGATTTTTTTGTTCGTAAAGAATGCAGTGTTGAGAAAATTTCAGACGTTTTGGGGGTTATGTTCTATCTAATCTAGTGGAAGAAATAGCTGTTATTTTTTCTGATAAAAAGAAATCATGCTCTTTGATCTACTTCTTAAGCACTTAGGATACTGTTCCCAGAAGCTCCTTGAAATCTATACCTATTCCAAGCTCTGGTGTTGTCAGCAGCACAGTGTGGGTTCGAATCCCGGTCATGAGACTTGTGCCCATGGGCAAGGCACATAACCATAATTGCTTTGTAATAAGTTGGGAAGGAAGTGCATTCTGCTCTACCAGCCAGGCTCCTAGTGGATGATACCCATGCCTACATCCTTACGGACTGTGAAGGGGGTAACCCCGTTTCAGCCCCAGGAGTAGGTGACAACGTGCCCCTGGTGTCATTGATTTGGGTCAACAGCCCAAATCAGTTAAGTGTAGCCCTCACCTTGAAGTGGCAGTTCGGCCTTGTGAGTAAGGCGAATCTCATTTAAAAAAATTAAAAAAATACCTCCTGAATTTTGGATCCTAGTTTCAGACCTTTTTTGTCAGCAATGGCTCTCACCCCTGAGAATACTCAGATTGGATTTCTATTGGGTTGCACTCGTACGGTATTGGACAAAGATAGTGATTCTTCTTTAATAGCGAAAGTTTAATTTACTTTAGACCTGATTTCCCTTGAGGTTTTTTTTTCTTGGGGGGGGGGGGAGGGATCGGAGGTAGTCATTTAAAACCCAACTCCCTTGATTGATTTCCTGGAACCCTTCCTCCTCCTAACCAAAATCCAACACCATCGTGGTAACTCAACACCCAAAACTATTGGGCCCTGGATCCCATGTAAATCATAATCGGTATACTTGTGCAGTCCCCAAGTCCAACAGAATTATACGAAACATGTAGTTGGATTTCAAAGGGTTTGGGTGATTCAGTCCATCAAGCATTCAGAAGTCTCCCAGTACATCTCTCTACACATGCACATGTACGATCAGTATAATAATAGTAATACTGAGTTCTTATATAGCGCTTTATCACACCAGTTGGCGTCTCAAAGCGCTCATGATTTTTCCTGCAAGGTATGCGGAGCTACGTTTTTTAAGTATGAGACCTGTTCCTTTACATAGCACCATGTAATGGTTTACAAGGTGCTTTGGCGCAATATGCTGCCGATCAAACAGGATCACCGGGGTAAACCCCTTCTCTTTACGATAAGTGTAACTGGGTTCTTTTACTTGCATTACCTATGGCTTTACGTCCCATTCGAAGGACGCAGCAATAATGGTTAAGTGTCTTGCTTAAGGACACAAGTGTCACGACCGGGACTCGAACCCCCACTCTGCTGATCAGAAACACCAGGGCTTGAGTCCGGTGTTCTCAGTATCCGCTCAGCCACGACACGCTGTATACAGATGTTTCTCTTGGCTTCATCCAAAGTTTATCAGTAATTTGGTGTATCTTGTTTCCCCTTCAAGATTATATAAAATTTTAAAAATACAAATACAAACATAAACATTTCAGAGCTGCCAACTCTCCCTGATTCTGCAGAAAGTTTCCTGAAAATAAACCAATCTTTCTATGTTCTGATGAACAAATTTGAAAATCTCCTCGATTATGGAAACTTTTTTCCATATCATGTTGGGTGTAATCTCCCTGATTAGTGCATAAAATTTCCCTGATTGCAAGATGCAAATGTTGGCAGCCTTAAAAAAAACATGTTTTGTTTTTTTAAACGCTTGAATGACCTGTGACTTTCACTTTGCACAAAGAGTTCCGATAAGAATATTATTGTGACTTTACTCTGGCATTCAAAGCAATATTTGAAGAAGACAAATCTTTGTTTTTGTACCATGTCCCAAAACAGATTTTTGTTTATTTGGAAACCAGCCATGATAAAACTGTTGCATCCTGCTATACGGTTTGTCAACCGATCAATTTACATTCACTTTTGACACAACGCAAAACAAGACAACGGTCAAGTCCACTTTAAGGCTCTTTCGACTCGACTCAGTGTCCTGAAATACTCCATAGCATCGGTCTTGTTCTTTACACTCTGTCTTAAGGGGTTTTATTTATAGCTAAATTTTTACGGAGAACTTGGCAGCAGGATACACTGCAGAAATTGACACACCATACATGCTTAGACTTGTGGACAAATCGTTTAAATGTTTGTCGCCTCTGACTCTCTCCGCGACACTGGCGAGGTTCTCACGAGACTGCTCCCGAGTAGTCTTGCAGGGGCCAATAGTCTCGCAAGATATTTGACGGAGAGAGTCGTAACGCTATCAGGGCGAGAGACATTTATCAGCTTGTCCACAAGTCCATACATGCTTAGAGTTTCTGCAAAACAACTTTAGTTTAAATTATAAGACAATTTCTTTTTCTGTTTTGGGGCCGTTCAGAATATCAATGTTCAAAAATATATCTATTTTTTCTAAATTGTTTTGGACCCCTCCATCCACCAAAATTTTTCAATTTTTGTATATTGACAGACTATTAAATCTACCCTCTACACTGAAGAACAAGTAATGTATTACTAAAGCATATACTTTAAACAAATGTTCTCCCAGCTCAGGAGTTTTCAATGGCTTTTCCTGGCTTGCAGCATGCAACTTTTTTAGTTGAAACTGAAGGGAAAATCCTCTCCATTTCCCCCATTGGGTGCGAAAGGTCAGCTTATAGAAACAAGGTTGACCGTTAATGAAGGTACTGCACAGACAGTCTTCTATTATTGGAATTGAAAACTGAATTTTGATTTTCAGTTATTTCTTTTGACCCACCATCCACCCACAATTTCGAAGAAAAAAAAAAAAAATTTTTTTAACACTGCTATCCAGAATGGCCCCTTAAATAATGACTTTATGCAACATGGATTTCACTATTTTCATTTTTCTTGCAAACTCAGCAGTGTCTAACATTTCCACTAAAAGGTCATGTGCCTTTGCATTCCCAACCTACTCAGAACTGTGACTTGGAGTGATTTACAAGTAGTAACATTTCTCAGATCCACTTCTTGTTTTTCAATACTTTGCTCTGACCAAAATGAATGCTCTGATGATGGATGGCCAGCATTAGTAGGCGTGACATATTATTTGTTTACTCTCAAAAGTTCCTATTGGTCAACAGTACCAGGCACCTTTTTTGATCAAGTTGTCGGGATATGAGGTACGGGTACAAGATATCAAATTTGTGATGCCCTTCTTCTTTTTTGAGAAGGGGTGAGGAACCCCCCCCCCCACTCCCCCCTTGGCATTTTGTCCACTTTCAAAGGAAGTCCTAATGGTCAACAGGATGGTAAAGTTGTTTTGTTGTCAATGCCAGACCTTGATAAATCAGTTTTATCAAATTACAGTGGGTTCGGCAAATGGCGAGGACTAGAAGCCTTGCATATGATGTCACAAGCTCAAACAGCGCCCTCACTGAGGTCAGATAAAGAGCAATCATTGGCTGAGAGTTGTGCGTGTCGCGTACATGCTTGCATGTTTCCATTGTTTGACCTCGGGGATGGTGGTCTGTGCAAGGTTTCTATCGAAGATGTTGGATGTCTGTTTTGCAAACAAAGGTGGATGTTGGATCGGAGTACAGAACTCAAATTTGTGGGCGGGGTGGGTGGGGGGTGCGGAATCCACAGGGCTTTTAGCTCAAAATATTTACTGGACCAGAATTGTTTTTTACAATAATAATAATAATAGTGGCTTCTTATTTGGCGCTCAAATCCATCACTCAGTGACGCTGTTTCTACTTGAAGCAGATTTGTGTGATTAAACAGCATTATGAAAATTAAAGCTGTGAGGTACAAATACTTGCTTAGCACAGGCAAACATTGCTTAGCAGGAACCAGTTACCCGCCAACATATAATGTAATATATGTTGTTTGTGACTGGTTCCCTGCAAATTGTTGCTGCGCAGAAAAACATTGCTAAGCGCCATTCTCCTCTTAACAGCTAAATGAAATTGGCCCCCAGGTTTGTAATAATTGTGAAGTTCCTATGTCTGGCAGCTTGATTGTGTCATTGTTCATCTGTACTTAAGTCAGCTGGTACTTTGTAAACTCTGATTGCCTCGGGTGTCAGGCCAAATGGATGGAGTTAAAGCTACACTCTTGGTAATGATCAAAACCTTTAAAAGCAACAGGCTTGTGCCAAATAATTTTTAAAACATGTTTAGCGTACCCGCCAACTTCCTTTTTAGAGGCCGCCGCCCCCTTTTTTTATCGGATAAATTTTAACACTCTCTGACGACAAAAATTAACTTTTAAAAAAGTAAGGTCGTATTTTTTCACTTTAGCACACTGAAAAAACACACAGAAAAAAAGCTGGCAATCATCTTGAGAAATTGCCCGGCTGGTTGTCTTGAAAAATGTGCCGAGCGGCCATTTTTGAAAGAAAAAAGGGCCCTCCTTCCTTTTTTCAAAAAAGCAGGACGCTAAACAGTTTTGTTATTTATTTTGACTTACAGTTTAAATGTATGTAAGCTCTGCACCAGTGCTGCATCTCCTGAGAATTATTCCTGTCTGAACTAACACCATGTGCAAAATGTTCAATATAGATCAAGCATCTTTTGACCCTCCAGTCTCGCTTTGGTCCCATTGATTTCAACGGCGGTCAAACAAAATGGCTACACCAAATTGTCCTCAGAGAAATTGAGGAATTGACCCCCCTCCCCCCCCCAAAAAGGTACTTTCACAAGTTTCAGCGAGACTTTGCAAAGTACAACAACATTTTTGATCTCCATGGAAACAGCTAACTATAGCTAACAAACTTTTTATCTTGAAGGTGTCCCTTGTCAGTTTCTACACAAAAAGTCTGGGATTGTGTTTTATTTTAGTCAAGTGCCGTTGAAGAGAATGATTAAGAATCTTTTGTTTGCCTGCATTGTTTGGTTTTACTCCACTGTTTTATAACATTACTGTGGTGGGAAAACAAGATTCTAAAGCAGGATGTCTGTATAGTCGCTTTATCCAAGAGAAAGAAAGAAAAGAAAAAAAAGATATGTGGATGTCTTTCATCTTCGGAAAAAATAAATTGTTTCATCCCCGTGATTATTTTCCCTGGAGGCCGGAGCAGTTATATCCATTAAGACAAAATATTCTACCCATGCAAAAACAATTAGAGTTTACGACAGCCAGTTATGTTCACTCACACCAATTTGTCCCTGGGCGAGAGACCCAGCAGTTGTTTTGATTTCATCGGAGGGTACCCGATCTTTTCATGTGACAGGATCGAGCACAGGCAGGGGGGGGGGGGGGAGAGCTGAGTGCAGTGTGACCCCGCAGATGGTTTGCAAGGGCACCAGGAACAGCTAGCTACTGCCTGGTAGTGGTAGCACTGTCTGAAAGGTCACATGTTTTCCCCGTATAGAACAACTCAGGTTGTCATTACACTGGTGTCATTACAACACCGGAAGATTAGAATTGGTGGGTTCTAGTGTGCTGGACAACTTACCAGTTGAACAAAAATTTGGTGGTATTGATGAGTGGAGCCACGTTGGTGTTGCTGCATACTGTCCTCTGTCAGGACCAGTTTCTGGAAGTTTATTGGGACAAGATGTGATTGGTGATAGAAAAAAAGGGACACACGTTTGTGAGGCAGAGGACTTTTGCTGTCAGTCCAAGGTGGAAGGTTCATGTAGAAATGACAAAGCCTAGCACTACTGTGGATTGTTAGAAACATACTGTTTTTGTCACTGGAAGTGGAGTCTGTTTGCTGTGTGTAGCATTGAACCGGATCGGGACGAGGGTGTGGAAAGTACATGCACTGTTTTCAACACATGGTGACACTGGTGGGTAGGTGTTACAAATGGCACTTCTGTGGAGGTGTACATTTTGTGTACAACGTTGGTTGTCCTTCCCCTGCGAGAATAAAAACAACAACTCTCATTCCTGGAAGATAGGAAACACAGCGGAGGTGATTTGCTTTGGAATATAAAAAAAAAAACCTATGTGCATGAATCACAAAATGGTTACAGTGCATATACGTTGGGGACCACCACAGTGGGCACATCAGTGAACCAGTTTGTGGATAGCCATGTAGCGGTGGTACCGATGTTAAGGTGCAGTTGTGCGTGACAGTCACAAGTTCTCGGAAAGTTGTTTTGGTTATCTCCACCCTGTGGGACTTGCACAACTTGAACTGTCATCTCTTTGGAGTAGTAGTATCAGAGTAGTAGTGCACGTTGATTGATTTGTACACAAGTTTACACACGTACACAAGTTTACACATGTTACTTCTAGCGTTGGGTGAAGACACAACAATGACACTCTCAAGTTCATGATAGTGCATTCGGCAGGGAGTATTTTTACAAGAGCCCGGCGAAAGGTCACACTCCTAGGATATTAAGGAAGAACATTGGCTTTGATCTCACTGGAAGTTGACGATAAGAAACAACTCGTGCCTGTCATCACCTCAAGACAAGTACAGAGTACAAATCGAAGTGCTATTCCAGTGGAAGAATGCGACCCATTGTAAGGGAAGTAAAAACAATTCTCAGCCAGACAATTTGAGGTGGAGCTCACTCACTGGAGGCAGTAATCACAAGTGGATGGCATTTTGTGGTACACATCGGGATATATTTCTAAATGTACGCCCTCAATGGGATCCTCTTCTGCCAATCGGGGTATTCTTTAGGTCTCAAATTCTAAAACCCCATGAGTGTGGACAACACCATTTAATTAATGGTTGCTCATGTATGGAGTGAGTTAGCTAAGCCGGCACAGAGTACATGTAGGTCTACCAGTTACTTCAGTTTTTTGCGGGAAACATGATGTTCATTTGAGCGAGTGAAGAGAGTGGAAACACGCTGCCCCCCCCCCCTCCTCCTCAATCATGTCAATGTCGTTCAAGGACATGGAGCAGAAGAAAGTGAACCGGGTTTCGTTCCAGGATGTTGAATTAAAAACCCTCGGCAATGGGAATAACGGCTCGAGGAAGATTGAGGAGGACACAGAGGATGAGAAGGAGAGGTCAGTTAGGGCAGAGAACGATGCGCTTCAAGATTCGGAGGAAAACCTACTGGAGGAGAGTAAAAGGTATACATATCTGAGATGGTGTGGCCATTTTGTTTTTTTCTCTCATTGGAATCAGTGTTACCATAATGAGGCTGTGAGGTTGCTGTTTTGTTGTTTTCTCTCATTGGAATCAGTGTTACCATAACCATAGTGAGGCTGTGAGGTGGCCATTTTGTTTTTCTCTCAATGGAATCAGTGTTACCATAGTGAGGCTGTGAGGTGGCCATTTTGTTTTTGTTTTCTCTCATTGGAGTCAGTGTTACCATAGTGAGGCTGTGAGGACTAAATAGTCCGACATGATAGCACCATTTTAAAGGTTTAGTAACTCTTATTTTCTGCTTTGTTGGTTGTTGAATATTTGAAGGAAAGGGCTGCAAGAATAGCACTCCGCACTATTAATGCTAAAAATAGAACCTAAGTCCCCGGATCTCAGACAAACATGTTCAAATTCACTAACACACACGCTAGAAAATTGTCCAAGTTTCATGTTTACTTGCGTGTCCTGACCATACCACTAGTGCAGTTTGGCGTGTGGATGATGCGGTGATGGCGCGAGTGGTGAAATGTTTGTCTGAAAGTGTGGAGTGCTATTTTCTGTACATGTTATTTTCAACGATTGTTCGATTGATTCACACTTACTTCTTGCTGTGACGTTGCTCCATTTTCTTGCATTCTTGCATCTAACAGACCCACCTTCTGGTCTGTGTTTATGTTTAACCCGAGTGATTGATGGATGGTTCAATCTTGTTCAAATGGATACTTAATGCTCCTGTTTGTGGCAGGTGCTCTTCTTAAGAATGTCAGCAGTTAATATTTTTTATGGTAAAATACTTATGCTACTGAAGTATGAATAGAAAATGTGTGTACACAGGACAATAACATGTTCATGAACTGATAGAGCCCAATTTCATGGATCTGCATACCGTAAGCAAGGAATCGGTGCTTACATATGAGCAGGGAATTACGCGCTTACCTCAAGCGCATTTCACGGGTTAGCAGGGAATTTTTGCTTTTAAGTGTGTGTGCGTAGTCCACGCATGGTCCATGTTACTAGGCATTCTTCGGCGCTTGCCCTGTAAGCGAAGGATGGTGATCCCAACTGCAGAATTTGGCGGTAAGCAGAGCCATGAAATTTTTATCAAAAATACATTTTTGTTTGGAATTTGAACTCTCAAAACAAAAATTGCTTGGCTCTATCTTTAAGAGTACCAGTACATTTATATTACATGAATGTACATTGCTCTGTAATTTATTAGTTCAAACAATTTTAACAATACACTTTCACATTGGCCCTTATTCGAAACCACGGCTTGGGCTTGAGCTCCCGGCTTAGGCTCTGTCAGCTTGTTTGAAGCTTCCTACCAAAGGTGCATGTTTTCAAAAACAACTGACAAAGCCTGGAAGCCGAAGCCCTGGTTTTGAAAAGGGCAATAGTAACTAAAACATCGTTCATGTAAATGTTCACTTATGTAGTGACACACTGCATTCATAGTCTGGGTTTTTTGTTCTATTTTTTTTTTTTTTTTTTCCAAGAGATTTTTTTTTTTTCCTCCCCGGTTTATATAGTCGGATATCTTTTCTGAATGTTTGACATATTTGCAAAGATATGTCGTGGAATAATTACTCGGTTGGGCTGGGATGGAGAATGTTTGAAATACCGTAGTTCCAGAAATGGTCAAGAAACTTGACGTCAGAGACATGTCAACTACTGTGCATGTTGTACACATTTACAGATGTACACATACCCCAGATGCATTCTACTTATATTTAAATCTGATTTCTGATTTATTTGCCAAAAGGAAAATCAGTAAGATTGTTATTCAAAGAGCACGCTGCCTTTGGATTGGGCGCTTTGGGGCTATTAAAAACGTTGGTTACGAAATGAATTGTGGTCAGGATGGTTGGAAAGATGTTTTAAAAATAGAATACAATAATCCACACAAATATACCTCTAAATTGTGTGGTTTTCCTTGTACTGCGTGAACTAACACGGTCTGCCATTTTGTGCAGTCAAAATGTTTGTTCTTTCCCAGGCATCTGAAAGCACAATTCTATGCAACAAGGGTGGGTTTTTTTTCTTTCATTATTTTCTTGCAACTTTTGATGACCAATTGAGCCCAAATTTTCACAGGCTCGTTATTTTAATGCACATAACGTTAGGATACAATCAAGTGAGGGTGCTGGTCTTTGACAAATTACCAAAACTATGACGCTGCCTTTAATGCACATCCAGCCATTGATGGGTAAAACCAAATAATATAACAGTAATCTGTAATTCAAGTCTGGGTGGACCTCTAGGGGAATGTGGTTGCAATGCATGTCAGCACCAGATGTGCATGTGAGTTGTCTGCTAGTTGACTGCACATAATAATAATAATGATGTTGTAGTCTTGTGCATTACAGCACACGTATCCACCAATAACTAAGGTGCTCAAGGCACTCGAACAAAGAAAAACACTTTTTTAAGACAGGTTTTTAAGTTTATGAAGTTTGTGAAGTATGAGACCCATTTATGTAGCTCCTTGAAAGGGTTTACAAGGTGTTGCGACGACGCATCATGGAGGATTGCTCCATGGGCGCATTCAGCAGCAACTGCCAGAAACACCGGGGGAAAACCCCTTCTCTTAGCGATAAGTGTACATCGGTTCGTTACACAACCCACGGGATCTACGGCTTTCATCCCATGAAGGCAAAGCAATCATTGCTAGGTGTCTTGCTTAAGGATGCAAGTGTTCATGACCGGGACTCGAACCCATACTCTGGGCCCAATTTCATAGAGCTGCTTAAGCACAAAAAGTAGCACAAGAAAATTATGCTTACCAGAATAAGGTTACGACCCAAACTACCATACCACATGTACAATTTGTGACTGGTATCCTGCTCATTTCTGCTTAGCAGGCAATTGTTAAGCAACATTTTCTGCTTAAGCAGCTCTATGAAATTGGGCCCTGCTGATCAGAAACACCACAGCTTGAGTCCAGTGTGCCTGACTGCTCATAAGACATAGCGCAATACAAAGTGTCAGTACCGATTCATACATGTACACAACTTGATATGTGCCATGTTTTTGTTTTTGGAACATTACTGTTTCAAAGATTTTTTGTTACACTCAGTTAAACAGTTAAACCAACCAAAAGAATTAATATCTACAATCACATTCTGCACATATTCATAAAAACCTGAACATTTTGTTGTGGTTTTGAACACAGTTTTTAATTGTCTGACTTTCCTGAAATAGTTGGCCGTATACTTGCACTATCTCTGATTACAGTGTGGTCTTAACATTCAGGAACAACACTAGCTTCCACTTCCTTCCAAGGAAGATTTCCTTACATTCAATGCTGGAAGAAATAGGCTACAGTGTAAGAAACACCTTACCGCATGTACAAACATTCACATGTACATTGCACTTGTTTACATTGTACGTGTACCTTTACATGTACAAGCATCAATTTATTGCTATCAATGTTCGGACTTTCCTTTGTCCCTCTAACTTAACACTCTCCACAACACACAAAGCGCACGAAAAAAATGTGAGAACACAAAATTACGACGGATTCCAATGTGAGGACAGCCATTTGTAATGGGATGAAATTGTAGGCCCCCTTTTTTTTGTAAACTCCTAGTTTAACAATCCATAGTTTACCTAGTCCACCTCGGACTAGGGCGAGTCTAGGAGTAGGTGGTTGCCTGGTGGTGTGTGATGAGTGGGTGATTGGTAGCAGCCTATGCAACCAATCACGGCGCATTGAGGAAGAGATGTCCAGAGGTCAGTGACCATCCCCAAGAAAGTGTTTGGACACTTGGCCACTGGACTCCGACAGAGGAAAGTTGTAAGATTTAACCCTCCAAGTTTCTTCAGTTTGTACACTTTGCCTCTGTCGGATATCTGCATTGGATTGCGCCAGCCCAGCTTAACATCACAATAATCATTATATTCATCCCTGTCCTGCTCTAGGTAAGTTTGATCTTACTTTTATCTTTCTTGTGAGCTTAGGCTTAAAAGTTAAAGTAAAGATCAGAGTGTCATATTAATATTAAGTTTGAACAGTCACTGCTTATTTTCTATTGTGTAAGGAAAGTGTTTTAGGATTTGATTATTGAAGTTCCCTTTTTAAATGCTCTTATTTTGAAGTGATAATTGTTGACTTGTTGTTTTCCATGCTCTTTTAACTTTTGAAGTACAAAATGTAAATTACATTTTGTCTCAGTATTGCTTTGAACTTGATTTATTTAATGTTGCTTTGGTACTCTGCATTTTTCATTATATTGTATTGTGAGAAAGAATACAGTACCCTTTTATTTCATGGTTTAAACTTCATTCAAAGTTTGTATTTTCTTAAGTGTACACGTGTTAAGATGTGATGCACTGCTTTATTTAATCCTGGTTGCATCACACCCAGGATAGTTTTATGTCCCTTTCATAGCCAACTGAAGGTTACTCTTTAATTTCTTATTGTCTGTACTTTGTCCTTGGTTTGTCCAAGACCACACACTTTTACTAGAGTCTGAGAGTTTTAGTGATTAATAGTGTTTCCTAATAGTACTTGTCGGAAGCTTTTATGAGCAAGAGACAGATACTAGTTTTGTATTATAAGTTTAATTGATTTTAGTTTTATGCATTTATCTTTCTTTTGGTTTACTGAAACTAAACTTTTAGTTTTATAGTTTTGCTCTATGATTTTGATATATCTTTGATTTTTACTTTCTTGTTTGCTTTTAATCTTTGGCATTCACTTTTATTTTAGACTTCTTGAAAGTCTGCCCAAATCACTTTTGTATATAATTGTAGCTTAAATCCTTGTGTTTTTCATTGTTTATTGTAACATCCTGATTTCATGGAGCAATGAGTCATTATTCCATGAAATGTCCTACCACAAACTATGCAAGGAGTGTTCTTTAATTGGCTTTAATCCTTGACTGTCCATCATTCAGCCTTAGGCACTGGTCTGGGAAGAAGGTGTTCAATTTCACACCCATTAAGAGACTTCACTGACCAGTGCAATAAACATTCCCACAGTTATTGATTCACACTAACTTTATTTTAAAGATAAGTGGTTTCTTGTTAAAAGGATTATTTAGGTTTTACTATTAAGTATTTAATTTTAGTGTATTTTATAGTTTTGAATGGCATATCGGATTAATTTTAGACTTGGCCACTGGACTCCGACAGAGGAAAGTTGTAAGATTTAACCCTCCAAGTTTCTTCAGTTTGTACACTTTGCCTCTGTCGGATATCTGCATTGGATTGCGCCAGCCCAGCTTAACATCACAATAATCATTATATTCATCCCTGTCCTGCTCTAGGCGGATTCAAAATACCAGAGAGCCAGCAGGACAGCGAAATATCAACTCATCGTTTGTTCAACTTCACCATTGTTACTGATTGCAACGAAAACAGTAATCCTGTCCCCTGATCAAGGACAAGGAACTGTTTTCGCACCACTTCTTCAAGTCCCCCATCATCAACTTCAGCGCCCCCTTGTATCATCTTATCATCGTCTTGTCATCATCTTCAAAGTATCGACTAGCTATTCTTCATTTTCGCGGGTGCGCCCAGTCACGTCCAAAACTAAACAGATAGGCCATTCAATCGTTTCTTATATTTGCATTGTTTAATTGTATTATTTTGTAAAATTGTCCTTTTATATTTTATTGTCGAGACCCGCCAGGTTTTCTATTACTCTTCTTTTATTTGAGATATGTTTTAACTTTCTCATATGATGATAATACAGCGTTTAAATCGCCCTTCCCTTCATTTATAGCCGGAATAAACCAACCTTTCATTTTTTACAAGCAAATACCAGCGTATCCCTTGTAAAATTTATTATGTCTCATTATAGAGTGCGCTAGCCGCATTCGAACCTGTTACACATTGTTCCTGGTTGTGTTCCTTTGTTCTGCTGTCCCCACTCTGCTGATAATAGCATGACATGTACACGTATGTGCATTGTACATCCTGTATCCTTGGCATTTTCACGAATTTGCAGATATCAGTCAAACTTTGTTTTTTATTAAACTGGTTTTTATACTTGTCTCGATACGTTCATTACTGTTAACATGTTCACAAAATTTCAGGTTCTAAAACGTAATAGTTTTGTACGTTATTTAGCATCATGGCCCAAAAATTACTAGATTTGCCAACCAATTTGTGCCTTCCTGAAGTGTTGAATCCTGCATGCCTTGAAATACGTACATGTAGTGCCAAACTCATGTAGTAAGAGTTTTGCATTTCCACGAAATTTGTGATTTCTGCGAGCTATTAGGCCAAACAAAAAATATGTTCTGTTTCTGGTTACGTGTCATTTAAAAATAGGGTCGGTAGGTATATTTCTATTTCTTTTTTATATTTTTTTTATTCTGATACGATTGACGAGTGTATAAGAATGCCCCACTTACAAAAAACTGCTCCAATCCATATCTCCCCAGGCTTCTTTATAGGAACATTAGAGAATTGGTAAGAAAAAAACTTGTAAAATATACTTTTTGATCTCAGATTTACATATAACTTACATTTTTTTTTTTACACGGTCTAATGATGATAGTAGAAAACATTCCCTGAAATATTTCTGTCTGAAATGCCATATTTAATGAGAAATGAATAAACAAATTTTCCGATTGGAGTTTATCGCTGAGTGAGCGTTTTATTCATTTGTTGAATCTATATGATTTCATGCAAATGTGTAATCGGTTTTTCACTATTTTCTTGTCACCCAGATGGCCGATCGATCTCAAACCTCTACAGGTTTGCCAGTTTATGTATATGGTGGATTACATAAAGTGCTTACACTGCCAGCAACTGTTTTGTTGGCAAAAACCAATTCTGTAATGTTCCTTTAATCAATAGTTTTGCAGAGTATTTTGGTCCTTTTTTCATACTTTTGTGGAGTCACCTTGTAGTTCAGCTTTTTGGCTACAATTTGGATATGTAATAAATAATAATAGTTTCAAAAAAGAAAGAAAATATGAACAACTCCAGCACAAAATGTCCGATGTTACTCTGTAAACAGCCTTAAAAATGACCACTCATGGTTCTTAAGGTTTTTTTTAAACTCAGTTGAGACTTATTAGAACGGTTTGATATTCTGTAAGTGAGACTTCCTTTATTATAAGCATCTTGTAGTCTGGGGGTCACAAGACGGTGGGTGGCGCTCTTGGCCGCCAAACCATGCTGAGATCACCCTCTTTTCACAACAAGTGCCCTGTGTTTCTGACCTCTTTTTTTCTCCCTTCTTCGTTCCTTTTACTTACTCTTAATGCAAGGGATCTATTGTTGTTCTCAGGTCGGCAAGACAGAGCATAGTTATAATTTATGATTTTAAAATGTCTTGCCCATGAAAACATGTCTGAAGATCCAGGTTTGGATTAGAAACCCACATTCTGACAACACTTGATTTTGAGTCCAATGTTTTAGATTGCTTTGGTCACTTTTTTTTATCAATCCCCTGGCTGCTGCTTCCCAAGTTGTATTGTAAACTTGGGTGTGATCCCTGGCTACACGGCAGTTAACGACTGTATGGCTTCTGACTGGCACCCCCTCCCCCCCCCCCCCCGAACAAAGATATTGACAGAATAGGGTTAGATAGCTCTGTTGGTAGAGCGCCGGTACGTTAATCCAGAGGTCTTTGGTTCAAATCCCGCTCTAGTCAATGTTTCCTTGTTTAACCCCAAATTCTGTTAAAGTACAACTTTTTAGCAGTAGGTACAAAAACTTTATGCCAAGACTGCAAAACAAGTTTTCAAAAGTTTACTTGAAATTACATGTAGCACAAACACCTGTTCATACAAGTACCATTTATCTGGATAAAACTTTCTGTGTCTAATGTGTTTCCAATCAGTTTAACCGAAAGTAAACATCCCAATAAAGTCAGTTAATTACCTGTTATTTATATTTATAAAGGTGGGGATCCATTGTTACAGCATGTAGGAAGGAAAGAACCACACCTCCAGATTTCTTGTTTTAGTTTCTGAGGTTTTTTTCTTTAGTCTGTGGTTTTTATCAGCAAGGACAAAGGTGGGTGGAGGTTGGGTGTTGGGGGGGGAGTAGATATGACCTCCACAACAGGCCTTTGGCTTATCAAAAACAAGCATAAGGCAAAAAAGAAATAATTCTGTAGGTGTAACCCAACCGACCCTAAAAATACAGCCTTTCCTGGATTTTATTTTAGTTTTTTTCAAGGGAAGAAATTTAATAATTAAAGTCTATAGAAATCAGTTATAAACTACGTTTGAAACCATTTCTGACCGTTTTTTCTTCAATTGTATGGTGATGGCGGCCATGGAACTTTGGAGTGCACATCGTTTTGCACAACATACAGAAGATTGTCGCTGGCCGATACTTTAGTACAACATGTATAGTCTCATAATACATGTAGATGTTAAATTTGCATCGGGGATAAAGAATATTAATTTTTGGTTTTTACCCATACACCGATGTGTGTTAGCACTGTATACTCAGTACTTTCCTGAGTCCTGTGAAAAAATATCACAGGCTTATTACTCGGGTGGGATTCGAACCCACGACCCTTGCAATTCTAGAGCAGTGTCTTACCAACTAGACTACCAAGATTGCCCGGTAGCTAGAGGCAGTTCGAATCCTATGTTTTGGCAGCGGGTACCGCAACGATTATAATAGATGTTAAACTTGCATCGGTGATAAAGAATATTAGTTTTTGGTTTTTTACCCATACATGCATAGTCTCGTTCTACCAGACTCCCACTATACTGCTCTACACACTGGTGAACACACAGGCTGCTTTCATGGAAGTCTGGTTCAGTGAGGCTACAATGAAAACACCTGGTAGCCTCAGCTTCCAGCCTTGTTCTCTTGTGTTATCTTGTAGTACTTACTACAAAGTTGCAGGGGGATAAAAAACCTTCCTACCACCCTATTTTTCTGGCCCATTACGCCAGTATAACATTATTTATTTTTTGGGGCCTTCGAATGCTAGACAAATTTGGACTGCTATGTCCTTCAAAGGAAGTCCGCTGTTTATAGTTTTGAGTACAGTTTCCTGGAAAGGGGTGAGCTAGGATTGCTTTGCGGTTCCTAAAAAATTGAAAAAAACAACAGGCCTATAGCATGGAGGAAGGCCCGACCCCCCTTCCCCCTCCATGCTATACATGTAGTTACAGCATGTATGTATGTACATGTACATGTACATGGGAAAGGCAGGCATTGACCCTTACCACCAGTGACACAAAGGGCTACTGTCTGCCCTGCTTGTAATTTGGGGTGTCAAATTGAACGTCAAAATTATGGTACAAGTGTATGTCTCTAAATGCCATAAATGGTGTGTGTCGCCAGTGATGCACACAACTCTGTGTGATGCACAGGAACACTGAATCCCAAAATAACACAACCAAGATTATGATGATTGATGACGTTAGGTGAATTTTGGGAGTAAAATTACACTTTAAAGTTATGGTAAACATGTAATTATAAACGGCGTGTCTAAATGGTGGCACACAGGCGCTGTATTTAACACACAGGGAACATTGACTCCCGAAATATGGCACAGCCAAGATTATACAGTGAACAATTTCAGATGAATGCAGGTTTCTTAAGTTTCCTTGATTGTGTATTATTCGATGTGCAGATATAATTTGAGTGCTTGTGTGAAACCCTAAATTGCACACGACACTGTTATTGACACACAGGGAACGTTGACTCCCAAAATGGTGCAACCAACTTTGCTATGACGATGGCGTCAGGTAAATTGCATCAGTAGACGTGCACAGTGAACAAGTTTCAGATGAATGCGAGCTTCTGAAGTTTCCGTGATTGTGTGTTATTGGATTGCGGATAATTTGAGTGCTTTGTGAATTTGAGCCCAGGGGTGATAATGTTGCAGCGCCATGAGCGCCACTTAGTGGCGGGTTTGAGCGCTGTAGAAGAAGCCACTTTTATTCCTAGTATTTATTGGACACATATATCCCACCCCTGACTTGTTATCAGATGTGCCCCAAAGTCAACCAACTGTTAAAGTGATCACTGCTTTAGATACGTATCGCATACAAAAATAAAACACGGTTAATCAGTTTGCCGAATGGCAGGAAATGTGCGGTCTCTTAACTGTGGAAAACAGTGGGATGTGGCGGTTACACGCAGTCTGATGTAAAAAACATGAAAAGGGGAATTGGTGAATTAATTTGTAATTAAAAACACCATTATGAGATGAAAGCTATGTATAGCTTTCTATTCAAGTTCCTGACGTACTTTTTTTTATTCGAAAAATCTTGAAACCTTAAGTTGATGAGGTTAGCTTAGTGGTATCTTGCCCTGCTGATTTCACCTCTGCGGACCCAGGTTCGAGTCCCACCTCGGATGTAGCCTTGCACGTAGATTGATTGCTTTTGGGTTTTTTCGTGGTCGAGCGGTTTTAGGGCATGGAACTCAAGCTCTGGTGGCTAAGTCACCAGGATGTGGGTTCTAATCCTGGTCTTGACATTTGTGGCATTGAGCTAGACACTTAACTATATTTGCTTCTCTTCACCCAGGGGTAAACGGGTACCTGTAAAAGGCAGAGATGGTTCTTGTGATTGATTTAGCTTGGTGCATATTTGGCAGCACAGGCTGTATACTCCCCAGGGAGCTGAGATGGTTTGAGGAATGAAATAGTCGGCCCAGTGACCAGGGGTAATAGTGTTGGAGCGCCATGAGCGTCACTGAGTGACGGATTTGAGCGCTATATAAGAAGGCCACTATTATTATTATTTCGGGGTTTTCCTCCCACATCTAAAACTAAGCGTTTCTTCATCATCCTCTATTCACTGGTATCGTTCATCAGGCCTATGGGTTACAGTGCTGGTCACTTTTTTATCATGGGGATCCCTTTGTTTCATTACTAGAAATATTTAAATTAATGAATCAATTTAAATATCATCGACTCTGTTGAAATCATTGAAATATCAAATTCTCCGTGTCCCCCCCCCCACACCACCACACCAACCCCTCCCCCAAGAAAAAACAAAATGTTAAAATAGAATGTCATCAAGTTAAAGTACAATCACTCATTCCTAATCTTGGGAAAGTAGATTTGGAGCATTGCACTTGTTCCAAAAACAATTTATTATTTTTATATTTTTTTTTAAACATGATTGAACAGCATGAGAGACAGCTCCTAGACCTGATGTTGACTCAAGTCTTAGATAATTTGTGCATTTCTTACATGTAGTTCTTATTTTCACGAGACAATCTTGCGGGAGGTATAGGCTTGTCATTCAAGCATTTAAGCTCACTGTCACTCAGTTTTCACAGTAACCCGCGCAAAACAAACTAACAGACGGACTACTGTACAAATATGTTGTACTGTCGGGTCAAATTAGCGGGGAAAGTTTGCACGCTGGACATGTGTCACCGCAGACAGAAGCAAACACAAATCAATACTTTGCACTTAACTTCTGCTGATGACGGTTCGTGTACGTACACGTTTGGTAGGGACGGCGTAATATTTTTAGGGCCGTGCACAATCAATTAAACATGGGGAGAGGTACACGCGTTTGGTCTTATTTTTTATAGATCATGTAAACTGTGTCATGACATGGTTGCAAAAGAGCCACAGAGCAGGAACAAATTTATACCCAGCTCAATTAAAGAAAACATACAATCTTATTTCATCTAGGAATAAAACAGTTTGATTTTGATATCAACTTCTGACATCAAAAATAGGGGCACATCTCAAAACTCGTTTAGCTCATATCGTACAATTCTTGATTTCATGTGGTAATTATGATACAAAATGTAGAATATCTCATTGGATCAATGTACATGTAGTATCTTGCCTGCCGAGAAATGCCCTGGAATTCGCTACTCGCACGGATCTGCCATGTGCGTGTAGAGCCTCGACTTCATGCTTCATTATTATTGGATTTTTGTATCTGTTTGAACATTACCGTGAAAATACAGAGTTATATACTGCTTCTAAGTTCTATTCAATGCTGTCCCCAATTCGAGGCTCTACATGCAAATGGCTACCCAGGCAAAGAGGTCACAATTTTTGTCAACAAATGGCTTGGTCCATACCTCCATGATTAACTAAATATCACACAACTCTACACAGCTGCATCTACATTGTGCAGTCTATAGTGCACATATCAGGAACATTACAGAATTGGTAAGAAAAAAACTTGTAAAATGTACTTTTTGATCACAGATTTACATGAAAACTTACAGTCTAATGATAATGATAGTAGGAAACATCCCTTGAGATATTTCTGTCCGAAATGCCATATTTGATGAGAAATGAATAAACTAATTTTCTGATTGGAGTTTATCTATATGATTTCATGCAAATGTGTAATTGGTTTTTCACTATTTTCTCGTGACCCAGATGGCCGATCGATCTCAAACTTCTACAGGTTTGTCAGTTTATGTATATGGTGGATTAAAGTGCTTACACTGCCAGCAACTGTTTTGTTAGCAAAAACGAATTCTGTAATGTTTCTTTAACACTGGTCCGCTGGCCAAATGCAACTTAAAACAGGACCAGTCAGAATTCTCTCCAAGTGGTCCGGCTGGCTAGTTCAGTGTTGAAAAGCATTGCTGTTTCATTTGAAATATTGACGAGTGAAAAAGCTTACTGACTAGTAAAATAAAGAAGAAACTATAAATAAATAGCAAGTTTACAGTTTATTTATAGTTTCTTCTTATTTGTCCACACCATGCAAAGCTTCAAACAATACTGACTAGTAAAATGTTAAGCTAACTGGTCCTGCTGGCCAGTCAAAAAAAAGTTAAGGGCAAACCCTGCATGTGCACATATTAAGGAAATTTAACAGGTACGGATGGTTTTTGTTCCAGAGAAAAATAGTATCCTGTTGGTCAAAAGTGGTACATATAATTCCATTGTTGCCCCGTTACCATGGTTACCACTTCACACAGGTGTCGTCGACGTTTGTCAGTTTAAGACGCCAGATAAGAAACATTTCTCAGATTCAAATGTTTTCTTGGTGAAAAATTACCCAAACCATTATTACTTTGAAGAAAATTCTTTCTCAAAATAGTTTATAGTATCAACTGTAAGAAACACAATCATCCATGAATCCAGGAATCATTTCTCAGATTCAAATGTTTTCTGAGTGAAAAATTATCCAAACCATATTACCTGAAGCAAAATCCTTTCTCAAAATAGTTTACAGTATCAACTGTAAGAAACATATTTATCCGTGAATCATTTCTCAGATTCAAATGTTTTCTGGGTGAAAATTTATCCAAACCATGTTACTTCGAACTTCGAAGCAAAATCCTTTCTCAAAATAGTTTACAGTATCAACTGTAAGAAACACATTCATCCATGAATCATTTCTCAGATTCAAATGTTTTCTGGGTGAAAAATTATCCAATCCGTATTACTTCGAAGCAAAATCCTTTCTTAAAATAGTTTACAGTATCAACAGCTGCAGTGCTTCTCACTTTTATGGTCACTCATTTTTTGGGGAGAATTTACCGATCTGAGTCTGTACCTTTAAGTGTCTGCGCTGCATGTACGTGTATCGTTTAAAAAGAGAACTATTTTTACTCCTCCATTATTGATCGGGGTTGCTGTTGCCAGGCCAGTGTACTCTCTTGGCTTCAGTTGCATGTGATTGACCTCGGTTTACGGACAAGTGTTTTAAGATGCGGAGTCAGGAGGCATGTGAAGAACGATGTCTTGAACTGGAAATATATTTCAGGCCACCATTTTGAATAAAATGGAGGGAATTTTTTCAGAAACATATACATGTACACTGTGTAGTTATGGTTTTTCTGATGAGACATTTGGAACAGTTGAATTTATTTCATTCCACCCATTTTGAAGAAAATGGAGGGAACTCTTTCAGAGACATACATAATTGTGGTTTTTCGTGATGAGATTCGTGGAACAGTCAAATTTATTTTTTCCAACATTTTGAAGAAAATGGAATGAACATTTTCAGAAACGTACATAATTGTGGTTTTTGTGATGAGATTTCTGGAACAGTCATTCAAATATATTTATCATTTCCTCCATTTTGAAGGAAATGGTGAGAACACTTTCAGAAATATATATGTAGTTTTTTTTATAATCAAGGATAATGGTCTACCTTCCTATTATCAGGCATGTTGTTGGATATGAATTGATAATTTGTAATCTAAAATTTGTAGTTTGAGTGCTAAGTACCATTCATTCTTTGAAATATTGATTTTGATGTAAGTAAAACTGATTTCCATACACCTTCAACATGAAGGAAATACAGTGAGGTAAATAGTCTGCAGACTTAAGGCATTTTCAAAAACAAAAAAAAACGCTTGTGATTTTGATTTTCAAAAGATCACCTTATTTGGGTTGTACCTTATTGTTATCATTGTAATCATTGTTATCATTGTTATCATTGCTATCATCATAATCATTGTTATCATCACTATCAGTGTTGTAATCATCCAGCAGGCCTGGAACTCATGTTTGAGAGGTTAAAAAGTTATGAATTATCACTTAAATAAAAAAAAAATGAAAAAATTTGCTCAGCTCTTGCCTCACAATGCCCTTCTTGTTTCGTTTCTTCTCCCAAAAAACAACGAGACAATTTCCTTCCTGCTGCTTCCTCTCAACATATCATTACCACTATCATTGCCTTTTGTCTACTTATCAGCTTCCTTTAAGAACGTTTTATTTGCTTGACACCTTCACAACAATAGGCCCCTGGCCTAGTGATTTTGTCTTTTTTCTTCTCTCGGCCGCGACATTGCCATTGTCCTGTTCCTCCATCTCCATCCTCTCTGTCTCCTCCTCATTATCACTATCATTGTCTTCTTATCAATTTTATACCTTTTAAATAAGTTGTTTTTGCTTGACCCCTTCACAACCTTCAGTCTCTGGCATAGTGATTTTGTCTTTTCTTTTCTCAGCCCGACAAGGCCATTATCCTCTTCCTTTATCTTCATTCCCTTTGTCTCCTCCTCATCATCATTATCATTGTCTTCTTATCAATTTTATACCTTTTAAATAAGTTGTTTTTGCTTGACCCCTTCACAACCTTCAGTCTCTGGCATAGTGATTTTGTCTTTTCTTTTCTCAGCCCGACAAGGCCATTATCCTCTTCCTTTATCTTCATTCCCTTTGTCTCCTCCTCATCATCATTATCATTGTCTACTTATCAATTTTATACCTTTTAAATAAGTTGTTTTTGCTTGACTCCTTCACAACCTACAGTCTCTGGCATAGTGATTTTGTCTTAAATTCTTTTCTCAGCCCGACAAGGCCATTATCCTCTTCCTTTATCTTCTATTCCTCTGTCTCCTCATCATCATCATCAGCCTCAACATTGTCGTTATCACTGTCATCGCTTTTTATCTACTTATCAATGTTATCCCTTTAAGAAAATTTGATTTGCTTGAATCCTTCACAACCTTCAGTCTCTGGCCTAGTGATTGTCTCTGTCTTTTTATTTTTCTCTCTCAGCCGCAACATGGCTATTATCAATCTCCTCCCCCATCTCTCCCTCCGCCTCATCATCATCATCATTTTTTGTTTACTTTTAAGCTTCATCCCTTCACAGCCTTGAGTCTCTGGCCTAGTGATTGCCTGTGTTTTGGGGGGTTTTCTTTTGGTCTTCCCTCAACCGCAAGAATGCCATTATTCTTCTCCTCCTCCTCCTCCTCCTCCTCCTCCTCCTCCTCCTCCTCCTCCCCCACCTCCTACACCTCCTCTTCTTCTTCTTCTTCTTCCTCCTCATCATCATCATTTTTTATTTACTTATTAGCTTCATCTCTTCACAACCTTGAGTCTCTGGCCTAGTGTGTGCCTGTGTTTTGTTTTTTTCTTCTCTCAACCGCAAGAATGCCATTATTCCTCTCCTTCTCCTCCTCCGCCTCCTCCCCCACCTCCGAAACCTCCTCTTCTTCTTCTTCTTCTTCCTCCTCATCATCATCATTTTTTATTTACTTATTAGCTTCATCTCTTCACAACCTTGAGTCTCTGGCCTAGTGTGTGCCTGTGTTTTGGTTTTTTCTTCTCTCAACCGCAAGAATGCCATTATTCCTCTCCTTCTCCTCCTCCGCCTCCTCCCCCACCTCCGAAACCTCCTCTTCTTCTTCTTCTTCTTCCTCCTCATCATCATCATTTTTTATTTACTTATTAGCTTCATCTCTTCACAACCTTGAGTCTCTGGCCTAGTGTGTGCCTGTGTTTTGTTTTTTTCTTCTCTCAACCGCAAGAATGCCATTATTCCTCTCCTTCTCCTCCTCCGCCTCCTCCCCCACCTCCGAAACCTCCTCTTCTTCTTCTTCTTCTTCCTCCTCATCATCATCATTTTTTATTTACTTATTAGCTTCATCTCTTCACAACCTTGAGTCTCTGGCCTAGTGATTGCCTGTGTTTTTTTTTCTTCTCTCAACCGCAAGAATACCATTATACCTCCCCTCCTCCTCCTCCTCCTCCTCCTCCTCCTCCTCCCCCCCCCCCCCCCCTCCTTCCCATCATCATCATCATCATCATCACCTTTATCTTCATCATCAACATCATTGCTTTAATGATCGTCTCATTCGGCTCGACTCCTTCACCGCTTTCAATCTCCTCCCCAATCAATGTCTGTATCCTTTTCCCCTCCCGGCCACATTCTTGTCTACATCCCCGCCCGTTACGAGCCAATTATTTCCTCCGTCGTGGCCATGATTTCACGACTGAGTGATTTAACGCACATTGATTCATTTGGTTGTAGTAAAAAAAACGGTGGATTTGCTACTGCAGGGATTGTCATTGCTATCGTAAAATCTTTACTCTGCGTTCAGATGGGTTTTTTTTTCTTCTCCTTATTCCCAAATCTCAAAGTAGCATGTAGTCAGCTCAGGCTGGTACAGCCATAATCCTGGGCGGTACAAAACAAACATGGCCTGCAGGCTACAGCCCCGTGAAGAGATTACAAGACTGTACTTTGTTTTTCACTTTATTGTCAAAATTCACACTCGGTGCTGTGCTACCCTTTCCACAAGATAAAGTCAAATTTGATTCAAGTCGGCCAAGAAGCATTTAAAGGGTGTGCACAACATTGGTAAAGGGTGAAAAAATAACTGGTCGCAGATTTGCACATTACTGACTCGGTATAAAGATGGTCATGGTGGACAACTTCCCTTGAGTAATTAGTGACTGAGACGCTATTGTTTTTGAGAACGGAGTAAAACAATTAGTTTCTATCTCGCGAGACCAAATCTCTTATGTTAGCAAACATTAAAACATATCAGGTTTTTTCCTCACTATTTTCTTGTGACTCCGATGACTGATTGAGTTTAAATTTTCACAGGTTTGTTATTTTTCATATTTTGGGTAACTTAAAGTGCAGATACTGGTCTTTTACAATTACCAATAATATTCTTGTGCTTTAAATCGAACCAGATTTTACAAGAAAGATCTTAAAATCAAATGTCAACACGTTGAATATCATCTGAAAGCACTTCTCCTTCTATAAAGAATTACAATTCTATAATAATCGTTGTTTCAAAAGTTGCAATCTTTACTCTTAACAACCAAATGATGTCAATACTTGCCAGCATCCCAACCCTGCTGCTTTTGTTGTTGTTGTTGTTGTTGTTGTTGTTGTTTTTGTGTTGTTGTTGTTGTTGTTGTTGTTGTTGTTGTTGATGTTGATGTTGCAGCTCCTGCTGCTGTTGCTGCTGCTGCTGCTGCTACTACTGCTACTGTTGCTGCTACTGTTGCTGTTGATGTTGTTGTTGTTGTTGTTGTTGTTGTTGTTGTTGTTGTTGTTGTTGTTGTTGTTTTCTTGTTGTCATTGTTGTTTAGTAACTAATCTTTGCTATACATATTTTGATGTCTGTTTTCTAAAAGCTTTTAAAGCCATGCAAAACTGCTTGCAATTCAGCAGTTCGTAAATTTTTGACTTGACCATCGATACCGATCTGAGCTAAATTAAAGTTTTCCACACCACATTTACAGTGTGCTTGATTGGAGAAACTGTAGCTGTTGATTGACACGCACGCATGAATCTGTTAATGCAATCTATTTCCTATTTATAAACGGGCCAGGTCAGACAAATTTGACAAACAGTGGGGGGGGGGGGGGCTCTGTCTGTTTAACTGAAGTCACAAGTGCATAATAGTGCACATCCTCTTCCTATAACCACATCATTTTTTGCCTGTCCCGAGTTTATTCATACCTTCCCTTGCTCTCTCAAAACAAAAACCTCATTTTTTTTTAGGGGTGTCTGGGTACAGATTTGTGTCTTTTTTTTTTAAAGGGACAGCACATCGATGTTTATTTTTTTTTTAAAGTAGCTTTAATGTCATCCGCTAGAGAAACCCACCATTGAAGCAATTAATACCTGAACATTTCATCCAATTCCAGACCTGTATGCTTCGTTCTAGAAAGGGAAAGGGCACCAAGGCATTCTCTCCACGATAAAGGGCACCCTATGAGGAAATTGTAAATTTCTATGGGAGCATTTCAAGGCACCAAGGCAATGACCAGGGGGCATCGAGGCAATCGCCTCCGTTGCCTTCGTGAAGTATCAGGCCTGCAATTCTGTGGACACATTTTAAAGCACGGTTAATTGGAAATTGTCAAAGACCACTCTCCGCACTTAATGTGACCTGACATATTTCTGCTCAGGCCAAATAAAATAAATGTTGTGTTTACGATAACGGCCTAAAAAAAATCCAGGTAGGTAGGTAGGAAAATAATTTTATTTTGTTCAATTATTTTTTTGTTTTTAAGTTCTTGAATTTTGAGTCATTTGTTTAAATTTTAAACTTGCTACCATTACCTCCATGATTATACTAACCTTGTTTGACTCCTAACGTTATAAATAGTCATGTTGAAAAGTGGTAAAATCTAAAAGTTTTCAAGTTCTTTAGGGAAAAAAAGAATAATAACACGGGCTATAGACAGGTACAGAGGGGGTCAAGTTGCAAGCGCTTCAGAAACAGAAGTTTCGGGGGAAAATTTGTATCTCACCAATCAGGGCTATGTTTTAAATGCTGACATTAGTTTTACAAATTCTCAATTTCAGGTATTGACAAAATATCGTGTTATTGAACATGGAACGGAATTGTTTGTGTCTAAGCAGAATTCATTGACTGACTCACAAAATAGTAAGAAGAAAAAAATAGAGGTCGGCAATTTAGCCGCAAAAAAATTCAGGTCGGTCGGGTTACCGGAAACACAACATTTTTTTTGTTTGGCCTCAACAGGTTATCAGAGTCACGAGAAAATAGTGAACCAAAAAAAACTTTATAAGTTTTCATTGAATTCAAACATCAGGGTTTTGACTCATAGTCATAACATCCAAAATAATGGACCTTTGCCATGAAATATGCAAACTGCAGATTCAGTGTGTGTGCACTAACGCCAATGGTGGGCAAAATCAGGGAACATGGTGCCTTTTTGTATCGGGCTGATGGTATGGCTTGAGGCATACGTTTAGTGCATCCGCCTGGTGCACAACTCAATATTTCTCCATAGGGCTGCTTACATGTAACTTTCTTTACCAGAAATATCACTTAATGAATTCATTTGGTAAGCAATTATGGGTTTGGGGACCAGTCACAAGCAGTATACATCACATGGAATTTTAGCTGTTTAATATGTTTGTTGCTTAGTAAGATTGTCTTTGTTTAGCTCTAGGCCCCAAGTGTGTCCATGGTCCATGAAGGTACAAAATAGAACCTCCATGATGTATGTAAAATCTATCTATACGGTTTATTGTGTTCCATCTAGCACACATACAATTTTGCTGTAGTCTTCTACATTTGTGTAAGTGTAGTCAAGTCCCGGTCTAGACACTTGTGTCCTTAAGCAAGGCACTTAACCATTATTGCTTCGCCTTTGGATGGGACGTAAAGCCGTTGGTCCCAGTGAGTTGTGTTATGCACGTAAAAGAACCCAGTGCACTTACTGTTAAGAGAAGGGGTTCGCCCCGATGTTTTCTGATATGGTTGGCTGCAGATTGTGCCACAGCACCTTGTAAAAACTATTTTACATGGTTCTATGTGAACAAATTTGTCTTACATTTTGAACATAGCTCCGCATGCCTTGTAGAAAAAATAACGAGAGCGTTGAGACACCCTCAGGTGTGATAAAGCGCTATATAAGAACTGTATAGTTAATATTTGTATCGTGCTTTTTATTTCACTGTTCATGTTTGTTCTGAATACTCTCTGATATTTTATGAGGGGAAAAAAAAGCTTTAAAAAATTTGTTTTGAAGGTCGGAGACAAATTGTTTGATTTCCACATCGCCACCCTGCAATCAGGCCAATAAGGTTCAGCTTATTCATGGAACATCTCGCACATGATGTGTGTGCATACGTACAGTGTACACAATGATAAAAATGCTCTTCAGAATCGTGACAACACCGACTACGCTGTCATCCAGGCTGGCACTCCTTCGTGCAGTAGCTATTCACGGTGACAGTGTACAGGGCGTATGTGTATAGTACTCAACACGTAGTTCAGGTTATTTACACAGGGACGCCGCCACGCTCATGCAGTGGTTTTTGTTAAATTGATTGTGAACGCTCACTGTTATTCAGAAAAATAATCTAGTTTGATCCATTATTTATTTCAAAAGAGTTCACTGTTGAAATCTATGTGATCTGTTTTCACAGTTCGTGATGTATTATTGTAAAGTTGACCCTCAGTGAATATTCAAATAAAGAACCATCATCGATTGTTGAGTTACACTCGAATGCAAAAGGCATGAGCCATCTCGTGAGCTTACAATGTACAGTAAAATATAGTCCAGTGGTAAAAAATAACACCTGCAGTTTAGACAAAAGTGCAATAGCTGCAGCAGTGGTGAAACTTAGGCAGCCCTCCCCCACTCAGAATCCTTGCCCCCCCCCCTCAGATTGAGAAAGATACACAAATGAATGTTTTGATGTACATGAAAATATCCCAAAAATCATGTCTTTGCCCCCCCCCCCCATGAAAATTATGCCACTGAACTACGTAGTAGCAACTGTTTTTAACTGAAGATATAATACATCTGTGCATGTTTTAAATTAGAATGGATTCCCTATTTTGTCCGACAGAAAGTTCACATTCTATTTTTCAAACAGGAACCAGAGTTTGTTGTTTGTTTGGTTGTTTTTTTAATCCCTTCCGGCCTCAATTTGGTTATCAATCATTGTCTTGAATTGAAGGAAACCAAGCAGGGCTCGAATTTTTTTTGGGGGGGGGATTTAATTTCATTTCATTTTTTCACTTTCTATTTCACAGGGTAAGAAAAAGCAGTTACAAAAATTGTCATTAAAAATACCAGTATGCTAAAATGATACAATGATTACACAAGACTGTACGAAGTAACACTTGTTTACAGTACCCCCTGTTGGATTACCAAATGCGAACTAAATCATAATCGCGTGGATCTCTTTTAAGTACTGCCAGCAAACCAAAGAAATGAAAAAATAACTTACCTAAAACAAATATCAAAATAAAAAACAAGAGACAATTTAGAAATATTAAAACAATATAACAAAAATTAATAAATTCTGCATTTTAAACATGAAAGGTTAAAGGTCAACATAATTTGTTTAAGTGTAAAATACATGAACAAAGAGTTAAGGCAAAACAACACTAATACCAGGAGTTAAAAGATTTTTTTCTTAAATCCACAAGATGACAGGGCTGGTAGCTCAAACGTTTTACTGGACCAGATTTCTTTTTACAAGACATCAAGTACAAAATATTGTGATGACCTCGTGGCAAAAGTTCTACCGGAAATAGGCCGTAGAAGCAATGAATGTGCAAAATTGTGTTTCAAGAAAACTGAGCACCAAAGTTCAATCGGTTTTCTGCCATTCAGTAAGTCATTATAGGAAGGTTAAATTCTTGGGAAACCTGTCTTTGGGGTAATTCTAGCAACAAAAATGAAACGGTCCTGCCATTTTTGTTGTTGTACGGAGCCATTTTATTGTTTACGGCCCTCTGTTAGGATAAAAAGTACTTTGTGTGTGCCTGGAAGAAGGGCATAGAGACTTAAATGCCCTTTTTGCGGGCGCAGAACAATTTGAACATGTTAGTTAAATCTGTAATTGTTATACTTTGCATTTCAATGTGTTACTGGAATGAATGATTTACATGTACCGCATCAGGACTGCTGATACAACACATCATTTAAAACTGCTCTCAAAACTCATCTTTTTGAAGTAAATGTTGACCAGTGATATTCAACATTGGTCCCTTTCTTTTGTACTGTTTTCTTGTATCATGAGCGAGCGCCATAAGCGCCTTTTTTTGGCGGATACCGGCGCTATACAAGACTCCATTATATTATTATTATGTACAATGTTAGTGTACAAAATGCTAAGGAAGATCACACACGTACACAAACTTTTATTAATGTTGTGTGGGGAAATCCATCCGCTGATCTGTGAATTTACTCAAAGGTCCATCAGGCTCGATCAACTAATCTAATATTCCTGCACATTTTCATCCCATGGGGGAGGGGGGGAAATGTGACCCCATACTTCATACCATGCCGACCTGACCTTCATGGGAACCATGCTGTATGATTCTGGGCATCAGTCAGCTGGTGATCGCATTATTGGATGCCAACTTAGTTACAAATTTCCCTCTCGATTGTTCCCACATTTTTTTATTTATTTTTTGCAATGCATTACTTCCTGATTTGGAGGTCATGTTAAAGATGCCTGTATGTACATGTACAGTGTGTATGTTTACAAGTACATGATTTTTGTTGTAATAAAAATTATTATAATAATAACAGTATGAATAATAAAGTGAATTTATATAGCACCTCACCCAAATGTCCTGAAGCCCTTTAGAAAAGAAGCTATTAATTAATTAAAGAGGTACATTTTTAGCATAGATTTGAAAATGTTCTCATTTGGAGCAGTTTGGATTAAGTTTGGCAAATTTGTCCACAATGTCAGTAGAGAATGTGAGAACAGTGATGGCCATATGATTTAGTACGAGTGTTGTATGGGTCGAGTTGAGAGTAGAGCTAACCTGTGAAATTTCATTTCAAAAGGTGGTAGCGTTTTTGAGATATCGCCGAACATTTTTGGAGTAGTTACCGAAGGTATACCCTCCCTTTAACTGTGGGGCTTGCGTTTCTTTGATAAGATTTATCCAGTAGCAGCAACCCGGACCCTGAGAATGTCAGAATCTCACCCATCCTGCCCAGCTTGCCCGGCTCGGCTCGCTTAATGCTCCCCGTAGATTCCATCCCCGTCCATGCTTGAATGTCAAGTCTAATATTGCATATCACTCCATCATTGTCTAAAGCTCAATTCCTTTACAGAGTGTACACACGCACACACACACACACGTTACAGGTTTAAAGCGGCGTTCAAGGGCGGGGAATGTACACTGTTTTTAACAAGTCTAGGCTGTACTTAGCTCGGATCTGTAAGGCCAAATAAAATAAAAAAACTTGTTTAGCGTCCCCGCCTGCTTTCTTATAAGAGGCCGCCTCCTTTTTTTTTATTTCTTTTTTTCTTTTTTAAAGGATCAATTTTTACGATCTCTGACAACGAAAATTGATTCTAAAATACTTGAACATCGTATGTTTTTATATAGCACATAGAAAACACACAGAAAACTGGCAACCATCTTTAAAAAATAGCCCGGTTGGTTGTTTTGAAAAATGTGTCAGGCGGCCATTTGAATTTTGTTTTTAAAAGGGACCGCCGTCTCCTCTTTTTTAAAAAGGCAAGACGCTAAATATGTGGGGGGTATTTTGCCTTAAGGAATGGAGGTTTTTTTTCAAAGGCGTTTGATTGTTTTTTTTAGTCTGTGTAAGAGCACATGAAAGTATCAAGACATCAATCAAAATTTGATACTTTGAGGTTGGGGGGGGGGATGACTCCAGTAAAAAAAAAAAGATAATGCAAGTTTTTTGACAAAGATTATTCATACTTATATTTGATTGTGTATACAATTACACATTGTGGATCAGTATGTAGTAGTGGGTCAATATTGAGGTTGGCCGGCCGGAGTACTTGGAAAGGAAATGTAATGAAAACATGGCTTTGCTTGTCTTCAGCTCCTCTCAGGCAATTTAAACAATTTCTGGATCGTGCCTGGAAAATTTGATTTTTGATTTGGCTCTTTGATAAGTAGAAAATAACACCCGGAAATTGTAGAGCAATAGTGTCGAGCATTTGAACGAGTGCCCATGCGCATGATGTACTGATTTTTTTCTCACTCAAAAGTACATGTAATGAAAAATCATTTTTAAAACATGTTTAGCCTACTGCCTTTTTGAAAAAAGGAAGGAGGAGGGCCTTGTTTGTTTAAAAATGGCCGCCCGACACATTTTTCACGACAACTGGCCAGGCTATTTGTCAAGACGGTTGCCAGCTTTTTTGGGTGTCCTAAAGTCTAAAAATACAATCTTATTTATTTTAAAATTTAATGTTTTGTCAGAGATCGTTAAAATTGTTAAGTGTACTTCATAGGTTTAGCAAGGAATTTTTGACTTATGCGCGTGCGTATTTCATACAACGAAGCATTCGGCACATACGATGCAGCTACACACTGCGCTGGAATGCGGCACTTAACTTGTAAGCAGGGAAATGGTGAATGTAAGATCAGAATTCTACGGTAAACAGAGTCATTCAATTTGGCCATGTCGTCGGGTCGCATCACTTCATCACTGACAATTATCAGTGCACCCGCAACAATTATATCCCATTTCCTGTTATTAAAGCAGCTTGGCCATTGGGGTTTTGGTGGTGAGGGGGGGGGGGGTGGCCTTCTTCAGTCCGTACAACTTTTCACCGCCTTGAAGAAAGACCAGCATTTCCGAAACTGTCATGTGAAACTTTCTTTACGGAATCAGGGAGGCTTCCTGTGGGTGAACTGTGTGATAAAGTACTTGGGGTTACGGTCTAGGTGATGATTGTTTGCTGGAAATGAATTTGAACCTTCTGACTGTCTAGTGTTACGAAAGTAAGGATGTATCTTGGGTTCAGTACTTTAGATAGTTCCCACTGAGGTCACACAATGTAAAGTCGGCCCAAGTAGTGAGGCCGAAAGGAGGCGGATCATTGGACGATAAGCTGTTCTTTGTGATGTGCATCAAAACGTGCGCGTGACCTCAGCGTACTTGTAGCGTTTCGCGGGGGTCCGTTGGTTTCTATAGCCCCCTTGCACAACGCAGAACGCACCTCCGAACAATGCGCCTCATTTTGTGAGTCAATTCTTTTGTGCATATGTTTGTACACAATTTTGACTCCCAAAATGGCGGACAGGATAGGCGCGTGTGAGTGCGCTGCGCGTTGTGCAATTGGTTTTGAACGCACAACTATCAGTTTTGCGTAAATACAGCGTGCGGCATGCAGGGGTTTTATTAAATTCCTTGCATGATAGGTCAGTGAACCACTTTGCTGGCTAAAAAAAATCAGAACGCTTGATGACGCAGCTCTAAGCCAAACTTTAATTGCCCGTAAAGATCTGGGGTATATCAGAAACTGTCCTTATAATAATCTGTATGAGTTTCATCAAACTGGTTAACCATATTTCAAGGCTCCCGGTTTAATTGAGTTTACCGGTTAAAAACATCTTCCACAAAGTATGTGTTTGGCAAAGATAGTCAGGAATTTTCTGTAGAAAAAACATTTATGTCATGTCTGAATCTTGTTTTATAGCCATGTTTAAAGGAACATTACATAATTGGTTTTTGCTAACAAAACAGTTGCTGGCAGTGTAAGCACTTTATATAATCCACCATTAACATAAACTGACAAACCTGTAGAAGTTTGAGATCGATCGGCCATCTGGGTCACGAGAAAATAGTGCAAAACCGATTACAAATTTGCATTCGTTATACAATGCATGAATAGAACGCTCATGAGCGATAAACTCCAATCGGAAATTAGTTTGATTTATTTCTCATCAAATATGGCATTTCAGACAGAAATATTTCTAGGGATGTTTTCTACTATCATCATCAATAGACCGTTTAAGTTTTATGTAAATCTGTGATCTTCAAGAAAATTTTACTTACCACTTCTGTAACGTTCCTTTAAGTCGAATGGCCCTATTTTCACTGATAACTTGTATTCAAAGAATTTAGTCTCGGAAATCTTGTTAAATCAAATTCGCATTATGCCACAGAGAGTGTACAGAATACATGTAACATGCAACATTTCTTTTCTTTTTTTTTAATTCACTGCCACTTATCGTCTTTTTTTGGTGGATTTTTGTCTTCATTTTATACCTTAAATGAAAGCTTATAGCTTACTCTAATCTATAAAATGAGCTGTGTATAATTTAAATCTGCATTTGCTGGTCAAATCGGCCAGAAACTCTGGACCTAGAGTCTTTAAGATCTCTTTTGAAGTCATCTTGCAGCGAGGGTGGCTAAAGAAATTTGTACTTGTGTTGATGAGAGTGTGACAGGGAATTTGGGAGATGTAACCAATTTAGAATATCAAGTAGTAAACCACTAGGAGAGACTGACTAGGTAATTACATTGTATAAACCAATTTATAGTTACTCAGTCAGTTTCCCTTGGGGTTTGTTACTTGATCTATACATTTTTTTTTTTAAGAAGCCCCATCCCCTGAAAGGTAATCCCTTTCCTGCCGCTTCCCAGGTTGCATAGTAAACTTTGGTGTGATCCCTGGCTATTTCTCAGTATATGGTTGTGTGGCGTCTGACTGGCGCCCCCCCCCCCCGAACAAAGATATTGACAAAACAGACAGACCGCCAACATAGGACTAGATAGCTCAGTTGGTAGAGCACTGGCAAATAAACCTGGAGTTCGCAGGTTCAAATCCCAGTCTACTCAATTTTTTCTTTGTTTGACCACAAATTAAATCGAGAATATTATAAGGCTTTGACCAGAGAGTTTTTGAGGTCTAAACAAAAATATTGTTTTTGCTTCTTTTCCAGCCGAGTCAAGAGTGTGACGGCAAACTTCTTTGGGGTGGGCGACAACGCCAAGGAGGACCAGATAAGATGGCAGTCGAGGAGGTCGCGGCATTTGAGTCGACGACACGGTGGGGTCAAAGCTCATGTGGAGGATGAGCTGGTGGAGCGAGAGCTGATGTCAATGGGGGCGGTCACGCCCTCTCTTCCTCATATCATCGATCCGTTAGGTAAGAATATTAGAATTATGAAATTATCAATGCGTAATCAATGGTCAGCCTTTTTTTCAGCTGAGCAATAATTATTAACAGGGAAAGGTAGGATAAAAGACACATTTGAAAGTTTCAGCTGAAAACAGTGTCCCCTTGCTGAGAAAACAGCAAAAAGCTGTCATGGTATTTTCATGAAGAATCCATCCGCGTTTAGCGAGGTTGAAGCGGGTACTAACTTCATCACTGGCCGCAGCATTCGCAAATGGACATCAACCCTCAGAAATCTGAGAAGCGATTCATGCATGATTCGTTTTTCAGATTCAAATGTTTTTGGGGTGTAAAATTATCCAAACCATATCACTTCGAAGAGAATTTCTCTGAGTAAGTTTTTATGGTTATTTATTTTTGGAGTACATTACCCTACCTTTAAAGGGAAGGTAAACGTTCGGTAATCACTCTAAAAATTTATGGCAATAAAAACTTACTTGGTTAGAAGTACAGCAACTTTCGATAGTATAAAGCATTTTGAGAAATATTTCAATTCAAAATAGTGTGGATATGTAAGTTTTTATCCCCCAAAATTTGAATCTGAGAGTCAGAAACGTTTCTCAGATTGTGTAATCCTATTAGGGATTATTCTTCCTGCGTGGACATAGCCACTCCAGATTTTTGGCGATATTTCAAAAACGCTACCACCTTTTGAAATTACATTTTTACAGGTTAGTTTTATTGTATATATCCACATTTATATAGGATTAAAACAATCAAACGGTTAAAAAAAAAAAAAAAACAGTATACTTTGCCTTTAAGACGTCGGTTGCTTTAAACTCGTCTAATCCTTGTGAGGTCCCTGATCTCATAACCAGAGTGGTAATTATTGTATCCATAATTATTTTCTCCGACTTCCAGCAAGACCCAAAACACGAACAGCCACGGACGAAACCGACGGTCCCCGCCAGCCCCTGAATTCCCAGATGAGCACGGTGACGGCAGGTAGCAGCGTCTTTCAGAAGCAGGTCTCGCACCGGCTGACGAGGCAGAGCAGTAAGAGGCAGTCCGTGGCCAAGATGGGATGGGATGTCCTACGGCAATCTGTCAGGGTAAGAACATGGGCAGGGGGGGTATATGAGCAGAAATGTTTAGAAAAAAGCAGAAGATGAAGTTACGACAGATTGATGCTAATTGTTTTGTAATCCATCAGGGAAACGACCTTCTCATGCTCTTTGAAGTTCGTTGCAAAGTAATGGATTTTTATTTTTAAACAGTTTTCACCGCCATGATATCAACGTGAGCTGTGGGAATGAGTTTTGTATCAAATTGAAAGAAAGGAATTAGTCATTTTCTGGGCATGTGATTTGTCAGGATCTTTCACTGATCTCCCTGTGCCCCTTCAGATTTTCTTGAAAGAGGCAAACTTGCCATCGCAGAGATGAAAAGATGTGGCCTTTGTTATGAACAGACCTTTAGGTATCTATTTGCAATGTACATGTACATTGTAACACTGTACATCCAGGGAGCTTCATTTCCACACCCAATAGGAAACTATTATCAAACTATCAGGATCCGTTTTTTTTACAACCTCATTCCTGAATTTTAGGTAGGGGCCCATATTGGTCCTTTAGATTCAATATTTTGAGATGCCAGCATTGTTTTAGACAGTGTGTGGGGGTATCTTTAAGGCACCCTGTTTTTAATTTGGACACCCAACTTTTTATTAAATTCCTGATGCCACGATCTGACACCTTGTGTACAAAACCACTTTTTTTTCCCCCTTTAAAAAATGTTTCTTTTACATATTTAAACAATATTTATCTTGGCTTGCAATTTCATTAGGTTTTAAAGCTTGAAGAGCTTTACTTTTAATTCTGATAATTATGCGTTGCAACCTTTGCACGAAAGTGCGAAAGTAGTGTTGTAATACATTGGAATGTGCCACCTCGTGAAAACGGAAAGTTTCTGTTTTGTTTTTATTTCAGTTTCATGAACTAACACGAACCTTTCTTACTTTATTGCTTGTTATCTTAGGCAGAAAAAACTTTGGAAAAAAAAATGTTTTTAAAATTCAAAGCATCAAGTGTCCTCTTTAAGAAAACTAGTGGAAAGCTTTTTTGAAATTTTGAAGGATAGTGGTGTTTTAAAAAGTGCTCAACTTTAGACGCCATTTTCTTCAATTGCTAGTTTTTTTCTCGGTATAGAAACACTGCAGCTGTTGATAATGTAGAACATTTTAGAGAGGGATTCAAAAACATTTCAATCTGAGAAACGATTCTGCATGAAACGTTACTCAGATTGTGTATTCCAAATTACAGGTTTTTCTTACTTTTTACAAGTTGGTTTTATTGTATGTGTCTAAATTGTTATAGGATTAAAACAAACGAACGGTTCCAAAAACCAAAGGTATATTTTGCCTTTAAAGGTATTGTACACTTTTGGTAACAGCTCAAAATCAGTGTCCACATTTTGTATGATTAAACATATGCATGAACAAACAAACCTGTGAAAGTTTGAGCTCAATTGGTCATCGAGGTCAAGAGAAAAAAGTGAAAAGAGACCTTATGTGTTTTCTGTTTTTTCAAATTATCGCGCGCGATAATTACTATTGTTTTACTTGTTTCTCAGAAACGATAACATTTTAGGCAGAAATATTTTAAGGAACCCTTTCTACCATTACTTACTTTAAATCATGTAAGTTATGTGTGAATCTGTGAACATTGTGTTTTTTGATTTTACCAATAGTGTACAGGGCCTTTAAAACTGCAAATCTGCAACACTAAAGTCACAGTTTGCAGTCCAAGACCTCTTCTTTAAAAGTTTAACCTCTCCATTGGCAAACTAATTTCTTTTAAATTATTGGCTAATTGCCGTTAGCAATCAGTCAAAGATACGTGTCTCTTCGTGAAACCTCAAAAGTGAGATGACCTACCTACATCTGAATAACATGTTTTTACTCTGACAAGGGTGGCTCTTCGTGAAACCCCCCAAAAAAACGATTTGACCTTCGTCTACGGTCTTCTGTTGCAATGTATTACGTGCATCTTTGGGGCTGTGTGGCTCCTCGTGAAAACGCATAATGCAATTATTGAGATATTCATCCCTTCCTGTGTTATTCAATAATTTGTCATTTCAACATATGCGGCTCTTCGTGAAAACGATGACGATATACAAAAATATCAAGAAAAATTTTGTTTAATCAGCATAATCAACCTGGGTGTCCACAAGATTTGTCACTTTGTTCTGAATTTGTGTGTTCCCTTTGTTGGTTTTAACTGTAGGAACATCAACAATATTAACAGTTTTTTAAAGGCAGTGGATACTTTGGGTAATTACTGAAGAAATACATTACCCTAAAAACTTTCTTCGTTAGGAGCACCTTTGTTAGGCGCTGCTGATAGTGTAAAACATTGTGAGAATTGACTCCCTCTGAAGTAACGTAGTTTTTGAGGAGTTAATTTTCTCTCAAAAATATTTGATTCTGTGATTAGGCTTCAGGCATGAAGCCTTTCTCAGGCATTTGAAAGCTCAAAATTCTATGCAACAAGGGTGTTTTTTTTCCTTTCATTATTTTCTTGCAACTTCGATGACCAAGTGAGCCCAAATGTTCACAGGTGTGTTATTTTATGCATACATGCATATGCTTGGATACACTGAGTGAGGATACTTGTCTTTGACAATTGCCAAAAGTATATCCTGCCTTTAATTCAAAAGGAAAACTTTAAAGTCATACACCAGCCTCTCAGAAATCTAAGCCCAAAAGTGTATATTTATTTTGCTTTTGTTGTCGTTGCTTCAGTAATATATTTTGTTCTAAGGGGATTGCAATATTTGGGATTGTTGTCAAAGACGGAAGTCATCTCTTTGACGCAGTGCATGACCTCAATACATCAAAGCTATTCTCAAAGACTGTTGTTGAAAATCGCTTGTCAACGCCAGATAAAAAAAATGATTAAGGAATGTCACACACACACACAGCGATCTGAAAAGGCCCCTGCCTCCGGCTCATGTGTTAACCTTTTCAAATATCAAGCTCGGCCACCGGGAAACTTTTAAATCTCTTACGCAATTAATACTCAATCTGTACAAAAAAAAATTGAGAATGCTTTTGACAAGTTGACATTAAAGGGGCAGCTCCAGCGTTTTACTACTCAGTGCGTATTTTATTTCCTCTGCACAATTACATGCTGTGATTTAGAAGTTGTGAAATCTTGTTAAGGGTGAATACACACACAATTTTAAAGAACATGTTAATTATTGTCGCCAAGTTACTAACATTATAGTTGCAAGGTTGACCCTAACTTTCCTGAGTCCATCAAAAGCATCGCAGACCTTGCACTTTAGCTTTTTTGTCAAGTAGCCCACCAGGCTAGTAAACTGCATTTTACTTGCCCACAGGAAGTTTTCATAGCCCAGATTTGTAACATGTATTGTCAATAAATGTATCTTTCTGTAGCGATTGCAACCAGTTTGTTGGTCAAATAAAATAACATTCACAAACTCAAAAATAACACTTAAAAACAATACCTGTTCCGACCTGTCGGAACAGCTAAAAAGGCTTATTGAGGCCTTTTGCTGCATAGAGTATCCAGGGGATTTCGATCAGACGCTCGTTTTATCCACATTTTAAATATTTTGACAAATTTATTTTGTTCTCCGAAATTCTAGAGTGTTTTTTTTCTTCTGTCTTGACGTGGGTTTTTGTTTTGATTTTTTTGATTTTCTGCAGCAACCCAAAACCGCTCCCAAGCAGAGTGTGAGTCACGACTGTCTGGTACAGCAGCGCCCGCCGCTACTCCACAGTCGGAGCTTTGCGCCCGCCAGTATGGTGGTCGATTACGAAGACGAGGACGACTTGGATTCTACGCAATTCTTTTCACCCGGAGCAGTAAGTTTCTTAGATTTTTTTTTATCACATCATTAAAGTTGGCACTCACCGGAGCAGACTTGACTCCGTGAGAGGGAGGGGGGAGGAAAAGTGATCGCTAAGATGAATCCTTTATCGTTTATTTGCGTGTGAAATCGTCACCCATGGCTGATTTTTTTGCCTCCATCCTAGAATGGTTATCAGGGAGGAGCAGGGATTCTGGTTGTGTGTGGTCCATAGCAAGTACCTCTTGTAAAGGTATTATACAGAATTAGTAGAGCTGACAAAAAATGTCAAGACAGTGTTTATGGTTTATGTGATCAACCATATACATGAAAGAACAAACCTGTGAAAATTTGGGCTTAATCCGTTGTGTGAGTTAGGAAAAAATAGTGAAAAACTGTGCATAATTTTCAGCATTTGAACACATTGTTCTTGATTTTGGTTGTAACAACCAAAATCAGCCGTTGCGTTTTTTTCTAGGTTTTCAGATACAGTTATCTTGAATATGACTTCATTTCAGAGGGAATTTTTCTCACAGAGAAAGTGGTTCTAGTATGAATTTCATAATCAGTTAGCTTTGAGACTAAAATATTTAAAAAAATTGTTTTTTATCCTTACCAACACCTTTAACAGGATTTATCAGGGCCCAATTTCATAGAACCGCTCTAGCAGAAAATGACACTTAAAGGGGAACGGTTGTCATGATCATAGCAGGCCTGTGGCTGTATATGGAATTATGAACTTTAACCCAGTCTGCACTCGCCCACGCGCTGGCCATCACATTACAATTAAATAATGACAGCGCCCTTTGTGATGTGACGGCCAGCGCGCACATGTGCCATAAAATGTTTAGAGTTCATAGTTTCATGTACAGCCACAGGCCTGCTATGATTCATGACGACAGTCCCCCTTTAACAATTTTCTGCTAAGCAATAATGAGCAGGGACCAGTCACAGACGTGATATTTTGGCTGGTAACCTTACTCAGGTGAACATAATTTTGTTGTTTGTGCTTAGCTTTTTTGTGTGTGCTTGAGCAGCTCTATGAAATTGAATTTTACAATTCAAAATTGAATTCCACTTTTCAATTTGGCAACATCTGCTCTTGGGTTTCTAACTGCCGTTGCGCTAGCTGCCGGTTGCGCTAGCTGCCGGTATTGAGAGTCCATCTTTTTGTCCCTCCCCTTCTCTCAGTGTACCTCCTCCCCTCCTTCCCCCTCCCCCTTCCCTTCCCCCAACCCCATCCCCTCTTCTTTGGCTGTGGTACGATGGCTCCGTAGAGGTGCTGGTCACCTGCTCCATCTTGCCACTCACTGGCGATTTGTTGTAACTTTTTAATATTTTGTTTATACTGTATGTTATTGTATATACTACAGTTTGTCTATATTTTCATCTTTTTTATTACCCTATTTTTTCGTTTTTGCAGTTCTGTGCCAGGAAAGAAGTGTAGTCAAATTGTAACCAATAAAATAACAATTATTGAGCCCAGGTGGTGAAAGCAAGAGTGATTCAGGCGGTGTTCAAATGAGCGACTGCGGCTGTTGCTATGGCTGTAGGTATGGCTGTAGCTATGGCTGTTTCTATGGCTGATGCTATGGCTGTTGCTATGGCTGTAGGTATGGCTGTAACTATGGCTGTTGCTATGGCTGTAGCTATAGCTGTTGCTATGGCTGTAGCTATAGCTGTAGCTATGACTGTTGCTATGGCTGTTGCTATGGCTAGGTTGCTATGGCTGTTGCTATGGCTGTTGATGTAAAGGCAGCCTATGCTTCAGCGCATGTTAACATGGTGATCCAGCCACAGCCGCTAATTTGGAACCGACCTAAATTTGTCATTTGATGCGTCCTCTGTTCCATTACTAGAAATGTAATAATCTAGTAAATTTGTTGATTTGTTGGAATTAGCAGCCACCTGAAACCACTTTCCTCTGTTCATGTTTATTTATCTTTTCTTGTCTGTTAGCTATCCGATGAACTTAACGACGAGGTATTCTTTGACTTCTCACCGAAACCCGTACGGCGCAGAGTAAAAAAAGACCAGGGGGTACTGATTGACCCCATGACCTCTGACCTTACAGATGATGACCTCAAGCTACGCCAAGCTGCCTCCCTGCCAACCGTCGTTGAGTCGGAAACCGAGAGAGAGCCAGCTGCCAGGAAAGAACGAGGTGTAGACGAAGCCGACAGTTTTATAGGTTAGTCTTAGGAAAGTTTACTATAGTTCAACTAAGGCAGATCTTTTTTTGCCTTAAATATGTGATGTCAAACTCGCAACCCACTTGTTTGAATTGAGTACGTACCAGGGTATAATCGACTCGATATCAATGCGTGGACAATTTTGAGGCAAAATTGAGGTTTGGTGCAAAACATTCAGGGAAAGTTCATCACATTTCAACTAAGACAGATTTTTTTGCCTATAATGTGCGCTAAACTTGAAACCCATTTGCCTTCGAAATCCAGTACGAATCAGGCAATCAATTGACTTGAATATCAATGTGTGGAAAATTTTGGAAGCAAAATGGAGATTTGGGGCAAAACATTTAGGAAAGTTGAGCTTATTTGAACTAGAGCTGATCTTTTTGCCTTAAATTTGTGATGTCAAACTGGCAACTCTTGATTAATATAACACATCATGCCGATAAGAGTTCACAGGTAAGAGCCATGTGAACAAAGATGTCTTCCCACCCCCCCCCCTAAACTGAATATAGGGACTTACTCCGAGATGCCTCAATATCTCCCACTTGCTATGCACACAATGATGAGGTAGCCCATGCCGCACTTTCTGTCATTGTGTTTGTATGTGTGGTCGATCAGTGCCCCAGATTGCAACTGCAGAAGCTGACCAAGGTTGAGAAACTTATCCTTTTCCAATGTGTATATATATATATATATTGCTATCAAGTTACCTATATCACTGAGAAATCAATTATGCTACCCAAAAGCAAAAAGTACACATATTCCTCATTGTGGCGTGTCGTGGTCGAGCGGTTAAGAGCACCGGAGGGTCGGAGTCCCGGTGGTGACACTTGTGTCCTTGAGGAAGACACTTAACCATTATTGCTTCGTCCTTTGGATGGGATGTAAAGCCATTGGTTCCGTGTGTTGTGTAATGTACGTAAAAGAACCCAGTTACACTTTATCGCTAAGAGATGGGGGTTTGCCCCCCGGTGTTTCTGGCAGTGGCTGCTGAATGCACCGCAGCATCTTGTGTAAACCCTTATAAGGTGATAGATAAATGGGTCTCATAATTCATAAATTTTTCAAACCTGTCTGGAAATAAATGATAAATTGCCTTTGAGACGCCAGTAGACCCATATCACTGAGAAATCATTATGCTGTTAGTTCAAGAAGTGAAAGGAAAACCGCGCAATTGTGAGTCATATTTGTGTGGATCATCATATCAAAATATCCACATATTCTTCATAAATTTCAATTCCGACATGGCCTTAGTTTCTGAATGTTTTTTTCCGCCATGCAAAGTTTCAAATCCTACTCATACAAGAACACCCCAACCGATCAACCATTGAATCATTTAATTTATGAGGCAGCAATCCAACAGTCATATTGCTCATAGCTACGTACAAGAGACGAGAGAGATAGAAAGAGAGAGGCAGGCAGGGGGAGACAGGACAAATAGTTTGTACAGTTTCTCACCTGAAACGAAATAAAACCCTCAACGTCTTATTATGAGTCTCGAGGCAACAAGTTGGAGACACACTGAACCCCGTGACCTTTACCGCATCACTGACGTCTTTCGAGACTTCCACAACATCCTCCGGATCAATCACTAATTCATTTTCTCCTGACCAAAATGTCGGTAGCGAGAGAGAAGGAAAAAAAAAAAAAGCATTTATAAATGCCCCGATCTTGATTAAGCCGGCAATTCGGCAATCCGAGATGGATGAACGGGGCTTACATCCGATGTATTCTGTCAACTACCTGCTCTGTGACCTTCATCAAGTTCCTTGGTATCAAAGTATGTGGGTGTGGCATTATATAACAAAAAGTTGAAGTGATGCTTGAAACTTTGCATGGTGTGGACCATAAGAAAAACTTTATCAGTAAACTTGCCGGTACAGATATGTATAAAAACTCTATCGGGGAGAAGTGTTGGTTCTGAGAAGAACTGGTGGGTCTCGACGAGACGACACCGATTCTTCTCAAAACCAACATTTTTCCCCAAAAGAGTTTTTATGGTTTTTACCCGAAAGTTCACTGCTACAGTTTTTCTCGTAAAAGAAGTTTATTACTACATGTGAAATCTCCAGAAGTTGAAGAGTTTTTGTCCGTTTTTATGATGTTTCCCAAAAACTTAGTTTACGGCATTTCTGAAAAGGGAAAGAGCTTCCAGTGATATCCAACAGTTTTGTAATGCTCACATCTAAGGTATCATTGACACCAACTCTATGTTACGATTATGATTTGCTAAAGTTGGGTGGATTTTATTGTAGCGTATTTCATTTCCTGAGAGGTTGTGTGTCTTGTCGTCAACCGTTAATTACTTCTTTCTTTTTCGTGAATCGCAGGCAAGATATCCTCTAGCCTCCCGTACATTCCAGCATCAACGCAAGCAGATGAAGAGCCTACAGCAGTGGAACCCACCCTTCCAGAGCCTAGACCTATGCCGCAGGTCCCTCAGATGCCGCTACCCCCCACTCCCGGTGGTACGGTCCCCATCGGCTGGAGAGCCCCTAGACGGGAGGGTTGCGATGGCAATGGCACAAATGATGTAAGTGTTAATAACTATGACATGTCGGGAGTTCTCCCCGATTTTTAAAGATTTGTTCTTAAACTTTTCATTTGGTTTTAAGTCTTCTGTCAAAATGTTGTCGTGGAAGAAAAACAGATGACAAGGATAGAGATTTACAAGATTTGTTCTTAAATATTTTATTTGGCTTTGTGTTTTCTCGGAAGTAGTCAAGTTGTCATCTGTGCAATAACAAGGATAGAGATTTCAAGATTTTTCCTTAAAATTTCATTTGGCTTCAAGTTTTCTGGAAGGAAGTCAAGATGTCATTAAACAAAAATTTTAAATGGCAAAGATAGAGAATGTAAGATGTTTCCTTAAAATGTTCACTTGGCTTCAAATTTTCTGGAAGGAAGTCGATTTGTCATCGAAGAAAAACAGATGACAAGAAAAGAGATTTCAAGAATTTTTCTTAAATTTTCATTTGGCTTCAAGTTTTCTGGAAAGAAGTAGATTTGTCATTGAAGAAAAACAAATTACAAGGATAGAGATTTCAAGATGTTTCCTTAAAACTTTCACTTGGCTTCAAGTTTTCTGAAAGGAAGTCGATTTGTCATCGAAGAAAAACAGATGACAATAGGTTTCAAGATTTTTTCTTAAATTTTCTTTTAGCTACAAATTTTCTGGAAAGAAGTCAAGTTTTCATCGAGAACAAAAAACAGATGACAAGGATAGAGATTTCATGATTTGTTTCTTTAAACTTTCACTTGGCTTCAAGTTTTCTGGAAGGAAGTAGATTTGTCATTGAAGAAAAACAGATGACAAGGATAGAGATTTCAAGATTTTTTACCTTTAAATTTTCACTTGGCTTCAAGTTTTTAGGAAGGAAGTCAAGTAGGAAATAGGTTTCAAGATTTTTTCTTAAAGTTACTTTTAGCTACTTTTTTTCTGGAAGAAGTCAAGTTTTCATCGAGAAAAAAAACAGACAACAAGAATAGAGATTTCAAGATTTTTTCTAAAATTATCATTTGGCTTCAAGTTTTCTAGAAGGAAGTCGATTTGTCATCGAAGAAAAACAGATGACAAGGATAGAGATTTCAAGGCTTTTTTCCTTTAAATTATCACTTGGCTTCAAGATTTCAGGAAGGAAGTCAAGTAGGAAATAGGTTTCAAGATTTTTTCTTAAATGTTCTTTTGGCTGCAAGTTTTCTGGAAAGAAGTCAAGTTGTCATCAAAGAAAAACAGATGACATTGGTAGAGATTTCAAGGTTTTTTCCCTTAAAATTTTCACTTGCTTCAAGTTTTCTGAAAGAAGTAGATTTGTCATTGAAGAAAAACAAATTATAAGGATAGAGATTTCAAGATGTTTCCTTAAAACTTTCACTTGGCTTCAAGTTTTCTGGAAGGAACTTGATTTGTCATGGAACAAAAACACAACAAGAATAGAGATTTCAAGATTTTTTCTTAAATTTTCATTTTGATTCAAGTTTTCTGGAAAGAAGTCGATTTGTCATCAAAGAAAAACAGACAACAAGAATAGAGATTTCAAGATTTTTTCTAAAATTATCATTAGCTTCAAGTTTTTCTGGAAAAAAGCCAAGTTGTCAAAAACAGACTGTCTTGCTCTGTCTGAAGCACTTTCCACGACACATAGTGTCTGCAAATTCTCTCAAATGAAACACAAGAGCCCGATTTTGTTGAGCTGCTTAAGCAGACAATATTGGTTAACAGTTTCCTGCTCAGCATAAATAAGCAGTACACCAGGCACAAACTGTACATACGACATAGTATTTTGGCTGGTAACCTTTTTCTGGTGCACAAGATTGTTGTGTGATTTGCTAATGTTGTTGTGGCTAAAGCAAACTGCTTGAAATCAGACCCTGATGTTTTTAGGCTTTCATACAGAAGAGACACTTCTTTTTTTCAGGACTTTAGTTTTAATTTTTTTTGTTTGTGTAATGACACCCCCTGATTTATTTTCCTTCCCATGGTAGAGAATTCCATAGTTCGAGATGGGATACAAAAAAGACTCACTTTTTTTTCAACTGGATTTGACCTTCTTTTTTTCTCATTCAGACCAACAGGTATTGGCTGGCGGAAGAAAAACACAGAAGACCGGTTCCGGATGGCGCCCATTCTCGCCGAGGACACGATCGATGGCATTCTGCCGGCGATACGAAGGAATAAAATCGCAGAGCAGATCATGCAAGGGGCGTACGATAATGCGGACAGGAGGCAGATTGGCAAGGGGGTCTAGTGGGGAGAGTACTGAATCGAAGTTATAAATCGAGAAGGATGGACAGTAATGTCAGGAAACAGATCGAAGAGATTGAAGACCACAGGTACACACTTTATTTTTATTTCAATTTTTTTTTTATTTTGTGGTTGAAACAAAGAAAAACTGACTTGAGGTGACTTGAATCTGTGACCCCTGGATTAACGTGCCGACGCTGTACTAAACTAGCTTTCTAGCCCTAATTTAGGCAGGCTCCTAGTCGAAACCCTTAAGGTGATCCCTCTGCTGCCGTTTCCTAGGTTGTATCATAAACTTGGGAGTGATCCCTGGCTATACGGCAGTTACAGGTTAAATGGCTTCAGACTTGCACCCCGAAACAAAGATACTGACAAAATTGTGTTGTTTCTTGACAATAATGTTTTATCAGTGTAAAATTTGTTGTGTGTTGTTGCATGTTAATTGTTGGGTCATTTTTATTGTTTTGAGTCAAAAAAAGTTTAAATTGATGTAATTCTCCTTTTCCTTTATGCTGTTTTTAATTGAAATCAATGAGCAATTTTAGCATGCAATCCATGCTGTTTTAATAAACCGTTATAAAATTAAATAAAAAAGACAAATAATAAATTGGTCATCGGGGTCAACCCCTTAAACCTTAGTGAATCCTGCTGCCGTTCCTAGGTTGTATCATAAACTTGGAGTGATCCTGCTATACGCATTATCAGGTTAATGGCTTCAGACTCGACCGAAACAAAGATATGACAAATGTGTTGTTTCTTGACAATAATGTTTTTATCAGTGTAAAATTGTTGTGTGTTTTGCATGTTAATTCTTGGTCATTTTTATTGTTTTTGAGTCAAAAAAGTTTAAATGATGTAATCTCCTTTTCCTTTATGCTTTTTTAATTGAAATCAATGAGCAATTTTAGCATATAGCTGCATCCATGCTGTTTTAATAAACCGTTATAAAATTAAATAAAAAAGACAAATAATAAATTGGTCATCGGGGTCAAAGAAATGAGTGAAAAACCCCATTGTATCTTTTCACTGGTTTTTGATTATCAGGTTTTTCACTTGGAGATGAGAGCTTAATGTTTTTTTACTAATTTTCTCAAAAGGAGTAGATTTTGAGGCAAGAATATTTCAAGGGAAGTTTTTCACCATGACCATCTTTCTACCATGTGACTTATGTACAAACCTGTGAACATTTATATTTTCACTCTAACAAAGAATAGATTGCTTCATGTTTATTTGTAGACCCCATTTATCAGGCCTTATGCTTTTTATAAGATAGTGATATTATTATAACCTGTTTTTTCTATCTTTTTCCCTAGGCCTTATTTCACGTATTGGCCTCCTGTACTGGTCACCGTTCAAATTGTCTAGTCACGTTCCATAGGTTTGGTTGACCAATCGCTTCAGCTTTCGCAGAGGACGATCTGGTAAGCAATGGCCTCCTGTATTGGCCTCCTGTATTGGCCTCCTGTATTGGCCTCCTGTATTGGCCTCCTGTATTGGCCTCCTGTATTGGCCTCTGTTTGGCCTCCTGTATTGGCCTCCTGTATTGGCCTCCTGTATTGGCCTCCTGTATTGGCCTCCTGTATTGGCCTCCTGTATTGGCCTCCTGAATGGCCTCCTGTATTGGCCTCCTGTATGGCCTCCTGTATTGGCCTCCTGTATTGGCCTCCTGTATGGCCTCCTGTATTGGCCTCCTGTATGGCCTCCTGTATGGCCTCCTGTATTGTCCTCCTGTGTGGCCTCCTGTATTGGCCTCCTGTGTTGGCCTCCTGTATTGCCTCCTGTGTTGGCCTCCTGTATTGCCTCCTGTTGGGCCTCCTGTATTGGCCTCCTGTATTGGCCTCCTGTATTGGCCTCCTGTTTGGCCTCCTGTATTGGCCTCCTGTGTGGCCTCTGTATTGGCCTCCTGTATTGGCCTCCTGTATTGGCCTCATGTATTGGTCCTCCTGTATTGTCCTCCTGTATTGGCCTCCTGAAGTGGCCTCCTGTATGGCCTCCTGTATTGTCCTCCTGTATTGGCCTCCTGTATTGCCTCCTGTGTTGGCCTCCTGTATTGGCCTCCTGTGTTGGCCTCCTGTATTGGCCTCCTGTATTGGCCTCCTGTATTGGCCTCCTGATGGGCCTCCTGTATTGGCCTCCTGTGATTGGCCTCCTGTGTTGGCCTCCTGTGTTGGCCTCCTGTGTTGGCCTCCTGTGTTGGCCTCCTGTGTGGCCTCCTTTATTGGCCTCTGTGATTGGCCGAGGGGTTAAGAGCACTGGACTCAAGCACTGGTGTTTCTGACCAGCAAGTGTGAGTTGAGTCCTGGTCTTGACGCCCTAGTGGGTGTGATAAAGCATTATATAAGAATCCAATATTTTATTATTATTCCCAATTGAATCTGATGTCATCATCACAATAATCTTGGTTGCACCATTTTGGGAAGTCGATGTTGATGATATTTTGAAAAGAGGTCAATTTTGTTGCTTTTAAAAATATAAATGCTTAAAATAATGTTTTTTTTTTTTAGGTCCAGCAGTCCAATCTGGTTATACAGACTGTAGGTTACATGGAGCCAGATAACTTTTGGATTGGTCCCAGACCGGTAAGTTTAAATGAATTCTCTTCATCAAGTGCATCTTACTTGCGCATATATTCGTCATGTTCCTTGTGTGCTGGACCAGTAATGAATATGTTAAGTTTCACCATACCAAAATGGGTGTCAGACTAATGTCCCTCAAGTCTTTGTTTGCATCAATTATTTGAGAGAAAGGGCAGTCTGTCTCTGTACAAGAAATATCTACAGTACCAATAGAACTTATGCATGTGCCCCCCCCCCCCCCGTTGATGTCCGTGTGCCCCCCCCCCCTCCCATTTGAAGTCTTGACTTTTGAGTAAAAAAAATTACCAGAGTCAAATGTTACGTTTTATGAGGCTTTAATGTGATCATTTCAATGCTGTTTTTAAAGCTATTTTTCCATTTACATGCAGACAATGTATTTGCTTTTACATTCGCGTCAGATTATCTTACAAAAATAGTAAATGGCATAACAAGAGTAAGCGCTGAAAAGGGCTTGTTAACGCAAAAATAAAAACGGAAACTCCAGTTTTAATTGAGTTGGTCTTCAAAAAGCGTTTGTAACAGTTTGTTATAAAATGCATGTGGTTAGAAAGACGTTTTAAGAGTAGAATACACAAATTTGACTCAAATAAATGGCTGACCGTGTTAGTTCACGATGTGAAAGGAAAAGCCTGCAATTTTGAGGCATATTTGTGTGGATCATTGTATTCTACTTTTAAAACATCTTTCTAACCATATGCATTTTATAACGGTTATAAAATGCTTTTTATAGACCAACTCGACCGATCCAAGGCAACGTGTACCTTTACGCCGACACAATGCATGTACACTGACCCGACTATGTGATACGAAAGTCATTTTCTAAATTTGTATTCTTTTTTTTTTTTTCCCCCCATTCAGGCAGATCTGATACATTTAGGAGCCAAGTTTGCACCGTGCATGCATCGAGACAGTCAAGTGCATCTTCGAATCAACGAGGCAAGAGTCGCAGAGGGCGACACAGGCTGCTGTATAAGGACAGATAAATCTGGCTGTGTACAAAAGCAGAGGGGGAAGTGCCCAGTGAGTGGATACAGTTAGTTCGGGGAAAATAGAATTAGTTGTTGCAAAACTGCTTACCAAGGAAAAGGACCTACGGTATAAATGCACACAAAAACAGTTACAGGCCTGGGCCCAATTTCATAGGGCTGCTTAAGCACAAAGAGGAGCTAAGCGCAACAAAATGATGCTTACCAGAATCAGGTTACCAACCAAACTACCATGTCACAAGTACAATTTGTGACTGGTATCCTGCTCTTTTCTGCTTAGCAGAAATTTAATAAGCAATATTTTCTGCTTAATCGGCTCTATGAAATTGGGCCCTGACATTTCGACCCGGCAGAGTCTTTCTCGTAGGGCTAAATGACAACACAACACACATAAACGGGTATACTCGTATTACAGAAGCAGTCAAGTGGAAACAGATGAAGAGAGAGAGAGGCATAAAGCACCCAGAGATAGCAAGGGACGAACAATATACAAATATAACATGGTTTGAGGGTGAACAGTCGATATTAGCTCCCCGAGGTATTGGAAGTTGACAAACTAGTTCCCGAGGCGAAGCCGAGGGAACTAGTTTGTCAACTTCCAATACCGAGGGAGCTATTATCGACTGATCAACCGAAATAAACCATGTTATATTTGTTTTACTATACCTCAGACATATTCAGTCACCAGTACAATATTAGGACCAAGAGGAAAATGACTGTGAAATGATAAATTGCATTCAGGATAAGTTTTTCATGTGTTGGATGTCGCTAGAGCAATGTTCGCGCATGCGGACAACACCCGGTGAACAGTTCCACGATCGTAAAGCGCATGACAAGTAGACTGTCGCCCGGGCAGTCTACTTGTCATGCGCATTTACCATGTGCGTGAATACTCGCGTGCGCGCTTGGTAAACAGCAAATATAGCGTCTGGCACGTGATGTTGAATAGACCAGTGAGAATTCAACTCTCGGTCATGAATATGTATGAGGTATAGTAATAAAGAATGAAGCTAGGGGGAGTAGAGGGAAGGGGCTAATATAACCACAAGAGATTGGAAACACAAAAGACAAGATCAAAGGTGGTGGGAAGAGGGAGACGAAATGTAATTAATCAGTGAATGAGACAGACTAAAAAGGAGGATGTCTGTGGGAAAAAAGGAGAAGGCAAAGACAAAAAAGTTATTAGTCATTTCCTTCTTGGACGTTCAGACAACGGGGTTGAATGGTCTGGAGGTGCCTTATCCACAGTTTCTCCTTACTCAGACGAACAGTCTCTCTGTGGTTGCCTAGTGCCTCAATGCCCTGTCAAGTCATGTCAGAAATGGAGTAATTAGGAAGATTGAAGTGATGTCCATTGGGTGTATCCAGCTTTTGGGGTGTTGACTGTGGATCTGTGGCCGTAGTAACGCCTCTGGTTGTAGCTTGGCATGAATCTAAACAACGCCTCCAAAATTTCCAGAAAAATTGATACTACTTTTGTTTTACTCTTAACATCGCTGTGTGATAAGCACTGTATAGTTCGTGCATGCTTTTCCCGGAGTCCCTGAGAAAAAAAAATCCACAGGCATACTACTCTGGTGGGATTTGAACCCACGATCCCCGCTATTCTTGACCAGGCCCAAATTTCACAGAGCTGCTCAAGCACAAAAAGTACTTCACCACAGCAAAATTATGCTTTATAGAATAAGGTTACCAGCCAAAATACCATAACTGGTACCCTGCTTATAAATTATTAACTTATCAGAAAAATATTAAGCAATATTTCCTGCTTAAGCAGCTCCATGAAATTGTGCCCTGTTGTTGAATTTCAAATTTGCATGTTTGATTGTGGAACAGGCGTACAGTGCACGGGACTCAAGTTGGTGTGGGTTCGAATCCCAGTCATGAAACTTGTGCCCTTAAGCAAAAAACAATTCACTTTAATTGCTTCTCATCACCCATGAGTATACGGGTATAACAAAGTGGGGGGGGGGTAGCAAATGCTGGTGTGATTGATTAGTTACATGTATACATGTGCTCCACACAAGCTGTCGGGGCTGCATACTCCTAAGGAGTTGAGATGGCTCGGGAATGCCTTCGGCCTGATGATTATGGGTTTAGCAGTATAGTGTAAGGCACTTCGACGCACTAGTTTTCAAGTGTATATTTAATGCATAAGTGAATTTCTTTTGTTCCATCGATTAATTATTTACTGTGTTTACCGGTGGGGTTAATTTTTAGACGAGGTTTGCAAATTTCAAGAAGTGGCCAGACAGCGCTGACTCACCGAACTCAAGAATATCTGGACCAGTGTGTGGCCAAGATCCTAGGTGCGTAGTTGTTATTCTCCTTGTTAGTGTGTTGTTGTTGTTTTGTTTTGTGCTTGTTTTGTTTTAGTGGTTGTTTTTTATTGTGTTTTTTGTTTGTTTGTTGTTTTTTAAGGGGGAGGGGTGAGTTTGGATTTAGATAAATTGTCAAGTCATGGCAAAACCTTTGTGTCTCCTAAAGTAGCAGTTTGAAATTGTTAAAAAGTCATATCTTACTTTAAATAGCCCGGATGTACACATACAACATGTCTGCGCCAAGATACAACATTTTTGCGCAGAGCATTTTGGTGCGAGATACAACGTTTTAGCAAAATCGAGATACAGCTGTTTTCTTTATTATTATTGCTTGGTAATCTCTGTTATTGCATTCTCATGATCTGATATTCATCTGTTTGTCCATTCGTTTAATTCTCTTTATTCATCAATATCTGATTATTGAACAGGTCGTGTAGAAGGCCTGCGTCCGTTCCTCCGTACGAATGGAAAGACAACATTTCCAAATGGCCTGTAAGTGACACAACTTATTACTTGTGAAACATATTCAGTCTTTACCGCCCCCCCCCCCAGTTTTTTGTTTTAGTGAAACCAAAAGAACAATAGCACTCCGCACTAATGATGTCACTTTTTGCTCAAAATACCCGTACGTCAGACAAACGTTCCACCACCTAGCTCTTATGCGATCACCGCATCGGCGCGCCAGACCCCGGTAGTACAGTCAGTACACGCGGGTAAACATAAAGCTTGGTCTATGTACGAGTGCATACCTGAGTGAATTAAGACACGTTTGAGATCCGGCTACTGAGCTTCTATTTTTAGCAATAGCGCAAAGTTCTGTTGTTTTGTTTTAAAACAAAGTAGATTTTTTCTTAACTATCATCGTGTTGTTCCTCAAATGTTCTGTAGACCCCCCCCCCCTTGCACTAGCCACCATTGCTTATGAAAGGTGCACATGTAAAAGGCTATCATTGGCTAAGAGTTGTGCGCAGTGCGTTTGCACGTGCACGTTTCCATTGTTGTTCATCAAATCAGCCTCCATACTGTTCCCTTCCTTTGACTATATAAACCTTAAACTACTCTGTTCGCTATTACATTGTATATGCGTTCTGTAATGCTGTGTTTTTGACAGTATGGAAATAAATGTGAATTGAATTGGAATTGAATTGAATGTGGTCATTGACATCATGTGCGATCCATCTATTAGGTCCATTCCTAAAAGGTTAGCCTGGTACCAGTCACAGACTTTAATCTAAGTTCACCATACATTTCTCTGCAGATATGCTGGGATAGCTATGAGATACCAGACCTGGAGCACACAACATGCGAGCTGACTGGGCGGCCATGTTGTATCGGCATCCTTGGTACATGTCAGATTGTCAGCAGAGATCATTGTGACTTTGTCAATGGTTACTACCACGAGGAAGCCACTCTCTGCTCTCAGGTATGTACTTCAAACCTCCTCCCGAGCCCCCCCCCCCCTCCTCCAACCAGCCTTTCCCCTTCTCCCAATGCAATACCAGGGGCCAATTTCATAGAGCTACTTGAGCAGTAAATATTGCTTGACAATTTTGTGCTTAGCAAAAATAAGCAGGATACCAGTCACTGATTGTACATGGGACATGGTATTTTGGCTGGTAACCTTACTCTGGTAAGCATAATTTTATTGTGCTTAGCCATTTTTTATGCTTAAGCAGCTCTATGAAATTGGTCCCTGGTCTGAAACATACTTAAAGGTTTGGTCATAGATTGGTAAGTACTCTAGAAAATGCTTACCATCAAAACTTACTTGGTGAGAAGCACTGCAGCTGTTGATAGTAAAAAACTATTTTGAGAAAGGATTTCCCTTTGAAGTGATGTGGCTCGGAAAATTGTTCACCCAAAAAACATTTGAATCTGAGAAATGATTAGATTCCTGAGGGCTGGTGGCCACTTGTGAATACTGTGGCCAGAGATGCGGTTGGTACCCGCTGTCACCTCGCTAAACGTGGATGGATTCGACGTTGGTGTGAAAATACTGATAGTTTTTTTTTGCTGTTTTTACAGCACATTAACACTGTATTCAGCTGAAACTTTCACATGTGACTTTTATTGTATCTTTCTTTTAAATTTTGCCTATAAATCAGCATTACGCTGACAAAAACCAATCTATGACCCAATTTTTTTCAAAATTTTCATAAGGGCTCTTTCTCTTGGAAAATGAGTAGATCACAAAACTGAAGTTGACCTTGGACCCCCTCTTTTGAGATACACACAGATACCGCTTTGACTTGTAGCTTTACTAAGAAAAAACTATAGTAGTAAACTTGCATGTACAACCATGGGGCAATTTCGGGTGGGCGACTAGAGTGACTAACCAACCAGAAACAGTGTGACAGTGTGTGACGTAGCTCTCGAATTGACTACTAGATCGACCTTGCTCCAGTGCATGGTCGAGCTAGTCAATCTCCCTGTGCTCTATGGTTTCTGGTAAGTCTAGTCATACCAGTTGCCCACCCAAACTTGCTCATGTGTACTGATGAAATACTAATGAAATTGCATTAATTTTCAGTACTAATAAAATTGCATTGGCTCCCAGTTAAGTTTCGTACAGTTTATAAAATTCTTTTGTTAACTTTCAAAGCTCAAACATGTCAATCTCCTGCTTATTTATCTGAACTTGTTCACCATTACTCCCCTGCTAGGACTTTACGTTCATCACAACAATCATTGCTTACCACTACTACTAGGGCTTCTTCCATTTTTTATGGTCAAAGATCATTTTCTTACGCCGGTCCATTTCTTTGGAATAGTCTTCCTGTGCATATTCGCCAGGCTAGTTCTTTACATTGTTTTAAGTCTCTGTTAAAAACTCATTTGTTTGAATGTGCTTATTTGTAATCTGCTTACTAGTAATGTTTCTTTCACTTATTGTATATTTTATTGTTCTCTTTATGCGCTTAGAGGCTTCTGCATTAGGCGCTTTACAAATGTCTTAATTATTATTATTATTATTATGAATGTCAAGTAATGAACCACAAGGGAAACTGACTGGGTAAATTTCAAATGGTTTGGGGTTGAACAAAGAAAAAAAAAAAAAAAAAAAAAATTATTATTATTATGTGTAACACTCTTTTTGGGGAAGTGTTGGTTCTGAGAAGAATTTGTGTGGTCTCGACGTTTCAAACAGTCTACTCTGCTCTTCTTCGATATCCTCACTGTTTGAATTTTTACTCCGTAGGTTAACTGCATGTACGACGTCTGTGGTCTCGTCATCTTTGCCGATCCTGAGTTTCCAGACCAGATCTACCGCATCTTTCTTTCACTGTTCCTTCACGCTGGGTAAGTCATTTATTTAATTAAGTCTCTTTACGCCGCTCCTAAACTATGGAATATTCTCCCTCCTCGTATTAGACCATCATCTTCACCTAATGTATTTAAACCCAAGTTTTTGAAAAAGCATTTGTCTGCGATTAATGTCCTTCTGGTACTGTTAGTGTTATTTGTATTGTTGGTTTTTTTTCCCTGCATTTTGTTGTATTTTTTATGATGCCCAGTAGAGTATATTCACATAGGTATTGCGCAATATTAATGTCCGTTGTTATTGTATATTTACTGTACAACTGAACCTCATGTGGTTTTTAGATTTGTGTTATTTTCAATGCTTTTGTCCTGCTTGCCATTTTCCATATTTATTTTGTATTTCTGTGTATTGTATTTCTGGAGAGACATTTAACTCTAAAATTCATATTTTAATAACATATTCATAGTAGACATGGAAGCCTGCCCTCATTCAAGTTTTTTTCTTCAGTTTGTCAATTTCTTTTCAGCAGATGCGTATTATTTTTCTATATACCTTCGAAGTTGCTTTGAAGTCGAATATATTCTTTACACTGCAGTAGGCATATACGTTTATTTCACATTGTTAAAGTTTCTGGCATGTCCTGGCCAGTTAAAATGTTTGTTTTTGTTATTTGTGCTTTAAGTAGATTTAACTTGGAGCACAAATAATATTAATGAGGGGGTTCGCACTCGACAAGCTTGCTTCTTGCGAATCCCCTCCATATCTTTGTTTAGTCTTATCTACTTGTTATATGAATTTAAAGAATGTACCTCTGATACTTATTTTTTGCATTGATGTGGAAATAAAATGAATGAATGAATGAACAGTCAGACTGCGACTTCCAAACATTCATCAAATCAGCAACAAATCTGACCCATATGTCAACTTATTGATTTGCGTTGCAGAATTTTCCACTGTATCTTGAGCTCCATTATGCAAATGACCATCCTACGAGATCTGGAGAAGCTGGCTGGATGTTTCCGGATATCGGTCATCTACATATTCAGCGGCATTGGAGGCAATATAACTAGTGCAATATTCATTCCTTACAGAGCTGAGGTAAGGATGAAATAATAATGATAATAATAATAACCAGTTCTTATATAGCGCATTTCACAATAACGTATCAATGCGCTTTACATTAGTGCCCTGGTCATTGGGCCGATAGCATTCCTGTAATCTTTCTCAGCTCCCTGGGGAGTATACAGCCCCGTGCTGCCATGGCGCACCAAAGGCTTTTTTATACACAATATCAACCTCTACCCTCACAGGTACCCATTTATACCCCTGGGTGAAGAGAAGCAATTATAGTAAAGCATCTTGCTCAAGGAAAGTGTCATGACCAAGATTCGAACCCACACCCCGATGACTCGACCACCAGAACTTGAATCCGATGCTCTAAACCACTCGGCCATGACACCCTACAGGGATGGCTTGGAGACTCCTAATGTACATTGTTCTTGAAAATGTGTGCATGCTCAGAAATTTACTCGATAATGTCTGCTGCCCTCTGGTGTCCTAACGTCTAATGATACACTGAAGAATTTGATCCAATTCTTAAGAAAAAAATCATTCCCTCCCCTTTACCTAGACATTCAAAACCACAGTGGATGATATTGAATGTTCAAACAGTAGAAGGGTTGACTGTGTACTTTGTAGATCTGCATTCACCACATGATATCATACTGCTGGCTGGCATAGTTTATCTATCATTTAAAACCCCAGTGGATGATATTGAATGTCAGACAGTAGGAGGGTTGACTGTGTACAGTGTAGATGCATTCACCACATGATATCATATTGCAAGCTGGTATAGTTTATCTATAATTTAAAACCACAGTGGATGATATTATTTGGTCACATAGTAGGATGGCTGAAGCACAGTTGAAATAAACGATACTGCAGAAGGATGCAGAAGGTCTTATCCATTGTGTATCTTTTTTTTTCTATCTTAGACTGGACCAGCCGGAGCCCAGTTTGGCCTTCTTGCCTGCCTCGTCGTAGAGGTCCTCCAGAGCTGGCAGATCCTCAAGTCTCCCTTTAAGGCTCTGGCCAAGTTGCTCTTCATCATCGGCCTCCTCTTCATCTTAGGGCTGCTCCCGTGGATCGACAACTACGCCCATCTCGGCGGCTTCATCTGCGGCACCTTCCTTTCCTTCATCTTCCTCCCCTACATCTACTTTGGGGAGTTTGACCGCACCCGGAAACGTCTCCAGATCCTCGTCAGCATCTTCCTACTCCTGGCCTACTACTGCCTCGTCTTCACTGTCTTCTACCTCCGCCTCCTCAAGGACTGCAGCTGGTGCCAGTACTTCAACTGTGTGCCGCTGACGGACGACTTCTGCAACGACATGGATCTCAAGCTGAATAAGATTCCCATGTGAACGGTGCTTTGTGGGTCACAAGAGGGCGCCCTTCACATCCAACAGTGCCTCCTTGTTTTGAATGGCAAGATTTGTGGCTTTTTCCCTCAAACTCAACTTCCGAGAAAAAAACCAATGGCAGCGAAGGATGAACTGTCCCAACTTTTCAACATTCATCAAACTTTGGTGTGCTTCATGTGATGAAATCTTTTTGTTTAAAGCGGTCGTGTCGACGAAATTTCAAACTCTGGCAGTGTCTATGATGCATGGAAGTAGAAACCCAGAGATTCCTGTGACATAGCAACAATGGAATGTAGTCAGAGGAATTTCAAACTGAGCAATCACTTGTGACTGAACGAGGCATTGTATCAGACTTCACTCAAATTTAACTCACAAGTAGCTTATTCATTCATTTTTGGCTGTGTGGCAAATTTTCCAGCTTTCCCATTGGTTGATCTGATTGACGTTGCCAGACAGGTTTTTATCGCATGGCATCGATACTCTATGGCCTCAGCGAACATGGAGGGCGTGCACAGCAGACACAGATGACAATTCAGCTCAGTGCTCTCCATGTGTGTGGCAACTGAATAATGTGCTCTTAAGAAACTTGACAGAGGCCACTCCCCCCTCCCCTTTTATTCTCCATTCCCCATGTGAAGGTCCCAGATGCCCATTTTTTCATCTACTCTTTCAGTTATTTGAAAGCTGTTTTTCTTGGGGTTTTTTTTGCCCCTGTTCATGAAAGTTTTGATTGATGTTATGAATTGTGCTTTATGGTCATTCCAAAAACAAATAATAAGTTTGGGGTTTTTGCTATGTAAAGTTAAGCACACAACCAGGCCTGGAGTTTCAATTTTGCATATGGCACTTCCATTGGAAGACTGTGGGGAATTTGTGAAGGGGCACCAAGGCCAAGACAAAGGGAAACAGAGGCCATTGTCTCTGTGGCCGTCGTATAATTCCAAAACAATGCAAGCAGATATTCTCAATCTCATCGTTATGATTGCTTCTCAAGGGTGGATATAACATTAATTGATTAAACGGTGCCTTTGTTACATAGCTACTATCTTTAAATCCTTCTGTTGCCATTCTTATTTGGTTCCCTGTGTACCAGTATGATATAAAAACCTTGATAATGGGTCTTGTAACTGGGGACAGACTGCCGAGGTGGAGGCAGCCTTGTTTTTGTATTCCTCCCCCCCCCCTCAAGAAGGAAAGAGTTTGAGCCCTTAACATGGACAATAGAGGGCGCTGTTCATTCTTATTTTGGATCTGGGAGCCTCCATTGAATTTGTTTTTCTGGGTGGCGTAGCGAACTATCTCCTCGGCTTAGGCACTGGCAGTTATTTAGAAGTGCGCTTTCAGTTATAGGGCTCCAAACAGGCAGATGGAGCCAAAGCCTAAGCCAGAGCCAAAGCCAAAGCCAGAGTCGAAGCCAGTGTCGTGTTTTGGAAAAAGGGCCTTTGAATTGATACTAAATAAATCACTGATAATAGCACCTGTTAGTTCACAAATTTGACTATCACCTAAAGCTCTCTGTAAGTTTTGGAGTTTCAAATCCCCTCCCACCAGCCCCAAGCACCCACCACTGAGCCCTTGCAACCACCACCACCAGCACCACCAACTTCCTCTTTGAGTGGCTGTTCATTTACACAGACATCTCCCACCTCCCCCTCTCCACTGACCTCCCCTGACCTCCCCTGACCTCCCTGACCTCCCATCTCCCCTGACCTTCCCCTCCCATCAAGTCAATCTCGATTTCGAACCCATTATTTTTACTGGATGTGCAGTTTGATAGTCCATTGACCCCCAATCACGCTAGAGATTTTAAAAACATTTTCAAACAAGAGAGATGTAAGTTTTTCAGTTTTTATTGTACAATAATCAAACCAGATATATACATATATTTACATTCCTGTATTTTGTACAATTGTACATATATCTTGGTGAGTTTCTTTTTTTTTTTTTTTTTTTTTTTTTTTACAAATCAGGTAAAAATTCCTTATACTAGAAAAAACGAAACACTTTTTACATCCCTAATAATTACATTTTATCTACATCATGTACATTTATGTATATTAAGAATCATAAACAATTGCCATTCGTGGATTTCAACCAAAAGACTACAAGTGTTTTCTGCTTTAGGTTGTAGAAATGAATCTGAGAGAAAAAAAGTGCCAGCTACACATCATTTTTTGTCCACATTTTTCCTGGTGAAAACTGCTGTTAATTATTGATAATGATGACGAGAAAAACAGGTTGTATGCTTAAATGTTAAAGATTCACAAATTGTATATTTATGTCAAAGTTCAGAGTTCACAGGTTGTGTTGCACATGAGTTAAACTGCTGATCTAGATGTTTTTTCTGGACATTAAATTTTACAAGGAAAATATTATATATATATGTTAAACTGAAATAATTATTGTATTTTTTATTTCATTTCAGTTTTGGATTTATCCCTATAGGCTTAGATATTAAGAAGTTAGTCACAATTTGTGAAATCTGGTTAGCAATTTTTTTTTTAAGTGTTAAAACAAGTTTTCCAGAATTTTTACAAATATTAAATTATTGAGACAACTCATTCAATTTTTAATAAAACACTTTTTCACAAAACATCTTTTGTTTTTGGTCCAACGAAAAAGAAGAAGATAAATTGGACCTCTTTACACTGGTGTTAAACACCATTATGTTATAAAAAAATCTTTTAGGACGAGAATGGCAGTGAAATTTATACACTGGTTAGTGTTTAGTAAACCTTTAAACCTATTTACAAAAGAATCAAGAAGTCCAGGGGCTGATTTCACAAAGAGTTCATTGCTAAGCAGAGTGTGATGTCACAATACGAATCACTATGGTGATATTGACAACTCATCTTAGGTTGAATCGTAGTGCTTTGTGAAATCGAGCCCAAATGTCATAAAAGCTGCTTAGCCTAGAATATTGCTTGAGCATCTAAAGTGCTTGGAGCCAACCAAAACTAGTGTTGAAACAGGTGTGTTTCAACTGGTAGCCTGGTTGTGATGAGCGAGACTCTCTGTGCTAAGCATTTTCACGACCAAGCACTCATTTCCTTTTAAAGTACACCAGCCAAATTCCAAATGATATTTCCAATGCAACTGATGCTCTGTTAATTTCTCGACAGAGATTTGTGCTAAGCATTATTTTAATTCTAAGCATTATTTTATTGCTAAGCAGCTCCATGACCTGAATGATGATTCATAATTTTCACACACGACACATTAAAATTCTTCCTTAAAAACGGAAACCACGGGTGACTGTTTTAAAACTCACTTGAAAAATAGTACGTAAGAAACTTCCTAGATGCTTTTACAACCTCGTTTTTTTACGTACATTAATTTTTTCTTTTCTGTTCTGTTCATATGGTTATAAAAACGCACTTAAACTAAAAAGTTACGTTTGTTAATGCGAGGTTCAAAGCTTACAACAAACATTAAAATGCTACACTTAGACGCACATTTTGTCTTTGCGTTCACTGTTAAACAAGATTTTGAACACTGCAATTTAAGAGGTTGATGTACGTTGTGTGAAACTTTTTTTTTCAAACACGAGATTTTAGTTTATTTTAGAATTTAAATCAGCGAGTTTATGATATAAAAAACCTTTTTGTAAATGGTATCTTTATTCTATCATTGAAAAAAAACGTTATACGAAATTTGTTCAAGCAACGAAATAAAAGTGGATTCAAAGTTCCAGAAATTAATATTTCTTTCAAGAAGGACCTTGTGGTGTTGTTGAATATTTTAAGCTCGAAGATAACTATTTGTTACATAAAATAACAGCATGGTACAAACAAACGAAATGATAATCTTATCTTAACAAAGAAGTTTGTCGATCTGTGCACGAAGTTCGGTCAGTGGTCTTGTGCTTCCGTCGGCTCTCGAAGCCAATGAGAATCGTCCTTCCGAAATCATCGGGAACCCGTGCTTTCTCCTCATCTCTGATTGGTCGGACAGAGCTGAGTGTCGGTCCTCCTCGTCGAAGAAAACGTCGTCGTTGGCGGCGCCCTCTCGAATGTCACCGAGTCTTCCGGATACGGTGTTTCGACGGATGTGTGTCTTTGGGCGTCTCACTGAAAGGTAGGAAAATAAAAACGAAAGCCTCGTGAAAATAATGATCGACCAAAACACATGAGAAAGTGAAGCAGAATTGGCGCCATTTTCAAAATGGTTTTTTGTTGTTAAGACAATCTAAATTGACTTCGTTTTCTTGTTTTTTTATTTTTGTCTGGTGCAAAAAATATGGAGTATTCTTTTAGTAAGTTGAATGATCAACCTAAATTAGAGTGCCATTTAAAATGTCTCCAAATGTTTTTGCGAAAAAAAAAAAATTACAATTAAAAAAGAGTGACATCAGAAAAAGTTCTTACCTGCTGATCCTGGTCGTTGGTTGAGTGAAGGCAGCCCACTGCTCTCGACCATATTCTCTGACACCGAGTCTGCGGGTGAAGGTCTTCTCTTCGGAGAGAAATCAGCCAGGGAAAGTGATGCCATCTCAAAGATATCATCGTCACTGAAAGACTGGGAGCGATTTCTGGTGTCAGTGTCGGCCATGTCTTCGCCCCAAGACGACTCGGATCCGTAGCACGAGTCGAACTCGGTGTCGACGACCGACGAGACCCTGGCGCACATCCTGCAGAGCCCGCTGCTCATTCGACGCCTTTCCGTCACGGCGGTCTTGGACTCCGCGATCTTGGGGAGGTGCCGAGAGCTCTTCGATCTCCGGGTTGGTTTGGCCCAGTCGAACGCGCTCATGAAGCTGGAGTCGGACACGGTAGTGGAGGCCTTCCCCTGCCTGATGAGGATCGTTGCGCACACGTCGAACTCCATGCTGAGGGCTTGCATGAGCGGGGTGACGCCGTTGAAGTCGGCCACGTCGACGCTCATTCCCAACTCGACCAGCGAATCCACCACCAGTTTAACTGAAGCCGCACTGCCGGATGTAGCGGCGTGAAACAGTGCGGTGCGTCCACTGACGTCATTATGATTCAAGTCCAAGTTGGAATCCCTATACTGCAGCAGGAGCTCCACCTCCTGGTCCTTCCCTTGTAGACACGCCCACGAAAGGGCGCTCCTGCCGGTCGCATCAGCGATTGACACAATGGCACCCTTCTTCAGCAGCATCTTGACGATCTTATTGCGCTGTTTTGGGTCCTCAATGAAGATGGCATGGATGAGAGGTGTTTTACCGCACTCGTCTCTCTCGTTGGGACCGGTACCTGCGTCCAAGAGCATGCCGACTTGGCGGTGACGAGCGGCCGCAACGGCACGCACGAGGGCATGGTGGCTTGATTTGCACTCCTGCGGGAACATGATTTTCTCAAGGATGTTGGTGATTCTGGCAAGGACTGGAAGTAGATGAAAATACTTGCACAATTCGGCCTTGTCGAGATGAAGCTATACACAACGTTCAACCCCGGGACTACAGAGCTCAACAAACAGCGTGGATTGCTGATTATATCTTGCTCAAGAAAACCCGACAGATCAGACGGCCAGTATAGCTCACACACCTGTTCCCGCTTGTGGCGAAGATCGAATGACGACGACTCAGCCCGTCGCAGTTTCTTATATATAATTCTCCACATCTGAGATTCGCACTGCGAGCCCAGTCCGACGGTGAGACTTAGCCGCGGCTGCTTTCGTCACTAGCCATTCACGTGGAGAAAAAACTCTGCCGTCAACAGCGCGTGCATCTCGGCCCGTGCCTTACGTCGTCTGCACATCGGTTCGGTGTTTTCCCTCAGCGGTGTGGGTTACTCACCGACGTCACTCAGCACTCTATGACGGGGTAAATGTCTTTTGTATACAGAGGTTGACCGACACGGTGAAGCGCGGGAGTCATATATTTTTTTTATGAATCGCCGGGCGTATAGGTTCATCACTAACTCTGTATAGTAGAATAGGTCATGGTTTGTGTTTTGTAAATAAGTCATTTAGGAGAGACCTGGACCTCCTGCAGACAAATAGAATTTGGGTTGACACCTCATGGTATTTAGTTTTCATACAAAAACATCGCCATTGTGAGTTCAACTGAGCGACACAGGAGCAGGCGTGTTTTTTAGGGTGTCGAATTTTGTTGTTTCTTTCCCTTGAAAGAAAATGTTTATACAAGAGAAATACAACTAAAAGTCAGAAATTGTAACACGCGGCATATTAACCTTCAAGTTGACATATAGCTTCTTCTTTTTTTTTAACAAAGGTGCATCTGAACTTTTCTTTGCGTTTTTGTGTAAAAATGTTGCCCTACTTAATTTTCAAACTATCACTTCTCTCGCTAAGCTCTTTCACGAAAAGAAAAAAAGAAAATAAAGCTTTTAAAAGCAGGGTTTAATTCCCTTAATTGTTAAGCCAAAAATCTGCTTAGCACATCAAACTCATGCTCAGCAGAGGGTTACCAGCCAAAAAACATGTAATGCATATGTTTGTGACCGGTTCCCTGGTAAATTTTTCTTAGCAAGAACAAAAGCAGAGAAATGTGCTAGCAGATTTGGATGCTTAGCAAAATTAAACAGATGACTAATCAAGAGCAATAAACATGCACGGCATGATAGTTGGCTCATTTCGTATTCTACCAATGTAATATTAGACATAGGCATTTGCTGTGGTCTCCTCCTCACATTGTACCCTACTGGACCACTGGTACTTCGCTCGGCCCAGCGGCCTATCCAGGACCGCTGGGATGGGCTAATCAGCTTGCACAGATTCTTGTTCAGGAAGTACGTCATGCGTGCAGGCTTGCAGTGTGAGTGTGATGCATGATGGACTGAGCATGGGACTGAGCATAACGTTAACGATACGTTTGCCCATCCCAGCGCCTTTGGTTTAAGGCAAGGCGCTGGGGACGAGCGAACACTGGTACCCCATGAGACCACTGGTACCCCACTGGGACACTGGTACCCCACTGGGACCACTGGTACCCCACTGGGACCACTGGACCCCACTGGGACCACTGGTACCCACTGGACACTGGGACCGCTCCCACCACAGCTTGTCTTTCCAGTGCTGCTGCTTTGAGGTCAGGGTATCACAACCTGACCATTCTCGAATGTTGTCCACCCAGCTAAGTTATTAGGCCTACTTTTAGAAGTAAATTTTAGCAAATGTGTGTGGTTAGGACGCATTATGAATTGGACACGGGAAACAATTACACATTGCTGCCCAGAAGAACTTTTTGTGGTCAAATTTATTTTGCAAATAAAATTGTGCAAAGAACCACTCCCACATAGTTCACGTGTTATAAGCGGATTGCAATATGTTTAGGCGTATGCTAGACAAAGCTTAGCCATGCCTAGCTCATTGAGAATGCTTAACTAGCTCGAACCTAAACAACTTTACAAGTAGTATACCTGTCTCAGCAGAGAAACCTGATAATCAAAACATGATTTCAGTGCATTTAAGCGGGCCGCAGATTTTTTTATATTTTTGTTTACTCCCTCGGGCTGCTACTTTATCTCCTGCTCACATTCGCACCCCCCCCCCAAAAAAAACAACAAAAAACACACAATGAATAAATAAACTAACAACAGCAACAACAACAAAACATACAAACCAACAGAAACTCACCAAACAAACAAACAAACTAGATCGAACGCGGACATTAAACAGTCACTATGCATGCAATATGGCTGTCGCAACACAGCACCATCCTAGAGAGAACTCATCAATCTCATTACTTGTACTGCATGCATTCCTATACCTATAGAATAATTGCAAAAAATTAGTTAGTGGCCTGACGTTTCGACCCTAGCAGAGTCTTTCTCGAAGGCCTTCGAGAAAGACTCTGCTATAGGGTCGAAACGTCAGGCCACTAACTAATTTTTTGCATTTATACTACAGGTCCTTTTGGTTGGTAAGCAGTTTGCAACAGCTAATTCTAATTTCTCATCTATAGAATAATTGGCAACATTTTTGTTTCAAGTCCTTCACAATGTTATCATTTTACATTTTACGTCAACCGTAAACTTTCACCGATCCCATGATGCTATTCTCGGCGAGGTCACCTCATCATAACACCCGTCAACTACAAACTAAATCTGTACTGGACATCACAAGAAGAAAAACCACAATAAACTGTCCACGCAAATACATCCCGTCGTTTGCGCTAAACACAGCCGTCATGAGGCGCGGCTTTCGTAAACGGAGCTTTTAATAGCGCGGAAAGCCCCCTCCCGGGAACAATGGGTTATTTTAGGCTGGTGCCTCTTATAATAGCTGATGATGCAACTGTCCTCTTTGAAGGTGAAAGCAGATCTCACTCGGTGCGCTGCAACGATGCAATGCTGTCTTGCCCACAGTGTGATGTTGATATTATAATTATTTAAAGGTACGGCTTTTAGAAATCAATGCAAATTAATTATTCCCGTCTTATAGTTTACAATTTTAAGAAAAAAATCAACATGTGAAGATTTAATTCCAAAGGGCAATAGAGTTTTTGCGAAGGAAAAAAACACAACATTTGGGGGGAAATGTTTGTCAGAGATTTTGCTCGCGTTCACAATGTGTTTTTTGTTTTGTTTTTACTTGTCAAATTGAAACAAATTGAATCTAGTGTCGGTAAAATATTGCTTTGAATCAACTGGAAGCATTTCTCCGGAACATTTGCAATGCTATCAAATTTGTTTTAAAAAGTAAATCTTCTACTTTTTTTTAAGTATTCACATTTCCCCCAGTCTTTTTTCAATTACGTATCTTTAAACACTGCGATCGATACAAGAGTGAATACACGTGTTTTTTTTATATATATCCTTTTAGATTTTTTCTCTCTCCACTGTGTCTTTTTTTATGTAGACTATGTAGTGAATGACGGTGCTTAATTCTGTTGCCCGGCTCAAATACAAAGGTTTCCCGTCTGACATGTCAAAGACATTTAATTGTGGCGACAAATATAGCCCAAGTGACATTTTGTTCTGACCTTTTCCTCTTTTATATGGTGGCCCTGAAGGGACATCGTACATTTATATATTAACGGTAATATTTACGTAAATATTCACAACTTTTGCCCCAAATCGCAAATATTCACGTGAATATTTTGGGCAAAAATCGTTAATATTATTTTACGTAAACATTAACGTAAATATATATGTTCGATGTCCCTTCAGGGCCACCATACTATGACTATAGTGTGCACTTGCCGATGAGACTTGTTTGTGTCAAGAGTACGGATTTAATTAATGCCTAATTCATTCTTGAAACCCTGCAAGTTGGCAGCCATACAGCTGTAGCTGACCTCATAAAGTCACTAATTAGTTCATAACTAATAACAAATTTAAACAAATATTTTCATTGTTATGTGTAGTCTGTTATATTCCCCACATCAGCGTAAACAAACTGGAAATTGTCACTTGTCTGAGAAACTCAGTAGTTCAGCCTGTTCAGCTTCGTGAATATTCCAGTCCAATGCCTTTGTTTACTACTGAAGCGTATTGCCGCCACGTGGGAATTAGTGATAATACATTTTTTATTATTCATGGCGGCAATACGCTTCCGTAGTTTACAAATACCTAGGGTCATATTTTTATATACAAAAATAAAATAAAAATGGAATTTGAAAAAATGTTTGTTTAATATTGATTGATATAAAATTATGCAGATCCTCTAAAAAATGTAATTAACTTAAGAAGATGCAAACAAAATGTTTTAGATAGCGTTATTGGTAAAATAATAAACTGTTGCCCTTTTTGGCAGGCAATGCCGTCCGTCATTTTGCCATCCACTCGTTGGCAAAAACTCGCGGCTGTGACGTTGCAAAAGGCAGGTCATACAAATGCGGTTTGTGGTTTAGTTTTAATGCACAACACTTTTTTAGAAAAACACGCTATAGTGGAAACTGGTTTCAAGCTAGTTAAATCCTTAGGCGGGTTGGTGGCCTGCGTTTCTTGTACAAAGCAAACTTGAATACTTGGCAGCGTTTAAAAAACAGCACCGGGTCGTCGGCGCTGCAAAACATTCTTTGTGGTGTGCATCAAACAAAAAATACATTTCTCCTTGACATTTTCTCTCCGTCGGAAACAAATTTGCTTCTAGGAATAAGATAAGTTATATAAAGGAAAGAGAAACAAACAATCTCTCATCTTCGACTTGAATGTTATCATACCCTGTTATGCTGGGATGCTGTACGTGTAAAAAATAGTTGGACATTTTTATAGGTGGACTTTATTTGAGAATTGGAGTGTCCGTCGACATTCAGTCTCGTGTTGCTTTAACAATAAAAAACATTCATCTTTAAAAAGTTAGACCTTTGTTTTGTATTGTGTAGCCATTTATTTTGCACAAATTAAATCCATGCTTTGAAACTAGTCAAGGGTATTTACTTATATACCTTTGTTCACGTGTGTTATATTTGGAAACAACTCGACAACAGGTAGGGGTGATTCGGAAATCCCACAAAGCCAAATGGATACAAATATTTTGTATTTTTGTCAAGTTCTTCGGTTGCGGTTTTACACTATTATAAGCTGTTATAGAGAAACACGTTAAAGTGTGACTGTAAATATTTATTTTAAAACTGATTGTCGATGACATTTAGAAATTCGACTCTCGTTCTTAACCGGGTTTATTTATTGAGGTTGTAGGCCCTATCTGACAATGGAGGTAGGAATTTGACTGAATACAGTACCGGGCGGTATAAGCCTATTATAGGCCTAGTCCGTTATCTAATTGATGGCTATTATTTATTAGCCATGGTATCGACCGTGCAATTACGACACCAACATAAACTGCATTGGAAAGAGTTTTATCAAAATATTATAGTTTTTTCGATGGAATATAAGTTATTCTATGAGTCTGTGGGGGAAACCTTTTTCACAGCGAGTTGCTCCACGGATGTGGTCGTTCATTCTCAACCTGAAGGATGCACCACACTAAATGGAGAGAAACTCATGCGCGGAGCCTCATTAATTTTAAAATGTAAACCAACAACTTTGTCTGTAAATCAAAGATTTGAAGGTCGTGGCTTTTTATGGATTGTTGAAAATTGTATAATACTGTGCCCCTGGTAAACTTTATATTTTTTTCTTCAATTTTTGGTAGTTATGCCGTTTTGCTTTTGAGCTATATGCTCATCCAAAAAAAAACACCCCTGAACGACTAAACTGGCCCGACTCCGTCTTCGCTCGTCCCCAGTGCCTTGCCTTAAAACCAAAGGCGCTGGGATGGGCAAACGTATCGTTAACGTTAACTGCCTGCTCAGTCCCATCATGCATCACACTCTCACTGCAAGCACTGCACGCATGACGTACTTCCTGAACAAGAATCTGTGCAAGCTGATTAGCCCATCCCAGCGGTCCTGGATAGGCCGCTGGGGCCGAGCGAAGACTCCGTCTTGGAAAAATGACCCTACACACTTTTAGCAAAATAGGACAACTTTTAGATGGATGGTGTACCCAAAATGCTCCAGTTTGAAAGTCAACAACCCCATTGGTTGTCAGAAAAATATATTAGTTTGTTTTCAAGAGGCCTGGGAGACTTTTAAATATATCGAGTATTTTTTTAAATAATTTAGTGTTTAGCATTGGTTGCGATGGGAAACTTATTAAGTATGGAGCACACCCTGGTGATAGAAGCCTGCCCTCTATAGGGGCTGGTGGTTTGCAGAAAAATGTCCCTTGTGTTGTCTCGTGTCCAAATCATGAACCCCCAACGGAACCCCCTCGCCCCTCCTGTACCCCTAACCCAAATCACCAAGCTCCACAAACAAAACAAAACCTTTATCATCGTTATAACAACAGCAGCCACTTGGCGAGTCTTTATTGACAAGTCAAAATCCTCAGCCACATTTATTTAGAGTCCGTGCGCAAATAGTCGTGTGGGGGATTTTACCTCTCCGCCAGCGATGAGTTTACCTTTAGTATTTAATTCGCCTTTCTTGTTCATGGAATGCGGAGATGGATCAGTCTGGTCCCTTTGGAGCACGATGAGAAAATGTATTACTTTATTTCTCCAGCGTACAGTGGAACACGACCAAAATGGTGATTGCGGTTTATTGGCCGTCATTATTAAATCAACACGTCGGCCGAGAGATCGACGCACGGTGTTTTATTAAAAACTGAAAACGTCGATTCCACTGCACCAGGGTTTTAAGTTGTTACGTAAACGGAGTGAATTAATTATCCGGTGTGCATTGTTATTGTGATCTACATGTCAAAGGGGCAATGGTGAGACTGGTGAATTGAATTAAAGGCACGACCTTCAAAACGGACTCGCCGGCATTGCTACATGTAAATAATTTATTTTTAAATGATGAAATTTTGTATTGCTATTAAGATAGATGGGAACATTTTCAGAAGTAGACAAATTTTAATTTTTTCATTTCAGACAATTACTCCGTCAACTTGTTGCTTAAATTTCGAAACAGGGTCAATGTTTATATGTCCTAGATACATGTTACATAAACTACATAAAAAGATTTGTAAATTACATGCATGCAATGAAAATTACATCAATTAAATAAGGCTATCAGCCAAAATACATTCCACAGTGGACAATTTGCTTATTTTTGCTAAGCAGACAAACATTCTAAGCAACATTTACTGCCCAAGCAGCTCTATATATAAACTGGGCCCAGTTTTTTTTAATGGGAAGTAACTGTAACTGGTTTGAAGATCTCCGCCGTCCGTTTTAAGTACCTAAAACAAACTGTCTTGGATGGAATCGACGTTTTTCAACTTGTAGGAAGTAACCATAACTAGTAAACTCGCGGGTACAACATGTATAAACAAAAAAGGCTCTTCTATTAAAGAAACATTACGAGAATTGGTAAGAACAAAACTTGTAAAATATACTTTTTGATCACAGATTTACATAAAACTTACACGGTCTAATGATGATGATAGTAGAAAACATCCCTTGAAATATTTCTGTCTGAAATGCCATATTTGATGAGAAATGAACAAACTAATTTTCCGAATTGGAGTTTATCGCTCAGTGAGCGTTTTATTCATTTGTTGAATCTATATGATTTCATGCAAATGTGTAATCGGTTTTTCACTATTTTCTCGTGACCCAGATGGCCGATCGATCTCAAACTTCCCACAGGTTTGTCAGTTTATGTATAATGTGGATTACATAAAGTGCTTACACTGCCAGCAACTGTTTTGTTAGCAAAAACCAATTCTGTAATGTTCCTTTAAATAGCCAACACTCCTCCCATCAGCAGCAAGTTTACTATAGTTATAGTTACCTATAGGCGCAAGTTTTACTAGTTTATTTAATAACTTTCTATTATTGTCCACATCATGCGAAGCTTCAAACGCCATTTTTTAAAAAACTCATTTTTACTTGATAAGTGAGTTTTGAAACTGCAATATTGAATGAAAATGTCAGACCCCTCAAAAAGCTAAATAAAAACTCGTGTCTCTTCATTCACAACCAAATTACTGGCAAAAGTATAGAAGCCTAGAGCAATTTTAACAAATTGTGTTCGATACATGTTTTGAATACGTGTGAATGTTCACTGGATTCAAATAGTTATACATGTAGTTAAGTTAAAACATGTGTTTTCTAACATAGCGGTACTTGGAATATAATGTACTATTATAAATTCATTTTGTTGTCTTCTTTTAGCTCTTTTTTTATTCATTTGGCAAACAATCGTCCCTTAAAAGGATGTGTAAGTTTATTGAGGATGGACAAACTAGTTTTTGTTTGAATAAGATGCGCATAAAAATGTTCTTTCAGAGAGTTTCGATTTGTTTTTTACAAGATATTTAAATGATAATAAACCAGACTTTAATTTCGGTTATTTTTACTCTTTAATTTATTCCAGCTGAAGTTATTTTCTTTCCAACAGATACAAGGCGAATTCAAACAAATAGCACATTGTTAGTTGTTGTAATTTTGTTTGACAATTTCGTATTTAATTTTTTGCAAAGCTTTCAGAAAACGATTTTCTAATGTTTGTTTCAGTCTCGTTTACGGGCAAATAGTTGCTGATATTTAGATTATTTTTTAGAAAACAAACTGTTTATAATTAATTCAAAAATAATATTGCTTGAAGCATGAATGTGAAACGTAATTAACAATACTGCACTGCAAATAAAATGCTGCCATTTGCTCGTTGGCGTTTGGGGCCAGACTTTCAAAATTTAGCTGTCGAATTTTGAAGTAAAATGAAGGAGTGCTAATCAAACATTATTTTTTCACTCTTCAAAACTGCCGAAATTAAAAAAGGATTGTTCAAAACACACTCGAAACACGGGTGTTACTTAACCATTTGTGCTCGTCGAATTAAAGATGGGTTTGGGTGATTTCTTTTCAAGTGTTTGTGCAAAACCACTTCAAAATACCTCATTCGGTTTCTGTGTAAAAGTGACTGGCCTTCCTTAATCTCTTCTCGGACACAAGTTTCTTCGCAAGAACCACCCCTCCAGCTATGCTCGCCATATCTCTAGACTCCTGCCAAGCAAGATGAGGTGCGAGGGTGTGCTGCAACCTCAAGAACCTATCGTCTGCAAGAGGGTCCTCGTTAAATCCCCGGGTGGTCGAACTCCTCTTGCGCCTCCGGTGGGGCCGGCGCATCTTCCCGCCGTGTTGCTCGGGGAGCCTCGGGCACTCTCTGATCTGAATCCTCGGCAGAGCCTCCGAAATGAACGTAGGCGACGGGCCGGTGAGTGTACCTCCCTAAACGGAACGGTCTCCGCTCGGTGGTGGGGTTTCCTTTTGTTAGAGTTCGTTCCCTCGTCGGTTCTGAGGACCTCTTGATTCGCTAAGTCCACATCAGCCTCTGATGTTATCAGTACCGAGGGCAGTCGAATGCCTTCGGCAGAGGTCGTGGGTTTTTCTAACGTTTTGGATTTCCGCAAAGAGGGCAGGGAAATATTCGCCGGTCTTCCCTCCCCGATCCTCGAACTAGGAGCAACTCCGTTGTTACCTTTCGCCACGGCCCGCACTGGGTAGAAATATCAGGGAGGAGTCCGTTCTGTCTTCTGAATGTTTCTCCTTGATTTCCGGTAAACCCACATTCTTGCTCTCAACTTTTTCATCGACAAGGTTCGATTCTTCAACTTCGTCTTCATCGATGTCCAGCGACTCGGGTCGCCCTTCTTTCTCGCCAAAGAATTGAGGCTGTTGGCCCTCCGCGAGTGTTCCCTGACCCACGTACTCTGCCTGTGTTCCATTCTGTTTATGAACGTCTTCTTCTGGTGGGTGATGAACGTGGCCGTCTTCTTCCTGGCTTATGAATGTCCGAGAGCCTCATGTCCAGGAGCCGTTCCTGGCTCGTGTTGTCGTTCAGGAGGATCCGACCGACGTGACTCTTGCCCGGGAGGTTCTGGCGAAGCGCCGTGCTCTCGGCCGTCCGCTCGGCCCGTCCGGCGAAGATGGTGACGAGATTGCCGGCGAAACTCGGACGCTTGTCGACATGGACTGTCTTGGACATTGAGGCCTTCATCATTGTTCAGAAGAATCTCTCAAAAGTTAGGTCAAAATATTGTCAAACCAAACCTGGTCGTCTGGTAGCCATTGGCGTGCACACATAGGGCCTTCCCCCGTCAGGTCGTACGATGGCAGAGGGTCCACCCGTTCTATTCGTTCTATGCACAGTTCTTGTTAGCTAACAATATATCTACTCAAGATAGTTGATGAACATATAAATCCATGATCAAGGCGATAAACTACCACAATATTGCGTGAAAATGTCCCATGGTGTCGTGACTCCACTCCAAACTGTTTACTTGTCGTTGTTGACGTCCACTCAAACATTACCGAAGTCGAAATTATCAATACTCATTTGAAGATGCTGTATGGTTCTCACTAGGGAAGATGTTTGCCCTACTCCCCCCATCCGTGTGGCATGCGGCTTACCCCCGTGGTTAAATTGACTAAAAGCCACTTGGCATGACAACGAATGGAAAGTCACCTTCCCGTCGTGAGGAGCTTTGAAGTAAATCAGCTCGATTGTGTACACAGTCTATTGTAGTGCTGTTTGCAAACAAGAACATCATCTGCCTCGTTGTGTGTGGTATGCAGCAGCCCGTGGTTGACAACGTTGGGCGCAGGTGTGAAACACCGCAGGTGTGAAACACCGGTGACTACTCCCTGACAAGTATGACCAGGAAATAATATGCTCTTTCAATGCTCTTCATTAATGAGGGTCAAGAGTTTTCAAGAGTAATTATCTTTTTGCCCCAGACTCAGCCGCCTTTCTTTCCACAACGGCCCAGTGAATTAGCATTATGTGAAGCCTACTGGTGTTAGCCCACTCTTGCCCGTGTGTCACTCAGCGCTAGCACCCTGGGGTATTGCGCATTCCTTTCGTAGTGTGGATGGAACTTTTGACGCGTGACGAGGAAAAATTGATTTGTGTCCGTCTGCGGGACACCAGATCGATGAAAACAACAATGTCCTGAGTTGCGACGGTCGTTTTTTTAAAACAAGTGTTATTGTTGTAATAAAACAGTGGCCTGGCATGCCGTGTAGGTAAAACATTAGTGAATGAAAACGATAATTACTCTACTTCATTTTTAAAATTTTTACTTAATGCCTCAAGCAATGACAACAAATAGTTTACAGTAAAATTGTCAAAGTTGAAGTACAAACTGAAGACATACATGGTCACCACATTTTTTGCATGAGCCTGTGTTTCGAACACGACCACGAAATATGGTAACTCTCTGCTGGATAAACTGAATAATAAACTTATTTAAATAAGAAGGACTGACGAATAAAGTGAATCACAAAAACTCTTGACAAGTCAATATTTTGACTAGATTTCTTTGGAAAGTGAAAAGGATGTTCAGGTCAGACAGAGCCTTGAGCCCGAGGGCATTTTTCACCTGGTTAATTTTCAAGGAAACCTGCTGTCTATGCGGGTTTTATATTGTGGAGACCTTACATACAATGGCTGTCTTCGCCGGGGGGAATTGTTGTGAGAGATTTACGGGGGATCTATTCATGCCAAGAAAGAATGCTCAAGGTCACAGGGCCGAGTTGGTAAAAGCTCACACCCTAGCAACGACAGCAAAGGTTACGCCTGGCTTTTGACGGCCAGATGGTGGCGCTATATATCAAACAGTTTGGCAACTTGGCTCACTGGATGGATGCATCACACTATTCATAAACTCCATTGAACTTAGTGTAAAATCTAATATCAAGGAGCCGTTCAGTGACAATACTGGAAATTGTAGTTTGAATGATCAATCTGTCAAATTCTTTTCAATTTTTGGCAGGTCAGCCGTTGTGAACTTTTCGCTAATTCCCCCCAGAATGTAACAACCCCAAAAATGTGTTTTCCCGAACCGATTTTCTGTCAGTTTATATACAGCATTCCCTTCACTTCCCAAGCCGAATAGGACCAACTTTAAAACAAAAATGTATCAAACTCCTCAAAAGTTGAAGCACAGAACCCATTTAACTAATACTAGTTAGGCTACATCATCTATTAATTGAAGGACCCCCCAACAAATTCTATTCCAAATACAGTTGTGGATTTACAACGATTAATCAGCTTGGCGCACCAATGTGACAATAATTTAGTGTGGTAAACCCATTGTGGCTTGACATTAGGTGGCTATTATGGGGGGAACGACAGATGACTGCCAAATTGCATAGTATACAAATATTGACTGCTTCGAGTTGCATAGTAAAACTAGTCACTCGAGGTGATCCCTGGAGCAGTCTATCTTCCCGAGGCGAAGCCGAGGGAAGATAGGCGGCTCCGGGGATCACCGAGAGTGACTAGTTTTACTACGCCACGAGACAAAGCAGTCAATATTTGTTTTATAACACCTCTTCCTTTGATTCTATCTGTATACTTTAACAAAATGAATTCACACAAACTTTACGTACGTGGCAATCAATCGTCAAACAAGAACTGTAAAATCTTACGTTGAAATACCGAGTTTCGACAAAATAAGAGGGTGTACCAGACTACTGCTGTTACGTTCGTTCTCTAAACCGTATTTCAAGTGCACATAATATTTTGTTCATTACACCTGGTCCGAGGTTGTCAAGCAGCTCGTTTAAATAAATGTTTGAAGTCAATGTAGTCAGGGCATTGATCTACATTATACTGACTGGATAGGACAACTCAGCGCGTTTGTGCACGTTCGATGATCGCTGTTATGGCTAAGCGCGTAGTCGCTGAACGGGGTATTTGCGTGAAAGTACGCAAGCGCGGCGGTCCCAGCATGCATGGCCTCAAGCATGCAGAAATACTAATAGTACAAGTACTTGAGTGATGATGAGCATGTTGAAGGTTTATAATAATTTTTCTTTTTGGAGAGAGTTTCTTAATCTAGATTGATATTTCATCAATCAATTTATATAGGCCTAGAGCATGAACACATATTTGTTTTTAAAGTATCAAGCACATTAGAAAACTTCGAGGTCCAATCTTAAAAACCAATAAATTTGGGATAAGATAAATTGTGGCTAATGTGACCGTATAATAAATAAACAAGACTCTCGCACATACAAGTAGATAGTGGTTTATTCAATACAAAATGATGATTTTTTTTCAAGAAGGAGCCAGTTTAGCTCCATTTGTTTCATATTTACAATCAGAAAGTTAGATAATTGCCACATGGAAACTAAAACTGAAGAAACCATAACTGTGTATTAATCGTATCAGAAATTTAATTAGTTACACACGAAACAGAAACGCTAAAACGTAAAATAGATATAGAGAAGGGAAGACTAACAGCAGGAAAACGTAACATAAAGGTTCAGTCTGCCAACGAATTTATTCCTAAACAATTTATACAGGCAATCACGAGAAATGTCAAAAACAAACAATTAACAACTTTGAATTCAATCGAATTTAATTTAATTAATTGAGCATTGCAGTTAACACCTACACAGAAAAACAAAACCCGAACAAAAGGTGTTCACCCTTGTTGGCCCAAACACTTATACACTATATTGAAGTTTGTATTTAAAAAAAATAATATAGGCCTACAGGCCCAAAAATAAAATACTATTTTGAAAACAGCATGATCAAGTAATATAAAATATGTGTCAGTGTTCGGTTTTTTGCAGACTACACCTCTTACCTGTGAAAGGAAATCCAATTTTCTCGTCTGTACATAGCTCCTGAAGAAGAGCAACTTACCGCAACACAAACCTTTACCATAGTTGCAGCATAAAACTTGTGTTTGACTACGGTGTCATCCCTTGTTTTACATAACGAAACCTTTAAATACGGCAAAAAACGGAGCAATATTTTTCCACGACCCCGAAAATCATTTATTTGCGTTGCGTGCAGATTGTGCGCCGCCTCCCCGTTTAAATTCAAAAGCCCCACTTGCAAACGCGCGCGTTCGCTACATTAACGCGCAGTCGTCCTATCCAGTCAGTATAATGTAGATCAATGAGTCAGGGTACCAGGGTATCCATGCACTAGTACATCGGTTGCTAGGCTATCGTTGAATAGTACATCGGCGGCCGTGTGTTAGTACCGCGCGGTTCGCGCGCGGTTTCTAGTAAAACTAAGACATATCATGTGACGCGCTCTAAACCAATCAAAAGGCAGAATATTTGTAAGGGGTGTTATAATTTTGACTTCGCTCAGTCTCACCGGGGAACGAGCGAATACTTTGGCAAAAGACATTTCCACTGCCGAACCAGTCGTCAAAGTCACAAGACTTTGGACTCGAGGAAGTGTTTGGCAGAGGCTTCATCAAGCCCACATTGTTTTGTATATTTCAGTATTGAAAGAAATATAGCTTATCTTTAAAAAATCAAAATGAAATTAAAAAGAGATGCGCATAAAATTTTCCTTTATGTCACTAACAGGTGATTCTAAATTTTCAGGTGATTTCTACAAATTTACGAAGGAAAAACCCACTTTAGAATATATTTTTCTATACAGGGTGTTTTATATTAAATCTTTCATTACATACCTAGAAAATAGTTCGTAGAAAAACTGCGATTATTCGAAAACAATACATCAATTTTCAAATTCTTGTACCTTGGTATATTTTTTTCCTAATTCCCTTCGTTGTGCATTGTGAAGTTTATATCGACTCCGTGCGTATGCGGTGACAAACGGCATTGTAATTAATGCTATTTTATATGTGCGTTATTGTAAAGAAAGCCGGTGTCACATGGAAATCTGTCACCCGGCGGAGAGTCTGTCCCTCATTCGCTCGGCCCCAGCGGCCTATCCAGGACCGCTGGGATGGGCTAATCAGCTTGCACAGATTCTTGTTCAGGAAGTACGTCATGCGTGCAGTGCATGCAGTGTGAGTGTGATGCATGATGGGACTGAGCATGGGACTGAGCATTAACGTTAACGATACGTTTGCCCATCCCAGCGCCTTTGGTTTTAAGGCAAGGCGCTGGGGACGAGCGAATGTCCCTCACTGAAGGAGGTTGATTCAAAAGAGGGCGCTATCAGAAGAAATTTGTACACAGTTTGCTGTATGGGTGATAGAATCTCCTAGTGCCTAACTCTGACTTGCTTGAGGTATAAGTTTTGCGGTAAAGTGCGCATTGCAAAATAAATAATGTTTTTGAAAACTGCATTCTGCCGGCCGGGTTAATAGTTGATCTATAGATGTACTTTTGTGTTATGTTTGACGTTTTACGTGAGAGTTTTAGTGTCACTTGTTGTGTTCATAGTGTTTGCGTATGCTTTGTGCTTTGTTGTTTAATGTTGCTAATTTATGCGGGCCCAATGATCAGCTTGCTGGATGGGTTACCCTCAATAAAGATGGTTATAAATGATCAAAACAAATAGGCCTAAAGATAAATAAACACATTTTATAAAATAGTTTAGCCGTCCCGCGCAGCGCCCCCTCCCCTAGCCCGATTTGTGTCATCTCAGTATTGACATTGACCCCTTCTGACTCACTGAACTTTGGCCAAGAGGTCAGCAACTTCTTTAGTCATTTATTTCAAACCCCAATATTTTTTCAATGTTTAAACCCAGAAATAACATACAAATTTAAACGGGACCCCTAAAAACCCCAATTATACCAGTAAAAAAGGTTTTTAGAGTTCGTTCTTGTAAGTAGAGAAATAGAATGTGTCACCCCTATGATCCCCGACGAACTAAGATATACCTTTAACATGTTACAATAAAAAACAATTTATATGTGGTCTAGTCTGTACTGTATGATTCACGTTTGACCGGATGACGACGATAGCGCGCATCAAACTGTGAAGACTACGTGTGTTAGTCTGCAGGTAGGTGTAGAGGCGGTTGCTAGACGTAGTGGTGTGCAACGAGCTTGAGCGGACCGGGGATGAAATAGTGGTCAACTTTGCAGGTTTGTGGTATAAAACGTGTAAATAATTGAGTCATATTTTGAGCAACAAATTAAAACAATACGTACATGTGGCAAAAATGACTGGGGTAAAATTGAAATATCTGCAGCTTATCATGACGTTAAAAAGGAAAAAACAAATTCAGCCGGTTGGGCCGTCTTGTGGTTATCCAACATCTCTATAGTTTTGGGGGTTTAACTAGTTTCGTGAGGATTTTCAAAAGTTTGAAGAAAAACACAATTTTGTTTTGGTTTGTATGAAATTATGATTAGCGTAGCTGTGTACATTCTGCGGAACATCCTCTTGGAGTGTACTATAACTTATAAGCATACAAAGACCCTTTTTCCCATTTAGGCCTAACAAAACAATGCATTTATGTCTTACTCAGTCTTAAGACTCTTATTACTCTTGATTTGATTTTGAATAATTTTTTTTAAAATATGATTTTGATTTTGTAATTTTTCAAGAGAGTTGGTACAAAAATTCATTATTCATTAAAGTGCTAATTTTGTATGTGTATTTATCCCAGTTTTTGCATTCAAATTGTCTCTCTTCAAATTAAGCCAGAGACAGCCACCAGTTTGGAAAAATTGGACTGCATATAAATCGATAATCATAATGAATTTTAAAAAGAAATATTTACATTTTAAAAGTTTGCTTTTAAAAATGGCAGTGTATATTTTGCCGGTACCTTTTAATAAACGATATAAAGCTGGAACTGCACTAGCCTAGGTTGGACTCCTCCGTTGACAGCCGGGGATGTTATGCATGTCGGGCATGCGCGCAAGTAGCCACACGGGCAATTGGTACATGATGATAACAACGATAGTACAGAACTCCGACTTATTTTCTGAAATTATGCCACCCATGGATATAATTTTTATCAAAAGTGTATTTTAGGACACAGAGAATATATGAGGGAATTTCCAGCTTCTTAAATCAGGTAAAAATATTTTTTAGAGAAGCTTTATACCCAGGACGTCAGTGCAGTGCAACGGATACCAACTTCCCACCAGGGCTAGAACTGCACTGAACATGCACAGTGACTGTTTTGGGGTAGTTGCGATAATCGTAACCCTCCATCCTCCCGACGGTCGGAGACCGGAGGGTTACGAGTCATGCAGTGCAAAAAAGTGGCGAAATTGCAATTTCGACTATTTTGGTCAGACTAGTCACCAGATTTTCCCAATTTTTACCACTTTCAAAAAACATGACACACATTCTAAAAACATGGATGTGATCATCAATGTGTCATGAATCCATTCGTATTACTCAAGACATCATTGAAAAAATATTTTAAGAAAAAAAGACAAAAACTTACCAGAGACTGAGCGAAATTCTCATGATTCGTAGACAATCTCAGGTCCGGTTTTCGAACCTCGCGATTGGTGACCTAGCAACATCTCGACCAATCAGCGTAAGCGAACTCGTCGTTGAGCGCATTTTGTTGAGTTGCACAATCACAGGATATTATGAGAAAAAATTTACAGATTGAGCGCGCATTCTTGAAAGCTGTTCCTGCAATTAATCAGCGCAAACTGCAAACGGCGCAAATCCATTAAATACATTAACTGCGTGCACGCACAGTCGCACACGAGACGATCGCCACGCCTACACAACGGTTTGGTTTACGCTGATTGGTTGATTTAGGGGAAGTGCGGTCCATGGACATTTCGGTCAGTTTCTGGTAAGTTTTTGTTCGTTTTTTCTTCAAATAATTTTTCATCGATGTTTAGAGTGTTATGAACAGATTCATTACACCTTGAAGATCAAATCCATGTTCTTAGAATGTGTGTCATGTTTTTTGAAAGGGGTAAAAATTGGGCAAATCTGGTGACTAGTCTGACAAAAATAGTCGAAATTGCAATTTCGCCACTTTTTTGCACTGCATGACTCGTAACCCTCCGGTCTCCGACCGTCGGGAGGATGGAGGGTTACGATTATCGCAACTAGTTTTGGGGAGACTTGATTTTACCGTGACAAATGTTAGTCTGTTTTGTGCCAACAATGTCGTTGTGACTTTGTATTCATGAAATTGGAATCAGACCATTTACAATTTTAGAATTTATTTACCTTAAACAAAATTTTTTTAAAAACATTTTGGAGCTTAGGGAGTAACAATTTTACTATGAAAATATCATTGTAACAATGAAACCCTGACTTGACAAAGGATGATTATAATAATAAGCACCTGGATTTGTATTTCTCTTGGGAGAAAATTTGAGTTTGCGTTCACTGTGAATGGCATAACCAGTAATCTGCCATGGTATGCTGGAATCTCGGAACACTTGGCCGATGTACAGGTCTCCCATTGAGCCAAATACAATGAGAAACAATGGGGGTAGTCCCTGAAACAGGCGTCTGACTTGAGGATTTTTTCAAAGCCCCCTTGAGTTTTCAAACTTTCTTATAAAGAAGTAAAGCAGTCACCAAAGGGAGAAAGAAATAGTCCACATTGTGTCTAAACCTGTAGCTTTGTATTTCTGGTGATGCACAGAGTCTGTAAACCTCCTGAATTGTAACATACTGGAGGTTCTGGTTGTGGAATAAGGGGGACCCAGGCCTGTAAGCCGTTTTCCTGAATTTTTATGGTTGTCAAATCTCATCCCTGTTAAATAATAAAGCGAACTTGAAATAAAACAAATACAAAAATCTTTTGACATGTTGTACACATTCAAAACTGTTAAGGTATGCGCTGCCATGATGTATGCTGAAATGCACTACACAGATCTTCCTCTAGTTTAAAACCGGAGAAAGACTCTGCTGGAGTCGAAAACCACAGGCCACTAACTATTTGTTTGCATTTATACCATAGATCCCATTGGTTTGTGAGCAGTTTGCAACAGCTGATTCTATTTTTTAGTGTAGAACTTGTAAGATTTCTTGCAAACTGAAGTGAAAGTAGAGGATTAATATTTTTCTCTTTTTTATTTCCCTCCAGTGCAGCCTTTAAACACCAGCAATAATTTTGTTAGCAGACCGTCAAGAGATTGTTGATGATTTTATCTGATCTGAATGCTTGATTGGTGGCAATCATGTATGGACATAGGGATGTACGCATCCTACTTATAGGCGATTGTAAGTACCAGGATTTGCCCTTACTTTTTTTTAGTGACTGGCCAGCAGGACCGGTTTGCTTGTAATTTTTTACTAGTACATCAGCTTTTCCACTTGTTCGTAATTCAAGAAATAGGAATACTTTTCAACACTGAACTAGCCAGCCAAACCACTTGGGAGAGAATTCTGACTGGTCCTCGGGTGTTTTAACTGGCGCCTGGCCAGCGGGCCACTGTTAAGAGAGAACTGCTGAGTACAAGGGTGGCATGGTTGGCTTGTGCGTAAAGTGCTCGCCTCTCACCAAAGTGACCCTGGTTCGATACCCGGCTAGGGCCATATTTGAGTAGAGTTGTGCGTTGGTTCTCTCCTATGCCACAAGGTTTTTCTCCGGGGCCCTGCGATTTTCCTCCCTCCGGAAAAATCAAGCACTTTCAATCTCAGGCTGTGCTCTGTGGTCATATATGGGTCGATGTGGCTGGCTTCCAGGTTTTTGAGTGCCTTGCAATTTTCCTCTTTTTGTTGTTGTGCAAAACAAAATTGCATGTCTGAATTTAAATCACCATTTTAAATGTTCTTTTTTTTAAAACCAGCTGGAGTAGGGAAGACTTCGCTGATCCTGACGCTAGTCAGCGATGAATTCCCAGAGGATGAGGTGAGTTGATTGTTAGCCAGAGGGGTGTTTTGAAATTTTGACGCCCCCTGTTGTATTTCGTGTACATGCATAAGTATGACAGGCGAGCAATTTGGACACCCCGCTTTTGAATGGTGACAACCTAATTTTTAATTCGCGTACATGTCTAGTATACGTGAGCAACTCAGCATTTTGTTTTTTCAAGAAGCCGTTAGCGAGATAGATTTGAATGATATCTGGTACAATGCTTAGTTTGAAATTCCTCTGACTAAATCCAGTGTTGCTGTATATTGCTTGGTGCGGGGCAGGCTTTTGCGTTGCAACCTCCAGATCAGCAGAGACTGGTATCCTTGAGCCACACGTTTAATTGAGAATTGTGTATTAGGTGTTGATTGTCTCTAATGCATCCGAAGAAAAAGCTTGCCCCTATACCATGTTAAATAGCAACACTAATGCTCATTTTGAATTTACTTGGGCTTTATTGTAGTCTGTCCTGAGAAGTTCAAAATGAGCATTCACTTGTGACCGAACAAGAGGTCGAACCAACGCATTGTTCAAATCGGCGTGATTACAGCGGATTTGGACAGTATATTTCTAAAACATGAGTTGACATGGATTTTTTAGTTTATTCTGTTTGTGAAAACCCACGCAATTAGGTAGGGACTGCAAACCCAATCACATAGTGCCCCGGTGGGATTCGAACCGGGGTCCTAGAGGTGGAGTTTCGGTTCATCCTTTAGACCATGTGACCTGTGACAACACATGTTTACAAAAGAGCCACAGAGCCTTGACTTCATACAGGCACAGCTTGTACACAGCTCAATGGAAGAATACAACAAATCTTGTGTTTTATGGAGATTGCACTGTCTGATTTTTCTCAACTTTTGGTATGAAGAAAACGGGGACATTTCAAAAGCTGTACAGCTGTTGCTTTTGTAAGTCTTGAATTTATGTGAAAATTATGACACAAAATTTAAATTTTCCCATATGGCCTGTGTAGTATCTTGCCCGTCAGGAAAGGGATTAGAATGTACAAGGTCACTACTCTGTAAACAAAGGTAACATGGTCTATATGCAGAGTGGTAGTTATCACCAGAACCTTGTTTGTCATTGCATGCACAATACAGGTTTTCCATTTGATGCCTTGAAAGTATAACCATTCTGGCTGCCCTCAAACCAGGTTTTATTTTTATGTTTTGTCCGTGATCAGATTCCTGCTAGGGCCGAGGAGATCACTATTCCTCCAGATGTCACGCCGGAGAAAGTCCCAACACACATTGTGGACTACTCTTGTGAGTACAAATTATGCACAGTTTCGAACCCTGACAAGTGCAACAAAACACCGCATGGTGAAAGTTCCCATACTCTGTTGCGCTGTGCTGCATTTAGCAGGCCTGGAATTACACGGCGGCCATGGCCTCTGTTGCCCTTAGTCTTGGCCTTGGTGCCCCTTCAAAACTAAACAATTGTGTTAAAGGGTGTGCACAACGCCGGTAAGGTTGAACAAAATAAAGGATCACGGATTTGCACATAACTTTGGTATAAAGACGGTCATGGTGGAAAAGTTCCCTTGAAATATTTTTGCCTGGAATTTGATATTCTTTGAAAAATAAGTAAAACAATTAGTTTTGATCTCGTCAGATGTTTGAAAACAGTGAAAACATACAAGTTTCTTCGTTAATTTATCGTGACTCTGGTGACCAATTGAGCTTAAATTTTCACAGGCTTGTTGTTTCATGTATTTGTTGGTCACACAAAGGACGGATACCGGTGTTTGACAATTATCAACATTATCCATGTGCTTTACGCTCAATTATTGACGCCCAACGCAGAATGCTCGTTTATCATTTCCACCATTTTGGGGCGTCAATTCCTGTGTGTACATTTTGACTCCCAAAACATGGCGGACAGGATAGGCGCGTGTAAGTGCGCTGCGCATCATGCAAAGAGTCAATAGGGACAAATTGATGAACAATTTAAACGGTTTTTCCTTACAGCGAGAGAGCAGAGCGATGAAATCCTAATGGAGGAAATTGCCAGAGTAAGTGGTTTTCTTTCTTTTTTCAAGATTCTAAAAACCTTGTCAGATATTTGTAGGCAGATAACGTGCTTCCAAGCAGAAGTAATTTAGTTCACTTTTGTTATCCCTGACCCTCATAGTATTGTTTTGTTGTCCTTTTGTTGGGTCATTTTCTTGTGTCCTTCTCTGGATTGACTTCTCGTACCTGCATGCTCCCGTCATACACTAATTTTTCATTTTTCCCCTTGATGATAATTTTGCTTTACTCCGTGCTCGTCTGGTTGCCCTCCTTTCATCATCTTTTTGTACTCTGCTATGTTCTGTATCTGGCCTGGAAATTCATCTAAGAGAGGGCAAGGCCATTTTCACTTTGCACAGAGCACTTCCATTGGAATATCTTAAAGTCTATGGGCAGCTTTTGAAGGGGCACCAAGGCCAAGAGCAGGGCAACAGAGGCCATGGCCTCTGTGTAATTACAGGCCTGCTGTATGACAATTACAGTTTTTATCTCATTTTGACAGCCTTTATGTTCCTGTATCAATGGCCGAATGAAGGCAAAGAACAACAAAAATAACAACAAAATTCATTTTACTTGTTTTGCATCATGTACATTTGGTTCACACACGCCTTCATGCGGTCACAATTTACAAGGTTTACCACTAAGGTTTTTCTAGCCACTAGCTAGTTGCACCAGAAAGCTTGCAATTTTAAGGCCATTTGTCATTGTCCTTTCTAAGATATCTTGGCTCAGTCTGTTATCAAGTTTTATTTGTTCTAGTGCACTTTCAAGTTTATGTTGTTTATTTTTATCCCAATAGGATGCTTCTTTATCTATTTATCTTTGACATTTTGAGTGCCCTGTATTGAAATTGTTTACTGTGCATTTTTGTATGTCATTATACTTTGTACTTATTGGCTTTGTTGTGCATTTTTGTAACTTTGTAAAGCTATATAAATGTAACACCCCCTACACACATGACCCACAGACTTCCACAAAGTACCATACCTTGTAGGATAGCATTGGGTGCATACTCCACTCATGCACTCATCTTTCATTTTCCCCATGATAATAATTCGGTTGTTCTCCATGCTCCTCTAGTTGCCCTCATGGCATCATGTTTTTTTTTGTACTTTGCTATTCTGTATGATCCTTAGGCTAGGCCTATGTTACTTGCTTTGTTGTTTCTGTTTTGGTTTTGATTTGGATTTGATGTAAAAAAAAAAAATAAAAAAAAATGTGTATTGTTTTTGTCAAATAGATACGAAATGCATTTTTGTTTGTCATTATATTTTCCATACTGTTGATAAATTTTAGATCGTTCTTGTTGACTTAGTTTTGTGCATTTTTATAACTCTTTAAAGCTCTATGAATTCTAATTCTCCAACACACAGGTACCACAGACTGCCACGAAGTACAATACCTTCTAGGCTAGCATTAGGTGCTTAGGCTTCTTATGTTTGTATGGCTGGTATTAAGAAACCCATGGCTTGTGTACGGTGGACTCAGTCTCCACAGTCTCCTGTGGTATTTTGTGGAAAGAGCCAGTTGGGCAGTAGAGTACACCGATAGTGGCTTATGTACTGTTGACTTTTTTCCCCCACCCAAACAGGCTGATGTGATATGCATCGTCTACGCTGTCAACCACCGCGAGAGTATCGACAGCATCACGGACTACTGGCTACCACTGGCCCGGAACACCCTAGGTGCCGATCATACCACCCCTATCATCCTAGTGGGTAACAAGTCTGACCAGGCTGATGCCAACAGTCTGGAGGGGTGGTCCCGATTATGAACGACTACTCGGAGATAGAGACTTGTGTTGAGGTAAGGGTCGGGATGCTGGAGGATTTTTTCTTCTTCTTTGTAAGGCTAGAAATCACTGAAAGCTCAGCTTGTTTTTGTTTTTTTTGCAAGTTTGATTGAAAATGATCTTGATCTTGATAGAAGGTGCAGCTATGGCCAAGTTCTCACAAGGACCATTTGTTAACAAGGGGGTTAGATATTGCCTGGTACTCAACACATGTTTTTCCAGCATAAGTACCAGTTTATATCAGCCGCTAGTTGACAAATGGTCCTTGTGCAAACTTGACCACTGTTGTCACTCCTCCGTTTATTTTTAGTGTTCCTCCAAGAACCTGAAGAACATCTCGGAGGTGTTCTTCTACGCTCAGAAGGCCGTGCTGCACCCGACTGGTCCCCTGTATTCGGCAGAGGACAAGGAGCTCAAACCTGAATGCAAGAGGGCGCTATGTAGGATATTCACGATATGCGATCTGGATAACGACGGCGTCTTGAACGATTACGAGCTCAACCTTTTTCAGGTGGGTACTCAAACGTGTTAAAATACAAGCTCTGCACATTACACTGGAGTGTCATGGCCGGACTCGAGTTCTGGTGTTGTCAGAGTGTGGGTTCTGATCCCGGTCATGGCACTTGTGTCTCCGAGCAAGACACTTTTAATTGCTTCGTCCTTTAGATCTTACATAGGTTCTGTGTCGTAAAAGAGCCCGGTACACTTATTGTTATGAGAAGGGGCTGGCCCCGCTGTTTCTGCAGATTGCGCTGCATTATCTCGTAAAACCCTTACAAGGTGCTTTTTATAGATGGGTCCTTTAATTCAAACAGAGCTCTGCAAATCTTTCTTAAAAAGGAGGGAACAGTTGCAACAAATTTGTTAAACTTAGTTTAAAGTATGTTTTGTTGTGGTTAATTTGAAAAAGAAAAACACTTGTATTCTTTTCGTGTCTCTGGTACAAGTTTGTTCTTTAAAAGGATGCATTTCTTGGATTAGAGATAAAGAGCAATTCAAATTTTACTTCATGCCCTACACATTTTTTGGCGCGTCATGGCCGAGCGGTTAAGAACATCAAACTCAAGCTCTGGTGTTTCTGATCAACAGAGTGTGGGTTCGAGTCCTGGTCATGGTAATTGTGTCCTTGACCAAGACACTTAACCATTATTGCTGCGTCCTCTCAGATGGGACATTAAGCCGTAGATTGGTAGTGCTAGTAAAAGAACCAAGAACACGTATCGTGGAAGAGCAGGGGTTTACCCCGGTTTTTCTGGTTCACATAGCAAGCACCCTTGTTTTCAGGGTTCCTCAGGCTTGCTAGCTACAGTGATTAACTTCACTTATGAGGCATCCTTGGTTTCATTACCAGAAATATATAGTAATAATTTAATAGATGTTAAATTTGAACCGGGGATAAAGAATTTTATTCAGTTTGACCCTTCTACCGATGTGTGTAAAGCACTGTAAACTCAGTACTTCCCCGAGTTCTGTGAAAAAAGTCCACAGGCATATTACTCGGGTGGGATTCGAGCCCATGACCTTTGCCATTCTAGAGCAGATGTCTTACCAACTAGACCACCAAGATTGCCCTGTAGGTAGAGGCAGTTCGAATCCTATCTATATTTTTTTCTTCACAGGACTCGGGGGAAGTACTGAGTATACAGTTCTTTTCACACATCGGTGAAAGGGTAAAACTAAATAATATAATAATAATGTTATAATAATAATAAAAGTGTGTTTCAAACACAAAATAAGTTAAATAAAGCTTGTTCGTATCTAACAGTTGTTTCTAACGTTTTCTCATGTCACAGAGGCGATGTTTCAATGCACCGTTGCAGCCACAGGCTCTGGACGATGTCAAAGCAGTCGTTAGGAAAAACATCCCAGAAGGGGTCGTCAATAACGGACTCTCACAAATTGGTAAGACCGTTGTGCCGCCATCTTGTGGTCCTCGCATTCTAAGTGGCGTATCCAACTGGCTGTTCGTGAAAAACTCAAACTTATCTAGGTCATACGATTGTCTCTTTGTGAAAACTCAAAAAAGGACGAGCACTCGTTTTTTTCATCATGCCAGTGCTATGTACTTCAATGTAAAAAAAAATGGCAAATCGGCGATTTGCTTTTCGTGAAAACTCAAAAACTGTAATTCTTGTGATATTACCCTTGTGCTGGTTATACGAAACTATGAGTTGGGAAAATGTTTATATCAATGATAACAGTGTAAATCTCCATTTTGCCAAAATGTAAGATTTTTCAATGAATTTGCTGTCCGTGAAAGCGGTGACGATATGTAAAACATACAGGTAACAGGACAAGGTAGCTCCAGGTTGCACTGACCCATTTATAAATCCATTGATAGAATCATTTGCAATCATCTTTGCTTGAACAGTGTGAGTCAATATCCATCAGTCAACGTCTTGATTCAGTTTTTTCCTTTCTCTCTTTGCGGCGGGCAGGGTTTTTATTCCTCCACACGTTATTCATTCAGCGCGGCAGGCACGAGACCACGTGGACCGTGCTAAGGAAGTTTGGTTACACAGATCATCTCAAACTCACCGCAGACTACCTACGACCGAGGTACGTACACAGCTCTGTGACAATAAATAAATGGTCATGAAATTTACAAACTAGGCTTTATATTATTGGACAGGGCACATCGATAGTTTTATTTGTTCTCTCTCTTTTTTTCAGATGGGGGGGGGGGGCGGGGGGGTTGACATAGACGAATTGATTTGAGGAAATGTAGCCCTTACCCAAAGTTGTTATCTCAGAGAAATTTTTTTTTTTCTATTTAAGAAATTTTCTTTTGAACCGAGGCGGTGTCCCTTGTGGTTTATTACTTGATATTTTTGACATAAAAAGTGGCATCCCCTTAAAGTGATCCCCTGGCTGCCGCTTCCCAGGTTGTATCGGTGTGATCCCTGGCTATATGGCAGTTACAGGTGGACTGGCTTCTGATTTGGCGCCCCCAAACAAAGATATTGACAAAATAGGGACAGAACTAGGGCTAGATAGCTCAGTTGGTACACTGCTGGCATGTTAGCATGGAGGTGGCAGGTTCAATTCCCCTTCTAGTCAATTTTTCTTCGTTCAACCCAAAACTATTAAAACAAAATTTACTCAGTCAGTTTCCCTAGTGGTTTATTACTCTATATTAAAAAAAACCTGTTTCTCATTTGTGAAATCCCATCAAATTTGTCATAGTTGTTATCATATTATTTTTCAATATGTCATGACTCTGTGAAAATGATTCTTCCATCCATGAGCTGACATTTTCAAATTCCAATTACTAATTTTAATGTTGTAATTCCAGTCGCACCCTTTTTAAAATAATATTTTTTGTGTTTCAGGTTACGAGTTGGTCGGGGTAGCTCAACTGAGCTAAGTCATCTAGGCTACCAGTTTCTAACCACACTTTTTGAAAAATATGATCAGGTAAACTGCCTTGTAATAATAATAATAATGATAACTAGTTCTTATATAGTGCATTTCACAATAACGTATTAATGCGCTTTACATTGTGCCCTGGTCATTGGGCCAATAGCATTCCTGTAATCTTTCTCAGCTCCCTGGGGAGTATACAGCCCTTTGCTGCCGTTGCGCTCCGCAGGCTTTTTCATTCACCATTTCTATATTTCACTTGACGTATTGTTTTTTTTAAAAATGAACCGCGAAGAAGCAGGGCGGTTCAAATGGAGTTGAGTCTTTCGGAGGCATCATTATTTCAGCGTTCGGACTCTTAAGGAAGGTTTTCAATTTGTGCAAAAGGGATCTGGGTGTTTTGACAGAGCAAGGACGTCCTCGCTTCGCTTTCGTGTCCAAAACCAAAGAGAATGTCGCAAAAAAAACAACACCAAGTCCAAACAATGGGAGAACAATGAAGTAAGTGAAGTAATTTTTGATGAATTTTGTTTTGGTCTGTTAAAGGACAAGGATGGTGCCTTATCTCCATCGGAGCTGCAGAATTTCTTCCAGACCTGTCCAGTCATGCCGTGGGGTCCCGACGTCAACATGACGGTGTGCACCAACGAGAAAGGCTGGATCACACTACAAGGATGCTTAGCTCAATGGACGTAAGTATCGTGGTGTTAGTCAGGTGTTTGGTTATTGAGTTATCGAATGGTGTTGGAATCTGTGTGAGTGAAGAAGGGTCCTAGTAAATCACTCATGAGAGTCAGGGTATATAAGTATATCAATAAAAAGGACCAGACTATTTTTTTAGCAGTTCCCGGGCCCATTTTTTTAAAGCTGTTAACAATTCTGCTTAGCAAAGCCAAACATGAGTGGGGCACCAGTTGTAACAATGTAATTTTCATGGACTTTTGGCTGGTTACCTGTTTCTGCTCGGCAAGATTTTTTTCTGTGCTTAGCAAGTTTTTTGTTCTCCCTGGCTTTATGGAAATGGGCCTTGCCCACTTATTGCAGGGAGGTAGGGCTATTAAGGTCGTTGAGTTATACAAAGAAGTGCAGGGCATACAAAACCATGTGGCACGGTCCCACAAGAAGCATTTGTGGCCATTGAGAAAATTAAGCCGAGCCATTGTATAACACGGGTCACACACCAGTTTCCTCATCGGACATTTTGTAATGGGAAATTTGTTATGTAACTTACCTATAGGGATTCAAACCCCTGGTGGGCCAGCGCGGTTACGTGTGTGTGAATAGAGGGCTCCCTCTAGTTCTAATATAGTACTCTATGGAATAAGGTACAATCATTCGGTCTTGATATGAATTGATATTGATGGTTTGCTGACATTGTAGCGGCTTCCCGTATTTGGAATTCTCTGCCACTTAGACTTAGATCCTGCCACTGTTTATCTAAATTTAAATCTCTGCTTAAAACGTATCTTATGTCACATGTTTTTTGATAATTCATTTCACTGTTTTCACCTTCTTTCTGTTTGTTTTACTGCGCCTTGAGCACCCAGCAGGGTGGATATGTGCGCATTACAAGTCCCTTTATTATTATTATTATTGTGAATTTACATGGGTGAATTATTTCTTGGTTGTTCTCGTATACTTTAAACAGACTCACATCTCTTCTGGACGTGTCGAGAACCCTGGAATATCTAGCGTACTTCGGTTACCGGTACGTCATGGCGGAGCACGAGAACCAGCTCTCTGCCATCATTGGTAAGTCTTAGGCCGTCTCCGAATTGGCGGCCATTGGCTACGGCTACAGCTGGATCGCCGCGTCGTCATGCGTTGAAGTATAGGATGTCCTTAGCAACACCCTTAGCGACAGTCGTAGCCGTAGCTGTAGCCGCCAATTCAGGGAAGATCTTATTCCCATTGTATTCATTTACTTGAGGAAAAGAAATAAATCAAAACCCCCAGAATCTGTCAGAGTTGATCAAAAGAGCCGAATCAAACCCCGCCCGAATTCATCAATACCCCAAGTCCCAGATTCATAAAGCCGTTGGCCACTTCATGTCGGTATTCCGAAAAAGTTTTCCCATGCGCGGTATTATTTTTGGGGACTTTTTGGAGCTTGTAGAGTAATCGTTTTCCCCTTGGAAAGTATCTTTGCCACAACGAAACCCTGACTTGACAAAGAAAAGGCATCAGAGGTTCTCATAATCAGCGCTGGGATTTGTTGTTCTCAGGTGAGAAAGTATGAGTATGCACTCACCGTGATTAGCAGAACCTCAGCCATAAGCCACAGCCGGTAATCTGCCATGGTGTGCTGGAACCTTTGAACGCTCGGACTTGCCTCCCAATGAGCCAAATATAATGATAAACAATGGTGGCAGCCTGTACATTTCTTGTTTTCTACGTTTGTATAACAAGGAGACAAAGGTCTGGAATTGGTGATTACACAATAACCCTCTGGAAAAGAGGCATTATGAGCATGAATTCCAGTACCTTCTGTCCCTCTTTGAAGCGTAGCACAATAGGTGCATGCCTGTAGTTGCCAGTTGGTGCATGCCTGTGCATGCTACACAATGGAATGACTGGAATTGGTGATTACACAATAACCCTCTGGAAAAGAGGCATTATGAGCATGAATTCCAGTACCTTCTGTCCCTCTTTGAAGCGTAGCACAATAGGTGCATGCCTGTAGTTGCCAGTTGGTGCATGCCTGTGCATATTACACAATGGAATGACTGGATGAATGCACAGCTGTCCGACTGACTGGACAAAAATTAAGGGCTATCTGAAGTTGCTCCGGGGTGCGTTTAAAAAAATGTCCGCCGTAGGCCAATCCAGAAAAGATTTGGTGTGTTTACACGTCATCCAATTAGAAGTGGTTACGCCCCAAGGTTTGTTGAGCTTCTAGTACGCTGGAAGATTTTGATGGAATCTTTCTTCCCAAAATATTCTTTGAAATTAAATTGATGTTGGAGGAAAAATCTTCCTTACCTTGAGCAATATATTCCTTCCATAGTATCGAGAGCCAAGAGGATCGATCTGGAGAAACGGCAGACGTCACGTAACGTCTTCCAGTGCAATGTGATCGGTCCGAGGGGAGCCGGAAAGACCGCCTTCCTACAGGGCTTGAACAACCGCGCTGTGGACTCCAGCAGCCACTCCATGAGGGAGCACCTGTCTGCCTACACCATCAACACTGTACAGGTGTACGGCCAAGAGAAACACTTACTGGTGAGACAATCTTGCGTGCGTTTGACCCTGAGTTTACCTGTGTCGTCCACCTCGTCAAGCACCGGCTGCGGGACGTGGAAGGGCAATCAGGGAGATTTTGTTCAACAATCGTGGAGATATTTAGAAATACATTCAATATAATAGCGAAAACAATTCCATAATCAGGGAGATTGTCAAATTTGTTCATCAGAACATGGAAAGATTGGTGTATTTTCAGAGAACTTTCTGCAGAATCAGGGAGAGTTGGCGGCTCTGCATAAACGCTCCCTTTCTGCGTCTGAGGATTTTATCTACAGAAGTATTTCCACGAGACAGAAATATCAGTTTTGGTATCAGTTATAACAGCAATGTGTGTGGCGCCCTCTACCGGTGAATTGTGGCAAGGATTCTATTATGTACAATACGAGCGACAAAAACTATCATCCATGAATCAAGACTAGTTAAATGGATGACAGCTTGCAAATACAAAGCAATACAAAGATGGTAACAAGATTTGTGTTTGGTCACACCCATTGTTGATATCACTGAGTTTACTTTTCTGTATTTTTGTTTTATTAGCTTCACGAGATTGATGTTGGTCTCCAAGATGAACTGACGTCAGAAGACTTGGAATGTGACGTAGTGTGTCTCATGTATGACATATCAGATCCCAGAACATTTGAGTATTGTGCTAAGAGCTACAAGGTAACTTTGAATTTAGGTGTCAGGGCTTCAGGCCAAACACTTTTTGCTTTTGCTCTGTTTTTTGGGGGTACTTTTCTTCTTCTTCTTCTTCCCCTCAACTCTTCTGTACAGCATAACTCAAGATTGAAACTGAATTTAAAAACCTTTAAACCGATCAGACAATTGAATCTCAATAATGAAGAGGGCACGAATTTGATGACGTCATGACAAGGTCTGTTGTGGTCGAGCACACTGGAGTCAAACGCAGTGAAGCACACTGGACTCGAACTCTTCTCAATTCAATTCAATTTTATTTATTTCATCACAGTCTAGAAGTAAAAAGTGAAAATTGTTTTCCCTGTGTGCACTAAAAAAACATTCAAACTCATTACTGACTACAAAAAGAAAAAATAATTCATTACAAATTACATAGGCCTACACAATAAATAATATTTACTGGTGTTTCTGATCAGCAGTGTGTGGGTTCGAGTCGTGGTCTTGACACGTGCGTCCTTAAGCAAGACACTTAACCATTATTGCTTGGTCCGTGGGATGGGACGTACAGCCATAGGTCCCGTGTGTTGTGTAATGCATCTAAAAGAACCAGGTTACACACATTTCGCTCAGAGAAGGGGTTTCCCCCTCGGTGTTTCTGGCAGTGGCTGCTGAGTGCGCCGTAGCATCTTGTCAACCTTAATAAGGTGTTACATTGAAAAACTTGTCTAAAGAATGTTTCTCTTTGTTCCAGCACCTTGAGCACCTTATTGGTAGATACGTGTGCTAAGTAAGACTTCTTAGTTTTTTCCTTGAAAATCGTTTTTTTTTCATCAACAGCAACATTTTGAGAACAGCAGCATCCCGTGCCTGTTTGTGGCCTCCAAGAGCGACATGCACCCGGTACGGCAGAACTACACCCTCCAGCCGGCCCAGTTCTGCGCAAGCCACAATCTACCCCCGCCACAGACCTACTCCAGCAAGGGGAGGCCCAACAAAGACATCTACATCAAGCTGGCTACACTTGCTGCATACCCGTGAGTACAACGTCCTTTTGGATTTTGACAATTTTATTATAACTTTTGTTCGGGGGAGGGGTGCAGGGAGGTTTAGCAGTGCTTTCCACAAAAAGTCCATCCCCCTAAAAAATTAAGCAAGCTATGATGTTTTATGCTGAATAATAAGAATTGTGCTGGTGTTTCTTACTCTGCATATTTTAAGAAATACTTGCAAATTGCGCCAGCAAGGTGGCGCATAAAGTTGACCTTGCTCCGGGAAGTTCTACTTTGTAAAAGATTTTAAACAATTTGAGGTTGAACAAAGAAAAATTTACTAAAGTGGGATTTGAACCAACGACCTCCGGATTAACGTGCCGGAGGTCGTTGGTTCAAATCCCGCTCTAGTCAATTTTGTCTTTGTTCAACCCAATATTATTTATAATCTACCCAGTCAGTTTCCCTTGTGGTTTATTACTTGATTTGTAAAAAGATTTGTGAACGCGGACAAAGGAAACAAGTTTTTCGCCGGGAACGCTCCAGGGGGAAAAGACGGTTTTGTTTTGATCATGCTTTCGTAGCATTTCTGCTTTTTCAAGAAAAATTGTGGCTGCAGCTTCTGTTGACTTGAACACTATTCTTCGTTGTGTTCTTCTTATTTGCATGGCAGTGTTTATATACCATTTAGCAAATGGAATGAAAAGTGTAATCATTACTTGACAAGGCTACATTCCCAGACAGATCTACCCCCCTCCCACCCCCTTCCCTGCCCTATCCTCTTCAACCAAAGCTGTCTCTGTGCATCATTTAAACGAGTATAAAAAAGGTGATTAACTACTTGTTAAAAATTCCCCCTCACCGAAATATTTGAGCACTGTGTACTCGGTGCTTTTCTAGTTCTGATAATCCTCAGATTCCTCATATGGATTTCATTTTGGTTCTACAAGCCTGACACTTAACAGGGGCAGTGGCGGCAATTGCCTCCGTTGCACCTGGTCATTGCCTTGGTGCCCTTTGAAATGTTCCAATTTCCCCAAGGAAAAACTGCCTTGGTGCCCTTTGAAATGTTCCAATTTCCCCAAGGAAAAACTGCCTTGGTGCCCTTTGAAATGTTCCAATTTCCCCAAGGAAAAACTGCCTTGGTGCCCTTTGAAATGTTCCAATTTCCCCAAGGAAAAACTGCCTTGGTGCCCTTTGAATGTTCCAATTTCCCCAAGGAAAACTGCCTTGTGCCTTTGAAATGTTCCAATTTCCCCATGGAGGTGCTTTTTTTCCACAAGGAGAAAATGCCTTGGTGCCCTTGCCCTTTCAAAAAAAACGAAGCATCAAGCATGGTTATATCTTCCAAATAGCTGTATTGCCTTTGGATTGAGGCAATTTGTAGTTCAAAATTTGTAGGATGACCAAATAATTTTGTTCATATATTTTTGTTATTTTGAGACAAAGTATGGTGTTTGCATTTATTTATGTTCTTTTTAACCCCTAACCCCTCGAGACTGATGATTTCATCGGTGGAATTTTTATAGGAAATATTTATTTTTTTTAGGAAAAAAAAAATGCAGTAAAAACCTCATACAGTTACTAACAGTGACTTCTTGTTTAGCGCTCAAATGGTCCACGCAATGATGCTCATGGCCCTCAAACATTGTTACCTCTGGTCACTGGGCCATTTATTTCATTCCTCAAACCATCTCAGCTCCCTGGGGAGTATACAGCCTGTGCTGCCAAGTATGCAGCGCACTAAGCTAAATCAATCACAAGAACCATCTCTGCACTCACAGGTACCCATTTACCCTGAAGAAAAGAGAAGAAAGCATTTTTTAGTTAAAGGGGGACTGTTGTCACGATCATAGCAGGTCCTGTGGCTGTACGTGGAAGTACAAACTCTAACCCAGTTCTGCACGCGCGCTCTGGCCGTCACATCACAAAGGACGCCGTCATTAATATTTTGTGATATGATGGCCAGCGCATGCACGCGCATGCAGTAACTGGGTTCCAGTTAATTATTCCATGTACAGCCACAGGCCTGCTATGATCAAGACGACAGGGCCCCTTGTAAGTGTCATGGCCGTGATTCGAACCCCACACACCCTGAGGACTCAGCCAAACACAACTTGAGTCCGGTGTACTAGACACGGCATAACACGTTAGTTGTTATTTTTCTAAAAAACCAACTTTTGCCTCTCATTATAAATGATACGGAGCATTTCAGGTAACCAAGTCTCTCATCAGAACAAACAGAATGAAAACGGTTCATGGGAAGGGTTTAAATACAAACACATTTATGAAAAGGCTGGCGAGGGGATGGTCTCAAGGAACCAATATACATTTGTAAGGTCCTCTCTCGTTGATGTCTGCAACTAGACTTTGTGCATTTTAGTGCAAAACCAGATGAGATCCGTGTTGCTTTCATTGTTGACTTTGTTGTCAATTTGTAAAACGCTTTCTTGTTACCCTGCAGTGAGGGCCGCTGTCACTTCAGCACATGGGGACATGTTTTAATATTTCCATTGTCTTAACCTCACTGTACACAGCGGTGCCTCATGTGCCATGATATCCTGAGCTGGACCATGCCACTCGTCCTAGAGGGGGTGTCAATAACAGGGGTCAGTGATTTGGTTAGAGGGGGGCAGGACAAAATTCTGCCAGCATACTTTTCTGTACAAAAGCGGTATATCAATATCAATGGTAGACGAACAAATTTATAAAACCCGCTTCATTAGGCAAACAAATATGCTTGAAATAACCCAGGCAATACCTGGACATAAAAACAACACACTTAGATATTTAAAAAAATCATTGAAAAAATGCAAAACAAACCCTCTTAACCTATGGAAAAAAGCCCTTCAGCATGTGCTGACAACGTACCACAGGTGGCGCTGCGACTAAACAGGTCTCTCACTGCAGGAGACAAAACATTAACTTGTGATTTTCCTTCTGTTTTTTTTTTTTTTATCAAGAAACTATCATGAATGTGTGATTAATCCCCAACTTTCTTAAAATTTGTTGGTAACTTGAGCGGATTGGTCATTTATTTGATTGAATCAAAGCGTTAAGTTTTTCAAACAGGGATTGTTCGAAGGTCTTGGTGATGAGTCACCAGACGCTAAACGTTCTTGATAGACTTTGATAGACTGCAATTTAAGCCGCCCTCAGGTCGACCTGCGTTTCGCTTGCGCTGCGACGGAGCCATCGGGATCAAGCAGAAAAATGCATGCTCAGGTTGCTATAAATGGGCAGTCGTGTGGCTGTTGGGGAACAAGAGTCGCCTCGAGAGTCGCCTTCTTTTTTCTGACGGCCACTGATGCCGATCATCTTAAAACATCATCGGAGTTATGCTCGGGTTGTAAAACGATCGGTGACTGATATTTTCCCGGCGGTCTTAGCTCAGGCGCAGCATTATCCTGAAAAATCAGTCGCAGACTGTTTTTGTGTCAGTACAAGGTCGACCTGAGGGGGCGGCTTAACACAAACACAGATCATCATCCACCGATCACATCCGGTCCAGGTAGTCACTGAACAAACACCCCCCCCTGATATGATTTTCTGTTTTAGTTTTTTTCTCACACTCTCTCCTTCCCTCCCCCTCCGTATATCTCTATACATTTCCTCTTTGTCTACAGCCTCGTTAAGGGGGTACTGGTCGAGCACCCCGCTGCCTTGTGGATCAGGGACAAACTGATGCTAGCCTCGGGCCCTCTTGCATCTTCAAGGTTCTCATGTCACTTCACTCTCTGTTAAGCCGCCCCTGCTCCCCACCACCTGCACCTCTATCCTCTTCCTCCCTTCACACACACACACACACGCATATACAGTGATTCCACTCTTTCTTTATCCAACTGCTCCCCTTGTTGTTTGTGGTCCCCCCACCCCAACCCCCACCCCCTGAAAGAAAGCGAGAATAAAGGAGGAAATAAAATAACAAAATTCAAAACAGTCTGTAGTTTTTTATCAAACTCCTAGAAATGAAACATACAATGTTCATGTTTGAAGGTTTTATACAGGATGGGTAAGGATAAAAAACATTATTGTTTAATTTTAGTCTGAAAGCTTACTGAGCAGATTTATAAGTCTACACACACAAAAAGCAACCCCAAACTGAAACAGTGGAAAACAAGTGTTGGTAAAAATCCCTGCTGCTGGCTGAGGCGCTGTCTGCTTAAAGCCCCAGACCGAAAGTGTACATTATCCAAATTGTCCAATAAGCCCAAGCGGAGCCAAAGTCCAGGCCGGAACCAAAGCCAGAACCAAAGCTGGAGCCCAAGCCAGAGCCAAAGCCCAAGTCCGAGCAAGAGCCAAAGCTGAAACCAAAGCTTAAGCCGGAGCCCAAGCCGGAGCCCAAGCCAGAGCCCAAGCCAGAGCCTAAGCCCAAGCCAGAGCCTAAGCCCAAGCCAGAGCCAAAGCCTAAGCAAGAACCAAGTCTGGAACCAAAGCTCAAGCCGGGGCGAAAGCCCAAGCAAGAACCAAAGCTTGAACTAAAGCTCAAGCTGGAGCCCAAGCCAGAGCCAAAGCCCAAGCCGCAGTCCAAGCCCAAGCCAAGGTTTTGAAAAAAAGTACCTGGGCCTCTTCTTCTCTAGTCCTTGCCGCTTCCCCTTTCCTCTCCCACTCTGTGTTTCCCTTTTCTCTTGCCAATTGTTCTGTTCGAGAATGTGCAGTCAGATGTCTTGTGAATGACAGTGTTGATTTTGTACTATGTTTTGCATCCAGTACTATATTGTGTGATGAATAATTGTGTTGGCACGACAACCCCACCTCGTCAACTTGTGATTCTTATTTTTTTATGTTGTCTCGAGTATCCAGCAGATGGAAGGTAGAGGGATAATATATTCTTAGTTAAAATTATAAAAATTGAACCAATTAAAATAGCAAAACTCCATAATTGTTATAGGGGAGAATGAATACCTAAACAGGAGAATTAGCTTATAGTACTCAGATGGTCAGAGCATCGGGTTAATTGATGGGAAGACATCTTATCTAAAATAACCCCTCCCCCCTCACTCCCTTCTTAGTGCAATCACTGACTTCTTTGAGATTGCCAAATGTCAGAAAAATTGGTGAAATAGAGTCATGATGTAGATTATGGAAACGTCCAGTAGGGATGTGGTCCCTACAGGAAGGTAAACCCTCAGACTTGATTGCACCCACTAAGTGAAAGGGTTCACCGTTCTGTAGAATTTCAGACTGCCTGGTGAAGCAACATAAGCTGTTTTTTAGTGGATATCAAGAAGTCAATATGTTCTTTAATCTACAACTTATCTAGTGTTGACGATACTTTTCCTCAAAGCTACTTGAAATCTATAACTCCAGGGGTTATCAAAGGTTTTGCAATATGGTCAACTGGGGGCAACGAGGCCCCCAGTTGGGCAATGTGGTCAACTGGGGGCAACAAGGCCACTGTGGGGCAACAAGGCCACTGTGGGGGCAACAAGGCCACCAGTTGGGCAATGTGGTCAACTGGGGGCAACAAGGCCACTGTGGGGGCAACGAGGCCCCCAGTTGGGCAATGTGGTCAACTGGGGGCAACAAGGCACTGTGGGGGCAACAAGGCCACTGTGGGAGGCAACAAGGCCCCAGTTGGGCAATGTGGTCAACTGGGGGAAACTAGGCCCCAGTTGGGCAATGTGGTCAAACTGGGGGGCAACAAGGCCCCAGTTGGGCAATGTGGTCAACTTGGGGCAACAAGGCCACATGTGGGGTGGCAACAAGGCCTGGGGGGCAACAAGGCCCCAGTTGGGCAATGTGGTCAACTGGGGGAAACAAGGCCACCAGTTGGGCAATGTGGTCAACTGGGGGAAAAGGCCCCAGTTGGGCAATGTGGTCAACAGGGGGAACAAGGTCCCCAGTTGGGCAATGTGGTCAACTTGTGGCAACAAGGCCACTGTGGGGGCAACAAGGCCACCAGTTGGGCAATGTGGTCAACTGGGGGAAACTAGGCCACCAGTTGGGCAATGTGGTCAACTTGTGGCAACAAGGCCACTGTGGGGGCAACAAGGCCACCAGTTGGGCAATGTGGTCAACTGGGGGAAACTAGGCCACCAGTTGGGCAATGTGGTCAACTGGGGAAACTAGGCCACCAGTTGGGCAATGTGGTCAACTGGGGGAAACTAGGCCCCCAGTTGGGCAATGTGGTCAACTGGGGGCAACAAGGCCACTGTGGGCACAGGCCACTGTGGGGGCAACAAGGCCACCAGTTGGGCAATGTGGTCAACTGGGGGCAACAAGGCCACTGTGGGGGCAACAAGGCCACTGTGGGGGCAACAAGGCCACCAGTTGGGCAATGTGGTCAACTGGGGGAAACTAGGCCACCAGTTGGGCAATGTGGTCAACTGGGGGAAACTAGGCTCCCAGTTGGGCAATGTGGTCAACTGGGGGGCAACAAGGTCCCCAGTTGGGCAATGTGGTCAACTTGTGGCAACAAGGCCACTGTGGGGGCAACAAGGCCACCAGTTGGGCAATGTGGTCAACTGGGGGAAACTAGGCCCCCAGTTGGGCAATGTGGTCAACTTGTGGCAACAAGGCCACCAGCTGTGATCAACTAGGGGCAACTAGGCCCCCAGTTGGGTAATGTGGTCAACTGGTAGAAACAAGACCACCAGTTTGTTGGGCAATATGGTTAATTCCCCTTTGTGAACTTCGTTAAGGGTGATATTTTTTTTCAGTGGATTAATCAAGCATGCTTAGATTTAATTGAAAATTCTTCTTCTTGATATTAGCTGATGCTTTGTTGTCTGTTTGATTTTCGCCTGATTTATAATTTTGAAAATAACATTTTATTTTGAAAGTTTATGTTTAAAGAGAGGCTCTAAGGTTCAACTGAGTTTTTGCGATGCAGTCATTTTCCAATATGCAGAGTCCTTATGAAGGTGGGGGAAAATGTTTCAAGTCTCTTACCTCACGTTAAAACAGTGTAAAATGCCGGCGTATTTGTTACTCTTCCAGAGTTTGGTTTCACAAAGGCTAAGATTGATCTTAAGCTGTGTATTACTCTTAACTGTGGCGTGTCTGGCCGAGCGGTTAAGAGCACCGGACTCAATCTCTGGTGTTCCTGTTCAGCAGAGTGTGGGTTCGAGTCCCGGTCGTGACACTTGTGTCCTTAAGCAAGACACTTAACCATTATTGCTGCGTCCTTCGGATAGGATGTAAAGCCGTTGGTCCTGTGTGTTAGTGTAATGCACGTAAAAGAACCCAGCGCACTTTCGAAAAGAGAAGGGGTTTGCCCCGGTGTTCCTGGTTTGAAGTTTTGTGAAATCAAGCCCCGTGCGAAATTTGTTGGTGTCCAAAACATCCAAATGATGTCAAACTTCAAATATAAAGGGTCTGGACTTAAAAAAAAAAATTATACGGGAAATTTTAGTTCATTCCTAAATTTCCATGATGTTCAATCAAGATGGCATTGAGTTTGACCTTTTCACTAACAAAAACAAGTGTGGAATGTACTGATATTTATTATCAATATCCAATGACTTCATGTTTCAACATTTTCTCTGAAAGACTATCAAATATAATGACATTTTACCACTATTTTATTGTGAGGTTAGAAATTTTTAATGTTCCCCACTTTCATAACTGTATCCATTGTGAACTGATTGCATCTTAAAACTGAATTTGACCTTGGAGCCCCGTTTTTAAAAGTGTTTGCTCATTTCTTGAGTTGATCAATTAATTTTGCATGCATTTTTTTTTTTTAATTAACAAATGTTATTTTCAGATTTTCCTTTGCATGGTGCAGAATTGTTAATACTATGTTGTCCTTTTTTTTTGCATATTCTAGAGCTCTCATTTGACTTAAATTTTGGTTGAATCGAGCGAGATTAGACTGGTTCCGGTTGCTATAGCATCCACACATTGAACCAGACTTGTTCTGAGACTTGTCATTGCATGATTGCTTTGTGGCTCTTTTGGTACGAGACATAAAGATTCAAATGTTTTCGATGCACACAGTTTCATCAAATTTTATACCCTCGGCACTCTGGTTAGATAGAACTTGGAATGTCCAACCCTCGAAAACTATTTTCGGTTGGAGTGGGTGGATGGATTGTAGTCCCCCAAAACCCTTCCAGCTCATCTCAGAGCCATAGTTATAAATAATAAAAAAAAGATTCGCTGAAAGTGGTGTTTGTTATCACAGATCTAAATCGACTCATTCCAACCATGCATAGCTTCCATGCAATTTGTGCAAAATACTTTTAGCACAAATCTATGCTTTCATCAGACGATAAATAAATAAGTTAGAACAATTTTGAAATATTTGTAATAATTTTTGATTTCCCCATCCCCCCTTGAACTTTCTCAACAGACATCTTAAAGGTGTTTCTCAAGAGAGTCACTCGATATGGCTGAAGGTAGGCATCTGCGCGGCCGTCGTGGCCGTCGGGGGAGTAGTCATCTACAGATTCTACAAGAGTCATTGATCGGTAGTCTTCAGGCCTGGACACCAGGGAATAATAGTATGTACAGAAAATGATGCAATTTATAACAAATGGTTTGATGGCGCTTACGGATGTTCTCATTGAAGAGGGTAGCATGTACCAAGAAGTGGGGGGGGAGGGGAGGGGGGCACACTGTTGAAGAGGATAGGGAGAGGGGCAACCACAAACCGTCAGAATTGACAATTGAAATTGGAAAACTTTGCATGACGTAATCACTCTGTAAACAGATTCTAGAGGTAAGGACAACCAAATGTGTTAAGAATGCTGGTAAGCTCTTTCCCTAATGAAGATAAATCACTCCTCTAATCGGGAAAAATCTCTAATTTGGAAAGGGATGTGTGAACGCTTGTGAGGTAAAGATTCCAGAGTTCTTAGGGTGGTGCTGTGCTTAATTTTAACCAGACCCAACTGGGGACACCAAGAGTTTTGAGTAGAGTCTGTTCTGTATCCAACAGAAAAACTCCTCAGCACATGGTATTTCAATACTGGCATGTTTTTTTTTGGTACCGACGAGATTGGTTTTTGACCTGGGCCCAATTTCATAGAGCTGCTTAAGCTGAAAATGTTGCTTTACGATTGTCTGCTAAGCAGAAATGAGCATGATGCCCGTCTCAAATTGTACACGTTACATGGTAGTTTGGCTGGTAACCTTTTTCTGGTAAGCAGAATGTGTTGTGCTTAGCTACTTTTTTTGTGCTTAAGCAGCTCTATGAAATTGGGCCCTGGTCATTCGGCGAGCACCTTTGGTTTGGATGTACAGTATTTAATTTATCCCAATCGGGGAAAGGGGTCTAGGGGTTAGGGTCAATGCATTTTCTGGCTATTGTATACACCGTACTAATGCAAGAAAATGGAAAGCTGTCGGGGTAGCCATGTGGCTGCAGACTCGCAGGGTAAATAATAGAGCTGCTTCTAAGCACAAAAAAATTAGCTAAGCACCAGAATAAGGTTACCAGCTGTAATACCATGTCTCATGTACAATCTGTGACTGGTATCCTGCTTATTGCTGCTGGAGCAGCTCTATGAAATTGGGCCCGGAACTTAAATTTATTAACCCTTTAAGAGACCATCCATTTTCTGTACAATCATCACCATACTCCCAGGCGTGTGATTTCTTAGGATTTTTCCTGAACTCAGGATTTTTTCCCGACCTCCTTGAGTCTTCAAATTTTCTTGAAAGAGGTAAAGGAGTCACCAAAGGGAGAAAAGAAGTCGTCCACATTGTGTCCAAACCTGTAGTTTTGTATTTCTGGTGATGCACAGAGTCTGTAAACCTCCTGAATTGTAACATCTTGGAGGTTCCCAGTCTAGAATAAGGGATAATCCAGGCCAGAGAGCCATTTTCAAGAAATCTGCAAATTTCGTCTCTTTAATAGTGATGATATTTTGACATAATTTTTACCCGTAAAAAAATATCTTGGGAAAAAAGGATACGAAAACAGAAATTTTGTTTTGTTTTTAAGAATTGTAGATACTTTGTTAACATGGGCAGCATTTAAGGACGTGACCTTTACTGTGACCTTTTTTGGTGGAGTGGAAGAAGGTCAAATCTTGCAGGTGGGCATTTGCAGCCGCTGAGGCCATTTTGGTACAATCCGCTTTGCAGACAGAGTGGTCCTGCAAGGGTGAAGCCTACATGTATGTATTGTAAAGCAGTGAGTATTCACTGCATGGACAATGGGAGAAACGGTACAAGTTTCTCTGTCCACAGACCCTTCTCAGTTGTCGTCAGTATTTTATCGCTTGCCGGGCTGGAGTACTAACGCGCGCACATCACATGCTTGTCACGTCACGCCTTGTCACGCGCACGCCACGTCACGCGCTTGTCACGCGCACGCCACGTCACGCGCTTGTCACGTGCTTGTCATGCGCTTGTCACATCACGTGCATGTCACGTCACGCGCTTGTCAGGCGAATGTCACGCACACGTTACGTACATGTCAAGGTTGTAGTCAGGATTTGGTAAAAAGGGTGTTCGAATTTGCTGGAAATTTAAAAACTGGATGTCCAAATTGTTCACTTACAACACATTCACATGTAAATGACGGATAAAACAGGGTGTCCAAAAGACACCTAGACACCCCTCTGGCCAACACTATGTGTCACGCATACATGTTACAGGAACTGCTCGAACAGGTGTTCAACAAAACGCAAGGCTGGATATTGCACTACTCCAGCATGACAGACCTCCCGCATCGCTGCAGAAATTTGACTTCAGCAAGGAAGGCTCTTTAGCTGTGACAGTACAATTCGCGTGCAGTTTGGCATGAAAGAATTAAACCGGCCTTTAGCATCCCATTCCTTGGGATATGTTTTTTTTTCTTTCCCCCATTTATTACTGATGTTAGTTTCGTGGTGCAATTGGCACTGAGGGAATTTATGTACAGATTTTGTTAAGTTTCGAGAAAATGCCAAGAGTTGCCGTCAGTTAGAATTGTAATCTTAAGTTATGAGAACAAAGAAAAAATGCATGCAGATGAAATCTCTTTAACTGTTTTAGATGTTATTTAAAACCAAAAATTAGAATCAATTTGTTCATGAAAAAGTCAGTAATTATTACACTTTGCAGCGCCATTTGATAACTATTATTTAAGGAAAACATGATTATCAGGGATAATTATTTAAAAAAACACATGGGTGATATTGCAGATAATGTTCAAGTGTGTTTTGTTTCTCGGGTGATTGTTGTTATTAACCCTCTTACTGTCTGACCATTTAATTTCATCCGATGTGATTTTGAGTGGGATTATCCCAGCCTGCAATTATGATATCATGGAGGGAATTTTTCTTCACAGAACACAGTCAACCCTCCCCAGGATTTGAACCTGCAACCTCTGGATTGACGTGCCGGTGCTCTACCAAATAAGCTATCTAGATCTAATGTTTGTCCCTATTTTGTCAACATTTTTTGGGGGGTGCCAGTCTGAAGCCATTCACCCACTCAGTTTCCCTTGTGGTTTATTATTTGATGTATAGATTATTTCAAGTGACTTCTGACTGTGGCACCCCCAAACAAAGATACATTTGCAACATTGGTAGACTGCCACCATTAGGGCTCGATGGTTCAGTTGGTAGAGTGCTAGCATGTTAAGCCGGAGGTCGTAGGTTCAAATTCCGCTGCAGTAAATTTGTCTTTGTCTGTTTTTCTAAGAGAGGCATTTCCAAGTTAGCTTTTAATGAACAAACTTCAAAGTCTGTCTTGCAAATCAAAGACAAAGAAAACAAAAAACATACCAGAATTGTCAATTTTGGGGGCATCGGGTTTGGGTATGGAGGTTCGGGTTTCGGACTGGGAGAAGGTTTTTGTCTACGGAGGCACTTGAGGTAATCTTCTTAAGTTTATCGCAGTTTGAATTGTCTCTGAATGAAGTTTGCATGTTTATTTTAACAGTTTCATTTTTTTAAGACTGATCGTTAATTGCAGGAGTTATTTAATGACAGAAGTCAAGTCGGTCTGGCAGAACTTCAGAAATTGAAAAGAGAAGAAAGGGCAGATCAGTGGAACAATTTGACAGGAGTAGTGGTGGATAAAGAAGGCTCGTCACTTTAACTCACAAGATGGTCTTCATTCACCTTGGTCAAGTGGTTTAGACTGCAGGACTTCAACCACAAGGTTGTGGGTTCCAATCCAGCCAAGTCAACCGCTGATTTCACAATGACTAGAATAAGTATTGTCGTCTAGTTACTGGATCACAGTTTATTGATTTGTGCAATTCATAATCAATTTAGAAACCAATGTTTGTATGAAAGAGATTGGCTGTTGCCAGCTTGGCGTTTATATCCCCCTGTGGGAGCTTGGCAATTTCCCTCGGTGGGAAGATTGTCTAAACACAAAAACAAACAAACAAACAAACAAACATTCAAAGGTAACATTGGAAACTTTTCAGTGTGCTTGTTTTAGTTGTATATTAGAAATACTTCAGTATCAGAAATAATAGACCTTTTTATGCATATGACGTCATTTAAGTAGGGCGCCCTCGCTAGAGGCCAAACGGAGGCTGCTCATTGGCCCATCCTGTGCGCTGCGGTTCAAAGATGTGTATTTCGGATGCTTCATCATCGTTTCGACCTTCTAAGATGGCGGCGTGATGGCATCAACGCATAGGTCCATGGGATACTTTTGAGGGTGCATGGTGGCAGTAGACTTACGCTGCTTACACCTAATGCTCGTGAAAAAAATGGGCATGTCCAAGATTACATAAGAAAACAACCTGGTATGTCTGCTCTGGTACCACCTATCGCATCAAAATCTCCTTCTGGTTAGGAGTTGTGCTAGATTATCTTGATTGTGTTTCTTGTCATATGAAGAAAACCAAATCGGAAAGAGAACTTTAGGTACACCATGGTCCAATTCCATGGGTCTGCCAACCGTAAGCAGGGAAAATAATAATAATCAGCACGTACAGGAAAATCCAGGCTTAGCAAAATCGTATTTCATGATTTAGCAGATTTCAACCTGTATTATGGTACAATTTGTAACATTTTTTTAGGATGGTGTATTCGTAGAAATATTTCATTCAACACTCATCGCGAAGGTAACAGAAACACAGCTTTCTATTGGCCCAATTCACCTGATGACATCATCATCACAATAGTCTCGGTTGTGCCATTTTGGGAGTCAACGCCCCTGTGTGTTATACAGTGGAGTGCGCATTTTTTCTAAGCGACGCGGCGTTTACACGCTTACCTGTTGCCTCCCAAAATGGTGAGCTTGGCACTGACGCCACGTGTGACATGTGTCTGCATGGGGGTCAATACTTGGCGGTTCAAGAGTTTTCCTTGAAAAACTTCAAAACAAGTTGTTGCCATCATCTCTGCATTCCCCCACTGTCACATTAGAAACAAAAGATGAAACGTTTGTGATTAGTTAAGTATAATCAGTTTTAGCAGATTTTTGAGGCAGTAGCAGCTCGAGGATGGGATGGGATCCCTGTTGACGATCATTTCTGTAAAAAAAATACCACAAACAAGAAAGAAAAAAAGAATAGAAACTACTTGTTGATCTTTTTGCAATATTCACAAAAGTAAGTTGGTTTCTTCGATGATGTACACTTATAAGAGTAACAGATCATCACCTCTGCTAGGTGATCCAACGATTTACACATTTTCTTTGTTTAAAATTTCTGATAATGTATTTAATCTAAGTAACAACTTTGAAATAAACCAGAAATTTTCAGATCAAAATATTCGTCTGCCAAGAATGATTTGGAGCTCTGCTCGGTTGTAGAAGGTAATTAGTGCTGGTGACGACCCTTTAATGTTAATCTTTTTGAGGTTGAAAGTTCTGAGAGGAAGGTGGGGGGGGGGGTAGAGTTAAGTGTTGACATTTCAAATGTGGCGTGTCGTGGCCCAGAGGGTGAGAGAACGGACTCAAGCTCTGGTGTTTCTGTTCAGCAGAGTGTGGGTTCGAGTCCCGGTCGTGACACCTGTGTCCTCAAGCAAGACACTTAACCATTATTGCTGCGTCCTTCGGATGGGACGTAAAGCTGTTGGTCCTGTGTGTTGTGTAATGCACGTAAAAGAACCCAGTGCACTTATCGAAAAGAGAAGGGGTTCGCCCCTCTGTTCCTGGTTTGATTGGCTGCATATTGCGCCAAAGCACCTTGTAAAACCATTACATGGTGCTATGTAAAGGAATTGGTGTAATACTTCAAAACGTAGCTCCACAATACCTTGCAGGAAAAAACTTAATGTTGAAGCGCCTTGAGCGTCACTGAGTGACGGATATGCAGGCTATATAAGAAGCTACTGTTATTATTATGATGTACTCCCTTTGTCTTCTGGGGTCGCTGTCCGTCTCTGCCAGTTGTTAAACTCACATGGGTAAAATAAAATGGGCAAGTTGTGGCCGAGCAGTTTAGTACATCGTACTCGAGCTCAGGTGTTTCTGATCAGGAGAGTCCCGGTCTTAACCCTTGTTTCCTCAACCTTAACTTGTTTCCTAAAGACACTTGACCATTATTGCTTCGTCCTTCATATGGGACGTAAAGCCATTGGTCCTGTGTGTTGTACAATGCAGGTGATGAACCCAGCACACTTCCAGACTGTGCAAGTCTTGCAGATTTCTAACATTGGGACCCGTTTCAGTGGGAGAGTTTGTTTCCTTCATGCGTTATAGTCCAATTAAAGGCACCGTTTGAAAAATGGCTCACCTAATAATCTGGCACACTCAACAATGGCTTTTTTGAACTGTTAGTCTCTGTAGACAAATACATAGCTACTGGAATGAAGATTCTAGGCCTTTTACTTTCCGAGTTATGTAGTTTTATATTAGAAATGGCGGCCATTTTGGAATATGGCCGCCAAGGCCACCACAGAGATTCAGAGATGGCACTACATCTAAAATTTCATGTTTTGGTATAAAGTACATGTGTGCCAAGTTTCATGCTTTTACCACAAAGTGCATGAAATTTCCACTTATCCGCAATGTGTGTTGGACCAAAGTGGTCCCCAAAATGTTTGATTATGCGCAAGACTTGCACGGTCTACTTCCAAGAGAATGGGTTTTGCCCCTGTGTTTCTAGCAAAGATGTTAAGCCCAGTTCATACTTCAAGCGAATGTGAATGCGAAGCGAATTTTGACGTAACAGCTCTGTTTTTGTCGCTGCGAATGTTTCGCGGGAGTTGAGCACATCTCAACTGTTGCGAATTGTTCGTTGCGAGTTTATGACGTCAAAAACTCGCTTCGCATTAGCATTCTCAGGAAGTATAAACTGGGCTTAAGTCAGCAGCAGATGAGCGCAGCATCACCTTGTAAACAAACAGATCTGCCCCCTCTGTCATCTGATGCGCTTACGCCTCACCAGGCCCTGCATCGTAGACATCCAGACCCACAAACAGAAACTTGACCAGAAAAAACCCCCAAACAAATAGACGTGGAATTATATACCATTAATAATTGTTTTATTATCAAATAAGGCATTTTATTTAAACTGGAATTATTGCTACATAATAATGCTGAGCGCTGATTCCCTAACAAGGCACAAGAAACGTTTGAGAACTGTTCGTGCTTGCTGTCGCAAGAATACAACACTGCTCAGAACAAAAATCAACATCCAAGTAGTTGTTCACCTTGGGGGGGGGGGATGACGGTCTTTTAGAGGTGTTGAGGTGGAGGGCGGATGCTCGGTACACAATGTGTCAAAAATCTGTAGTTGTCTTTCTGGTGATGCATAGAGTCTGTAGACCCTTCTTGAATTCTAACATCCAGGAGGTTCTGGGTCTAAAATAAGGGGGGGAGCTCCGGCCAACAAGCCACTTTTCAGGAACTTGTTGTTCTCATCCCTGTAGCAAGCAAACAATCTACCCCCACCCCATCCACCAACCCCCCCCCCTTCCAAGTCACAGGTTCATATCTCATGCCCTTTCCTTTATTCAAAAAATTGTGGTAAATATTCTCAAAAATTTAGAAAAAAACATTCATGTTATAATAGTTGACAATGATTAAAAACAATAACAATCAAACATTTCAGTGGCATTTTAAACAATTGATATTTCTTGCTGCATATACAAAATACATAAACAGACGGAAATATACAAAACATGCATTGCTGCTTGCACCAACACAATACAAATGTGCATATCTTAATTACGTTAAACATATTAAATATGTAATTATTCAAACAATGTTGACAAAGTAAATTGTGTCATCACACTATCTGCATATTTAAATGCTTTATAAAAATAATGAAATAAAATAAAACATGAGATGCCATTTGCATTGGAATATAGATGATTTGTTGCTTATTAAAAAAAAATTAAGTAATAAGCCATAAGGGAAACTGACAGGGTAGATTAAAAGAAAAGATTGGGTTGAATAAAATTGACTAGAGCAGTAGGTTCAAGTCCCACTCTAGTCAATTTTTCTTTGTTCAACCCCAAATAATTTAAAAGATTTTAAACTCTGTTCGTTCTTTTTTTCCTTTTTGAAAATAGTACATTAAAGGAACATTTCAGAATTGGTAAGAACAAAACTTGTAAAATATACTTTTTGATCACAAATTTACATTAAACTTGCACGGTCTAATGATGATGATAGTAGAAAACATCCCTTGAAATATTTCTGTCTGAAATGCCATATTTGATGAGAAATGAAAAAGCTAATTTTCCGATTGGAGTTTATCACTCAGTGAGCGTTTTATTCATTTGTTGAATCTATATGATTTCATGCAAATGTGTAATTGGTTTTTCACTATTTTCTCGTGACCAAGATGGTCGATCGATCTCAAACCTCTACAGGTTTGTCAGTTTATGTATATGGTGGATTACATAAAGTGCTTGTATACACTGCCAGCAACTGTTTTGTTAGCAAAAACCAATTCTGTAATGTTCCTTTAAACACCTTTATCTGTAGAAAAGCAATTTTTATGCAAAGTTTTTTGAACAGAAGGTGTATCAAAAGTGTAAGCGTTAACACTTTTACATCATGGCGTCATGTTGTAGCCTCACCAGCCAAATATAGCCACAGCTGTTCACTAAAGCGAGAATAGCCCCGGCCCATGTGACCGCAAACGACCAGCCGAAGTACAAGAGGACGTACGGCGTCAGTCCGAGCTCATCAACCGGCCACTGTGAGAGAAGCTGGCCACTGCGAACTGTGAAGACGATTAGACCGGCGGTGAGTACGGCGCCTGTGTAGTAGAGAGGGGAGAGGAGAGGCAGCGTGTGAATCACTGGGGGTAATTAACCTTCGGGTTTGTATGGTGACCTTTGGGTTATCATGGTGACCGGCGGTCTGGCCAATTAGCAGATGACCAGTCCATCGGGACTGTCTGGGCAATTAATAGATGACCAGTCCATCAAGGACTGACACAAGGGCTCCAAGGGAAAAAAAAACCCACAAGGCTTGTCATTCATTTTAAACATCATATTTTGTTCATCACCACTCTTATGTTTTGCACAAGTTTACCTTGTGCAAATGAATGAAGAAATTGACAGGGTGTATTTCAAACTTGCAATAGCAAATTGAGCAATGTTAACGCATAGCAAAATGATGATCAAAGTGAGGCATCTGTTCAATCTAACTGTACTTGTATCTTACGTGTGTATTGCAACAAAATGTCATTTTTTCATAATAATTTTGCAGACTGAATCTTCGTGATTAGTAAATTCTTTTTCTTATAATGTCAAGCAAGGATGACTGTATTTTTTTCCCCCAGAATATAAACCTAGAAAACATTTCCATTAACTCTGTTTACTCCATATAGCTTGTTCATAAATAAAATAAATTCTGTTTCAATATTTGCAATATGGGTTTTGTTTTGGTTTCAGCCATGTCACACACACTGCAACTTGGAGGCAACCACTGACACTAGATGCAAAATGAACACTTTGGCAGCACAAGAGACAATCTTCTAGCTGTAACTCACTATCCCCAAGAAAGTGAGAAAACTGAAATGTGAATGAATTTTCTTATCAGAGATTGCCAGGAGCTGATTGCCTGCAAATTGCCTCATGTGAAATGGCCTTTAATACACTCGTGTGTAATAGTCAAAACCAAGATAACATTCCTCATCCCTAACGACAAAAAATAAATTATAATTTTTTCATAACCAAAGTATTTAGCAGACTTGGCCCAGGTCAGACTTTTGTCATTATGGTCTTAATCCAACAGCAACCCAACAGCCGACTGTTAAAGGGCCCACTGACAGTTCTGCAGAATGACCGTTATCTCCAGTCAGACTTGATCCAATCTGCCAGAAAAGACCCCCCCCTGACTTTTTGATTGCAGTCATACAAAACTGGCACTAGAAGCGCAGCTTAAAGCGATTTCATTTCTGTGGTGTTGCAATTTCACAGGGGGCTGATGACCCCGTCATGAAAAAAAAAAGGCAGATTCGAGTCAAGTCCAAGTATTTAAAAGAACACATAGATTTAAAGGGACTATACAAAAATCAATGTATCAACGACTTGTAATTTCAACAGGACTGCTCCTTTAACAGAAAAAAAAACAAAGAAACGAAACAAAACTTACCTGCAGTGATGAACATTATGGCTGTGGCCAGGTAGAGACCTTTGACCTTTTTCTTGAGGCAAATCATTGCCATGACCTCACCGATGAATATGATCACAACGCCCACCAACACCAGAATTAAGAATACCAGCAACAAATCTAAAAAAAATACGAAAGAGAAGGGGTGGAGAAGGGGGGGGTGAATTGGGACAATGACTTGGTAACTAATTAAACATTCTCCTGAAGACGAGCAGAGTATACTGTTCGAAACGTCGAGACCACACCGGCTCTTTTCAGAGCCAACACTCACACAAAAAGAGATTTACACATGGTTGTACCCGCAAGTTTACTATTTATTTTTATAGTTGTTTCTTAATTAAACATTAATCATAGAAATCATAAATGTCAACATAAGTAATTCACCAAAATGTGGCGCCCCCACATGGAAAATCAGACAATTCTCGGAGATAACAAAATGGCATTATAAGTTCAAACATTCACGCTGTCAACATGATGTGATATCTTAAACATTCCATATGTTGAGAAATTAGTCCCTAATTAGGTGTTGTTTGAAAGCCTAATTGTCATCTATTTTAAGAGCAAATAAACACAGTTTTGAGTTTTGTCGGGAAGTGAGTGGTTTTGGCATGAAGCATCACAAAGGATTAATCTTTTATACTCCAGTGATAACAAATAACATGAACAACTATTACAACTGTCACAGAATTAATTACAACAATTGCATAATTTTTAGAAGGTTTCTGTGCACAAAAAAATATGTATATAAAAAGCATTTCAGCTTTTGGAGAAAAAACCCACACATTTTCAGGAAACACCACAAACCAACTCGTGAAAATCTCATTGAGTTTGATGGTTATAATTGTCATATTATTTTCAGGACTTCATTGCAAAATATAACCACAAAAGAGGGAAATGGGAAATGAACAAAATCGATCCAATTGCACGACAACTGTTTTCTTGAGCTGGACCTATTACTGAAAGTAGTCACAGCTTGGTTTTCACAACTACACCGGTATAAAAAGTGAAACATGAGAACAAAATAATTTACCATTTCCAAGGGCTGGATAAAGATAATGAAACATGGGATCTGTGGCCGATTCCACTTTGGACAGGTAGTCGATGTTTACACAGCCTTTTCCTGGAGGATCGAAACAAAAAACAATGCGATAATATATCAAATAATTTTTTCTAAGTTTAGCATTAATATGGATTGATTTTTATTTTAATTATAGACTTTCATAGAAATTGCTGTCATACAATATGCCATTCACTATGCACACTGCAAGTTCTATTTTCATGGGCCCAAGTTCCTTGAAGGTAATTCTATAATTAGTTTTAATAAATGATAACTTTTTAGTATCATACAAAATATTTTTTTAAAAGTTTTTGTTCACACAGTAGTTTTGACAAATATCGCCTTCAAGAAATGACAATAAAAATCGTTGATAAGCAATCATTTTGACCGTGTTGACTTTTGAATGAAGTTTTAGAAAATTTGAAAAATAAATGGGTTTCAGTTTTTAAAATGAAACACAATTCAAATATGAAAATAATGAATTATGTAAACAAAAGGTCAACATTCCAGTTGAAAAGTAAAGGATCACTTTTGACAAAATGATCAACACTGTAAAACAAATAATGTAATCATAACACGAATTAATACAAAAAACAGAAATATTTGTGAATAAAATGGTAAACTTATTCGCAAAACCACCCCCCGTAATTCTTACCATCTTCCGGTAGTGTGTCAGGCCGAAAACACACCCTCCAAACCCCGACCCTCTCCACCCTGGCGGCCGTCGTATTTCCACCACCCGAAGGGTCATTTCTTCCTAATTGGTAAATCAACCAAGAATCCGATGCCAAGCCGATAGATGTTACCAAAAAAGATGTCAGTCCGACGAAACACAACAAGAGCAATATTTTAGTGTGAGGATGCGACATATTAAAAAAATATATATACAAAAAACCCTCTCCAAACTAAAATGTCGGTCTCAACAAAATGAAAAAACAACAAACTGGCTCTATAACTTTGAGATCGTCTATCTAGCCAATTCTTCCATCAACAGTTCCCCCGCGATCTTGACTTTTGTCACCAATAAATCGATTACTAAAAACGATGCTGCAAAACAGGTTGTTGATGGATACACAGGTGTGCGCAACAGCGAAACCATTCACTTCAGAAAATAATAAGCAACCATTACAGTACACTTTCGTTTTGACCTATATAATTGCATGGGAGGCATAGAACTAAAAATTACCACAGAGTGCCGTGTTATATCTCCCTTGTATTGCTTCATTCAATGCGGCTCGACTCCTTTGACATGCAAATCATTTTGTTGGTTTTTCCTTTATATGCTTTTGGTGACGTTTTTCTGCGTTTCATTCAGTTTCAGGGTGAGTTATGCCTCTGTGTACTGTGCTATTTTAGGGGGGATATGAAATGGGTTGAGGCGGTTTGGTGGGGTCACTGTGAGGGGGTGGGTGGGTGGGGGGGGGGGGTCACTCGACGACGGTGTATCACTATCAACTTTTAAGTTGTATTTTGAGCGTCAAACCGATTTTCCCCCGAAATCGAATTGGTACTGGTAGTCCCCTGTGACTGATTTTTAACAGATAAAAAACACCTAGGCCTAAATGAACACTGTTTTATTTACTTAGAGTCAACAATTAAAACAGATTATGTGACTTAAATTTCATTTTCCTTTAAAGGAACATTACAGAATTGGTTTTTGCTAACAAAACAGTTGCTGGCAGTGTAAGCACTTTATGTAATCCACCATATACATAAACTGACAAACCTGTAGAAGTTTGAGATCGATCGGTCATCTGGGTCACGAGAAAATAGTGAAAAACCGATTACACATTTTGCATGAAATCATTTAGGTTCAACAAATGAATAAAACGCTCACTGAGCGATAAACTCTAATCGAAAAATTAGTTTATTCATTTCTCATCAAATATGGCATTTCAGACAGAAATATTTCAAGGGATGTTTTCTACTATCATCATTATTAGACCGTGTAAGTTTTATGTAAATCTGTGATCAAAAAGTATATTTTACAAGTTTTTTTCTTACCAATTCTGTAATGTTCCTTTAAGTTAGGCCCCTATTTAATAAAAGTTTCATTAATAAAAAGGTACAAACTTGGCAGTGTTGTCATAGAGTCAACATTAAGGACAGATTTTGTGACTTCAAGTTTATTTTCCTTACATAGGCCTATCTAATATGTTTTTAATACAAATTTGATTTATGAAAAGGTACAAACTGGGCAGTGTTGTCATTTTGTAATTATGTACCGATTTGAAATTATTTTTGTCCACTTTATTTTTTCACTGATAAAGTGATAGACTAAAACTCATCCATCGTCTATCGTCTATCTTTCAATGATAAACTCAACGACCTGTCATTAGCGACCGCAGACCGTCACAAGACACGATGAGTGTGGCGCCCCCTTATCAGATGTGCAAGAGACTAGCATGAGTCTATCAAGGGAACTTCCCAAATTCGCTGGTATCCGTCTGCGGCTACACTATCAAAGCTGGACCGAGTCGATCATCAGTGGATATCCAAAAATGGCGACTGTTCGTGACGTAAAACCCGCAATAGCTCCACATTTAGCAGTTGATGCCAATATTGATGGAACCGGGAAAGGATATTTGTGATGCACTCAGCTATATATCTTTAAATTATCCAAGTACATATGCTTTAGAGTATGCTAATCAAGTAACTCCACTCGGGTCTAATTGTTCGGGACTGGAAATTTAAACCCGATGGAAGATGACACCAACTGCACGACGCAAATTAAATCAACAATCAACTATGTGAACTCAAGGCTGCGGTCATGTCTTGTAGTCTGGTTTGTATTTACGTATATACCCACGTACGAGTCGAAGTGTGTAAGATTTCATATGATAGACTGGTCATTGTGAACACAGTACCGCAGTGGATATGAACGCAACATTCTCAAACAAGAGACGAACGTGGCTATAAAAATAACTATTTGGGGATAAAACACCACCGTATATCCGACAATGCCACATCCATCAAGTCGTCGAGAAGGTCCTACGAAGATACGACTGACGGGTAAGACAAACGGAATCGATTTATTGCGACGTTTTTGAGCTTCAAAGTTTAGAAAAATGCCTATTGCTGACCCAATGATTCGCGGACACTTCCATATTTAGTTTACCTTCACATTGACAGTTGTGTTGCATGTGAGATGTAAATTGCTAAAACTGTCTTTTGCTTTTACGTAATAGATGATATTTATGGACACAAAACTAAATTGGTATCATTTTATAATTTTTGTTTTTCTCATTGTATAATATTCATGGTGAAATTTCTGCTGAGTAGCTGTACTGTTTTATTAAGGTCATCACTCGACAGACTTTACACTTGGCAAGAAATTAGAAATATGTTATGAACTCAAAGTCTTGTGAAGTGTTTTGTCTATTGTGGAAGTAATGCCAAATCAAAACGCCACTTTTTCATTTATTGTGTAAAAAAAACCACCCAAAACCCCAACGCATATTTTTATAAATGAAAGGGGTATTCTTTATAGATTAGTAGTATTACTATGGAGTGAAAAAGAGACAAGGATGGTACGATTGTTTCCCATTCTATTGTGGTTAAATTTGAAAAAACTCTGTGGCCTATATAGGTTATTAGTTACAGTAATGAATTGTTTTGACTTAATAAAAGTTTACGCCTGTCTGTTGGTTTTGGAAAGCTGTTTCGAAAAATATTTAAATGATTACAGAAATTGAAAGAAAGAGCCAAGATCCATTGGATTACTGTAATCTGGTTATTTTTGTTGTCGTTAGGTCATGCAAATGATGTACGATAATTTTCGCAAAACTAAGTGGAGAATTATTGTACATGGAAGAGTGTTTAAGGATGATTTTTTTAATTGTTTAAATCTTTCCAGCAAGGGGGGGGGGCAGGATTATAGTTTGAAAAGCTTGAATACATACCCACTTGAAAAAGCCTAATGGCAGCTGTTGAGAGAGTAACTTTGAAACCAAACAAGTCCTGCAATATTTATGTTTTTCTTCCATGTACAGATTTTACAGAAAGTTACTACTCAAATGTAATGGTGCTAGTCTGTTACCCTCCTCCCAAAAGTTCTCGTAGAAATATTTGTGGTCTAAGTGAGTGTTCCGAGCAACAAATCTAGTCCAGCTTTTTCTAGAAATTTGAGCCATGTGGTTGTTAGTCTAATTTATACTCCCAGTGTTTGATCATCCTGAAAAACACCAAGCTATATACCGAACAATTACTGTTTGTGTTAAAAGTTATGGCAAGGTATGAACAGGCCTGGAATTACATAGAGGCCACGGAGGCCATGGCCTCCGTTGCCCCGGTCTTGGCCTCGGTGCCCCTTCAAAAGTTTCCCATAGACTTGAAGCTTTTCCAATGGAAGTGCCCTTTGCAAAATGGAAATGGTCTTGCCCTCTCAAAGATGAAATTCCAGTCACATGTAATGTATGAGTATGCAATACTTAAACTCCTGGACTACAAGTATTGGGCTGTATTTAAATGCACAACGCAAGTAATTACTCTTGTAATAAGCTTGTACAGTGTTGATGATGGTCACTGAAGTTGAAGAATGTTTCCAATCTTTTATTTTCTGTTGTCACTTTTTTATTAGTAGGGTACGGTCACTGCCTTAGACTTGACACAGTACACAGCTCTACATGTAATTAACAAGCCTGTAAAAAAAATTACATTATGGAGGCAACAGAAGCCATGCCCTCTGTTGCCCTGGTCTTGGCCTTGGTGCCCCATCAAAAGTTTCCCTTAGACTTTAACATTTTCCAGTGGAAGTGCCCATTGCAAGTTGAAAACGGCGTTGCCCTCTCAAAGATGCCTTTCTTAGTAATACTACAGTCACACAATTTCATTGTGCCAATTGATGTAAGCAGAAAGTTGTTAGTCCCCTGGTATGTTAAAAGCTAATGCTGTGCTAAAAACCACTGAGACAAAGGAACGTTTGCCTTTAATTAAAGAGGATCTTCAAGTTGATGTTTTTTAAGCAAGCCAAACTGAGAACTTAAGTATGTACCAGTGGTTTGCTGAACAAATTGACTCCATTGCCCACGGATAGACTGGTGAAGTTCTTTGTTTGTATCAGATTCCTGTTCCAGAGGTTTGGCTGCAAAATTACTATCTTGGAATAAATTAGTTTGCAGCAAAGTAGTCACACGAAAAAGAGGAAAAGGAAATTATCACCTTCGCCATTTTGTGCTTTAAATATTCCCCCAAGACTCTTTTAGTATTGTATTCGAGACTACCTTGTAAGTTGTAATGTTGAGGCGTCTGGGAATGAAACCAAAACGACGATGGAGACCTTGTGTTTTAATTACAAATGTAGCAAATAACAGAAAGCCAAGGAAATGCACCCTCAAGGTACCTAGTTCAATATTTGTCATTATTAATTAATATTTTGTCTGACTGGGATAAACCCGGATGAGTTTTAAAGCCCGTTCTGCCTGTACATAAATTAATACAAAAAATACTTGCCTGTCTTTATTTATGTTTTTTTTTTTTTTTTTGGGGGGGGGGGGTTCTAGATTATTTCCATGGATTATTAAAGTGTACACACAGGAATAAGTCGTTTTTCACAATAAATCAATAGTCCCAATGACGTTTTCTCTGTAACATCAAACAAAATAGATCATTTTGAAATGGCTCAACCCTTACAATCCGGGATTACTCTGCAGAAGTCTTCTTTCCCCACCACAAAAACCCCTTTTCAAAATGATTCAACAACAACAATCCATCCCCCCCTAAAAAAAAAACCCTGCAAACAAACAGCCCCCTTAAAAAAAAAAACTTTTACCAGGTGTAACTTACATTCTACCTTTCTACACTTGAGTACATTCGTACACGACACACAGACAGTTATCCTATCTTTGTGGATTTTGGCTCCGGGTCTGGTCCCAGACCCCTGTCTATGGTCTGCTGGTAAAAGCGGATGAGGCATCACCATTCCTAGGTTACTGTACGCCAACTTGTAGACACCAATTAGTGCGGTGTGTGAAACAGATTTGAGCACAGGTGCCGGCAGACGGTGTCTGGTGACTTACACAAGGGTGTGGTTAGAAGTTCCCCAGGCTTATTTTTCAGTTTTTGGGTACGAGACGAAACAAGTTTTGCAAATAATACTGAATATGGTGTTGGAAATTCTCTTATTTAGTGATGAAATAAAGCACTTGACTGATGGAAATGAGATCACACTTGATATAAAAAACAAAAATATTAAAAAATCCTTTATGAGGTCTAAGGTATGCCTTTCTCATAAGCTTGAAGTTAACCATTTGATAGTGTCAACAGTGAACATTTTTAATTAAAGCAACGGGTATTCTTTAAGTTGTATACCAACAACTGTTATCAGCCCTGGGATTAATTGTTCTCCCGTTTCATAGGTTCAGGTTCACTTTTCCCAAGAAATAGCGCTCACTCCCAAAGAAACAGAACTTTCTTGGAAAAAAAAATCCCCTCATCGGTGTGCACAAACGTGAAGGAGAAGACACCAGAGTAGACTAGCTGTTCATGTATGACATTGCAAAACTCTGTACCTGTAACAATTCCTGTCATTTCCCCCCAAGGTGAATTCAAATTGCAATATAATTGTTGGACTCCGGATGTTGGCAGATCACATCGAATTGCAAAGTAATAATGTACTGGTGCTAACTAGAAGAATACCAATCAACATGGGTTGGGCCCAATTTCATAGAGCTGCTTAGGCAGAAGTTGATTTGTTCAACAATTTTCTGCTAAGCAAAAATACAAGTGACGTGGTATTTTGGCTGGCAACCTTATTCTGGTAAGCATGATTTAGTTGTGCTTAGCTCCTTTTTTGTGCTTAAGCAGCTCTATGAAATTGGCCCCTATGCCCAATTACATAAAGCCTATTAAGCAGAGGTTTTATGCTTAGCCACCCTCAGCACAGTTTCTATTTCATAAATACTGCTAACTGGAAGCTAAGTTTAAAAAAAGCATGCTAGCTTGCCAAGCTTGTAAGCAGATGAGTGATGCAACAATGCTTATGATACATGCAGACTTGCACAAGTGCTGTAAAATCTGTGTTTTTGAAACACACTTTCACTTAACAGGCCTTATACCTCACGGCAGTTGCCCTAAGCTGGTCATTGTTTCGATGCCCCCTGAAATGTTCCAATAGAAATTGTACAAGTTCCTCATAGAGAAAGCCTTTAGAAAAGAAAAAACGCCTTGGTGCCCTTGCCCTTTCCAAAACGAAACATCAGGCCTGCCCTAGATGCATGTTTTTTTTCTGCTAAGAAACACAACAATTTGCTTATAATATCAGTAAAAAGTTTTATGAAATTGGGCCATGGCTATTTGTTAAACCGTAAAGCAAGGACATAGATTCCTACTCTGTTTTTTTTTGTTTTTGTCCCCATTGTCAAAATTTGTCTAAATTGTAGACGGAGACTTAAAACGGAGACTGGAAACATGTTAGTGTAATAAACGTAATGTTGATGAGTAAATAGAAAGCCATGTTTGGGTGAAAAGTTTACTTGGAAAATGGAATAATGAAAGGGGGTCTTTGAAAACACAGGAAGTGAGTTTAGTGCGGCCTAGGTCTCTGGCGTTTTAACCATGTGGTATAAACATTCACTCACAGACTGTGTGACCCTCTATTTTAACTCAATAATGAATGGCTGAATGTACCCACCATTGTTCACCGCGGGTCTGGTGTCATTGAGAGACAATGAACATTTGTTGTTGTTGTTTTCGTCTGAGAGCGGCACAATGGTTTTGTAGCCGGCTTGGGTTATTGATGAAAACCGTGATCGGACAATGTGTACTGTTCAGCTAGTATGTGAATGGTATCGATGCACAACTGCGGGTACCATGGATATTTTATACCAGGCTTTTATATATACATACCACCAGTAGGTGTGCTTTTAAAATGTAATGTACACTACATTTGCAATGCATCAAAACATAATGTGTACTAAAACAATACATGCATGTCCGTATGGACACACGTATGTAATTATGTGTACATACAATGTAGGTTGGGTTGGATCCTGCAGAAGAGTTCAGTACAAATTGTTGTTGAACACAAAAATATTGAATAGAAACTGTTTGTTTGTCATACAGTACCCAGTAGATGCCATAGAAAGGGTTCTCCCCAAGCACAAGCTAGCGTATCGTGCCGATACACGTGTGTGCCGGTACCCGTGTGCCGATACCCAAACATTTCAAACAATACGAAAAGAAAAGAAAAAAATTATAGAAAAATTGGTTTAACTATTTTTTATATTGGATCAATTTCACAAAAAATTGAAAGATAAAACCATTTAGAATGTTCCAGATTGCACAGTGCAGGGCTTGCCCTTAACACTAGCCCGGCGTACATTGTCTAGTAAAAAATGCTATGGGCTAGTAAACACCACTTCTTAACTTGCCCTGTGGGCTACTAAAAACTGTGCAACCTACTTGTTTAAAATGCTAATTTCTTCCTTTTCAGATGTGAATAATTAATGTATAAAATGTGTTAATCCTTATTGAGTGTGTGAATATAACTAATTAAACTGGTTGTGATCGTTAACATTAACACATCAGAACATTACATTCATTGCAATTCCTGTTTAAAATCTGGGCTACTAAAACTTCCTGGGGGCAAGTAAAATGCACAGTTTACTGGCCCGGCCGGCTACTTTACAAAAAGCTTAAGCGCAAGGCCTGACAGTGGGGCTTTGAAAACCAAAGATAAACACCAAGTAGAAAACATTCCGAGGAACTCGTTTTAAATTCAGCATGCTTTGGCCAAACTTTCCAAGATTTTGGTCCAGGATGCCCCACAGTTTTGGAAAATTCTGGGGAAAATCCTGATACAAGATCTGCTAAACGTACAAATGTGTGTAAATGTTTGGAAATGCAAATATCCAATGTATTAGTCATCTTTTTTCCAAGAGAATTACAGAAAAAGCAATCCATGAAAAATGTTCATATTTGTTAAATTTACTCATGCTTTTGAAAAAGCAATAAGTTAACATGTAGACGTCTTGTGTCGGTCCGTGTTGTTTGTACTAACAGACATGTGTAGCTTTTGTTATAATCTTATGATATATAATTCAGGGCCATGCAGTTGAAATAAGATGACATCCAGAGACCTTTATCTTAGAGATAACAGCAATGCAGATGATATTATTGCTCAGGTTTTTAAAAGTAATATTGAAGGTTTAGTGAACGGATTTTACAAAGGGTTCTGTGTGCTCTATGGAAGTAGTGAGATGACCACTGTTGAAGCAAACGTGTGTCATCTGTTACTGTAATTACGAATGCCAAATCATTTTTCTTTAAATTACATTCTGTATGAAGGACAAATGGTCAGTTGAACCATATGTCAAGTGCACATATTGTTAAGTGTTATGAGAGGGACGAACTCGTCTGAGTACATGGATTACTTACAATCAACGAGACATCGTTAAAACAAAGCCCCCTGGCCCCCCCTGATATCTTTCTCTGTCATTACATCGTCTGGTGGTTCACAAAGCGCAAGCTTATTGACCATGTCCTGAGACAAAAGGGAAAAAAAAGCCCAGAGGGAGAGGGAGGTGAATAGACAGCTGCCCCAATTAGTGCCAGGTGTCTAATCAATGGCGACACTGTGTGACAGTGTGGGAGCATGGGTCAAGGATCCAGACCAGACCAGACTAGACGTTGCATCACAGTAGACACCTACATGTACTACATGTACATGTACATTGTGTGTGTGTGTGTACATACGTAGTACAAATGTATACAGTCACGCATGAGGTGTGCGTACACTGGGCATGTGCATGTACACTTTGCATATTTACGTGTGTGATTAATGATTTGTCGTCTCCAGTGGTATAACACTTAGTCTGGAGTACATTTCTGTGTGTATATTTACCTCTTGGAAAAGAATTCTTACACGGTGAGATTTTACAGATCAGGTCAAATGGTGTGTCATTCAGCCCATGCAATCAAACTTTGCTGTGTCCTTTTAAAATTCAAAAGGAAAACTTTGTGCAGTGTATACAGAGGAGAGTACATGTAAACTTGTGAATTGAGTATGCATATAATTAATGTATGTGTCTGTTCATGGTCTGTCGGATACTGTTTCTAATTTAAATGCGATGGTTAATTAATCCGTGTTTAAAGTATTGATGGTGAACAATTTTCAAACCCTGATTACAATTTTCTTGAGACTCCCAGTTTCCTTGTACATTGTACATGACCTTGTGCATGTAGATGTAATTATTAGTTAGTAATATACAAAGTTGCCCGGCCTTATTACATAAAGTTGCCCTGGTTACATTGTATATGGAGGCCTCTGTTGCCCCTGGTCTTGGCCTCGGTGCCTCTTCGACGGTTTCCCATAGACTTTCAGCTTTTCCAATGGAAGTGCCCTTTGCATAAAAAAATGGCATTGCCCTCTCCAAGTTGAGATTCCAGACGTGATAAAGCTTTCTAATTATTCCATTTAAAAGTACAATTTTCTTTCAGTTTTGTACAATTAGTACTCTTGGATTTATGCACAACCACAGATTTTCTTTTTATTTATGCAAATTAAAGACGTTTTTAATGGCGCAATCACAAGCCCAGGTACATTCACATTCACTTTCTAAATGCTAAAAAAGAAACATCGAAACTGACTCTGCTCTCTTCTTTACATTTTTCAGATCCAGAAAAAAACCCTTAATATAACAGAAAGCTGTTTACTCATAGACTCCGACTAATAATAATACGTACTTGGTGTGACATAGGTTTGATGTTTGTTGAAATACTGTTCCAGGCCTGTAATTTCATCTTTGAGAAGGCAAGACCATTTTTTTATTTTGCAAGGGGCATTTCCATTGGAAAATCAAAAAAAAAAACTAATGGAAACTCTATGGGAAACTTTTGAAGGAGCACCAAGGCCAATAGAGCAGGGCAATGGTGGCCATGGACTCCACTGCCTCTGTGTAATTCCAGGCCTGCGGTGTTCAGTTTCTCAAAAGGAAATTAACCCCCACCTCCCTTGAGTGATGATTTACAAGGATCTTTCCTGACTCGGAACAAAATCCAACACCATATGGTAACTCAGCACCCAAAACTGCTGGACTCTGATTATAGTGGTACGCCTGACCCAATACATAAAGCACGATCAGTTTACTACATGTAAGTGGCAGTTCTTAGTACATCTAAACCACAAAACATGCAGTTGGATTTTGAAGGATTGGGGGTAGTTAGGGTTTTTATGTCAGCGTACATTGTTTGCTTTAGCTGATTTTCCTTACTCTATGCTATAGCATTGCATGCAGTTTAGTGGACGTACCCCGTGTACACTACGAAGCTGGATCGAGGTTGTATCATGAAATGACGGCATCTACATGTAGTAAGAAAGTTGTCCAATCTTGACATCTGCTCACTTGTAGACTCATCAAATGATGGAGTAAATTAATATCCAGCCAGAAGACTCTAGTTTCATGTGAGAATTCTGCCGTGAAGTTCATTGCACTACACCTTCATCATTACGAGTCTAATCCCCGTAGGCTTATTAAAAAAAAGAAGAAGAAGGAGAAGCAATGACAGTAGACCTTCAGAAATTGAGACCCGACAGACGCTGCTGTTAAAGGGAAGAGTACAACTTTGGTTTAAAGGAATGTTCTTTAAACTATAAGAATCACAAGCTCACAAGTACAAGTCACCCCTAAGCAAAGTGTAATAACCAATTTGGATGACGGATGGCCAGATAGTGGGGCTCATTTTTCAGTTTGGACACACTGATAAATGGCCGTGTGTAAATTAGTGTCTAGATGGCTGTTGCTTGATCACTTCGATAACATGCATTAAAGCATAGGAGGCCCATAGCAACGTTCTAAGCAACAGCCGTAGCCATAGCCGCAGCTGCTGACAGGGCCTGACATGGAGAAGTGTTCATTGGAAACAGTTTGGACGTCCTGTTTTATTAACCCTAAAGAACCCATGTCCTACAATATCTTCATTGCCAAAGTGCAGGATTGCGAAGGATTTTGGCTATTGGGGATCTGCAACACAGGAGGATTTTCGAAGGGTTTGGGCTAAAATGAGTTTTCGTTAGGGTAGGATTTTGCAGGACTTGGGCTACTGGGCTGTTTTTACATAGGAGGATTTAGAAGGTTTTAGGTCTTAATGCAGCTTAGCCAAAATAGGATTCTGAAGGTTTTGGGCTTTTAGTTGACTCCCTAACTTCTGTCTCAAACATGTCGAAAGGATTTAGAAGGATTTGGGCTAATATATTTACAATAAGGAGAAGGATATAGAAGGATTTGGGCACTTTGGGTTTATGACAACTTTAATCTAAAGGATATCGAAGGATTTGGGCAGTTATGTCTACCCAAGGGCCTAGTATGTTAGGGTTAAAGATTTTGAGGAGTAGGCTAAAGGAAATCTTCCCTTAGATCTTGACTTAGCCTGCTTCCGAATCAAGTGGCTTCGGCTACAGCTCCTGCCGTTGCCTGCTGTGGCAACTGTGAAGAATAGGAATGTTCAGCCATGCAGCCAGAGCCACTACCAAAGTCGTTAATTCGGACATGGATATATTTTCTGACCCTGTGAAACTTTCGCTTTTTAACAACTGAAAGGACTTTTTAGCCTCTGGTTTTTTGTGTGTGATTGAATGATAGCTGAAGAAACTATTACTGCATTGGGTTGTTCCAGAGTTTCCGAGAGGTTTGTGTATTCTTTTGTTACCCATATTGTGGAAGATTTCAGATAGACTGGAGAAGGTTTTGTCACCAAGAGGGATTAGCTTATTATTTTGGATAAGCTTATTATTTGGGATTAGCCCCCGTATTTGGGATTAGCTTATTATTTGGGATTGGCTTATTAATTGGGATTGGCTTATTATGTGGGAGGAAAAAATAAAATCATCTGCCTACCTCGAACAAAGATATTCACAAGTAGAGTGACGTCAACATGGGGAAAGATAGCTCAGTTGGTAGAGCGCCAGCACGTTAATCTGGAGGTCGGTGGTTCAAATCCCGCTCTAGTAAATTTTCTTAGTTCAACTCGAATTAACCTCAAAATCTAGTAGAGCGCCAGCATGTTAATCCGGAGGGTTGGTGACAGTTCAAATCACGCTCTAAGTATATTTTTTCTTTGTTCAACCTCAGATTACCCTCAAAATCTGGCAACATTTCAAATGGTTCATTACATGTTATACGGTACCCAGGGGTTTGCCCTTAACACTTGGCAGTGACTTGCCCAGTTAGCTTGTCACGTCACTAATCCAGAAGATTTCTCAATTGTCCAATTTTATATCAAATGGGGGATGCTTACCAACAAAGAGGCAGCCAGCCGGATCACTTGGAGAAAGTTTTGACTGGAGTGATCCTCAGGTTTAAAAAAAACAAACTATCACTTGGCAAGAGGACCACTGTTAAGGGTGAATGCCAGGTGTCATGGGGGATTTTGGCTGAAGGAAGTTGATTTAAAGAGGGCGCTATCAGATGAAATTTTGACACAATTCGCTGAATGGGGGACAGAATCTCGGGGGGGGGGGGCAAACTGGCACAATTCTAGAAAAATCAGAAAATCAGAATAAATATGACCCCTTTAAATTAAAAGGGTTGAGGCAGACCTTCAGAATTGCCACCCCGGCAGTCTCTGACATTGTTTAGTAGTGTAAAAAATGAACATCTGATACCACAACACGCTGCCCTGGGTTCACAGACCTCTGACATGTTTGCCCATCAATTTGTACCCCTCTAATGAGGCTTATTTTAATTGGAAATGGGGAGAAGGTTATGCGCCAGACAAAAAGTACTCCCGTCTAGTCGCCAGAGGGGCAATTAAACAGGTTGCTCATTGGTAGGGGATAATATTTTATGATTCAATTTACATTTTTAAAAACATTGCACTTTTTTGTGGGGGGGGGTGGTGGGGGTGGAGGTCGGGGGAATTAAAAATTAATATTCAACACAACTAATTGGCAGTAATAATTTATTTTGTAACGTGAGTACTCGTAGTCAGATGATTTTAATCCGGTTTCAAAATAAATTGATTGTTTAATGCCGTTTGGATGGATGGTTCAATAGCTTTTAAAATAGTGTACATGAAAATTGATCGGACAACGTTATGTTTCAGTGATGAGATTCTTCCTACTTTAATCTGGTTTTGTTTTTTTGTTTTGTTTTGTTTCATCCGAAAATCAGTTAGATTGCATAATAGCATGATAAAGTCCATAAAAGCTCAGGCCTTGAATACAGGGACCTTCGTTTGCCCCTGGTCTTTGCCTCGGTGCCCCTTCAAAGTTTTTCCCCATAGACTTAAGATTTTCCAATGGAACCCTTTGCAAAATGAAAATGGCTTGCCCCTCAAAATGAAATTCCAGGCCTAAAAGCTGATGCCACATGTGGTAGGTCATCCCTTGTGTGATTTTTTTTTTCTTTCTCAAGGGTTAAAAATAATGCCCTGCGTGTAATTTGTGTACACGCAGCCATTTGTGTGAAAATCTAAACTTCAATTTTTATGCAGTTAGCCAATTGACCATTCTATCATGCCGCCATGTTTTCTCTTGCATGAATATATAGTGTTTATATATAAGCGCTTGTATCTACCAAAAGAGGTGTTCAAGGCGCGTGGACAGAGTGAAACATTTTGAGACAGGTTTTCAAATCAACGTGTACCAAATGGAGGTTTACAGGAATAGTTATAGTTCTGATACACTTGTACACTTCATATGATGACTCCTACGCGTAGGCTTGACATTTTAAGGAACTCGCATAATGCCTTTTTTTGTTGCCCCCTCCTGTCTTGGCCTTGGTGCACCCTTTTCTAAATTTCCCCACAGATTTCCAGTTTTACTAATTAAAGTGCTCTCAAGTTGCAAAACGACCTTGCCTCCTTATTATTAATGACGAAAACACCAGGCTTGTCATGTACATCCCCTGCACAGTCCACACACACACAAAACACTGAAAGATTAGATTCTGCACAATACAATTTTTTTATTATTTATTTTTTTTGTACACAAGGCGGACGAAAGCCCCCAGAGGATAAAAAAATGACTACGTCCTGCATTTCTCGCTGACTCCGCTGAGAGCAGCGTCTCTGGATGTGGGATAAATGGGGGACGAGTCACCAGACAAGCCGACTGAATTCACGGGTCTACCGCGCTCTGATCAGACATTCTTTCCCCTAGCCTCGTTGTACTCTTTTTCTAAGAGAGAGAGAGAGAAAAAAAAAACGGCCTGTGATTCAGCGGCCAAGTCCTTGATCATACAGACGGATGGTTATTGAAGGTCCAGACAGTCGGACACTTCTCTCTCTGAACATGTAGTCAGGTTTTTTTTCCCCTTTCTTTTTTTCTCCCCTACTCTGAATCACCTTTACCATCATCTGATGGGTGACCGGCGCGACAGACACATGTTTCAGGACAACGGAGTGATCAATTACGCGGTAACTGATAATTTTATCTGTCGCACATTTTTTTTTTTTTTGGGGGGGGGGGGTGTATTTTTTCTCGGAAAAAGAATCAGCTGCCACCGTTCCCATGAAAGCTTGGAGCGGACATTGCTGTAATGTTTTGTAGTTTTATTTTGTTTTTTTTCCCCCTCTACACAGATGGATCTAGAATCAGGTGGAGACAGAGAGATGTATGTTATTGTGATGGGGGGGGGGGGGGGAGGGATTTCTTGGAAAAAGATTTGGTGCAATTGGAAGTGGAGTGATAATCTGTGGAAGCTGTGCAGAGATATTTCTTTGAAAGTGATGTCACAAAGTAAAACGGAAAAGCTATTTAGCAATTCAAATCAGACTTTTCTCGGCAGTGGAATTGGCATTGAAATGGACATAAATAATGTGAACAATTTTTGTAACGGGTTTTAAAAACCTTTTTTTATTTTATTAGCGATTTACGCAGAAAAGTGAATGAGTAGAGGGGATTATTAATATCTTTATGGAAATCGTCTTACATGTAATCTGCAGGGAAATTTAATGAAGCGTTTTAAGGATAGTTTCAAGTTTCATTATTTATTTCAATAGAATATCAGATCTTTCAAAACAGCTTTATTTTTGTCATTTCAAATATTCCACTAAAAGTGACAGGCTTAATTATTTTTTCCCCCCAGACTAACAACATCTCTATTAAATGTATGCTGAAATACACGGAACAATTTGCACTGTGTGCTCATACCCAATGTGAACATATGTCGATACACTTACTGGCCCATACGTGCAGCTCTTGTTTACAAAGAAAACTTCTGCCCTGAAAAAAATGATGTCCATGACATCTGTTAGCCGTGGATTAGAAACAAAATTACACATGTACTGGTACAATGCAATGTTTTGTTTTTTTCGCGAGAGGTCGGTGACCAAGTTTCAAGTGTGCCCCGATTAAAAAAAGAATTACTGTTGGGAAGAAAGGACTGTTATGGGACATGTGTACTCAGCATGGGCCGTCAGAAGCCCCCCCCCCCCCCATCGTGTTTGCATTGATGCTAAGTACATCTACTATGTATTTTTAGAAACGTTCACACATGAACTTGTTCATGATGAGATCCTGTTTTTTTTTTTTTTTGCCATTTAAACTACCCCCCCCCCACCACCACCACTCTCCTTTGTCTGTCCGTGCTCTATGGTTGAATGTGTCATAACACAGCTTTTCATTGTTTCTGGTGCATTACTAAATAATGCAAGAATGATAGCGAAACCACAACTTGGCAATGTCACTCTCTCTCCAGTGATATAGACGTGACCAGGGTCTTCTACCGTGGGAAAAAAAATGGTCGTATTGACATACAAGGCAAGCTCATGTGGTATAGATTTCCGGTGGTGCACACTTGGCTGTGAGCTCGGTTCTGCGTGTAATGCACGTACATTCTGGTCAACTCCATGTGGCTTGATTGCATGCACCACAAACTTTTGTGGGGGGTAACAAAAAAACACACAAAAAAAACGGAAAAGCACAACGTGAGCTCCCTTCCAGGTCTAATAAAGATTTGTTTGTTCTAATCTCCTGATGCTGATTGCTCATAGGAACTGACTCTGTCTTTTTTCGTATTTTGTTTTTCTTTTTCTTTCTTTTTCATTGATGATGAATGAAAAAAAACACGGCAGTTAATTGGGTGTTACTTTCGGATGGCACGCTATCATTTCCATGTCACTAAATTAGAATACAAGATAGGGAAATTCATCCTGCGGTTCTTTATTATTAATCACCCGGATGATCGTCACACTGTTTAGAGGGAACCTGTCTTTGAAACAAATTGTTTTGTAAAACGAAATTTGAAAGTATAGCAGCTAAGATGCTAAATGAAAAAAGGGAATAATCCTTTTTGTTGGTATTTACACATATTGTAATTTATGACAACTTGTTGATTGCATGTTGAAGTTAATATATTTCCTTTTGTTTTTTTATGAATAAATTTACCATCTGTTATTATGGAGTGTACTTTTCCATCATGGTAAATTCAGTGGAATGGTGGAAATGACCCTTTTGAAAAACATGCTGTGTCATCAATTTATTAAAGGTAATGCACTTTGTCAATAAATTAGTTTTTTTTAGTGGCGTCAGTCAGTTAAGTCTTCCATCTGTGTGCTGGTTAGGCAAGGTACCCTGCCAAAATAACTACAACATGAGAGGTTGCAGTAAATGCCAAAACAATAATAGAACCTGGGAAATAAGGGATTGCGGGGGCAAAAGGGAAGAGGGGGGGGGGGTGGTTACCCTAAAGGGTACACACTTATGAAAAAAATTTACATCCTCCCACACTGAACTAAATGCAGTACCTTGCGTTCGAAAAGACAGGTTTTGTGTTGAGTGTAGATTATCATGGCAGAATTATACATCAAGTCTTAATGCATTCTCAGGGTGAGGTGAGCTCCTATTGTAGTCTTCATGTTAAAAGCTAGCAATAATAACAAAAGTGTAGGCCTATATCAAAAATGGTCTGCATTTACCGTAATCTATGGCGTACAAATTGCGACTTATTCGTTGATTTTGGCCCTTAAAAAAAAATATACCTGCGGCTTGTACGCCAGGCGGGTTGTACGCCAATGTATTAATAATGAAGAACAAAAAACAGCGCACATTTTTTTAAAGAAAAATTGTTTTGTAAAAATATTTGTAGTTTGGAAAAAAAACACTAGTTCTTGTGACGAAATGGTGTTAAAAATCCCGACACATCTTTTGAGCCGAGGCATCGTGCCGTAAGCCTGTGCCGGTTACAAGGTTAACCAACCGATTGTCCGGTTACATGTTTACATTTTTACGGCTCGGATAACCCTAAAAAATAACGTTTTTGTATTTTTTATGTGAACTAAGACATAGTTATTAAAAACCAAGATTAGGGCAACTTTACTTTTATCAGGCCTGAAATTTCATCTTTGAGAGGGCAAGGCCATTGTCCCTTCTTAAAAGTCTATGAAGGGGCCAAGGCCAAGACCCGGGCAAAAGAGACCATTGTCTCTGTGGCTTTTGCACCAATGCCAGGCCTGCTGTTTCATGCCGTGATTCGCCCTATTTCAGGTCTGATGGTACAAGTGCTTTAAAATCATCTGAGAATGATAAATCGAAAGAAATTGCGTGCGAGAGGTTACCACATGTAAATGACAACTGTTTTTGAACTGTCCCCTGTTCTCCCCACCCCCACCCTATTTCTTGGTCAGCTCGCACAACAAATAAAGATTTCCTGCATTTAAATATAATGGATCGGGCGAAGATTTGTGCAGGCAGAGAGATTGCTCGGTTCACAGAAAAACATATTGACAATTTTTTTGGTCATCCTTCCCGTTGCAAATTGAAAGTAATTAAATGAGTTGCGTGTCAAATTAACTGAGGGACGTTTCCGTCATTGTCTAGGCAGATGGATTGTTTACTTGTTACTCGAGTAATGAGCGTCTGCTTTCAGTTTCAGCAATTAAAGGCGCAGTACACGTTTGGTAATTGGAGCCTACTGATTGTGTTAATCCTGTATAAATGTAGGTACATACAATAAACTAACCTGTAAAAAATTTCACTTCAAAAGGTGGTCGCGTTTTTGAGATATCACCGAAAAACCGGAGCGAATATTTCCACTCAGGACGAATATTCCCCATATACATGTAGGAATACACAGTTTGAGAAGCGTTTCTGACAGAAACGCTTCTCAGATTCAAACTTTGGGGAATAAAAATTGATATATTTTCCATAACCGTAGTACTTTCTCAAAATTCATTTTACTACCCAAAGCTGCTGTCCTTTTTTCAAAGTCATTACCAAACATGTGCTGTGCCTTTAAAGGTCCTATAAAATTGGTAAAATTTGAGACAGTTAATAGCAGTCTCGAGCATCCTTTGAAAATCATGGCACCTGGTGGGCTTTCGTTTTCAAGAAAACTGGGAACTTATGTCCTTTTCCCAATGAAAATCGCCGACAATCTTTAGAAAAAGTCTTGTTTCCGACCTGAGAGTTCGAAGCTGTCTAGAAATTGCTCACCTTTGTCTAAAGTGTGTTCTAGGAAGTAGACTACTAGAACAAAGTTTTATTAACCTTGTTTTTCCACCAACTTTGCACACTAAACTAAACAGGTCAGTTTTACGGAATTTGCTTGCACGCGATAACAAATACAAACCCTCAAAGCTATTCATGTATAAAAATAACAGTAAAAGCAAGTCATGTACAACCACCTTTAAACTGTAAAATCTGCAATTATTAACCTATAAACCCAAGTTTGTTTAAAACTTGTAGAAGGTTTCTGTCAACCCCCCCCCCTCCTACCTCCCCCAAAAAACCCAAACAGCAAAACAACCTAAAACTACAGTGTATGGGTGTGACGTCACACAGTGCGTTGTGATGGAGATGGGATGTGATACAACATACAAACTTATGTGACTTCAGGCGGTTAGGGTCTTTTTGACAAATCTCTTGATATTTGGCTTTTGTTATTTTAAAAATACAGTCAAGGTGTATTGGTTCTGGTTGCTACACTACTAATCTAAAAATAGTGTCAGTCTGCACAGGTTCCTATAAGATTCAATATACCGATAAATTTGGATGGCTGCAGTTGAAACACACGAGAGCTAAATGGTCACGAATGTATCCAGCCACTGCGTGTGCATTGTCATTCAGTGCCTAGGTCTACCTACATGAATGTGTCACAAAAGCATGCCACCAGGTGATGTCAAAATGGATATCATTTTTTTTAGTACCGCGCTAGATGTCACAAAGAGTTAAGACTGATCATGATTGCAAATCAATCTTAATTGCTCAGCAAAGTGTGATGTCACAAGGCAAATTACTACGGTGATACTGACAACTCGTCTCAAGATGGATCTTAGGGCTTTGTAAAAACAACCGCTGGTTTCTCATGATTGAACACTGGTTTTTTCATATTTGGGTTCTGGTTTCTTACTCTTGAGTTCTGATTTCTCACTCATGAGTACTGGTTTTTCATTCTTGAGTACTAGATTCTCATGGTTGAGTACTGGATTCTCATTGTTGAGTACTGGATTTTCATTGTTGTGTACTGGTTTCTCATTGTTGAGTACTGATTTCTCATTGTTGTGTACTGGTTTCTCATTGTTGAGTACTGGATTCTCATTGTTGTGTACTGGTGTCTCATTGTTGGGTACTGGATTCTCATTGTTGGGTACTGGATTCTCATTGTTGAGTACTTGAGTCTCATTGTTGGGTACTGGATTCTCATTGTTGGGTACTGGATTTTCATTGTTGAGTACTGGATTCTCATTGTTGAGTACTTGATTCTCATTGTTGAGTACTGGATTCTCATTGTTGAGTACTTGATTCTCATTGTTGAGTACTGGATTCTCATTGTTGAGTACTTGATTCTCATTGTTGAGTACTGGATTCTCATTGTTGGGTACCGGATTCTCATTGTTGGGTACTGGATTCTCATTTTTGGGTACTGGATTCTCATTGTTGTGTACTGGATTCTCATTGTTGAGTACTGGATTTTCATTGTTGGGTACTGGATTCTCATTGTTGGGTACTGGATTCTCATTGTTGAGTATACTTTTGGATTCATTGTTGAGTATTGTATGTCTCATTGTTGAGTACTTGTCTCATGTTGAGTTCGATTCTCATTGTTGTGTACTGGATTCTCATGGTTGAGTACTGGAGTCTCATTGTTGGGTACTGGAGTCTCATTGTTGAGTACTTGATTCTCATTGTTGAGTACTTGATTCTCATTGTTGAGTACTGGATTCTTATTGTTGTGTACTGGATTCTCATTGATGAGTACTTTTACACTGAAAACTCTTGGTTATTACACACAGAAACCTGGAATAAATCTAGAAAGTCTGCCAAAGTTCAACCGTCGGGTAATTGTAAGGAACTCCACACTTGAAAAGTCCAGAGGCTTGGTGTCTGATGAAAAAACTTTAAAAGTAAATGTTTATTTTAGATGATTGATAAGTTTTGTTTTTGGGTTTCTTTCTGTGTAATTTTAAGGAACTGGACACTTGAAAAATACCAGACGCTTGGTGTCTGATGACGGAACTTTAAAAGTAAATGTTTATTTTAGATGAATGATAATTTCTGTTTTAGGATTGTTTCGTAACATATGATGATTTTGAAACCAAAAGCAACATGGTTACACTCTTGTATTGTGTTGGCTAAATCAGCTGATGTTTTTTATCCACAGTCATTCCTGATCCATCACAATCCTTCTTTTACTCGGATTCTCTGGGATGTCCCAAAATACCCAGGAAGAATCACGGACAATCCACGGTGGGATTAACCAGAGCTGCCAACTCGACCTGATTCTGCAGAGAGTTTCTGAAAATAAACCAATCTTTCCATGTTCTGATGAACATATTTGAAAATCTCCCTGATTATAGAAACTTTTTTTTCTCTACTAATGTTGAATGTAAAGTCTAAATATCTCCCTGATTGTTGTACAAAACCTCCCTGACTGCAAGATATTGGCAGCTCTGGATGATCTGATGGATCAGCTGGATTGCTGGGTTTTGTTTGGGATGTTCATGCCTAGAATTAACCAATGACAATTCTTTGAGGTGAATCTGGATGCTTTTGGAAATACTAATGTACACCCTTTCTTTCATTTATGTGGAAAGTGTTAGTAGCCAGCAATTTGTGCTCCCAATTAATCAATTTTCTGTAAATTTAGACGTATGCAAAAATGGTTAATGGCCCCCCTATATAGCAGAGTCTTTCTCAAAGGCTAAATTTAGACTATAAATGCTGCATAAAATATGTACGTACTTCCAGGGTCTTCAGAATAAATTGCTCCTTATCTACAAATATGCATAATGTTAAATGTACTTGTATTCCTTGCAAAGTTATATGTATCAGAATATGATGTTTTTGGCATTTACATGTGATGAGTCTTTTTGTGGGACGGTTGACCATGTCCCTTCAAGGCAGCTGTGATGTTTTTTTCTGATGAGTTTGAAAAGAAATACAGACATAAAGGGAAAAATGTCCGAGTGAAAATGAGTTACACTGTACATTTTCTGTACTTGTTTGAGCTGTTCCAGGTTGGGGGAAGGGATATCATTTTTATAGGGGTAAGGAAAACTTCGCGGAGAAAGTGCTGAAATTAGAATCTATCACGGAAACAATGTTTCAGGGCACCAAGGAAAGGAACCGGGGCCAATTTCATGGCGTAGCGTAACAGTGAGGACATTTTTCATGCCTACTGTAGTGTTAGCAGAAATGTTTGATTTAAAGCGTGAATGTGTTTCACTGGTTAGCAAGGAAAATAGGCAGCCAGCTGGCACGTTTTACCATGGATTTAAATTGTTACGTTATTCATTTGCTTGCGGTATGGACCGGAAGGTTAACATGCCTTGTCTTGTGCTTACGGTTAAAGGGCTATGAAATGGAAATTGGAAGTAAGCACACAATTGTCTGCTAAGCAGCTCTATGAAATTGGCCCCTGGGCCCAATTTTATTGTTCCCTGGGCCCAATTTCATTGTCCCCCATGCCCAATTTCAAAGAGCTGTTTAATCACCAAATAGTAGCTAAGCACAACACAATTGTGCTTCCCAGAATAAGGCTACCAACCAAAATACCATATTACATGTACCATCTGTGACTGGTATCCTGCTTATTTTTGCTTAGCATAAAGGTTTTAAGCACCATTTTCTGCTTAAAAGCAGCTTTATGAAATTTGGCCCTGGGTAGTGGAGGAAATAACCTTGGGTCCTCTAGGTCTACTGTTAATTAATACAGTATGGTATACAGTACTTCGAAACAAATATATATTTGTATGGATCTTGAGGCATTGCATGGTGAGGTATCAATGTATATTCGGTTTGCATATTTGGTTTGCGGTAAGGGATCCACTAAGTGAAAGTAGTAGTCCAGGCCGATTTCCTACCTCCCGCCGAGGTAGTAGTTAATAAGCAGGACAGTTCTTTTCAGAACTGAGAAGTCTTCCGAATTCCGAAAAAATCTACTCCGCGGTAGTAGAACAAATAGCAAGTTCCCCAAAGAACAAAATCTACACAGCAAAGTAGACCGCAAACCAAACATACATTAAATATATATTTCTTCTGAATCTTACCACACTTTCTTTTCCTCTTTTTTTTCTGCAGTGCTGTGTGCGAAGAACATTTCCAAGAAAGACTTTTTCCGTAAGTATTTTTGTCAAAACGAACTCTGGTACCAGAGCTGCCAACTCTCCCTGATTCTGCAGACAGTTTCCTGAAAACAAACCGATCTTTCCATGTTTCGGATGAACAAATTTAAAAATCTCCCTGATTATGGAAACTTTTTCCCCCTATTATATTGAGTGTATTTCTAAATAATAGCTCTCTGGTTGTCGTGCAAAATCTCCCCGATCGCAAGATGCAAAATGTTGGCTGCCCTGTGGTACACCATGTACATGTGTTTTTGTGAGTTACAGTTTCGCATGCTGTTATTAATGACTTATGCATACGTGTCCGTGCGATCGTTTTTCTTTCATATATCGCAGATATGTCAATTTCCATTCAGTATTTGCTGATCAAAATTCAGGACACACTGGGAAACTTTACGTGCAGATAAATGACAATACATGTAACTCTGTCTGTAAAATGTTGCAACAATGTAATGTCGCAAACAACATTACATGTAGGTCCTCAGGCTCCTACTTATACGTTTCGTTTGTAATTTTATATTTTTCATGTTTCATACAATTAATGCTTTCATTATTTTAAAATTACGATGGACTAAACAATTGAAGTGCAATAATTCAAAATACGCTTTGGCTCAAAATATATTCCAGTACACATTTTTGTGTACCAGATTTAGTCAAATCAACTCTAAATCAGTGAGCGTTCATTTAAAGGAACATTACAGAATTGGTTTTTGCTAACAAAACAGTTGCTGGCAGTGTAAGCACTTTATGTAATCCACCATATACATAAACTGACAAACCTGTAGAAGTTTGAGATCGATCGGCCATCTGGCTCACGAGAAAATAGTGAAAAAAGGATTACACATTTGCATGAAATCATATGGGTTCAACAAATGAATAAAACGCTCACTGAGCGATAAACTCCAATCGGAAAATTAGTTTATTCATTTCTCATCAAATGTGGCATTTCAGACAGAAATATTTCAAGGGATGTTTTCTACTATCATCATCATTAGACCGTGTAAGTTTTATGTAAATCTGTGATCAAAAGTACATTTTACAATTACCAATTCTGTAATGCTCCTTTAATTTAAAGAGCGTGTATAACATTGGTAATTTTTGTGACCCAACATGTACACGAAATAGCAAACCTGTGAAATGTTAAGCTCAATCGGTCTTCGGGAGTCATGAGAAAACAGTGAAAAACACCATTATATGTTTTCACTGTTTTCAAACATCGGGTTTTGGACACGTGCGATAAAGACTAATTTTTTTTACTCATTTCCTAAAAACTATAGCATTTCAAGCAAAAGTATTTCAAGGGAAGTTTTCCACTATGAGTATAACCATCTTTATACCATGCAAGTTACAAATGTATGTGCAAATCTGTGAACATATTTTCAATCTTACCAATGTTGTACACACCCTTTAAAACAGCTAGAACTCGAAACATGTTTTTTCCTGTTAAAATTAAACATTATTGGTACAGTTCCCTAACCGCATTGTATACCTCATTTAGAATTAAATGAAATCAACACACATCACTCTTGAATCAGTGAATGTAACAAAATAGCTACAACTCAAAAAATTATTTTGATTCTCTGTTCAAAATTAAACACTGGTACATTTGCCTAACTGCAGTAAACACATTTTTGTGTACAACATTCAGTCAAATCAACAGAATTCGGTCTCGCATCAGTGAGTGTTATAAGCAGCCAAGAACTCAAAATACATTTTGTTTCTTTGTCCAATCGAACACTACTGTTGCCTAACTGCAGTAATTAAATTTTGTGTAAAGAATTGAATGAAATCAACGGAATTCAGTCTTGCATCAACAGGGCTAGAATTTTGGGGAAAAACCTACAAGACTGCAGGGCTTGTAGCTCAAAATATTTAATGGACCTGAATTTTGAGTACAAGACCAGAATTGAAGTGAGAAGAAAAAATGCCTACACAGGTTAATAATTGAACTGTTTGAGTTTGAAAAAGCATTAAAAGAAGATTAATCTCATTTGAATATTATGGGTAGGTAGTCTTTGATACTCAACAGAATTGTATTTATCATAGTGAGAGTCAACATTTGAACTTAAATACAAGACCGCCGGACTTGTCCAAACATGAGATTACTGGCCCGATGCTAAAATCACTCACTGACCTCGGGTCAGCGGTCCAGTGTAACATTCGAGCCCTGATCAGTGAGTGTGAAAAGCAGCCAACAACCCAAAATACATTAAATTTTTCTCTGTTCAATCAAACACTGGTACAGTTGCCTTACTGCAGTAAATAAATTGTGTGTAAAGAGTCAGAATTTACTCTTGCATCAGTGAGTGTTGTAAACAGCTAGCATCTCAAAACACAATTTTGTTTCTCCGTCCAAATTCAACACTGGTGCGGTTTCCCCAACTGCAGTCAATATATTTTGTGTCAGAGAGTTTTTATAGCAAACCGACAGAATTCAGTCTTGCCGTCAGTGAGTGACCTGCGTTCCGCAAGGTCAAGGTAACAAAACATAATTACCAGAGAGTTCAACATATGATTAATCTGTTCTAACTGCAGCACATGTCTTTAGTGGCGTGCGATCCAAAGTGTAGCATATCTCCCGATACCTCTTCCCTCATTCAATTCTAGAACTTGTGATAATTTCAGTTTCATAAAATGTAAAAAATTGACACTCCCCCCAAAAACCCCCCAACAACAGCCCAAAACCAAACAAAACACACATGAAAAGAAAAAGCAGAAAAAAAACCCAGGAAGGCAGACACTAAGCTTGGGCGATATCGCTTTTTTCCATCCACGATGTATCGTCGACATTATATGGCGATATTCGATATTATCGCGATTAATTTTTGATGACGCCATTCTTCTGCAAATCTCACAGAGCAAGTTGTAGTTAAAGATATCTTGCCAATGTTACTTTTGTTCCAATGACCTTATTCTTCAGGTTTTACTCTAAACCTATGGGGTGAAAACCTGGGCCTATTACTTAGACACATTTAATGTGTTAACTACTGCCTGTGCATGACAGACTGTTCTATATGTGTGCATAACTAATTAGATCACGCAACTCGCGCGTATGCAACACGCACGTGATAACACACGTGATAATACCCGTCTGTGTGAGACCGCCTGATCGCTAAGGCCTTGATGTTGTTGTTTTTTCGAAGAAACCCTGTCAGATCGGATCTGTTGCGGTTGCGGTCTGTGACTTGCAGCTCTTTGTTGTCACAGCAAGATCGTCTCTACTAGGAAATGCATCGCGATACTTAATCGATATTGCGTTATCACGATATCACGATAGAAAAAAAACCTGACCCGATATCGTAATCGTTTCAGAACTAGTATTTCGATATTCGATAATATCGTGGTATCGCCTAGCAGACACATATATTTAAAAAATACATTCACACAAATGAACAGTTCCATTTTGAATGCTACAACTTTGGTTTTTACCCATTTTATACCAATGTGTGTAAGGCACTGTTTAATCAGTACTTTCCCAAGTCCTGTGGAGAAGAAAAAAAAATCCACAGGCATATTTCTCAGGTGGGGTTCGAACCCACAACCTTTTCCATTGCTAATCCCACCAGAGTAATAAGCCTGTTGATTTTTTCTTTTTACAGGACCCAGGAAAGTACTGAGTATACAGTGCTTTAAACATGTAAAGGTGTAGGTGTAAAAAACACAAATGATATTCTTTATCCCGATGCAAATTTAACATTTACTATACAAAATTTGCAAAGAGAAATCAAGTCCTTTTTCAGCCTCCCCCCCCCCAAAAAAAATCCTGCTCTCACCGGTCAAACTAACAGCTGGGTAACCATATACAACCCCCCAAAAAAACAAAACAAAATCCCCAAAACAAAACAAAAACAACAACAACAACAACGAAAAGCTTGCAATTAGTGCATTTTAACATTTGGATTATTCATCCCATTCCGAAACAATAGAAACTAACTTATCAGCAGCTATTTCATCCCTTAACAATGGACTGACCAACAATGAAGTCCAAAATGGGATAAACAGCCGGGTGGCTATCTGGTAGGAATTGCCGGTGGCCAGTGGGCCCACTAGCCTCCACTAGCCTCCAATAAATGCATTATAAACAGGCCGGATCCACTGGCTGCTGCTGCCCACACTTGCCATACAACAAGGTAAAAAAAAATAAAAATCCCTTGATTTCCCTGTAGTATATAATGGGCAGCCAAAGCAGTGTGAAGTTGACCTCAGATTGACCTCCACTCGGGCCATCTGCTGAAAGAAAAGTAAACCTTGAACTGAGCATCAGCGGCAGAGAGTCCTTGGTGATGGGTCTGTGGCCAGACATAAACCCTAGTGATGTGTCATTGAGCCTTGGCTTGTAGTCCGATTTGATTTCACAGTGTGCTGAGCAATAAGTCAATCCAGACTAGTCATGCACATGTATGATAATTTTGTTTCTCTCTCTCTTTTCCCCCCCCCCCACTTCTTTTTTCTCATCCCCCCATCGTCGTCATCGTTGGGTACCTTCCCTAACGTGAGATTGTATCGTGACAGTAGGAAATTCAACTGGTTATCATGCATGAGGCAGTTCAAAGGCAATAAATGAATCATGAGTACCGGTGATAATGTCTGCGTCCATGTTGGACGAATTATATACTGAGTAAACATACATTAACATACATTACAATCTTTATTACAATGGTGGCAGACAGTGGAGGTATTAAACATAACGAGAGACAATGACAACAAATTCTTCAACCACTGTGTATCAAACCGACTTCGTCGTAAATGCACATTCTGTGAACCAGTTTATATGATTAATGTCTTCTCAGTGCTTTTCGACATTTTACAAAATATATTTATTTCTACAGTTGTGTGTAAATTATTTTATTGGGAAGTTTTAGAAAATGGTTCGTGGAAGAAAGGATGCTGTAGAAGTAAATTAAAAACAAAAAAAAATCCATGTGGAAATCTATTGGATATATTTCTTTAAGGCCATGGTCCAATTTCAAAGAGCTGCTTAAGCAGAAAATATCGCTTAAAACTTTTCTGCTTAGCAAAGCAAAAAGCAGGATACCAGTCACAGATTGTACATCGGACATGGTATTTTGGCTGGTAATCTTATTCTGGTAAGCACAATTGTGTTGTGCAAAGCTATTTTTGTGCTTTAAACTGCTTAACATTTGTTAAGAAAAACAATTCTGTGCCCACCTGCGGTATTATTTTTCAGAACTTTTTGGGGCTTCTTGAGTAATCATGTTTCTTTTGAAATTATCGTTGTCACATTGATGCCTGACAAAGGAAAGACAACAAAGGTTCTCATGATTAGTTCTGGTATCTGATGTTGTCATGTGAGAAAATTGAGTAGGCACTCACTGTGATTCAAAGAATCTCGGCCGTGAGGCGCAGCCCAAAAATCTGCCATGGTATGCTGGAATCTAAATAGGAACGTTCGGACTCATCTCCATTGATCAGAATCTAATTACAAACAATGGTGGCAGCCTGTCCATTCTTGTATTTCACATTTGTACAACAATAGAACGAAGGTCTCCGATCAGGGTGACACAATAACCCCATGAAAGGGATTTTACGAGGCATGTTTTCCAGAACCTGTTGTAGTTCTTTGTATGGGTGAAATGAAGCGTGTCGCGGTAGGTGCCCCACACTACCCCATTGAAAGTCCGGGTGGATAGAAGCAAAACAAATTGTGGAAAATAAAAAATAGTTCCGGCATTAAAAAATGTTTGCTAAAAGTCTCTCCGAAAGAAAATTACAGATAAACACATCATCCGACGTGAAGTGGGGCTACGACTTGGATAGTGGAACTATGACTTCAGACTGCACGTTTATTAATCTATAAGTTGCACTGATTTGTACTTTTTTTCTTCAGACGCAGTTGCCATTGCTTATAAAGGATAAAAAATAACAAAGAGCATCACACTTATTTAATCGTGATTGATCAACAGGGTAACCTCCTCCCACGGCACCACCACCGTGGGATCAGTGTTTTGCAGATCAGTTACATTGCTTCGACTAGAAGAAGAAAAAAGCAAATTACAAAAGGTTAACAGAAACCAAAAACAAGCCCTTCATCTTTTTTTCTCCCCTTGCTCTCTCCTCTTACTCAGGATTACCGGATCCATTTGCCAAGATCGTCGTGGACGGCTCGGGCCAGTGCCACTCCACAGACTTCTACAAGGGCACTTTAGACCCTAAGTGGAATCAACATTATGACTTGTGAGTAAACGCCCCCTCTCTCTCTCTCTCCCCCACCCCCCCTCCCCTCACTCCCTCCATTTTACAATTTAGGCCGACTTTTTTTTTATTCAATTTTTCTAAAATGGGGTAAATGTGGCACCAGTCAACACTTCACACGATCTCGGCCGGCGCTGCTGAAGCAGGTCTACTCTAAACAGACTTGCAGTTGAGGAGGAGGGGAAACAACAACGTTAGAAGGAGGGGATAGCCAGAGAGTAAAATCAAATATGGACATTTGTGAAAGGAAAAACACCGATGATCGGCCATGCTTACCCCGAGTTCATTGCGCGTGACCTGATTTTTGTGTTTATTTTCCAATATCGGGGAATAATTGGTCTCGACTTAGAGCGCTGTCGTTCTTTGTCCGATTCCATCTGGGCGTACCATTTTTTTTTAGTCTTTAAAATTGGTTTTTAGTAATTGTTCCAATTTTATGAAGACGGTCCATTATGTACGGTCCATTAATCTCTTCTTGGTCAAAACACTAGGCTTGTGAGCGGTCTCAATTTATTTTACGGTCTAATAATTGGGTTGGAGAAGCTAGGTTGAAATCTTCCTCTTGACATTAAATTTTGTCTTTTTCTTTTTTTCTTCTTTGGCCTGGTTTAAAGCCGAGCACTCCCTGATTATTCTCTCATAATTTCCAAAGAAAAAAAAATCTGTCAGTTTGGTTCAGTGCCAGTGGTTTAATAAAATGTGGATTTTGTGCTAATTAGATAGTTTGAGCTGGGCCCTGTGTCATAGAGCTGCTTAAAGCAGACAGTGTATTGCTTAGCGAGTTTCTGCCAAACAGAAATTAGCTGGTTACCAGTCATAGATGGTAATGTGCACGTGGGATGATATTTTGACTGGTAGCGATATTCTTGCAAGCATAATTTTATTGTGCTTAGCTACTTTTTTGTGCTTAATCAGCTCTGTGAAGTGGTGCCCGGGAAATAGCTAAATTTTCTGGTGAAACAGCTGTCTCAATTTTAATTGCGATTAAAACGAAAACAATCAAGTGAGTTTTTCGATTCAGAGAATTTTGAGATCCTGGGATAAAGGTTGATGAAACGTGAGAAAGAGGCCGCCTGTCTTATCAAGAACATCACCAATCAGTGGGGCAGTCTCTTAAATAATTAATTGTGTGGGATCAACAAGGAAGTTTTAGAGATTAGAAAAAGGGGGACTTATTTCTCGAACGGTTACGCTGTTTCTTCCCCCTCCTGCCTTATAATGATAATTAATACCAGATATTTATGCGCATAATGCAGGAGCCTCTATGCGCAACACAAATATGAAAACAAACAAAAACAATGAGATGAAATAAATAAAGCAATTGTTACAAAAAATAAAAATTCAAACAAATGAGTCTTTAAAAGTCCCTTGGAAATCTGAAAATCTCGCCTTCCACCTCTGGGATCCCCGGTTCGAAACCCGCCGGGGGCACTACGGGGATTGGGTTTTTTCAGTCCCTACCTGATGGCGTGGGTTTTCCCCTGGAGTAATTGCCCGCTGTTTCCCTCCCACACCTCAATACGAAAATTCCTTCTTTTGTCTTCTGTCGTTGGGCTAGTGTAGTGATTCGATTCGCTCTTCCGAGAGTCCTCGGCTTCGCAACCAGAATGAATGAAATGAAATGAAATGAAATGAAATGAAATGAAATGAAAACAGGGTGTCTTAATTTTTGATTACTTGAAGGGGACGGTATCTCACTTACAGTGCTTACACACGCACACGAGTATAAATGAAATCAAAAACTAGGTCGAAACAAGTCATCCAAATCGTGACGAGGTGTCCATGAAGACGTCGCGATCCTCTTCTCTGACTAAGAGATCATAATCCCATCAAGATGTTGGCGAGGAACTGGAAAGGAGGATGCCCCCAAATTTGGCGGCAGGGTGTCTCGAGATTTTTCACATCCTACTCTTGCAGGATGTTCAAATTCAAAACAAGGGTGTCCAAGAGACACCCAGACTGCCACCTCTGGACTACATGTAGCTGCTGTGATTCTCATGATGTGAGAAAAAAAGGGGGCCTGACCATTTTCCCCCTGACAGCCTTGATTTGTTTGCCGTGGTTTGAGTTGGAGGCCACACCCTGACACGTGTGCACAATGGAAACGGATGAACACAGGGTACTACTTTTTATTTTATAATTTGGGGTTGAACAAAGAAAAATGGACTACAGCTGGATTTGAACCTGTGACCTACATGTACGTGCCGGCACTCTACCAAATGAGCTATCCGGCCCAAATGTTGGCGGTCTCCATATCTTTGTTTAGGGCCGTAGTTGGAAGCCATTCAACCTGTAACTGCCCTTGAGCCAGGGATCACACTCAACTTAACGATAATTTTAGGTTTTTGCCCTTACACGGATGTTTTTTAAGTACTGTATAATCAGTACTTTTGTGAGTCTTTTTAAGTTTACAATGTTCATGTTAATGTTTTCTACAATTAAGACAATACATTATACCATAGGGTATTTATTACAGTATGTGAACAAATGTACTAGAGTAAACCAGTCTTGTAAAGACAAAAACACAAAATTGTTAATTGTCTACAAAAGAAAATTCAACATTTAATCAGTGTCAATCTGAGAGCTCACTGATTATAAAGTTCATACTGGTACCAATCCTCCGGAAATTTTTATTTCTTCTTCTCATCTTTATCAAAACAGACCATCAAATAAAACCATTGTTCCTTGTTTTCAAACGGACATCTCAACCAAAGTCGATGACATTTTCACTGGCTGGTTATGTATCAGGCATGATATCCTGATAGTGTGATTTCCAATTTTTGTTCCCCCTTGGAAAAAAAAATGCGTCATTTGCGTTGTATTTATGTATCTGTTTAGATGAAAGTGTCAATAGACCATGTTACATTTGTTTCCAGAGTGGTAACCTTGAACATTATAATGCTATTCCTGATGGGCAAGATGCTACACACGCTCAATGGGAAAATTTATACTTTGTGTCATAATTTTCACATAAATTCAAAATTTACAAAAGCAACAGGTGTACAGCTTTTGAGATGTCCCCCCTTTCTTCATATCAAAAGTTGAGGAAAATCAGACAGTGCGATATCCATTATAACATAAGATTTGGTGTATTCTTTCATTGAGCTGTGTACAAATGTGCCCGCCGGAAGTCCAGGCTCTGTGGCTCTTTTGTAAACATGTGATGTCACAGGTCACATCGTCTATACAGAGTTATATAATGCTTCTATTCACTTGCGTTCCCTTATTCGAGGCTCTACATGCAAATGGCTGACTGTGTAAAAGGCGAATGCGGTGGGATTGAGTCTCCTCTTCCCGAACCAATATGCTTCCCCTTTAACACACCTTGTTTTGATTCTCCAAACAAAGTGGCCATTTTTTAATCGCCTTATCCTCTGTTCTGTTAATCAGATTTATAGGTAAAAACGACAGTATAACGATAAGTGTTTGGAACCATCGGAAGATCCACAAGAAGCAAGGGGCAGGCTTTCTAGGCTGTATCAAGATTTTATCCCATGCCATCCAGAGACTAAAAGACACCGGCTGTAAGTATCTTTAAAAAATTCCTTAAAGTTGACCTATTATAAAATATTTTTCTTTCTCGTTCATATTTTGACTGTTATTATTACAATATTCTTCTTCTTATTCTTCTTATTGATGTAATGTTTCTGGTAATGAAACCAAGGATGCCTCATAAGTGAGCTTAATCACTGTAGCTTGCAAGCCTGAGGAAACCTGTAAACTAGGGTGCGTGTGTGAACCAGAAACACTGGGGCTTAACCCCTACTCTTCCACGATAACTGTTTTGGGTACTTTTACGTGCTTTACCAATCCTAGCACACAGGACCTACACTGCTCAATGCCCCATTCGAAGGACAATGCAAGTATGCTGAAGGACAAAAGTGTCATAACCAGGACTCGAACCCATACTCTGCTGATCAGAAACACCGGTGCTCTTGAGTCCGGTGCTCTTGGCCACGCGTTGATTGGGAAAACGAATGTGGAGGTTTCAGTGGCAAATAAATAGTTTGAATTTACTCGAAAATCGCTGGCGCGCACATCTCCAGATTTCTGCATTTATTGTGGAACACTGGAGAGCTTGTTAACTTGACATTGTCCCTCAAATTGTAGGGTGTCCGGCAGAGGGAGGTAAGGCTCCACAAACTTCTAACCGGCTTGAAAAATACAACATATTATACCAGCAGAATTATGTAAGCAATAAAAAATGGCTACTTTTATATGAAATTAATAAAAAGGTACTCAACCGTTAAATTTTGCTTCTAGAATTACTCCATAGACTTGTTTCTCTCTTTCCTACAATAATTCTGTAAATGGCGGCAAAACGATAACAGTTTCACACTCGATTTGCTTGATACGCAAATTTTGCGCGTAAATACGTTACGATCGTTTGCACAGTTTTGAAAAAAAATATAATAAATTTAATTTCACTAAATATTTATGACAATAAGACAAAACATTGAAATATTCAAATTCCAGGAGGGCCATTTGAAGTAAAATATCCTTTTTGCATTTAACATTAAAAACAAAAACTGAACAAAGAATTTTCCTTGCAGTTTCAGGCACGGTATTTTGTCCTACTGTAGTCTGATTTTCCGATGTTGCGGCCCTCAGACAAATTAGCGAAGTTGTTATTAAATAGCCTGAAGAGTCTATCAGATAGTATCAAAGCCTATTTATGTCAGCCCTTGTACTCAATACATTGTTCTTACATTTTTTCCAAGGGGCCAAATTTCATGCCTGCATTTTACAAAATAAAATTACGCGCTTACAAGTGTGTATGTAGCAAAAAAGATTTAACATTCATGGTGTGTACATATACTGATGATAATTTATTCAAGTGAAGGACAGGAATTGTGGGACACAACACCCCCCCCCCATCGAAACCAAATCATTGAACTAGCGCTGTAAAACATGACTAATACAATCAGAAGATTGAACGGCAGACAGGTTGTGGCTTAAAAATTAACCAGATAAGGCTGGTTTGACTAGACGCGCAAACAATTACTGGTAGTTTGTAGTTTCAGAAGAGAAAAAAAAAATCAGTAACTCATCGGACCACATAACCATTTCCTCGTCGAAATGTAGGTGCCTCCTCAACGGGCAGATTACCGCAAGATCGGCCGCAAGCTCATTTTGTTCCTCTCTAGTTTAGTTGGCGGAGGAACATTCAAATTAAGGGATTTATATCATTGTCCCGCCCAGATGTAATCGGTGTAGGTACTACTGACTACTTGTTTTCTTGTTGATTTTGAGGTTTGGCATTTTGGGGATAGATTTTTTTTTAATAGATGAAATCGTTTGCAATCGGGGATGAAGAATATTATTAATTTGGTTTTTACCGTGTGCCGATGCGGTCTTCGTTCGGCAAGTCAACATCTTCTGACTGAACCCGAGATCTTATCGCTCCTTGGGAGATGGATCTTTCTGGTGCGCTGCTGCCTCTCGTCTTTGGAATAGCCTTCCTCACAGCGTTCGTTCTAGTTCACCCCTCAACTCCGTCAAAACTTTTCCTCAAAATCCACCTCATGGTAATTGCCTACAACGGCACAGTTTAGTTTAAATGTCTTGTTTTTTTGTATGTAAATTTTTCTTTATTGTCGATCCTTGAGCACCTATTTGTTCAGTGGATATGTTGCGCTTTACAAGTGTTGTTCGTATTATTAATTTTGTAAGCACTGTACTCTCAGTGCTTTCCCAAATCCTGCAGAAAAAAATCAGAAAATCTACAGGCGTACTACTCGGGTTGGAACAGAACCAAGGCCCCCTGCATTCTAGAGCAGATATCTTAATAACCGCTAGACCACGCAGCGTGCCCAGGGGTGAGAGCCCAGGGCTAAATTTTTGATAGAGCTGTTTAAGCAGCAAAAAAAAAAAAAAAGCTGAACAGAAAACAAAATTATGCTTACCAGAATAAGGTTACCAGCCAAAACACCATGTCACAAGTGCCACATGTGACTGGTATCCTGCTCATTTTTGCATACACGGAAAGTTGCTAAGCAATATTTTCTGCTTTAAATTCAGCTTTATGAAATTGGGCCAAGTTCAAAATCATTTAGTCAGTAGCAGTTACCGCAAACAGTTCAATGGATATGATAATTGGCATCGGGGCTAAAAATATATGTTATCTTGATTCTGCCGGGTTCATTGATCTCCAAAGGAAGAAGTGTGGGCTCTGAAAAGAGCTGGTTGGCTCGCTAGCAATGTTTTGGCCACTCTAGCAGTCATCATTTTTTATTGCCGGCTGGATCTGTTTAATGACCTATGTTTGAACCTACATTATGTCAGATTTACAGCCATGCAAACTTTATGTTTGGGGGGGTTGGGGGTTGCAAAATCATTGTGTTCCAGTGGTTAGACTGCAGGACTTGCAATCACAAGGTTGTGGGTTCGAATCATACCAAGCTAACCGCTGATTTCACATTGACTAGAATAGGTATTGTCGTCTAGTTATGGAATTGAAGTTTAATGGTTGGTGTAACTCAATCATTAAAGTGAAATTATTGAAGTTAAACCATTGTCTGTGTGAGAGAGAGTGGCTGTTGCCAGCTTGGTGTTTGTATACCTTCGTGGGAGTTTGTCAAGTTCCCTGGATAGGAAGATCATCTAAACAAACAAACAAACAAACAAACAAACAAACAAACACCAACAAACAAACAAACAAACTTGTTCCATAGACCTTGTGACCTGTGACATCACTTGTTTACAAGCATGACTAGAGAGCCACAGAGCCTTGGCTTCCTGCAGGCTCGGAAGAAAACATAGCACTGTTTGATTTTTATCCACTTTTGATTTGAAGAAAGGGGGCGCATCTCAAAATGTGTGCGGCTTTTTTTATTTTTGTAAGTCTTTAATTTATGTGGGAATTATGATACAAAATGTCAAATTTCTCTCATATGACCAGTGCAGTGTCCTGCCTGCCAGGAACTGCCCTGGAGTGTACAAGGACATTCTTTTTGCAAATAAAGGTTACACTGTCTATATAAAGCTGCTAGCAAGAGTCTGAGAAATTAAATTTTACTGGTACATGTCAGTTTTATGGGGTAATTGTAAAAATTAGTATTGGAATGAATCATGATCGGAAGATGATATTGCTTCGTAAAAAAAAAAAAAATAATAATAAAAAAAAAAAAAAATGAAAAAAAAAAGCGAAAGCTACAGCCCCCTACAATTTCTTTCCCTCATTGTGTTCGAATTTGTAACTGGTGAGCTTTTCCTGAAAGCTAGACGGTTGGAACTACACTCATTCCTTCTGAAACCAGTGTAACACCATCGCTCAGAAATCTTGGAAAATTATGGCCTTTTGAAAAAACACAAAACAAAACTGCTGGATAATTTGACTCATTGTGCATGGTATGTAATTCTAGAGAGATATTCCAGGGGGGGGGGGGGAAGAGGCCTTACAGCTTTTTCTCTTCCCATCTGTAGTTGTGATTATGTCAACAATCATTTCCGGCACCTAACGCCTGCCAAATTATGATCTGAAATCACATCCTCAATGAAATAATAGACAAAAAACAAAAAAAAAACCCAGAAATGCAGAGGAGTTTTTTAGTCGTCTCCGTGCTTCCAATCACTGTCGGCAAGACATCGGGGGAGGAGGAGGAGGAGGAGGGGCTGGGCAATCGGTCAGGGCACCGGTGTCATCTGTCAGCCGCAGTACTAATATTTCCAAATTTGGTGCCCAATTAATAACACTTAAGTCTGCCAGTATTTGATCACTTTATACTAGCAGGTATGTAACAGGAGCATGGGGCCTACACTTAAGATACTCAGCCACAGTCAGCTGACTCACTCTCTAAAGATTTTGATAGTTTATTCACAATTTTTTTCAATCGACTGGGGTATTTTTATTCCCCCCCCCCCTTCCAAGCACTTGGATGTGTATCTGGTTCAATTGGCAAAATTATGCCCAGACATGATTCCGTCACCCCCCCCCCCCTCCCTGCGTAGCTTTCCGGAATGATTCTACCCAAATAAAATACAATTATTAGTACCAGTTGTATCGTTTTTGATCAGAACTGGATTTCGTTTAGCAGACATGGAATTTATCCCGGTCTTAACGAAGTTAACTAAGGGATAATACGGCTTAATAAGCGGACATGGACGTTGGGAGTACTGCTGGTTACAGGTTGCGATCAGGTTGAAGCAGCAACCAGGATGGATGTACGTGTAATTGGTGACAGTTAGTGGTAGACTGTCTGGCAACCGAACGATGATGAGGCTGATGATGATGAGTGAGAAATATCGGGGGGGAAAAAAAAAAGAAGAAAAAAAAAGGCTGTGTCCGTGGACGAGACATTTTTTAAAGCGTTGTTTCCGTTCGTTTTTTTCTGGGGGGGGGGTCAAGAAGATTTGCCAATCACAAATGCCATGAATGGCCACTGAAGGCTGGGGCTTACTAACAGGACCCAGTTTCATAGAGCTGCTGAAGCACAAAAAGGGTTAAAAACTGCTGTATTCGTCGACAAGACCAAGTTAAAGCGTTGTTTTCGTTCGTTTTTTTTTTTTTTTTTTTCCCTTCTTTTTTTTTGTCAAGAAGGTTGCCAATCACAAAGCCCATGAATGACCAATGAAGGCTTGGGCTTACAAACAGGGCCCGATTTCATGCAGCTGCTTAAGCACCAAAAGTAGCTGAGCACAAAACATTTCTGCTTACTGGAGGTAACCAACCAAAATACCATTCCTCATGTGCCATCTGTGAACGGTTTCCTGCCTTCAAAATTAAAAACCAAATTAAAGGCAAAGTTTTTCATCTGCTAAAGCAGCTCTATGAAATTGGGCCCTGAAAAAGGGGGGGGGGGTTGGGGAAGATGGGGACAGAGTACAGCAAAGAGAACGTAACAAAGTCTCTGTTAGTACTTTAAACACATACATGTAGTAGTGGGGAAGCCAAATTGTGGTAGGGAGTTCTAAGGTGAGGCAGTGCGTGAGAAGAAACTGGAGGGGTGCCTCACAGTAATTGCTCCAGGGACCGTGCCAGTACAGGCAACAAGTGCTTTTACAGTATACATGTACGTTGAACATAGTGATAGTTGATTCTTATACAGCGCACATATCCTAGTAGCTAGATTAAAGCACTTTACAACATTATAATCCCTGTTTATCGGGCATGCTTTGGGACCATTCCTCTAACTTTCTCAACTCACTGGGGGAGCATACAACCCCCAAGCTGCTTACATTAGCACCAAGGGGTTAATCCAACACAATACTGTCTCAGCCCTCTCATGTTCCCGTTTATACACCTGGGATAAGAGAAGCAATTATGGTCAAGTGCCTTGCTCAAGTGTCACGCACTGGATTCGAACCCACACTCTGATGACTCGGCCATCGGAACTTGAGTTTGATGCACTAGACCGACTGGATACAAAACGCCATGACATGCCTACATGATGTACACAATGTATACAGTTGTACATGTACATGAACTCTGCCATTGCTCAGGAGGAATTTTCTTTTTTAAATATTGCCTTTCCTTTGATTAGAAATTTGATTAGAGAAGTAAATGAAGCCATCGCTGAGAGAAGGAAGCACTTTGTAGTTTGTTCAAACCTCTTGTAGGGTGTGATGGCCGAGCGGTTTAGAGCATCAGATTCAAGTTCTGGGGGGTTAAGTCATCGGGATGTGAGTTCGAATCCCGGTCATGACACTTGTGTCCCTGAGCAAGATGCTTTACTATAATCGTACTTTGTACTTAAAATACACCCTATCTCTTTTGCAAAAGGTCTTTTAGAAAAACGGTATTTTGGATTTTTTACCTTCATGATGCACTTGCTTGGAATTCCCCTTCTTGCGTATGGTCGACAGGTTGTAAATCTTAAAAAATTGGAACACCTAGGAGGTTCGGGGTCTTGATGTACCATCGAGAGACCAAGACCCAGTAAACTTTTTGTTTCCTTGTAGGTCACGTACTTATGGATGGCAGACAGGTTGTGAATCTTTTAAAATGCAACACCTAAGAGAGGTTCAGGGTCTCCATGCACCAAGGGGTAGACCAAGACCCAGTAAACTTGTTCTTTAGCATGTCACATACTTGTGGATGGCAGACAGGTTGTGAATCTTTTAAAATGCAACACCTTAGAGAGGTTCAGGGTCTCCATGCACCAAGGGGTTGACCAAGACCCAGTAAACTTGTTCTTTAGTAGGTCACATACTTGTGGATGGCAGACAGGTTGTGAATCTTTTAAATTGCAACACCTTGAGGAGGTTCAGGGTCTTCATGTACTGAGGGGTTGACCAGGACCCAGTAAACTTGTTGTTTAGTAGGTCACATACTTGTGGATGGCAGACAGGTTGTGAATCTTTTAAATTGCAACACCTTGAGGAGGTTCAGGGTCTTCATGTACCAAGGGGTTGACCAAGACCCAGTAAACTTGTTGTTTAGTAGGTCACATACTTGTGGATGGCAGACAGGTTGTGAATCTTTTAAAATGCAACACCTTAGAGAGGTTCAGGGTCTTCATGTACTAAGGGGTTGACCAAGGTCCACTACCCTCGTAGTTGACCCAATGTCACGTACATGAACATATAGACAGTTAGTAGAGAGGTTTATGGAAGTGCAACACCTGGGAGGCTCAGGGAATTGAAGGCACCAATGGGATGGGGACTGAGGCCTCCTGCCCTCTGTTTTTTTTATAAAGGTCGTGTTCATGCCGATGGTGCCGATGGAGGAGGAGCATCCTCTGAAACACAACACCTACTTGTAGGAGGTTGAGGAAGTTTCATACACTAAGAAGGGTGGCCCTGGGATTGATCACTTCCCCCCTGTAGACACGACTTCAGATAGCCTCTGAAAAAGAATCTCGCATGAACTTTTTTTTTCTCTGGGAGTGAAGAGGGATTTGGATACTGTATGGCTGCGTTAATTATTTCCCGTTTGGTACGGGTATCGGGCAGAGATTATGGTCAACCAACTCACGTCATACATGTATTTTGTTTCTTAGAAAAATACTTGAAAGACGATCGTCATAGCAAGCCGCAACGGAAGAAAAGTAGTTGTGCAATGTCAGTCTTGGAAGTCTAGTTGTGGTTTAGCTTTAAAATGGTTGAGGTGAAATGTTGAAACTTGGCTGAGCACAAAGAAAACTTGCTAAGAAAAGGAACAGGTAACCAGCCATTATGCTAATGGTACATCTCAGCTAAGCATAAAGAAAACTGGCTAAGAAAAGGAACAGGTCACCGGCCATTATGCTAATGTTGCATCTCAGCTAAGCATGAAGAAAACTGGCTAAGAAAAGGAACAGGCCACAGGCCTTTATGCTTATGTTGCTTATGTAGCTAAGCATGAAGAAAAATGGCTAAGAAAAGGAACAGGTCACCAGCCATTATGCTAATGTTACATCTCAGCTAAGTATAAAGAAAACTGGCTAAGAAAAGGAACAGGTCACCGGCCATTATGCTAATGTTGCATCTCAGCTAAGCATGAAGAAAACTGGCTAAGAAAAGGAACAGGCCACGGGCCTTTATGCTTATGTTGCTTATGTAGCTAAGCATGAAGAAAAATGGCTAAGAAAAGGAACAGGTCACCAGCCATTATGCTAATGTTACAACTCAGCTAAGCATAAAGAAAACTGGCTAAGAAAAAGGAACAGGTCACCAGCCGTTATGCTAATGTTGCATCTCAGCTAAGCATAAAGAAAACTGGCTAAGAAAAGGAACAGGTCACCGGCCATTATGCTAATGTTGCATCTCAGCTAAGCATGAAGAAAACTGGCTAAGAAAAGGAACAGGTCACGGGCCTTTATGCTTATGTTGCTTATGTAGCTAAGCATGAAAAAAATGGCTAAGAAAAGGAACAGGTCACCAGCCATTATGCTAATGTTACATCTCAGCTAAGCATAAAGAAAACTGGCTAAGAAAAAGGAACAGGTCACCAGCTGTTATGCTAATGTTGCATCTCAGCTAAGCATAAAGAAAACTGGCTAAGAAAAGGAACAGGTCACCAGCTATTATGCTAATGTTGCATCTTAGCTAAGCATAAAGAAAACTGGCTAAGAAAAGGAACAGGTCACCAGCCGTTATGCTAATGTTGCATCTCAGCTAAGCATTAAGAAAACTGGCTAAGAAAAGGAGCAGATTACCATCTATTTTTTTTTATTATGTATCGTATACATCTGTTGAGACGGGTGCCCTGTGAGTGTTCTGTTTATGTTATAGCTCAGTCAGTATAATGCAAGTTAAGCGGCTGCAACCCAGACATTAAAACCCCGAGTGGGGGAGGAATATAAACGAAATAAAACACATTTTTGAGTGACGTGTCTCCGGGGAATTTTCCATCAGGGGGGGAGTTCCTCCTTTCTGACTGGCTTTCATACCGTTAGTCCAATTTCCTGAAGAAGTTATGCTGTAATGATCAGGTCTAGACGGAGTGCGGTGTTCAGGGTTTTTTAAAGCTGCTAGATCCCTCTAATTCTGTCGACTTCAGAGGCTTGTTTCCGGGCAATGTTTCATGCGCAATTGAAAAAAAGTGATAATTTCCATGTAGATTGTAAAATACGAGCGTTTTAAAGGTAGGGTCATACTTTGGTAATGACACCTCCACCCCCCCCACCCACCAAAAAAAAAGAGGTTTATTTTTTTTATCAGAATGCCTACTTGTTTTTAAAGATGGTAATGGTAGTAAGCATCTTGAGAAATTACTTTGTCCCCCGTTCATTAGAAATCAATGAAATTAAATTTGAATTTCAGGTTGTTTTCTTCCAAAATATGACCTTACCTTTAAATTCAACTGCATTTTTAGGGAATGTGGTTCTATTGCCACATTGAATATTAATGATTTAATGATGCAGTTTCTAAGAAATAAAATTGACTTTTTATTATTAATGGTTTATTAAAATTGCAAACATGGCGGCCCAAAAAGCCACAATATAAATGTTTTTCAAACACAATATCAACCTCTACCCTCTCAGGTACCCATTTATACCCTTGGGTGAAGAGAAGCAACTATGGTAAAGCATCTTGCTCAAGGACACAAGTGTCATGACCGGGACACGAACCCACACTCTGATGACTAAACCACCACCAAGACCAAATTTCATAGGGCTGCTTAAGCACAAAAAATAGCTAGGCACAACAAAATTATGCTAACCAGAATAAGGTTACTGGCCAAACTACCATGTCACATGTCAATTTGTGACTGGTATCCTGCCGAGTTCTGCTTTTTCAGAAAATCGTAAAGCGATATTTTCTGCATAAGCGGCTCTATGATATCGAGGCCCAGAACTTGAATTTGGTGCACTATAAAAACCGCTCGGCCATGACACACTAGAAAGGGGAAAAACCGCTGTGGTTCCATTGCCCTTCCAGAAAACTTGAATTCGGTGCGCTATAAAAACCGCTCGGCCATGACACACTAGAAAGGGAGTGGTTCCCTTGCCCTTTTCAGAAAATGAGGCTTCAGGCCTGTGCCCAATTTCATAGCTCTGCTTAAGCAGAAAATATTGCTTAACAATTGCCTGCTAAGCAGAAATTAGCAGGACACCAGTCACAAATTGTACATGTGGTATGGTAGTTTGGCTGGTAACCTTACTCTGGTAAGCATCATTTTGTTGTGCTTAGCTACTTTTTGTGCCTTAGCAGCTCTATTTAAATTGGGCCCTGGAGTTATGGCAAAAAAAAAATTGTAAAAAAAAAAAAAATTCCATTACAAGATGGCTACAATAAGAGTAATACTGGTCAAGTGGATTGGCAGATTGCTGGGAAATCAAGGCCGAGTCGGGAGCCTCTGTACATTGCATACACACTGTTGACTGGACGACCTTGTACATTGTAACTGACTTGGCAGCGATATTATCATAAACTGCATAGCTGATTCATAAACTCAACCTGTACATACGAGACGACGACGTGCATGCCTGGCCCCCCACCATTAAAGAGAATGAATCCTTCTTCGGAGACTCGATGCACTTATAATTTCACAATTTTGTTCCAGCTCTATTCTTCGCATTTATTTCAGTGACACAAACAACTTTGCTTTTGGTAATGTGTTTTTCTGTGCAGTCTGATTGCGTTTTCTTGGCAAGCACTTGTAATTTCTATTTTTATTTATTTACAATAAAGCTAAGGGGAAAGGAAAAAAAACGTGACGCACAGTAAAATCTATTCATGTGTTACTCAATTTGTAAGAAGGCTGTAGAAAAGCATTTTTTTTTTTGAATTTGTGTTTCATTGATCGTGTTTTTTCGGGTGACGTAAAGGCTTGCCTTACTTTGATGTGTGGATAGAAAAGAAACAAAAATTGTATTGCACAATATTTATCTTCGTAAAATAAACAAACATCAAAGATATCTTTTGTATAATTAACCTCCTAATTGTCTCTCATTGAAGTGACTGTAGACAAATACGTCAAGTAGTACGTCAAATACGCATACGCACAAGCTCCTTGATAACCCATGAAATATGCTTGGTTAAGCGTGGATTTGTTTGCTGTCGTAAGCACTGTTTTTTTCGCTTACAGTAAGTAAATGTCGAATTGTGCCCAGTGGTTGCCATTGGTTACCGCTCACAGGTACAGGAAACAGACATGGCTGCAGTATAACTACAAAGATCTGGGGCCAATTTCATAGAGCTGCTTAACAGTAAACACCTTTTTTCTTCTTACTTTAAACGGATAAATTTGCATAAATGCAAGCTTATTTCACAAGTTGGCAAGGAAATTAGGCGACTATCTTGCATATTCGCCATGGATTTACATATTTTGCATCATTCATTTTCTTACAGTAAGCACCAGGGGCCCAATTTCATAGAGCTGCTAAGCACAACAAGTAGCTAAACACAACAAAATTATGCTTACCAGAATAAGATTACCAGCAGAAAATATTGCATAGCATTTTTCTGATAAGTTAATGTAAGCAGGGTACCAGTTACATTTGCTACATGTGGCATGGTATTTTGGCTGGTAACCCATTTCTGGTAAGCATGATTTTGTTGTGCTTAGCTACTTTTTTGTGCTTAAGCAGCTCTGAAGTTGGCCAAGAAGGTTAGCAGGCCTTGTCCAATGCTTACAGTTATCAGCTCTTTGTAATTGGGCCATGTCAGAGATAGTGTTTTTTTCCCTTTCATCTGTATACCTGAGTAATTGAAGTTATTCCTCATTTTTAACTCCTTTTCTTTTTGTGGTTCTTTTTGTCCTTGTCTATTTCCAGACCAAAGACTGGACCTGTGTAAGCAGAATCCCGATGATAATGATAACATCAGGGGCCAAATTGTCATCAGTATTACGTCCAGGGACCGGGGGCTGAGCACGGGGAGCAGCACGGTGGTGGACTCCAGGAGTATCGCGCCCCCGTTACTCCCGACTGATCCGAACGAACTACCAGAAGGGTAAGGAGCTAGGCTTCCCCAGCCTGTTCTGTCGTCACGCTGTTCAGCAGAAAAATTGTGCTTAGCAAATTTGTTCTGCTAAGCAAAAATGAGTGGGGGACCAGTCACAAACAAAGTGTTTTGGTTCGTTACCTGATTCTTCTAAGCAAAATTTTTCTGTGCTAAGCAATTTTTTTGGGGTGCTACACATCTTTTTTTAAATTGAGTCCAGCGGGGTACAATTTCATTAAGCTGTTATAAAGAAAGTTTTGCAAATTTCTTTGCAAAGCAAGAAATGAGTGTGGTGCCAGTCGTAGCAATGGTGACTGTATGGTATTTTGGCTGGTAACCTTTTTTTGCTTAAGCAAGAGTTTTCTGTGTATAAAATTGATGAATATTTAGGAGGTTGGAATTGAACGGCTTTAGTATTGACCCCTTGACCTTTTGGGAGTCAACAGGTCAGTGTGTCAACGCCGCATTGCCTAAAATTCGCACTCGACTGTATAACACACCTGGGGTCGATTTCACAAAGCACTAAGATTCATCTTAAGATGAGTTATCAGTATTACCATAGTGATTTGTATTGTGACATCACTCTTTGCTAAGCAACTGCGATGGATTTGCAGTTACGATCAGTCTGAACTCTTTGTGAAATCGAGCCCGGGGATCATTATTGAGATGATGAAGTCAGGTAAATTGGGTGAATACATTTGTAGGTGTTTAGGGGAAAACACCAGACTGCAGGACTTGTCCGGTTTGTGGGTTATAACTGACCATGGGCTGCAATTTATTGGACTTGGGTCAGAGGTCATGGTGGTCCAGTGACCACCAGTATCAAAGATACATGTGTGGATTTCAGAGAGTGGGTTTGATGATGAGTTACACATATGTCTATTGAAGTGTGTAGTGTACAATTTTTGGGGTTACATTTTGGAAATATCTATTTTTCGCTGACATATTAATCACACTGTAGTACAACCGAAGATGATTATAGAGTGCGGAAGGCACAAGATGGATCCCTGTTGTTTGAAAACTTTTAACAACAAACACAAAACAGACACGGAAACTCGTCCAGCCCACATTCTGAAAACTGAAAAAAAAAAAAAAAAAAAAAAAAAATCAAAATAACTCCTTGTAGTCACCAACCTTGACTCAATCTTGCCTTGTTTGGATGAAAAGAGCGGGAACGAGATTGTTTTTGGAACAACGCATGCTGAGAATTAATCATCGAAAATCAGTATACCTGTCCTATATTTATTTCTATATACGACGGTTACAACAATCGAACATCGCAGCCGGTATACATGGCAAAATAAAGGATGACACGCTATGAGTGTTCCATTAATCAGATGACAATGGTCTGTATGTGAGTGATACATTGCTAAAAATTGTATTCTTGAAATAAGGAAAAAGTATTACTTCAAGAAAAACAATTCTGTGTCACTCCCAAGAAAAAATTTCAATTATTAAGATTTTTGGGAGTAACACAAGACAAGATTTTTGCTTATTTTAAAGGAACATTACAGAATTGGTTTTTGCTAACAAAACAGTTGCTGGCAGTGTAAGCACTTTATGTAATCCACCATATACATAAACTGACAAACCTGTAGAAGTTTGAGATCGATCGGCCATCTGGGTCACGAGAAAATAGTGAAAAACCGATTACACATTTGCATGAAATCATATAGGTTCAACAAATGAATAAAACGCTCACTGAGTGATAAACTCCAATCGGAAAATTAGTTTATTCATTTCTCATAAAAAATGGCATTTCAGACAAATATTTCAAGGGATGTTTTCTACTATCATCATCATTAGACCGTGTAAGTTTTATGTAAATCTGTGATCAAAAGTATATTTTACAATTACCAATTCTGTAATGTTCCTTTAAGAATACCATTTTTAGCAGTTGTGTAATAAAAAATAATTCGGAAGGCTAAGGTTACCAGCAGAAAATATTGCATAACATTTTCCCGATAAGTTAATGTGAGCAGGGTACCAGTTACATTTGGTACATGTGACATGGTCATTTGGCCGGTAACCTTATTCTAGGTAAGCATGATTTTGTTATCCCGATTAGCTACGGAATTGTCGTTTTGTATGTGTGTTTTTTGTATATCTTTGTATTATTTTTGATTGACTAATTTCAACTTTTTTTCCCCCTTCTCTCCGGTCTGTCAGGTGGGAGGAGCGGATGTCAACATCTGGTAGAGTATACTTTGTGAACCACATTACAAGAGCTACACAATGGGAACGACCAACAAGGTGAGGGTTGTTGGTATAGACACCTGTCTTCGTATACAGTGTCAAAATTATCCATAAGTTAAAGGGAAGGTACACGACTGGTAATCACTCTAAAAATGTATGGCGATCAAAACTTACTTGGTTAGAAGTACGGCAACTTTCGATAGTATAAAGCATTTGGAGAAATATGTCAATTCAAAATAATGTGGATATGGAAAAATATGTCAGTTTTTATCCCCCAAAACTTGAATCTGAGAAACGATCAGATTGTGTATTCCTATGAGGGATTATTCTTCATGCGCGGACATAACCGATCCAGGTTTTTGGCAATATCTCAAAAGCGCTACCACCTTTTGAAATGAAATTTTCCCAGGTTAGTTTTATTGTATATATCTACATTTATAAAGGATTAAAACAATCGAACGGTTCCAAAAACCAAAGGTATACTTTGCCTTTAAAATACAAACATTTCAATGGCTGAACCAAAATATTTGTTGACGATTCTAGTACAATAGACATTTCTGAAATTCGAATTCACTCTGGGATTTTTTCAAAAGTGGGTGTGCTCCACAATGGTGAACATTGATCCGTGCGAGGGAGGGATTAGGTCTTAGTGGATAGTGCCAACAATTATTCACTAGCTTAAGAGTCATCGATTGTGAACGCTGACCCAGACAGAGCTGTGTATCGAGAGTTGCGATATGGAGGGACCAAGTTTTCTCTGGTCACTCTGGACGCCATTTTTGGTTCCAAATACAGCACAACCCAATGTGCAGTCTAGTCTGGCACCCTGTGTACACACATGCATGTTTTGAATCGAAAAATAGCTTCTAATAAGCCACATTAGATTTGAATATTGTCTGGTACAATGACGTACTTGATCACAAGTTGCCACCTAAATTTGAATTCCTCAGACTACAGAGACAGTTGCTATGTCACATGATTCGGGGCAAGCTTTTACGGAGTTACGTAAGAGACGGCGAACACCCATACACAATTCTGAATGAGTGTGTATGGCACAATGGTACCAGGGATTGCTCATCTGGAGGTTGCTATACAAAAGCTTGCCCTGAAACCATATGACATAGCAACCGTCTCTATAGTCCGAGGAATTCAAATGTAAGCAGTGACTTGTGACTAAGCAAGTCATTGTACTAGACATTATTCAAATCTAACTCGCAAATGGCTCATTGCAAGTTATTGTAATGCTGCCCCCAACCCCCCCCCCTCCCCCACCGCCCAATAAAAAAACAAAAAGCACAAAAGACATTGCTGAAAGGTGAATTTATATTAAATTTTCGAGAGTAGATGTGCGTTGATTATTGTACCTTAAAGGTGCTGCATACGTTTGGTAATTGGAGCCTACTGATTGTGTTAATCCTATAAAACTAACCTGTGAAAATTTCACTTCAAAAGGTGGTCACGTTTTTGAGATATCACCGAAAAACCGGAGCGAATATTTCCACGCAGGAAGAATATTCCCCCATAGGAATACACAGTCTGGGAAGCGTTTCTGACTGAAACGCTTCTAAAATTTTGTAGGGGAATAAAAAGTGATATATATTTTCCATAGCCGTAGTACTTCGAAGTTAAAAGTTTCAAAAAATTAATTGTACAACCCAAAGCTGCTGTCCGTCCTTACCAAGTAAGTTTTTATTGCCATTGATTTTCAGTGTCATTACCAAAACGTGTACTGTGCCTTTAAAGCATTAACGTTTTGACCCTAGCAGAGTCTCTCTCAAAGGGTCAGTTAGCCTTCGAGAGACTCTGCCGGGATCGGAACGTCAGGCCACTGGCTAATTTTTGCATTTATACCACAGGTCCGTTTAGTTGGTGAGCAGTTTGCAACAGCTAAACCTATTTTTTTCAAATGAATAAATTGTTAAGTTTCATGTAGTTGACCATGCAAGGCACACAAACAATTTTCAATAACAAAGATCAGTTAGCAGCGAAAAAAAAAACACCAGGGAAGTTAACAAGAACTCTGTGCTGGCTTCACTTGAAAAACTTTGCAAGCTTTATCCTGTGTGGACAAAGAGCTGGAAGGCCGACTTTGAAACGAATGTTTTTTTTTAATGTTTTTTTTTTTAAAACATGAGTGGTTCCCTGTTGGCTGTTCATCCCAGGGTCGCCGCCAAACTGGTGTACACTAGGCTGTGCTCTGGACCATTAGGCTTAAGGCTGTAATATCTATAAATGTTACGTTACATCATTTTATATACGAGTCCTCATGTGCTGCCTGACCGCACACGCCACTAGAGGCTCGTTACCACCGTACGTTACGACGAGGCCCGGGCAGTTATTACCCCGAGTCATAAATGTCGGGCCACTGTGTTCACAGCGGGTCCATTCATCATTCTGCTAATGAGCTGTATGTACCCATCTATCAGTCTACTTATTATGGGATCCATGGGAATAAATACATATTTTTTCCATACATCGAGGAATTCCATACAGTTGAAGAAAAAAAAAAACAGAGGATGTTCTGCGAGTCTATTATACATTGACGACAGCAAAAGGCGATGTTTTACACACCATCTTTTTGGGAAATTTTAGGACACCTTTCTTATCTTACATATATATATATATATATAGTGATAAAGAGCCTAACTTTTACAGTTTAAGGCGAACCCGAAGAAGGGAGAGCGTTCACATTTCAATGTTTCTCTCTTGGAGGGTAAGATGCTGTTAGAAATGAGCGTCTTGCCGAATCAAGTGTTCGTTTTGAGCGCGGTGAAGTTTGTTGCCTCGGAGTTCCCCCGTAAAGAAGTTGCCACCTGTGACACGGGCCCAACATAAGATGTCAACAATTTTTGTTTCGATTTATTAAAAACAAAAAAAAAGTGACTGAAAATCCAGAAGCTTGGCTCATTTAATTCAAAATCATTTCTCCTCTCCGAACCCACAGACCTGCCTCAGAAAGCGCCGGCTCAGCCGGGCGGGGCGCAACAATTCTCCAATATCAGGGTCCGAGAGCAATGGGCGTGGCCGGCCCGTCTCGTTACTACGGCGGGGCGAACGGGGCGAGGAGACATCGAGTAACTTAAGCAATTCTTCTAGTACTGGTAACGCTCTGTGTAGACGGCAATCGTCGAGATTAAGGAACTACATGAACCGGTCGACGCTACATCAATGTAGAGAACTTCCTGACGGATACGGTAAATGGTTGACACTTTTGTTTTTGTTCTTCTTATGTACGTTTGTTCGTCACAGTGTTAGTCTTACTGTGAAGGCTGCTGACTCCCAATTTTGTGTGTCCTTGTCAAACCTTTTCGATGTTAAATCACAATAGTAACAACACTCTGATTGGATGTAATTTTGAATGAGTAACCATACATCACCACAGTGCATAATGGCCTATATTGCATACACAGTAAAAACCTTATTCTGGGCATATTCACCTTATTTCCTTTTTACATGAATGATTAAAGAAACCAAATTTTTCTCTCATACAAGTAGACTGGATTCAAATGTTATTGGGAAAACTTCGTAAATCTGTTAGTAATGTCCCAGGTTGTCAAATTTGTTGTGGTATTTTTACAGGCAGACCCATATTCAGACCCCTGCCAAATCCCCATTCAAAGGTGTGATTGGTCTTTTCCCATTATATCAGGTCACACATATGCACCTAGTTTATAACCAAATGTAATATAAAAGCAATTGGACATTTCACATACGCACTAGGGGGTCTCAAAAATGATGAAAAGTCATTCTGCAGGCTAAAATGTTGGTTTTTAAAGACCTATACCTTGATTTGCAAATGGCCTGTGCTACTTTTGACAGTAGATTCTAAGTTGATGTGAGACCAGAAACCCTGTATATCGATTTGTAGCTACAGCCATCTTTGTCATGTGCCCTGTGTTCTGTATGAGTATTGAATGACATTAAACAAAAGAGTACCAGTCTATTATTTGTTCGGTGACGATCTATTCATGGTGCCCATTTCTATAAATGCTGTTAAACAAAAAGTACCGCCTATTATTTCGTTCGGTCTCAATCTGGGCCCAATTTCATAAAGCTGTTGAACAGAAAATACTGCCTGGAATATTGTTGCTGAGCAAATAATATGCAGGGCACCAGTTGCAACAATGTAAACTTTAAGAAATTTTTTGCTGGTATCCTGTTTCTGCTAAACTATATTTTTCTGTGCTTAGCAAGTTTTTGTGCTTACAGGCTTTATGAAATTGGGCCATGGTCACTATTGGATACACGGAAAAAATAAGCAGTAAGCAAGATTGCCGAACCCAGACTACATGTATGTGACTTGCAATCCGGTAACCTGACTTCTCCCTTTCCTCTTCCTTCCCTCACTACAAAAAAACACAGAGCAAAGAACTACAGCGCAGGGCCAGGTGTACTTCCTCCATTCGCAGACGGGCATCAGCACGTGGCACGACCCGCGGTTACCGCGAGACTTCAGCGTGAACGAGGCGGACCTCGGCACGATGCCGCCAGGCTGGGAGATCAGACATACATCGTCTGGGCGGGTGTACTACGTAGACCATAACAGCAGAACGACACAGTTCACAGATCCCCGGCTAGACGCTAACATCATCAACCGGGCATTGAACAAGTGAGATTGAATAATAAATAATACTGGATATGTAATATTTTTTGTTATTGGCAGACTGAACCTTTCGGTCGCATAAAAAAATTATTGTTTTTCCTCCACAGTCTAGGTGGCTCCACATTGGCTTTGTTCTACTGGTTTACAATTTGTTTACATTTATTTTTATCCATTGTTACTTTCTATTTTTTAAACGAAATTTAATGTGCATGTTTGACTGAACTGTGCACCGTGGAGAGAAATAAAAATGTAGGGAGCATTAATTTTTCTTTCCCTTACCATGTATGCCCTTTTCCCAAACCAGGTTTGTAGCTTTTTTTTATGGCTTTCTATTCTGTGAAGTCATAAAACCGTGAGTCATAAAAAATTGTTCCATTCTGACAATACCTTTTTTGGTATTTTTCATGCATAATTTTTATTTAATTTTTATGTTAGCAGCCAGATGGCCTCTCATGGTGTCGGGAAAGTATAGAATAATTAATAATAATAGTAATTGTGGCTTCTTATATAGCGCTCAAATCTGTCACTCAGTGACGCTCATGGGACTCCAGCATTATTACCCCTGGTCACTGGGCCATTTATCTCAGTCCTTAAACCATCTCAGCTCCCTGGGGAGTATACAGCCTGAGCTGCCAAATATATGTAGCGCACCAAGCTAAATCAATCACAATAAAACAATCTCTGCCCTCACAACTACTCATTTACCCCTGGGTGAAGAGAAGTCATTATAGTTAAGTGTCTAACACAAGGACACCAAGTGCCACGACCGGGATTTGAACCCATACCCTGATGACTTAACCACATGAACCTGAGTCCGATGCTCTAAACCACATGGCCACGACACACAACACAGAACAAAAAAGAAGAGGAAGAAAGGAAGACAAAAAAAAGTTGAGAGGGTGCCAAGATATCTGTTCTCATTTTAAGACTCTGCTTCTTACAGACCTAATAACGGAAATCCAGAAACAGCGCAAGCACCAAAGTATACCCGGGACGTTGTACAGAAGTTAAAGGTACTCCACGCAGAGTTGTCGTCTCTCCAACCCCAGACTGGACACTGTAGATTAGAAGTATCCAGAGAAAAATATATTTGAGGTAAGTTTACGGAACCCTTGCGAAATTAGAGGGATGGTACGGTAGGGGTGTTTTTAAGAGTTATTTTCATCATTTAAGTATAGTTAGTATCGACCATGTTACCTTTGTTTACAGAGTGGTGAACTTTTACATTCTAATGCGTTTCCTGACGGGCAAGATACTAAACAGGCCCTATGGGAAAATTTACATTTTGTGTCAAAATTTTCACATAAATTCAAGACTTGCAGAAGCAACAGCTGTACAGCTTTTGAGATGTTCCCCCCTTTCTTCATATCAAAAGTTGAGAAAAATCAGATAGCGCAATCTCCATAAAACATAAGATTGGTTGTGTTCTTCCATTGAGCTGTGTACAAGGTGTGCCTCTATGAAGTCCAGGCTCTGTGGCTCTTTTGTAAACACGTGATGTCACAGGTCACATGGTCTATAGTTATTAGGAAAGAAATCGTGAAATTGTGAAATTGGTCTGTGTAGTACTTTGTAGTACTTCTTGTAGATACTCCACGGGCGTTGCTATTTTTGAGAGCTATGTTTGAATTATGAATCCCAATTATATAGCACCACCTTGTAAGGGTTTACAAGGTGATGCAGCGCAATCAGCAGCCAGTTTTGCCAGAAACACAAGGGGGAAAGCCCCTTCTCTTAACGATAGAGCGTGCTGGGTTCTTTCACGTGCGTTACACAACACATGGGACCTGCGTCTTAACGTTCCCATCCGAAGAACAAAGCAGTTATGTTTTAAGTGTCTTGCTCAAGGATGCAAGTGCCGCGGCGGGGACCCGAACCCAAACTCTGACCCACACCAGAACTTGAGTCCTGCACACAAGACGGCTCGGGCGGGACACAACCCAAAAAATTAACGTTTTAAATGACCTTTGAATGTGACCTTTGAAAAAGGAACAGCGAAAAGCAAACTTCAGTTCGTGGAGAATGTAGGTTTTTTGGACGATGCCAAAGGTGGAGAAAGTTTTTGCTGCGGTAAATCAGTCGATGCTTTGGTTCAGAAATTTTATCTAGACACGTTTGATAGTTTTACCATCACTGGACCGTACCTTTAAAATGAAAAAGCCTATTAATTGTTGTGTTGATGTAGTAGAAGCTTGCATTCAAATTAAAGAGGCACTCCAAGGTCAAACTAACTTTTTTGATGCACTCATTTTCGGACAGATCGAGTGACAAGTCCCTAACCTTACAAGTCTCTAACTTCACTTTAAAATGGTGTAAAATATATTTTAAATAATACTCCCTTCGGAGCGACATTTTGAAAACACAATGTCATCGGACAACAGCAACAAATGGGTCTGTTCATTTCAAAGAGGAATTTTTGTGCCAGTCAGAAGATCAAAAGTCAATGCCGTTATGATTGAACATCATCAAAATTCAGGAATGAATTAAAAATTCCCTGCACAAAGTTGTACAGGCTTGTATGTTTGAAATGTGACGTCACCGAACGTTTTGGATTTTGACAAAAAAAGTGCACTTTTAACGTGTTAGAGATTAGAGACGTGGAATTTTCTTTTCCATTTCTACATGTTCTATAAGAACTCTATCTACTGGAAAATGACTAGATCGTAAAACTGAATTTGACCTCGGAGCCCCTCTTTAAACTTAACATCGTATAAAGGGAGAAAACAGACATTTTGACATGCACAGTTTTCAGTCAGACAAAACCATTGTAACAAAAACTGCCAGGGGTGACACATAAAATTCACAGCACTCTAGAAAAAAAGTCACAAGGACAAAATGGTAAATTTCATTAACACTTGAGTTGAATTCTATTCCCCCACAGTCTTTGATGATTTTCCCTGATGTTGTTTTGAAAGCCCACAAGAAGACTTGACATTTCCTGTCAAACAGAACGTGCAGTTGGAAGTAAAAAAAAAAAAAACAGATCAAAATAATCATTTGCATTGAACCATGGCAGGGTTTATGACTGGGGCGCGTTAGCGTCACAGGACACGGGTCCTGATCAGGTCGGGTTACAAAACGTCACGGTGCATTCCGAGGACCGGGCAAAACAAACACCATGTAATGTCTGTGACATGTGATAGCCGGTTCCATCTGGCAGGATTGGAGCAGTGTGCTAAGGAATTCCTGCATCGAGCCACAGAGATAGAGTAGGGGAAAAAAATAAAATAAAAAAAACATTGATGGGGAAAGTATGTTTCCAACGGGACAGAAGACGAAAACGCTACACAAACAAACAGACAGAGCAGGTGCCTTTTTTTATGCATGGCATTGTGTTCCAATTAACTTTTTGTTATGCCCGACCTTCTATTGTGTTGTGACTTTGCAAGATAATTGCGACCGGGGGATGTTTTCGTATCGACACATGGATGTATCGACACATGGATACATCGCCTGGTATCCAGTGGACATGATGCCCGGGGAGCTACATGAATGAGCCCAGATACTAAATGAACCGAACTTTAAAGAGGCATTTGGGACCAGTGAATAAGTCTGTGAAGAACACCTGGGCCCAATTTCATAGAGCTGCTTTAAAGCAAACAAAGTAGCTTGGCACAACAAAATCAGGCTTACCAGAATATGGTTAACAGCTAAAATGCCATTACTCATGTACAATCTATGACTGGTATCCTGCCAATTTTTGCTTAGCAGAAATACTTTAAGCAGTATTTTCTGCTTAAGCAGCTCTATGAAATTTGGCCCAGGGCCAAGTTTCATGGCTCTGCTTACTGCAGAGTTCTGCACCCTGTAAAGTGGGTGATTCTGCAGGCCTCAAGTGCAGAATCCTCAAGTGCAGAATTCCGCGGTAAGCCAGAATAAGGTTACCAGCCAAAACACCATGTTACATGAACAATTTATGACTGGTATCCTGCTCCTTTTCGCTTAGCAGAACATTGTTAAGCAATATTTCCTGCTTAAGCAGCTCTATGAAATTGGGCCCTTGTCTTGGCTCTGATGCCCTTTCAAAAGTTCCTATAGACTTTCGAATGGAAGTGCCCTTTGCAAAATGAAAATGGCCTTGCCCTCTCAAAGATGAAGCTCCAGGCCTTGGCCCAATTTCGTAGGGCTGCTTAAGCAGAAAATATTGTTTAACAATTGTCTGCTTAGCAGAAATGAGCTGGATACCAGTCACAAATTGTACATGTGACATGGTATTTCGGCTGGTAACCTTATTCTAGTAAGCATAATTTTGTTGTGCTTAGCTACTTTTTGTGCTTAAGCAGCTCTATGAAATTGGGCCCTGGATTGGTATGACAGACTACAGCATAACATGTCCTCGTCTACTTCCCTTCCTTGCCCTCCCCCCCCCTCCAGGAATCCTACCGGCAAGTAATGAAGATGAAACCCAGGGACCTTCGGAAGCGTCTGATGATCAAGTTCAAGTCGGAGGAAGGTCTTGACTACGGAGGTATAGCTCGAGAGTGGTTGTACCTCCTGTCTCATGAGATGCTCAATCCGTACTACGGTCTCTTCCAGTACTCCAGGGATGATATCTATACACTACAGATCAACCCTGACTCAGGAATCAATCCGGTAAGCTGTACTTTTGGTTTGTTTTTCAATGCACTTACAGAAAGGAGTTTTCCTTTTTTGTTGTTGTTTTTTAGAAAGTAGTTTTGGTTGAGTTTTAGGGGCATTTAGAGAGTAGCTTTGGTTTAGTTTTTACGCATTTTGGAACGAGTAGATTTTTTGCGCATTTAGATAGTGGTTTTCTTTTGGTTTTTTTGCACTTTCGGAAGGTAGTTTTCTGTTAGTTTTTTGCCCTTTTGGAGGGTAGTTTTATTTTAGATTTTTGCGCTTTTGGAAAGCGGTTTTCTTTAAATTTCTTCCCATTTGGAAAGTAGTTTTCTTATAGTTTTTGTTTGCACTTTTGGAAAGTAGTTTTCTTCTATTTGTTTTGCCCTTTTTGAAAGTAGTTTTTTTCTATTTGTTTTGCCCTTTTTGAAAGTAGTTTTTTTCTATTTTTTTGCCCTTTTGAAAGTATTTTTTTTCTATTTGTTTTGCCCTTTTGGAAAGTAGTTTTCTTATAGTTTTTTTTTTGCACTTTTGGAAAGTAGTTTTCTTCTATTTGTTTTGCCCTTTTGGAAAGTAGTTTTCTTCTATTTGTTTTGCCCTTTTGGAAAGTAGTTTTCTTCTATTTGTTTTGCCCTTTTGGAAAGTAGTTTTTATGCCCTTATGGAAGTTAGTTTTATTTTATTTTTTGCCCTTTTGGAAAGTAGGTTTCTTTTAGTTTTTTGGGCACTTTTGTCTTTTAATTTTTTTTGCACTTTTTGAGAGTAGTTTTGCTTTTAGTTTTTTTTGCACTTTTGGAAAGTAGTTTTTGCATAACTTGTTCCAGTCACCTTCTGTACACAACTACAGATCCCAGTACGAAAGTTTGATAAAAAAGACTCATGACACAATACAATTTCCCCGCCCAAAAACAGGAACATTTGTCATATTTCCATTTCGTGGGTCGGATCATCGGTATGGCAATCTTCCACGGCCATTACATCGACGGCGGGTTCACGATGCCCTTCTACAAGCAACTCCTCGGTAAACCCGTCAGCTTAGAGGACATGGAGTCAGTCGACCCTGAGGTCTACCGAAGTCTCGTCTGGATGCTGTGAGTGCTAAATTTCATTTCCTGTTTAGGGAGGCAGTGGGGGAGGGGTGTACACTCTGTGGTGAAAAAATAATAATCAGTAAATACATCAATGATATCCCACAAAAACAATAACAAAACAGAAATTATGTTTGTCCAGGAAACTTGTTTAATTGGTTTGTTTTGCCTTTTTGTTTTGAGGAGGTACACATTTTGAGCCGTTAGGTTTGAATATAATGTCTGGTACAGTGACTATTAAATGCACAGTTTGAAGTCATCACGGTAAACATACTGTTGCAATATCATATAGTTTGGGACAAGCTTAAGCACAGCAAATGTCCAGGTTAGTGTTGTGGGTGGTTTTGGTCGCCATATCCACCCCCGCCCAAGGGATCGTCCAACTCAGAAAAATAACTCAAAACTAAGCACTTTTCCTTTTAAACCTTCTTCATCTTAAGGGTGTTTTATTTCAAACATACGTTTCGTATTTACAGACGGAACATATTTTTGACTAGACAAAAATTTGAGTGCTGGACACTCATTGATGTTCTGAAGGACTCAAACGCAGAGTTGACGGCGCACACACATTTTTGATACAGGGTGTTATTACCACAGTATTAATATCATTACCATATAGAGGTGTGTCTGCATCCATGCAGTGACCAGCTGCATGCAATCACCATGGTTAGTTGAGCATAAAACAAAACAGTCCATGGATTTTGAAGAAAAAAGGAACTAGGTCAGGGTGAAGTGTTGTCACATTAGCGGAGACTGGTATCCTTCAGGCCGCATATCTCGTTGGAAATCATGCACTAGTGTTTGTCGTTCCTTACCCTTTGGCCTCTGGACGGCCCAGCCGCCCAAAGCGGTAGACTGTTACACGGAGTGGGAGAAATCGCTCACCAGCTTGTGTTTATTTCAGGCATGCAGCTGTAACTTCACCAAAAAAGAGGAAATTACAAAATTTCAATGATTTTGTTAGTATTTTTCAATTTTGAATGGTAAAACTGAAAATAAAAAAGAGGAAATCATGCCTGTTATTTGGAGAAATAAAAGTAACATCAAAATGAACTAGGTCAAGTCAATAGCAATCATTTTTTAATTTCCCACTTCGCAGTTGCCTGCTAAATGTAACGCTAATGATAATGACATAATTGTGGCTCTCATCAACACCAGCTCATTTGTAGCCCAAATTTTAATTTTCTTTCACCATGATGATACTGTAAAAAACTATAATGCCTTAGCAATTAATCAGTATGAGCAATTGATGCCATGTAAAAGCCTCCACAAAGGTATATTGTGTATTGCACTAAGAATAACCGCCATAAAATTTACCAATGAACCATTAACGAGAGGCACTTATTGTTCCCAGGGACTTATATACAATTGGAATAAGCTGTAATTATTATATGACAATTTTTTGAAAAGGTCAAAACATTGTTTTCGTAAATAAGCCTTGGGTATCTTTTACACGTTACTGCCGCCTACGAGTATATTCGTAGTAACAGGTGTAACAGATTCTGCCACTACGAGTATACTCGTAGAGAATGAAAGGGCTTTGTATTGTTAATTGAATACACTGGCATCACTGAACACGCAACAAATACGCTTCTGGCAGTGGTGACGACATACATCCTTAGAATGTGTATGTTCAATTTTTTTTGTGTATAGTAGCTATTTGGTATGCACGCATGCGCACTGCACTTGGCAAATGGGAACGCCCTACGAATCTATGACCGGCAGTCAACGAGTTAATATTCGAACCAAGTTTCTAGCAATTTTCTGCAAGAGTCTTGATAACTAATTTTTTTTTCCAGCAAACTTGGGCGATGCATGAACTAGAGGGTGAAGTAACTTAAAAAAAGCTTGCCCCCTAAAACCATGTGACATAGCAACACTGGATATACGTATTCTGAGGATTGAGCATTTCAGATCTAAATTTCTTGCAGAAAATTGCTAGAAACTTGGGCACAGGTCCAGTCAATGTCCAAATGGAACCTTCACGTTTATATTTTCCATACTTTTTTTTGTAGGGATGGTAAAAGAAATTGGGCCTCGAATTATGCTTACCAGCATAAGGTTACCAGCCAATGTACCATTTCACATGTACCATCTGTGGCTGGTATTTCCTGCTTATTTCTGTGCTTATTTCTGCTGAGCAGAATTTTTTCTTCTGCCTAAGCAGCTCTATGGAATCGGACCTTGTCGGGAAAACATGTCCCGTGTGCTTCCAAAGTGTTCCTTTTGCTTGAAGTGCAGCTGGCTGCCTCCCAAGTTGTCTGTTAAAATTGCCTCGTTCAGCTCGATGTTTCGTTCTTGAAAGGGGCAGGGACACGAGGCGTTTTCTTCTTTGTAAAGGGCACCTCTGTGAGGAACTTGTAAATCTCTATTTGAACGTTTCAGGGGGCAGGGGGCATTGACACAATTTTGTGTGTGAAGTATCAGATCTGCTCGTCTGACAAAGGTCTGTGAGTTTGGGAGGACACGCTTGTTCAAGCGTCATTTGCTCATTAATTAACAAGCACCGTGCCGACACTTTCTTTAGGTCAGTACGTTCCGCTCTTACACGCTTAAAGTGAAGACGGTTTGTCAAAAGTATTTAGGCCCGGGTAAATGTTGAAGTCATTTTCACCCTTCTCGTTAGTAACAAGCACCGTGCCAACATGTTAATTTTACAAAGTAGATCAGTACGTTCCGCTCTTACACGCTTAAAGTGAAGACGGTTTGTCAAAAGTATTTTGGCCTGGGTAAATGATGATGATAATAATTAGTTCTGATATAGCGCATTTTCCAAAAATGTTTCAATGCGCTTTACATTAGTGCCCTGGTCAGTGGGCCAATAACATTCCTGTAATCTTTCTCAGCTCCCTCGGGAGTTCACAGCCCTGTGCTGCCATGGCGTACTAAAGGCTTTTTCATACACAATATCAACCTCTACCCTCGCAGATACCCATTATACCCTTGAGTGGAGAGGAGCAATTATAGTAAAGCATCTTGCTCAAGGACACATGTGTCGTGACCGGGATTTGAACCCACACCCCCGATGACTCGACCACCAGAACATAAATCCGATGCTCTAAACCACTCAGCCATGACACCCTACAAATGTTGAAGTCATTTTCACCCATTCTCATTAATAACAAGCACCAGGCTGACACTTTCTCTTTGCAAAGTAGATCAGTACGTTCCACTCTTACACGCTTAAAGTGAAGACGGTTTGTCAAAAGTATTTAGGCCCGGGTAAAAATGTTGAAGTCATTTTCACCTGACAACAGCCCCCCCCCCCTCCCGAACTGTCACTGTTGGCCAGCGGTGCGATGCAAAGCCAAACAGGCTGTGTGCCAAGGGTAGCCGATTGAAGATTTCCTCTACCTATATATATTTTCTTTTTACAAATGTCATCAAGTGTTACTGGGACCTTGGAATTATAATCGCAACCAGACTTCTTATGGAAAAAAAAAAAAAATAACTTGTTTTTTCGCTAAGCAAAAAAAACCCAACAAACTCAGATGAACAGGGCACCAGTCCAAATTAATGCCATTTGCATGGCGGTTTCGTCGGTAACCGATTTCTGCTAAGCAACATTGCATTTTATTCAGGGAAAAGATCAGCAGGGTTACCAATCAAAACATTGTAAATCACATGGTAATTTTTAAATTTTGTTCGGTAACCATTTTTACTAATATGGGTTTTGAGGCATTGCATGGCGAGGTATCAATATATATTCGGTTTGCGGTAACACCATGTGTAAAAATATCTACTTGCTGTGTAGATTTGTTCTTTAGAGAACTTGTCTACTAAACATTTTTACTAAGCAAGATATTTCGGTGCTAAGCACTTTTTTGTGTCTTTTACTAGCTTTGTGAAATTAAACCCATGGTCACGTCTTGTTTTATATTCCCCTCCCCCCCCCTTCTCCTTCCACTAACAGCGACAACGACATCACCGGCGTGATCGAGAACACATTTGCCGTCGAGCATTACAGCTTCGGCCAGATGCAACGCACGACTTGAAGCCCAACGGTAAAAACATCCCAGTCACGGAAGAGAACAAGAAGGAATATGTCAAGTAAGTTTGGGTCACAGCAGAACGAGTTTCTCAAATTATTTAAAATAAACCCAGTCAGTTTCTCTTGTGGTTTTTATTACACGATATGATATAATTTTGTAACACTCTCTCTCGCTCTTTCATGCATATTTTTCCTTTCGTTAAAAATTGAGTGGTTTTCATTTTGAAGTGTGATATTTGAATGGTCATTGATTTGCAAAATCACAACTATTTACTGTGGCTATAGCTCATGTTTGAATGACACATTCACCGCTAGTGGAATGATATATTGCTGCCTTTTGTTTTATCAAAAGGGTTTGTTATTTTAGAGTGTGATATTTGAATTGCCATTGATTGTTTCTAAAGAATCACAAATTGTGGTTTAAGTTTGTACTTGTCTGATACCGTTTCTCTTAGTTATCATTGTAATTGTTCCGACATCTTTATCATCTGGTTGTTTGAATAATGCTTGATGTTTTTGTCTTCCTCATGTAATTATCCTTGTCTGTCTAGTCTGATGTCTGTCTAGTCTTCTGTCTGTACGGCCATCTGTCTTGCCCTAGGGCTGATTTCTACAAGTTTCAACTTACCTAAAGGGACACGTTGCCTTGGAATGGGCGCTTTGGGCTTTAAAAAGCGTTTGTTATGAAATAAATATGGTTGGAAAGATGTTTTAAAAGCAGTATAAATTGATTCGTATAAATATCCCCCGAAATTGTGCGTTTTTCCTTATACTTCTTGAGCTAACACGGTCTGACATTTTGTAAGAAATAAATATTTGACTTTCCAACCGTATTCATTTAATGACAAATGCTTTTTTTTCATGGCAAATCGCCCAATCCAAGACAATGTGTCCCTGTAATGAATCTTCATACTCCTCCTTCTACTACACTGTTTTGATTTTTATTAATTTGTTATTTTACTTTGTTTTTGATTTGTTACATTATTTTCTCTTGTATGAGAGTATGGTAATAAGTATTTTCTTAAATAAATAAAAAATATCTGATATTAAACATTATTGTTATTATTAATTTTCTTTTAAACAAGGTCCCATTATTATGTTTTCTTTTCTTGGTCAAAGTTTGTTCATTATTACATTTCTGTCTCCTTTGTAAACAGTTTTAACCTCAGCTTTTGTTATGCTCCTTTGAGCAATTTAATTTTGGATATATGACAGGTTATAACAGCTGTCGTGATTACTATTGTTGTTGTTGTTGTTTTTGCGCTAGATTGTTTGTGCAGTGGCGGTTTCTACGAGGCATAGAGCCACAGTTTCTAGCATTACAGAAAGGTTGCAACGAGCTCATCCCACAACATCTACTTAAACCGTTTGATGAACGAGAGTTAGAGGTGAGTAAACATCACTACAACGGAGGTTTAAACTGTTCGTTCTTAGATTTCTTGAAATTCCCATAAACCAAACTGGTTTATCAGTTGATAGCTCAACAAAAAAACACACTATTCAAGAAAGTTGCAGGCTAGTCAAATTTAGCTCTAAGTAGCCCAACAGGCTTTTCAAATTTGGCTCTTAAGTAGCCCAACAGGCTTGTCAAATTTGGCTCTGAGGTAACTGGTCTTTTAGTTAGCCTAATTGGCTAGTCGTATGTGGCTCTTAAGTAGCCCAACAGGCTTTTCAAATTTGGCTCTTAAGTAGCCCAACAGGCTCGTCAAATTTGGCTCTGAGGTAACTGGGCTTTTAGTTAGCCCAATCGGCTAGTCGTATGTGGCTCTTAAGTAGCCCAACAGGCTAGGCAAGTTTGGCTCTGAGGTAGCCCAATGGGCTAGTCAAAACTGGGCTTTTAGGTAGCCCAACAGGCTAGTCATATGTGGCTCTTAAGTAGCCCAACAGGCTAGTTAAACTTGGCTCTGAGGTAGCCCAACAGGCTAGTCAAATTTGACTCTTAAAAAGCCCAACAGGCTAGTCATATGTGGCTCCTAAGTAGCCCAACAGGCTCGTCATATGTGGCTCTTAAGTAGCCCAACAGGCTAGTCAAATTTGGCTCTGAGGTAGCCCAATGGGCTAGTCAAAGCTGAGCTTTTAGGTAGCACAATGGGCTAGCCAAGCTTGGCTTTTAGCTAGCCAACCAGGTTTGTCAACTTTGGCTCCCAAGTAGCCCAACAGGCTAGTCATATGTGGCTCTTAAGTAGCCCAATGGGCTAGTCAAACTTGGCTTTAAGGTAGCGCAATGGGCTAGTCAAACTTGGCTTTAAGGTAGCCCAATTGGCTAGTCAACCTTGGCTTTTAGCTAGCCAACCAGGTTTGTCAACTTTGGCTCTTAAGTAGCCCAACAGGCTAGTCATATGTGGCTCTTAAGTAGCCCAATGGGCTAGTCAAACTTGGCTTTAAGGTAGCCCAATGGGCTAGTCAACCTTGGCTTTAAGGTAGCCCATGGGCTAGTCAACCTTGGCTTTCAGGAAGCCAACCAGGCTCGTCAACTTTGGCTCCTAAGTAGCGTGGCAGACTAGTCAAGCAAAATTGAATATCATTAGACTAAATACACATTGAAAATGATTTCCGCCATCTTTCCTTTAGCTGTTGATCAACGGACTCGGCAAGATCGATCTAGAAGACTGGAAGAGTCACACCAGGCTGAAACAGTGCAACCAGGAGAGTAACATCGTCATCTGGTTCTGGAAGGCCGTCAATACGTTCGATGAGGAGAAGCGGGCGAGACTACTCCAGTTTGTGACCGGGACGTCTAAGGTTCCCTTACAGGGATTCAAAGCGTTGCAAGGTGAATTTGTTTGGGCGTTATTTTATGGGCTGCCTTGGTGTCTGTGTCTGCTCTTTTTTATCCGTCCAAAATCACTGTTTTTATCCGCCATCCACTACCCTTCTTCGAACTATATGTTTTCAACACATCTTACAACTCGTGTATGTATTTTTGTGGATGTTTTTAATCTGTATACGGTGGATTTTTACCATCTTTTTAAGGTGAGGGGGACGAAGAATGCAAAAAGTTCCTCTCATGGGGAAATCACCAAAATCTTCACTTTTGTTTTTAACAAAAAAACTGTACAGTGCCTCTGTGAGTTATTATCTTTTTTTGGAATCGCCGGAATAATTTATTTGAGAATAACGTTGTCACAAAGAAACACTGACAAACAATGCCAAGATAAGGTTTTTGTGGAAAGCCTGTGATTTATTGTTCTCTTTCAAAAAAGTACGGGATGTATTCGGCGTGAATTGCAAAACCTCGGCCGTAAGTCACGGCTGATAATTGATCCCAACTGGGGGGCAACCTGGACTCAAGTTTTGGAAGGTCCTGGCCTAAGCACGCTGAATTGATACAAGGTCCTCAGAAAGTTGTTTTTACTTGGCGTCTATCTTTGGTTTTAAAAGCCCTGAGCAATTGGGGCATTCTAAATGATTGATAATCTGAATTTGATCTGAAGGCCCCCCCCCCACCCTCAAAAAAAAAAAAAAAAAAGACACCTAAGAAAAAATAAAAAACACCACAAAACAAAACACCACACCTTAATTTTTGTTGTGTTTATTAATTTTGTTTTGTGGCACTTTACGTGTATTGGCACGCAATTTGCACGTATCTGCACGCAATTTGGGCCTATCGGCTCGTTATGTTATCTTGTGGAGGGGAAATGAGAGAGCTGAGAAAGGACTCGGTTATCAGATGCTAATAATATTTTATATTCTGCTAATAATCCTCTGTGTTTTTATTCAATGTAGTGACAATTATGTTGCCCTCGTTCATAATTTCTCATAATCTTGCTGTTTAGTGTTTGCTTATTGTTGCTTTTATTTGTACATTTGTATAGTATTTATATTTTGTATAGGCTTAGTGTATAGCAGTTACCTTGTAAAATTGGAACTAGAATATAAAGTTATAAATTGTCTTGATTAAAAAAAAAGGGTATGTAAAAATTTAAGATGGAATTGAAGTATTGAGCTACTGTCCGCCACGCTCGCCATTTTTGGAATCAAATTATGTTAAAGCGTGTACCCCCTTGTCGCCTGTAATGCACACTACAACTGTGTAACACACGGGGACATTGACTCCCAAAAATGATGCAATTAAGATTGTTGTGATGATGATGTCAGGTGAATTGGGTCGATTGACCCCTGACCCCCTTGCACGACGCGCAGCGCACTTTGCTTAGTCCACGGTTAGGGGAGTCCAAAATGTACACGAAAGAGTGGACTCTACAAATTGGTGGAAACGGTAGACGCACGTCGTGCAAGGTGGTCGATCGGTTCAACTTTCTCAAGGAAGATTTGACAAATTTTTTTATTTGAATTGTTGTTTAGGATCGACTGGAGCTCCTGGTCCGAGATTGTTCACTATTCATCAGATTGACGCTAGTACAGATAACCTACCCAAGGCACATACATGGTGAGTTTAGTCGCTGACTAAGTCGGCGTGAGGGTTTTTTTTTTCTCTGATTTTATTTCCGCAAGAAAATGGGAACCGACCTCGTGTTTTAGACCATAGCCGAGTCTTTCTCAAGAGGCTAAATGACAACGTAGCGTCCATGCACACAAGTACTCTGGTGTAACAGAAGCGGTCAAGTAGAAAGAGGTGAAAGGAGAGAAGTAGAATGCAGTCGGCGAAAAAGCAAGGGATGAATAAATGAAAAGGATATATAGGGGGTGGAGAGAAGGGGCTAGTTTAACCGCAAGATGTTGGAAACCACAAGAGACAAAATCAGAGGTGGGAAGAGGGAGATATAGTAAATGGTTAGTGAAAGAGACGGATTACATAAGGGGGAACTCTGTGGGAAAAAGGAGAAGGCAAAGACAGAAAGTTCTTTATAATTTCCTTCTTGGATGCTCAGACCATGGGTTGGAATGGTATGGCGTGTCGTGGCCGAGCGGATAAGAACACCGGACTCAAGCTCTGGTGTTTCTGATCAGCAGAGTGTGGGTTCGAGTCCCGGTCGTGACACTTGTGTCCTTCAGCAAGACACTTAACCATTACTGCTGCGTCCTTCGGATGGGACGCAAAGCCGTAGGTCCCGTGTGTTGTGTAATGCACGTAAAAGAACCCAGTACACTTATCGTAAAGAGAAGGGGCTCGCCCCGGTGTTCCTGGTTTGATCGGCAGCATATTGCGCCACAGCACCGTGTTCACCATTACATGGTGCTATAAATTCATAGGCCTCATACTTCAAAAACGTAGCTCCACATACATGGCAGTTAAAAATATCAGCGCCTTGTACCCTTTGGCAAAAGGCGCTTTATAAATACAGTTATTATTATTTATTATTATTATGGGGGAGCAAGCGATGATGGATTAATGTTTAGTTTTAGATTTTGAAGGGGAAAAAAAATAGGGAAAGAAAAAAAAATCAAATAGGAATGAAACCCGAAGAGGAAAACCCCAACAATCAGGTTAGGAGTTAAAAAAAACCCCACTAATCCACAGGCAAGGCTCTGGTCTGAGGCGGGATTCGAACCATGATCCACTAAGAGTGAAAAGCAATGAAAGAAACCACTCAGCTATGTGATTCTTTGGCTGTCTTTATTGGGTGGGATGGGGTTCATGAGGGCTTGGGACGCTTAGCATAAGGGTAATGGTTAATGTTATGCACAAACTAAGCATCAATTTGTCAATGTTTTTTAGAACTTGTTTAGTTGATTACCTGTCAAGACAACACACAGCACTTGTATTTACTCAATTCAGATTGGTTTTTGCCAAGCTGCCCCAAACTTATGAAATTCTATGTTCCTTGGGTGAACAACTTCAATAAAAACATGCACTTTGATTCTCACCCTGCAGTTTTAATCGGCTAGACATACCACCCTATGAAACCTACGAGAAATTTCTGGACAAGCTGACATGTGCTATAGAGGAGACGTGCGGATTCACTGTGGAGTAAAAAAAGAAAGGAAAAAAAGAGAAAAGAATCTGCAGAAAGTTCCCGTCTGTTGTCAAGAGAGAAGGAGCGTCGTCTCCAAAGCTTCCTGGCCCTCGGGGGGGTTTGTTTTTGTTATCGCTCAGAAGAAAATGTGACTCTAGGCGTCTCGTCTTCGAATTAAGGAAAGGCGTCGTGCGTGCAGATGGTCGGCATTTTTGGAGTCGGCCTTGCAGAACTTTGATGAACTTTGCAGAGGGAAGGTTTGGGGATATCGGAGTGGAGGAGAGCAAAGCTCGAGGCCGGAGGAAAAGCTCCAAGCAGGTGGTCGGAAGCCGCCTCGCTGGAAAAAAAATAAAGGAATCTTGGCTGGATGGACTTGGAGTGGGATGAGAAAGTCAAGCTACAGGTCAAAGGATAGACCACTGGTCCCCCCCCGTGTCAGGGTACCAGGATGACTGTTTTTTGGGTGTGGATACGGCACGGAGAAGAAGAACCTTTTTAAATTTATTTATTGGACCTTGTATTTATTTGTAAGATGTTTCACGTGAGACTGTGCCACACCACAGTGGAGTAAAAACAATTCACAACATTGGTTTCCATAGCAACGTGGAGTCCCTTTTTTTTCTAAGGTGTGTATATAAGTATGTATAAAGGTATAACACAATATTGTCAAGTGATATCTTGAACGTTTAAAATTCATTCATATGTAGCTCTTACATTATAGTCACCTGCGTATGTGTTTCTTTCTCTTTTTTTCCGTTTTCGCTGCGAGGTGCCGTAGAAATCTGTTCGAAACCAACGACATCGTGACAAAAGGGTGGGTTGAAACAATGACAATCCACGGCTCAGCTACCCCCTCATTAACATAACAATAAGAAATTGTCAAACGGTAGAAGCTAAAGTCTGGTGGCCCCCCCCCCCCATGTTTCTGTGTTTAATGGTCAACAAAAAAATTTATGTTTTTCATTCTGAGAATTGCCAATAGTTTGGGCGTTTGATACTTGATGTATGTTTAGACTTCCAGGCCTGCTGTCGCATGGTTGTGGGTTCGAATCCCGGTGGACCATCAATGCCGCAAGGCCAGAGGAACAGGGGGAAAAAAAAAATGCTAACTGCAACCCATACGGATGTGCACATGCAACTAATATGCTAACTAACCGTCAATAAATTCATTTATTTAATGCAAATCTGAGAAACAAACTGGAACCGTCCCATTATTTATGCCCTTTGTTTATGGACAATTGTTTTAATTAAGTGTTATTGTGAGAGACAACGTCCGTCAAAATATACAACACGTTTGTTTTGTAAAACAGGTTTTGTCCAAGCCTGGACTAGGTTAACGAAAGCGTCCTCTCAATGGCCTTTTCCCTTAATTTCAATGGATTTGGCCGAGATTTCTCATTCTATTTCAAAAGTAAATTGCCAAGTAAAGAAAAATCATGCTTCATAGCAGAAATGAGTTACCAACTAAACTGTACTGTTATGTATATGACGTAGACCGGTTTCCCTGCTTCATTTCTTTCTTGGCTAATAAATGCTATAAGGTCCTATGAAGTGGTAATTTTTCACATTACATTTTGGGGGTTTCATTTATGGTTTGACGAAATAATCATTTTTTTTTATGAGTTTGTTATCCCACGAAATATGTATTATCTATCTCAATATCGCCTGGGCCTGATTTCATAGAGCTGCTTAAGTGCAAAAAGGAGCTAAGCACAACAAAATCATGCTTACCAGAATTAGGTTAGCAGCCAAAATAGCATGTCTCATGTTCAATCTGTGACTGGTATCCTGCTTATTTTTGTAAGCACTATTTTCTGCTTAAAGGCAAAGTATATCTTATGATTTTTGGAACCGTTTGATTGTTTTATTCCTATATACATGTAGATGTATACAATCAAACTAACCTGTGAAAAGTTCAGCTCAAAAGATGGTAGCATTTTTGAGATATTGCCCAAAATCTGGAGCGGTTGTGTCAGCGCAGGAAGAATAATCGGTAATTGGAACACACAATCTGAGAAACGTTTCATGCAGTAACGTTTCTCAGATTAAAATGTTTTTGAATCCCTCTCTCTAAAACCACATTCCTTTGAAGGGAATTGTTTCCGGAAAATGTTATACATTATCAACAGCTGCAGTGCTTCTTTCCAAGTAAGTTTTGATGGTCATTGGTTTTGGGGAGTAATTACCAAAGGTATACACTACACTCCCTTTAAGAAGCTCTATGAAATTCGAACCCAGGTGGCGGGGTTTGGTGATACTGACCTAGGCACCGAATGACAATGCACACACAGTGGCAATGCACATTCCTGACCACTTAGCTCTGGGCCCAATTTCATAGAGCTGCTTAAAGGCCTGTACAGTATTGGTAAGATCGAAAAACACAAATGTTCACAGATTCACACATAACATACATGATTGAAAGTAAGTAATATTTCTGCCTAAAATGCTATCGTTTTTGAGATATGAGTAAAACAATAGTTTTTATCACGCGTGATAAAAACTTGATGTTTGAAAAAACAGAAAACACATAAGGTCTCTATTCACTTTTTTCTTGTGACCTCGATGACCAGTTGAGCTCAAACTTTCACAGGTTTGTTTGTTCATGCATAATGTTGAATCACACAAAATGTGGACACTGATTTTGAGCTGTTACCAAAAGTGTACAATACCTTTAAGCACAAAAGTTAGCTAAGCACAACAAAAATGTATGCTTACCAGAATAAGTTTATCAGCCAAAGTAAAATGTCACATGCACAACTGTTGACTGGTATCCTGCTAAGTTTTGCTCAGCACAAAGATTGTTCAGCAAAACTGTCTGCCTATAAGCAGCTCTATGAATTTGGGCCCTGGGATGTTTCAATGCACTGTAGCCGTCTAAAGTCATTGATATTTTGGATCTGATGGGATTCTGTGCAGACTGAGACATCATCTTGACAGTTATTTTCCAAATGACCCAAAACCAAATATCAAGAGATTTGTCCGAAGAATCTAAGGCCAAATAAAAAAACAAACGTGTTTAGCGTCCCCGCCCGCTTCCTTTTTTAGAGGCCTCCTTTTTCTTTTCTTTTTTTTCTTTTTAAAATGATAAATTTGTACGATCTCTGACAACAAAAAATCTATTCTAAAATGCATAAACACACAGAAAAAAATGGAAACCATCTTTAAAAATAGCCCATTCGTTTGTCTTAAAAAATGTGTCGGTCGGCCATTTAAAAAAAAAAAAGAAGAAGAAGAAAAAAAACAGGTCCGCTAAACATTAACAAATTTTTGTTTTTACCTTAGCGCCTGAAGTCACATAACAGAGTTTGTAGCACATCCACACATATCGATCGCTGCAAACTGAGCATGTTCCTTTGTCTACATCACAAATTTTGTCTCCTTTTAGGGGCGCTGTTTTCACCCTAACTTTATTTCAATCTTTTTTTTGCGGTACTAATCTCCCATAAATGTTGACCAAACACGCATTTATAGGTTATTAAATGCATAGTTTAGAGTTTAATCACAAACAGAATTATCCAACTCGTCTGACCTTTTAAAAGAATTAGTTTAAACTCTCTGTGAAATTTGGCCATGACAGCTCTCCCTCTTGAGTTATCAAAAATATTCCTCATTTTAAAAAGTTTGTTTTTCTTTCTGTTGTTTGGATTAGATTGTAATGGGACAAGAAATATTTAAAAATAAATATAAAAAAATTATAGCTTTCAGTTGGCAAAATGGAAGATCTGCTAGAGGAACACTTTGGAAAAAAAAAATTATACAGGGTATTAATTAATTGTGCCAAACAAGAAAAACTAACTTGATTTGAGAAAATTTAAAATTATGGACCATGTGTAAAGGCTGACGATTTATTCTCCCACTTAAAGGAACATTACAGAATTGGTTTTTGCCAACAAAACAGTTGCTGGCAGTGTAAGCACTTTATGAAATCCACCATATACATAAACTGACAAACCTGTAGGAGTTTGAGATCGATCGGCCATCTGGGTCACGAGAAAATAGTGAAAAACCGATTACACATTTGCATGAAATCATATAGATTCAACGAATGAATAAAACGCTCACTGAGCGATAAACTCCAATCGGAAAATTAGTTTATTCATTTCTCATCAAATATGGCATTTCAGACAGAAATATTTCAAGGGATGTTTTCTACTATCATCCTCATCAGACCGTGTAAGTTTTATGTAAATCTGTGATCAAAAAGTATATTTTACAAGTTTTTTGTCTTACCAATTCTGTAATGTTCCTTCAAAAAGACCCGCAGTATGGAAAACCCTTAAAATAAAGCAGAAGGTTTGACAAAAAAATAAAAAAGGAGAGATGAAAATGGCTGCTTATGTTTTTTCAAGTATAAAATTTTTCTAAAACGTAATTCATGTGCAGGATAAATTGGCCAGTATATATGCATATTTATATAATGAACTATATCCGTTGTTTAAGGTAAACGTAAGTTTAAAATTTAAAAAAAAAAACCAATTGTTAAACGCTCTTTCGTTCTTTCGATTCTGAGCTGAGCCAAATTTGTTAAAGTGTTTGAAATTAATTTAAGATCAGTTGTCACGTTTTGATTGCTTTATCACAAGCTAAATGGCTTTTTTTTGTTCTGTCGATGTCTTGAAATTTGTTATTTTTACTTTGACGACTTGATTTTCTGCTAGTTGTAAGTTTAACTGGTTACCATCCTTAAGTGTGTACAGGATTTGACTGGTGCCCTGCTGCTTGCTTAGCAACAAACATGTTTTTCTTAGTGCATGGGGATGGAATATATATATTATACATATATACCGTAACCAAAAAAAATCTTCAAGAATGCTTACTCGAAGCTATGCTAAGCCTTCATTCCTCTCAAATTCAAAATACTCAGTTTTTGTTGAAGAACTAACTGGGAACATATTTTATCATTGTGGCATCGAGTTATTCCGACGCAATTTTTTTTCTTCTGCAGCACACGTCGGCTACGGAGTCAACAGTTAAGGGATAGGCTGTTCTTCCCTATCCCTTAACTGTTGACTCCGTAGCCGGCGTGTGCTGCAGAACATAAATTTGCAATCCGGACATACTAACCCTTTAGAGACCATTCATTTCTGTATAATCGTCACCATACGCCCAGTCATTGCTAATCTTGTTGATTTTGTTTGCGCCGTTATTATCAGGAAAAATGTCAGGAAGATTATTATGAAACAGAAATAATATAGTTTTGTTTTAGAGTTTTGTTTTGTTGTATATTCTACGTTAACACGGGAAACCTTGGAAAATGTCAATTCGGTCCAATACCTTTTCTTTGACCCTCTTGTTTGAGCAAAAGTAGGTCGAACTTTGCGGCCGTTTGTGGCCGCTATGGTCTCTAAGGTCTCTAAAAGGGTTAATAAAAAGGTCACCCCATACATTCTAAGGAAATTGTTTTTTTTAATCTTGCCCCAATTTTATGGGAGTACGAGCTATATAGTTTTGCTATGGTTGTGGATCATAAGAAAAACTACAGTAGTAAACTTGCGGGTACAACCATGTTCAATAACTCTCCTGGGAGCAGTGTTGGCTCTGAGAAGAACCGGGTGTGGTCTTGAGGCTTTGAACAGTATACTCTGCTTATCTTCCTTTGAACCATACTTCTCCCACAAAGAGTTTTGTTCGTGTTTGGACCCACAAGTGTTATTATTATAGTTTTTTCTTGAAAGAGAAGATTATCCCAGAGATTAAATTGATTGAAGGGAGAAGTGAATTTTGTTTGGTTGACAAACTTTAGACACTTTCCTTTTCTCAACACGCAACTTTCTCTCACTACTTCCAGAGCTGCCAAACTCTCCCCGATTCTTCAGAAATGTCCACGTTCCGAAGAACAAATTTGAAACTCCCCTGATTATGGAAACTTTTACCCTATTATTATGTTGAATGTAATTCTAAATACCTCCCTGATTGTTGTATAAAATCTCCCTGATAGCAAGATCTAACTGTTGGCACCTCTTCATTTCTTGAGTTCTGAAGGATTTCCTATTTTTGGGTTTCAGTGTTACGAATACACTCTTCCGAAAAACAAAACAAATGTTGTACCATCCCCCGTAAAACCACGTCTTTTTTTCACCACAAGAAGTTTTGCAAAATTCTGTAATTCTATAAAAAAAAATGCCTGAAAGCAATATTATTCTCTAGCTTAGCTGGCTTCTCAAGTCCCCCACAATAACTTAGAAAATACGTTTTTTTCAACCGTAAGAAGTTTTGCAAAATTCTGTTTCCTAACAAGCATCTGAAAGCAATTCTTCTCTCGCTAAGCTGGCTTCTTAAGAAACAAAGAAACCTTCCTTCCCTGCAACTCTTATATCCTATAATTAATTAATTTATTTATTCGTGTATTATATGTTTTGCCGATTGGCATGGTGCTTTTGCAAAACACGCTTTCAAGTGTCCCTTCCTTCAAGAAGTAAAGTGCTTCATGAAAAACAAGAAGGAAAGGGGAGAGGTTAACAGCAATTCAAATAAATCAAGAGTTTGTTTTAATTGATTTTGGTTCAGGAAGAAGCCTCTATAATGTTTTGCCATTCTTGTTGTATTTAATTTAAAATGGAGAAGGATTATGCCGAATTGTTGTTGTTTTCTTTAATCCTATTTGATGAAATAGACGTGTGTTTAAAGGAACATTACAGAATTGTTTTTTGCTAACAAAACAGTTGCTGGCAGTGTAAGCACTTTATGTAATCCACCATATACATAAACTGACAAACCTGTAGAAGTTTGAGATCGATCGGCCATCTGGGTCATGAGAAAATAGTGAAAAACCGATTACACATTTGCATGAAATCGTATAGATTCAACAAATGAATAAAACGCTCACTGAGCGATAAACTCCAATCGGAAAATTAGTTTATTCATTTCTCATCAAATATGGCACAAATATTTCAAAGGATGTTTTCTACTATCATCATCATTAGACCGTGTAAGTTTTATGTAAATCTGTGATCAAAAGTATATTTTACAAGTTTTTTTCTTACCAATTCTGTAATGTTCCTTTAAGTGTAAGTGACCATTACTAAACATTCAGCGAATAGCTGTAATCAAATCTAGCAATGTTGATTGCTCACCAATTTGTTCTGTTTAAAAAAAAATAATAATATTGTAAACCTGGCGGTTCGTCTCGCCCCACAGTATTTTGTTTCCCAACTTCGAGTGACAGTTTTTTTTCGTGTGTTTTCTTGTTGTTCTTTGATGTGGTGGGCAGAGTTTGGATCATGTGTCACAATGACTGTTTGTAAAGTGGCACATTTGCTCCAGTTTAACTTGTTCACATTTCATGGAATAGTGTTTGGCCTAGTGAAATATCTATTGTAGGACTTGTACAAGTTGAAAATGGTTTAAAAACTGCTGCTGAATGAAATCTGAGATTTGGCACTGGAATTTACTGCTAGATGCATTTTTTTAAAAATTTGTTTCGCTCCAGGATTGTCCTTGGTTGGTTTTGTGATCGTTTTTTTTTCTTCTTCTTTCTGTTTCTTTAACTATGTCACAAATTAGTCAATGCAATGTTAATACGACTAGAAAACACAATAAATGTAGACAAACTTTCATCATGTATTATAATATCCTAATCTCTTGAATATTTCTTTTTTGTAAAAGTCACAAGAGAGATGAAACAAAACAGAAATGTGAGAAAAGAAGAAAGTGAACGCCTAAAAATCATAACAGGGCGTTATAAGACCGATGTACTTTTAAGTTGGTATGAACATTATGTGTGTGATAAATAAACTTTCATATGTAACAATTCATTTACAGTACGAGCTCTTGGTTATTTTTTAGAAGTTAATTTTGTTGTTGTTTTTTTAATCAAGAAAAGATTAAATAGATTCTTCGACTTCTTCCACTAAAATATTCTAAAAGGTGCTGAAATGGGCTGGGGGGGGGGGGTGGGGTGGGGGAGTTACAAAAAGACGGCTGCATAGGAATAGAAAAAATCGGCCGAGCTGTCCAGTGCACCGTGTGGGTTCGAATCCTGGCCTGGCTGTTCTTGTTGCTGGTGTCAGGTGCAATGTTGGTAAAGCAATACAACACGGCATCTGCTGAAACAGCAAAGTGATCTCGTCTTTCTGCTCCAAAGATGGCTCACATGTGCGAGAATGACAAATTCATCTTTCAAAGGCATTTCTCACGACAGAAACTGATACTTCTGACAAGACAAGTGAAAGCCAAGCCAATTTTTTTGGGGGGTATTGTCAAAGTAACTCCTAAGGGCTTCTGGCAATAACTGCGACCACTTGGTGTGAAATGAGTGTCGATTATAGGGAGTTACGCCACATTTTGCCAACATGCTCAACAACTCCAGCATGACACTCCACAAAACCCATGTCTCTCCCCCCCCCCCCCCCCGCGGTAATTGTACACGGACTCAAACAAGAAACAGAAAAGTCTCAAGATTTGTGGTTTGGTATAAGATAATTTATTGTTCATTAAAACCCTCAAACGCGACACCTAATTGGGACATGCTTATTCATGTGTCATGGCCGAGTGGTCTAGTTCAGCAGGTGTTGTCAGCAGCAGAGTGTGGGTTCGAATCCGGGTCACGACACTTGTGCCCTTGAGCAAGGCACTTAACCATAATACTGTAGCTTGTAAAAAGGTTGGAAAGATACAAGTGCATTCTGCTCTGCCAGCCAATCTCCAAGTAGATGATACCCATGCCTACATCATTATGGACTGTGAAGGGGGTAGCCCTGTTTCGGTGGCAACGTGCCCCACTGGTGACAGTTGATTTGGGTCGACAGTCCAAATCAGTTGAGTTTAGCCCTCATCTTTGTTCAATGATTTATTTATCTAAGTGTGTTGTTTACATGTCCAGGTATTGCCTGGGTAAATTTCAGCCTAATTGTTTGCTTAATTCATTATTTTTTATAATTTTGGTTCATTGACAATTGACAAACAATTTACAGACCGATTTTGTACACAAAAAGATGCTGGCAGAGTTATGTCCTGTCCTTTCTAACCAAACCACTGTCCCATGCTGATTGACACCCCCTCTTGGACGTGCGGCATGGTCCAGCTTACGATCTTATGGCGTATGAGCAGACCAGTGTGTTTGATGTGGTTAGGACAATGGAAACATTACAATATAAAGGCATGTGCTGACAACGTTCCTTATTTGAGGGTTTTAAGAAGAGAAAAGTGTTTTTAAAGTGGCAAACACAGTGAAAGTAAGATAAAGTGTAACAGAGAAGTTAACCCTTTAACAAAGAAAAACAATTTAAATAACTTATTCGTGAACATGATTCATTCCTGACCATAGACAGTTCCCAATGTACGCCATTTTTACAGGCAATGTAGGTTTTGGCTTTGAGCTGCGTCAAGCCGCCTAATTGTTCCACGCAGCCAAGTAGTTCACTAGACTTGTGGACAAATCGTTAAAATGTTTGTCGCGGTGATAGCGTTCTGACTCTCTCCGCGAATCTTGCGAGACTGCTGGCCTCCGTGAGACTACTGCTCCGATACTTGCGACAGAGCCGTTTCGCTATCACTGCGTCAGACATTTAACGACTTGTCCACAAGTCTAGTGGTTCACCGACCGTTTAAACATGCAAGGAATTTAACAAAGCCTCCTGCACGCCGCAATGCCTGTGAAGATGGCCATCTTTACACTGTGCTATGACAAGTGGGAACTCTCTATGTAGTCTAAATTTGTATTGATGACTTTTAGGTCCCATTAAAATCTATACAAATTAAAATGACAAACTTTGGCAAATAAATTGTAAATTTAATTTTTTAAATACTTAAATGACCATGAACCCAATCAATTTTTGGACACAATTCGTGAAAAATAATGATTTTTTGAGAGCACCACAATCACTTTAAGGTATGGTCACAGATTTAGTAAATACTCCAAGTATTGATAACCATAAAACTTGCTCGGTGAGAAGCACTGCAGCTGTTGACAGTATAAACTATTTTGAGGAAAGGACTCCCTTCGAAGTAATTATGGTTTGGATGATTTTTCACCCCAAATATTTGAATCTGAGAGTTTCTCAGATTTCTGCGGGTTGGAGTCTGTTTGCAAATGCTGCAGCCAGAGATGCGGTTGGTACCCGCTGTCACCTCGCTAACCATGGATGGATTTAACATTCTTGTGAAAATACCGGGACAGTTTTTTCGCTGTTTTCTCGGCAAGTAGTCACTGTATTCAGTTGAAACTTTTACATGTGAGAAAAACAACAACAAACACGAAATCATCGATTACATTCAAAGAAAATCCAGCACCAAATGGTAACTCCATTTCCAAACTCAAATGCTTAAATTTTCAACAAATCTCCACTTGATGTCAGGGCCCACAATAATAATACAAAACCAAAGATTCCCCCCACCTTATATTTTTTTTTAATTGCCTAACATTTGCGAGAAGATTTAAACTTCAAGTAGTGAAACACAAGGGCAACTGGCAGGGTAAATTTAATTACATTTTTGCGTGAACAAAGAAACATTGACTACACCGGGATTTGAACCTGCAACCTCCGTGTTGGCGCTCTACCCACTGAGCTATCTAGGCCTATGCTGGCGGTCTCCCTATTTTTCAGTATCTTTGCTTGGGGGTGCCAGTCAGAAGCCATTCAACCTTACTGCCGTAGAGGCAGAGATCACACCCAAGTTTACGATACAACCTGGGAAGCGGCAGCAAAGGGATCACCTTAAAGGGAGATGCAACTTTTTATTTCAAAATCAAGTAATAAACCACAAGGAATACTGACCGGGTAAATTTAATCACAATTTAGACAAAATAGAGACACCGCCATCATAGGGCTAGATAGCTCAGTTGGTAGAGCGCCGGCATGTTAATCCGGAGGTCGCAGATTCAAATCTCATTCTGGACAACTTTTCTTTGTTCACCCAGAGATTCAAACTTTGGCACTTTTTTTTTTAGTGCTAAGCATTTTTTTCCTCTCGCTTAGCATGAAACTTGGCCCAGATAAGACATGTACATTTAAAACATCTTGAGGTATTTTCTTGCAAATGTTAGTCTAGATGGCACAAAATAAAAACATGTGCAGCTAAAAGAGCAACCATTATAACTATTCCATAAAAATAATAAAACACAACTGAAACTACTAGAAGCAAATCTTACTCATCGACAATCGACAAATCTACAAAGGCAGCACTTTTTCTCTGTCACGCACTTTCTAACAAACAACAAACTTTTCTCTTGGAGAAAATCAACTTAGCGGGAAGTAAGCAAAACAATATTCATAACAATAGCAAAGTCACATAATTTTAAGAAACATTTATTATAATCTACTAGATTATATAGCATTGGAAAAATCAAATACCATTTAGAGACACAATCACCATCAAAATAATGTTCAATCTACACAAAAAAATACAAAGAACTGTTTACAACTTCTTCAACCCGAAAAACAAAGCTGGCTCTGTCTGAATGCTGTATACTGTGAGAAATATCGGTTAAAAAATGTCTCTCCCGTGCACATACCAAACTACTGTGCAGAAGTTATGTACTGTTCAAAAACAAACATTGCTGTAACAAAAGAGTGAAGGTCCTTTCACTCCTTGCGATTTCACTGTTTCACACAAATCACTTTTTCGCTCTTAATGGTGCTTGAAGGTATGCACGATACTCAATCAAGCTCCGCTCATGTAAGCCAACCTTTTTCAATTTTTTCAATTTTAAATCCACCCCGTTAGCCATTTTGGGGTATGGTGGACACTTTAGTATGACACTCTTGGGTTTGGGTAAATTTGTCTGTAATACACCCCAAACCAAAACAGTGCACTCCTATAGTGTCCCCCATTTCTCAAAAAGGCTAATTGTAGGCAACCTCAGAGGCTGCACAGCCAAGTCAAAGGGCGCCCTCACACTGTCATGCGCGTAACAAAATAATTACTAATTGAGTGATGTCCTGCGCCACATCATCTACACAGGTGAAGTTGTCTTTTGATATAAATGACCTATGACCCACAGCTTGCTGGTTTGGGACCACACTGATATCCCAGTTGGGGTCAAGGGGAACCAATCGGGGAACCACTTATATCCTCTTTAGGAGAAAAGGCTTCCAATCGGGGTACAAGTATACCCCGATTGGGATAGTTTGGTTATTTACTTTAGGATTTCCCGATTGGGAACCGTTCATATCCACATTGTGAGACGAGGGTTCCAATCGGGGTAGAAGTATACCCCGATTGGGATAGTGTGGCTGTTTACTTGAGGGTTTCCCCGATTGGGAACCATTCGTATCCGCACTGGGAGAAGACGCTTCCAGTCAGGGTCAAAACTATATCCCGATTGGCTAAATATGTACAAACCAGGAGCATTTCATGGTGTGCAAGCCTAAACATATTGCAAAAGTTATACTGGCTCTTCAGGCTGAGTTGGTAATTTGGCAGCGGGAGGTTTGGGTAGACTATACAAGTAAACAGCCGATATAACTAGACTGGTGCCGAGGAGAAACAGAACTCCAAAGGTTTTCTGGAATATGAGGAAGGAGCCGATGGCGGCCAGGATTATCGAGACAGCCGTGGAGAATCCCTTGATGATGTTGTCTGTGTATTTGACGACGATGGAGGTGTACAGACCGCCTATGCTCGCCATTGCTGTGAAAAGACAAAATGAAATGCATAATCCATTTGATGGGATGGTTTCATAGCAGTGCAAGTACAGTTTACAAGTATTGACTGCTGCGATTTGCTTTTGGGTTTCAAACTACGACTCCCGAGGTGATCCCAGGAGCATTCTATTTTCTCCCCTGCAGGCTGGCATAGTTTATCTACCATGCAAAATCACAGTGGATAATACTAAATGGTCCGACAGTAGGAGGGTTGACTGTGTACTTTGTAGATGCATTTACCACATGGTATAATTTTACGCAGGCTGGCATAGCTTATCTATCATTCCATCCACACCACAGTGGATTATATTGAATGGTCAGACAGTAGGAGGGTTGACTGTGAACTGTGTAGATGCATTCATAGTGAATGGAGGGTGAATGAAGTTTGGACAGTTTCTGACCAGAACACTTCAGAAAGTTTGTTTGAAGGAAAAAACCCATTCCAGAGTAAAATACGCACTTGTTTTTGTACTTACCCACTATTATCCACACGAGATAACTGTAACCGTGGAGAAAACCGTTCTCTAGGATGACTTCTCGATCGTTGGTGAAGACGGCTACTAACCCACTCATGATACCAAATAAGTACATCTGTACGTTGCGTATCCACAACGACGTATCGGTCCCTTTTAATACTTTCTCAAAATACACACCTGTGAAACAGAGAAATAGCGTTGAGTTTCTCACTTAACATTTGCAAGTTTTCTTGGCTGGGTGGTTTTAAAGTTTTCCGTTGAAAAATCTTAACTTGTGCTGGCTTCGATGAAACCAATGTGCATTAAAACAAGTTAAAAGCGGTAGATATGCTTCAACAAGTTTATTGCGAGAGAGGCCGTGTCCAAATTGGTGGCTACAGCTACGGCTACGGCTGGATCGCCGCATCATTGTGCGCTGAAGTATACAACATCCATAGCAACACCCTTAGCAACAGCCATAGCTATAGCCGAAGCCGCCAATTTGGATACGGTCTTTAGATTTGAACGACGTCTGGTACACTGCCTTGTTAAGTCACAAAGTGAATGCTCAGTTAGAATTCCTCAGACTACATCCAGTGTGGCTATGTCACACGGTTGGGGAACAAAGCTTTTGCATAGTTACATGGCAAACACCCATACACAATTCTCAATGAAATGGTTTGGCTTGAAGGATATAACAACTCCCTATAGGTTCTGCCATGTGATTGGTTTACAGCATGTCACATGGTATGTCTTGTTTTTTACGAGTTAGGACCCCCGGCATGGCGAGCGATAAACTAGGGCTGTCACTTTTGGTTCACCTAATTGTTATTTTCCGTCTCAGTGCAAATGCATGTTTTTAGGGACCATTGCCTACAAGCTCTGCTTCTAAAATGGATCCCTCTGCAGTGTCATAATTGTTTTTTTTTAAATCATGTTCTTTATATCTATACTGTTAAGTTGTATTCTGATGATAATGTTTCTTTGCTCGATACTGTGGAAAATAAATGAACCTTGAACCTTGAACTTGAGAAGGGTCTATAGTGCCGATTGGAAATGTTTTTTGTTGTTACGTTGCGCTTTGTGGTGGATTCTTACCGGCAAACCCCGAGCACAGGCACGAGATGACGATGCAGACCGCCCCCACGGCGTAGTTGTAATGGACCTCCGAGGTGGTCTTGCTGGTAGCCGACTCCCCCTGCACCATGGCGACGCCCAGGAAGAGCAGCACGATGGCCACCCACTGCCTCCTGGACAGACTCTTATTCAGCATGATCACCATGAAGATGGCCGTCGTAATCACCTTCATCTGATACGAAACCTGAAGGGGAACAATTTTAAAGATGCAAAAAGAATTTAGTTTGCTTCCCAACAATGTCAAAAAATGTAAATTTGCATCGGGATTATAAGAAAATTAATCATGGTTTACCATACACCAATGTGTGTTCAGCACTGTGTACTCAGTACTTTCCCCGAGTCCTGTGGGAAAAAAACTTGCAGGGTACCGGTTATGAGTAACCCCCAAAACAGCTCATCGGAACTAACTAACTTATTAGTATTAAGCTCAAGTATTTAGTCAGTTTCCCCTCAATCTTGGGAGGACTATTTCATACCTGGTACGTAGCGGCGTCCAAGTTGGACAGCGCCACAAACGCCAGGTTGTTCTGTATGGCATAGATGATGGACGGCACGCACATCTTGAAGGAGTCCCGCGGGTTGGTGATGACATTGCTCCACACATCTTTCAGCATCCCCAAGACGCTGCAGTGCTCCTTGGTCAGCAGGAGCAGGCTGATGAGTAGCTTGGAGATCTCCGTCAGGAGGACGGTGGTGGTGGGGGAGTACAGCGGCCCGGGCTGCGAGCGGGTGTAACGGATGAGCAAGATGTAACCGGTGGCGTTGAGGGTCAGGACCACCAGGATGTAGATCTTGAAGCCAAAGCTTACTCCCTCTGGAGAATTAGCATAATATGCAAATATTATTTAAATATGAACTGGCGTTGGGGGTAAGGACCAACAGGATGTATGTAGATCTTACAGCACAAGCTCTTTCCCTCTGGAGAATTAACATAATATGCAAATATTATTTAAATATGAATTGGCGTTGGGGTTCAGGACCAACAGGATGTAGATCTTAAAGCCCAAGCTTACTCCATCTGGAGAATTAACATATTATGCAAATATTATTCAAATATTAATTGGCATTGGGGGTAAGGATCAACAGAATGTAGATTTTAAAACCACAGCTTACTCATGAGCATCAAGCACTGTATACCCAGTACTTTCCCCCCAAGTTCCTTGAAAAAACTCCACAAGCATATTACTCAGGTGGGATTCGTACCCACGACCTTTGCCATTCTAGAGTAGATGTCTAACCAACTAGACCACCGCGATTGCCCAATAGCTAGAGGCAGTTCAAATCCTATACTGTAAATATATTTTTATTGACTGGATACTAAAATAATTTATTCTCCATTGAACATTTCTTTGTAGCATATTCAAGATGCTAGGTTTGATTTTTGACCAATTTGAAAAAGCATCGTCTGCCAAAATTTGTTCAGTCCAGAGAGACAGGGAGAAAGAGAGAGAAAAAAGAAAATTAGGGGGAAGGGGGCCCAATCAACTCTAACCATGTCCTTTACAATTAGTAACTGATATCGCCTGTGATCATTATGAGAATCAATTACTAGCAGGTGCAACTAGGGATGAAATAAAGGGAAAGCAAGCACAGATGTTAGGCTATTGGTTTCATAAAATAACAGAATAGTATAGGCAGACAACAAATAACTGATAAAAAAGTAAAATAGTAATTTCCAGTATTTTTAATACCTATCCAGCCAACGAACCATTAATAATTATAATAATTGTCCATTTGTAGAGATGCATGCATGCGCCTCACAAATGTTGACTTAGCATAAAATCAATTTTCGAGAGTGAAATTTGTGCGGGCAAAAGAACACATCTTTTAACAGCTGTCTTGTTAGCGTTTGTTTATACAAGTTAGCTATTTTAAGTGGTGAATTCTCCTAGTGTACACTTGAATTAAATGTTCTTATATATGGACAAAGATAATGCGTACACTTATTGTTATTAAAAGAGCATAAAAATAGGTAACTCCCACCATCGACCTTTATTGACATCTAAAAGCGAACAGGAATTTACCCTTTAGTGACTGGTATAGCGTCCTGCCTGCCTTTTTGAAAAAAGGTGGAGGCGGGCCTTTTTTTCTCCTTCTTTTTAATGGCCACCCGGCCGACACATTTTTCAAGCCAACCGGCCGGGTTATTTTTCGAGATGGTTGCCAGCTTTTTCCTGTGTGTTTTTTGGTGTGCTAAAGTTAAAAAAAACGATGTTATGTATTTTAGAGTTGATTTTTTTCGTCAGAGATCATAAAAATTTATCCTTACAAAAAAAAGAGAAAAAAAAGGAGGCGGCCACTAAAAAGGAAGCGGGCGGGGACGCTAAACATGTTTTTGTTTTTATTTGGCCTTAAAAGTCATTAGACTGTCTGCTTTTTCAATAGACCACATATCAAATGAAATGGGGATGCTTTTCAACAACTGAACTAGCCAGCCGGACCGCTTGGAGGGACTTTTGACTGGTCTCCGTGTGTTTTTAACTGGCATTTGGCCAGCAGACCACTGTTGAGGGAGGATGCTGGACTACAGTTGAAGTTTCAGTTACACTTTGTTGAGATGTGCACCAATCTACAGATTGAGATTGTCCCTCCGCAAAACCCGCGGTCTTCCTATCCTGTCATTCTGACCACCAGCTGAAACGGATCGCGGTGGACAAATACAGCTAGACGAAGAAGCATTCAAATTTTTTCTGTGAAGGCTTAAAAACACAACTGGCAAAAAACTGTTTTCTCCTAAGAAAAGGGAAGAGGTTTACTTGAAAGAGTAGGACTTGGAGAGGGCCTTTGACCCTTTGGGTGTCAGGTCAAGGGGGGGGGGGGTTCGAGCTCGAGCAAAATCCCAATCCTTAAATTGTACCATGTGTACAGGGCTGCTCAATATTATTTTTTTATAAGCTACATAATGTACAAAATATCTGCAAAAGATGCATTGCATTTTTGCTAGTAAAAAAAAAAAAAATTAAATAAATCAAGGGTATTTTAAAATGATTTATTAAAAAATTGCTGTATTGGACTGCCACTTTATCTTCCTTGAATTTAGGTCAAATAACCTGTCCAGAAAGGTTGATAGAATGTATCTAGACAGAACAGGCACTTTGACCTATAACACCAAAAAGTTTCCGGAATGTAAACATTTCCGTATCCGACTGCAAAACTAAAGTCCAACGTCCTTCAAAAAAAAGAAATATGAAACAAATCCTTTCCCCTTTTTATTATAATACTCCTTAGAATTTAGAATTTAAGTGGCAGTCGAATACGGAATTTTAGCCGAGTAAATTAATTAATCAAGTTTATGGGGAAGTATCACTCACCATTCGCAGCCATTTTTTTAACAATTATGTTGTGTACTTTCCACACTGCAAAATTATGATCAAATCATTTTAATTTTTGTCACATTTATTTCCCGTGGCCGTGTATGATATGATGACACGAATTCACCGATGACACTACACGAACACACACGGCCAACACACACGGAACTGAATACAACGGTACTGTAGTCATGCATGAATTTTACAATGACCCAACACACATAATGTGCTCGAGGCCGACTACCAGACAAAACAAACTGGAAATAAGTGCAGCAATGGACTGCCTACCAGACTAAGCAATCTCATTCTCGCAAGTCCTCGTATGTTATCGAGAAATCTCGCAGGGTCAACGGAAGAGTTCATTTTGTTATTGGGGGAATATTGTTTTAGAATAAAATCACAAGTTGAAGTTCTTCATGTTTTTATATACCTATGTGACCACTATTGTAAGAACAAAAATGTGTATCGTATTATCAAAACCATATAAGATAACTTAGAATTTAATTGATATATTTTACATTATTTTATGAAGCATAAATTGTTCTAGAGCCACCTAAAAACAAATGAAAGCGACGCATGATGGCAGCGCCCGTCGTATGCAGATAAAACTAAAATTACCGATTGTAACTTATGTGAAGTATTTCCGTTAAATGAACGGCATTTGGCAACTTGTAACTATTAAAAAAATCCCGTGAAACTAATGATGGGGAGTGCTACAAGCACGAGCACGAGTAGCAGCGACAGTGACGACGACAGTAGCAGTTTTGAAGCGGTAAGGAAGTTGCACCCGAAACGCACCGGCTGGTCATAATGCAATGCGGACGCAACCACCACTACGATTTAGTTTTTGTGATAAAAAAAATACCCCAAAAAGATCTACCCCCTTCACTTGCCCCGCCCCCATCTCAGCGTTACCATCTTTCCAATCCCCCTCTTCATGTTCCAAATAAGTAGACCTACAAACACGTATAAAATGATTGATGGCCGAGAGATGCAGTGCTAATTTTGCCTTCACATTTTAACATTTATGAAATTATGTCTTTTTTTGTTTTTACCTGTCTGACTCTGAGTCAGAAAGTGACTGAGACTGCGTAGTGTACTGTAGAGTGTAGTGTATCTTGTAAGTTTAGTATAGTGACAGCATGGAGGTAGAATATGTGTGTGTTGTGACAAAGACAAAAGTGACAAAACTTTCTTACTTACTCATCAAAATTAATGTTTCAGTTAAGAATCATTCATTACTCTTTTCTTACGTACTTCTCACTAGGTTATGAGAAACTTCAGCACCTGTAAATTTCAGTCTGAAGTGAAGTATGGTAACAAGAGAAGTCGGCGCCTTTTAAGAAATTTCAATTTATTCTGAAGTTTTATGATCATTTGTTTTTCAAACTCTCATTATATTTTCAGAGTGATGGTGAAGGTCAAAAGGTCACCCCGGCAAAATCAGGTACAATAGACACGAGAATGCCGTGTAGATAAACAGTAGGAGATGCAAGGTGGCAGCAGACTTGTTGTTGCGATAATCGTAACCCTTGGTCCTCATTGCAATAATCGTAACCCTCGATCCTCCCAACAGTCTAAAGGGATGTGACAAAGTAGCTACGAATGTTGCAGCTAACTTAAAGGGTCAATCCATTGTTCTCGGTAATTTGCACCTTGGCAGAACTAAGCAGACAATGGCAAATATTCTGGTATGTCTGCTGCCCTCTATCGACACAAAGACTCCCACTGGTACTGGTAGCTTAGTGATTCCAACTGCACTTTCATTTTGGGGTATTGGGGCATTTGGACTCTTTCTTAAAATGAGGCATCAACAAGAAGTTAATGACATAACTTTCAAGGGATCTTTCTCCCTCACTATTCAATGCAAGTTAAAGAAGAAAAAACAAAACGAAGATTTTCTGAAGAAAAAAAACCCGCTCAAATATTTCTTTGTTATACACCGGGTAATTATGTGCATTTTAAAGGAAGGGTAATCGTTTGTGTTTTTCATTGTAATGCTGATTTATAGGCAAAATAATAAAGGAAGTCAGCTGCGAACGCTTCAGTTGAATACAGTGTTGTTTTGTTGAGAAAACAGGAAAAACTGTCACAGTATTTGAATCAAGACGTTGTTCAGCCATGTGATAGGGGGTGCAAACCGCATCTCTGGCCACAGCAATTACAAATGGATACCACGGAAAATTGAATCCCCAAAGTCGCCTCTAGGTGATCTTTGGAGATTCAAATTTGTCAACATACTTTTAGTGCTTTCTAATCTTCAGATGAAATAATTGCACAGGATGTTTACTGCCATCACTATCCTTATAACAAGTAGGCTTTCGAATAAAAATTACACAATTTTTTTTCTGGGTCATTACTAAAGTACGACCCTACCTTTAAAGGTCATTGCTTCAATTCACTATGAAATTTTTTTTCCACACAGCTTTTTTATTTCATACAACATTTTGCTCTGCAGGAAAAAAAAAGTTTCTTTTCCTAATGCTCTGTCGGATATTCATGGAGGCAGAAGAATGTTAACTCGGTCTTTTGGAAATGTTGAATTGAATCACGGATATCCATGAAATTACACGCATATTTATCATGACTCAAATTTAGTGGAAAAATTCATAGCTTTAGTTCTTTACTGGAACAGAATTTATTTTGCAAGACCAGAATCTAGTGAGAAAGAACTTTCAACACAGTTTAAAGGAACATTACAGAATTGGTTTTTGCTAACAAAACAGTTGCTGGCAGTGTAAGCACTTTATGTAATCCACCATATACATAAACTGACAAACCTGTAGAAGTTTGAGATCGATCTGCCATCTGGGTCACGAGAAAATAGACGTGTAAGTTTTATGTAAATCTGTGATCAAAAGTATATTTTACAATTACCAATTCTGTAATGTTCCTTTAACATGTGTAAACTGTTTTTATTTGAACAAGCACTAAGCAAAGATTTATCTCTATTTTTCTAATGGTATTATGTATGCTTTGATACTCAACAAAGATATTTCCTAGATGCAAAGTCAATATTTGAACCTCATTTTTAGGTACTTGTAGTCCATTGGAAAACACAAGACCACTGGACTTGTCCGGTCCTGAGTTTACTGGCCTGAGGCTTGAATCACTGGCTTTGGGGCTTGCGGTCCAGTGCTAATTTTGAGCCCTGTTCATAGAAATAGGAGGAATCTATTTAAATGATTCGCGAATATTTATGAGACCCTTTTCTTATTGGCAGACACTGAAGGAGACAAGAGTGAGCTAGATTTGTCACAGCTGTTTAATCACACATCACTTCGAGAGGCAGCCTCCAAAATCAGGTAGACGAAAATTCAACCCCAATGTGTATTTTCAAAGCCTCGTCCCACCGTCCAGTAATCTTAAAGCTATGTCACACAGAGCAATTTTTTCAGGCAACTTGGAGGCAACCAACTGCACTGCATGCACAAGGAACACTTCGGCAGCACAAGAGACAATCTTCTGGCTGTAACTCACTATCCCCAAGAAAATAATGAGAAAACTGAATTGTGAATGAATTTCCTCATTGGAGATTGCCTGTAACTGGTCGCCTGTAAATTGCTTCGTGTAACAGTACCTTAAGCATTGGGCTGGTAACCTTGAGCATTGGGCTGGTAACCTTAAGCATTGGGCTGGTAACCTTAAGCATTGGGCTGGTAACCTTGAGCATTGGGCTGGTAACCTTAAGCATTGGGCTGGTAACCTTGAGCATTGGGCTGGTAACCTTAAGCATTGGGCTGGTAACCTTAAGCATTGGGCTGGTAACCTTGAGCATTTGGCTGGTAACCTTAATAAGCATTGTGCTGGTAACCTTAAGCATTAGGCTGGTAACCTTAAGCATTGTGCTGGTAACCTTAAGCATTGGGCTGGTAACCTTAAGCATTGGGCTGGTAACCTTAAGCATTGGGCTGGTAACCTTGAGCATTGGGCTGGTAACCTTAAGTATTGGGCTGGTAACCCCTCTACCCAACAAGTCCTCATTGTAGTGTTTTTTTTTTGGACACAAACTTTTGAAGATTTACTAATCCCGAGGCCCATGTACTGTTGGCCTCAACCCTCCCATATCCTCAACTCATGTGTGACTTCCAGGTGACTTCACACCCCGACTTGTTTGGAGTTGGATAAGATTGGAATGCCTGACCCAATGATAAGCAATTGTTATTTGGAATGCACATTTCCGACACCCCAATGTTCTGACACCCCTGGTGTATTTTCCTAATCCTAACCCTAACCCTAGCGTGTAAATCACGAGAATCGAGAATGTAAAAAAAAAAAAATTAATTAATGAAATATTGCCTAACTCACAAGGCCGGACGGCCACTTCAAAAGGTTTTCGGAACATAAGGTTTTCGGAAGATGGGGTTGTCAGAACATAGTGGTGTCAGAATCTAGAGCAGTCACCACTATTTGGGCTTACAACCCTCAATCCTCCATAATTCTCCAATTTATGGAAAGGATTTTTGAGGTTCCAGGTGGGTTAGGGTTAAGTTTTTCAATTTAGGCCAGCTGTACCATACCCTAACTACAAAGGTGGACAACTTCTGGAATATAATTTTTAGGAGGATTTTGACAATGTACTACTAAGACATTGCAGCTAGTGGCACGACATCTGCTCTAGAATGGCACAGGTTGTGGGTTTGAATCCCACCCGAGTAATATGCCTGTGGATTTTTTTTCACAGGAATCGTGAAAGTACTGAGTATACAGTGCTTTACACACATCAGTGTATGGGTAAAACCAAAATATATCCTTTATCCCCGATGCAAATTTAACATCTATTTATTTCTGTCTTGTTCCCAATATATAGATTAATGCCAATTGAAATAAATAAAAAAGGTGACCAGACTATTTCCCATCCAGCCTCGTTTTGATTCCAATGATTCAAATGACAGAACCACAAGATGGTTGCCATTGGAGAAAACAATGTAAACCAGGAGTCACTCTTAAATTTGAATTTCTCTCCGCAGGGATGACATACCAGAGACGGTCCTACAGCAACACCACGGTCACATTCTGCGATGGCTGGAGGACAGAGAGCTAAGACATGAGGTCAGTTCATGATCCCCCTGTTTGACCCTTGACCCCCATCACCTCACATCTTTTCTTTAAGACTCTCACCAAGAGCTGATTATTTAATTGAATCATAGCAATAACAATACACAATTTTTGTATGGCACTTTAAACTTCTCGAAGCCTTCGGTATTTTATTGCAGCTCTTCAGAGCGTTTTTTGAATTATGAGACCCACTCTAGAAGTAACAAGGGCGGCGCAGTCTGCTGCCACCACATGCCAGAAAACACTGGCGCGAGTTCCTTTTCTTATTGATAAGTGTACTGGGTTCTACGTGCATTGTACAATAGCCTACAGCTTTAAGTCCCATCTGAAGGTTGAAGCAATGGTTAAAACCCTCGGGGAAGCAACGTGGTGAAAAAATTCTCCACATATTCCAAATATGGTCATAATTTTTTTTTCAATGGGCCAAAAAAGCCACGATTTTTTGTATTCGACACCCCTTGTATACACCACAAGCCTGTAGACTCCCATTGGCCAGGCTATAACCACTGCCGAGTAAGAATTATTTAATGACAGCAGTCCCAAGGGACAGGTATGCCCTTGGGAATTGTAACTTGATATCTTAGTGAGCCAACTCCTTGTGCCATTATCTCTTTGTGTCAACCCTGTGCCGCCCAGAGCTTAAACAGGTCGTAAATAACACACACTGCTGGCCCAGACAAAAGCCCTGTGGAGATTAAAATTGCTTTGGGCTTGCAGGAGGGGGTCATTGACCTAAAAAACTGGGTGGAGAAAAAATTCTCCACCTGGATCCACCGCGTTTTACAGAAGGGCCCGCTGCTCCGAGGGTTAAGTGTCTTGCTTAAAGGTGGGACCATTGGTTGGTTTTTCTCAACGTAATTCTGATTTATAGGCCAAACTAGCAATAAAGATTCAATAAAAGTCACCTGTGAACGTTTCAGCCGAATACAGTGTCTACTTGTTGAGAAAACAGCAAAAAAAAAATGTCCACAGTGAATTCATAAAGAATTCATAGTTCATGAATCCAACCACATTTAGCGAGGTGACAGCGGGTACCAACCACATCTCTGGCCGCAGCGTTCACAATGGGACACCACAGAAATTTGAATCTTCAAAAGTTTTAGTGCTCAATCAATTTTGCAAGCACTTCTTGGGACAGGGTTGTCTGGGCATGGGGCACAGATACCAGAAGAACCTTTTTTCAATTCTATTACTTTCACTTCTACCGTAGGAAATCGTTGTCAATATCATTTGATTGATGGCTAATCAACAGGGGTGCTACAGACGATGCTTGCTACCATTACTATCTATATAACAAGTATGCATTCGGAAAAAAATTAACAATTTTTTCGGGGGGGGGGGGGGTAATTACCAAAGTACGACCTTACCTTTAAGGAAACAAGTACCACGGCCAGGACCTGAACCCGAACCCACACTCTGACACTCCACTTGACATCACATAACATTTATTAGCTGGTAACCTATTCCCACTAAGCGTAGTTTTAGTGCTCAATCAATTTTGCAAGCACTTCTTGGGACAGGGTTGTCTGGGCATGGGGCACGGACACCAGAAGAACCTTTTTTCAAATCCTTTTCTTTCTCTTCTGCCGTAGGAAATCGTCTCTTTGTCCCAATTCTGTGACTTGCTCATGACGAGAGGGGTCGGACGTGAGGACTGTGTTGACGTAAGTTTTCATTAATTTCCCTCCTTTGAGTAAAAATAAGTTTGAAAACCTTTTAGATTTATACACGAGATGTTTTTTTTTCACCATAGGCATTTCTTGTCGATTATAGTAGCTTTATGTTGCCAAATGGCATATAATGTTGTATTTGGAAATTTTGCCTTTTCTGAGTAAGTGGCTGTGGCTGCAACTGTTGCTAAGGGTGTTGCTATGGGCATCCCATGCTACAATGCTCGTATTGGTTGATCCAGCCGTAGCCGTAGTCGCTATTAACTCAGTTATTGTTTTTATTTAAAAAAAAAAATTGTAATAACTACTTTCACAATTTTGTCTGGAAGTTTGTTTGCCAGTAAATAACATGAGGAACTTGATCAATGAGTTGAACGTATGCGTGAATCGCCACAAACGTTGCCATCTTTAAGAAACACTTTTTTGTGAATTTTGTTTTTTACCTCCCAGGCGTTTGGTCAGTTTGACGTCGATGGGGAGGGGTATGCCGAGGTGGCAGCCATGTTGGAAACCCTGAAGTCGTCCAACGGCGCCAACCTGAAAGGCGAACTAACTCACGTGATCCGTACGCTGCAGACGTGCAGCCTTACCCCAGGTCAGTATTTATTGATTTGTTCATTCACTGTAAAGCATTTGACCCAATTACTGTTATTAATTACCCAAGTGTAAGTGAAATGTGGAAGTTGGTTGGCTGAACATTCTCAACCAGGTAACTGCCATTTGTCAAAAGCTCATTCATAAAAATTTGCAATCTGGTTGACAGCATTCTAGACCAGCTGATGTTTTTTTGTTTTTGAATGTTTATTTCAACCCTCCTACTGTCTGACCAATCAATGTGATCCACTTTGGTTTTGAATGATAGATGACCTATGTCAGCCTGCAACATGATATCATGTGTTTAATGCATTTACACAGTACACAGTCAACCCTCTTACTGTCTGACCATTCAATATAATTCACTGGGGTTGGGAATGATAGATAAACTATGCCAGCCATTAATTCACGTCCGTCAGCCGTGTAAAGACATTTTTACATTTTACATATATTTTGTGACATATGCAAAAGTTTTTGTATGTCTTTTCGTTTTGAAAATGCATCATTTGTCAAAAATTTGTACCGACAAAAAATTAATTTAAAACTTAAATAAAGGAAAAAGTAAAATTGTTAATGGCGTCAAGTTTAAACATTTTTAGAAAGTCTCTGCTAGGGCTGAAACATGAGGCAAATTATATTGTAGGCCATTTTGGTTGTTGAGCAGATTTCAGAAGCTAATTCCATTTGTTTTCATGTGTGTTGTGTAATGCGCGTGAAAGAACCCAGTACACTTATCGTAAAGAGAAGGGGTTCGGCCCAGTGTTCCTGGTTTGATCGGCAGCATATTGCGCCACAGCACCTTGTAAACCATTACATGGTGTTATAAATGAATAGGCCTCATACTGCAAAAAACGTAGCTTCACATACCCGGCAGGAAAAAATATCAGCGCTTGGAAACGCATTATTATTATATTTGTTGTCATAATTTTGAAGTGTAATGTATTTCTGATCTCAATGCTTGGTTTTCACACACTATGACAGGTCTGGTGGATGTCTACACATCAGAAAGAGAGAGTGTCGGTCACCAAGGAAAGAGACTCGTCAAGGTAAGTCACTCGGAACTTGGTCTCAACAAAAACTCAGTCACTCCATGGTTCTCTCCGGGATTTTTTCAGAACTGGGGCGGCATTCTGGACCCAAATTCTGGAAGTTTGGCTTTAGTACGCTGATTTAAAACAGGGTCCTTGGAATGTGTTTTACTTTGGTTTCAAGGGCCCTACTGTGCAGTCTGGGGCATTCTAAATGGTTTAATCTTGATGGTTTTTGTGAATTTGATCTGAAGAAATTAGATCTGCAATTTTTTGGTAAAATTTCAATTTTTGTTTGAGTATTGATTGCAAATCATATGTATCGGCTTGCAAATTGGCCTAATACACTAGCTTGTGCCTAAGGAGATCACTGGCAGTTAAATTTTTATAGAACTGAGGCAGACCTCGTCGCCATTCTTTTAATCCTATTAATAAATATCTTTCCAGTAAAAAATCAAAAAGCCTTTAAAAAGTTGAGAACAAATCTGGCAAACTAGCCTCAGCTCGCCTCGACTCTGCATTGTATTTCTATCCCATGTTGAGCGCTAAATAGCTTCCCGCGCAAGTTTAGAACATATGCGTTAGTTTTCAAACTATCCCACGCAAGTTTCAAACTTGCTGAGCCAAAATATACGACCTACATGTACCATCTTCAATTGGGTGAAATTTGCACGCTCCATGCACTCATCTTATAGCGCCCTCCTTTGACTCGATTTCCTCATCGTGTGTGGGTATCACACGTTTAAAACATGACCATGTGATCTCTTTTAGACCAATCAGATTGAATGAACTGTTCCATGGTATTTATGAATGACAGATATAAACTATGTGTATATACACAGTACACAGTCAACCCTCCTACTATTGACCACTCAATATCATCCACTGAGGTTTTGAATGAAAGATAAACTATGCCGGCCTGCAGTATGATGTCATGTGGTGAATGCATCTACACAGTACACGGTCAACCCTCCTACTGTCTGACCACTCAATACCATCTACCATGGCTTTTTGAATGATAGATAAACTATGTCAGTACACTAGTCAACCCTTCTACTGTCTGACCGTTCAATATCATCCTCTAGCATAGTTAACCATTCACAAAACCTCACAGAATGATACCAAATAGTCAGGACGAGGGACGACGATATTTATTATAATTATAACAAATTTAGATAATTTCATTGTATAATAATTCTTCACGTGGTATTTAAAAAATCTCTCGGTATTTAAAAGATCTCTCGCTCATCATTTCTTCTTGTTACAGTACGTTTTAAGGAACCGCGCACCGAGTACCGGTTTACCGTTCTTCTATCTGGATGGTTTTAATAACATCATCACAATGCGTCTGTCTGTGCTCGGCAAATATCTCAATCAGAAACAGAAAGAGTCTGGTATGTACTACTTTATTTTTCAGGTTTTTGTTTGGTCTCTAAAAAGACGAATAGTTTATTACCCTGCCCTGCATCTTTGAAATTTTGTTGGTATAAGAGTAAGAGATGAGATGTATCTTGTAAAACTTGTTTGCCTTTAAAAATGATTTCTGATTTGATTTTATTTTCATACTGAAAGTTGTTAATGGAAACATGAAAAGAAGGGGAAGTTAAAAAATGGATGGGTTTTGTGGCATTGCATGGTGAGGTATCAATGTAGATTCAGATTGCGGTAACACCATGTGTATATAACCACTTTGCTGTGTTGATTTGTTCTTGAGAACTTGTCTTGCTGTTTGTTCTTCTGCTGCCGTTAATCCGGAGGTTGTAGGTTCAAAATAAGCCATATTTCTGCTTAGTTAAAGCAGCTCTATGAAACTGTGGTCTGGGCTCAATTTCATAGAGCTGCTTAAGCACTAAAAGCAGCTAAGCACAACAAAAATATGCTTACTAGAATAAGGTTACCAGCCAAAATGCCATTTCACATGTAATACAATCTGTGACTGGTATCCTGCCATTTTTTGCTCAGCAGAAAAAAATGGAAGCAAAATTATTTTCTGCTTAAACAGCTCCATGAAATTTGGCCCTTGTCTTGGATCAGGTTCGAGTCTATCTTGATTTGCTTGATGTCGACCATCCAGTTGGTGTCAATAAATGGTTTCACTAAATGCTCTTTTTTTGTTTTGCATCTTCGTTCAGCCTTGAAGGAGTTTACCGAAGAAGAAGGTGGCATCATCAAGGTGATCAACAAGTGTTACAAGTGGATCCGTGTGTCAACAAGCAGCGACTCTGCACAATGGTAAGTAACGCTGGGGCTCTTTTTTTGGCAACTCTTACCAATGTCCACAGCTGACATGGAGGGCGTGCACAGCAGACACCGACGACAATTGAGCTCAGCTTGCTCTGTGTTCTGTTCCGATAGTATACATATTGACTTTATGCATTAACCCCATCCCATTCCCATCTTAGAAGTTAAATGATGGAGAAATAGTTGAAATGCACAGGTATTTATGCACCGCACACAGGGGATGGGCCATTGAGAAAGGTTCTGTAAAGTGCTATGAGAGGGTATCCTGGTCTGATGATATCATATACCCAAGGTCTGAAACATAAAAACAAACAACTTCACCATGTGGAAGATTGTCCCAGTGCACATTTACATTTTATCCTGACGTTTATTCGCTTGCTTTTTTGTTTCCCCCCCCCCCCCCCAAACGAAAAGGTTGGAAGATCGAGAGCCCAGCACCTACTGGCAATCCAACGGCCACGCACGCTCCCACTGGATCCGGCTGCGCCTTAAAGACGACATCTGCCTCCAGCATCTGTCCATCAAAGTAGCCCAGACTGACCAGAGCTACATGCCCCAACATGTGGTCGTCCTGACCGGCCGGAACCCTAACTCACTTCACACTGTCAGAGAAGTTTCCATTCCAAAGTGAGTACCGATTTATTGTTCATCAGGGGGGCCAGTCTAATAGAGCTGTTAAGCAAAAAAGAAACTTGCTTAGCAGAAATAGGTTACCAGCCACGGTATAGTGTTAAGTTTATTATGTTTTGTTTAACTGGTCTTCTGCTATATAAGCTTAGCAGAAAATCTGGCCGTCTTGACAGACCCAAACCCTAACTTGCTTCACACCGTCAGAGAAGTTTCCATTCCAAAGTGATTACCGATTTATAGTTCATCAGGGGGCTAGTCTAAAGAATCTTGCTTAGCAGAAACAGGTTACCAGCCAGGGTATAGTGTTAAGTTTACTATGTTTTGTTAAACTGGTCCCCTGCTATATAAGCTTAGCAGAAGATCTGGTTAAGTGTCTTTTCTGCTGAATAAGTCTGTGAAATTTGGCGGAGGTACGTGGAGTGTAGTGTCGGAGTGGTTTTAGTCTAGTGGTGTTGATGTTGTCAGAGTGAGGGTTTGGGTCCGTGTCTTAGCACTTCACTGTAATTGCTTCATCCTTTGGACAATACACAGTCAACCCTCCTACTGTCTGACCATTAAATATCATCCACCGTGGCTTTTTGAATGATAGATAAACTATGTTAGCCTGCAATGTGATATCATGTGGTGAATCTACTTGTACCTACACAAAAGACACACGAACACAGCTTTACCATACACAGTCTGTCCAGTTAATTTGTTTCAAATGGTTAGTCAACCTGTATGCAAATACATTTTTTTTAAATTAAACAAATAATTTCAAGCATGTTTTGTTTGGTTATTCCTTTGCAGTAATATCACAGGAGAAGTGACACTGCTTGAGAATGCGCACGTCACAAGCCCCTTGGTGCAGATCAACATCACGCGTTGCCATAGCGATGGGTGTGATGTCAGAATCCATGGACTCAAGACAGTCGGCTTCAGGTGAGCACAGTTCAGATTTTCCTGCCAAAAGTTACTTAACCCTTTAGAGACCATAGCGGCTGCAATCGGCTTGTTCTGAAATGCCCATAGTGGCCGCAAACGGCTGCAAGATTTGACCAACTTCCTCTCAATCAAGAGGGTCAAAGATAAGGTATCAGATCGAATTGACATTTTCCAATGCTTCCCATGTTAACATAGAATCTACAACTCTAAAACAAAACCATGTATTTTTGTTTCTTAAATAATTTTCCTGACATTTTTCCTGAAAATAACGGGGCAAAAACTCAACAAGATTAGCAATGTCTGGGCATATGGTGATGATTATACAGAAGTGATTGATCACTAAAGGGTTAATATGCTTGATTGCAAGTTTTTCTTGTGGAACAAGATTAAACTTGAGCTTTTTATTTTAAGGTCAAAACTTGAGTTCATGAATCAATAGATGGATTGCACATGACGTCATTGACCACCATCTTTGATGAAAAACAATGGAAACGTGCACGCATGTACGTGCTGCGCACAACTCTCAGCCAATGGTAGCCTTTTAAGCTTCACATTTCATCAAAGATGGCGGCCAATGCAAGGGGGTCTATAGGAAACTATAAAATGCAACTTGGCATTCATAACGGGTAATGTTTTGTTATTTGCGTAATTCTTGCATGCACACATTTTTGGGGGACAATAGCAGAAAATCTACTGCCATCTAGCATTTGAAAAGTTGCCCTTTTTTTCGACATGGTGGGAAAAGTAATCTACCTTTGCCTCGTCTCAACCAGAAAAGGGAAATGTTCAATAGATGTACAGGTGGCGTTTTGTTAAATCACTGATTGCCGTCTTCGTTTCGGATGTCACCAGAGGTTTTTTCTTTCCTCTTGATGTTCAAAATTTTGCGATAATTTAAAAAACAAATTCCTGTGCTTCCACTGGTGACAAAAAGCTTCTGCGCTGCTGCCCCTAAACTCTGGAACAATTTAACCTACAGTATCCGCCACTCTAAGTCAATAGCAGCTTAAAATAATAATCCCTCAAAATTCACGTGTTCAATTGATTTTGTGCTTATTCTGTTTAGTTTCCTCATTTTGCTTGTTGTTTAACTTTGTGTTAAGCGCTGTGATACTTTCTCTGGTTAAAGGGCTCAAATTTTACACTGGACTGCTGGCCCGAGGCCAGTAATTTTAGCATCGGGCCAGTAAACTCATGTCTGGACAAGTCCGGCGGTTTTGCGTGGTCAAATGTTGACTTTCAGTCTGATAAATACAATTCTGTTGATTATCAAAGACTACTTACCCATAATGTACAAATGAGATAAATCTTCTCTTAGTGCTCTTAATTCTGGTCCCGTAAATATTTTGAGCTACAAGCTCTGCGGTCTTGTGGGTTTTCCCCCAAATTCTAGCCCTGGGCTGGTTAGAGCGCTGTATAAATTCTCTGTGTTTTCATTATTCTTATTATTCCCGGTCAGATCCATTGCTAACTCAGAGGTGAGTGTCAAAGATGCATCGGTCGCTTGGTACTTTGACGTTCTTGCCTCAACGGCGACGGTTGCCATGGCCACGAGCCCGCCTCTCAGGAGCATGATTCTACAGCACACAAGGTAATTTAAAACGGGAGAGAAATTTTTGAAACAAGATGTAGGAAGTCAGTAAACAACTTATACCGGGGTGGTCTTCTTGTAGTGATAGGAAATGTTTGCAAAAAAAATAGTTGATGGCCTGACGTTTCGACCCCTAGCAGAGTGAAGGCTTAAATGACACCACAACACATAAACAAGTATACTGGGGCCGATTTCACAAAGAATATTAGGATTAATCTTAACAGCGAATCAATCTTGATCGCTAAGCAACGTCTTATGTCCCAATACAAATTACTGTGGTAATATTGTCAACTCATCTTTAAGATGAATCTTAGTGCTTTGTGAAATCGAGCCCTGGTGTTGCAGAAGTAGTCAAGTGGAAAGAAATGAAAAGAGGGAAAGAGGCAGAAAGCACCCAGAGATAGCAAGGGACAAACAATGAAGAAGGGGATAAGGGGGGGGGGTGGTGGAGGGAAGAGACTAGTACAGTATAAACACAGGAAATGTTGACAGATGCCATTGAGTTTTGAAAGTATTGGTAAAAGATTTGTTATGGGTTCGAATCCCACCTAAGTACTTTGCCCGGGTTTTTTTTTTTTTCACGGGAATGTACCCAGTATACAGTGCTTAACACACATCTGTGTAGAGTAAAATATAAATATGATTTTTCATGTTGCTGAAAATGTCATTTGCTTCACAAGAACAGGCATGTATCGTTTTTAGCTAATCGGCTGATTTCCTCATTTTGTCTTCCAGTTTTATACAACAATTTGTGTGCCAGGTAGCTTCACTTAAAAAAATTGTTTGTTGGCAAGAAGTTGGCAAGACTTTCTAAGCTTAAACCTTAATAAGAAGCCACTATTATAGGAGTTAGTGTACTGGTGGCAACCCTGTTGCTGACATAGCTGATGTTTTGGTTTTTGTTTCAATTAAAAAAACCAAATAATTTCCATTGCTGTAAAAAATAATATTCCATCAATTATGTATGCACTACTGAAATAACTCAAACTTCTCCCCCTTCTCCCTACTACAGAACGGCTCTTTCTCATATGCCACCCATGTCCCTGTCCACCAGCCAGGTCGGCAGGAATTCATTCCCTAGCCCCCACGTCTTGGATAAGACGGAGGATTTCCTCTACAATGTCGCCAGGTAAGATTTCATCTTCACTGGGAGGGGTAAGGTGAGGTAGGCCAGGGTGCGTCGACTTGTTGTGATGCTCTTTTCATTGAAAAATTTACCCAGTCAGTATTCCTTGTGGTTTATTACTTGATAATTTGAAATAAAAAGTCGCATGCCCTTAAGGTGATCCCTCTGCTTTCCCAGGTTGTAAACTTGGATGGGATCCCTGGCTTTACGCAGTTACAGGTTGAATGGCTTCCGACTGGCACCCATCAAAAAAGATATTGGCAACATAGGGAGACTGCCAACATAGGGCTAGATAGCTCAGCTGGTAGAGCGCTGGCACGATTCGGGAGGTTGCAGGTTCAAATGCCGCTCTAGTCAACTTTTCTTTGTTCAACCCAAAACTGTTTTTGCAATTTTAGAGGAAATACGTTCTCTTTGCCTCCTCCCTCCACTTCTTCAAGAAAAACTTTCTTTCTTTTCCCCGCTATGTTGACAGGAATTCTGAAGGCAGATTGGATATTGAAGGGATTAAGATTCTTCTTGAGCTGGGCCTGGCTAGAGGCAGTGTGGTCCGAATCATCAAGGCATTACAGCTTGTACTCGGTGAGATTCGGTCACTCGTTTTCTTGATTGTTTGCAGGATTCTTTTTGTCAAAATGCTAACTGCATTAGCCTTGTTGAGATCAGGGCCCAATTTCATAGAGCTGCTTAAGCACAAAAGGAAGCTAAGCACAAAAAAAGAAAGCTTACCAAAATAAGATTACCAGCCAAAATAGCATTTCACATGTTCTATTTTGGACTGGTATCCTGCTTATTTTTGTTTAGCAGAAAGTCTGTAAGCAATATTTGCTGTTTAAGCAGCTCTGTGAAATTGGGCTATGGTGGACACTGTAGGAGTGCACTGTTTGGTTTGGGTGTATACAAACAGGTTTAACCCAAACCTAATAGTATCATAGTATTGTGCCTCGACATCTCAAAATGGCTTATGTAGTTGAGAACCAAACTGTCAGATTTTGTTGGGTTTTGCTGATGAGAGTTTCTTGCCGTTTATTTTTCTTTATATAGACGGTAACGATGAGAAAATCACCGCCGTGAAGCTGATGAAATCATTGAACACAGTCACGGAGAAAATGCTCAGGAAATACGGTGAGTATAGCAAGATCCAGGATTTACCGCTGACAAATTTTGTATTTATTGTCTGCCCTCCAAGTATAAAAATATAGGCTTTGAGGTGAAAATAAAGTGAATCAAATCAAAATCAAATTAAGGCTAAACTGGGCGGTCGGATCGGCATACTTCTTCGCCTTCCACCTACAGGACCCGGGTTCGAATCCTGCCGGCGGGGCACTATGTTGATTGGGCTGTCACTCCCTACCTGAGGGCGCGGGTTTTCACTGGAATCATTCTCTGAGGTTTTCCTCCCACATCTAAAAACTGAAACATCCTTCCTCCTCTTCTCTTCATGGGGTTCTTGGCTAGTATAGTGATGAAGCTCGCTTTTCCGAGAATCCTTGGCTTCACAACCAGAATAAATAAATAAATAAAACAAACCATTCAGTGCACAATATTCTGACCTTTAACCATGGAATTAGAACCAAGAGAACGCTGTGCGAGTCCTTGTGGGTGTTTTATTTTTATGGATGTATGCGAGGCTGTTTCTTTTCTTGCCTGTGTATTGCAAAATGATATCACCAGGGCTTGAATTTGGGGGAAAACTCCACAAGACCACAGGACTTGTATCTCAAAATGTTTACTGGACCAGAAATAATTTTACAAGACCAGATTCAAACTGAGTAAAAGACTTCCTTGCACAGTTTAACTTGCAATTAATTGAACAAGCACTAAGAAATATAAGAGAAGATTTACCTCATTTGTCTTTAAGGGTGTTAACTATATTTCTAATCATTACTCAAAGTCAACATTTGAACATAATTTGTTTCTGTTCAAGATATTATAGAGTGAGGTACATGAATTGTTATTGAATTGAAAACACTAGAACGCCGGACTTGTCCGGTCATGAGTTTAAATCGCTGGCCTCAGGCCGGCGGTCGTGCGGTCCAGTGTCAAATTCGAGCCCTGATCACATGACATGACATGACAAACTCTGACTGAATGTAAGTTAAGACAGTTAAATAAATTATAATAAATAAAATGATTCTAGTTTTTTGACAGGATGTCTTTGGTTCAAGAGCTATGACTGGGTGAACATTAAGATCATAGTCTTTGAGATGAAATCTAAATTGCAATATGGTTGTATTACAGCGGCGCAGTTCACAGTGACCCTAGCAGGGTGTGACGGAGGGCAGAAGGAGAGCTCCAGCGGACCGGCTAACGTCCTGTCCAGCAGCTGGACGAGTGATTGTAAGAATTTACGGCCAGTGGTCATTTTCCATCTTGTTGATTAGTCTGACTGGGTAGAAAATTATTAGAATGGCGTCTATTATCATAAAAATCATGAATGTACATTGAGATCGCACAGAAGAAGGTTTAAAAAAGATTTAGACCTTGTTTTACAAAAAAGTGAGCATCTCTATTCTAGTGCATTGCCCGGCAGGCAAAACACTACACTAGTCATGTGAGAAATGTCATCTTTTTTTATTGCAAATAGCCACATAAAGTAAAGAATTGTAGAAAAAAAAAAAGTGGTTGAAAAGTTTTTAAATATGCTCCTGTTTTTCATGTCAAAAAGTTGGTAAAAAATGGTATACGGTACTACAATCTCCATCAATTGTAAGATTTTGTTTTTCTGTAATTGAGCTGTGTACATTTTGTGCCTGCAGGACGTCCAGGCTCTGTGGCTCTCTTGTAAACATGTGATGTCAGAGGCTCTGTGGTCTATATAAACATGAACTAAATACAAACAAAACACACCAATTCAATCATTTGAGAAAAATCCTTTGAAAAAAAAAGTTGTTCTCTTCCTTAAATTAAAGGAAATCTAAAAGGTGAACTTTTAAGTTTAAACATGATTTTTTACCAATTTTATTGCAGCTTATTTGTCCGAGAAGACCAAAGTGAACATGTTCTTTACCAGCGAGACTCCGTTCTATCTCACCAAGCTACAGATCAAGGTAATTGTCTTAGTAACGACAGCCTCGCTAGGCTAGAAGAAAAAAAAAAAAAAAAAATAATAATAAATCAAATGAATACATCACTATTGAAATTGTGTCATTCTTGCATTGGGGTGTAAAGAACAATTATAATTTCAGAGTTTTGCCCTACACTTAATTATAATCCTGGGTTGAACAAAGACAAAATTAACTTAAGCGGGACTTGAACTTGGGACCTCAGGATTAACGTGCCGGCGCTTTACCAACTGAGCTATCCAGCCCTATGTTGGCGGTCTCCCTATTTTGTCAATATCTTTGTTCGGGGGTGCCAGTCAGAAGCCATTTAACCTATAACTGCCGTGTAGCCAGGGATCACACCCAAGTTTATGATGCAACCTGGGAAGCGGCAGTCAGGGGATCACCTTAAGGGGATGCAACTTTTTATGAAAACAAAAACAGTATTAAAGGGAAGGTATACCTTTGGTAATCACCATTAAAATTAATGGCAATAAATACTGACTTGGTGAGAAGTACAGCAGCTTTCGATAGTATAAAGCATTTTGAGAATCATTTCACTTCGGAGTAATGTGGTTATGGAAAAATATATCAGTTTTTATCCAAATAAATTTGAATTTGAGAAAGAAACGCTTCTCAGATTATGTGTTTCAATTGCGGATTATTCATCCTGCGAGGACAAACCTTTCATATTTTCGGCGATATCTCAAAAACGCTCCCACCTTTTGAAATGAAATTTTCACAGGTTAGTTTTATTGTATAGATCTACATTTATATAGGTTTAAAACAATCGAACAGTTCCAAAAACCAAAAGGTATACGTTTCCTTTAAACCACAAGGCAATTTGATTTTCGGTTGAACAAAGAAAAATTGACTAGAGAGGGAGTTTATCCTGTCAGTTTCCCTTGTGGTTTTTTTACTTGTTAATGTTAATCCAGCGGAGTTTACAAAACTAAAATGAAATACATTGTTGAAATACACTGAGAATTTGAGACAAAATTGCTTTGTTTGTCTTTATCATCCATGAGAACGACTCTCTCTGACATTTGACTTTTGACCTCTGACTTTGGACATTAAAAGAAGCGATTATTTTTGAAGTTTGAAAGTTCAGAGCTGTACAGTTTGCGTTCAAGCCATATAGATTAGGAAGACTGGTATGTGTGTAGTATCTGCTATGAGGCAATTCATGTGGGCTGCCATTTTAGCTGTATGACAAATCTCAGCCTTCCAATTGGTTGATCGTGTTAATTTTGCCATACAGGCGTGTCACATGGTATTGATACTCAATGTCCTCAGCGGACATAGAGGGCGTGCACAGCACACACAGACAACAATTAAAGAAACATTACAGAATTGGTTTTTGCTAACAAAACAGTTGCTGACAGTGTAAGCACTTTATGTAATACCACCGTATACATAAACTGACAAACCTGTAGAAGTTTGAGATCGATCGGCCATCTGGGTCACGAGAAAATAGTGAAAAACCAATTACACATTTGCATGAAATCATATAGATTCAACAAATGAATAAAGTGCTCACTGAGCGATAAACTCCAATCGGAAAATTAGTTTATTCATTTCTCATCAAATATGGCATTTCAGAGGGATGTTTTCTACTATCATCATCATTAGACCGCAAAGTTTTATGTAAATCTGTGATCAAAAAGTCTATTTTACAAAATTTTTTCTTACCAATTCAGTAATGTTCCTTTAAGCTCAGCATCCTTTATGGTCTATATCTGCGATTCATAAATGTATTTACTGAACTTAAAATGAGTGTCATCTTTGAGTAAAGAACTTCAAAAACATGTTAGGATTTTTTCTGGTGAATTTTCTTCAAAGTATGTGACAATTTGGTTGTAATTGTTTTCTTCATTTCATTCAGGTCTGCAAGGGAGCTATAGGAGCCAAAGCCGGCTTCATCTTTGTTTATGACGACAAGTGAGTTTAAATCTGACTTATATTTTAACTCTATGTTTCTTGAGTGATTTACTAAGATCCTTCCTCACTCTAACAAAACATAACAACGTATGATAACCCAGCACCCAAAATATTGGACTCTGATCATGGTGGTATGTCCTATCCCATGTAAAGCATAATCAGTTTACTAGTGCAGTCCTCAGTCCAACACCATTCAGTAACTCAACACCCAAACTGTTGGACTCTGATTATGGTGGTATGGCTGATCCCATGTAAAGCATAATCAGTTAACTAGTGCAGTCCTCAGTCCAACACCATTCAGTAACTCAACACCCAAAACTGTCGGACTCTGATTATGGTGGTATGCCTGATCCCATGTAAAGCATAATCAGTTAACTAGTGCAGTCCTCAGTCCAACACCATTCAGTAACTCAACACCCAAAACTGTCGGACTCTGATTATGGTGGTATGGCTGATCCCATGTAAAGCATAATCAGTTAACTAGTGCAGTCCTCAGTCCAACACCATTCAGTAACTCAACACCCAAACTGTTGGACTCTGATTATGGTGGTATGCCTGATCCCATGTAAAGCATAATCAGTTAACTAGTGCAGTCCTCAGTCCAACACCATTCAGTAACTCAACACCCAAACTGTTGGACTCTGATTATAGTGGTATGCCTGATCCCATGTAAAGCATAATCAGTTTACTGGTGCAGTCCCCAGTCCAACACCATTCAGTAACTCAACACCCAAACTGTTGGACTCTGATTATGGTGGCATGCCTGATCCCATGTAAAGCATAATCAGTTAACTAGTGCAGTCCTCAGTCCAACACCATTCAGTGACTCAACACTGCTGGACTCTGATTATGGTGATATGCCTGGTCCAATGCAAAGCATAATCAGTTTACTAGTGCAGTCCTCAGTCCAACACCATTCAGTAACTCAACACCCAAACTGTTGGACTCTGATTATGGTGGTATGCCTGATCCCATGTAAAGCATAATCAGTTAACTAGTGCAGTCCTCAGTCCAACACCATTCAGTAACTCAACACCCAAACTGTTGGACTCTGATTATAGTGGTATGCCTGATCCCATGTAAAGCATAATCAGTTTACTGGTGCAGTCCCCAGTCCAACACCATTCAGTAACTCAACACCCAAACTGTTGGACTCTGATTATGGTGGCATGCCTGATCCCATGTAAAGCATAATCAGTTAACTAGTGCAGTCCTCAGTCCAACACCATTCAGTAACTCAACACCCAAACTGTTGGACTCTGATTATGGTGGTATGCCTGATCCCATGTAAAGCATAATCAGTTAACTAGTGCAGTCCTCAGTCCAACACCATTCAGTAACTCAACACCCAAACTGTTGGACTCTGATTATGGTGGTATGCCTGATCCCATGTAAAGCATAATCAGTTAACTAGTGCAGTCCTCAGTCCAACACCATTCAGTAACTCAACACCCAAACTGTTGGACTCTGATTATTTTGGGATTAGTACAGCAGACAGGTGATGGGATTGTGCCTTTGATGATACAAACATGGAATTTGGCACACAGTCAGAGTATGTCATGAGAAAGACCACTGGGCCATCACAGATTTGTCCTTATAATATAAAATATAGGTAGAACAACAAGCAACTGTTAAAAATCTTCAAAATGGCTACCACCGCTCGTTGTTCTATTTGTAAGATTTTACGTCATTGTTCTGAACCTCTGTGCTCTTTTTTTTTTCAATTCTCAGGGAGGAATTTGAACTTGCTCGGAGTGTGGCCAAGTTTGAGATGTACGATTCCTGGACCGCAGGGGAGTATCGCATCCTTCATGGACTGAGGTAAGAGAGGACTTCTGCTTCGGGGAAAGTCTGTAACCGATTTTTTCATCTGTTTTTGAAAATTTCTTATCAGTTTTTTTTTACAAACCGGCGTTTTTATTTGTTTGTTTGTTGACAGATCTGCGTCCATCGCTGGTAAACCTGACAATCCTATAGCTTACTTCACACTGGGAAACGACTGGTAAGAAAGCTTTAAAAGAAGTTGTTTGGTGGCAGTTTTTCACCCTGAAAAAAAAAACTAAATATAATCATGCTACTTCATGAGTGAAAAATATCAAAAATTTTAAGGAATTAAACAAAATTAATTATTTGTTATATTTTTTATATGGGATATCGCCTTACTCACAAGGCCGAACGGCCACTCAAGTCGAGGGCTACACTTAACTGATTTGGGCTGTTGACCCAAATCAACTGACACCAGAGGCACGTTGCCACCTACTCCTGGGGCTGAAACAGGGTTACCCCCTTCACAGTCCGTAAGGATGTAGATATGGGTATCATTCACTGGGAGCCTGGCTGCTAGAGCAGAATGCACTACCTTCCCAACTTTTTACTTCTAGTTACTTCTTGTGATTCTACAAGCATTTATCAACCTGAGCTTTTAAGGAAAGGGGATGAGAATCTTACTAAAAAGGGTGATGGATAGTGGAATTAAAAAACAACAGCCCAAATTACAGTGGAAATGTAGCTTGAAAGTTTAGTCAGTTTAGAGGGCATAAAATTCAAGAAACCTCGTCTGTAAAAACACCAAGTTCTAGAACTCACGTTGGAAAGTGTTTGATTTTTGTGTGTGAAAAAGTAATGCAAACTTTCTTTGTGTTAAAGGAACATCACAGAATTGTTTTTTGCTAACAAAACAGTTGCTGGCAGTGTAAGCACTTTATGTAATCCACCATATACATAAACTGACAAACCTGTAGAAGTTTGAGATCGATCGGGCCATCGGGGTCACGAGAAAATAGTGAAAAACCGATTACACATTTGCATGAAGTCATATAGATTCAACAAATGAATAAAACGCTCACTGAGCGATAAACTCCAATCGGAAAATTAGTTTATTCATTTCTCATCAAATATGGCATTTCAGACAGAATATTTCAAGGGATGTTTTTTACTATCATCATCATTAGACGTGTAAGTTTTATGTAAATCTGTGATCAAAAATTATATTTTACAAGTTTTTTTCTTACCAATTCTGTAATGTTCCTTTAAATGTCAACATGATTCTATTAGTAATTCTGCACTGCCGCGGGGTGAGTTCTTTTTGGTCTCAACGTTTCGACAAGCTTGCTCTAGTCATCGTCATCTCAGAACTGAGAAGTCTCCCGAATTCCGAAAATCTACTCTGCGGTAGTAGAATAAATAGCAAAACAAGTTCTCTAAAGAACAAAATTTACACAGCAAAGTAGATATTTATACACATGGTGTTACCGCAAACCGAATATATATTGATACATCACCATGCAATGCCTCAAAACCCATATAATAGTTACTTCTTGTGATTCTATAAGCATTCATCAACCCGAGCTTGTACGTGTTGTTGAGACCTTCCCATGTCTTCCGAAATACTCCAGTCTACAGTAACTCAACACACAAATGCTTGAACTTGGGTATAAAGACAACTTCCCCAGTAAGAATTTGGACTGTTTAGATAATTGTTTAGGACTCAACTTGAAATATCAAAAAATTGTAACTCTTTTGTTTTGTCGCGAGGAAATTGATTTCCCATGTTGTGACCCATAAGCTTGTTTTTGTTCAACTTGTCTACCTACTCGTGTTTTTTTATCCGCAGGGATGAGGTCGAAGTTCATCTCGATGAGTTGACCCTAGGTCGTTACATCCTCATCAAGTTCCTGCGGCCGCGGGACGTGGTCGCTGCAGAGCGGCTCGGCATCCTAGGGGTCAGGTTCTATGGTCATGTGACTAACTCCTCCGCCGTCGACAACATGATTAAGGTAAAGGCCTGTGTAACTGTCTTTGGTCGTGTACCCTGTCTTCAACAGCAATTAGAAATGTTGATTCCCATGCTATTGGTAGAATCCAAATTAATTGATTTGGCAGTGGCTATTGACTGGCTTATTCTTCAACACTGCGTCAGTAGCCAGTGTCCATAGCCGTAGCCGAAGTCGGTTGATTCGGGTGTGGCATTAAGGTTTCCTTCCAACTTCAGAGTGATTATATTGGGTTTAATAATAATAGTCATTATAACTGAGAAGCTAAATTCAGAAGGACACGGTTACAACGTGGTCCAGCTGCAGGCACGTAAAGGCGCTTTTTGGCAACCAGCCACATTGACCCATATATGACCAGGGAGCACAGCCATAGATAAAAAATGTTTGATTTTTTCTGGAGAAGGGAAAACCAGTGGGCCCGGAAAAAACCTCATGTGGCGCAGGAGAGAACCACGCACAACTCTACACACATATGGCCCCAGCTGGGAGTCGAACCACGGCCACAGTGGTGAGAGGCGAGCACTTTAAACACTTAGCCACCCATGCCACTGTAAATTGTTGAGGTCTGATATTTTAATATTATGAATTTCATACTTTATAGTGCAACACACTTTAACTTTGTGGCGTGTCATGGTCGATGGTTAAGAGCACCAGACTCAAGCTCTGGTGTTTCTGATCAGCAGAGTGTGGGTCCGAGTCCCGGTTGTGGCGCCTGTGTCCTTGAGCAGGATATTTTACCATAATTGCTTTGTCCTTTTGGATGGGACATAAAGCCGTAGTTCCCGTGTACTAGGATTGGTAGTGCACATAAAAGAACACTGAACACTTATGGTGGAAGAGTAGGGGTTAACCCGGATGTTTCTGGTTCACATAGCAAGCACCCTTGTTTAAAGGTATCCTGAGCTAAAGTGGTTAAGTTCAGTTATGATGCATCCTCGGTTTCATTACAAGAAATATACAATAATAATAGCAACACACTGTTACAGTGAATGTATCTCAACAGTGCACGCCAACAGTCTCCTATTTCCAATCCCAAATATTGTCCTTTTTCTTCATCCAGATTTTGGTGGCCCCCTTACCCTTCGATCAAGAGGCAACGATCAATTCAGCTGAGCTCTGTATCAGAGTGCTTCACTTTGTCGTCAGAATGACCAAAAATCAGGTAATCAGAAATTTAAATTCTTATTTCAAGAGATTGACAAATGATTTCGTCAAACTTACAGTTGAAAACAAGAAACATGATTTTTACAGTTGTTTCTGTTGAAATCAAGAGCGTAGGAGTAAAACCATTCCAACACTTCAAAATTGTTTGAATTTGTTAGACTGAGGACTGCACCAGTAACCTGATTATGCTTAGCATGGGATCAGGCATACCACCATAATCAGAGTCCAACAGTTTGGGTGTTGAGTCACTGAATGCTGTTGGACTGAGGACTGCACCAGTAACCTGATAATGCTTTACATGGGATCAGGCATATCACCATAATCAGAGTCCAGCAGTGTTGAGTTACTGAATGGTGTTGGACTGAGGACAGCACCAGTAACCTGATTATGCTTAGCATGGGATCAGGCATACCACCATAATCAGAGTCCAACAGTTTGGGTGTTGAGTCACTGAATGGTGTTGGACTGAGGACTGCACCAGTAACCTGATAATGCTTTACATGGGATCAGGCATATCACCATAATCAGAGTCCAGCAGTGTTGAGTTACTGAATGGTGTTGGACTGAGGACAGCACCAGTAACCTGATTATGCTTAGCATGGGATCAGGCATACCACCATAATCAGAGTCCAACAGTTTGGGTGTTGAGTTACTGAATGGTGTTGAACTGGGGACTGCACTAGTAAACTGGTTATGCTTTACATGGGATCAGGCATACCACCATAATCAGAGTCCAACAGTTTGGGTGTGGAGTTACTGTATGGTGTTGGACTGAGGACAGCACCAGTAAACTGATAATGCTTTACATGGGATCAGGCAAACCACATCGCCATAATCAGAGTTATTGTACGGCGTTGGATTTTGTCCGAGTGAGGAAGGATCCTCGTAAATGACTCTAGGGAGTTGGGATTAATTCAACTCAATTCAATTTGAAAACACATGAAATTTGTTTGTCATTGTACAGCATTTTTGACCAAGTACATCAAAAATAGACAATATTATTATATACACAATGAAAAATAGAGAGACATCAAAAACAGGACAAGGCAATAAGGTTATACAAATTAGCTGATAAAACTACTGTTAAAACTATAGATGGCACTGGGTAAGAAAGAATTTTTTAAATCCGTTTGTTTTAAGGCCTAGTTTTGAATAATGTTTTGCTTTTCCCTGTTGACAGGATCTGCTGAAGAGAGTTGAAGGCAATAGCAGTAAAATGGCGACCCTGGATATGCAGTCAGTCACGTTGAATCTGATTACTAAGCTGTACCACTCTATACCAACGAGGTAAGACCTTCAAGATTTTCATATAGACCCATTGCACAATGCGCAGTGCACTCACACGCGCCTATCCTGTCTGCCATTTTGGGTGTCAAAATCGTGCACAAACATATGCACAAAAGATTTGACTCCCAAAATGACGCGCATTGTTCGGGGGTGCGTTCCGCGTTGTGCGAGGGGGCGTTCCGCGTTGTGCGAGGGGGCTATAGAAATCAATGGACCCCCTTCGCATAACGTGAAACACTACTGAGGTCACGCACACGGTTTTTACGCACAAACAACAGTTATCGTCCAATGATCTGCCTCCTTTTGGCCTCAGGGATGGCGCTTCTTGAGAGTGTGACCTCATATGCACTTATTTGTCGCCAATTGAAGTCACTTGGTAGCAACACTGCACCACCTTAGCTGTAGTATTACCACGTAGATGTAGCACTTTCAGATATAGTACTTTGACTAATGATGTGGCTTTTTTACCAAGCGTTTTCATCAAGCCACAAAAAAGGTGGCTTCACCTCTTTCTTTTTAGAACATTAGTTGACCAATCAGTTGGAATCATCAACTGCACAGGCTGTGTACGTCTGTTTGCTATGTAGACGCATTCACCACGTGATATCATATTGCAGGCATAATTTATCTGTCATTCAAAACCACAGTGGATGATATTGAATGGTCGCACAGTAGGGGTGACTGTGTACTGCGTAGATGCATTCACCACATGATATCACATTGCAGACTGGCATAATTTATCTATCGTTCAAAACTACAGCGGATGATATTGAATGGTCAGACAGTTGGAGGGTTGACTGGGCACTGTGTAGATGCATTCACCACATGATATCATTTGGCATAGTTCATCTATCACACAAAACCATAGTGTATGTATGAATTGAGTGGTCAGACAGTATGGGAATTTATGATTATTTGGTGAAGGGCTAAGGAATAACAATTCATATAAGAGTCATATATATGACAGCTGGATGAATAGATCTTCTACACCTTCCTTTTTTTGATTGTTTTTTTAGTAACTCCCAGTGGACGCTGATCCGCATGCTGACCCTGAAGTTGTTACATCACAGCTACCCGTGCATCATGAGCAAGCTAGAGACGGACACCGCTAAGCATAAACTCAAGAAATCATCACCCAGGCTCTCCCAGCTGAACAAGGAGCCGTAGCAGCCGAGGAGAAGGTACAGTGTGTCCGTCTTCTCATCTTTTGTTTCTCCAACTTTGGGCCTTGAGTTAGACCTACGAGAAAATAAACTAGGCGCTCCGTGGTGTTTTTTTGGGGGGGAAAAACAACACCAAAACTGCAGGGGTTGTAGCTCAAAATATTTAACTGGACTGGAAATTTTGAGTACAAGACCAGAATTGAAGTGAGAAGGAAAAATGCCTTTAACAGGTTGATAATTGAACTGTTTGACTTGAAAAAATCATTAGAGAAGATTTATCTCATTTGTATATTATGGGTAAGTAGTCTTCAATAATCAACAGAATTGTATTTATCAGACTGAGAGTCAATATTTGAATTAAAACACAAGACTGCCGGACTTGTCCGACATGAGTTTACTGGCCAAAGCTAAAAACACTGGCCTCGGGCGAGTGGTCCAGTGTGAAATTCCAGCCCTGCTTAAGGCGGAGCAAATCTAGCATGTCAGACTCAAGTTCTGATGAAGAGTCATCAGAGTGTGGGTTCGAATCCTGGTTATTGTGCCCTTTGGCAAAATACTTTGCTGCAATTTTTTTTTCAGAAGTACCACAATTCATAGAGAGATATTTTCGAGTTCATTGTGTAACCACAAATCGCACTTGACAGATTTTAAAAAGCATCGTCCTAGTAAAGCATAAGACAAAATAGTAATATCAATTCTAATAATGAGAGTTATTTATTAAAGTTCTCAAGGATTGCATTTTAAATAATATACCACAAGGGAAACCGAATTGGTAATTATAATTCAATATCGGGGCAAACAAAACAAATTGACAAGAGTGGGACTTGAAGTAGGGCGACCGCCAACTGAGTGCTAAATAGAGAGAAGTGAACGTGTGGTTAGATAGCTCAGTCTGTAGAGCACCGGCGCGTAAACCCGAAGGTCCCATGTTCAAATTCTGTTTTAGTTCATTCTTTTTTTCACCACAATATATATTTATAATTTCCCAGTTCAGTATCTCTCGTGATTTATTGCTTGATATTTGTAAACTGGGCATGATCCCTGGCTATGCGGCAGTCTACAGTTGTATGATTTCTGACTGGCGCCCCCCCCCCCCCGAAACAAGCATATTTTCAAAAACAGGGAAACCGTCAACGTAGGGCTAGATGGCTCAGTTGGTACCTGCAGGAGGTTTGTAAACTTTTCTTTGTTCACCTCCAAAAAGGGTTGCATTTTTAGTAAAGTAGATGCCCGTCTTATTCTCATCTTTTCTTCAGGATGCTGGGAAGCCAGATTGGTTAGTAGAGTGGGAGGAGTGCAGCAAGAAGATGTTTCTTCATCTATGTGACTTGGTGAATCAAGACCCGCCTCCGGACGGTCCTGAGATGCTCCTCAAGGACGCCGCCAAGGAGGCCATTCTGGACGGTAAGACGTGAAAAATCCTCCTGGAACGGTAACAGGTTGTGGATAGGCTTGTGCCGAGGGTTAAAAAAAGACTCCTAAAGTCGAAGAAAGGTTTTTCAACAAAATTTTTGTGAGGTTAAGAAAGTTTTGGTGTGTGATTTACTGATTCGTTTATTGTTGTGAATTCCATATTAGATTGATACAGATTTTCCTACCAGCTGACTTCCTACAATGTACCTGTTTCAGCGGAAAAACTTCCCATTTTGGCTGTTGAATTCCTACCTGGAACAAATTTTTCCCATTGTGCATTCCATTTTCACTGTAGCGCGAACAAACTTTAATTGGGTGTCAATTCCTACATGGAACAAATTTTTCCATTGCTGTCCAATTCTACCCGAACCAGAACAATTTGCTAATCCTTTGCAAGCCCACCTGTTGCAACGCTTGTACAGTTGCGTTAGGAGGTTATAATGTTTTTTGTAGTGACACAGTAATATGTCTCCACCATTCTTAGGAGCGGCAGTGTTCTTTCCAGACAAGGATGCCAGGAAGAAGGAGCTGTTCCGTCTGATGGATTTATTAAGTGTAAGTTACTTCACTGTCATTTAAAAGTCCAACAACTTCTATCTCTGTGGCTGTCAGGACTCGAAATTTACAATGGACCGCAGCAGGCCCGAGGCCAGTGATTTTTAGCATCAGGCCAGTAAACTCTCATGACTGGACAAGTCCGGTGGTCTTGTGTTTTTTGTTCAAATGTTGACTTTTATTCTGATAAAATATCCTTCAATTGTTAATCAGTTAGTCCCCTACAAAACAGTACATAAGGAGCATCCAGCAACAGAGTCCAGCATTCTCTTGAAGACGACCAGAGCATACTGATCGAAACGTTGAGTCGTTAACCACCGGTTCTTTTCAGAACCAACACTACTCACATTTTTCACATGGTGTTACCTCAAACCTCTCTTAGTTATACTTCCACCATGCAAAGTTTCAAATCCTACTTATCCTTCAATTGTGTTGAGTTTTGAAAGGTACTTGCACATAATACAAATGAGATCAGTCATCTCTCAGTGCGTGATCAAACTAAAAGAGTTTAAATGTTAAACTGTGTAGGATTTTTTTTGTTTGCATTTCAATTCTAATTCTAGTACAAATAATTCTTGTCCAGTAAACTGTTTGAGCTGCAAGCCCTGCGGTCTTGTGGATTTTTGCCCCTATTTAGAGCCCTGGCAGTGCTCCGTGGTCGTATATGAGTCGATTCCGCTGGCTGCTAAAAGCCGCCTTTACATACCTGCTGCTCGACCACATTGTACCCGCGTCCTTTGCAATTCAGCTTCTCAGCTTTGAGTGAGGATGATTATCCTCTAAAGTTATTATTATGTAGGTGTTTGAAGTTATCTGCAATAAACAATATTTTGCATTTAATTTTCAGGTCTCTACACAGCAAAGTAGATACACACATGGTGTTACCGCAAACCGAATATACATTGATACCTCACCATGCAATACCTCAAAAACCGTGTAATTTTCAAGTCGATTTCACTAAAACTAGTTCAGCTCTTTGAAATATTGTTACTTTGGTTTCTTTATGGCAGAGTAACGTGGAAGCGGCTACCAACCTCGTCTTCCAGTCGCTGTGTCATCATTTTGGAAGCATCGATCCGAGCGGCTTGCTCAATCTGCCCACAAGTCCAACGGATGTAAGTTTCCATCAATGTGGAAAACTTGAGCACGGAAATGCAATGATGATTTTTTGCTTAAATACGGTCTCCACGGTCAAATTGAGTTTTGTGATGGATTCATTTTCCAAAAGATAGAGTCCTCATGAAAGTGGGGAAAAAAAGTTGCAAGTTTCTAACCGCACGTTAAAACATATTTTATACTCTTTTAAAGGCCCTGTACACTATTGGTAAGATCGAAAAACACAAATGTTCACAGATTTACACATAACTTACATGATTTAAAGTAAGTAATGGTAGAAAGGGTTCCTTAAAAATATTTCTGCCTAAAATGCTATCCTTTCTGAGAAATGAATAAAACAATAGTTTTTATCGCGCTCGATAATAAACTCGATGTTTGAAAATCACTATTTTCTCGTGACCTCGATGACCAATTGAGCTCAAATTTTCACAGGTTTGTTATTTCATGTAAGGTTAATCACACAAAACATGAACTTTGTTTGCGACTGTTTTGTCAGCTCTACCAATTCCTGTATAATACCTTTAAGAGCGAAACTTGAAACATAACGTCATCGGACATCAAAAACAAATGGGTTTGTACATTCCAAAGAGAATTTTTTTTGCGCCGGTCAATAGGTCAAATTCAATGCCTCTTTGCTTCAATTTCATCAAATTTCAGGAATGAACCGAAAATTCCATGTAAAAAAATGTACAGACCATATATATTTGAAATGTGACGTCATCGAATGTTTTGGGATTTTGACCAAAATTGCCCTTGAAGGGTATCAAACACAGTGGCATTTTGCACCATTTTAATGTGAGGTTAGAGACGTATAATTTGTTTTTCACTAGGACTCTATCTATTGGAAAAAGAGAGGGATCATCAAGCTGATTTTGACCTTGTAGCCCCTTTGTAACAACTGTACCCAACATTTTTATTGTTGGAAAATTAGTTTGTTTTATATTTTGAACAACTGTTGTATCTTGCACGACGTGTCGCGGCCGAGCAGTCTAGTTCACCGGACCCAAGCTTTGGTGTCATCAGCAGCAGAGTGTGGGTTTTGAAACCCGGTCGTGACACTTGTGCCCTTGAGCAAGGTACTTAACCATAACTGCTTCATAAAAAGTTGGAAAGGTAGTGCATTCTGCTTTACCAGCCAGGATCCCAGTGGATGATACCCATGCCTACATCCTTACGGACTGTGAAGGGGGTAACCCTGTTTCAGCCCCAGGAGTAGGTGGCAACCTGCCCCTGGTGTCAGTTGATTTGGGTCAACAGCCCATATCAGTTAAGTGTAGCCCTAACCTTGAAGTGGCTGTCCGGCCTTGTGATGTTGAACGAAATCTCATGAATAAAAAAGAGGTTCTTTACAAAACATTACACAACCTTAGTTTTACCCCTTACACCGATGTGGATCAAGCATTCTATACTCGGTGCTTTCTCAAGTCCTGTCAAAAAACCAATCCACAGGCTACTCAGGTGGGATTCGAACCCGTGACATTCTTGCATTCTGGCATTCTAGAGCAGATGTCTTTACCACTTGACCACCGAGCAGGCCCGATGATGAATCCTGCCAGTTCGAATCCTGTTATGCTAGCAGCGATACCCACTGTAAAGCTAGAACCAGAAAATTATATTTTTATCCTGTTGCAGTTATTTCATCAATTTTCAAAAACTCTCGACGCGACAGGGATTGTGCGAAACATCCGGGTACAGTTTGAGCTAGATAAGATATTTTGTGATCATTCAAATACACATTTGGTGTTGAAGGCTTTTTTTTCAGGAGGTACATTTTTTGCTCCGAACCACCGCTAACAACCAAACATTAATAATAGTAATAATAATAGACGGTTCTTATATAGCGCATATCACCGTGAGGTCCCTATGCGCGTAGAAAAAGAGAATGAAATAACTTGAAAAGGCAGAAAAGAATAAATTAACTGTGATAACATTGATTGAACAAATGTGACATTCCAACCTTACATGTATGTATTATTTTTCTTTTTTTACAAATTTTCAGGAAAACTTTGACGATCAGACCATTCTGAATGTTGTGAAGACTCTTCAATCAGTCGTGTTCAAAGAGGTAAAGATAACCTTCACTTGATTCAGGTTTTACCACCCCCCCCCTGCAATCATTATAAGAGCGTGGATGATTTTAAATATTAATATCAATTTTGTTTTTTTCTTTCCCCTGCCTTACTCCAGTTTGTCACCAGTCTCGGGGACCCATCGCAGCTAACCGGCGGACAGTCTTACGTCTGCCGACTGCTGGGTGCTGTCCAGGCCAGTTTTATGGCCTGGTGTAAAGACATACTACAGCCCAAAACGCCTAATTCAGCACACGTCAAAATAGCGCACAATGCTATACTGAAATGTAAGTGGAAATAATCCTACTCTTGGTGACATTTTTCCAGCGAGTTGACCAACCATTTGAAGCCATTCAACTGCACGGGTTGTGTAGGGTTGCACAGTGTACTGGGTAGATGCAACCACCACATGATATCATATTGCAGGCTGGCATAGTTTATCTATCATTTAAAACCATGTTTGGATGATATTGGATGATATTGAATGGTCTGACAGTGGGAGTGTTGACAGTAAGAGTGTTGACTGTGTACTGTGTAGATGTATTGTAGGCTGGCATAATTTATCTCTAATTTTGTGTCAATGCAGTTATTGGTTGTGTAGACTTACAACGCTTGGTTTGATGTATTCCTTACAGACACAAGACTGCAGTGTGGGGTCAGCGTAAGGGCCCTCAATGGTCTTCATTCTCACCTGGTGAAGCAGCTTGAAGAAATCAAACAGGAGCCAGATAAGACGCCAGACACGAAAACCCAGGATGAGAAAGCTAAAGGAGTCGGGGAGGAGAAACCAGAGAAGGTGCCGGAGAAAGGACAGCCTGCAGAAGTTGCTGTCGGGAACACACAGCAGCAGGATGTTAGTAGACAAGGGACAGTTGAACCGGCTAAATTGGATTCTTTGGACGGTCCACACTTGCAGCGGGAACAGCAACATCACACCGCTGTGGACAGCGCAGCAAGATCAGACCGAGCCAGCCAACCGCAGCAAGATGCCGCCACAAACCAGCATGAGTCGACTGCGGCGACACCCGCAGTCTCCCTAACTGATGAGCAGCAGCAGCATGAAGCAACAGAGCAGACACCTGCGGGGAGTGCCGAGGAGCCCGCCAAGAAACTGGGAATGGAGGAGGAGCTGCAGATTCTGGTGGAGCAGCGGCAGGAGCGTGTGGAGCAGCAGCATCTGCAGCAGCGCCGCGTGAAGTTGAAACAGCAGCAGCAGAAACTGATTGACGCATTGCAGCACAGTTTCCTAGGAACCATCATGAGACAGCTGGTAAAGATTGTCAATAAAGATTTAAGATGTCACACCAAGAAGCCATTTGCGAGTTAGATTTGAATAATGTCTGGTACAGTGGCTTTCTTAGTCGCATGTTACCGCTTAAATTTTAATTCCTCAGACTATAGAAAGAGTTGCTATGTCATTTGGATCAGGGTAAGCTTTTGTATAGCAACCTCCAGATGAGCAAAGTTTGGTGACATTGTACCATAGATCATCAATTCCTCATGCTCGTGGAGAGTTTAGCCCCTCTACAGGGAGAGTTTAGCCCCTCTACAGGGAGAGTTTAGCCCCTCTACAGGGAGAGTTAAGCCCCTCTACAGGGAGAGTTTAGCCCCTCTACAGGGAGAGTTTAGCCCCTCTACAGGGAGAGTTTAGCCCCTCCAGGGAGATTTTAGCCCCTCTACAGGGAGAGTTTAGCCCCTCTACAGGGAGAGTTTAGCCCCTCTACAGGGAGAGTTTAGCCCCTCTACAGGGAGAGTTTAGCCCCTCTACAGGGAGAGTTTAGCCCCTCTACAGGGAGAGTTTAGCCCCTCTACAGGGAGAGTTTAGCCCCTCTACAGGGAGAGTTAAGCCCCTCTACAGGGAGAGTTTAGCCCCTCTACAGGGAGAGTTTAGCCCCTCTACAGGGAGAGTTTAGCCCCTCCAGGGAGATTTTAGCCCCTCTACAGGGAGAGTTTAGCCCCTCTACAGGGAGAGTTTAGCCCCTCTACAGGGAGAGTTTAGCCCCTCTACAGGGAGAGTTTAGCCCCTCTACAGGGAGAGTTTAGCCCCTCTACAGGGAGAGTTTAGCCCCTCTACAGGGAGAGTTAAGCCCCTCTACAGGGAGAGTTTAGCCCCTCTACAGGGAGAGTTTAGCCCCTCTACAGGGAGAGTTTAGCCCCTCTACAGGGAGAGTTTAGCCCCTCTACAGGGAGAGTTTAGCCCCTCTACAGGGAGAGTTTAGCCCCTCTACAGGGAGAGTTTAGCCCCTCTACAGGGAGAGTTTAGCCCCTCTACAGGGAGAGTTAAGCCCCTCTACAGGGAGAGTTAAGCCCCTCTACAGGGAGTAGTTGGTTCTGGGTGAGAGTCTCCAGCCAGCTGATGGATTCAGCACCTTGACCCAGTAACCCCACAACCGAACAAGTCTTGCAGTCTAGTGTATTTTCCAAACCACAGTTTCTACCTCAATTCCAAAGCTCCTTCTAAAAAGTTCAGCCAATTATAAAAAATAGAGAAATATTTTAGGTCTATTTTAAGTATCAAACCTCACGCTAAAACGGTGTAAAATATTGTGTTATCTGATACTCATTCAGAGCCAATTTTGAAACATGACGTCATCGGACAGAAAAAAACAGATGGGTCTGGGTTCCTAAGAGGAATTTCTGCGCCGGTCATAAGCTCAAATTGAATGCTGGTTTGATTGAATATCATCAGAATTCAGAAATGAACTGAAAATTCTCTGTACAAAAATGTACGGACCAAATTATTTGAAATCAGACGTCATCAAACATTTTTAGATTTAGACAAAAAATTGAACTTCAAGTGTGTCAAACACAGTGGCATTTTACATCGTTTTAACCATGAGGTTAGAGTAGGTTGTTCTCCACTTTCATAAGAACGCGTATCTATTGTAAAATGATTGGATCGCAAAACTGAATTTTGACCTCGGAGCCCCTCTTTAATGTTATTAATCTTGACCTTTGACCTTTGTGTCTTGTGCCCAGACTCTGATGTTGATTCTACTGAGCGATAAGAGCCTGAACCATTTTATCATTGACGACATCATGCAAGTGTCGATAGCGGTCAAGAAACTGCAGGAACTGCTCGGTGACGACTTTAATGAGGTGAGTGGAATTTTTTTCTTCTTCTAAATAAATAAATCTATTAACTCTTTCGTGCGCCGACCGGTCGCTAGCGACCGGTTTAAATCCCTTTAGGAAAACAGTTGTAAAACGAAAAAAAAAGATCGCACGGCCACACAGTTTTCTGAATGGGAAAGAGGACTCTTGAGGGCGCTATTGCGACCTGCTTTTTGGGGGGGTCGCCATTTGCCAATAACGAGTAAACTTGCGTCGAAGTTTTGCCCCAAAAAGTCATGTTTTTGAGAGCAGTTTTCGCACTCGCGCAATGATTGATGGCAGTGTTCAAAGCACAACAAGCTCTTGAATTGTTGGACGATTTGCCAGAAGATTTTTCTGATGAAGAAGTGGAAACAGACTCCGATTTGGAGGGAGAAGACGAAGTGATTGGCCACACTTACGGCGCTTTTCTCCTAGATGTGGCCGGTCGACGAGATCATGGAGACGCCGCGTTTCGGGACTCAGTTCTTCATACCGTGGACGATTTAGTTCAAGTAAATGTTCGTCAGGGGAAACTCTTTACCTCTGTTTTTCCACAAATACCTTATGCAATGAAGCTCATAATATTCTACTTTTCACATTACGAATTACAAACTTGTTTTATAATTTTAGAATAAAGACTGTAAAGACATGAAAGAGTAGTACTTGAGTATAACTGTTTAGCTTTTTGGGGGTAGGACTTGGTAATAATAAATTGAACATGTTTTTTACATGTAGCATACAACTTGAACAGAATCTGTGCCTTCTTACTTTCTTAGTTGACTTATATTGGCCGAAAAATATAGTATTTAGTTTAAATTTCATATCTTATCAACCAGAAAACCCAAAACAGGGTAAATTATTTATTCTAAATCCATTTTGGGGGTCATTACTGTTGTTAAAAATTTACATGTTGGTATATCAACTCATTTCTAAAGAAGGAACTGACAAAAATAATAAAAAAGTGTTGAAATTCATGATAAAAGTGGTTCCCACGGTAACCAAATTTGAATATATTACATATTTCTCATCATTTTCTGAAAGACTAGGTAAAATACTACAAAAAACTCCCTTGGAATGTTCGGGTACCTTCAGTAGTTTTTGTGCTGTCTACATTTAAACAATTAGTGTGACCATATGACCAATTTATCACTAAAATAAATGGTGCATGAAAGAGTTAAAGGGAAAGTATACGTTTGGTAATTACATTTTGTTGGGGATTAAAATAAAACAAAAGGGATGTCAATCATTTTCCCTGGACAGCATTTGGGGATAACATTTTTAAGAGAAGGAAGGTCCCTTTTTTTCCTGTCTTTTTTTCTTTCTTTTTTAAAAACTGTCGGCCTCGTTGTCTTTGTTTAACTCCGAATGTAAGCCCGGAGCACCTTGAAGGTCTGAAAATCATTTCATAAGCCGTGGCGTATAGTCCGAACATTTCGGTAAAGGCATACTATTATTATTATTATTAGGAAAACCCTAAACAGTGTCCACTGAAAATAAACAAAAAATCCTTGTGTTTTTGAACGATTGACAGAGCCCTACGGACGACTCCAAAGAGGGGAACACCAAGAAGGAGAAGGTCACACTGCGGAAGTGGGACATCGAATCAGCCCATCGATACCCGCACAATCAACATGTCACCCAAATCTTCAACTGCCCCGGGGCGCAGATCTTCCAAGTGGACTTTGACTCGCGCTGTGAAACGGAACTCAGGTGAGATATTTGTCATTGTTATTATTGTTATTATTCAATTTTTCTGGTAATGAAACCAAGGGACACTCAAAAGCGACTAGCACTGTGACCCGTAGGCCTGAAGGTACCTGTGTGGAGAAGACGATGAAGAAATGTCAGTTTTAGATGTGGGAGGAAAACCCCAAGTAGCTAGGAAAAACCTACACACTGAAAACTCAATCCACATACAAGGCACCCGTCCGGGATTCGAACCGGGGCCCACAGAGGTGAAAGAAACCACTGAGCCAACCTGACTGCCCAAATCTGAATGGACTTGACAAATGGGCAGTCACATCACATTGATATCAAGTTCCTAAAAGCTGTTCAGCAGAAAAAATGGTGCTTACAAAACTTACCTGCTGAGCAAAACGAACAAGGGTACCAGTTACAAACAATATGCATTGCATGATATTTTGGCTGGTAACTTGTTCTTTGCTAAGCAAGATTTTTTTTTAAATTCTGAACAATTTGTGCATAACAGCATTTATTTCAACATAGGCCTTGGTTTGTTGAAAGATAGCTTAGTTGGTTGAGGGCTGCGCGTGACCGAAAGGTCCCAAGTTCAAATCCCGCCCAAATCCTGATTTTCTTTGTTCAACCCAAAGTTGTATTATAAAAAAAACAATGCTAACGCAGCATAAAAGCTAAATTACACAGACTTTACAGTTTCAGTTAATTTCTTAACCTTTTCTACATAATGAACCTAGTTACACTTACTGAAGAGATCGGCTTTGCCCTGGTGCTTCTGGCAGTGGCTGCTGAATGCGCCAAAGCATCTTAGAAGGTTCTACATAAATCGGTCTCATAAAAAACACAAAAAAACAAACCTGTCTTAAAAAGTGTTTCCCTTTGTTTAAGCGTCTTTGAGTACCTTATTGGTAGATACATGCGCTGTATAAGACTCTGGGATTAAAGGTACTTGTTGCCTTGGATTGGGCGCTTTGGTCTATAAAAAGCTTTTGAAAGCATTTGTTATGAAACGAATATGGCTGGACAGATGTTTTATAAGTAGAATATAATGATCCACACAAATATGCCTCAAAGTTGTGTGGTTTTCCTTTTACTTCGTGAACAAACACGGTCCACCATTTTGTGGAGTCAAAAAATTTGGTTCTACAAAATTGCGGACCGTGTTAGTTCGCGAATTAAAAAGAAAATCACACAATTTCAAAGCATATTTGTGTGGATTATTATATTCTACTTTTAAAAAAATTTTCAAACCATATTTTCGTTTAATAACAAACGCTTTTCAAACCGTTTCTATAGCCCAAAGTGTCCCAATCCAAGGCAACGTGTCACTTTAAGTAACGAGTTAATGACTGTGTTGTTGGTAAACTTGATTCTCCCCCATCAGGTATGACTACCTGGAGTTTACAGATTCCTACGGGAACAAGACGCGCTACGATCAGAAGGTTGGCAGCGACAAATGGCCGGTGTCGGTCACGTTCAAATCACCGGTCCGGCTGCAGTTTCTCTTCCATTCCGACGGCAGCAATAATGAGTGGGGGTATAAGTTCACGGTAAGTGACGGACTTCAACTTTTAAAATTTTTTAAAGTTCTGGGCCCAATTTCATAGCGCTGCTTAAGCAGGAAATAGTGCTTAACAATTTTCTGCTATTAAGCAAAAAGGAGCAGGATACCGTTCATAAATTATGCATGTGTCGTGGTAGTTTGGCTGGTAACCTCATTGTGGTAAGCATAATTATTTTGTGTCTCGTCAACTTTTGTGCTCAAGCAGCTCTATGAAATTGGGCTCTGGTCTTGAGTTGTCCCTGGATCCACCAACACTTTTTTTTTTATATCAAGTGATAAACCACAAGGGAAACTTGACTGGGTAAATGTTTAGGTGATCCCTCTGCTGCCGCTTCCCAGGTTGTATCGTAAACTTGGGTGTGATCCCTGGCTATACGACAGTTACAGGTTGAATGGCTTCTGACTTGCACCCCCGAACAAAGATATTGACAAAATAGGGAGACTGCCAACATTAGGGTGAGATAGCTCAGTTGGTAGAGCGCCAATTTAGGAATTTAAAATATCCCCACAAGTCGCTGTAGTTTTTAAAGCTTCATTTCTTGATCTTTTTTATTGTACTAAAGGTGACGGCGAAAGGCTCACGCGATATCCAGATTTCTTGGCTGTACGACCTGCAACTGAGTCTGGCTAAACTACAAGGGAAGCTCTGCGCTTGTGTCCTCAATCCACCCAAAGGTCAGCAAGTAGAGATCTCTGTCACCATCTTGGTCATGTTCCCTGTCTTCAACAGTACTATTGAATACCGATTCCCATTTTACTGTAAAAGGGATCAGACTGTTTTGCCCCTCTAGCCCCCGGTTTTGGTTACATTGATCTCAGTTGGCGGAGATAAGATGGCTGGACCTTGAAGGTTTCATTGGCCCCAAATTTCCTTTTTGTAAGATCTGGTGGTTTAGACATCTTCTCTTGAATTTGGATGGTTGTGGGTTCGATTCCCGCCTGAGGTGTTGGGCTTCAGAAAAAAAGACTCAATGCTTTGTTGTTGTACGGTGTTGTCGAGCCCCAAAGGGAAGTCAATCCTTCTGCTCCAGGTATAATTTTCCAGGGAGTTGATCAACCATTAGAAACCATTCAGTTTTGTGAGACGCTGGTTGTGTTTAGGGGCACAGCTGTGCACAGAACAAACTGTGTACATGTGTGTACTGTGTAGATGCATTCACCACATGATATCACTACAGGCTGGCATAGTCTATCATGTTCCCCGTCATAACCACAGTGGATGATAATGTATGGTCAGACTGTAGGAGGGTTGACTTTGTAGATGTATTCACCACACGATATCATATTGCAGACTGGCATAGAAATCTATCATTCAAAACCACAGGGGATGATATTGAATGGTCAGAAAGTTGACTCTGTACTGTAGATGCATTTACCACATGATAAGACAGTGAATGGTCAGACAGTAGGAGGGTTAATTCTTCTTTATCCCCTATGCAAGAATTAGGTTCACTTTGTGTCGGTCTGAATCGTGAACCCTTTCTAAACTGAATGTTTGCTCGTTCTGTTACAGCTAAGAAACCGGAGCCAAGTCCAAGCGCCGTCACGGACCCCGAGGAGAGTCAGAAGACGGCTGCCACTAATCTACTCAAAGGAGAGCTGTGGACGACCCTCTTCAGAGGAGGTCACGAGGTCATCAGGTTGACCCGATCTCTGTCCGGTATCCATGTACGTCAGTATTTTAATGTCAATCACACTTTTTGTCTCTCCGATCGTTTTTTTACAGTGAGTTCCATTTAGTGGATTGTTTCACTTGTCATCAGCATTGTATGTGGTCTTCGCCTTAAAGGTATTATACAGGATTGGTAGAGCTGACAAAACAGTCGCAAACAAAGTTCATGTTTTGTGTGATTAACCATATACATGAAATAACAAACCTGTGAAAATTTGAGCTCAATTGTTCATCGAGGTCACGAGAAAATAGTGAAAAGAGACCTTATGTGTTTTCTGTTTTTCAAACATCGAGTATATTATCGCGCGCGATAAAAACTATTGTTTTATTCATTTCTCAGAAACGATAGCATTTTAGGCAGAAATATTTTAAGGAACCCTTTCTACCATTACTTACTTTAAATCATGTAAGTTATGTGTGAATCTGTGAACATTTGTGTTTTTCGATCTTACCGATAGTGTACAGGGCCTTTAAGGCCGGTTTTCTAATCGGTGATAGTAGTTGAACGCTGATGATCGGCAGCATCTTCAGCGACTATACACTGGTGCCTTTGCAAGAGCTGTGAACTTTTCTTTAATGATCGCATGTCAAGTTTTAAGTTGTGCGCCCATCACGCAACATATAAAAAACCATCCTTCAGGTTAACTTTCAATCATGTAATTTATACGGGACTTGAATTGTACGCAGACGGTGGTTTTATTGTTTTTGGGGCGTTTGTGAACAAACGTTAAACGGAAATGATTTCTCAAAATGATTAACTGTTCTTTTCTGCAGAGGACCGAACCCATTGAGTCGGTGATTAACAGTTTCCTTGTAGACGTTGCCCACATCTCCCCAGGAGCTTCCCTCAAGTTATTAAGAGGTAAGGTACAACCTTGTTCCCAGGGGTTGATCGATCTCGCCGCGCCATTGTTTTCCCAGCATGCCTTGCTCGCGCATAACCCCTGGGGTGCGTTTACGCGGTCTTAACCAATAACTGTTTTGGATGACTTGGCCATTGGTTAATCATTGGACATTGACCCAAAACAATTATTGGTTACGGCCGTGAAAACGCATCCCTGGTTTTGGTTAGTTTAAATGAGCCATTATATGGCACATTCTTTTTAGGCCTGTGGTTGATCCTCTCAACGCGCGCGCTCAAGTATGGTACCCTGCAAAAGAGGCATCAAGTCAAAGAGCAACTGGTCCCCTTTCATTCTGCTTTGATCTTGTGACATGTCCAACTGTACTCGGGTTAGGGTGACCGTGCAAAAACATGATTCATTTGAAGTGGGATCAAGTCAAATACTTGCATTTTGAAATGCTAAAGGGCTCATTTGTACTCCTGTGTGGAGAGAAACAACTATTATTATCTGATTCTGAACCGTAACATTTGTGTTACATTAGTAGCAAGTTCTGTAGTTTTGGCACTTCATTCTCAGGCCAAATCTGAAATTGGCAGCTACAGCTATAGCTATGGCTACGACTGTTGCTGAGGGTTTTGCTAAGAACGTCCTATACTTCAGCGCATGATGATGTGAAAATCTAGCCATAGCTACCAATTCGAACATATTTGATTTACACTGGTAGATGTCGTAACACTAGGTGGCAGCAGACTAATATATTGGATAGATATTGTCCTCCATTCTAGGCAAGCCTACATTTCTGATACGCCCTCTGTTATTTGAGAGTATTATGTTCGTTTGAGGCAAGAATTTGTTACATTTTTGTTTTGTCAAGGTGTCGGGATCAATACCACATGCCTTCAGTGGGTGGTGAACTTGTCAACGGTGCTGTCATGTCGGTGTTTGCTGCCCTCTTGTGGCACTCACAGGAGCTCCGAGAGATTATCCCTAATTATGGTAACTGTTTTATGCAAGTTTTTACAGTCGTACTTTTTTCTATTATTGTCCATTTGTAAGGAATGGATTGGAATGGATAGTTTTGTCTTCTTTTTCTACTTTCATTATTTAATTGATAAAGCAGAATCCAACTTTGATGTGACAATCACTTTAAAATTAATTTTATGCTGTAGTTGATGATAATCATAAATTTGTTTTCTTGTAGTTGATGATCACTGTATTATTTTCATCTTGTAGTTATTGATAACATACTGTTTTGGTCATGTAGTTGATGATAACCGTATTGTTTTTTATCTTGTAATCGTTGATAACCGTTTTGTTTTTATCGTGTAGTTGAAGCAGACTCCAACTGTAAACCCAGTGATGGTATCATCCAAGCATTCCGAACTGCGGAGGGGCTCCGGCCACTTCTTGTAAGTATTCCAGTCAGAAAGCCTGAGGGTATATTTCCTGAAATTCCAGACGATTATCTGTGACTGTAAGTTAGCCAGAGAGAGGTAAACCTCCGTCAATTTATCACTGTTTTTATTATTATATATTTCTGGTAATGAAACTCATGATGCCTCATAAGCGAACTTAATCGCTGTAGCTTGAAAGCCTGAGGAAACCTGTAGTCGAGGGCGCTTGCTGTGAATCAGAAACACGGGGGTAAACCCCTACTATTCGGCGATAAGTGTCCCTGGTTCTTTTACATGCAATACCAATCCTACACTTCAATGCATTATCATTATTGGGTGTTTCTGGTAATGAAACCAAGGATGCCTCATAAGCGAACTTAATCACTGGATCTTGAAAGCCTGAGGCTAACCTGTAAACAAGGATGCTTGCTGTGAATTAGAAACACCGGGGGTTAAACCCCGATTCTTCCACGATCAGTGTACTGGGTTCATGGGACCTACGGCTTATGGCCACTCTTTTATTTCCTTAAAGACTGTGCAGGTCGCGGTCGTACTCGAACATTGGGACTCTTTAAAGTTGTTTCCTTCACGCGTTAAAGCAATGTATGGGACCAAAGTGGTCCCAAATGCTCCTCACCCAAGAAAACATAGAGACCCAAGAAAATTGTGAGGAATAATTGACAGTATTTTTAAAACATGTACGCTACCTCCACAGATCGATCTGAGACAAAAACAGCTGGCGGCCAAGGAGAATGATTCCAAAGCGAGCGGGTCCGACTTGGAACCTGGTAAGGAAGTTTAAGGCAAAATAGAAAATATAAACATGTTTAGCGTCCTGCCTTTTAAAAAAAAAAAGGAGAAGACGGACCTTTTTTCTTTTTTTAAAAGACCGCCGACACATTTTTCAAGACAACTGGCCGGGCTATTTTTCAAGATGGTTGCCAGCTTTTTTCTGTGTGTGTTTTCGGTGTGCTAAAGTAAAAAAATACGATGTTATGTATTTTAGAATTGATTTTTTTCGTCAGAGACCGTAAATATTGATCCTTTTAAAAAGGAAGCGGGCGAGAACGCTAAACATGTTTTTTTTGTTTTGTTTTGGCCTTAGACAACATTGGTCTAAAGATCATTTCAAACTTGGGTCAGACCTGTGTCCCAGTTTTTAAAGTTACTGAGAAAAGTTGGACATTAACTGTTTAAAGGCAGGATATACTTTTGGTAATTGTCAAACGACCAGTATCCTCACTTGGTGTATCCCAACATATGCATAAAATAAAAAACCTGTGCAATTTGGGCTCAACAATTGGTCATCAAAGTTGCAAGAAAATAATGAAAGGAAAACCACCCTTATCGCATGATTGTGGCCAATGAGCAATTTCTTTTACGCTCTAGCCTGAGGGCGCCCTATACATCATGCGCATGAAGGTCTATAGGTCAACAGATACATCACATTGTGAAGATGCAGAAGTCATACTACGCATGTTTGGCACCATGCAGCGCCGTGTGTGTCAATGAATAAAATGGCGTATCCTGAGACAACAGTTTGTGGAAACGCAAAATGGCCTTTCCGAGAGATTGCTCAGTCACTGCTAATAGTGTAATTATGATACTGTTTAGTTTTAGGTCCTGAACTTGCTGAAAATTAAAACAGTAATGAACACATCAATAATTGTACAAAAAGGGATTTGGCAAATTTTGTGATTTCTAGCCCATATTTTGCTTTTGTGAAAACTGTGGCGACATCATTGAAATTTGAAAAGGTAGAAAAGAGATTTTGATATGTCGCTTAAATATTTTGCTTTTTATTTCTGTCGTGCAGTTGAAATATTCCGGGACAAGGCTCGTTTCCTTCTTCAGTTTGCTGGACTCACGAAGCTGGAGAAGAAACTTGAGGTGAGTCTGCATTCCATTGGGTTTAACAAATTTTTTCAGCAAGAATTAACGGGGAGCCAATGAAAAGCTGGTCACATATTGTGTTAAAAGCTGGTCACATATTGTGTTAACTGGTAGCCTGTTTATTTTGCTTATTTTGTTCACCATTGGATTGAACATAGGATGCTGAATTTGTGCATTGATCAAATAAAGATAGTGGCTGATGTTTGATTGTGTAAACTGTTGCGAACTGTTTTACCAGCCAAAATGACCTGTGGAAAAAGTGGTAATGGCCTGACATTTTGGCTCTAGTAGAGTTTTTCTCAAAGGCTGAAGAAAAAAAAAAAGATTGACAAAAAAGAAACATTCCTCAAAAACGTACAGCGAAACAACTGAAATGGAATCTGTAAAGGAAGTGCAGCCATAATTTTCTTTTTCTTTTTTAAAATGCTGCATGTTGAATTTATTTTGCCTCGATGTGCATCGATCCCCCTCTGCCCTCTTCCAATACATGGCTTCCTCCAATCACTCCACTGAAAGTGGCGTGTCGTGATCGAGCGGTCAAGCGCACTGGACTCAAGCTCTGGTGTTTCTGATCAGCAGAGTGTGGGTTCGAGTCCCGGTCTTGACACTTGTGTCCTCAAGCAAGACACTTAACCACTATTGCTGCGTCCTTTCGGATGGGACGTAAAGCCGTTGGTCCCGTTGTTGTGTAATGCACGTGTCAGAACCCAGCAACACTTATTGCGAAGAGAAGGGGTTTACCCCGGTGTTTCTGGCAGTTTGGCTGCTGAATGCGTTGCAGCACCTTGTAAACCCTTACAAGGTGTTACATAAATGGGTCTCATAATTCATAAACTTCAAAAATCTGTCTTGAAAGAAATAATGATCAGCCCTTTGAGATGCCCGTAGATTAAGCGCTATATAGAAAAACTAGTTATTATTATTACTATTAAAGGAAAAAAAAACAAAAAAAAACCCAAAACAAACACGTCACTATATTTGTTTCAAATTCAGCGAAAATGCAGCGAGTTGTACACACGGAGTAAATCACTAGAGAGTAGAGCCATTCAAGAGAGGCAAACATCCTCCGAGAGAGTTGCAGCATTTCAGGTAACTAGGCAACGGCGCTCTCTTTATCTGTCCCCCCCCCTCCCTCCAGGGTGATTTTTTCCTTCTGACAAGCGGGGCAAGTGTGGACAATATTTGTTTTGGACACTTTGACATTAAGGAGAAATCGGAAGTTTGTCATTCAAGTTGACCCTGGAAAGAATTCAATAATACGGCCCTGACCCGATTAAAAGAAAAATTGATTTCCTGTTTGGAGTCATCTGAGGGAGAGAGAAGGAAAAAAAAGCTGACACTTTTGATGATTTGTACAACTTTTTTCTTATGTCTAAACCTTCTGTGTTTCAGATTAAAAAGAAAAAATTGAAGTGACAAGTTTGAAGAGGGATGGAATGAGAACAAAGATGACAAAAATAAATAAAACTAAAACATTGTGTCACAGGGTCGGACCATCTCCCATATTTTAATTATCTTTTACCCCCTCTCCTACCCCCTCTTACCCCTCTCATACCCCCTTCCTCCCCTCTTACCTCCCTCACCCCTCCCAGAGTTCATATCCATAAGTTTCAAAAGACCCCCCCCTTCACCTCTTTCCTTTCATTTTAAGCATGTACTCATTTTGTGCTAGTCCTAAAAAGTGACAGTGTCATTTTCGTTGCATAGACCAAAGGAATGTCCACAGAGTGACTGCAGCACAGAGCTGCGTGTGTGTGTGTGTGTGAACTTGTAGTGACATTCAAACCGAGGACTTACAACAAAAAAAGGACAATAGGTCCACGTTTGCTATCACAAAGGAAAACAATGGGGTCCACGTTTGTCAGGACAAAGAGTTAAACAAAGAAACAAAGGAGGGTCCATGATTGGAGGTCATTACACACTTGTGTGAGTTTGTAGTGACATTCAAACCGAGGACTTACAACAAGAAAAGGACAATAGGTTCACGTTTGCTATCACAAAGGAAAACAATGGGGTCCATGTTTGTCAGGACAAAGAGTTGAACAAAGGAGGGTCCACGATTGGAGGTCATTACACACTTGTGTGAGTTTGTAGTGACATTCAAACCGAGACTTACAACAAAAAAAGGACAATAGGTTCACGTTTGCTATCACAAAGGAAAACAATGGGGTCCACGTTTGTCAGGACAAAGAGTTGAACAAAGGAGGGTCCACGATTGGAGGTCATTACACACTTGTGTGAGTTTGTAGTGACATTCAAACCGAGACTTACAACAAAAAAAGGACAATAGGTTCACGTTTGCTATCACAAAGGAAAACAATGGGGTCCACGTTTGTCAGGACAAAGAGTTGAACAAAGGAGGGTCCACGATTGGAGGTCATTACACACTTGTGTGAGTTTGTAGTGACATTCAAACCGAGGACTTACAACAACAAAAGGGACAATAGGTCCTCGATTGCTATCACAAAGGAAAAAGAACGGGGGTCCACGATTGGAGGCCATTACACTTGTATGTCTGTGTGCACCATGTGTGTACTGTGTAGACGCAGTCAGCACATGATATTATTTACAATCTGTCCATGTTTATTCCAAGCCACCACTCTCACAAAAGAGATTTACACATGGTTGTACCCGTTTACTACTTATTTTATAGTTCCTTCCTGTTTTTCCCACACCATGCAAAGCTTCCAACAGTACTTACTGTCCATGTTTATTCTAGTGCGCTGTTTTAATTTTGCTGGGGGTTGGTTTTGGCAGGATTATCTTTTGCGTTTTTTTTAACAATTTTGTCTTGACTCTATTGTATTGTATTTTGATGTTTTTATAATGTATAATAAACATGAATTCTTGTAAATTGGCCTGCAGGCCACAAGTTGAATGAAATGAACCCATAGTTACATCATTATTATTGCAGGCTGTCATAGTGGATATATCATTCAAAACCAGAGCGGATGATATTGAATGGTCAGACAGTAGGAGGGTTGACTGTGTACTGTGCAGATGCATTCACCGCATGATATCATTTTGCAGGCTGGCATTTTTTATCTATCATTCAAAAAACCACAGTGGATGAGATTGAATGGTCAGACAGTAGGAGGGTTGACTGTGTACTGTGCAGATGCATTCACCACATGATATCATTTTGCAGGCTGGCATTTTTTATCTATCATTCAAAAAACCACAGTGGATGAGATTGAATGGTCAGACAGTAGGAGGGTTGACTGTGTACTGTGTAAATGCATTCACCACATGATATCATTTTGCAGACTGGCATAGTTTATCTATCATTCAAAAAACCACAGTGGATGAGATTGAATGGTCAGACAGTAGGAGGGTGAACTTAACCATAACTATTGTCTGAAATTTTGAAATTTAGGGTAAAGGACGTTTAACAGATTTGATACTAAGCAAACCGTAGAGGGGAACCAGTTACAAATAATGTGTCTCATATTGTGGTAACAGTAAGGGGAACCAGTTACAAATAATGTGCGTCTCATATTGTGGTAACCTGTTTTTCTAGGCTAAATGTGCTTAGCTACTTTGTCTGAATTGCAATTTCATGACGTTTTGATGTTATCTTTTTTTTAGGGGACGGCCGAGGAAGGCACAGTGCTTAGCCAGTACCCAGAGTTTAAGCTGGTCCTCGACTTTGTCAAAAATCCACACCTCACCGTTGAAAGGTACAGTCATGTCCTCCTGAAGATTTTTTACATCCGACTTGTTTTGGACAAGGGTTTGACTTAGTCCCTTGTGATAATAATAATAATAATAACTTTTGATTTTATAAATAATAATTAATACTTAATTCTCTATGCGCTTTACAATTAACATTCAGTATTTTCCTGCAAGGTATTGTGGAGCTGCATTTTTGAAGTATTAGACCTATTTCTTTACATAGCACAGAGTAATGGTTTACATGGTGCTGTGGCGCAATATGCAGCCAATCAAACCAGGAACACTGGGGCGAACCCCTTCTCTTTACGATAAGTGCACTGGGTTCTTTTACGTGCATTACACAACACACGGGACCTACGGCTTTACGTCCCATCCGAAGGACGCAGCAATAATGGTTAAGTGTCTTGCTTAAGGACACAAGTGTCACGACCAGGACTGGAACCCACACTCTGCTGAACAGAAACACCAGAGCTTGAGTCCGGTGCTCTTATCCACTTATCGTTAAAGGCAGGATATACTTTGGGTAATTGTCAAAGACTGGTATCCTCACTTGGTGTATTCCAACATTATGTGAAAGTTTATGCTCAACTCGTCATCAAAGTTTCAAGAAAATAATGAAAGAAAAAACACCCTTGTTGCATGGAATTGTGTGCTTTCAAATGCCTGAGAAAGGCCTCATGCCTGGAGCCTTTCTCAGATTCAAAAATTTCAATGAGAAATTAACTACATTAATTCAGAGGGAGTTGTTTCTCACAATGTGTTCTACTATCAGCAGCTCTCAGGTGCTCCTTACCAAGTAAGTGTTTATGGTAATGTATTTCTCGAGTAATTAACAAAAAAAGTATCCACTACCTTTAAGAGAAGAGGTTCATCCCAGGTGTTTTTGTGGTTTGGTTGGTTGCAGATTGTGCCAACGCACCTTGTTAACGGTTACATGGTGCTTTGTATTAAATGGGCATATATTTTGAACGCAGCTTTGCATACCTTGTAGAAAATATAATAAAGTGCTTTTAGATGCTGTCGGGTGTGATAAAGCGCTATACAAGAACTGGGTATTATCATTGGAATAAACAAGAATAATGTTTGGTTTGGTTTGTTTATTCCCATGATCACAACTAGACAATGTTGTGGGTCTGTTGATGATATTTTTTTTTGTGGTTGATGGTATTTCTAACGAAAATTTATTTCTGACAAAAACTTATTTCTCTTTTTATTTTCTTCCAGGGTGAGAGATCTCCTGAAAGAGAGGCAGGATCGGCCTGCGCTGTGGCTGAGATCTACATGGTTGCGTGTAAGTTCCTCAAGACCAATGGTCAGCCCAGCATCTTCCAGACGGACTGCGTACAGTTCCTGAAAGAGATGCTGAACACGAGGCACAGCGGAGAAACGTAAGTGATCAACGTGGGATTCGAACACATCTTTAAAGTACCCAAGGTTGGGATTCGAACCACAACTTACAAAGTATCGTGGTATTCGAAACCCTCATAAGTGATACGTGGTCGACACATCTTAACTAGTACTTACGATTGGGATTCGAACCCGCAGTCTTCGACTAAATGATCAACGGGTGGGATTATATTGCATAATCTTTAACTAAGTGATTAAAGGGTGGGATTCGAACCCACAGTCTTTAACTAAGCGATCAACAGGTAAGATTCAAACTCGAAATCTTTAACTAAGTGAGCACGGGTGGGATTCGAACTCACAATCTTTAACTAAGTGATCAACGGGTTGGATTCAATTTCTTTTGAAAGCAGTTATAGAAATGCTTAAATGTACACTGGAGTCAACATATGACAAATACTGAACTGTATGACAATAATAAAATTTATCCACTAAAATACAACAGCGTCGTCTGAGACCAGCAGGGCACTCATATAGAAACATCAAACAACCTTCTCCTAGCTTATCACTTGGTCACCAAAACATGGAAGGAGAAATAGGGGAAGACAAAAGCTCAGCTATACAGACCTAGTTGCCAGGGACATTGGGGTGCTTCCAACTGATATAATGAGGAAAAAAAGAATGGGCAATCTCAACATGATCCTGACCTCTGTCGACTGATGAGAGAGGAGAGAGAGAGGATGAGAGAGAGGAGGAGAGAGAGAGAGAGGAGAGAGAGAGAGGAGAGAGAGAGATAAAAATATAACAGAGCGATTGTTTTTGTGGAAAGACTACATCTACGGTGACCAACACCCCCGAAAAACATTTTTTTTAAGAGAGATTTTTGATTGTTTGTTTCTTTTTTTTCAGGCACTACGCAAGTGGACTGGACGGATGTGGGCTTGAGCTGGAGGCTAGGCTGCGTCGGTCTTTCTACCTCCTTGTACAGAGTCTAGTCGAAGCTATTGAAAACTTTGATTGTACCGACCAGTCTGAGTGAGTAATCCCAGCGTTTGGTGACATCGGTTGACAAAAAAAGTGAAGACTGACCTGTTGAAACTGGTCTGTTGAAATGGTCTGTTGAACTGCCCGTTGAAACTGGCCTGTTGAAACTGGCCTGTTGAAACTGGCCTGTTGAAACTGGCCTGTTTAATGGCTTGAAACTGGCCTGTTGAAATGGCTGGAACTGCCTGTAATGGCCTGTTGAAACTAGGCCTGTTGAAAATGGCTTGTTAAAAAAATGGTTCTAGTATGAAGTTCTTAATCAGTAAGCTTTCAGACCAAAATTTAACAATGATATTTTTTATCCATACTAATCCTGTATAACACCTTTGAGTGGCTCAATGACATTAGGCCCTGGGCCCAATTTTATATAGTTGCTTAAGCAAGAAAGTAGCGTAGCACAACAAAAATATGCTTACCAAAATAAGGTTACCAGCCAAACTACCGTGTCACTTGTACAATTTGTGACTGGTATCTGCTAAGCAGAAACGAGCAGGATACCAGTCGCAAATTGTACATGTGATATGGTAGTTTGGCTGGTAACCTTATTCTGGTAAGCATAATTTGGTTGTGCTTAGCTACTTTTTGTGCTTAAGCGGCTCAATGACATTGGGCCCAGGTGGTTGACAGTGTTGTATTGTTGTTTTTTGAATGACAGAGAGGTCCAGATGGGCTATGCCTGCATGCAAGCTTGCCTTCTCCACATCCTGGATGTAGACTGGCAACGCTATGATCTACAATTCTTGTGTGAAATCAAGGCCCCACTCCTACTCCTCAACATCTCAAAGCGTAAGATTTCATTCCATCTTAAGTTTCCTTGTTTAAAAAAAACATATTTCTTGGTTGTCAGTGGAGGATGTAAGTCAGAAGCTGAGATGAAGTTTTTGGGGAAGTGCCTTAAAAACTATAAATAGAGAAGTAATTTGTTTTAAATTTTCGCTCACAGGGCTGTTTAAACTTTTCAAGATTTCCACGGTCATACAAAGAGAAAAAGGGAGGGGCTTGTTTGTCCAGAAGCTGTTTAATACATTAATTGGTGTTTCAAACACATTAAGCTAGTGATTTGCGAACGATACACACAAAAAAAAAAACACAAAACAAAGCATTTGTTATTTTTAAATTTAATTTTATACCTGAGTGCAAGTGGATAAGATTGGTAGTTAATTACAGACCGGTATCTGCACTTTGTGTGACCCAACACATACATGAAATAACAAACTGTGAAGTTTAGCTTGATAGGTCATCAGAGTCACAGAAATAAAGAGAAAAAAATGTTTGTGTGCTTTCACACTTTTCAGACATCAGGTTTTGGACTTGCAAGATCAAAAGTGTTTATTTTACTAATTTCCCCAAAACTATAGCGTTTGCAATCGAGCCCTATTTTTTAGCACAAGGCAAAGATGACATAATTAATTTCCAATGGATTCACACTATAGAGCTGCATTAATAATTGATAGAGGTCGAATCTTTCTTAAACAGGAAGAGGTGACCTGGGGGTCATTAGGTCGGGGGAAAGGGTCCAATGAGCATTGGTTTACGTCGGCCCATCCATCACCCTTGGTTCTGGCGCTGGGACCGAGTGAACTTCAAAATTATTACTGACCCTCCTAATATAATAATACAATAATACTGACTTATATAGTGCTTTATCACATCAATTGGCATTCAAAGCAGTCAGTATTTTTTCTGCAAGGTATGCGGAGCTGCGTTTTTGAAGTTTGAGACCTATTCCTTTACATAGCACCATGTAATGGTTTACAAGGTGCTGTGGCGCAATATGCTGCCGATTAAAAACACAGCCATGCCTACTTCTGTACCTAATCAAGTTTTTCCATTTCACCGTGACAAAATGTTTGACGCCTTGAGGCATCCAAAGTTATAAACGTTGTGTTTTTCTCTCTTCTGCAGGGAACATGAGCATCGAGATCGGCTGGTGAGCCCCGGGGATGAAGCCAAGCAGCTCGAGGTTCACAAGCAGTGCTTGGAATGGTATAACGAGTTCCAAGACAACGAGAAGTTCCTGGAGTGGTTCGATAACATCTCAGAACAACCCACCCCAGAGGAGCGAAGGGTAAATAAAAACAGGACTAGAGCCTCACATTGCGATTCGGGTTTCCCAGTCAAGATGTTTAAATTTTCCTGGATGTCGTAATCACTAAAACTCTATAATGTAATTTTCCTAGCGGTGCTTCATGTTTTATTTTATGAAGACCTCCATGGAATAATGCATTCCAAACTCTCTACGTTTTTTTGTTTGGTTTTCCCCCTATGCTAGGCGAGACAGATGTTCGTAGCTCGTTACTGCAACCAGTTACCGTCCATCAGTATGATGTGCGATGGATGCAACATCACCCTCCCCGGTGCCCACTATCGCTGTCTGGAATGTGAAGCTTTCGACTACTGCTACGCTTGCTACTTTGGTCAGTGGGAAAAACATCTCTTGTTTGACCGCCTCTAAACATTTTATTTATCACTTATTATTTATTTATTTTTATTTTTTTTTTGGGGGGGGGGGTTTGAAGAAAGAAAAGTTTACTAGAGGGGGATATGAAACAACGACCTCCGGATTAACGTGCTGCACTCTACCAGCTATCTAGCCCTATGTTGCGGTCTCCCTAGTTTTTGTTGTGATTGATAATACTGATCTCTGAGGGTACAGACTTTTGTCGTTTTGTTTCAATCTACAACAGTTATGACATTTGAATTCATCATAGAGACAGGGGACCAGACTATAATTTACTTTCGGCCTTGATTTGGTTTACAGTGACTTTAAAGGGACGAAAAACAAAAATGGCTGTTACATATATGGTAATGAAACCAAGGATGTCTCATAAGTGAACTTAGTCACTGTAGCTTGCAAGCCTGAGGGAAACTGTAAACAATGGTGCTTGCTATTTGAACCAAACCGGAAATACTTGGGTTTTAATATCTTTTATTTGTCTTTCTTTTCCTCTAGGTGGTGTTCAGACAGAAGGTCATCTGGATGAACATCCCATGGTCAACTTTAGGTAAAACACAAAAATTACTGTTATCTATTTAATAATTTTGAAATTAATTTTAAATGTCACAGGATAAAAACGATAGGAAGATATAGAAATGGGGCGTGTCGTGGCCGAACGGATAAGAACACCGGACTCATTAAAAGGGTTCATCAAGAATAATTATGTTGATCTTATTATTTTTTAAACAAATATATAAAAAAAAAACAGCAGAAAAAGGGGGAATAACAATATTAAAAAGACAAAAGACAACAGAAAGAACACTGACAATCCAGGTTTGCCAGGATGACAAAAGTGCTCGCACGTCACCATCAGGTGTGTTCAGTCCAACTAAATAGATAGATGCAATTATAAGCTTATTTTAGGAGATACAATGTTTTTGCACTGACTCGAAGATGAGTCTCTGTATCCCTGATCCGGTTAAATTGTGGAATATTGACGATAATTTTTTCATTTTTTTCCCACAGGTATAATTGTGATTCTTGCCATGGGTTCATTGTAGGGACTAGGATACACTGCAATGTGTGTGACGATTTTGACCTCTGCTACGGCTGTAACCATGCGCAGAAGTTTCCCGATGGGTAAGTGTCTTGTTGTTTTGCTGCAAACAATTTATTTTTTACAAGGGATATTTTTTTGTAGTTGCACACATTTTTTGCTCTTGTATTGTTGAGGTCGAATAATTAACAATAATAAGAATATTGCAACCTATCTGTAGGGGCCATTATTGTTATTATTATTATTATTGTTATTTGAGTCTTAGATGAAGTTCAACAGGTGTTTGTTTTTTATCATTTCAGTCACACGGCTGCCCACAGTACAGAGATATTCACCATGACAACAGGTGAGCAAGAAAGTAAAAACTTCACGTTATTGATGTATGAGATACGAACGCTAACTTGAAACCCCTGCCTTGGTGTGATCTATTCACCACAGGCCACACCCGCTCAACACAACTTGGCTCCAATGATTGATTGAAGCCCATTGGAAATGCGTGGAGCAAGTTATTTTTGAGAAAATAGAATTAGCTGTTGCAAACTGCTTACCAACCAAAAGGACCTGTGTACTAAATGCACACAATAGACTGTGCAAGTCTCGCACGTATCTGAACGAGAAAACACGTCAAACGAAGAACGTATTTTTTTCTGATATCAAATCTATGTTTTAAATTATATCTAATGACAAAATCTGAACAACAAAAATACTCTGTACAATTAAAAAAAAATTTTTTTTAGCTTTTATAATAAATACACAAATAATGCGTTAATTATTATTTAAACATAATTAAAACTCTGGGACAAGGATACTTATTTGATCTTAACTTTTTGAAACCCCTTCGAGGATTCGCGAAGGTCATACCGGCGTAAAATTAATGCTTGGCGCAGTTTTTAGAGGACGCTGACGCCTCAACAACCATAGACTGCAATGAAAAGGCCTGGCGTTGCAATTACAGCATCTGGCAATTATCATCGCGCATCCAAAACAAGCGTTTACATAAGCTTTTGTTATCGGAGGTGAGCACAAAATTCTTAATTTTTTGCAGTAACCGGAAGCTGAGGTCAAGTTTAATTCTAGGGTTTTCTTATTGAATGTTAATGTTTATTGTTGAATTGATTTTACTGTCATATTTTTTTATCACTAAGTATTACATTCCCAACAACATAGGCTGATTTTCATAGTCATAAACTTCGTTAAACTAAAATAGTTGACGAAACAAAATCTTGCCCACGTAAAACTCCATATGGTTGGGACCACTATGGTCCCGGAAGTTCGAATGAGCGCGAGACTTGCACAGTCTATTAGTTAGTGGCCTGACATTTTTCAACCCTAGCAGAGTCTTTCTCGAAGGCTAAAATGAGCAAGTTTTTCTCTAAGGACTTTTTGTAAGACCTTGTCTGTCTAAATCATCGCTGACTTGGTTCAGTTGTGTCAGTTAATGGCTTGTTTGACTTTGACCTTTTGACCTTATGACATTTCAGTGACCTCTGGCAATCAGCAAGGTGGAATGTTGGAGAGTTACAGCCACCACCATTCATGGGTGTTGTTTTGCTCTCTGGCGCTGTCTGTTGCTGATATGGTGCGCAATACACACAGTCAAGGTACCAGACCTCTGTTATAACTTGCATTGCTATTATTATTGGTATCATTATTTTTCTTTGTATTCTAGTAAGATTTGCAATAACACCGTGTACTCGAAATCTCTCTTTGAGCTGTCATGGTTCTGAAAAGAGCAAACAGCGCTGTGTCTCCACCATGCAAAGTTTCAAATCCTACTCATGTATATGACTGCAAACCTTACTTGATTGTATCTCCACCATGCAAAGTTTCAAATCGCAATTATTTTGTTTACTTATTGTAAAGTATTGAATGAATTGTTTAACACTCTGACATATTGAACTGAGAATTTTAATGTCACACTTTTAATCGTTAAACTTGTTGTGAAAGTAATGTTAAAACTGTAGTAAAATTGGAATGTTATTGCCAAGCATACTAGTATTCTGTATTCAAGTTCTGTTGTTTACAGAGTGTGGGTTTGAATCCCGACCTGGCTTGTCTCGATGCTTGTGTCCTTGAGCAATATACTTTGTTATAATTACATTGTCCTTCACTGTTGGGACGTACAGCAGTGGGTCCCATGTACTAGGATTGATAGTGCACGAAAAAGAACCCAGAACACTTATCGTGAAAGAGTAGGGGTTTACCTCAGTGTTTCTAGTTTCCTTTGGATTGCGAGCTGCAGTGATTAAGTTCACTTATGAGGCATCACTGGTTTTATTACCAGAAATTAACAAGAAGGATTTGAAACTTTGCATGGTGAAAGTATAACTAAGAGAGGTTTGCGGTAACACCATGTTAAAATCCTTTTGAGTAGTGTTGGTTCTGAAAAGAAACAGTGGTTAATGACTCAACATTTCGATCAAAAATAATAAGAAGAAGAAATGAAAATTGAGTGGGTTGTATTTGTTTTTTTGTTTTTTAACAGATGTGAATGTTGAATATGTGCGACATTCCAACAAACTGTTCCAGCAATGTATTGAGTTGGCCACCAACTGCCTGCCGACTGTTGCCCAGACCGCCATATCATGTAAGGTGTAGAAAATAGCATTGACATAACAGTCACCAGACTGAATCCGGACTTGAAATTTAGAAACTTATGCGTAATACCGAGTGTTATTTTCAAACGTTTTTTTAAAATTGGAATTTTTTATATACTTTTTTGAATTGGAATTTTTGAATATATTTTTTGGGTAATCAATTTCCTGTCCAGCCATTGAGCTTTGGTTGTTTTTTGTTTATTTATAATTACCTACTGTTTTTACATGTACCCTTAAAGGTGGGATCATTGCTTGATTTTTGCACCGTAATACTGATTTTTAGGCAAAATTATCAATCTATCAATAAATCCATAACAAAATATTTTCAAGGGCGCTTTGAACAAAAATATTTGTAAACTACATAGAAAATGCTTTAAAATGCTATTTGTTTTAATGCACCACCCCCACTGGAGGTTGTTCCTGCATGTATCTGCTTGCCCAAGCCGGGTTGCTCAGTTCCTTGTATTTTTTCTTTCAATTTGACTGTTGGTTCTTGTAGATCCCTTGATTGTGCAATTTTTTTTTATATGTTTGCTGGCGATTACAATGAAATGAAATGAAATGATTGTATTTGGTTGATTTGTCTTCACAGTGAAAGAACAAGAAGCCAAGAAAGCTGACGATGCGGAAGAAAAAGAGGACGAGGAGAAATCAATTGAAATAACCGACAAGAAACCGACAGAAGGTCTGTATTTCAAACAATTTCAAATGTATGGTCTGCACATCGTTGTACAGAGGGGTTAATCCTACACAGCACTGTCTCAGCCCTCACTGACTCAGGCTCCAATTTATACGTCTGGGTTTTAAGAGAAGCAATAATGGTAAAGTGCCTTGCTCAAAGACGCAAGTGTCATGACCGGGATTCGAACCCACAATCCGATGATTCAGCCATCAGAACTTGAGTTCAATTCATTAGACCGCTTGGCCAAGACATGCAATACAACATAAGTTGTTGATATAAGTTACAGAAAAATGTTTTACTTAATTTTTTTCTTCTAAATAGTAAGAAACAAACGGAAGAAGTCAATATTGATCTTGGGTTTTGAGAAGGGGATTGAGGGATGATCTAAACAAAGACTTGTTTCTTGTAGTAACAACATTTTAACTTTTTACTGGTCCTGTTTTCTAAAAGGGCTCTTAACAAGTGTACAGTGTGCTGAGATAATTGTTTGTGGTACACTTATAACAATAAATGATTAGATTAGTTTAGATTAACAGATCCGATCATTTTCTTTTACAGCGCTTCAACAGTCGGAGGCGGAGAGTAAGGACCTGCTGCGTGAGAAAGCCTTCACCGTGAGCTCACAAGAAAGGGTCCTGGGACTCCTGGCGGCCATGTTGCTTGAGAACACACCGGTAAACTTGATTTGATTTTTACTAGCACCTGTTAAGAGTCTTGGGATTTTTTTTCATCAGGGGAGATGGATGCATCTCTGGACTCAATTTCATAAAACTGTTCAGCAAGGTTTTCTGCTGAGCAAGTATTGGCAGGGAACCAGTCGCAAGTGATATACACTACATGGTATTTTAGTTGGTAACCTGTTGCTGCTAAGCACAATTTTGTTTTGTGCGAAGTAGTTTTGTTGTTGTTGCTGTGGTGGTAATTTCTCAGCTTGTACAGACCTACTCTCGATAGTATTGTTTCAATGAAAAACATTTGAAAACATGTTGAAGTGAAATATTATTGTCGAAACACACCCAACATATGGTGGTCTTCGGCGCGGAGATTTACAATTTTCTCATTGATGAATCTTGCAAGGAGGACCTCTTTCTTCGCCGAGCCGAGAGCCACCGCAGATGATCGTCTATGGCATGCTGTAATCTTGCACCCGATTCCTTGCATCTTGCATTGGTGTACTCGCCCAATAGCATTGCTGCTGCCCTGGAGAGGGTGGGTTGCAATTCCATGTGTGCTCTGTGTTTGTGCTGTTAGGGTGCTTGTCAGATGGTGGTATTGTCAATTTGTCCTAAAAAAGATTGGTAGCTCCGTCCCTCTCATGGCTGGCAGTGCTTCTCTCTGGAACCCTTTCAGATTAGTTGCAGTGACTGCAGCCATTGGTAGCCTGTTCTAATCCGAACAGCTCTTGGGAAAGGGCTATAGAGGTAGCAGTCAACTCCAGAGCAAACCAAAGGGGGAATTTACATGATTGTGGCCACACTATTTGCTACTTGCACGGATCCGCCATGTGCGTGTAGAGCCTCAACTTCATGCTTCATTTCGTCACCGTTTTCACGAAGAGACAATTCTGACAAAAAGTGTACATTTTGGCAAACCGATGTTTTTACATATTTTAAATGTTACTATTGACATCAACATTTTCCCCAAGTTTCAAGTGATAAAACGATATACTTTTTGCATTACACTAATTAGCACAAGGACAATTTGACCAAACTATAAGGTTTTCGTTTTCACAAACAGACAATTTTAGATTTGTCATTTGTTACATTGAAGTACATAGCGCTGGCACGGTGCCAAAAACGAATACTCTGCGTTTTACGTTTTCACGAAGGGACAATAATGTATGACCTAGTTTTCACGAACAGACAATCATCGTTTACGCATTGGTTTGTACACAACGCGCACACAACGCGCTGCACACTCACCTCGTTTTGCAGTTTCACGAACAGACAATTGTGTTAAACAGTTAATTACTCATTAATAAAACCAACTATAATTAAAATAGCAAAAGATTTGCACGATTTAAGATCTCCACTTTCATGCTTGGAAAAATTTAAACGTTTCAATGACAAACAGTGTCCGAAACAGTGATTTCAAAAATAGTTTAACTTCAAACAGGGTTTTCTTCAAACAAGAATGTTTGTTGAATGGCCAAAATTGTCTCTTCGTGAAAACGGTGTATTGTATTTATGTATCTGTCTGGATGAAATGGTCATTACATTACCGTGACAACACAAAGTTATATAATGCTTCTATTCACTGCCGTCCCCAATTCGAGGCTCTACACACAAATGGCTGACCGTGCAAAGGTCGAACAGAGATAGCAGTCAACTCTGGCGAATGGTTGCCTGTAGGTCAGCCTGTGTGTGATTGGTCTGGTTGTGTCGGCTTGATCGTCCGTTCTCTTGGATGATGTTTGGAGGAGCAGTTATATTTACTTGGCCATGTGCAATTTCGTAGAGGAGTTCAACCTGATGAAGGAGATGTCTGTCATGCAGGGTGTCCCAGGGGTCGATTTCACGAAACTCTTCCTAACTTAGGACTAGTCCTAGGCAATGCTAAGAGATAGGACTAGTCTTAAGTACTGGTCCTAACTTAGGACTAGTCCTAGGCAATGCTAAGAGATAGGACTAGTCTTAAGTACTGGTCCTAACTTAGGACTAGTCCTAGGCAATGCTAAGAGATAGGACTAGTCTTAAGTACTGGTCCTAACTTATGACTAGTCCTAGGCAATGCTAAGAGACAGGACTAGTCTTAAGTACTGGTCCTAACTTAGGACTAGTCCTAGGCAATGCTAAGAGACAGGACTAGTCTTTAGTACTGGTCCTAACTTAGGACTAGTCCTATCTCTTAGCATTGCCTAGGACTAGTCCTAAGTTAGGAAGAGTTTTGTGAAATCAACCCCTGGACTCCCATCCCAGTAATGTCAGCATGTCAGATACACTTGAATCCCTCTCGAGATTCAAAGAAGCCCCGGGCACGCTGTTTGATTATTATTTCTCGTTTGCTATTCCAGAGTGATGGCTCTTCGCTACGGCAGGTCAACATTCAGGAACTTCACATTGACGCAATTTTGCCGCTGTTGCTGAGAATGGCAAAGTAAGTTTTCTCCCTGATGCTGCAGAAAGTTTCCCTAAGAAATAAACCAATCTTTCCATGTTCTGATGACCGAATTTGAAAATCTCCCTGATTGTGGAAACCTCGCTCCCAATTATGTGGAATGTAGTTCTTGATATCTCCCTGGTTGTTGTAAAAAATCTTCCTGACTGCAAGATGCAAACAGAGCTGCCAACTCTCCCTGAATCTGCAGAAAGTTCCCTGAAAAATAAACCAATCTTTCCATGTTCTGATGACCAAACTTGAAAGTCTCCCCGATTATGGAAACCTTGTTCCGTATTATGTTGAATGTAATTCTTAATATCTCCCCGATTGTTGTACACAATCTCCCTGACTGCAAGATGCAAACGTTGGCAGCTCTGAAAGTACAAATTACCCGAACGGTTTCTCCTGAAAATTAAAGTCTGTCTTCTGGTGTATGTAGCTTTTTGTTGTAGAAAAAAAATATCAAAAAATAACAGTCAATCTAAGACTTCATTTGAGATTAAGAAAAGACACTGCTCGGTGCTTTGTCCTCAGAGTATGATTTGATATTGTCCTTTGTCAACGTGTTTTCTTTGAGGATGGTAGTTGTTGGGATGAGAAGAAGTTGTTCAATGTATTTCTGTTATGGGTAAGGTTATGTTTCAAAGCTGACAAATACTTCCCAAAAGGATTGTTAAAAATCTGCCTCTTGAGGGGCTTTTTGAAGCATTGTCAAGCGTCCTCAAACGTTTTCTAGTCTTCAGGAGGTATGAACATTGTGCCTCAAGATCAATGTGGTGCATCCTTCTTATTCATTCTTCTTCACCATCTCAGGGAACGAAACACCCACGATAACATCACCCACCACCAGACGGTGGCCCTCTTGGGCCAGCTCCTCATTCACATCCCACCTCGAGACGCCGACGAGATTGTCCGACTATCGCAGGCCCTCCAGCCCAAGCCAAAGTCTGCAAGCATCAAGGAGGAGGAGGCTGGGTTGAAGACCATCGTGGAGGCTGCGGGGGCCGAGATGGGTAACGAGGGAACGGGAGAAGGAGGCGAGGGGAAGTCTGATAAGGGGGAGGAGGAGGTGATTGTCGGAGCTTTGACGGTTGATTTCCTTTTTGACCTTGGTGCATCTTGCCTTGAGAAGTAAGTAGTTTATACAAACTCTGACTCACGAGTAAAATACAACCTCCTGAAGACATTGGGTCTTTCTTGAGTATTTGCATTTATTTATTTATTTGAATAAAAAGTTGCATCCCCTTAAGGCGATCCGTTTGCTAGGTTGTATCATGAAACTTGAGCGTGATCCCAGGCTATATGACAGTTACAGGTTGAATGGCTTCAGACTGGCACCTCCGAACAGAGATATTGACAAAATAGGGAGACCACCAACATTAGGGCTAGATAGCTCAGTGGGTAGAGTGCTGGCACGTTAATTTGGAGGTTGCAGACGCAAATCCCGCTCTAGTAAATTTTTCTTTGTTCAACCCACTTTTAGATATTCATTTATTTCATTACACATCCAACAATGCAAGCGCCACTAGTAGGTTGAATAGATAGTTCCCAGTAAGCGCCATCTTTACGGGCAAAGTGCATTTTGGCTTGCAGATGCGTCAAGCGCTCAACTTATTAACGCAGCCGCGTTGTTTACTAACCAATCATGCAGTGAGTTTTGTAAAATGTGCGCGTGCTGCACGCCGTTCTCATACAAAACGCATGACTGTTTGTTCCAAACTGCCCGTAAAGATGGCCGATTTACGTCATACTGCAACCTATTTATAGGAAATGAGAGGAATTGTTCAGTTTTACTTTTAGATGTGGGAGGAAAAAAGCCCAAATTGAGAAAAACCCAGGCAGTCAGGTAGGGACAGAAAACCCAATCCACCTCTTGGCCCAATTTCATAGAGCTGCTTAAGCAGAAAATAACGCATAACATTTTTCTGCTAAGCAGAAATCAGCAGGATACCAGTCACCAATTGTATGTGTGACAGGGTAGTTTGGCTGGTATCCTTAGTCTGGTAAGCTTCATTTTGTAGTGCTTAGCATCTTTTTGTACTTCCGCAGCTCTATGAAATTGGGCCCTGGTGTGAGGTGGGATTCAAACCACGGCCCAATTTCATAGAGCTGCTAAAGCACAAAAAGTAGCTAAGCACAAGAAAATTATGCTTACCAGAATAAGGCTACCAGCCAAACTACCATACCACATGTACAATTTGTGACTGGTATCCTGCTCATTTTTGCTTAGCAGGCAATTGTTTAGCAATATTTCTGCTTAAGCAGCTGTATGAAATTGGACCCAGGGGATTCCACTGAGCCAACCGGATCCCCCATCCTGATATATACCACACTAAAGACAATCGCGTCCTCTTTCCAACAGTATGCAGTTTGTTGGGGCGTGTTTATTTGCAAGGCGGTAAATAATGAATGTTTATTGTAATGCAGCAATGAGCACTACATGGGCTTAGGCCGGAACAGTGTTTGTACACTGTGACCAGCCAGGCAGATATGGGTTAAAAATTCAATATGAGGGAATTTTCCCCCTCAAATTTACTTCATCCATATATGGTCTGATTCCCTATGCGCACTACTGATCCTAATGCTAATACCTAAGGGAAGCCAGACTAAATTTACTTCATCCATCTATGGTCTGATTCCCTTTGCGCACTACTGATCATAATGCTGATACCTAAGGGAAGCCAGACTATTTTTCTGTACGGGCCTCAGTTTGACTGCCTGGATTAGTGTAGGGAAGAAAGACAAGATGGCTGATTAAGATTCTTTTTTTTTCTCTTTCTTTTTTAAAGGAGTGGTCTAGAGTGGACGTCCCTGATCGCAAACATCCTTCAGCATCTGTGTCTCATGCCGTCGTGGCAGGTTGTGATCGCTAAGAAGATCAGTGAGAGCATCGGCTGCCTGCCCAAGGAGTGCCCCCTCCCTGCATCTTTGCTCTCTTTGTGGTGGCTGGCTTTCCTGAGGTAAGAATCTGTTTACTATTTGGTTTTTGCCCTTACTTCAACGTGTACCAGCACTGTATACGTTCTGTCCTGTGAAATCTGTTTATGACTGCCTTGCTGATGTTTCCGTTCAGCCGAGTGTGGGTTCTAGTCCCGGTCTTGACACTTGTGTTCTTGAGCAAGACACTTAACTATTATTGCTTCGTCCTTCGGATGGGCTGTAAAGCCATAGGTCTCATGAAACATCAGAGCTTGAGTCTGGGACTACTCGGCCACGACATGCCATCTGGGGACATGGTTTACAAGCTTTTAAAAACAGAGACCTCAAATCAAGAACGAATTATGTGATTTTGATTTGTATTGTGTTGTCATTTATTGAAGAATTGTCCTTTTTTTTTTTGATCGGACAGGTATTATGTCTTGGCAGTGCTGCGAGGTATTCTGAATCCACAGGGGAACAATCTAACGTTATTGTTATCAGACATCTAGTCGAGAAGAACAGAGCTATCGTCACCGACGTCAGAACCAGGAAGAAGAAACATGTGAGTTCCTGTTGCTTGAAAGACCCTTTTGATCTGAACAACTTTGGTTGGCTGATTTGTGGTACACATTGTGGTTTATCTTACTCGCCGAGTTTGATTGATCAGAATGGTGTTGGAACGGAAACCATACTGGATCTGGTTCTTACAAGAACCTTACACTTACACTGGCTACTCTAGTCTTCATGATGGAACTAGAACAGGCTTGTGGAACATTGAAAAGACAGTACGTTTCTTGGTTCTAAACAGGAACCTTTATTGTATGTGGTTTGTACAAGAACCATGTTGGTCTTCACACTAGTCTACTCTAGTCTTCATGATGGAACTAGAACAGGCTTGTGGAAACATTGAAAAGACAGTACGGTTTCTTGGTTCTAAACAGGAACCTTTATTGTATGTGGTTTGTACAAGAACCATATTGGTCTTCACGCTAGTCTACTCTAGTCTTCATGATGGAACTAGAACAGGCTTGTGGAAACATTGAAAAGACAGTACGGTTTCTTGGTTCTAAACAGGAACCTTTATTGTATGTGGTTTGTACAAGAACCATATTGGTCTTCACACTAGTCTACTCTAGTCTTCATGATGGAACTAGAACAGGCTTGCTTAAACATTGAGACGACAAAATATTCTTTTAAGAACTGTATCGATTACGGATCCTGTAGAGAAACATTACGGAAAGTCACACTCATGGATAGTTAGATTTCCTACATGGTGTACTGCAAACTGAAATCCGAACCGATCTATACCTCCAAATCTTTCCTTCCTAACAACTGTTGTTAAAAGTACTTCATGTTGTTCTAATAGTAGTCTTAGTGTGGAAAAATAAAAAGATGACCAAGGAATTAATGAATCTGGATGATGTAGAGTTGGCATGTTGAATAAATTTGATCTTAGGAAGAGAAAATTTTACTTCGAATTGGTTTCAAATCGGCCAACAGATGATTCTGGTTGGGATGTGCCAGTATTTTGGGTCAAATGCTTTTGAAAAACTTGTGTGTTAAAAAGATGTGCTGGTGAGAATTGGATTTTAATTCATGTGTTTGTAAACCGTACTCAGGTGAAAGAATACAAGCTGATTGTAGACGAGGAGTTTGGACAGAGTCTGAAACCAGACGAGTTCTCGTTCTTCATCACCATTACCAAGGACATACTCACGCAGCTCAAAGAAGGTATGATGTCATCGTGTCTTATCTTCAACGAAAACTTGAACGATTGATTCTGATTGGTCGATCCACAGCAACAAGAGTGTGCTGTTAAGCTATATTGCACGACTATGGCACGGCACACATCAAACCGTGTTCTATAGACCTTTCCATTGTTGATAAACAAACCTCGCTGGTTGGCATGGACAGCCGAATGTTAGCAAAACATTCAATCGTGTTAACAGATAATGTGACCAAATTCAACACTTTTGCAAAATTTGTATATAACACAAATACATCCCATGGCTAGTTGCTCTGTTTCCTACAAATTCAACAGTATTTTGGAGTATTTGTGTAACATTGTTACAAGCTGTGGCTGTCTTGTTTTTGCTTTGCATATGTGGCTGCCCATAGTTTTCAAATTTGGGTTGACAAAAACTTGGCCTGTGACGTTACAATAGAAAGGTCCATAATGTGCTATTTTACTCCATTTGGTGGCCCAGTTACTCCTTCCTCTGCTGGGAGGTAGATGTACTTAATGTGGTCGGTTTCAGCCGTCATTGGTCATTTGTGTGAAACGTATGACCAGGGGTTGCTTTCACAAAGAGCTAAGATTGATCTTACGCTGTGCATCAATCTTAATTGCTAAGCAAAGTGTGATGTCACAATACAAATCACTATGGTGATACTGGCAACTCATCTTAAGATGAATCTTTAGTGCTTAGTGAAATCGAGCCCTGCGTACAATACAAATCACTATGGTGATACTGGCAACTCATCTTAAGATGAATCTTTAGTGCTTAGTGAAATCGAGCCCTGCGTACAATACAAATCACTATGATGATACTGGCAACTCATCTTAAGATGAATCTTTAGTGCTTTGTGAAATCGAGCCCTGCGTACAATACAAATCACTATCGTGATACTGGCAACTCATCTTAAGATGAATCTTTAGTGCTTTGTGAAATCGAGCCCTGCGTACAATACAAATCACTATCGTGATACTGGCAACTCATCTTAAGATGAATCTTTAGTGCTTTGGAAATCGAGCCCTGCGTACAATACAAATCACTATGATGATACTGGCAACTCATCTTAAGATGAATCTTTAGTGCTTTGTGAAATCGAGCCCTGCGTACAATACAAATCACTATCGTGATACTGGCAACTCATCTTAAGATGAATCTTTAGTGCTTTGTGAAATCGAGCCCTGCGTACAATACAAATCACTATGATGATACTGGCAACTCATCTTAAGATGAATCTTTAGTGCTTTGTGAAATCGAGCCCTGCGTACAATACAAATCACTATGACACTGGCAACTCATCTTAAGATAAATCTTTAGTGCTTTGTGAAATCGAGCCCTGCGTACAATACAAATCACTATCGTGATACTGGCAACTCATCTTAAGATGAATCTTTAGTGCTTTGTGAAATCGAGCCCTGCGTACAATACAAATCACTATGATGATACTGGCAACTCATCTTAAGATGAATCTTTAGTGCTTTGTGAAATCGAGCCCTGCGTACAATACAAATCACTATGATGACACTGGCAACTCATCTTAAGATGAATCTTTAGTGCTTTGTGAAACCGAGCCCTGCATACAATACAAATCACTATGATGACACTGGCAACTCATCTTAAGATGAATCTTTAGTGCTTTGTGAAATCGAGCCCTGCGTACAATACAAATCACTATGATGATACTGGCAACTCATCTTAAGATGAATCTTTAGTGCTTTGTGAAATCGAGCCCTGCGTACAATACAAATCACTATGATGACACTGGCAACTCATCTTAAGATGAATCTTTAGTGCTTTGTGAAATCGAGCCCTGCATACAATACAAATCACTATGATGACACTGGCAACTCATCTTAAGATGAATCTTTAGTGCTTTGTGAAATCGAGCCCTGCGTACAATACAAATCACTATGATGATACTGGCAACTCATCTTAAGATGAATCTTTAGTGCTTTGTGAAATCGAGCCCTGCGTACAATACAAATCACTATGATGATACTGGCAACTCATCTTAAGATGAATCTTTAGTGCTTTGTGAAATGGAGCTCTGCGTATTTATTTACACCACCATGAGACTTGGGTGGTCAGCTTTTCTAATTGATGACTTATTACTTGCCTTGACAAAATGCAGGCCGAATACGAATTACTGGTTTCTTGGCCAAATTTCATGGTGCTGCTAACTGCAGAAGTCTGCGCTTACGATGCTGTTTAAAGCGTATGATTCTATCGGCTGTAAGCGCGGAATTCCGCGCTTACGATGCCATTTTAAGCATATGATTCTATTGGCTGTAAGCGCAGAATTCCGCGCTTACGATGCCATTTTAAGCATATGATTCTATTGGCTGTAAGCGCAGAATTCCGCGCTTACGATGCCATTTTAAGCATATGATTCTATTGGCTGTAAGCGCAGAATTCCGCGCTTACGATGCCGTTTAAAGCGTATGATTGTATTGGCTGTAAGCCAATATATTTATAATTTATTGCAATAATATTAACTTAGTCTGTGATTAATATACGATGATTTTATATCTGTAGGTGCTGAACTGAACGTTGAAACAGTCTGGGTCCTCTACCTCATCATCAAAGCTATCCTGGCTAACATCAAGGTTTGTTTGTACATCACTCTAGCGAGTTGTTTGTTTGTATTAGTTAAGTTGGCATTTTTGTTTCAGTTTTGAGTTTTTGGGGTCATTTTACTTTCCACTTTTGGTGGGGGAATTCTTCTATCCGCTAATTCGTTTGTCGATGTTTGTTTCTGTGTTGGGCAGTCTCTGTTGGTCTTTCTGTCTGGCTGTCTGTCTGTCTGTCTGTCTGTCGTCTGTCTGGGCCTACAAGATAGACGTTGCGGGGTGATTTTTAGGTAGGACCTGTACTTGTGGAGCGTTTTGACATTGTGGGAGTTAACCCCACAATGTTTTTAACAGGAAAGATTAAAGAAAAAGGGACAATAGAAAACACATGGGGAAAGCCCACAATGTCGCTCTACTAAACATGATAGTCTCTGTCTGTCTGTCTGTCTGTCTGTCAATCGTTCTGTCTGTCAGTGTTTTAATCGTGTGTTCTGGTTTATTGTTTCAGAAACCTTGCCGCCATTTTGTAGGTAGACTGGTAAGTTTCAGTAGACTGTGCACGTCACACAGGAACTCAAACAGTGGTTATTTGGCCCATTGCCTTTTGGAACAATCTCCTCCTACAATCCCCTGCTCTGTTAACGTCAGCAGCTTCCTTTAAGAAATTGCTCAAAACTGAACTGCAGCTGTTCTAACTTATGTTCCATCTACCCAGTACCTTGATCTACCGTGGGTTTGTGTGCTTCATAAGAAATGATTATTTATTGTTTTAGAGTGTGAGGTTTTCATTTCTTCACAAGTTAAAATTATGCCAGTGGTAACTGAAGGTTTATAATAATAAAGTATGTTTTGTTCATTGTCATATGATGCTTTTTACTTGTTGCCTTACCTGTTGCCACAGCACCGTGTATACCATTACATGGTGCTATAAGTGCATAGGTCTCATACATGGCAGGCAAAAATATCAGCGCCTTGTATCCTTTGGCAAAAGGCGCTTTATAAATACAGTTATTATTATTATTATTATTATTATTATTATTACCTGTTTTTTATTTATTTTTCAATCCTTGTCTTCACTTTGGTTCAATCGTTGTCTTACGCTGTATTCATTTGATGTCTTACTCTGTATATATTCGTTGTCCTATGCTGTTCACTTGTTCTCTTACGCTTTTGTTCATTTGGTGTTTTAGGCTTTTGTTCATTTGTTGTCTTTACACTGTTGTTCATTGGTTGCCTTTCGCTGTTGTACATTCATTGTTTTACGCTGTAGTTCATTTGATGTCTTACTCTGTTATATATTTGTTGTTCTAATGCTGTCCATTTGTAGTCTTACACTGTTTTCCTTTGTTGTCTCACACTTTTGTTCATTGGTTATCCTACACTTTTGTTCATTGGTTATCTTACACTGTTGTTCATTGGTTGCCTTTCGCTGTTGTACATTCATTGTTTTACGCTGTAGTTCATTTGATGTCTTACTCTGTTATATATTCGTTGTTAATAATAATAATAACTAGTTCTTATATAGCGCATTTCACAATAACGTATCAATGCGCTTTACATTAGTGCCCTGGTCATTGGGCCAATAGCATTCCTGTAATCTTTTTCAGCTCCCTGGGGAGTATACAGCCCTGTGCTGCCGTGGCGCACCAAAGGCTTATTCATACACAATATCAACCTCTACCCTCGCAGGTACCCATTTATGGGTGGAGAGGAGCAATTATAGTAAAGCATCTTGCTCAAGGACACAACTGTCACGACTGGGATTTGAACCCACACCCCGATGACTCGACCACCAGAACTTGAATCCGATGCTCTAAACCACTCGGCCACGACACCCTTGTTCTATGCTGTCCATTTCGTAGTCTTACACTGTTGTTCCTTCGTTGTCTCACACTTTTGTTTATTGTTGTGCTTCTGTTTATTGGGTGTCTGACGCTGTTCATTTGTTGTCCTACACTGTCGTTCATCTGTGTTCTTTCTGTTGTTCCTTACTTGTTGTTTTGTCTCATTTCGTTTTAGTAGGAAACTGCATTTGTAAACTATTAAAAAAAGCAATGAAAGCAGAAGGTTTTGTTGTTGCTATGACAACAATACAAAAATAGTTGCAGTAGCGGCAGCATTTTAAAAACTTATCGTCCCACGAGAACTTTTCCTCTTAATTTCCAATTTGACTTTTGTTCATTCCCTGCAGGGGCTCGATGGTGCAGAGAAAAGACTACAACTCCTGACTAGCAACTTACTACCATTGCTAGTACACTTAGCGAGTCAGGCAACCAAACTCAACAGACAATGGATCTTAAGGGACCTAGAGGTATATTCAATTTTTTTAAAATTTTCCGTAAAGCAAATCTTTCAAGCTTGAAAAAAAGGCAAATAAACTACAAATAAATAAAAAGTAGACATATAATTTGGTGTACTTACTATTTCTAGGCTTTCAATGCTTCTTGTTCCATGTAGCGAAGTGATAGCTACCTGTGTTGAAAACTACCTTTAGTTTTTAAATCACTCAGTTCAACCGAATGAATTAACATTTCTTGTGCTATAAACTTAACTCTTAGTTTGTGGGAGTGCATTATAATTGAGTATCCTTTCAAATGTCAGATTTTATCGATTCGTCTCTACACCCACGACAAGTCCTGGCCCGTCGTCATTCACCCGGTCCGACGATCCCGTCTTCATCGACAGCGACAACTTATCGTCCCACGAGGAGGACAACGACAAGGACGGCGGCAGCGACGACATCAACAACGACAACAACGAGGACAGCGATGACATCTCCGAGTCGGACTTTAAATCCACGTCCACGTTCTCCGAGTCGAGCGGGTCCGGGTACGCCACGCCGGACTCCATGCCGCTGAGGGCTCCGCCCCCCGTGCCGGGACAGCTGAGGGGATCGTCCACTTCGTCACAGGGGGGACTCGATCCCCTGGAGGGGATAGAGGATAAAGCCAAGATCTTCATGCATGTGAGTGTAACCCCCCTGACTGACCCAATCTTAAAATAAAAATATAAAAACATTTATAAATTGGAACCTACGACCTCCGGATTAACGTGCCGGTGCTCTACCAACTGAGCTATCTATCTATCCCTATGTTGGTGGTCTCTCTAGTCCATTTGTCTTTGTTCAACCCCAAATTATTCAAAATTTACCCAGTCAGTTCCCCTTGTGGTTTATTACTTTGTATTGTTTTGTTTCTTTCTTCAGATGACGAATGAAGCCCTGCAGACTCCGCTCCCCATACTGAGAGCGATCTATGAGAAGTCTGGGCACAACTTAGAGACAGTTGAAACCAAGATACAGGAATGGTCAGTACACTTTGTGTGGAATATAGACTTTTCCATTGCAACGTCACAGCCCAAAATTTTGCCAACCAAGGTTGGAAAACTATGGGAAGCCATATATGCAAAGCAAAAACAGATTGCCACAGTTTCTAACAATGTTACACAAATATTCAAAAATACTGTTGAATTTTTTGGAATTTGGTCACATTATCTGTTAACACGATTGAATGTTTTGCTAACATTTGGCTTTCCATGCCAACCAGAGCGATTTGTTTATCAACAATGGAAAGGTCTATATAAACTTTCAGTCAGGTTGGCATAGTGGTATCTTGCCTTGCCTTCCACCTCTGGGGACCCCACTACGTGGATCGGGTTTTTTCAGTCCCTGCCTGATTGCGTGGGTTTTCCCTGGAATATTTCTCTCCCACACCAAAAACTGAAACTTCCTTCATTGCCTTCTCTCCACGGGGTTCTTGGTTAGTTTAGTGATTAAGTTCGCTTTCTGAGAGTCATTGGCTTCACAACCAGAATAATTGAAATGAAATGAAATGAAATGAAAAACTTCCTTGCATTTTATGGGACCGCAGATTCTTTATCGTGATTTCGGTTGGGTCGGCGTAGTGGTTTCTTTCCTCACCTTCCACCTCTTGAACCTCGATTCAAATCCTTCCAATTTGTGTTGTTGATTTTTCTTTGGTGATGGTGGTTGTGGTGGGGGGGGGGGATCTGATTATCAAAAGCCTGTAGGAAATGTATTGACGTTATTTTTCTATTAGAATTTTGGCAAGGAGCCGTACAAATTGTGTCTTAATACTCGATATATTTCGCAGAGATTCTGTGGTCTCTGAAAATGTACATTCCTGTTGTAAGAATTGCTTTTCGATACAAACAAAAATAGGGGAGTTTAGTGAGGTTTGCCGTGACACCACGTGCATAAATCTCTTGGAAGTAGCGTTGGTTCTGAGAAGAACCGGTGGTCTGATAACTCGACGTTTCGATAAGTATGCTCCTGACGATGACTAGAGCAAGCTAGTCGAAACGTTGAGACCAAAAAGAACTCACTCTGCGGCAGTGCAGTTAATTAAGAGAAGTCCCCCGATCCACAAAGCTGAAGTAGTAGTCCAGGCCGATTTCCTACCTCCTGCCCAGGTAGTAGTTAATAAGCAGGACAGTTCTTTTAAGAACTGAGAAGTCTCCCGAATTCCGAAAATCTACTCCGCGGTAGTAGAATAAATAGCAAGACAAGTTCTCAAAAGAACAAAATCTACACAGCAAAGTAGATATTTATACACATGGTGTTACCGCAAACCGAACGTATATTGATACCTCACCATGCAATGCCTCAAAACCCAGATAAGTATGCTCTGATCGTCTTCAGGAGAAAAGGGGAGTCAAGTTTAAAAAATGGAAAAATGTTTTTTAAAAGGCTTTTGCATCGACCTTTCTTGTGTTTGTGAACCTAAGGATTTCTGCATCTCATGGGTCTCTTCCATCTCCTTGCAGGTTTCTTGAGGATGGGTCAGCAGGGGTGAGTAGCGACATCAAGGAGCTCGCCAAGAGATGGGAGCCCAAAAACAACACGGAGAAATCCTCCAAGATAGACCTCAAGTCCGTGGACTCTGGCGCTGTGTCCTTCAGTGCTTCAAGCTCTCTGCCCAAGTATGTACTTTTGCACTTTTTTGTGTGTGAAGCACTGTTATGGTCAGTGCTTTTCTGATCGATACGGGAAAAAGCATCCACATGCATACTGCTCATAGAGCTGCTTAAGCACAAAAACTAGCTAAGCACAACAAAACTATGCTAACCAGAAAAAGGTTACCAGCTATAATACAACTTCCATGTAGCATGTGTGAATGGTATCCTGCTTATTGTAGCTTAGCAGAAATTATTTAAGCAATATTTTCTGCTTAAAGGCACAGTACACGTTTGGTAATGACTCTGAAAATTAATGGCAATAAAAACTTACTTGGTAAGAAGTACAGCAGCCTTAGGTAGTATAATGAATGTTGAGAAACTTTTAACTTCGAAGTACTACGGTTTTGGAAAATACATCACTTTTTATTCCCCAAAATTTGAATCTGAAAAGCGTTCTGTCAGAAACGCTTCTCAGACTGTGTATTCCTATGGGGAATATTCGTCCTGCGTGGAAATATTCGCTACGGTTTTTCGGTGATATCTCAAAAATGCGACCATTTTCACAGGTTAGTTTTATTGTATGTACCAACATTTATATAGGATTAACACAATCAGTAGGCTCCAATTACCAAACGTGTACTGTGCCTTTAAGCAGCTCTATGAAATTGGGCCCTGGTTGTACCCGCAAGTTTTACTAGTCATAGTCACTTGAGAACTTTAGATCGAATTGACAAAGATCATCAAGATAAAAACCATTCAGAATGCTCCAGATTGCACAGTGGGGCTTTTAAAACCAAAGATAAACACCAAGTAGAAAACATTCTGAGGACCTCGTTTCAATTCAGCGAACTTTGGCCAAACTTTCAAAATTTGGCTCCAGAATGCGCACAGTTTTGACAATCCTGGGGAGAACCCTTCATACACAGGGAATAGAAACCGGCTCAATTTCATAGAGCTGCTTAAGCAGGGAATTATGCTCATGCTCACAAATAAGCAGGATACCAGCCACAGATTGTACATATGTCATGGTCCTTTGGTTGGTAACCTTATTCTGGTGAGCAAAATTTGGTTGTGCTTAGCTACTTTTTGTGCTTAAGCAGCTGTATGAAATTGGGCCCAGGTATATTTTCAGCTGATCATTAATAATTATTTACAAACTTTTTACATTGAATATGGACAAGGTAGCACGGCACACATCCATCGAAGGGTTGTGTCGTCTATTGGGAATAAAGTAAACCGAACTCTGATTATTTTTCACTTGTTCTACAGACCTACGAAGACGCCCCATGAAGCCATTGCGGAGCCCATGGTTGATATGTCATTGAAGCTCATCGCCAGCTCAGAGAAGGCCCTTAGGGAGGTAGGATGCTTACCGTAGTGGGTGTGGAGGGGAGGTTAGCGGGGCAGGGTTCAGGATTAGGGTGGTCGATCCCAGGTTTGATCTTTTTTTGGTGTATGTCAACATCAGGAATCATTATGATAGTTTTTTTTTAACAGTCACTCGTCACATTGCCCTAGAGATCTCCTGGGCCCAATTTCATGGCTCTGCGTACCATAAGCAAAGAATCGGCGCTTACGGAAGCAGGGAATTCCGCGCTTACGTCAAGCATATTTCACAGGTTAGCAGGGAATTTTTGCTTGTGCGCATGCGTACTCCACGTTACTTACACAGCTAGCGCAGAAATTCTGCCCTTGCACAGTAAGTGGAGAATGGTGATCGCAAGCGCAGAAATCTGAGCTAAGCAGAGCCATGAAATTGGGCCCTGATGGTGAGATCTAAAAAAAAAAATGATGGGAAGATGGGATGTACGAAGGGAACTCAAACAGTACAAAGGACGTTGGCTCCCAAAATGGCACAACCAAGATAATTGTGAAGATGGCGTCAGGTGAATTTCTTATCCATCAGCCATGTACTAATTTTGTTGCATGTTACATGTAATTTGTGCATTGTCCATCTGTGGAATAACTCATTCATTCAAAGAAAACATTTTATGAAAAATGGAAATATCTTTCGACGGACATCCGGCCGTGCGACTTTGAATTCATTGTGATTTTTTTTTATTTCTTGTGATTCTAGAGTTACCAGTGGCAACAGAGATCCCGAAGTGCCGATCTGCTGAAGAAGGAACTCAACGCCCACTGCAAGAACAACCCGAGGGAGCATCTACACAAGGTCTGTCGAATGTCTGTCAAACTCCCGAGCATGAGAAAATAGAGTTAGCTGTTTCAGCAAAACTGCTTACCAATCAAAAGGACTTTTGGTATAAATGCAAACAATAGTTAATGACCTGACTTTCCAACCCTAGCAGAGTCTTTCTCGAAGGCCTAATTAATGACAACACAACACACACAATCAGGTTTACTGGTGTGACAGAAGCAGTCAAGTGGAAAGAGATGAACAGAGAGAGAGAGGCAGAAAGCAAACAGAAAGAGAAAGGGATGAACAATGAAGAAGGCCACAAGGGGGGTAAGGGAAGGGGCTGGTTTAATCACAAGAGGTTGGAAACACAAAGGACAAAATCAAAGATGGGAAGAGGGAGAAGAAGTAATCAATTAGAAAACGAGGCGGACTAAAAAGTGGGACATCTGTGGAAAAAAGAGAAGGCAAAGACAAAAGGTAATTAGTCGTTTCCTTCTTGGATGTTCAGACCATGGGGGTTGAATGGTCTGGAGGTGCCTTATCCACAGTTTCTCCTTACTCAGACGGACAGTCTCTCTGTGGTTACCTAGTGCTTCAATGCCCTGTAAAAACATGTCAGATATTGGAGTGATTAGGAAGATGGCAGTGATGTCAACATCTTACAAAAAAATAAGAAAGATTTTGTTTAAGTTGAAAGAAAAAACAAGATGGTTGCAGTCCTCCTCACAACTGGGTTGTTTCTAAACTTGCTAGTATCTACTGTGCTTCATTTACAGATCAACTATGCAATATCCATAATGTATGCGAGACATCTGCTGGCAGCCCTGCTTGCTGATTGGCCATCGGAAGATCACATGATCAACACAGCTACATTGGGGTGTACCGAGCCTGCTCAGATGGTCAGCGTGCTGGACCTCCTGCAACGGGACGAAGAGAAGGAAGTCCTTAAGAAGGTCAGTCCATAGAATTGTGGGAAGTGTTTCGCTGGAATCTGTGCACAGACACCTGGGCCCAATTTCATTATAAAGACACTGGACACCTTTGGTAATTGTCAAAGACCAGTCTTCTCACTTGGTGTATCTCAACATATGCACAAAAAAACAAACCTGTGAAAATTTGAACTCAACTGGTCGTCGAAGTCGCGAGATAATAATGGAAGAAAAAACACCCTTGACACGAAGTTGTGTGCTTTCAGATGCTTGATTGCTTGATTTCAAGACCTCACGCATGAGGTCTCGAAATCAATTCAAATATTTTACTTCTTTCTCAAAAACTACGTTACTTCAGAGGGAGCCGTTTCTCACAATGTTTTATACTATCAACAGCTCTCCATTGCTCGTTACCAAGTAAGTTTTTATGCTAACAATTATTTTGAGTAATTAACCAATAGTGTCCAGTGCCTTTAAGGCAGTGCATCCTTTTGGTAATTACTCAAGAAATACATTACCATAAAAACTTACTTGGCGAGGAGCACCCGAGAGCTGCTGGTAGTATAAACCATTGTGAGAGGCGACTCCCTCTGAAGTAATGTAGTTTTTTGAGAAAGAGGTAATTTCTCCCTAAAATATTTGAATCTGAGATCTCAGTCATTTGAAAGCGCACAATTCTGTGTAACGAGGGTGTTTTTTTTTTTCATTATTTTCTTTCAACTTCGGTGACCAATTGAGCCCAAATTTTCACATGTTTGTTATTGTATGCATAGGTGGGGATACACCAAGTGAGGATACTGGTCTTTGACAATTACCAAAAGTATATCCTGCCTTGAAGCAGAAAATATTGCTCATCAAAATTGTTCAGTAAACAGAAATATTTTGGGAACCAGTCAATTCAATTCAATTCAATTCAACTTGGTTTATTGTACAACAAAAAATACACCTGGACTATAGTCCAAAGACTAAACAATTGGTCAAACTTACAAAGCTAAAAAATGACAGATTAAGAAAGCGCTGAATTATAAAAAAAAAGGTGAACACAGAAATGTTTTAAAATATGTAAATACATGTATAATATTTTTAAATGACAAAAATGGGAATTCCTGTCACAATAAGCCATTTGCGGGTTAGATTTGAATAATGTCTGGTACAATGACTTGTTAGTCACAAGTTACTGCTCATATTATTTGAATTTTTCAGACTACATCGAAAGTTGTGACGTTGTTTGGTTCGGGGCAAGGTTTTGTATAGCAACCTCCAGATGAGCAAACCCTGGTACCATTGTGCCACACACATTCATTCAGAATTGAGTTTGGGTGTTCGCCATCTCTTATGTAGCTAGGCAAAACCTTGCCCCAAATCATTTGACATAGCAACTGTCACGATAGTCTGAGGAATTAAAACTAAAGCGGTAACTTGTGAGTAAGCAAGTCATTGTTCCAGACATTATTCAAATCTTAACTCGTAAATGGCCTATTAATACACATTACATGGTATTTTGGCTGGTAACCTATTTTTGCTAAGCAGGTTTTTTTAATGCTTAGCAGCTTTATGAAATTGGAATGCTGACGACTGCCGTTAGCGTCACAAGAACCCAACGATGATAATCTTCACTGATGACGCTAATTTGATTGTTACTATTTGTTTGTCGTCCTCTCCAGGTTGTTTGTAACGTTGTCAGCCATTGTCAGCCAGAGCTGCTAGCTCCTCTCACCGTGGCTGCGTGCACGTTCATGGAAGAGGCTAGTATGGCGCCTGTCATCAGGGAATCACTGCATAAGTACAAGAATGATACGAGGGATGAGGTGGGTACCAGACAGGCAAACAACTGCTCTCCTATCACTTTCGTGTTTGACGTTAAACACCGCTCAACTCTGTCAAAGTCATCAGGAAGATTTTGATTTGTTTTGATGATTGGCATTAGGTTGAATATGAAGCATTTCATCAGAGTCTACGGTCGTATCTGAATTGGCGGCTATGGCTACAGCTTCAGCTACGACTGTTGCTAAGGGTTGTTGCTAATGACGTCGTACTATACTTGATGAACGTGGAATTCCAGCCGTAGCTGTAGCCGTAGCTGTAGCCACCAATTTGGACATGGCCAACTAGTGGCATTTGTAGTTCATGATAGTCATCCAGATGTGTTTAGTCTAAATGTATGGACCTCATAACTCACAGACCAGTAACTTTTCAAAATAATTTCTTTGAATTTCTTGAAGTTCAAAGAACTCTCTTTGCCTTTGAACTTTTCTACTAGGAATTTCAGTTTAGGTAAGGAAGACATTGGTAAATCTTGTCAGAACCTTAAGTTTTCCATCTTGTTGATTGGAAGTTTGGAAGTCTTTAAAATGTTACACTCTTGAAGTTTGTGGGTTTTGATCCCAGACCCTGAGGAGACTGTTTTGACTTTTTTTCCCCCACAATTTTTGATCTTGCACAGTCGACCATCGCTTGGTCTTTGAGTTATGTTGGAGTGGCTCGCTTAAATTTGGTTATCATTTCCGAGTTGTCATTTAGGATTCCTAGTTAGCATCTTAGTATATCTGAAATCAATCTACCAATTGATTATCGATTATTTCATTTGAATCCTATTATTTATTGAGTATCAACAGGTCTTATTAATATATAACTCGAACAGTTACACCCAATGAGTTTCTACCATGTGATACTTGAAACAAGTCTATCCATTGATTATCAATCAATACATTGGATACCCCTATCAATTCATTGGTTATCAGTCAATGCATTCCATACCTGTCAATACATTGACTACCAATCAACAAAGCTCACCTGTTCCAGCAGGCTTACTAACCTTTCAACTGTGCCTCAGCGCCTTAGAACAAACTGTTGATTTTGGCGCTCTATAAATGACCTTTGATTGATTGATTGATTGAATACATTTCATATCAATCGATACATTGATTGTCAATCAACTTATTCAATATACATCAATGCATCGTTTGTCGATCTACTCCACAGGGTCATGTAGCCATAGCAGGGGCGACGTTCCTCAGCATCAAGTTTGACGAGCGTTGCAGCACCGAGGAGGAGTGTGACGAGTTGTCCTTCGCGGCGGACAGCAGTTTTAAACAGGACAGGCACGAGTTCAGCGGGGGACGGGGAAACTGGAACGACTTTGAAATTCCTGGTAATAATTCGTCAAATCTTCCACCCTCTACGCAATATCTTACTTGGAAATCCCTGATTGCGTAAAGCTGTTAAGCTTGTTTCATACTTCATGCGAAAGTGAATGCAAAGTGACTTACGTGTCGCAAATGATCACATACGACTGTTTTCCAATTGTGGCGCAGTGAACTTGGCTTTGCTTTCGCACTTTGCGTGAAGTATAAACCGGGCTTTAGTGTTAAGATTCTTAGGATTTTTTCTGGTTTCAGGATTTTCTCAAAATCTCCTTGAGCTTTCAAATTTTCTAGAAAGAAGTAAAGAAGTCACCAAAGGGAGAAAGAAATGATCCACACTGTGTCCAAACCTGTAGTTTTGTCTTAGATGCACAGAGTCTGTAAAAACCTCCTGAGTTGTTACGTCTGATAGGTTCCAGGTCTTGTATAAGGGGGCACTCAAGACAAATTTCACATTCGGCAGACAGATCTCATCCCTCGAGCAGGGTTTTCTGTCAAACAAAAGTTTGCAGGGTACCAGTGGCAGGCATCTTATCCTGCAGTGCATTTTGGCTGGCAACCTGTTTTGTGCGTTTTTTGTTTTAATGTCGTCGGATACAGGTTTTGCTGTTTGTTGGTTCAAGACCAGTAGCTAAAAATAACTTTTTTTGAGCCATTTCCGTGTGCTTTTTGTATTTTTATTTATTTAGGAGACACGGTTTACTACAAGTTCACCTCAGACAGTAGTAATAATGACTGGGGATTCAAGTTCACGGTTATTGGAAACAGGCTGGGAAGGTGAGTTATTTTCAGATCGGTTCAACAACATTGTCCTTTCCATCTTTCTAAAAAGTGAATTGCTGACAATTCATTTTTAAAAACTTGTGGGAGGACTTGCGAACTCTTTTATTTATTTGTGAATTGTTGAGTGTTCCTGCATTTTGTCTGGAGCAGGGCTCGATTTCACAAAGAGTTCAGACTGATCGTAACTGCAAATCCATCGCAGTTGCTTAGCAAAGAGTGATGTCACAATACAAATCACTATGGTAATATTGATAACTCATCTTACGATGAATCTTAGTGCTTTGTGAAATCGACCCCAGGTGTGAGAAACTTCAGACTACTCTCTGAATTCAGGCTTTTTTATGTCAGCCCTGTGACAAAAAACACCCACAACTTCTGTATGGTTTACGCTGTTAGTCATTGTTGTATGCAACAACTAAACTAAACTAAAGGAAACTTAGAATAAATTCCTCTCGTCTTTTTTTGTTATTTTTAATTTTTGTAGGTTTGATACTGGTTACATTATTCTAAACACGGTGCTATCCAAGCAAGGTCTCGCAAGGTAAGAGGATTTTTTTATGATAGGTAAGATTTTTTTGCAAGATTACGTAATTTCTTCAAAGCGCTCCCTTTTCCATCAGAGTAAGATTCATTGTTTCCAAACATGGGCCCAGTTTCATCTCAGCCCCTTGTACTCAATAAAAATTGTCCTACTTTTCTTCCAAGGGTCAAATATCATGCATGAACAAAAACAAAATGTGCTTACCAAAATAAGGTTACCAGCCAAAACAACGCACCACACGTCCCGTCTGTGCCTGGTGTTCCGCTTACTTGTGCTTAGCAGAAGATTATTAAAGTAGAATTGTTTGCTTAAAGGGAGGGTACACCTTTGGTAAATTACTCCGAAAATTAATGACCATAAAAACATACATGGTAAAGAGCACTGGAGAGCTGTTGATATTATCAAACATTGCTAGAAATGACCTCCTTTTGAAGTAACATAGTTTTAGAGAAAGCGGTAATTTTTCCATTCAGAAAATTTGAATCTGAGAAAGGCTTCAGGCATGAAGCCTTCTAGTGTTACTTGTGTTAGTGGTGTAGAGTGTCTGCTATCCTGTAAATTGTGGCTGTATGTGACAACATTGTCACAGTAGCCAATGGCGTTAGCCGTAGCCGAAGTAATTTAATCTCCAGATTGTTACCAATTTGTCCTGAATTTTTTTTGTTTTGTTGCGTGTCGTGGCCAAGCGGTCTATTGCAGCAGACTCAAGTTCTGGTGGCTGAATCATTGGAGTGTGGGTTCGATTCCCGGTCATGACACTTATGTCCTTGAGCGAGGCACTTAACCATAATTGCTTCTCATAACCTAGGTGTAAAAATGGGACCTTGGAAGGCTGAGGCAGTATTGTGTTGATTTAACCTTTTAGTGCCAATTTAAGCAGCTTGGGGGTTGTATGCTCCCGAGGGAGTTGAGAACGTTAGAGGAATGGTCAAAGTATGCCTGATGAACGGGATAATATTGTTATAAAGCGCTTTAATCTAGCTGCTAGGATATGTGCACTACATAAGAACCAAGCATTATTATCATCATTAATCACAACCCTGAGGGACACATCATAAAAGGGCAGGGGGGAAAAGGTTACTCTCTAAACTTCCTTGAAAACAAACTAGCCGTTATTTTCTCTCAGTTGCCCTTTGACCCTTTAAGAAGCAATTTCATTTCTGGCATCTCGACACCACATACCCAGACAATGCTAATTTTTCTCACTGATTGAACGACTTTGATGTGTGTTTTCTATACAGGCATATAGCTTTGCAGGAGTTATGGGCGTGGTTAGTGCATGTCGCTTGCAGACAGACGGCCCAGTATCGCCTCAAGACCATAGAAATATTATTACAAGTTCTTCATACTCTAGCAAGGTGAGTCTGTCCGCTATTCAGGAAGTCTCTTTTTCGCCGACAAAACTTTTTAGAAGAGGTTGTTGAAGACAGTGTTAGAGATTTAATGACTTCACATTGGTGTTCTTATAAATTTTCCGTGCCCACATGCGGTATTATTTTTCGGAACTTTTTGGAGCTTTTGGAGTAATCGTTTTTCTTTCGAAAAATATCGTTGCCACAATGAAACCCTGACTTGACAAAGGGAAGACAAATGTTCTTTTAGTCAGCATTGAAATTTGATATTGTCTCGTGAGAAAATATGAGTGGCACTCAACGTGAATTGCAGAACCTTGAGCCAAGGCGGACAATCTGCCTTGGTATGCTGGAATTTTACATTTTTCAAATCTCATCCCTGGTTATTATTTTTCCAGATCATCACATTTAAATCCATAGTTATTTTAAGTTTAAAACATATTATAAAATAAACCTGATTGTTTCTTTTTTTTTCCACCACCAAGTGCAAAGTTAGTGAGCAACTCGGCAACTATAGACCTGGCGACTGCGCCTGACCTTGGGTTATTGAAGCCCCTATGGAGGTTACTGGAAACCATGAATGATAAACTGGTACCCGACGCTGCCACGACAACGCTACCCCCGCTTCAACGAGCTCTCACCGAACTCTTTATACGAGCGGAAAATCTAGCCTTCGTGAGTTTGATATGTTAAGATTTTATTTATGTTTTACCCATACACCATTATGTGTGTTCGAACCCACGACCGTTGCCAGTCTAGAGCAGGTGTCTTACCACTAGACCACTGAGCTTGCCCAGTAGCTAGAGGCAGTTTGAATCCTATATTTTAGCAGCAGGCACCGCAATGATAGTTTTAATAGATGTTAAATTTGCTTAAAGAATATTATTTGTGTTTTACCCATTCCACCGATGTGTGTAAACTCAGTAATAAGCCTGTGGATTTTTTTTTCACAAAACTCAGGGAAGTACTGAGTATACAGTGCTAATATACACATCAGTGTTAGGGTTAAAAACCAAATAATATTCTTTATCCCCAATGCAAACTTAACATCTATCAAATATTATATATGTTTTACCCATACACTGATGTGTGTTAAGCTGTAAGAACAAAATAGTCTGATCCCCTTTCAGCATAACAAGACTCGGTATTCATTATTGCTGATGTAGTCAGGGTACATGAAAGAGATGGTGGTAAAAATCTATTCATCACCAATTCTTGAGTGATAAACCACAAGGGAAACTGACGGATAAATTTTTTATAATTTTGTGTTGAACCGAAAAAAAATTGACTAGATTGTCTAACAATTTGTCCTTTTTTGTATGCGTCAGGATTGGGGTGTACATCAAGAATACGCCATATCTATGGTAGATGACGACAAGATCTTATCTGCAGCCGTACAGGTAATGAACAAGTTTGTCTTGCATAACATCACATATAACACTAATGGAGGCTTATATAGGGCACGTATCAACAAAGTTTACAAGGTGCTGCAGCGCAAACAATGCCTTAAACACCAGGGCAAACCCCTTCTCTTTAGCGATAAGTGTAGCTGGGTTCTATTACGTGCATTATACAATGCTCTGGACCTACGGCTTTACATCCGAAGGACAAAGCAATAATGGTTAAGTGTCTCGCTTGAGGACACAAGTGTCACGACTGGGACTCGAACCCACACTCTGCTGATCAGAAGCACAAGAGCTTGAGTTTGAAGAGCTTGACCGCTCGGCCATGACACGCCATAAACCAGAAAGTCGAAGTGTGGGTGTAAAAAAGAAAAATGCTTTTACTTTAACTGCTGTTTATTGCAACAGGGACAGAAGCAGGAAATTGTTGTCTGTCACCAATAGACCTTTCCATTGCAAGTCACAGCCTGAAATTTTGCCAACCAAGGTTTAAAAAAACTATGGGCAGCCATAAATGCAAAGCAAAAACTGTTTGTATCAATGTCACACAAATATTCAAAAATACTGTTGAATCTGTTGGAAACAAAGCAACTGGTCATGGGATGTACTCTTTTTTAAATGAAAGTTTGCAGAGATGTTGAATTTGGTCAGAACATCTGTCAACACGATTGAATATTTTGCTCACATTCGCTCACAACCAGCGCGATTTGTTTATCAACAATGGAAAGGTCTGCAGACCTGTGCGTTGACGTCATCCTGCAGCCACCTTGGATGTAAAACGATAAATAAAACAGTTGAAAATGCATAGCTCTGTTCGCGCAGAGCACAGGACCGCCACATGAGGGCGCCCTACTCCAGTGATGTAATATGCATAATGTCTACATAGGGTTGAGCTGTATAATAGTTCCTGTGGCAAAACAGGATTCTGACAGGCTTCTTGTCACTGGGTGAGCTTATAATCATCTGGGCCTAATTTCATGGAGCTGCTTAAGCACAAAAAGAAGCTAAGCACAACCAAATTATGCTAACCAGAATAAGCTTATCAGCCAAACTACCATGTCACGTGTACAACTGAACTTGTGACTGGTATCGTGCTCATTTCTGCTTGGCAGACAATTGTTAAGCCATACTTGCTGCTTAAGCAGCTCTATGAAATTGGGCCCTGGCAGTAAGGACAGTTTGTCTAGAATATGGAAGGTCTGGCGGTTCGAATCCCACCCAAGGAGGTTCCTGTGGATTTTGGACTAAGTACCAAGTATACAGCTCTTTATTATCAGGGTAAGACAAATTCACAATCTAGTAAGCAATGTTTTTTTTGTGTATTTTTTAAACAACAGGGCATTCGGAACGTTGCCGCTATCGGCTTGGCGATCGGTCTCCCCAACAAGGCAACGAAGGAGTGTCAAAGCCAAGAAAAACTAACCAGGATCAACTCCACGGGGACTCTGTCCACAACCTTGACGGTATGAAGATGCGGTTGCCATGGCAACCGCACTATCGCTGATGTAAATAATGAGAAGTTAATTTTTTTTTTTTTAATCGGTGCAGATGTGAGCTTGTGTTTTGCTTTGCTGCGGATTGAAAAAGATTTTTGAAATTTCCGGGCAGTTATTGTGGTGAGCCATCAGCTGAGTGTATGACAAATTTTGTAGAAAGTTTATTTGAACTCTTCTATCTACTGAATATTCATCATCGTTTAATCGATTTTTTGTATCAAGGTAGTTTGCTAGCAAGCCAAATATTACCATGCCCCTTCCTATCTACTGAATATTCATCATCGTTGAAATAACTTTTTGTAATAAAAGCAGTTTAACAGCAGGCTATTTGATATTGTGAACCCTCCCATCAACTGAATATTCATCATCATTAATGATGGTTTGTCATAAAAGCAGTTTCTTAGCATGCTAGTGTACCTTCCTATCTACTGAATATTCATCATCATTATGATGTTTTGTCATAAAAGCAGTTTCTTAGCCTGCTAGTAAGTGAATCCTCCTATCTACTGAATATTCATTATCATTATGATGTTTTGTCATAAAAGCAGTTTCTTAGCCTACTAGTGAACCCTCCTATCTACTGAATATTCATCATCATTTAAATGGTTTTTGTGATGAGAGCAGTTTGCTAATTTGCAAGTTGAAAGCATGTGGAGAATCTATGTATGCTGTTTAAAAACAATGCTGTACACAGGTGTTTTTATTCCAGTAGAAACTGGTAATTCGTTGTGCTGTATCTATCAGAGCTGCCAACTCCCTGATTCTGCTGAAAGGTCCCTAAAAATAAACCAATCTTTCCATGTTCTGATAAACAAATTTGAAAATCTCCGTGATTATGGAAATGTTGTCCCTATTATGTTGAATGTATTTCTAACTCTCTCCCTGATTGTTGCGCAAAATCTCCTTGATTGCAAGAAGCAAATGTTGGCAGCGCTGTTATGATCTGAAAGGAAAGCCCTTCAAAATTTGAACAATTTTGAAGGGCTTGTGGCATCATCATTGGTTACTTTATTTTTTTGGATCCGAATTTAATGTAAATATGACAGAGTTTAAATACAACTTGAGTTGTATTTTTTTTTTCTCTCTTTAAAAACGAAAATCTAGCGTCTGTGAAGATTTGTGATTGTTATCAGATTGAATTTAAGAAGAGACACACCATACCTGCCTTATCATTGTCCATAGTCTTCTGGATTAAAGTGTACCAAGACTCGCTTAGCAAAATGTACCCCCCTAAGTATCCACCTTGCAGGGAACCGGTTTTAAAGTCCACGTGCCTCGCATGGAGTTTTGGTCGGTGATGCGTTTCTTCTCAGCAAGCTTTCCTCTGCTTAAGCACGTTCACAGTAACAAAGAAATTTTCTTCATTTTACAGTTTAAAAGCAACTTTTACGGGGGACGTTGACTGATCCGACAAGTTCTTTGCCCTATTGATCCCCTTCTTGAAATGCAAATCCAGAGCATCACAGTTTTATTTTATCAAAATTTATCACAATTTTGTTTAAAAAAAAGAATGATCCTGCTGATAAATTAATTTCCTGTGGACTTCTAATTGTTGGTGAAGCCTTTGTGTAAGAACTGAGTGAGGCCATGTCCAAAGTGGCTGCAGCTGTGGCTGTTTCTAAGGGTGTTGCTAAGGGTGATGCTAAGGGCAGCATCTGCTTCACTGCACATTGCCGTGGTGACCCAGCAGCAGCCACTGAAATAGTCAAACTGTGAGGATCTTTTGAAACCCTATATTTAAACTGACTGTTCTTGCTTAATCTTTCGGCCACATGTAAGACGTTTTGAATCAATTCGGAGATCCTGCTTTTGAAATGAATGATGTCGATTTGAGTTTGCAGCACAGAAAGGTGTGGTGCAACTCAGGTTTTTCTGTGGAGTGGTTTATAGTGGATTGTTGTTGGCTTCTACCAACGGTTAAATGTGGCAGGTCGAGGCCGGCCTAGCGCATCAAACTCAAGTTCCGGTGGCTTACTCATTTAGAGTGAGTGATTGCTTCTCATCGCCCAGGAGTAAAATGGGTCCCCTGTGAGCGGTTGTTGATGTGAATGATAAGCAACCAGTGCCCATTTGGCCCACCCGTGCTGCATACTCCGGTGCTGCTCGCCCGGTGCCGCTTACCCGTAAGGAGTTGAGATGGTTTCTGGAATGCTTAAGGCCCAAACGAACGGGGAGAATAATATTGAAAGGCGCTTTGAGGTGTCCTCTTGGCTTGATTAAAGTGCACAATAAATAGTATTATTATTATTACTATTAATTGTTAAAATTAGTATACTATTATTTCTACTGTTTTGATCAACAAATAATGTGTACACAGTGCATCTTCACTAGAACGATGCACTGGATTGTTGGCTTTTGAGTCACATTTCGTCTTGGTCCTGTCTGACCTAAATATCTACTTTTCTCACAACTATCATTACATATTGATTAAGTTTTATATTTATATTTGTATATATGCCACTACTTTTTTGTTGGTCTCCTTCGGTTATAGTTTTCATAATGAGCGTAAACGATGCAAGTGTTTGTACAATGGTGTAATTTATGAGAGAGAAAAAAAAATTGGATTGTATAGGATGTACATAGTTAGGACATTGTTATAAATGTTCACTCTACGACAGAAAAGTATCTCACCTTCAATTACCTATAAACACAGCTGCAGGTTATCGGAGCTGAGTATTTTCTTCGTAGATTTAGGAAAATCCTCACTGATTTACGGATTGATATTGTGAGAAAAATGAAGGTATGATAAGGTGTCTGGGATATAAGGCGTCTGGGATATAAGGCGTCTGGGATATAAGGCGTCTGGGATGTAAGGCGTCTGGGATATAAGGTGTCTGCTGGGATAAAATACCGAATTGGAACGAGTGGTCCCCGAAGCCTGGCATTTGGCTACCGAAACTGTTATGCAATATATGACAGACAGTCAAAGTCAACAGACGAGGGATCACAAAGCCCTGTATTCGATTGCCCCCCAAAGTCTACTCAAACTTTTCAGTGGGACAGTTGAACATGAACTGCATGTTAATTAATTATGCATTCTCGCGTAAACACAAAACGTGTGCAACATTTTTGGGCTACAAAAGCCAACAAACTTGAAAATATAATTCCCTAGATTATCAGTTGTAGAGATGGGAGCCTAGGTGGTGACTGAACTGGCGCTTTACAGGTTGAATTCAGTCAAATTAGCTTGAAATCTGGCTTCTACCAGTTTGAAAAAGGGTTATTTTTCTGCCATGTGACCAGTTTGCAATTAGATCTTTGGTGTTGACCACTTTATAGCGCAGTGTGTAACAGCCTATTAAGGGAAATAATTAATTGAATACGCTGTACCCCGATTGCGTGCTAACAAGGATTATTCAAAAAATATAGCTATATATTGTAGGCAGTTTAAAAAAAAAGTTCGGTCATAAAAGTGTTTAGTTTTGAATTTCAATCACACTGTAAACCCCGAAACATACCTCTACATGGGAACTCAGAAAATAATTACGCGTAACTGTCCTCAATAAACTAACGTGAAAAGCAGCATTCTGTTGGTATACTTTTACTGCAATAATTATGTTATCTTGGGACATTTCAGAATACTTTATGTTTTGATTTATGATTGATCACTTGCCAAGTTGTTTGCAGAGTTAATTTGATTATCATTTTTAATCACCCCATTACTAATTTGTTGGTTTTTTAATTAAAGGGAAATCACATCATTGGTAATTGTTGTACTTTTTGGAGGAAATTTTGATTTTGGGGGTAGGATTTGATATGAAATATCGTTCCAATGACCTGTTTACATTTGTGCGTCCGTGACTGCCGAGAAAGCTGAGAGTAAGCTGTCGGAGAGATCTTGTTGTATTATAACAAATTCAAACAATGGTCGGCCGACCAATGCTTCAAAATGACACATATTGCATTTTTTCTCTAAAATGAAACACCACCTGACGAAACATTTCACTGGATACTCTAGAATAATATGTACTTTCAGTCAAGAAAGTTATGTTGCAGTAACTTGGAAGAACTTTTTTTTTTTCATGCCTGCAAAGTGATGTAATCTACCTTTATGGTTAATTCAACAAAGAGAACTTAGTGACAACAAGAGATAAGAAAGTATAAACATTTTTTTTTTTTTTTTTTTTTGCTTTTATATGTTATAAATGTGCAATACCTCTAATTGGTGTTATTGATTTAAGGTTAACTTGATAAACGACAGATTGTTATTTTTTACAATAAATGAACACAAAAATTGAAATTGAGCAAATGACGAGGTTGTTGTGTCTTTTTGTGTGTTTGCTGATGAATTTGTGTACTGTATAAAGCAGTGATTAGCCGCTTAGCAGGCCAGTAAACTAATTTGCTGTTGTTTTACTGTTTGTTGAGATGTTGGTTAGGGAAGACCACATTAATTTTAAGAAACATTATGAATTGTTCATTTTTTATTTAGCTGCAAATGAATTTCAAAGAAAAGATTTTTAAACTGCCAAATCTGGTTTTGTTAGCAGTTGTTTGTTATCTTTCATTTTCCATTTCAATTTACAAATTGCGATTGTCAAACTTGTACCTCCACCCCCCTCCCCCGCCCTCCTCCACAGAGGCTACGGCTGTTGTCTACCGTTGTCTGGTGGCTTCTGGTTACGGCAGCCGCAGCGGTAAAAACTACGTTCAAACTCGTCATCAAAGTGATCGACCCCGTGTGCTCATTGCTTGCGTTTTGCAGTTAGTTTAGATTAATCTGGGGATGAGGTTGAGAGGTGCACATTTTGATCTGAAACCCAGTCTTAGTTTAGCAATTCAATTACGATGTAGAGAAAAGGCACCTGGCTGCTGTTCTGCATATTTTCAACTTTACTTTTTCCTCAACACAACTCGTCCAACATGTCCAACAGGCAAAACGAAGCTGAAAAGTGGGAGTGACAGCGTGTCTCCTCCTGAGTGTTACTGCTAGAATATGGTTAAATTTCTCATGTGGACGTTGGAAAGGTACATAAAAATATCTGTGTTGTACTATTGAAGATTTGGTTGTAATTTAGCGTGAGCCCGGCAACTGTGGGTTGGTTTTGTACACAAATCATGCAATTGCAACACCACCGCCGTATTTGTTACAACACTGTTTGAATGGGATCTGAATTACGGTAATAATAGTTTATCCATCACTAGTCACTACTCTACTGTATCACTCAGTATGCTCAGTATCAAAGAAGCGTAATTTCTTACAAAGCAAGCTCACGTAAGATTAGCCCACCTTGTTGGGCTTTATGGCTCTCTTTTAACATCGGTCAAGTTATATTAACAGTAACACTCGCCATTGATTTATACACTACCACTACTACTAGTACCAGACTACAGCCCACCATCTTATCTATCTGTATATACAACGCCTGGGTTTTTAGGTATATCCCGTGAAGCAACTTTGATTGCAAATTTCTCCCATTTCTAAATAGGTACTTATACATTACAAGCAAAAAATTGAACATACACATTCTAAGGATGTATGTCCTCACCACTGCCAGAAGTGTATTTGTTGCGTGCTCAGTGAAAGCCCTTTCATTCTCTACGAGTAGGCCTATACTTGTAGTGGCAGAATCCGTTACACCTGTTACTACAAATATACTCGTAGGCGGCAGCCAACGTGTTAAAACAAGTATGGCATTTAATAGATGTTAAATTGTTCTCCGCCTTGTCTTGTCTTGAACTTTGATTGCGAATAATCATGGACTATTTATAATGTTTACTTTTTAAATCACAGATCGTAGTCTTCACATTGTCTGCTTTAACTGGTTGTACGAAACATGCTATCTCAGAATGCACAGGAACGTCGCATCGCTCGCGTTTTCTGGAGCTCCCCTTTCGGAGGATTGGAAGAGGAGAGGAACTGCTCACAAAGAAATACTGGCCCCGACTGGCACACATGTGCCAAAAAGTATGTCATCTGCTTCAGTTTTATATCATAGTAACCATAATTGGGTATCAGATTGGCTCCGTGGTTCTTTCCCAGCCTTTGTGGACCCGGTTCGAATCCCACCTCAGACCAGAGCCTTCCTTGCACAAGGGTTGGGTTTTCAGTCCCTACCTGATTGCATGGGATTTCCTTGCGGGGGTTTTCCTCCCACATCTAAACTTAACATTTCTTCTCGTTTCCTATTCATCCTGTTATTGGTGCTGTTGGATGTGTAATAAAATAGAATAATTACATGAAAGTAAGTTTATATTTATTACACATCCAACAGCACAATCAGCGCCAATAACAGGATGAATAGGAAACGAGAAGAAATATTCAGTTTTAGGTGTGGGAGGAAAACCCCTATTGGGAATTAAACCACGCAATCTGGCAGGGACTGAAAACCCAATCCACATGGAAGGCTCCGGTCTGAGGTGGGATTAAAACCGGGGTCCACAGAGGTGAAAGGCAGGAAAGAAAACCACTGAGCCAACCTGATGCGCTCTAGAACATTGCCTTATTAATGGTGCTATTACACTAGACTCCCTGCTTATTAACACGATAAATGGGGCTCGGGTCAGTTACATGTATGTGCAAATCTGTGAACACTTATACTTTTAGTCGTACCAATGTTGTACACACCCTTTAAGGGGTGGAGCTTAATGGATGGGGTCTACTTCTGACCGTCTTGACGGATCTCCTGATTTGTTTGCCCCTACGACAGGCTGGGTACGAGTATGTTCCAGTGGATATGAGATGGGGCATCACGTCGGGCCACTCCACCCAGGCTCTCACAATAGCTATCTGTCTCCGAGAACTTGACCGCTCCGATATGATCGTTGGATTCTTCGGCCAGGTAAGGATCAAGATTGTAAAAAAAGATAAGTTTTCGAAGAGACAGATGTATCGATCTTCTTGTTGCAACTCTTTAACTCGATAACTCCTTTGATGAGTGGTTTACTGTGATCTTAAAGGAACATTACAGAATTGGTTTTTGCAACAAAACAGTTGCTGGCAGTGTAAGCACTTTATGTAATCCACCGTATACATAAACTGACAAACCTGTAGAAGTTTGAGATCGATCGGCCATCTGGGTCACGAGAAAATAGTGAAAAAGCGATTACACATTTGCACGGAAATCATATAGATTCAACAAATGAATAAAACGCTCACTGAGCGATAAACTCCAATCGGAAAATTAGTTTATTCATTTCTCATCAAATATGGCATTTCAGACAGAAATATTTTAAGGGATGTTTTCTACTATCATCATCATTAGACTGTGTAAGTTTTATGTAAATCTGTGATCAAAAAGTATATTTGTTCTTACCAATTCTGTAATGTTCCTTTAACTTTTACTGACAGAGGTATGGCTGGCACGGAGCGACAGATCAGATGTTACAGAAGACGTTCGACTATGCGTCTCCGAGCTACCCCTTCATTGACGAATATCGAGACCGTTCCGTCACGGAGCTGGAGTTTCTTCATGGTCACCTGAATCATCCCGGAGCTCGCGCTGCAAGCTTCTTCTTTAGAGACAAGGTTCGTCATTCTCAGAGAATTTACTTTTGGACAAGTTTTTTTGTGTCAACAGAGATGAATTTTTTTTATTTATACATATTTATACTTGATTCATCATGTTTTCAACTTGTTTGAAAAAACAAAAACAATGTGTGTCCGTTTGTCAAAGACACGAGTACCTTGACCGGTATGACTGGAATTCGAACCCACACCCTGATGATTGAGCAACCAGAACTTAAGTCCGGTGCAGTTAGACTACAGTCACGGAGTCCCCACTCTTCATTATTCTGCACCGCACATTGCGGAAGTATGACAACAATTATACACGAGAGAATATTATGTGCATTGGCATTTTGGACGTTCCAATGAAACGTGCTGACTGTCCAACAGACTGGTCAGCGTACGCCCACTGAAATGTTTTACTGATTCAAGTAGGACAATCCTACCATTCGACCTTTGAGACACTCTTTAAACCAGCCGAACAAAAGATCGTCGACACTCTCTCAAATCAGCTCCTGAATGATTGTTTTCATTTCGACAGTATAAAAAACGGAGTATGTCATGTTTGTACGGTATGTAATGTTGGCCAATTTTTTAGTTTTGCTTGATTTTGTGCTTCTAATTTTTTATTTGTACTTTATTTTTTTCTTTCAATATAACCCTTGTTTAATGTATCACTGTATTGGTGCAATTCAACCTATCGGTCGCCATACTGTACAATTTCTCACGTTTTTTTCATTTGTATGAAATAGACCAATAATAATAACGGAACCCCTTTTGACCATCTAGGCTTACGATGATCAGAAACTTGTTGAGTACGAAGCAGAAGGAGACGAAAGGAACGCCAGGAAGTATCGGCCGACTTCTGACGGGCCGCATGCCTCGCAGTTCCTCGATGATCTAAAGTCACGGGTCAAGGACACAGAAGATAAGGTTGGTCGTACACATCTTGTCTCAACATTCTTAGGGTTATCAGAAAAAAAAAACCACACTGTTGAAATTGCCTTGCTTCGTGTAGAAAAATGAAAAAATTGAAGCACTTGTCTTATTAGATCTCAGTGCCGCTTTCAATGATCGCACCATCATGCTTAAGGGCACAGTACACGTTTGGTAATGACACTGAAAATTAATGGCAATAAAAACTTACTTGGTGAGAAGTGCAGCAGCTTTGGGTAGTATAATGAACTTTGAGAAACTTTTAGCTTCAAAGTACTACGGTTATGGAAAAAATATCACTTTTCATTCCACAAAATTTGAATCTGAGACTGACTGTGTATTCCTATGGGGAATATTCTTCCTGCATGGAAATATTCTCTCCGGTTTTTCGGTGATATCTCAAAAATGCGACCAAAATTTTCACAGGTTAGTTTTATTGTATGTACCTACATTTATGTAGGATTAACACAATCAGTAGGCTCCAGTTACCAAACGTGTACTGTGCCTTTAAAGGGAAGGTATACGATTGGTAATTACTCTAAAAACTAATGGCAATAAAAACTTACTTGGTTAGAAAGAAGGACAGCAACTTTCGATAGTATAAAGCATTTTGAGTGGATATTGAAAAAGATGTCAGTTTTTATCCCCCAAAATTTGAATCTGAGAAACGTTTCTGTCAGAAACGTTTGTGTATTCCTATTATGGATTATTCTTTATGCGTGGACATATTCGCTGGGGATTTTGGCAATATTTCAAAAATGCGACCACCTTTTGAAATGAAATTTTAACAGGTTAGTTTTTCACGGACATCGGTGGAACTGCAAATGAACAACTTTGTGCCGTACCAACATCATACGGATGTTGGGGGATAGTTTGTTTCATGCGGCTGCACGTCGTCTGTGGAACAGTCTCCCCATGAAGACCCTCAGCTCTTTCAAAATGGCCCTCAAAACTCGTTACTACAATTTAGCCTTCATTACCACAGCCATAATTTCTCCTGCTTGTCAGACTGTATACATGTATAGTAGTAAATCGTGTTTTTGTTAATTTGTTTCTTTTGTAGCGCCATGAGCACCTTTTATTAGGTGGATGTGTGCACTTTTTAAGTATTCATTAATATTTGTATTATCTCAAAAAGTCAAATGAGGGGATATTTCGCATTTCATTGTAGCGGGTCACAAATGGTTGTTCAAGTATAACAATTAACAAATATGTTTTGATTTTCCTGGACAGTGCCTTACGATACACCCTAACTATTCCACGCCGAGTGAGGGCGCGAGACTGATGTTTGAAACTGTCCAAGACTTCTTGCGAGACTTTCTCAAGCCGCAGAGGGCGCTCTCCGGCCCCGAGACGGAGCGACTCGAGCACCACGCCTTCCTCATCCAGAAACTCGGGATGGGCGGCAAGTACGTCGGCGGGGAGGGTCACCTGGAGGAGGTGGACAGGCATGTCTTGGAGAGTCGACATGACTACAGGGAGAAACACCTACTCATTATAGGCGAACCAGGTATGCAAGAGAATTTGTTTACAATTTCTATGAATTTCTGGGATGTGTCATGGCCGAGCGGTCCAGTGTGTGGAATTCTCTATCTGCTATTCATGCATCACATGCGTGGCAGTATTGCGTGGCTTCGTAGACTGCGCCATCAACGTTGCATAGTTGCGTCGTGCTGCATGGCCACATACAAACAGTCCAAAACTATGCTACTTTGTCCTTGCTGCCCTTGGAATGACGCACTTTACAGCCCCCTTGCGTATGCGCATAATTCATCTTGAGCCCTGGTTCCAATTTCATACAGCTGCTTAAGCACAAAAAGTAGCTAAGCACAGCAAAAATGATTACACAGAATAAGGTTACCAGCCGAAATACCTTGCCCCGTATACTGTCTGTGACTGGCATTCTGCTAAATTTTGCTCGTAGAAAATTGTTGGGCAACATATATTTGTTTTACAGAATTCAGGAAAGTACTTGGAATACAGTACTTTGCACCATGGGGGTAAAAATTCTACCTCCATGTTTATACACATAGGAGAAAGGGGAAAACAAAGTAGTAAACAATGTTTTCTGCTTAAAGACACTGGACACCTTTGGTAATTGTCAAAGACCAGTCTTCTCACTTGGTGTATCTCAACATATGCACAAAATAACAAACCTGTGAAAATTTGAACTCAATTGGTCGTCGAAGTCGTCGTGCGAGATAATTATGGAAGAACAAACACCCTTGTCACACGAAGTTGTGTGCTTTCAGATGCTCGATTTCGAGACCTCACGCGTGAGGTCTCAAAATCAATTCAAATATTTTACTGAGAAATTACTTTTTTCTCAAAAACTACGTTACTTCAGAGGGAGCCGTTTCTCACAATGCTTTATACTATCAACAGCTCTCCATTGCTCGTTACCAAGTAAGTTTTTATGCTAACAATTATTTTGAGTAATTACCAATAGTGTCCACTGCCTTTAAGCAGCTCTATGAAATTGGGCTCTGGTCTTCTAGCTTGAATAAATACAAATTCTAAGACTTTTGTTCTGTCTTTGTTCTTTAGGGAGTGGTAAGACTTGTCTACTCGGTAATTGGCTGCTGAAACATCAGGAACGGTACCCTGATAATGTCATTGCGTACCACATTGTCGGATGTTCTAGCAGTAGTACAAGTAAGTCCTTAATTAAGGAACGTTTATTTTAGCCCTGATGATGTTGTTGCGACCACATTGTTGGATGTTCAAGCAGTACTACAAGTGAGTCCTTAAAGATTAGGAGAGATTTGCGGTGACACCATGTTAAATCTCTTTTGAGTAGTGTTGGTTCTGAAAAGAACCGGTGGTTAACGACTCAACGTTTCAATCAGTATGCTCTAGTCGTCTTCAGGAGAATGCTGGACCCTGCTGCTGGATGCTGCTTAAGTACTGCCTAGAAGGGGATTAACTGGGAGTTGGGCTTGGCTCGGTGATGCACGAAGGCGGGAACAGGAACTAGATAAGTTGGGCTTAGCTCGGTGAAGCGTGTAGGCTGGAGCTGGGACTAAGCCTAAACTGAAACCCATTGGGAGTGGGTAGGGAGTGTGTGACCCTGATGATGTTATTGTGTATCACATTGTTGGATGTTCAAGCAGTAGTACAAGTGAGTCCTTAAGAACCAATAACATGGCACATTTAACTTTCATCATCATCCCTAGGTGTGAAAAATGTTCTGAAGAGGTTAAGCAACGATGTGGAGGATGCCCTGTTCAGCGTCGATGGTGTCGCAACTCCAGAGAGAGTCTATTCCACTACTGGGAAGGAAGATGTGCGAGAGCTACGTCAGATACTGACTTCCGTCGTCACCAAGGCATCTAAAAGAGACCGGCGTGTGATCGTCGTCATTGATGCTCTTAATATGCTGGAAAAGGCTGGCAAAACTATGAAGGTATGTCGGGAAAAAGAACCCCTTAGTGCAGGGTCCAACTTCATAGGGGGGACACACTCAGAGACTGTTTGTAATCTGTTTGAAAATTTGTTTGAAAGTCAAGAAATGTTCTTTTTCTTTTTTAGTGAATCAATACAACTGAAAGATAGTTGTGGCCTAATGTAAAAGTGAAAGGAAAAGAACAGCATTATTTTGTTTAGCTCTACATCAATGTATAAATAAAAAATATTGGATGCGTGTGAGTGCATTGTCGCAGAATGAAGCCGAGTTAAATGGTAAAGGCAGATTTCACCAAGTGAGATTTTAATCACATGGCTGTAACTTGCAAACCTACTTAGTTCTTTACAAAAGTGTTTTTGTCAGATGCAAAACTGACGGTCAAAAATTTTTCACCGATGATGCCAACCCTGTCTCTTATGATAATGATCAATAAGTCATTTGCGAGTTAGATTTGAATAAAGTCTAGTACAATGACTTGCTTAGTCACAAGTCACTGCTTACATTTGAATTCCTCAGACTATAGAGACAGTTGCTATGCCAAATGGTTCGGGGCAAGCTTTTGTATAGCAACCTCCAGATGAGCAAACCCTGGTACCATTGTGCCGTACACATCCATTCATAATTGTGTGTGGGTGTTCGCCGTCTCTTACGTAACTACGCAAAAGCTTGCCCCGAATCATGTGACATAGCAACTGTCTCTATAGTCTGAGGAATTCAAATTTAAGTGGTAACTTGCGATTAAGCACGTCATGGTACCAGACAATGTTTAAATCTAACACGCAAATGGCTTATTCTTTAATAGCACTTAATCTACGGATGTCTCAAAGCGCTTGTTCATATGTTTCTAAGACAGGTTTACTAAGTTTTTGAATTTACAAAGCACCTTGTAAGGGTTTTATAAGGTGATGTGGCACAATTTGCTGCCAACTATGCCACAAACACCCTTCTCTTAGTGTAACTGGGTTCTTTAAAGTGCATTACAAAAAACATGGGACCACTGGCTTTACGTCCCATCTGAAGAACGAAGCAATGATGGTTAAGTGTCTCACGTAAGGACACAAGTGTCAAGACCGAGACTCAACCCACACCTGCTGATCGGAAACACCAGAGCTCGAGTCCAGTGCTCTTAACCCTGCACGACCACGAAAAGCAACATCATCCCGAGGAAATGCTAAAGAGAGGAAGTTCATTTTTAAGTCTATAACTGGGGGAAGAAAAAAAAAATCATGCCAAGAATTGTTGTTTTATTGACAGACTTTGTACTGGCTGCCGAAATTCCCTCCAGACGTCGCCCATCTCGTCCTCTCCACCGCCTCCTCGGACGGCGTCAACATCCGAGAGCTCGTTGAAGAGAGGGAGTTCAGTCAACTGACGATGGTCCCACTCACCGAAGACATTCAGTCTTCCGTCACCAAGAATATGTTGATCGTTAGAGGCAAGGAGCTGTCCCAGAAGCAGCATGATCGGGTCGTGGGCTGCACACAGACTGAGAATCCACTGTTCCTCATGATTCTACTTCAGGTATTTTTTGGGTTTTTTCTTTCCATTTTTCTTTTAAAAAGGCTGGTTTAGATATATGGGTGGGTTTTCTCCGTGTTGTATGTGGTATTTTATGCATATATTGGATGCACATTGAGTGCGTTATCGTAGCCTATAATCAAGAGATGAAATCTTGACCAAAAAGCCAGATTTCATTGAGCAATTATATTCTGTGACAATGCACGAAAGAAATGCTTCCAATATTTGTTTTATAAAAACTCACACATCGATCTTTTGTCAGTTTGAGCGATAAACTCAAATCAGACAAAGAAACTCGTCCACCCCACACTATGAAAATTATAAAATCCATTCCGAGTTGATGAAAGTTTCTGTTTCTTTTGAAGCGCAAAACTTTTTTAAGGGGATCAAAAACAAAAATGGTGTATTTATCGGTTTTTTGTTTTGCCATGTTTTGCCATGTTTTGTTTTTTTTCTTTTAGGAACTGTGTAGTTTTGGCAGTTTCTTTGAGCTGGATGACTACATTGACTCGTTGATTGCCGTGAACAGGTAGGCTTGCTCTTGGATTTAATAGCTTGTTTTCGATTTGAAAACATTCTTGTGGCGGTTGCACTGTTATCCTTTGCTTAAAACTGCTTAAAAATTGCTCTAAACAAAGCGTTATTATTAATGTTGGTCAAAAGGGGAAAAAAGTGACTGCTGTAGCCCACAGAACACAGGGTCTTTTTGTAATTAATGGCTTTTGATCAGGCTACGGCTTGGGCTGTTTCCACCATGTTGAAGCCATGTGACTCAGGTTTGGATCATTACATTGCTGCTTCTTGTGCAAGAGTAATGAGGTCTTTTGAAATTAATAAAAATATAGTTAACATCATCGTCAGCTAATGCAGTATTGGTCTAAATTGAGACATCCGTTCTAAATCACATGTTTTTTTTCTAAACAGTGCGCTTGCTGTGACTAACACACTAAAATACTTTTTTGATTTAATTTTTTTTTTTCTTGAATGAATTTTTGCAGTTGATGCTGTGTCAAAATGAAAAACACAAAAAAATTGTTGAATATCCAATGAATGTCCCAGGTACAGACATCATTTCTTTTTATTAACTTGAATTCAAGTTCCTTCTTGTTAACAAAAAATAAAAAAATGTTTCCTACAAACTCAGATTTTTGTATTTGTAGATTGACGCTAAAAATAAAGTTGACATCATCATCAGCTAATGCAGTATTGGTCTAAATTGAGACATCCGTTTTAAATCACATGTTTTTTTTTTCTAAACAGTGCGCTTGCTGTGACTAACACAAACTTAATTTTGTCATCGCTGGTTATGCAAATTTTGTTGATTCTTGTATTTGTTTTAGTGTCACGGAGCTGTTTGTAAAATTTTTGAAAAGGCTTGAGAAGGATTACAACCCGGAAGAGAAAACAAATCTAGTGCATGAGGTTTGCTGGTTTTTATATCCAAACTACTATCCTTGATACTTTTTTGTCCCTCTTGAAGCTTTCTGACAACTGTCTTCATACTTTCGTCATATCTTCTCAATTTGTTTCTTACCTAATTCATCTTTCAAGAACATGACTCATTTGCATAGTGAACCCTGACCCTTGAGCCATTTTCATGAATTTTTCACATCCATCAAATCTCAACCCTGCTACCCTTTTGGTCTTCAATGTAGTCTTTCTCTTCAAACTCTTTCCTTTCATGGTGTGCTCAAATTTTCTTCATTGAAAAAAAAAACTGCATAATTTGCTCCCTGAAAAGTTTGAAAGGAAAGGTATTAGAAATAAATTCAGTTTTGTCTTCAATTCGTTTAGGTGATGTGCTGCCTGCTGGTTGCTAGGCGTGGCCTTTCAGAGGGCGAGATTAAGACAATCCTAGGGGTGTCGGATCAGATGTGGTCGACCCTCTACTTTGCCATAAATGACTTTGTAGTGGAGAGATCTGGCCTGTATGTGTAAGTGAAAACCTGTACTGACTCCTAGCCCTGGTGGCCTTTCACTTTCGTATTACACTACAGTGACGTCCTGGATATCAGGTACCATTTCTGGGGCGGAAAAATTTCAAAGCTTCATAACTCAAATCTTACCTGCAACAAGCCACTAATTTCACCAGATTCACACTCAATGGCAGCATACACTTTTCTGCGGTGGGTTTTGGTCGTCATATATTCCTCACAAATCCGTCATTTACGTGAAATAATGCAGCTCCCAACGTTAAGAAATTCCCATTGTGATCGTATTCTCACAATCACAGTTGTCTGCCATGCGTACGCGTACATTCGCGTGTAAGACGCAAGATGACGCATATCGTGCGTTGTGTTTGCTTGTTAACACTGTGTACTCAGGATACGGTGCACACGCGAACACAACACACGCGTCGTGGCTTTTCTTAATAAACTGTGTTTAAAGTTTGGGGAATTTCTTAACGTTTGGAGCTGCATTATTTCACGAAAATGACGGATTTGTGAGGAATATATGACGACCAAAACCCACCGCAGAAAAGTGTATGCCGCCATGGAATGTGAATCTGGTGAAATAAGTGGCTTCTTGCAGGTAAGATTTGAGATGTGAAGCTTTGAAATTTTTTCGCCCCAGAAACGGGCCTTAATATTTAGGACTCTGTATCTGTGTACAGCACAGAGGAAGAGTCCTATATAGGGCTATACTGACTCCTTGCATTGTCACACACAAGGCGACTGTGCCACACTCGCCAATGTGAGAGTCGCATAATATGCGCATTGCACTGTAAAATACAAGGGGACATTGACTCTCAAAATAGTGTAACCGAGATTATAGACCTTGTTTCCATTGCAACGTCACAGCCCAAAATTTTGCCAACCAAGGTTGGGAAAACTTTGGGAAGCCATAAACGCAAAGTAAGAATGTTACACAAAGACTTTGTTCAAACAAGGTAACTAATTTTGGGATGTATTTTATTTTAAGTTTTAAAAAATTATTTGAGTTTCTTTCGTATATGTATATGTGTATTTTTTTAAATTGAAAACCAAATTTAATTTCCAATTATTTTCTCCAACTTTCAGGTTAGCGTACACCGAATTAGCTGAAGCAGTCCGGCAGCATTTCTGCATCGACAAAAACACAGAGGCTAAATTCACCAGATTGATTTGCGACTATTTTCTTCAAATATTCAAGGTAAATATGACAGAACAATTTCAAAAGTATGTCATATATTTAACAAAAAAATGACAAATTATTTTAAGAACTATTCCTCGACAAATAATGAAAACCTGCTCAATAATAAGCCATCTAGGAGTTAAAGGTATTGTACACTTTTGGTAACGGCTCAAAATCAGTGTCCACATTTTGTGTGATTCAGCAAATGCATGAACAAACAAAACTGTGAAAGTTTCAGCTCAATTGGTCATCGAGGTCACGAGAAAAAAGTGAAAAGAGACCTTATGTGTTTTCTGTTTTTTCAAACATCGAGTTTTTATCACGCATGATAAAAACTATTGTTTTACTCATTTCTCAGAAACGATAGCATTTTAGGCAGAAATATTTTAAGGAACCCTTTCTACCATTACTTAGTTTAAATCATGTAAGTTATGTGTGAATCTGTGAACATTTGTGTTTTTCGATCTTACCAATAGTGTACAGGGCCTTTAATGCTAAGATGACTGCTCTATGTTCCAACACCCTTTCCAACAACACTATAAAAATAAATATATTAATATTAATAGTAATAATTTGGGAGGCTACCCATCCTTACTCACAGCTGAGAAGCTGAATTGCGAAGGACGCGGCTACACCATTGTCGAGCAGCGGGCATGTAAAGGTGGCTTTTGCAGCCAGCCATATCAACCCATGTTATGAACATTAACCCTCCTACTCTCAGTGACTCTTGGCAACATTTTCCAGTGAGTTGACCAACCATTTGAAACCATTTGACTGCCAAGGTTGTGTACGGTGGGACAACTGTGCATAGAACTAACTGTGTACTGTGTACATGCATTCCCTCATGGTATCATATTTCAGGCTGGCATAGTTTATATCTATCATTCAAAACCACTTGAATGGTATTGAATGGTCAGACAGCAAGAGGGTTAAAGAATATTATAGAACACATTATAGCCGTGCCCTTTGCAATTCAGCTTCTCAGCTGCAGTTAAGGATGATTAGCCTCCCAAAATAATTACTATTATTATCTGAGCACAGTCAGAGATTGAAAGTGTTTGTTTTTTCCCGGAGGGAGAAAAACCAGAAAGCCAGAGAAAAACTCTTGTTGCATAGGAAAGAACCAACACACTCACATATGGCCTCAGCTGGGAATTGAACCAGGGCCACAGCGGTGAGAGGCGAGCGCTTTACGCACTAGCCACCCATGCCACCATGTTCCAATTTATCCCTCGTGATCTGCACACTAGGGTTAGGGTTACAGTTAGAGTGAGGAACATACATTTGTGATGTTAATACATTGTAAAAGTCTGGTGCATTATCTTGGTCTCAACTTAACACTTATCGCTTGGTTTGGGACAAACTTTTGCATGCCAGCTTCTAGATTGGCAAAACCCCTTTTGCTCACATGGTCAATTCTGGATAAGTTCCCCATCTCTGTTATTGATAACAATAGGCATTTATTAGGCACTTTTAAACATTTTATCAAAGTACCTTATACACTGATATTACCCCCTGTTCATTGGGCACTAGGCATTCCTGAAAACCATCTCAACTCCATAGGAGTATGCTGCACCGGCAGCCAAATTAGCGAACAGGTTGCTAACCATTCACATCGCAACCCCTCGCAGGTACCCATTTATTCCTGGGTGACGGGAACAAGTTAAATGTCTCGGTCAAGAACAAAAGTTTCATAACCAGGGTTTGGAACCACACTCCGATTACACAGTCATCAGAACTTGAGTTCGGTGCTGTAGACCGCTCAGCCCCTGAGACTTATGTGTAAACATCGCTATTGTCTCTCCGATTTATGCTCTGTATAAAGATATGATGGGCTTCGTACAGTGCAGGCATCACCTTAAAGTGCGCACTGCACAGTAAAGCACATGCGAACTTACTCTCAAAATGGCACGACTACAATTTATCATGGTTTATGTTGTCAGGTAAATTTGGTCAATATTTTTATGCAAAACTTTACCCTAAACTGCATGTCAAAAAAAAAGAAAACAAAATCCAAAAACCCACTCTCTTCAAGAATTTGGACTTGTGTATTCATTTATGACCATCAAAGTTTAAAATTTACTAAAACTTCCTGAGGGCCAGCGGCAACACAGTTTACGGTGGACTACTTTAAGTGCAAGGTGTGTTCATAATTAATTCTATTCACAACCAATTCAGGACCTTTGCCCAAGGTACGACACCAAGATACCCGGCAGGGTGTTGAACGAGTTGCCATGGTTACTGTGCAAACTCGGGGACAACGCACAGCTTCAAGATTGCCTGTTGAATCTGGCCATGTTTAGTGCACTGTACAGGTAGGTACGCCATTCTTACTAAGATCAAATTTTGGGTTGGAAAACAACCACACAGGGTCGGTCCATCCTAATGCAAGGAGTTTGAAACCCTGTGATGGCCGATGGTGTATATTTTGAGTAATTTTACTGTCTTATTTTGTTAGGTTTTGTAAAAAATTCTCATAAATTTTGCTGTTACAAGCCTACATTTACAATCCTTGGGAGCTTTAAGCCAAAATTTAAGTTTGTTATGTCTCTTGCCATGTGTCTGGAATGATACGAGTTGCTGTGAGAGTTATGTTTTGGTTGTACAGGTTTTAGTAGACAAATTTAGGAAGATCAGTTGGGTGGTTTCTCTGATGACATGAAGTGGCCTTCACTGGGACAATGGGTGACGTATGTCTGAGTAATATTTTTATATTAAAATAACATTTTTCATTCACCAAATGAAACATATTGCTAAAAATTTAAAAAACAACCAAGGTTCAGATTAAGTTCAAAGAGATATAAAAAAAACCTTTTCAATTAGTGTTCAAATAACAAAGTTACATAAATCAGTCTGATTTTGATTGATAAAAAACAAATTTGTTAACGAATGCCAAGTAAAAAAAGTAACATGTTTCTCGTCTGGACATTTTCAAAAAGAGGAGGAGGCAGGGCGTTACTATTTACTACTTTCCAATTTTTTGCTATTTTATCCAAGATGGCCGCCATGCTAAATATGGCTGGCCGGTATATTTATTCACAGATTTTGTGCTATTTGAGTATACTGTGATGCAATGTATGACATTTTAGTCCACTTGCTAAGCAACTTTTAACATTCAAAAACAGTGAAATGTACATGTGTTCAATATTATTTATATAGCGAACATCTCGATTGAGGTAGAAGAGTCTAGACGCCGGGCTCATACACTGATCTGTGGCTCATAGGCCTTTCTTTTGCAACGTCACAAAAAACGTCGGAAAACTATGGAAAGCCATAAATGAAAAACAGAAACAGATAGCCACAGTTTTTAACAATGTTACACAAATATTCAAAAATAGTGTTGAATTTGTTGGAAACAAAGCAACCAATCATGAGAGGTACTTTACTTAGTTGAAAATTTGCAGAAAATGTTGAATTTTGTTGAAACATTTGTTAACACAATTGAGTGTTTTGCTAACATTGGGCCTTCCATGCCAACCAGCGCGGTTTGTTTATCAACAATGGAAAGGTCTATACTCAATACTCTTCACATGCGATGTTGAATTAAAGAATACTTAAGGTGAAAAAAGTATGGACAAATTCTGAGGCAAAAATAAACCAAGGAACTTTAAAAAAAATTTTTTAATTGTTTATTTTTTTTAAATTCTCCACCCCCTTTTTTTCCTTTTGTTATAAAATAGTAAATAGTTTTAAAAAATGGAGGCGGCGGCCAAAAAGCCTGTAAGAAACATGTTACCTTAGTTACTTGGCCTAATAAATTGATACTAGGTCGGCCCATGGTCGGGGGGCCTAGCCCACCTTGTTGGGCTGTTATATGGCTCTCTCTTTCCTCGTCGTTCCCCAGTAGCACCAAAGTTGTCACCTTCGCTCTGTTCGACCAGTGGACACCTTTATGACACCTGTAGGTTGACAACATGCTCCTGGTTGGCAACATGCTCCTGGTTGGCAACATCCTCCAGGCTTGCACGCCATAGTTTAACTGCGTTCAGGGATGCTTTCATTCCAACGCACAATCCAAGCTCATGGAATCTGGAAAACACCTGTAATCAGAAGGACAAAGGCGATATATTCATTGTTATCTGGTTTTTGAGGCATTGCATGGTGAGGTTTCAATGTACATTTAGTTTGCGGTAACGCTATGTGTATAAATTGCTGTGTAGATTTTGTTCTTTAGAGAACTTGTCTTGCTATTTGTTCTACTGCCGCGGAGTGGATTTTTTGGAATTCGGGAGACCTCTCAGTTCTGAAAAGAACTGTCCTGCTTGGGTGGGAGGTAGGAAATCGGCCGGGACTACTACTTTCACTTTGTGGATCGAGGGGACTACTTGTAATTAACTGCACTGCCGCAGAGTGAGCTCTTTGGTCTGAACGTTTTGACTAGCTTGCTCTAGTCATCGTCAGGAGACTGTTATCGTTAGTAGGCCTAATAATAATATTGCATAACAAAACAAAACAGAAACGCAGCCAGGGAACAGCATCGGTGATATTAAGTTGGTAAATAATTTTGGTCCTCATTTATGCCTCGAGGGTAGGCGACCACATCACCCCCACCCCCCCCCCCCCGACAACATCACCTTGTTAAAGAGGCAGGCGCAGATTAAGCAGATCCACAGTTTCAAAATGTTTTTTTCCTCTTCCGCCTCCCAATAAAGTGGGCGGGAAACAACAATAATAATAATAACGATAATAACATTAAAAAAGAAAAAAAATATATTAATTGATCCTTAGAGGGGGACACACCTAGCGAGTTTTTTTTTACCTTTGCCTTACAACCCGCCAGCCACATGTGGATACTGTTTATTACTTGAAAAATATTAGCTGTCTTGGGCTTGCAAGAATAACAGATTATTGCCATAATCGTCCCAATAATTGGAGTCGTCGTCCTCTTCTGTTTTCTAACCACCTCGGTTTTACGTTTGTTAGTGAGTGCCCCAGTTAGCACCGATGTCAGGATTGGACAGTGTTGCTGGCTTTCTGCTACAACTGTGTCCCAGGAGAAGTTGACTACGTCATCTGCCGTAGCTGGTCGCCTAAATGTGATCTTCATTTTGGGATTTAAGAACGTAACAATTTCCTTCCTAGCAAGATTTTCGACGACTTTGTACAGAGCTTTTCTTGCTGGCTTTGAACAATGAAAAAGTTGAACGAGACCAGTTTTGTACAAACTAGAATTTAGGTTGCGCATCGCTATTTGCTTTCTGAAGAGCGTTGTTGTGTCCTTGAATCGTTTCACAGGACTTGTTCGCAGGGGTGAAGTTTCAAGATTTGTCTCGGAGCTCGTATACATGTGCTCTCCTTTTGGTTCGCTCCTTTGCTTTGTAATTTGTTTCACAGGACTTGTGTGCAGGGGTGAAGTTTCACGGTTTGTCTTGCTATACGCGTGTTCTCCTGCTGGGTTGAATTCTCTGGCACTGGCTAGTCTGATCTTTTTAGCAGGTTTTGGCGTGACTTCAATGACCCGCTTTCTCGTTGCTAGGTAAGATTCAGGGTGCGTTGCTTCTGTAAAGCGTCGGGTTGTCTCCTCAAGTTGTTGCTTTGCTCTTCCCATGCCTGCAACCATCCTCGAGCAATCAATGCACATGAATCTCTGTTTGGGCTCGATATTATCTACCAATGCCAATGAGGTTAATATGCCCACTGGTGTTAATTGTGGCAAGCTGTATCGATGGAGGGTGTTGAAAATCCCTGTTCGATGACGATTACGTTGAAGAGGGGCTAAGCAATTACAGCACACAGAAGCCATGATTCAACAAACAGCATGTATCGTCCTGCAAGATTAATCTGTGCAAGATGAAAAAAAAGTATCCCATGAGTAATGTCAGGAGTTTCAGTTCGGCATGCATAGATACGAAAGCCCAATCGTGCCAATGATGTATTTATTGTCAGTTGAATTAGGGAATAACAGTGCGAGGAGCCGGTGTCGCGGTCTCAGATGTCCGGTGTGCTAAAAGTTCTGGGTGACGTCACCGGGCATTTCGGCACGCTGTAATTACGGTCTCAGATGTCCGGCGAGCCAAGCTTTCCGGATGACGTAGCCGGGTGTGTCAGCATGCTGTCGTTGTGGGCGTGGGTTTCCCGTGCTCTGTATCTGTGGACGCCGCGAATGAATCTTCGAGACCTATTTTTTTCTTCTTTTCCGATTCTTTTCTGTTCAGTCGCTTTCAGAAGAACCTTGTCTGTATATCCCGCTCCTCAAATACTCGATTATGTGGTTGCTTTTTTCACAATACTGTGGTAGACGATTAACTCGTTCACCACTCGATTTACTTGTGGACGCCGCCATGACAGCTATGAGCTCGAGCAAAACAGTCGACTCAGCCCGGCACTAAAACCGACTACTTTCGCTTGCTGTGCGCAGGTATAGCATGACGTAATACTACCGTATTTGGTAGTCCGGAGCTTTTAGCACACCGGACATCTGAGACCGCGACACCGGTCTTCACTACATGTACTGGTATTATTAATGTAAATAATGACCGGGCTGGTGGCTGGCCATGATGTAATGTTGACTACTTTGTAAACCCTAAAGGTGTAAATCCTTCCAAGGTGCAACATAAATCGGTCTGAGAAAATTCATAAAAACTTCAAAACTGTCATAATAAGTGTTTCTCTCTGTTCAAGAGCCTTGAGCACCTATACTTAGGCATGTCACTCACGCGCCGCCGTTCGTCAGCAGCCCGTGATTTCTGTGTGCACCATGTGTACATTGAGCTACATGCAAAAGCAACCGTACAGTTGAGTGTGGTGCATCGGTGCACAGTGTAGCCTCTTAAAAATCAAACCCCTACATGTGTAGCGATGTTTAAACTGAAACGAGGTTGTTATATAGAGGTTGAAGCTCTGGCCATGCGATTACGGAGGCATATATGCGTCACGATGTATGAAGCCCAATTCCTCGCCTTTTTAGATGGCACAAAGTTCTATGCACGTTTATTACTTGGTTGGGTTCTTCCATGGTGAAAGGGGGGAGTGTTCATCACCCTACCCCTACCCCTAACCCTACCCCTAACCCTCATCCAACCCCAAACCCTCACCCTCACCCTCACCCCCCCCCCTCCTATCCAGTCACCCACACCGTCTCGTGGTTGTGGCTTCATACGTATGAAGCCAAACAACCACAGCATTGTAATGTGCATGGTTGTTGCAGGGAAACGGGCTTCATATGTCGGTTCGTATATATCTTGATTATGTGCAGATAATTTTCCAAGATGGCAACCAGAAGCGGGTCGAAGTGACAAGGCAAGAACTTGTAATTTTCTTGATGAATATAAAATGCAGATCTTATATAAAAATATTGTCCCCCCACATGAATTTACAGTTATTAATCTTTCAATTCATGTATGAAACTTAAACTTACGCCTAGCCGGTTTCCATAATTTTTTCCAGCTCCCACACTCCATGGACACCGATGTGGATTAGCTGGACTTGGCCTATTTTTCAACTTTATTGTCTTCCCATCAGTGATTATTAAAACAATCAGGCATTTTCAAGTATTTGTTACACAAAAATAAACTAAGATAGCACTGTACTTTTTTTTGCTCCATGTAAAATATGGCCAGAAGTCCATCAAAGAAACATTATGACGAAAATTTCATTGTTGAAAGTAGCAATCAAAAATGATGAAAAACTCTAATTATCCTCTTTTGTGAAAAATAGCGTAAATTGGGGTATATTTTTGTTCTTTGTTTTTTAACATAGCTCGAGAACGGAATGTCGGATTTTAGTTTTTTGGGCAGTTCTGAGTTTCTTTCTTCACTTCTTCATTTAGAAATGAGCCACATGATTGATAAGCATGATATTGATAATCAGAATCAGATAAGGACACACTTTGACTTTGAAAAATGGTGTGATTACTACTACCTAGTGCGTAGTGGATATATGTGTAAATAAGGATCCAATATATTGAAATTAATATTACAACTCCGCCATAAATTTTGTAAAAAACTTCGGAAGTTCATCCCCTATTGAGACCTACCGAGATAGCATGTGCATGTAAAATGTCAGGACTCAAGACTATCCATTGTTGATTACTTCTATTTCTACCTCCATGCTATACTAACTTGGTCTTGGTCGTTAGCCCACCTTGTTGGGCTGTAATGGCTCTCTTTTAACATCGGTCCCTGTGAGTGTTATATGACCGATGTTAAAAGAGAGCCATTACACTTACAGCCCAACAAGGTGGGCTACTTACTTGGTCGTTAGCTAGTCAGTTGCGATAATCGTAACCCTCCATCCTTCCCAACACACTTAATATACATTCACAATGCTTGTGAGACCTTTTTGCCGAGTTACATTTAAAATCATCGTCAAAAAATGAAATTTCCTACTCAATACTCACGGTTGTTTTTAATTTGATGTTTAATAAGCGGAACTCAACGCATGAGACACGAATGGTCGGTATGAACAACCCTGATCAAAACATTATACATTATACACGTGCGATGTACGTACATGTACATGTACTGCTGTTAAATAGTCTGGTTGCCGACAAGTTCTCACGGACAGTCTATTTGTGGATGTGAAAACCAGACATTGGCAGCCTCCTTCCCAAAGAGTGGTCTGATGATGTAGTGGGTTGCGTGCTTGGGATCGAGATCATTTCTATTTATTTATAACATCGTTCTAAGCTTGGGATCGAGAACATTTCTTCTGCGCGCGTAGTTTTGTTCATCAAATATTCATTAATATAATACAAAAAGTAATGTATTTTTTATTTTCATTTCTGAGAGCACGGCTTGCAATAAAAAGTGGAAGTCGTGGCTCTGAAAATAGGCCGTGATTTATTTAATTTGGCCGTGCTAATGAAAAATGGGCTGCACGGCTGGCTGCTATAGAAAAGCTGTACTAATCGGGGATTACACCAAAGGTGAATGGCTTCTGACTTGCACCCAAAACAAAGATATTGACAAAATAGGATGACCGCCAATATAACAACACCTAGCATGCTAGATAGCCATTGGACTTGGTAGCCCGCTTAAATCGGATAAAGTTGAGTCCCGCTCTAGTTTTTTCTTTGTTCAACCATGGTTCAACCCAAATTTTTAAAATTTACCATACCCAGTCAGTTTTCCTTCTAAAAACTTGGTAAGATAAAATTTTATGAAAAAATTTCAACAAGAAACTACAGTTTAACACGTACTGAGAGCAATCAAGGTAAATTATTTAAGTATTTTCGTACTTGATTAGTTATCCCACAAGTGCGAAGGGAATACGGGAAAATTAAAGTGGTCCCATTGCAACAAGATCGGCATATTATGAAACACTAGTCTTGTTAATTTGACAAAATTTTTCCCACGAGAGGGCGCTGTCATATCCACGAACTCAGGAGCCGCACGAACTGCTCTCAGTAGTAGGGCGGCGCGCGATTTTTTTTTCTGCAGCATAGTATGTCAATACAGTCAACAGTTAAGAAGAGATAGGCTGTTCTTCCCTATCTCTTAACTGTTGACTCCCTAGCCGACGTGTGCTGCAGAAAATAAATTTGCGGGCGGCGCGCGTTCACCAAACTAAATAAACTCCCATAGTAACCAATGTTAAATGCCAAGTATTAAAAAATACTAGGGTTTGGGATAGGTGATAGGGGTTTGAGATGGGGCTAGGGTTTGGGCTGGAGGCTAGGGTTTGGGCTGATGGCTAGGGTTTGGGCTGATGGCTAGGGTTTGGGCTGATGGCTAGGGTTTGGGCTGATGGCTAGGGTTTGGGTGGAGGCTAGGGTTTGGGCTGGTGGCTAGGGTTTGGGCTGATGGCTAGGGTTTGGGCTGGAGATAGGGTTGGGGCTGATGGCTAGGTTTGGGTGGGGCTAGGGTTTGGGTGGGCTATGGTTTGGGCTGATGGCTGGGTTTGGGGTGGGGCTAGGGTTTGGGGTGGGGGATGGGGCTAGGATTTGGGGCAGGCTTTGGCTGATGGCTAGGGTTTGGGGTTGGGGCTAGGGGTTTGGGCTGATGGGTGGGGCTGGGGTTTGGGCTGGAGGCTAGGGTTTGTTGGACTGATGGCTAGGGTTTGGGGTGGGGCTAGGGTTTGGGCTGGTGGCTAAGGTTTGGGTGGGGGCTGGGTTTGGGCTGGAGGCTAGGGTATTGGGCTGATGGCTAGGGTTTGGGGGTAGGGTTGGCTGGGATGGATTTGGGTGGAGGCTAGGGTTTTGGCTGGATCGTTTGGGGTGGGGGCTAGGGTTTGGCTGGTTTGGGGTGGGGTTTGGGCTGGAGGCTAGGGTTTGGGCTGGAGGCTAGGTTTGGTGAGGCTAGGGTTTGGGCTGGTGGCTAGGGTTTGGGTGGGGGCTAGGGTTTGGGGTGGGGCTAGGTTTGGTTGCTAGTGGGCTGTTTGGGTGGGGGCTAGGTTGGTGATTTTGGGGGGGGCTAGGGTTTGGGTTGTGGGGCTAGGGTTTGGGTGATGGGGGCTAGGGTTTGGGACCGTGGGGGCTATTTGTCTAAGCCGGCTGAGGGCTAGAGTTTCACATACATCATAGTGCATGAATCACTTTCTGGAAACTTGTCTTTCATGACGCCATATCCACAACCCCCTACTCCTCTTCACATAGCCTGTTGATGGTTGTTCTTTACTTATTATCCTGATCAACCAGCCACTTTTGTTGACTCTTGATTTTATTTGAATGTGCCTGACCATACTAGTATCATACTCATCGTAGTACAGTTAAAACAAACCTAGCGAACCACTCTTTGAACGTTGATTTTTTCTGTTAATAAATGTTTTGTAGTTTTATTAGGAAAAACACTATTATTACAATACTAACTGTTTACAGCCATAGGAATGATCATTTCAATGTAAAACGGCAGCAAATGACGAAAAATAACCCATACAGCCCATTTCTCTCGTCGTTTTAATTGCCTACATAAATGTAAACAAAACCCAAACATGTATAAATGCCCCACCAAAATGGCTGCATGGGCGCCACCATTTTGTATAATAAAGGGTGCACCACACTAAATAAACTCACAAAGTAACCAATGCTAAATGCTAAATATTCACAAATACTCAAAGAATACTTGAAGTACCATATCTTAGCCTCTTGAAAACCAATCAGATATATTTTTAGACAACTAAGCTTTAGATTTCTTTTCAATTTTTCGGTAGGTCAGCTGTTTGGAATTTTTGCCAATTACCCTAGAAACCCCCTAAAAAAATAAATAAAAAAATAAAAATTTGCTTTTTCCCAAACCACTTGATGCTAGTTTCCATGAGGCATTCCTCCCATCCCAAGCCAAATAGTACCAACTTTAAAGCCTAAATTTTTGTTTGAAACGTTTCTCAGATTGTGTATTCCAATTGCAGATATATATTCTTCCTGCGGGGACATTACCGCTCCAGATTTTCAGTAATAACTCAAAAATGCTACTACCTTTTGAAATGAAATTTACACAGGTTAATTTTATGGTATATTATCTATTACTATAGAGTTTTGAAACAAACAGTGGTTTACAATTACCAAACAATACAATCCCTTTAAGCATCTAAACACCACTCATGCTACTTTTGGCAGGTATGTGCCGCTATCAACAAAGCTATTATATACCGATTTCCGAACTTTTGTTGTTGTTGCAAAAATTGAAAACCATCTTCAACTTTTATTTCAAAAATTGCTATAAGTAATTTTGTTGTTCTATTAATGATAAAGTTATTAAAGATATTATATGGGATTGGTAAGGATAAGAAACATAGTTGTTCAATTTTTAGTCTTAAAGGAACATTACAGAATTGGTTTTGCTAACAAAACAGTTGCTGGCATTGTAAGCACTTTATATAATCCACCATATACGTAAACTGACAAACCTGTAGAAGTTTGAGATCGATCGGCCATCTGGGTCACGAGAAAGTAGTGAAAAACCGTTTACAAATATGCATGTGTTATACAATGCATGAATAAAACGCTCATGAGCGATAAACTCCAATCGGAAATTAGTTTGATTTATTTCTCATCAAATATGGCATTTCAGCCAGAAATATTTCTAGAGATGTTTTCTACTATCATCATCATTAGACCGTGTAAGTTTCATGTAAATCTGTGATCAAAAGTATATTTTACAATTACCAATTCTGTAATGTGCCTTTAAAGCTTACTGATTATGAAGTGCATACTAGACCAATTTTTTTTCCTGTGAAATTTATCTCCGAAATGAAGTCATATTCGAGAAAACTGTATCTGAAAACCTAAACAAAAACGCAACGGCTGATTTCCAAAATTTAGAACTATATTGTTTATATACATGCTGAAAATGATGCATGTTTCTTTGCTGTACCTCATCACTCACACAACAGATTAAGCCCAAAATGTTCACAGGTTCGTTATTTCATGTATGGTTGATCACACAAAACATGAACCACTGTCGGCGACTATTTTGTCAGCTCTACCAATCCTGTATAATTAACTGATAATTTCTTATTTATGGTTGATCACACAAAACATGAACACTAGCTGGCAACAACTATTTTGTCAGCTCTACCAATCGTGTATAATTAACTGATAATTTCTTATTTATGGTTGATCACACAAAACATGAACCACTGTCGGCGACTATTTTGTCAGCTCTACCAATCCTGTATAATTAACTGATAATTTCTTATTTATGGTTGATCACACAAAACATGAACACTAGCTGTCAGCAACTATTTTGTCAGCTCTACCAATCCTGTATAATATTAACTGATAATTTCTTATTTATGGTTGATCACACAAAACATGAACACTGTCGGCAACTATGTCAGCTCTACCAATCCTGTATAATTAACTGATAATTTCTTATTTATGGTTGATCCCACAAAACATGAACACTGTCAGCGACTATTTTGTCAGCTCTACCAATCCTGTATAATTAACTGATAATTTCTTATTTATGGTTGATCCCACAAAACATGAACACTGTCAGCGACTATTTTGTCAGCTCTACCAATCCTGTATAATTAACTGATAATTTCTTATTTATGGTTGATCCCACAAAACATGAACGCTGTCGGGGACTATTTTGTCAGCTCTACCAATCCTGTATAATATTAACTGATAATTTCTTATTTATGGTTGATCACACAAAACATGAACGCTGTCAGCAACTATTTTGTCAGCTCTACCAATCCTGTATAATATTAACTGATAATTTCTTACTTATGGTTGATCACACAAAACATGAACACTGTCAGCGACTATTTTGTCAGCTCTACCAATCCTGTATGATTAAAAATGATTTTTGTTACATTTTGACTTTCTGAAAGCTTCTAAAATGATGAAAGCTAGATCGCTAGCTTATGAAACCCTATGTGCCATTCACATGAGACAAATTTTCTCATGTCTCCGCAGTAGTTTACAGAGCCTGTTCATGCATTCACACCTTTTACAGCATTGTGGCCGCTTGACAGTCAATGTATATAAACCCCTGGCTCTTCAAAGTTATGGTACCTCAATGCTCAAATCAGGTGTTTCCCTAATTTTCATTGTGCACTCTTTGAGCGCACTGTTTGTATCCCAACTAGACCAAGTCATACCTTTCAGGCCAAGGTGCTTTCCATCGGTCGCATACTTACTGTTTAAGCTACAATTGGAGCACGTGTTGTACCACCAGCCCCCTTCGCATTTGTCAGCGCAATTCAGGTCTGAGGAATAATCATTATCCCTATCCCTGGTTGTGAATGACTTCCATTCCAAAGAATCACCAGCAGTGCTTTTAGTGTTGTACTGATCATAATAAACTTGATAACTGACCGGATACGTTCTGAAACCGCTGTAACTAGCCCAGGCCGTGAACCCACTCCAGTTAGTCATATCGATTCGCAGTTCAAAGTTGCGCGAAACGTTAGAGGTGAGTCGCACCAAGTTTTCATTGCCGAGCCAGAACTCCCCGGACGGTGCGCCAAACCCGGCCTTGTACTCCTCCCAGTTGCGGTCGAAGTCCACGCTGCCGTCTTCCCGGCGTTGGATCAGGGTCCATCCGCCGCCAGCGCCGGTCATGTCGCAATAGACATCTAGACACTCGTCGGCGTTTCCTTCTGGATAGGTAGTGAAGGTGCCGCTCGTGTGAACACCAGCCTCCAAAAGCGTCGAGCAACTTCTGTGATCGAGAAAGCTATCGGTTTTAGAGAAGAGATGTGTTTTGGGGTCGGCATCAAAATAGACCCCGCCTTGGACCTTCCTGAAGCCTTGGGGATGCTCGGTCTGCGTAGTCTTGCTCAGCTCGCACCGTTTACTACATCTGTAGAAGTTGAACGACTTGCAGTCTCCATCCATGTGGCACTCTCTGCCGCAGATGACATGGTTGGGTACAGTTTTTGTGTCGTACACGGAGGTCGTCAAGACTCTGTTCGCTGCACTGTACATCTTCTGGGGCGGTCCTCCACAATCGCCCGTAGAACAGCTCTCGATTTCTGTTAACAGTGACGATAAAACCACTGCAAGCCAAAGCAATGTCATCTTTACTGTGGTTAGCTTCATCATGTTTTAAATCCTACGATTAGTGTCGTCCAGGCCACTGATGGTTGTAGATTTTTGTATTTTGTTTTACAATTTCTATGAAGGCAACTTCCAACCAAACTAAATACTGCAAAGTTTTAGTCTGAAAACAGTCATTTGTCAGATGTTCCGAAGTTCACTTCCCATGTATGTTTATCAACCTTTATCAAGCTCGGAAAGTTTCACACCAGGTTTAGCGATACATGAAGCAATGCCACAATGTCCATTAGGAGTAAAACCCTGAACACTTATCATGAAGGACAAGAGCTTCTCACCTGGGTAGTTTTGGTCTGTTACAAGTACAACTGCCAAGACTTTTTCCTGTTTGGATGCAGAACAAAACAGACCAAAGGGAGTGGTTCTTTGCTGAAAATTCTGCCGGCGTTCAAGCTATCAAACACTCCATCGGGTTATAAGGCAATATATGCAGAAAGATCATGTCGGGTCCTACCTTTTATGCAGAGGAACGGGCGTCGTTTAGTCGGCTAGTCATTCTCCTCCATCTCCATGATTGGGAGACCTAATTGTCCAATTTCACCAATTTAATTAAGCTCTTGTTTGTCATGGGTTACCATGGCGATGAAAGAGTATTAATCCCATAATTTGGAGAGCCAGAGCTTAATATATAGGTACTCATTTAGACCTTCCATTAGTAGCTTAATTGTTGACATCAAATAACTAATTAGAGTTTGAAATTTGTTTCAGGATTTGGGATGATTGATGCCCGTGCTTGAACTAATCGCTCTAAGACAAATTACACTCAAACTTTTGTTATAGTAGTTTTTTTCATTAACCCTTTAGAGACCATAGCAGCCGCAAGCGGCTTGAACCAAAATGCCCTTTAGCGGCAAAAACAAGTTTGGGCAAAACAAGTTTGGGCAGCAAATTTACATTTTCCAAATTTTGCCCGTGTAATAAACATAGAATCTTTAATTCGAAAAAACAAAACCATGTATTTCTGTTTCTAATTAGTTTTCCTGAAATTTTTCCCGACAATAATGGGGCAAAAAATCTCTAAGATTAGCAATGTCTAGGGGTTTGGTGATGGATATTAGATACAGAAATGCACGGTCTCTTAAGGGTTAAAGGTAGGGTAATGACCCCCAAAAGACCTGTGTCATTTGTATCTGAAAGCCTACTTGTTCCAAAGATGGCAGGTAATGGTAGTAAACATCCTGCAAACTTAATTCGTCTGAAGTGCCCCAGTTGATTACAAACCACTAAAAGTATGTTGAAAAATTCGAACATCCAGAGATCGCCCGCAGGTGACTTTTTGGAATGTTCATGGGGTCCATTTGAATGCTGCCCTCAATACGGCCAGATATGCGGTTGGTACCCGCTGTGAACGAGCTCATCGTCAATGGATTTGACGTTCTTGATGAAAATACTCTGCAATTTTTTCTTTTTTCTCATTAAGTATAGACACTGTGTTCAGCTGAAGCTTTTCACAGGCGACTTTCAAAAGATTGTTATTTGTAGAGCGTCGTGGCCTTGCAGTCTATATAGTGCACACCGTCTTCAATTTCTGTCGTTACAGAGTGTGATGGGTTCAAATCCCAGCCGGGCTGGTCACCATGCTTGTCCTTATGATCAAGATACTTTAACGTAATTGCTTTATTGTCTAATGGATGGGACGAAAGCTGTGGATTCTGTACTAAGATAGAAGTGCACGTGAAAGAACACATTTATGGTGGAAGAGTAGGGGCCGGTTTGTTTCTAGTTTCATTGCAACCACCCTTGTCTACAGGTTTGCTCAGTAATTACTGATTAAGTTTGCTAGACGAGGCATCGTTGGTTTCATTACCTGAAATTAGTATTACTCATCATGGCTGAATTTCTTGATTATTTTTCAGTGGTCAACACAAGTACGACCTTGTGGACTACTGGAACAGCACCGGGGTACCGGGCAAAGAGATACAACAATCCTACATGAGATCACTGGACGATCAAGTGGCATTACTGTACGACCAGAGTATTACAGAAACTGGTACCCTGCCCAGGCCGACCCCCGGAATACAGGTGATTTTTTCGAAACTGACATAATCCTGTTCGTAAGTGTGACTTAATTCCACTGTAAGCCACGCCCCACTTCACACAAACTGGCTCCACTGATTACCAGAAGCTCAGTTGCGGGAGGTCTTTTTTCTTGGATGATTTTATGGCAGCGAAGTCTAATAATTGGACTTGGCTTTCGCATTGTACGTTCTTCAAAGACTAACGTACTCTCAGAATTATAAAGTTTCTTTCACAAGAAATGCTTTTGAACAATGAAATGGGTGATTTGGGGTAAAATTACACACAGACATGCCAGCTTTGGAGCCAGTGTGGCAGGAGATTTTGTCCCCCCGGAGATTCTGTCCTCCCATACGGCGAACTGTGTATACGCTTCTTCTGTTTAGCGCCCTCTTTTGAATCATCCTCCTTCAGCCTATGTTAATTTCCCATATGGGGTACAGAATCTCCGGGGGGACAGTTTTCCCTATGACAGATGTAAGATGTTTATAAAACAAATATGGGGGGGGGGGAGACGATCTTTTCTCTGCAAGTTATGTAACGTTTATGTTTAAATTTTTCTTTAGTTGATTTCCGTCGTTGGAAATATTAGTAGCTTCCTGGTTGAGGCTGGTCACCGGACGGTCTTAGAGCTCCTGCTGCTCCGAGCTATCAGGATGCATGTAAGTTTGTCGATTATTGTGGTTTGAGCTATCAGGATGCATGTAAGTTTGTCGATTATTGTGGTTTAAGAGGGGGTTGACTATAGAGAGTTTTTACTTGGACAAAAAATTATGAAGCTCCTTATTTAAGACTATAAAGAACAAACCTGACTTTAAGGTAGGGTCATAGATTGGTAAGTACTCCAAAAATCAATGACCTTCAAAACTTTTTTGGTGAGAAGCACTGCAGCTGTTGATAGTATAAACTATTTTAGGAAAGGATTCCCTTTGAAGTAATATGGTTTGGATAATTTTTCACCCAAAAACATTTGAATCGTTCACGATCGCTGTGACCAGAGATGTGGTTGGTACCCGCCGTCACCCTCGCTAAACGTGGATGAAAATGCCGTGACAGTTTTTCTCAGCAAGTACACACTGTATTCAGCTGAAACTTTTTCATGTGACTTTTATTGTACTTTCCTTTATAATTTTGCCTATAAATCAGCATTACATTGACAAAAACCAATCTATGGCCCTACCTTTAATCATTGAAATTGAATTGTCATGCTTCATAACCACTAGCTATTGATGCTCAGGGTTTCAGCAAGGCCATTTTCTTTATGAGGGTGCTTGGTAATTGTCTTTCATTCGGTTGAACCTCACTGTTGAGCTAGAGCTGTTTGCAGACCTGCAGACTACCAATGTTCTCCACAATATTTTTCAAAATATCTTGACAACTGAAATTTTAAGTGTGCTCAGCTTGCAACTCAAATAATATGTCAATAAAGAAGCATTTTTTTTTTCGCCAACTAAAATGCTTTCGAATGAAAAACAATAAGTTTTAGTAGAATATTATTTGGTTTTATTTTTAAATATTTTATTACACTTCTTCACTGGCACAACACTACAAAAAGAAAAAATACAAGATAATAAGCGGATAAGAATGCAAAAAATATAGTAAATACAATAAATTATAAATGTATAACAAATATTTTAAAAGTTACAACAAATCGCCAGTGAGTGGCAATATGGAACAGGTGATCAGCACCTGTACAGAGCCATGCATCCTATCACAGTTGAAGGGGAGGGGTTGGGTGAAGGGTGAAGAGGGAAGAGGGAGGGGGAGGAGGTAAACTGAAAGAAAGAAAGGGACAAAAAGATGGATTCTAAATATTGTTTGATGTTTTTACCCATACACCGATGTGGTGGTAAAAGAGAAATAGTATTCTTTGTCCAGATGCAAATTTGCAAGGATGAGAAAGTTCATACTTTTATCTTAGTTCAAAATTATTTATTTCTGATTGGTAAAAAAAGTGGCCTTTATTTCTTCAACTATAAAGGAATCCTGCTCTTTGATCTACTTCTCTAGAGCTGTGGATACTGCTCCCAGAAGCTCCTGATATTTATGACTCCAGGGGGGGTTACCAAAAGTTGGAAATGCCATCGTTTCAATGAACCTCCTAAATGTGAATCTTTATCAATTTATACCGGACGGGTTGGTGTAGTGGTTTCTGTCCTCGCCTTCAGCCTCCAGGACCCCTGGTTCGAATCCCGCCGGGAGCATTTTGTGGATTGGGTTTCCAGGCCCTACCTGATATTGCGTGGGTTTTCCCTGGAATATTTCTCTGGGGTTTTCCTCCCACTTCTAAAACTGAACAATCCTTGTCGTTCCCTATTCGTCCTCCTAATTGTGCTGTTGGATATGTAATAAATAATTTTGTTTTTTCAAAACTTAATAGCCAGTGCAAGATGAGACTAAGGTACTGACTGCTGATTTAGAAGTTACAAGAGACTATTGCTATCGTCAGAACCAGCTGGCTTGTTTCTACGCTGACATCGATAGATTTGATGAGGCTCTCGCTATACATAAGAAACTGCTTGAACTCAAAGAAAAGTAAGTGATCCGTGTTGGCCCTCCCACAATTTATTAAGGGACTAAAAGAGTAGGTGACGAGGTCTTAAATGGCGGTTTAGAACCGGCACGATCAGGGCCGTGGGATCAAGGACCAAGCCGAAGGTTCGGCGAGGTCCTTTATCGCATGGCCATGACCTTGCCAGTTTTTAAACGCTCGACTCTGTCTTAAATGGCCATTTAAAACTGGCAGTGTCATGGCATGGCCTTGCGAAAAAAGACTGACTTGAAGGCGAGGTCCTTTTTGCCTGGCCACGGCCCTGCAAGGTTCATGACCTAGTCACTACTCTGTTATTCTTGTTCATCAATATTCTCCATGTTAAAAAGCCTAACAAATTAAGGAAAAACCCTGTCTTGCTTAAGCACTCAAGTGTCATGACCAGGACTCGAACCCACACTCTGCTGATCAGAAACACCAGAGTTTGAGTCCGACCCCTCGACCATGACACGCCACACTTTACACGCCTTGTGACTTCCTTCTCTTTCTTCTGTTCTTCCTCAGGCTTGATCCCAAGGTGTGGGCGTCAGAGAAAGCAGTCACTCTCAACAATATGGGATTTTTACAAATGAAACTGGGTAACAACCAACAGGTATGTGTACAAAGTCAATGCTATTTAAAAAAATAATTTCATTCCTCTAGATTTGTTTAAAGAGGGACTCTTAGGTCAACCTTTAGAGGTCAACCTTTTTGTGGCGTGTCGTGGGTCGAGTGGTCTAGTTCACCGGACCCAAGCTCTGATGTTGTCAGCAGTACAGTGTGGGTTTGAATCCCGGTGATGACACTTGTGCTCTTGAGCAAGGCACTTGACCATAACTGCTTGTAAAAAGTTGGGAAGATATAATTGCATTCTGCTCTACCAGCCAGGCTCCTAGTGGTTGATACCCATGCCTACATCCTTACGGACTGTGAAGGGGGTAACCCTGTTTCAGCCCCAGGAGTAGGTGGCAACGTGCCCATGGTGTCAGTTGATTTGGGTCAACAGCCCAAATCAGAGAAGTGTAGCCCTCACCTTGAGGTTGCCGTCCGGCCATGTGAGTTAGGCGACATCTCATTACAAAACTCAGTTACGTGATGAACCCATTTTACAATAGATGGAGTGCTTATGAAAGTGAAGGGGAAAAAAGATCTCCAACCTTATGTTCATATTATGTGAGATGTCATTTTATTGGATACTCTATAAGGAGCAAAGCGTTGTTAACATCTAAAAACATCTAAATAAAGTCACATATCAAACATAGGTCTGTACGTTTTGGTAAGATGAATTTTTAGTCAATTCCTGACATTCCACGAAATTTTCACTCAAAATGGCGTTAAATTTGACCTTTTGACCGAGGAATTTTTGTGCCTCAAATGTACATAATGACATCCAATGACAACATTTTTTCAAATTTTCGCTCAAAAAGAGTATCAGATGAAGGACATTTTACATTTTAATGTGAGATTATTGAGACTTATAGTGAGGTTATAAAAAAATAGTCTCTAACCTCAGACTTCCGTTTCCCTTTCCAGTCTTTAACCTATTTGTGGTTTACCCCACACCAGTGTGTGAAAATTAGCACTGTACACTCAAAGCTTTCCCTATAGTCCTGTGGAAAAAAAATCCACTGGCATCATCACTCAGGGGTGGGATTCAAATCCACGACCTTTGTCATTCTAAAGCAGGTGTCTTACCACTAGACCCCCGAGCTTGCCCAGTAGCTATAGAGACCATTTTGAAATCTTATATATTAGCAGTGGGTACTGCAACGATTGAAAGAGATTGAAATTGTTCCATTCATACAAATCATGGTCTGGAATCTAACCTTTTTTTCTTTGCCCCCTTCTAGTCTCTCTGGAATACTTCCAGCAAGTTTTAGTTCTAGTCTTACTACAAGGAGAAAGAAGTCCACCTTTTGATCAGTTGCATCATTTTCTAGACCTTAATCCAGTTTTCCGTTTCCCCTTTCCCAGTCTCTGGACTACTTCAAGCAAACTTTAATTTCAGTCTTACCACAAGAAGAATGAACTACACTACTTTTGATCAATTGCATCATTTTCTAGATTTAATCCAGTTTTCCGTTTCCCCTTTCCCAGTCTCTGGAATACTTCAAGCAAACTTTAGCCTTCCACAGGGAGGTTCTCGCCGACGATGATGCCCATGAAGTAATAGCAAGCGCTACAAACAACATCGGCTCAGTCCTGGCTGTCATGGGACGCTACGATGAAGCTGCACCCATACTGGAGAGATCACTCGAGGTACACAGAGTCATTAATCACAGTCTCGGCCTGTACAACGTCATTCCAGCCAAGGAATCTGAAAGCTGATAATGTTAAATGGGTTCAGTTCAGGGCCCAATTTCATAGAGCTGCTTCATCAGAAAATATTGCTTAACAATTTTCTGCTTAACAAAAAAAGGCAGGATACCAGTCACAGATTGTTCATGTGAAATTGCATTTTGGCTGGTTACCTTATTCTGGTAAGCATAATTTTGTTGTGCTTAGCTAATTTTAGTGCTTTTAAGCAGCTCTATGAAATTGGGCCCAGGGGTTTAGCGACCAGGGCCCAATTTCATAGAGCTGCTTAATTGAGCACAAAAAGTAGCTAAGCACAACAAAATTATGCTTACCAGAATAAGGTTACCAGCCAAACTACCATGTCACATGTACAATTTGTGACTGGTATCCTGCTAGTTTCTGCTTAGCAGACAATTGTTAAGCAATATTTTCTGCTTGAGCAGCTCTATGAAATTGGGCCCAGGAGACTGTGACACCCCAAATAATAAGTGGTGCTTGAAGCTTTGCATGGTGTGGAGATAAGAGGTAACTATAAATAAATAGTAAACTTTGGGGCACAACCATGTAATATGAACTCTTTTGTGGGAGTGATGGCTCTGAAAAGAGCCGGTTTGGTTTCGACGTTTCGTTCAGTATACTCTTCTCCTGAAGAAGAGCAGAGTATACTGCTCGAAACGTCGAGAACAAACCGACTCTATTCAGAGCCAACTCTCCCACAAAAGAGTTCATATTACATGGTTGTACCCGCAAGTTTACTATTTATTTATAGTTACCTCTTACCCCAAATAATGTTCCTCAGTGGGCGTTATGAGCCCCATTTGTTAGATGAAACACCAAATCAACAGAGGCATCCAGACTAAAATTGAGAAGGTTTTCTGACATCTTTGAATAAATAATTTCCCTATTCTGTCTTGAAATAGTGGTGGACAGTGGCAGCTGGCAAGTACACCTCCCCCTCCCCCAAACAAAAAAGGGCCCACCTCTTGCTCATCCTGAGTTGTTAGAAATCGAGTTGAAAGAGTAAAGTGTTGGTTTTAAACTGGTAATCTGTGATAAACTGGTACTTGCTCCTGAACAGATCTATGAGGAGATTTACTTTGATAGTCTCCCTCCAGACGTTGGAGGTACTTTACTCAACTTGGCCAAGTGTCACGTCCGGAACCCTGAGAAGACAACGGATGAAGTCGAGGCTACATATCAGAGGTCAGTGAGAAGAGCTGGTTTATGTCAAGACATCACCCCTTTTACTAACAGTGTTTGAAGAGACATCAGTTGCTAACACTCCTCAGGGTATCACTGTTATCAAAAAGCCCAACAGTGAAACATCCTCTGGGTCACACCCTGCAGGCCAATAGACTAAAAAAGACTCTAGACACTCTGGGGCTAACACCTTGAACACCCTTTGGCTGCCAAGTGCTCACACAGCTAACACCCCTGTGGCCAATGTTGTACCAGAGGACATCCAGAGACCACCTGCCTAAAACCATGCTGGCTAACACTGCTGTGACTAACTTGCTGCCGACTCTAACCCCTCTGGCTTGCAACCCTGTGGCCAATAAAGTACAACAAGACCTCCTGATGACATGACTAACACCTTGCTGATTACATGCTCTGGCTAACTTCCTGCTGGCTCACATCCCCCTGGCTAGCACCTGTGGCCAATAGAATACAAAAAGAACCCCAGACACCTTGTGGCAAACACCCTTCTGCCTAACACCCCTCTGGCTAGCACCTCTAGCTAGCACCCCTCTAGCTAGCACCCCTCTGGCTAGCACCTCTCTGGCCACACAGTCTTTCAAAAGACACAAGACACCCGCTCTAGTTTACCAGCATGGTAATAAGACTGGTATATGCTTTCTCTTCCTAACTGTAGGGCGTTGGACATCCGTGTCAATGCCTACGGTCACAATCATCCAGAGGCTGCCCAAGTGCTGATGACATACGGGGCCTACATGATGAGACAGGAGAAGACAGAACAAGGCCTGAAGATGTATCTGGAAGCACTTGATATCTTCGAGGTGAGACTTATTTGTTGGCTTTGGTTTAGTGGCATGTCTTTGTCATGGCGTAAGCGTGGCTAAGCGGTCTAGTGCATCGGACTCAAGCTCTGGTGGTTGAATCATTGGAGTGTGGGCTTTGATTACCGGTCGTGACACTTATGTCCTTCAATTGGCACTTAACCATAATTGCTTCTCTTCACCCAGATGTATGAGAGCCTGAGAGGGCTGAGACGGTATTGTGTTGGATTAACCTTTAGCACTAGTATAAGCAGCTTGGGGGTTTTACGCTAACTCATTCAAACAATCAGTCAAAATTTATAAAGAACTTACGTGAAAGGTTTGCTTAAACTGAAGGAGTTTTTTTTCTCATCTTGAAGGTTTCTTATGGTTCGGATGGTTTAGACACAACAATGGTGCAGGAGAATGTCGCCATGGCGTACCTCGTCAAGGAGCAGTACGAAGAAGCCATACCTTACTTCAACCAGGCTGGTAAGGAGAGGTGATGAAGGTAGCAGAGTTGTAATGACCGGTGTCTCCGACTTCGAGTCCAACTCGAGTCGCAATTCTGATGACTTGGACTAGAGTCAAAACGATCAGTGTCTCTGACCCGGACTCGACCATCCGGGCCCAATTTCATAGAGCTGCTTAATCAGAAAATATTGCTTAACATTTGTCTGCTAAGCAGAAATGAGCAGGATACCAGTTACAAATTGTACATCTGACATGGTAGTTTGGCTGGTAGCCTTATTCTGGTAGGCATAATTTTGTCGTGATTATAGCTACTTTTTTGTGTTTTAGCTGATCTATGATATTGGGCCCAGGACTCAAACCTTGGACTCCAACTTGATGTTTGTGAGACAGACTTGACGGGGCAAATGTCAGTTTGTTGTTATTTTATTTCACCTGAAATATAATGTTTAATGTAACGTGTGACTTGACCTCTTGTGATTCGAGGCTCAGACTCGGACTCGATCAAAAAAGGACTCAGGACTCTGAATACAACTCTAGATGGAGGGTACACTAAATTCCTTAGGGTGGTTAGGGTGTGGAAACAACGATTGTTGCTCAATTTAAAAAACAGCTGGACACAAATTAAAAGGAAAGGTGTTCCTTGTTTTGTGATGCTCCAAATGCCGCGTAGAGACAGAGGTTTTTTAAGGCCAGAGCAATATTGAGGTTTAGGAGTACTTCTAACCTCAGTCCAATACTCCAGGTCTTAAGATAAGTTTCTTGACCCTGTCATGAAAGGAGAAGATGCTTGACACATCAGCGAGATGAATCCAGCGTAAATGGAACTCAAACTGGTCACTGCATTTAAGGATGTATGCCATACTTGCCTTGACCATTCTGCCATTTATTTGCTAGTGATAAATGATGAATCAACCTGTTGTGATGGCCCCCCTCCACTGATATATTCTTTTCAATTTGTTTCATTTAGAATAATGCTCTGCAGGAATGTCTACAAAAACAAGCCTGGTTTATGATGTGTTACATGTGACCTCACTGTTGAAACAAGAAATGTTCAGAAATGCTTTTGCTACCGCAACAGCTAGATGCCTGTGTGGTAGCAATGACATTGAGGTTTTGGTTACAATTCTTGTTTCACCACTGATGCCACATCATTATCAATTTCTGTTTTTTGTGGTTGTTGCTGAAAAAGCATTACTTTAAGTGAAATAAATTTGAAAAAATATATCATGGGGGAGGGGGTCACAGGGGATAGATATACAAAGGGGATAGTAACAGGTGTTTTTTCATCTTTATTCATTATTTATTCATTACAAACTTTTTGGTAGAACAAGCTAGTACGGCACACACCCTTTTAAAGAGCAGGGCTTTAATGGCATGGTCTTCCCTCCTCTATTTAATGGTATGGTCTTCCCTCCTCTATTCAATGGTACGGTTTTCCCTCCTTCATTTAATGGTACGGTCTTCCCCCTCGTCCCTTTTATGCCTTCAGGAGAGAGCCTTCACAAGCTGGGTCTGATGGACCGGTCTTCGCCGTCCCTCAACTCCTCCATGCTAAGCTACTACGTCAAGAACGGCAGGATGGCCGAGGCGCATCACGTCCTGGAACGAGTAATCACGGCGCAGTTTGCAACGGAGGACATGTTTGTTTCTTTGGAGCAGTTAGACGAGCTCCTTCTCGGAGATCAACGACCCGAGAGGCCCTTTAAGCAAACCTTGGACTACGCCTTACAAAAGTAAGTTTGAAAGATGTTAATTTTGCATGTGAGATAAAGAATATTATTTGGTTTTAGCCCTTACACCGATGTGTATTGTTAGCACTGTTTAGACAGGTTGCAATAGACGCCGTCTTTGGCTTTCAGGCGCTCAAATTATTAATGCAGTCGCGTTGCTCACTAACCAATCATGCAATGAGTTTTGTGAAATGTGAGCGTGCTGATGACTCACAGGAAATGCATGACTGTGTGTTCCAAATTGCCCGTAAAGATGGCCGATATACGCAACCTGTATAAACTAAGTACTTTCCTGAGTCCTGTGAAAAAAAATCAACAGGCATATCACTCAGGTGTGATTCGAACCCTAGACCTTTGCCATGCCAGTGCAAATATCTTAGCACAAGTACCACCTACAATTTAGCAGTGGGTACCACAGCGATCTTTGATAAAAGTAAGTTTCATAGTTTTTTTTTATGTGTTCCCAAAACTATGAGGTTTCAAATACTCCCAGACATGGATCTTTGAATTGTTTGGGAAATGTCACGTTAGTCAAGAAAATAAAGACACATTTGTAACAACTGAAAAGTAAGTTTTTCAGTCTGTTTGAAAAAAAAGAGAAAAAAAGAAGATTTTTGCTGAAAACTGAATTTCCTCTCCACCTCTTAGATTCCCAAGTGGTATGCGTGTGCTCGGCCGTAAGCTCGTTCTCCTGGCCCGGTCGGGAGAAGCAGAGGCCATGCTGGACATCATCAGGAACAACCCGGCCGGCAGGGATGACCCGGGGCTCTACATGTACGCCTACAAGACGTTTGTGGAGAATGGACACAGGGACGACGGACAGAGACTCCTCCTGGCTGCCTCCGAACACTTCCCTGAAGATGTGGTAGGTTCCCTATTAGAATCCTGCAATATTTCCCTCAGCTTTTAACGGTGTTTAGAGAACACTTCCCTGATGATGTGGTAGGTTCCCTTTTAGAATCCTGCAATATTTCCCTCAGCTTTTAACAGCATTTAGAGAACACTTCCCTGATGATGTGGTAGGTTCCCTTTTAGAATCCTGCAATATTTCCCTCAGCTTTTAACAGCGTTTAGAGAACACTTCCCTGATGATGTGGTAGGTTCCCTTTTAGAATCCTGCAATATTTCCCTCAGCTTTTAACAGTGTTTAGAGAACACTTTCCTGAAGATGTGGTAGGTTCCCTATTAGCATCCTGCAATATTTCCCTCAGCTTTTAACAGCGTTTAGAGAACACTTCCCTGATGATGTGGTAGGTTCCCTATTAGAATCCTGCAATATTTCCCTCAGTTTTTAACAGTGTTTAGAGATCATAGCTGTCGCAAGCTTCTGGTATAAAAATGCTCATCAAACTTTTTGCACATCACATTGATAACAAAACAAAATGTGTATTTATCATGCCCTTTCTCAAGCTGAATAAGGTCCCTCAAAGTGCCTTACATTATTTTTTATTTCCCCGAGGCATTTCCTTTAAACCATCTCAACTCCTTAGCAGTATGCAGCACCGGCAGCCAAATGGGTGCACAGGTTGCTACTGATTCACATCAACAATCTCGACCCTCGTAGGTACCCATTTACAGGAAGGAATTACAGTTGTGCCCAAAGACAAAAGTGTCATGACCGGGATTTGAACCCACACTCTGGTGACTTAGCCGACAGAACTTGAGTTGGATTTGCCAGACTACTCTTCCACAACACATTTTTTTCCTTTTTTAAACCGATCCTTTGCTGTACTCTTTGGTCCAAACAGACTTGATAATGTTCGACAAGTACGGGGGATAAGTGTGGTACGAGGATTTAAGATCTTGTTGCAAACACCATTTTTCATCGTGCAAACAAGGTCGTATCTTTGTTAAAAACTCCCAGATATAAATACAGCTCCAATCAAGTGAGATATGACCTTATATCCTGGAGCTATTAGTCTAAAGTCATACAAGGCGTGCAGTATATCAATAATTCATACAAAAACTGATTTCAAACATTTTGTGTTTTTTGATCGATACGTCATTTCATGGTGCGACTGACGAATGGTATGATCTTCATAACAGTTTGTTTTGTCTGTGATTGAAATTCAACCAGGTGATCTTGGAGAACCTCGCCAAGTGTCATGGTGTCTACAAACGCTACCCGGAGGCTCTGGAGGTGATGGAGCGAGTGTTGGTCATCAGCCCTCAGGATATTGACCTGCTGATACTAGGGGGTAACCTCCTGGCGATGAGCGGTCGGCTCCGGGATGGCAAGGAGAGGCTCCTAGAGGCAAAGAGGATTGCCACGAAGAAAGATGACCAAGACAATGTGGACAAGGTAGGGGTGTGCATTGGCTTTTTCCCCTTGCTAAAGATTTGTGATATGTGACGCCCCACGACAAAATCAAGCAGTTCTTTAAAATGCTCAAATTGCATTAACCACCTCACTTTGGATAATACACGCCATACTTTTCTGGACTGGCCTCCTGCAGAATTTTTGTAACTCCGGAACAACTTCGGAAAGCCCTTTGTTTTGTCTAGTCAGTCAGATGGCTGACAAGAATATCCACCCGGACATCCCATTGTGTACCATGCTCAAGCATGCACCTACCGGGCTATGCTTCATCATTTCACCTGTACAAAGAGCGACAGATGGTACTGGAATTCATGTTCGTAGTGTCCCTTTTTTCGGGGGTTATGACGTAATCCTCAATTCCAGGCCTTTGTTCTCTTGTAATACAAATGTGGCATACAAGAATGGTCAGGTTGCCACTGTTGTTTATCATTGTATTTGGCTCAATGGGAGGTAAGTCCTCGAGTCACGGCCGTGGTTCTGCAAAATCAAGTTGAGTGCCTACTCCTAATGTCTCACAAGACAACATCAAATCGCGATGCTTACTATGAGATATGATACACGTGGTGTTCAGGGCTAGAATTTTTGGGGAAAACCCACAAGACCGTAGGGCTTGTAGCTCAAAACATTTGCTGGACCGGAATTTTGAGTACACGACCAGAATTGAAGCGAGAAGAAAAAATGCCAACACAGGTTAATAATTAAACTGTTTGAATTTGAAAAAGCACTAAGAGAAGATTTATCTCATTTGTGTAGTATGGGTGAGTAGTCTTTGATAATCGACAGAATTGTATTTATCAGACTGAAAGTCAACATTTGAACACAAACGCAAGACCGCCAGACTTGTCCAGACATGAGTTTACTGGCCCGATGCTAAAATCACTGGCCTCGAGCCAGCGGTCCAGTGTAAAAATCGAGCCCTGTGTTACCGCAAACTGAACACACATTGATACCTTACCATGCAATGCCTCGAAACCCGTAAACAGTTGACTCATTTTACATCTGTCCTAGGTGGCTGCAATTTTGAAGAATCTTGAAGATATCATCAGCTCCAATGAGGATACCTGATGTCAAAGATGTTCCTAGATATTTGTGACGCTCCGTGCCCAAACCAGGTACACTTCCTGACCTAACTCAAGGCTGCGTTGATTTCCACATCGACGAGATGAGAAGAGATTTCATATAACTAGGGCCTACGATGTAATAGAGTATTCCCCAATGGGGGGTGAAAAGAGAAGGGAGACCCAAACGAGAGGCTGATCAAAGGTTTAATGTCCCACCCTGCTGCCGTTATGTAACTGGCAATTTAAAAAATACCACTGAAATAACCAGCAAAACCCAGATATTAAGCTGTAATACTTTGTGGAATTGCTTGCATCTGTGCAGACAACGATTTTACAGATCAAAAAAGTTGGGAACACTTTTGAAGTAAACAGTTTTTTAAATACATATCGTTGTTTTGGTCCATTGTGCTTCATGTCGGTATCAACACGTTATGAAAACAAGACACCTCTACATTTTGGCTTGTTTTTTTAAACACAGGAGATGTCAGGGGAATTTCGAATATCCTGGTAAAATATCACACATCATTTCGCTAGATTCATACAAGTTAAGCAGATTTCTTCACTCCAGTTGTGAATGGTTTCGGTGTGAAAAACCGTCTGGCAGCAGTAGACACTGAGCACAGAGGACCTTAAACTGGCAGCGATCAGCTAATGGGTTCAACTGGATTGGTACAGCATTGCCCTAAATGCCAATGAGCTTAATGGGTTGTAGTTCTGTCAATGTGTCTCCTTGCATGTCAACCTCCATGGTTACGTCTAATCTTTTAGAATGTTTAAGATATCACATTGATATGTTTTTTAAACTGTAAATTTTAAGACGGAGAATAATATTATAGAAAGTATTTTCATCCTTGTAGATTTGATGTCATGTGACCAGTCAGCTGTAGTTCCTCTTGGGCCACAAGTTCGCACAAGGACTATTGTTGATCATAGTTTGACTGAGTTAGCCCGAACTCTGTCTAGTCGACGTTGGTTGGACTACGCTAGTCGACTATTTGGAACCAGCCTACTGGGCATGGTCCCATCGCTGGTTAACAATAGCCGTTTTTATAGCACAGTGCAGAGTGGACCAGTTATCAGAAAATGATAATGTACGTTGAGCTGCCGCCAGTCGACATGACATGACTTGAGTCGTTCGCACTTCATCTTCTGTGTACATGCCCTATGTACGTCACTAAACAACCACTAGTTAACCATTGGTCCTTGCGCGAGCTTGACCCTGCTAGTAGACTATTTTGAACCAGCCTACCGGGCATGGTCACATTGTCGGAATGTCAATAGCCATTTTCATAGCATAGTGGACTAGTTATTAGAAATTTGATAACATTCGTTGATCGGACATTGTTTTATGGTCTCATTGACATGACTAGACTAGAGTTGTTTGGACTTCAACCTCAGTGCATATTCCCCTACGCACGTCACTGGATGTGGCACTTGGCTTCCAAGGATTCACGACTCTAACCTCAAGCCGGTCAAGGTAAAAAAAAATGTGCAAAACTTCCCATATGAGCAGTGTAGTATATTGCCTGCCAGGAAAGGTCCTAGAATGTACAAGATCGGTCTTTTTGTAAACAAGGGTTACATGGTCAATTCTCTTCCTGTTGTGCAGCAGTGCCTTAGAAACGGCAAGACAGGAGGCTGAACGGTGACAGGGTGAAACTGTTTGTGTACCACACAAGTCATTCTTGGGATCAAACCAGCCCAATATAAATATTCTGCAGTTTTATTATTATTTAACTCACCATCGCAATAACATATATTAACATGTATTTAGATGCAGTACGTTTTGTTTAAAGGAACGTTACAGAATTGGTTTTTGCTAACAAAACAGTTGCTGGCAGTGTAAGCACTTTATGTAATCCACCATATACATAAACTGACAAACCTGTAGAAGTTTGAGATCGATCGGCCATCTGGGTCACAAGAAAATAGTGAAAAACCGATCACACATTTGCGTGAAATTATAGATTCAACAAGTGAATAAAACGCTCACTGAGCGATAAACTCCAATCGGAAAATTAGTTTATTCATTTCTCATCAAATATGGCATTTCAGACTGAAATATTTCAAGGGATGTTTTCTACTATCATCATCATTAGACCGTGTAAGTTTTATGTAAATCTGTGATCAAAAAGTATATTTTACAAGTTTTTTTCTTACCAATTCTGTAATGTTCCTTTAAGTCTTAGCCTAGAGGTTCAATCAGCCCTAAAAAGAAGGCTGAAGAGAACTGTTACCTAAAGATGCTAGGTCTGATTTTTTGCCTATTTTACCCGAAAAGGTAGATTTAAATTTTAAATAGCTATTTTTATAGATTCAAGAAGGTTATAAGCTCTCATTTAAGGTATTGCATGGAACAAATCTGCCAATGATACATGGTAGTAAATTAACAACTAAAGATGAATCATTGTCGAGATCCCAAGATATATCTCATGTCGTTTAGCCATGTACATAAATTTGTGCATTTTACATGTATTTCGTGCTCTCTCCGTGCCTTTTCTCAAAGTTGTTTTTTATTTTGAAATAGCATCATCTGTCAAGAACTCAAACTCGTTCAGAGAAGAAAAATCTTTAAAAAATACACTTTTTTTCCAGCAAAAGTTGGGCCATGCAACTTTAAAAATGTATGATTATATTTTTGCAGTTGATTAAAAATATATGTATATGCTTTTGCCAATGAGAAACTGAAATCACTATTCAATTAATCTGAAATAAATGTATCTAAAACAAAAATCACTATTCAATTAATCTGAAATAAATGTATCTAAAACAAAAATCCAGATCCGAGTTGTCTTTCAATCATTGCTTTTATTATTAAGGATAACTCAGTTTAACTTCTCAAAACTTCAGGCAAACTTAATTTCTCTACCTGAAAAGACAAGACTAACCCCTTGATGCCTCTTTTCAACAAAAAAGACAAGACTAACCCCTTGTTGCCTCTTTTCAACAAAAAGACAAGACTCACAACTTGTTGCCTTATTTCTAAAAAAAAACAACAAGACTAACCCCTTGTTGCCTCTTTTCAACAAAAAAAGACAACACAAACCCCTTGTTGCCTCTTTTCAACAAAAAAGACAAGACTAACAACTTGTTACCTTATTTCTTAAATAAAACAAGACTAACCCCTTGTTGCCTCTTATTATCAAAAAAAGACAAGACTTGCCCCTTGTTGCCTCTTCACAAAAAAGACAAGACTAACCCCTTGTGCCTCTTTTCAACAAAAAAACAAGACTAACCCCTTGTTGCCTTATTTCTTCAAAAAAGACAAGACTTACCCCTTGTTGCCTCTTTTCAACAAAAAAGACAAGACTAACCCCTTGTTGCCTCTTTTCAACAAAAAAGACAAGACTAACCCCTTGTTGCCTTATTTCTTCAAAAAAGACAAGACTTACCCCTTGTTGCCTCTTTTCAACAAAAAAGACAAGACTAACCCCTTGTTGCCTCATTTCAACAAAAAAGACAAGACTAACCCCTTGTTGCCTCTTTTCTCAAAAAAAGACAAAACTTACCCCTTGTTGCCTCTTTTCAACAAAAAAGACAAGACTAACCCCTTGTTGCCTCTTTTCTTAAAAAAGACAAGACTAACCCCTTGTTGCCTCTTTTCTTAAAAAAGAAAAGACTAACACCTTGTTGCCTCTTTTCAACAAAAAAGACAAGACTAACCCCTTGTTGCCTCTTTTCTTAAAAAAAGACAAGACTAACCCCTTGTTGCCTCTTTTCAACAAAAAAGACAAGACTAACACCTTGTTGCCTCTTTTCAACAAAAAAGGCAAGACTAACCCCTTGTTGCCTCTTTCTTCAAAAAAGACAAGACTAACCCCTTGTTGCCTCTTTTCAACAAAAAAGACAAGACTAACCCCTTGTTGCCTCTTTTCTTAAAAAAAGACAAGACTAACCCCTTGTTGCCTCTTTCTTCAAAAAAGACAAGACTAACCCCTTGTTGCCTCTTTTCTTAAAAATAGACAAGACTAACCCCTTGTTGCCTCTTTTCAACAAAAAAGACAAGACTAACACCTTGTTGCCTCTTCAACAAAAAAGACAAGACTAACCCTTGTTGCCTCTTTTCTTCAAAAAAGACAAGACTTACCCCTTGTTGCCTCTTTTCAACAAAAAAGACAAGACTTACCCCTTGTTGCCTATTTCAACAAAAAAGACAAGACTAACCCCTTGTTGCCTCTTTTCTTCAAAAAAGACAAGACTAACCCCTTGTTGCCTCATTTCAACAAAAAAGACAAGACTAACCCCTTGTTGCCTCTTTTCTTCAAAAAAGACAAGACTAACCCCTTGTTGCCTCTTTCAACAAAAAGACAAGACTAACCCCTTGTTGCCTCATTTCACAAAAAAGACAAGACTACAACCTTGTTGCCTCTTTTCAACAAAAAGACAAGACTACCCCTTGTTGCCTCTTTTCTTCAAAAAAGACAAGACTAACCCCTTGTTGCCTCTTTTCAACAAAAAGACAAGACTAACCCCTTGTTGCCTCTTTTCAACAAAAAAGACAAGACTAACCCCTTGTTGCCTTTTCTTCAAAAAAGACAAGACTAACCCCTTGTTGCCTCTTTCAACAAAAAAGACAAGACTAACCCTTGTTGCCTATTTCAAAAAAAGACAAGACTCACCCTTGTTGCCTCTTTTCAAAAAAAAGACAAGACTACCCCTTGTTGCCTATTTCTTAAAAAAAGACAAGACTTAACCCCTTGTTGCCTCTTTTCTATCAAAAAAGACAAGACTACCACTTGTTGCCTCTTTTCTTTAAAAAAGACAAGACTACCCTTGTTGCCTCTTTTCTTACAAAAAAGACAAGACTAACCCCTTGTTGCCCCTTTTCTTAAAAAAAAAGACAAGACTACCCCTTGTTGCCTCTTTTCTTCAAAAAAGACAAGACTTACCCTTGTTGCCTCATTTCAACAAAAAAGACAAGACTACCCTTGTTGCCTCTTTTCTTCAAAAAAGACAGATTACCCCTTGTTGCCTCTTTTCTCAAAAAAAGACAAGACTAACCCCTTGTTGCCTCTTTTCAAAAAAAGACAAGACTAACACCTTGTTGCCTCTTTTCAACAAAAAAGACAAGACTAACACTTGTTGCCTTTTTCTTCAAAAAAAGACAAGACTTACCCTTGTTGCCCCTTTTCTTCAAAAAGACAAGACTAACCCCTTGTTGCCTTTTCAACAAAAAAGACAAGACTAACCCTTGTTGCCTCTTTTTTCCAAAAAAAGACAAGACTAACCCTTGTTGCCTATTTCAAAAAAAGACAAGACTAACACCTTGTTGCCTTTCCAAAAAAGACAAGACTAACCTTGTTGCCTTTTCTTAAAAAAGACAAGACTACCCTTGTTGCCTTTTCAACAAAAAAGACAAGACTAACCCTTGTTGCCTTTTTCTAAAAAAAACAAGACTTACCCTTTGCCCTTTTCAAAAAAGACAAGACTACCCTTGTTGCCTTTTCTCAAAAAAGACAAGACTAACCCTTGTTGCCTTTTCTTCAAAAAAAGACAAGACTTACCCTTGTGCCTCTTTCAAAAAAAAACAAGACTACCCTTGTTGCTCTTTTCTCAAAAAGACAAGACTACCTTGTTGCCTCTTTTCTTTAAAAAGACAAGACTACCTTGTTGCCCTTTTCTAAAAAAGACAAGACTACCTTGTTGCCTCTTTTCACAAAAAAGACAAGACTAACCCTTGTTGCTCTTTTCAAAAAAAAACAAACTAACCCTTGTTGCCTCTTTCAAAAAAAAGACAAGACTAACCCTTGTTGCCTCTTTCAAAAAAAAACAAACTGTTTTCAACAAAAAGCGCAACTTGTTGCCTCTTCACAAAAAGACAAGACTAACCTGTTGCCTTTTTTAAAAACAAGACTAACCCTTGTGCCTCTTTCCAAAAAAGACAAGACTAACCCCTTGTTGCCTTTTCAAAAAGACAAGACTAACCCTTGTTGCCTCATTCAAAAAAAAGACAAGACTAACACCTTTTGCCTCTTCAAAAAAAAGACAAGACTACCTTGTTGCCTTTTAAAAAAGACAAGACTACCCCTTGTTGCCCTTTCACAAAAAAACAAGACTACCTTGTTGCCTCTTTTCTTCAAAAAGACAAGACTTACCCTTGTTGCCCTTTTAAAAAAGACAAACTACCCTTGTTGCCTCTTCAAAAAGACAAAACTAACCCTTGTTGCTCTTTCAACAAAAAAGACAAGACTAACCCTTGTTGCCTCTTTTCTTCAAAAAAAGACAAGACTTACCCTTGTTGCCCCTTTTCTTCAAAAAAGACAAGACTAACCCCTTGTTGCCCTTTTCTAAAAAAAAGACTAACCCTTGTTGCCTCTTTTTCAACAAAAAAAGACAAGACTAACCCCTTGTTGCCTCATTCTAACAAAAAAGACAAGACTAACACCTTGTTGCCTCTTTCAACAAAAAAGACAAGACTAACCCCTTGTTGCCTCTTTTCTTCAAAAAAGACAAGACTTACCCTTGTTGCCTCTTTTCAACAAAAAAGACAAGACTAACCCCTTGTTGCCTCTTTTCTTCAAAAAAGACAAGACTAACCCCTTGTTGCCTCTTTTCCAAAAAAAGACAAGACTAACCCTTGTTGCCTCTTTTCTTCTAAAAAAGACAAGACTAACCCTTGTTGCCTCTTTTCAAAAAAAGACAAGACTACACACCTTGTTGCCTCTTTTCTTCAAAAAAAAGACAAGACTACCCTTGTTGCCTCTTTTCTTCAAAAAAGACAAGACTAACCCCTTGTTGCCTCTTTTCTTCAAAAAAGACAAGACTAACCCTTGTTGCCTCTTTTTCAACAAAAAGACAAGACTAACCCCTTGTTTCCTCTTTTCAACAAAAAGACAAGACTACCCCTTGTGCCTCATTCAACAAAAAGACAAGACTAACACCTTGTTGCCTCATTCAACAAAAAGACAAGACTAACACCTTGTTGCCTCATTTCAACAAAAAAGACAAGACTCACAACTTGTTGCCTCTTTTCAACAAAAAGACAAGACTAACCCCTTGTGCCTCTTTTCAACAAAAAGACAAGACTTACCGCTTGTGCCTCATATCAACAAAAAGACAAGACTAACACCTTGTTGCCTCATATCAACAAAAAAGACAAGACTAACACCTTGTTGCCTCATTTCAACAAAAAAGACAAGACTCACAACTTGTTGCCTCTTTCTTCAAAAAAGACAAGACTTACCCTTGTTGCCTCATATCAACAAAAAAGACAAGACTAACACCTTGTTGCCTCTTCAACAAAAAATCAAGACTAACCCCTTGTTGCCTCTTTTCAACAAAAAAGACAAGACTACCCCTTGTTGCCTCTTTCAACAAAAAAGACAAGACTAACCCCTTGTTGCCTCTTTTCTTAAAAATAGACAAGACTAACCCCTTGTTGCCTCTTTTCAACAAAAAGACAAGACTAACACCTTGTTGCCTCTTCAACAAAAAAGACAAGACTAACCTTGTTGCCTCTTTTCTACAAAAAAGACAAGACTAACCCCTTGTTGCCTCTTTCTACAAAAAAGACAAGACTAACCCTTGTTGCCTCTTTTCAACAAAAAAGACAAGACTAACACCTTGTTGCCTCTTTCACAAAAAAGACAAGACTAACCCCTTGTTGCCTCTTTTCAACAAAAAAGACAAGACTTACACCTAGTTGCCTCTTTTCTATCAAAAAAGACAAGACTTACCCTTGTTGCCTTTTTTCTTAAAAAAAGACAAGACTTACCCTTGTTGCCTCTTTTCTTCAAAAAAGACAAGACTCACAACTTGTTGCCTCTTTTCTTAAAACACAACTTGTTGCCTCTTTTCTTTAAAAAAGACAAGACTTACCCCTTGTTGCCTCATATCAACAAAAAAGACAAGACTAACACCTTGTTGCCTCATTTCAACAAAAAAGACAAGACTCACAACTTGTTGCCTCTTTTCTTCAAAAAAAGACAAGACTTACCCCTTGTTGCCCCTTTTCTTCAAAAAAAACCCAAGACTAACCCCTTGTTGCCTCTTTTCTTTAAAAAAGACAAGACTAACCCCTTGTTGCCTATTTTCTTCAAAAAAGACAAGACTAACCCCTTGTTGCCTTATTTCTTCAAAAAAAAACCAAGACTAACCCCTTGTTGCCTCTTTTCTTTAAAAAAGACAAGACTAACCCTTGTTGCCTATTTTCTTCAAAAAAGACAAGACTAACCCCTTGTTGCCTTATTTCTTCAAAAAAAACCCAAGACTAACCCTTGTTGCCTCTTTTCTTTAAAAAAGACAAGACTAACCCCTTGTTGGCTCTTTTCAACAAAAAAGACAAGACTAACCCTTGTTGCCTCTTATCTTTACAAAAAGACAAGACTAACCCCTTGTTGCCCCTTTTCTTTAAAAAAAGACAAGACTAACCCCTTGTTGCCCTTTTTCAACAAAAAAGACAAGACTAACCCCTTGTTGCCTCTTTTCAAAAAAAGACAAGACTAACCCCTTGTTGCCTCTTTTCTTTAAAAAAGACAAGACTAACACCTTGTTGCCTCTTTTCTTCAAAAAAGACAAGACTAACCCCTTGTTGCCTCTTTTCTTAAAAAAAGACAAGACTAACCCCTTGTGCCTCTTTGCTTTAAAAAAGACAAGACTAACACCTTGTTGCCTCTTTTCTTCAAAAAAGACAAGACTAACCCCTTGTTGCCTCTTTTCTTAAAAAAAGACAAGACTCACAACTTGTTGCCTCTTTTCTTTAAAAAAGACAAGACTAGCCCCTTGTTGTCTGTTTTCAACAAAAAAGACAAGACTCACAACTTGTTGCCGATTTTAACTAAAAAAGACAAGACTAACCCTTGTTGCCTCATTTCTTCAAAAAAGACAAGACCAACCCCTTGTTGCCTTATTTCAACAAAAAAGCCAAGACTAACCCCTTGTTGCCTCATTTCTTAAAAAAAGACAAGACTTACCCCTTGTTGCCTGATTTCAACAAAAAGACAAGACTAACCCCTTGTTGCCTCTTTTCAACAAAAAAAGACAAGACTTACCCCTTGTTGCCTCATTTCTTAAAAAAAGGCAAAGACTACCCTTGTTGCCTCTTCAACAAAAAAAGACAAGACTTATTGCCTGTTTTCAACAAAAAAGACAAGACTAACCCTTGAAGCCTCAATTCTAAAAACCGAGGACGACCTTTTTTTTTGAAGGGTTGCGGGTCACTTCCTATCATTAATATGATAACAAACACACTTCAAGAGTTTATGCCACTTTAAAACAATCTATTAACCATCAACGAGAAAAGTAATGTTGCCCAGATTAATTTTCCAGACGTACTCGCAATTAAGATTGCATCACGCGCGAGCACCAGCAGCAGTGTTTCGCGCGTCCTCGCCATTGTTCAGCCGCTGTATGTTGAACCCGCGTCAACTTCTGTGCGTGTCCGGACCAATCACGTCTCGTGCTGGGAGGCATAACTTCCTAAACTGGGTCACGTTGGGGCTGCCGTGACGTGAGATGTCCCAGGAAGACAAGCCGCCTCGTATAATATATGCGCGGCTGATGAACCTTTCAGATCAGCTGGCCCTCACGATGGGGTAACAGAAAGAAAGAAAGAAAAAAAAAAAACCCGACAGAATGAAACAAAACTATTGTGATATCGTTGTTTTTTTGTTTATCATTATACTATTCCCGTTTCCTTTAACGAGATGATGCCAAGCGGTCGCGACGTGTGCGCCAAGCCAGACTAGACGGCACGTATTATGCTCCAGTGCCCGGCTCTCTCTCTCCCTTCTCTTTTTACTGACTGCGCACCGGAATCGTTTGTAAAATGATATACGATTCATTGTGTGTTGACACAGGTATCAACTCCGTCGAGCAAGACTAATAAACACGAGATTCACCTGGGCTACGAATCCATACGTCAAATCATTTGGTTGTTGGCGGCTACGGTAGATATGCAAGAATCATTGCACTCCCCCTGGCTATCAAATGTGCTACTAGTTCGCATGTGTGGACGACCTACACTTTGAATTCGGCAGTTCGTTTTTTTATGTGTTACTGGCGGATTTATTCACCGAAAATGATGTCATTTTGGATGGTGTGTTTTGTGGCCACGATTGGCGGAGCCAGTACCTCCAAACGAGGCCCTGCCTCCATGATTCTACCGCGACCGCTTCTGAAGGTGAACCCGACACGCACCCGACGCTGCCGCTGATCAGAGAGGTGGTGGACGATCTCACCAACTTGCCCCGTCCGAAGGACCTGAACCGGAACAAACTGCTGAACCGTCTGGAGACCGAGTTCGACACCCGCTGGATGTCGGTCGACGATCCGCTCACGTCCGGTGTCCCCGAGGCGGACTCGAACCCGGCGACCGCCCCGGCGAAGACGCCGGCGTGGCTCCTCAACGAGTTGCGCCACCTGAACCTGTCCAACACGCCCAACTACGTGGCGTCCATGCCGGAGTCTCGCAGTGCCCTGGAGGTGTGGCTGCTGGAGAGGGCGACCTGCCCCGTCAGGTACGACTGGGTGGACATAGGCCCGCTGTTCTGGCCGCCGTGGGTCAAACACGGTACGTGCGTGGCCCGCCAGTGCTCATGGCCACCCGGGATGAAATGTGTGCCGGGGGAAACCAGAAACATCTTCCTGCTGAGGTGGCACTGCATGCCGGGCTCACCCGAGGATGGCGAGCGCTCAACCCGCAAGAGGAAGAACTGCCGGTGGATCAAGGTACCCTACCCCGTCATGTCCGAATGCATTTGCAGTTGCAAGTAAAGGTAGTGGATCATGCCAACGGGAGTGGATCAACACTCAGTCCACTGGGAGAAATTTTTAACCGGACTTCAAGTTCGACTGAAGGACAGATTAAGAAAGTTATCAACGGATTTTTTATTTTATTTTTTTTAATCTGGATTGCGTGAGGAGACAATGGGTGAAGCTGATTGTTCTTGTGAATATTGTTTTGTTATAAATTATGCTCTGTGAATTTCGAAGGCCGTCTGCTTGAAAAGTGTTTGCATGAATTTTTTAAAATAATTTAACCGTTGCCATCAAAGATGGGTTTATCCGTATAACAAAATGTATAGAAGCTAATTATATTGATTTACTGTAACTTTTCATTAAAGCTGTGCATACAACTTATAGGCACCTAATTAACGAGCCTTTTTTTATTAAAGGTATTTTACAGAATAGGTAAGGATAAAAATCACAATTGTTTAATTTTATTTTGAAAGCTTACTAATTACGAAGTTCATACTTGCCTATAGAACCTTTTTTCTGTGAAATATTTCTCTGAAATGAAGTCATATTAGAAAACTGTATCTGAAAACCTTTAAAAAACACACGCAGCAGCTGATTTCAGTTGTTACAAAGTGTTTACATGCTGAAAATTGTGCATGTTTTTGTTCCACTATTTTCTCCTGGCTCACACAACGGGTTATGACCAAATGTTCACAGGTTCGTTATTTCACGTGGCTTATCACATTCAAATCAATCTCACGAAACCGAGGCCGGGGAAGCTTCCCAGTCTGGTGCCTACTCGTGGCACGAGAATCAGTACTCCGTGTTGCTGTTTTACACAGGGTACATGACATACATAGTGGAAGCGAGACAGGTTTACGGTCTGGTGGTTTGCTGTATTTCAAACTGAAAGTAATTCGACGCCAGGAACAAAAAACATTGTTTCACTTTAGATCTCTTTCAAAATTCTGAAGGATTCTAAGAGCCCCTTTAGATGATAAAAAAAAAAATCAACTTGAAACACTTTCACATTCGAAGCATTTCATTTAACTGCATGAGGGAACAACGCGCTCAACCCATTTTTATCAAATCGATGGACGACAGAAAGAAAGAAAAAAAAACCTTCCATGGGAAGTTTGCCAAATTAAAGCTAGCGTCTGTGAAAGACTCATACTTGATTTGTCTTCGGCAAAGCAGCCAATAAATTGAAATAATAAAGTGGAATCGATTGCACATAATGTGACCTTGCCAAAGCCTTTGCTATTATTACTCTAGACGACAGGTATATTGAGTATAGAAAAGTTAATTAATATGGGGGTGAATAAATGAAACGAAAGTAAATTTATTCTCCTCATTTCTTGCTTAAAGCACATGTATAACATTGGTTATTGTCAAAGACCAGTTTCTGCACTGTATGTGACCCAACGCACACATGAAATAACAAACTTGTGAATTTTAAAGCTCAATCAGTCATCGGAGTCACGAGAAAAAATCACTGATATGTTTTCACTGTTTTCAAACATCTGGTTTTGAACACGCGTGATAAAAACTAATTGTTTTACTCATTTCCTATAAACTATAGCATTTCAAGCAAAACTATTGCAAAGGAAGTTGTCCACCATGACCATCTTTATACCACGTAACTTATGTGCAAATCTGTGAACAATTCGTATTTTCATTCTTACCAATGTTGTGCACACCCTTTAAAATACCGTGCAGTAATTATTGTTGGCATAATCATTTTGCGCTGTTTGTTAAACTGGCCTGGCTTAAATATAGCTTTCCGTTATTACAACAGCGTGTACAATCGGAGAATTGTTTGGAGTTCTCATGAAGACAGTTAGAGCATACTGATCGAAACGTCCGAGTTTGATAAACCGCCTGCCTGCAGGGTTCCAAATGTTGCTGTCAAATTGTCAATGTTTATCCATGTATACATTAATAACAGTTTGCAGAGAATTGTATATAAAAAATGCTTACAACAAAGCGTTCGTGCTGAAATGTTGCACGTGTGAAAATACAACAAGATCCATCATTATTAATAGTTCAAGTTTCAAAGGTAAAACAAAACTGTTTGTTATAACAGCTGATAATGAAGGTATTTTCTCTTCAATTTGATAGGTGGTATCAATTTCCGTTGGGTTGGTGTGGTCGTCTGGGGAGACTTTCGATAAATCTCGATCTTTGATTTCTTACAATTTCAGGTGAAAAATTACAGGTGCGTTGACGAGTACCACCTTTTTTGTTTGGTTAACTTTGACAGTTCGAATGTACATGCATGTACGGGGTTATTGATGTATGTTATTTATCGCAGGGTGTGTGGGGAGCAAGTCTTATCAACATTGTCCATCACGAAGGGGGGAAAATACCCTTTTTGGATTTCGGCACAACGTGATAAGCATCAAAAACCCAAACCCTCACAAAAAAAAACTTTTGTTGGGGGGAGGATTATGCTTTTATGGAAGTGTTGTGACAAGGGCAACAAAAAAAAAGCGAAGAATGGTTTGCCCACACGCGACTTGTATAGAATGAACAGACCGTGTTTTCAACAACACTAGTGTTTTGTAAATAACAGCGGTGTCTGAGAAGAAGAAAAGAGGAAGCCCTCTGGCGAAATCATATATTTATTTTCATGAAAAGAAAAGTAAAGACTCACAAACAATCAAAATCTAAAGGTTTTTTTTTGTGGGTTCGTTGTTGAGCACACCGACAGAGCACGGGGCTAGGTTTACAATGTGTGCCTGTTCTGGGGCGGGGGAGGGGGGGTGATAAAGCCATTTTTTATCGAGCTATAAGGTCGGTGGAACCTTTCGAGGTTGGGATAAACACTAACTGCGATACGATCGAAAGATCCTATCAAATTATTGTGAGAATGAATGTGTTTTACGGAAAGTTTTTTTTTCTTTGGGTGGAAACTTTAAAAAATACTGCCTGTTTAACCGACATTAAACTGGGTCGCACATAAATGGCCAAGTTGTGGGTGAATAAATGTTCACCCGCTGCAGTACAGCAGAATGGTGTATACGCTAAAGGCATGCCGATAACAATGTTAATCCTATAGCTGTGTTTTTTTTAATAGTATACTTTGCGGTTTAGAAACCATTAACTTATAAAACCAGACTATTATTATTAAAAAAGACCCATGATTGCCAGTCTGTGTAATGACTCTATTTAATCAAATTTGGTGATAAATTTAAAGTGAAACCCACTGTAGGCCAACTACAAATAATTCGCAAGTGGAGTTTTGTTGGAATTATTTCCAAAAAAAAGAAAAGAAAAAAAGATGGAACCAAGTGTATGTTTTTAACCAAGCCTGACATTTTCTCCTGTAAGTTATAAATACTATACGTTAAAAATGACCGCCCTGGTAACTTTAAAGGGACCGTATACAGCATTCATAAATTCATAAACAAATGTCTAAGGATTCTCAGTACCCGTGTAAAATATTCCGCCTGCGTATTTTTTGGTTCTAGTTTTTTAAAGGCAGTATATACTTTTGGTAATTGTCAAAGACTAGTATCCTGACTTGGTGTATCCCAACATCATGCGTACAATAACAAACCTGTGAAGATTGGGACTCAAGTGGTGATCGAAGTTGCAAGAAAATAATGACAGAACAAAACCCACCCTTGTTGCATATAGAATATTGTGTTTTCAAATGCCTGAGAAATGCTTCATTCTTAGAATCAAATATTTTAGCTCTCAGGTGCTCCTTACCAAGTAAGTTTTAATGGTAATGTATTTCTTGAGTAATTACCAAAAGTATCCACTGCCTTTAATGCCAGCTTTATATAAAAAATAATACTTACAGTTTTTTCCTTTACTGTTTACAATATAGTTTAACTTGAGAGTTTTTATTCATACATTAGTTTTTACAGTTCACTTTTTATGATGCTTGCTGTTAAAAAGAAATTGTGAGAAATGGACTAATCCCAAGTGCATCGTTAACTTGCTTTTTACCTTGAACCATACCTTCAAAGATTTACCCTAATCCCTTCCGACTTGTCAACAGAATCACACAGTGCCATTTTTATTTCCAGTTCGTAAAGGGACACATTGCCAATTCGGATTGGGCACTTTGAGCTACACAAAGCGTTCGTTTTAAAATGAATATGGTGGGAAAGATATTCTAAAAGTAGAATACATGTAATGATTCACATTAATATCCCTTCCCTTGAAATTGTGCGTTTTTGTGTGTGAAATTGCTTGACAGAACACGGTTCGCTCCTCTGTAGAATCAAATGTTATACAGAATGGCTGATCGTATGTTCCGCTGGTTGTATTTCCAGAGGCAAATTTAAAGGAACATTACAGAATTGGTAAGAAAAAACTTGTAAAGCATACTTTTTGATCACATATTTACATAAAACTTACACGGTCTAATGATGATGATAGTAGAAAACATCCCTGGAAATATTTCTGTCTGAAATGCCATATTTGATGAGAAATGAACAAACTAATTTTCCGATTGGAGTTTATCGCTCAGTGAGCGTTTTATTCATTTGTTGAATCTATATGATTTCATGCAAATGTGTCATCGGTTTTTCACTATTTTCTCGTGACCCAGATGGCCGATCGATCTCAAACTTCTACAGGTTTGTCAGTTTATGTATATGGTGGATTACATAAAGTGCTTACACTGCCAGCTACTGTTTTGTTAGTAAAAACCAATTCTGTAATGTTCCTTTAAGTTGTTTAACCACTACTCACTAACTATAATACACTGTAGGTTTTTCAGTGCATGAACAACTCTTAAAAAGGATGAGGAGCAATTCCACACAGAAAAATTTAGAGAGATTAGAAGGTAATGTGCCCTTATATCAAAACATTATTTATTTCAATCGCGAAAATAAGGACCTTTCTGAGAAACACACTTAAGAAGAAGACGATCTCACAGAATTCAAAAAAAGTACGAATTTGGCTTCAGTGGTAGTTTTAAAGAATGTTAATGATGCCTCAAAAAAATATGGTTTAAATAATCCGCAGCAGAAGTTGTGACGCCGCGGAGCGCCGAGTCGTTGATGCCGAAATGGGACACCGCAGACGAGGGGTAAAATGTTGCGTTCTACTCCACGGCTATACCTACCTCTCTATTAGTGCGCCATTACAAAACAGCTGCAACCCTCCCGAGACAATGCCAGACGGGGGAGGATATTAACTAATGACTTGGTCGTATATCTCTGTTTGTGTACGGTCTCCCTTTACACCGGGTGAGATGACATGGGCTTTGAGCGTACAGAGGCGGCCTGATGCAAAAGAGGCTCCCCACACCGTAGCCGACTGGCCCACGCACGGGACGCCCGACCCGACTTCGGTGCGGTCGTCTTATAAAAAGTACATTGGCATGTTGATGCGGAAAAGTCATTGCCCCGGCGTCCAATTGGAGCGAGCTACATAGCTCTAGGGTTTCCCCGAGCCAGACTGTGGTTTGCATTCGACTGTGTGCCGTCTTGTTCGATCACATTTCATGTTTTGGCTGCTGCCGGTCTAGCCCGCATCATCTTCGTTATGTATGCTTAGTTTATGCAAATTAGATGTTACTTTCGACCAATAGAAATTAAGTAAATAAGAGCTGAGCCGAGAGGCTTTAAAAAAAAAATCTTAGGATAAGAATATACTTTGTTTACGGGTTGGAAATCATCAAAGAAAACCCCACTTGATCTTGATGTTCTTTGTTATTTTGTTTTCAAAAAATCACTCAGGAATCTTACATCATAGAGTCAGTAATTCAACTCAGCATTGGAACTTCTTAAGTAAGAAATAATAAGAAAACAAATACAAAGAACGAACTGTCTCACACAATCTCAGCGATCCGTATAATTTTATTTTATGAAACACGAGAGGGACTTTTGTTCGAGTACACGGTTTGAGATTATGTGAAACGTTGCATGATTCGGATAATTTCTTGTAGACATAACAGCGGAATATTGTCACAATGCATGCCAAAGGAAGCGGCAGACAAGCCCACCACACAAGATGTCAACATGTTTGTTACAATTTCAAACTTGACTTAATAACTCAACAAGTTATCACCAACAGCATGGAGAAATTATCGTGATTTTTAACCTTTCTAAAACTATGTCAGCGGGCCCGGTTTGATTCTTTAACAGAATTTGAAGGGGGAAAAAACCCATCATTTTGTACCGAACTATACGGTGGTAGAGGAGTGTAGGACAGAGACAAGGGACCCGTCTACGACCCGCTGTCATGACGGGGACCGCCGGGCTCGAACCCAGCGGTGGGTGGATACAGTCAGATTTCCCGGCGGTTGGAATCTGGGCCATGCGGTAAGTTACCCGGAGACACGAGTGCGAGGCGGGTGGACTTCATTCAGTAGACGGTCGTTGACGTGCGTTGATATATTGATATTTTTTTTTACCACACTGTAACTGTGGGAGCTTTTGATGTTGCTGGATGCCGTCGTTGATCAAATAATTAGCCTACAAAAATCATGCTTTGGTTATAAATTAATTTGTTTTCCCTTTTTAAATTTGTTTTAAGATGGCGTCTTGACATCAGAAGTGACTCTGCACACTGACAACTGCAATCCACAACAAAAAAACATCTCATTGGTGCCTAGCCGTGCTGAGGCTACCATGGCGGACATTTTACCACTCCCATGTTCAAATTGCTTACAATTTTGTCAGTTTAAAAGCTTCTCTCTGTGTCGAGTGAGAAACAAGTATTGAAAGACAAGGTTTGCAGGCGTCATGTATAGGTCTTTATAGAAGTAGTGGGTTTTGGAAAAGGTATAAGAGAGAAATATGACAGAGCAAGGAAGGGAAATGGTATAGGTCACATGGGCATTCTCTGTCCTGCACAGCCAAGTAATTTTTGACCGATAATTGCATATTTTGTAGATGGGTTGATGGGTACCACCTTGGGTACCCGGTAGAGGTCACTGACACCGTGCTGAAAGATCCACCTGCTAGAACAATGGCTCTTTTGTCTACTGTCATGATGCCAAGAAAAATCAATCAGCTGGACAACAATCAATCTTTTGTTCTCTCCAAGGTCAAGGATAGCTTCGACAAAATTGCATTTTTGGGGGTTGGAGAAAAATATTACACGAAAATTATAACTAATGAAGTTGTCACATTACATATAATTCCACCTAAAAATAAGAAGAAAAATAAAACAAAAACATAAACTTATTTATAACAATAATGACAATGAAAAGAAATGAAAAAGTGTTGCAAGTTGAAAGAAAAAAAACCCCAAACCCTAAACTAAACAAATTATGACCGAAGATTGCAAAGATGTGACAAAGAAAAACACAGCTCCAGTCAACGGTGTACAAGTCCTACAGAAAGACACTCAAAACAAGCACCCCACATTTACAGGATATTATAATTTATTCATGTTTATATTAAAATACATATTGCATTATGAATCAAAACGGCAGTTCAAAGAAAGACCAATCATTTAATTAAGTTCATTGTTCAAAAAAACCTGCAATTTTCAGCAAATTTCTTTAGGCAGCTAAAGCAGAAAACAATGAGTAAGAACTGTACTTACTAAGCAGAAATTAAAAAGGGGACCAGTTACAACCAGTAACACTTCATGCAGCTTTCTGGTTGGTTACCTGATTTTGCTTAGCAGCAGCTGTAACCAGACATTTTTATTTTGGAGGGGGGGGGGGAAGTGTCGGAAAAGACATAACTTTGGGTCTTCTTAATGTACCGAACCATTCATTTGTGAATTTTTTGTTCTCATTTGGTGAGGGGCAAGAGGGGAGGGGAGGGGGGGGGGAAGGGTTTGGAGTTGGGGGGGGGGGGGGCTACCAACCCCCTGTCTCACCCCCTGATTACGCAACTGCTTAGTGACTATTTTCTGAGCTTAGAAAATTCCTGTACTTAGAAAATTCCTGTACTTATCAGCCCAAATGGAGTAGGCCATTTATGAGTTAGACTTGAATGATGTCTGGTACAATGCCTCGTTCAGTCACAAGTGAGTGTTAACTTTGAATTCCTCAGACTAAATCCAAATGTTATGTCACTTGGTTAGGATCTTTGCTTTGCAGGAATTCACTAAGCCCAAAACAAAGGCAAGTGAAGTCATTAATCAATGTTCTCTGCTTGCCTGTTTGAACGAATTTGACCCTGAAATTGAACTATGTGATTGCTCAAATATTTGGTGGAGGAGGACTGGAATACTGGAAAAGACTTTCAGCGAAGCCAGTTTTTAAACAAAATTCCTATATTGACTGTCTTTACCAACTAAAATTCAGTGTTAATTTTTATAAAGAGACCAGTCAATGAAAAAAACTATTATGTTTTAACAGTAAATAATACCTGCTGTATTTTTTTAAACAGAAATAAAACTCTGAGAATGTTGTGAGTAGTTTATCTGGGCCCAATTTCATAGCGCTGCTTAACGATAAGCACATTTTCGTGCTAACTGTAGCAGAAAAATTTGCTTAAGCATAAGCGTATTTCACACGTTAGCAAGAAAATAAGGCAGTCATCTTAAGTGTTCACATGGATTTGCATTTTGGGCAGTAAGCACTGGAAGGTTTTCATGCCTTTACGTGTGCTTATGGTTAGCAGCGCTATTGAAATGGAAACTCGAACGCAAGCACAGAATCGCAGTTAAGCAGCTCTATGAAATTGGACCCTGTGCATATATTATCTGCTATGAGGCAATTCATGCAGGCTGCCATTTTTAGCTGTACGGCAAATATCTGCCTTCCAATTGGTTGACCTAGCTGATTTGGTCATACAGGCATGTCACATGGTATTGATACTCTATGTCCACAGCTGACATTGAGGGTGTGCACAGCAGACACAGACAAACAATTAGGCATTCTCAGTGTTCCAGTTTTTACATATTGAAATAAAATAAACTGCATAACACTTCATTCTAAAAAGAATAATAATATGAAAATATGCAACATTTACACTTACAAAAAGTTGTAATAGTATTATTGAGGTAAGAGTTAAATTGCGTTTTAAATATATTTCAAACATTCTTTATGTTTTATCGCATTTATAGATCATTGTCATCTGATTGGTGGAACACGCGCCGCATGTCATAGTTTATTTTGCCATGTATACTGTTCCGACACTCCAAAATTTAAGATAGGAGATCGATATAGGAAGTTTGAAAAGCTTCGCGGCAAACCTTCGTTTGTACTAATATATTTTACACCGAGTACAATATGTAATGATTGCCCTGCGCGTTATTAGCATGCGTAAGCTCGCACGCCAACATGCGAATGGCTATGAACGCCGAATGCGCTTTAGCCAACCGGTCTTGAACAGCTCCAGCTATGTCTTCATCAACCGTTTATTACCTTATTGTTGAAACAAATTATAAAACTGTGAAACTTTGTTTTGTTTATTGTTGAAATAAATTATGGACTAAATGAAAAAATATCAAACGACAAGGATCTATGTGTGAGGTATAAAAACAAACAAATATAGCAGGCCTGGAATTTCATCTTTGAGAGGGCAAGGCCATTTTCACTTTGCAAAGGGCACTTCCATCGGGAAATCTCAAAGTCTATGGGAAACTTTTGAAGGGGCACCAAGGCCAAGACCAGGGGCAACAGAGGCCATGGCCTTCCGTGGCCTCTGTGTAATTCCAGGCCTGTATAGGATGCATTTTATTCGTACAACTAAGCTGAATACAATCACTTGTTGAGATCTGGACTGTTCCATTTTGCTTGGCTTCGCCTCTGGAATAGTCCAGATTTCTCCTTGTGAATATATTCTGATCTATTGATCTATCAAATGCATCCAATATTTGTAAAACATAGACCTTTCTTGCATTCACAACAACTGACCACCATTTTGAATGGGTGGCCTTGAGTATCCTATCTGAACTGGTACAAATTCGCCCTTGTGAATAAAACGTATAAAAACCATTTTTCGATGGAGAATGTGTGTGTGTTTATTGTTTTTTGTTTCTGGGGGGATAGACTAATTGATTTAGTAGTGATACGGGTAACTTGATAGCAATATAGCATTAAATGATAAAGTTGTTGTTTTTCTTGTAGCTAAGGCCACCCATACTTTTGCCAACCACTTGCTGGAAACACTAGCAGCTGTGACGACCCCACAAGAAAGGTACACTGACCCCTTACAGGCATATCACACACAGCCACTCTGCCCTGCTCACCATTTTGAGAGTCAACAGATAAGCGTGTAAACACCTCGTCGCCACAAAACTGAATAACACACCAGGGATATTAACTCCCAAAATGACGCATGATGCTTTGTCCTTCTGATGGGACTTAAAGTGGCAGGTTCAACTCCTGGCCTGGCGAGTCATGATGCTTGTGTCCTTGAGCAGGACACTTTTAATAGTTGCTTTGTCCTTCTGATGGGACTTTAAGTGGCAGGTTAGACTCCTGGCCTGGCTAGTCATGATGCTTGTGTCCTTGAGCAGGACACTTTTAATAGTTGCTTTGTCCTTCTGATGAGACTTTAAGTGGCAGGTTCAACTCCTGGTCTGGCTAGTCATGATGCTTGTGTCCTTGAGCAGGACACTTTTAATAGTTTCTTTGTCCTTCTGATGGGACTTTAAGTGGCAGGTTCAACTCCTGGTCTGGCTAGTCATGATGCTTGTGTCCTTGAGCAGGACACTTTTAATAGTTTCTTTGTCCTTCTGATGGGACTTTAAGTGGCAGGTTCGACTCCTGGTCTGGCTAGTCATGATGCTTGTGTCCTTGGGCAGGACACTTTTAATAGTTGCTTTGTCCTTCTGATGGGACTTTAAGTGGCAGGTTCGACTCCTGGCCTGGCTAGTCATGATGCTTGTGTCCTTGAGCAAGACACGTCACCACAATTGCTTTGTCCTTCTGATGGGACTTTAAGTGGCAGGTTCAACTCCTGGCCTGGCTAGTCATGATGCTTGTGTCCTTGAGCAGGACACTTTTAATAGTTGCTTTGCCTTCTGATGGGACTTTAGGTGGCAGGTTCGACTCCTGGCCTGGCTAGTCATGATGCTTGTGTCCTTGGGCAGGACACTTTGAATAGTTGCTTTGTCCTTCTGATGGGACTTTAGGTGGCAGGTTCGACTCCTGGCCTGGCTAGTCATGATGCTTGTGTCCTTGGGCAGGACACTTTGAATAGTTGCTTTGTCCTTCTGATGGAACTTTAAGTGGCAGGTTCGACTCCTGGCCTGGCTAGTCATGATGCTTGTGTCCTTGAGCAGGACACTTTTAATAGTTGATATGTCCTTCTGATGGGACTTTAAGTGGCAGGTTCGACTCCTGGTCTGGCTAGTCATGATGCTTGTGTCCTTGGGCAGGACACTTTTAATAGTTGATATGTCCTTCTGATGGGACTTTAAGTGGCAGGTTAGACTCCTGGCCTGGCTAGTCATGATGCTTGTGTCCTTGAGCAGGACACTTTTAATAGTTGCTTTGTCCTTCTGATGGAACTTTAAGTGGCAGGTTAGACTCCTGGCCTGGCTAGTCATGATGCTTGTGTCCTTGGGCAGGACACTTTTAATAATTGCTTTGTCCTTTTGATGGGACATTTAGTGGCAGGTATCGAGTACCCACACATGCAACATTATAGTTGCAAAGCAAAATAAGAAAAAAGGCTTAGCACACAAATTTTGTACAGTAACTCTCTGATCAGCCGATATGCAGAAAAGTTGCATGTCGGTGTATTTGAACAGGCAGTGTACATCAGAGTATTGTTTACACTAACTGTGACAGAGTAGGGGCTCACACTGACAATTCAAGTCTGAAGCAAACACATCCACCCACAGGTTTCCTAAGGCCAACAAGCTGCATTGTCTACTTTCCTTTAGGGACATTTTTTGGTAGATTACCAAAAGATAAAACAATAACAATATTTTTAACGGATGCATAATAATTGCATAGAGGGATAAAAAAAAAGTTTTTTTTATCCTTACACTGATGTGTGATAAGGATTTAGTGATCAAACACCAACAGTTATAATGCAGGCCTGGGATTACACAAAGGCCATGGCCTCCGTTGCCCCTGGTCTTGGCCTTGGTGCCCCTTCACAAGTTTCTCGTAGACTGTAAGATTTTCCAAATGGAAGTGCCCTTTGCAAGATGAAAACGGCCTTGTCCTGAAATTCCAGGCCTGATAATGATGCTAACATTTTTAGTTTTGCTCCGATGATGCGACAATTTTCACAACCCTGAAAATAAAGTTTGCCATCTCTTCCGTTTTATCAGACTGACCTTGGGCTTCAACGTAAGTTCCTCCGGACAGACGGGAACACGCAACGTTTCGCATCCCTGGAAAACAATCCAACTGTTTTCGGGGATCAACCGGGAGCGTCCTGGCAACGGACTCAGAAGAAGTTTCTGGTGACGAAAGTGAAGATTCTTGCCCACACTGGAACGATGCGATCCTTCTCCTTAAAAGTTGATGAGGAGACTGGGTCGGACTGCTTAAATAAACGCTGCTGCTCCTGCAAGTAAAAATAAAGATGTATTTTGAGGGGGTGTTTTTCCAAATTTTTCTTGACGCAAGGTTAACAAAATTCGTATACAGTGTTCCTTTATTCAGAGCATTTCTACCTCTGCTTGCTCATTTTTAAAGGCCAAGTGATGGGCGGGGATTCATCAAAAAGTGCTCAACCCTAGCCGTGTTCCAGGCCAATTAATCCGGCCCAGTTTTCGACAGTGTAGGTATTGGTTACACCACATCTCCAACAATTCCCCCAACCTCCAACAATATGTTATTAACACGTTGACTGCCGTTCATATATTCGTAGGGCATTCCCATTTGCCAAGTGCGGTGCGCATGTGTGCATACCAAATAGGTACTGTATTCCCCAAAATTGAACACACACATGCTAAGGATGCCATGTCCTCACCACTGCCAGAAGCGTATGTGTTGCGTGCACAGTGATGCCAGTGTATTTAAATTACAATACAAAGCCCTTTCATTCTCTACGAGTATACTCGTAGTGGCAGAATCCGTTACACCTGTAAGTACGAATATACTCGTAGGCGGCAGGCAACGTGTTTTAACTCGTTTGAGGGTTTAAAAACCCTCAAACGAGGCACGATGTCAGCACATTAAAAAAATATTTCCATTGTCTAAACCACATCGTACATACTGGTCAGCTCATACGCCTTAAGATCGTACGCTGGACCATGCCGCACGTCCTAGAGGGGGGTGTCAATCAGCATGGGACAGTGGTTTGGTTCGAAAGGGCAGGACAAAACTCTGCCAGCATCTTTTTGTGTACAAAATCGGTCTGTCCATTGTCTGTCCATTGTCAATGGATGATGAACCAAATTATGAAAATGAATTAATTAAGCAAACAAATCAGTTTAGATTTAATCAAGCAATACCTGAACATGTAAACAACACACTTGGATAAAGAAATTGTTGAAAACATGCAAAACAATCCCTATTAACCTACAGAAAAAACTTTTCAGCAAGTGCCAACAACGGACCGCAGTTACGTTTGTCCCAAACAGGTGCCTCGTTTGAGGGTCAAGAGAGGGGAAGGAACTGGAGTATGAGTAGGGATAACCTGAAAGGTAGGGTCATAGATTGATTTGCTTATTTATGGGCAAAATTATCCATTTATGGGCAGAATTTGCAAACGGACACCAACCAACAGAAAACTGAGAAACAATTTATGCATGAATCTTTCTCAGATTCAAATGTCTCTGGGCGAACAATCATCCAAATCTTTGAGGGGAAATCCTTTCTTAAAATAGTTTATACTATCAACAGCTGCAATGCTTCTCCCCAAGTAATTTTTGTGCTCTTTTATTTTTGTAGTATTTACCAATCTATGACCCTAACTTTAAGTGCGGACGCTGTCAAATGGAAAAAGCGTATTATGTTAACAAATATTTTCTGTAAATTTTTGTTTTACCTCATGAAGTTGTTTCTGTAACTTTGCATTGGTCGTCACGATGGCTATCTGTGCCTCAAGGTCACGGTGTACTGACCTATGACCTGCAAGTAAAGAAACGACCTCATTAGAAATACAGCTAGCATTAGAAATACAGCTAGCATTAGAAATGCAAGGTCACCAAATTAAGAGTGATGATTTATGGTTGTAATCTGAATGTTCAAACCTCAAACAAAAATCTACTCAGTCTCCTTCAAATCTAAATTACTTATTAGCAGAATGTATCTCAGAGCATTAAAATTTTCTGGAAGGGATTGGCTCTGAAAAATAGCGATTGGTTTGTTCTGGTCAGTTCAATAAAAGTGTGCTCTAGCCAACATCCACAGTCGGGCCATCTTCTAGTAAAGCACAAGAGCATAATTAATGCAAAAACTTCTCACCAAAGTTTGGAGATCCGATCATTGTGAGCGACGGCAGTGACAGTCCATTGAGATAGTACCACAAACCTGCCAAGACAAAAAAATAAAGGCATTCATGATCGGCTGTCCAAAGCTTCCAGCATTTCCATGCAATGACCTCTACAAGGTGATAAAAGTTTTGAAAGTTTTGAAAGTTTTATTTTATAAAATAGGATCAATAGGGTGGGGGGGGGGGGTGACCTAGCGGTATTATATCAAGGCACATTGATACCGTTAGGCACAAAAAGAAAGACGGATCGGAGTAATCACACAAAACTCAAGAGAGTTAGGGTTTTCAGAATTTATACTTCATGAAACAACCATGCCAAAAAATCACTTCACAGAATTCCCACATCGCAAAATAAAAAAATACATGCAACAATTAAAAGAACAATCCCAAGATGGCGACAATATCAAAACAGATAATCTGACCTTTGACATGGAAGGTCCAGTCCTGCCTGTGGTACTCGTACATCGTGATCCTGCCCTCTTGGTCTCGCCGGCAAACTTTCCTCCAGAAGTTCTTGGCGATGAAGGTGTAAGCGTCAGGGACAAAGCCTGAGATACCCTTGGCACCGTAGAAGCCATTGGCCTGGGAGACAAACAAAGGCAAAGGATTCAGGGGGTCTGTTTATTCATTTAGAAAACAAGTTAAAGGGTTTAACAGATGTTAGTTTTTGCGTCGGGGATAAATAATTAATTTGGTTTTCACCCTTACACCGATGTGTTTTAAGCACTGTATACTCAGTACTTTCCCGAGCTCTGTGAAAAAAAAAATCCACAGGCAAATCACTCGGATGGGATTCGAACCCACGCACCTTTGCATTGCTAGAAGTCTGCAGAAGTTAAAGGGGGACCTTCGCCGTGATCCTAGCGGGCCTGCGGCTGTACATGGAATTATGACCTCTAGCCCAGTTACTGCACATGCGCACACGCTGGGCGTCACATCACAATATTATATACTGTTGGTAAAGTGTGACGCAATTCCACTGTGAGCCACACCCACTTCAAACAAACTGGCTCCGCTGATTACCAGATGTTGCCACTTGTATCCTTAAAGGAACATTACAGAATTGGTAAGAAAAAAACTTGTAAAATATACTCTTTGATCACCGATTTACATAAAACTTACACGGTCTAATGATGATGATAGTAGAAAACATCCCTTGAAATATTTCTGTCTGAAATGCCATATTCGATGAGAAACTCCGATTGGAGTTTATCAGTGAGCGTTTTATTCATTTGTTGAACCTATATGATTTCATACAAATGTGTAATCGGTTTTTCACTATTTTCTAGTGACCCAGATGGCCGATCGATCTCAAACTTCTACAGGTTTATCAGTTTATGTATATGGTGGATTACATAAAGTGCTCACACTGCCAGCAACTGTTTTGTTAGCAAAAACCAATTCTGTAATGTTCCTTTAACCATTATTGCTTCAACCTTCAGACAGGACGTAAAGACGTAGGTCACATGTGTTGTGTAATGCTTGTAAAAGAACCCAGTGTACTTATCGTATTAATAATAATAATAATGGCTTCTTATATAGCACGCATATCTGTCCACTCAGTGACACTCAAGACGCTTCAACATTCAGTATTTTCCTGCAAGGTATTTTAGTAGAGCTCTACGTTTTGAAGTATTAGACCTATTCCTTTACATAGCACCAAGTAATGGTTTTACAAAGTGCTGGGGCGTAATATGCTGCCAATCAAACCAGGAACACCGGGGCAAACCCCTTCTCTTTTCGATAAGTGCACTGGGTTCTTTTACGTGCATTACACAACACACGGGACCTACGGCTTTACGTCCCATCCGAAGGACGCAGCAATAATGGTTAAGTATCTTGCTTAAGGACACAAGTGTCCTGACCGGGACTCGAACCCACACCCTGCTGAACAGAAACACCAGTGCTTGAGTCCGGTGCTCCTATCCGCTCGGCCACGAGAGAAGGGGTTTGCCGGGATGTTTCTGGCAGTGGCTGCTGAATGCGCCTCAGCACCTTGTAAACCCTTATAAGGTACTACATAAATTGGTCTCATAATTGAACAAAATTCAAAACCCTCTCTTAAAACATTTCTGTTTGTTCAAGTGCCTTGAGTACCTTATCGGTAGATACATGCGCTATATAAGACTGTATATGATCAGTTTGGGAAGAAAAAATTAATTCAATTCAATTTAGAAAAACAAAAACATTTCTGCCCACAACATAAGCGTCAAGAACAATATTGCGACAAAGCTACAGTAGTCCTAAGCCCAATTCCATCGAACCGGTAAGCGGAAAATAGTTGATTAACACCGCAAAGAGACAAAAATCCTCACCTTGGGTGACGCCATCAGAATGTCATACTTGGCCTTTGACCCCACCACCAACTCCATATACTCCTTGGTCAGGTTGAAATACCCAGAGGCGAGTACACAATGAGAGCCCCGCTCGGCTGTCCGCAGAAGCTGACCGGTGACCTCTTGGTCGAGTCTGACCCCGAACGACCCCATCTGGACGAGAGGAAAGATGACCGTATCGCCGCAACAACCCGACGTCGTCGCCTCCGATTCAACAGAAGAGTCCTTTCTCCGATTCTGAATCTCGGGATAAGTCATCGTCGGCCTTTCGTCAGACACACCCGTAACTGTCTCTCTCACTTCGGACTCAGAATCCGGAGTTGTCTCACGCCCCGATGACCTGTTCTCATCGGAGGTATCGCTATGGTCAATGGTGACATCTTTGTGCATTCCTCGCAGCGATTCTCGACAGATGACGTCGTCGCCGAAATTTCTGTGTTTCCTCCGTATCGTTTTCCTGTGGGTGTATTTCAGGTCGTGGGTGTGGCTTAGTGAGGCGGGTCTTCTGGTCGGGTGGGTCCACCTCAGAGGTTCCAACACCCGTTGTACTTTTTCCCTGGCGATATCTTTGAATTTCTTTTTGTCACCTGGGATAGGAAGTTAGGGCAAAGGTTGTTCAATATCAAATTAATACGGTAAAAATCTCAAATCTCAAATCAAAAGCTATTATACTATAAATCTATTGAGCAAGTGATAGGCAGTGTGTATGGAAAAGCATAACTACTTCCGAGTGCTTCTGCCGTAAGTTGGGAAGCAGTCATGCTTTTCCATGCACACTGCGGTCGCTTGCTTGGTTTGTTCATGTTGTATACCAACTTTGAGTCATGTGAATACGGTCGCCAATTGTGTCTTTTGTTTGTCTGTCCTCATAATCATCAATCATACCAAATCAGACAAATTCATGAAGAGGATTTGGAAGGGGTTTTCATCGATCAAACTTTTGCAAAATTTTGAAAAAAATTAGTTCATCAATTTAGACATTTTGCAGCCACCTGCCCCTGTTCTCCGATAAAAAAAATGTGTCACCATCAATGCTAGGAGTATTCCTACCTTCAAATGGGTGTACGTTGAACTCGGGGTCAAGGGTCAAAGTGTCGTCCGGGTTGAGCTGGAAGGAGAACGAACTGACTGTGGTCACCAGCTCGTTGAAGAAGTCTGCCAAGTGAGGGCAGTCTTCCAGCAGCACATAACGGTCCTGGCGATTGGTGAAGTACGACTCGCTGAGATTTGCGCTGGGGGGAAGAGAGGCGTCAAATCGACTTTAACAATCTTGATCATGCAAATTACTAAGTCATGTCACCTTTTTGCCACAGTAGATACAAATAGCAATTTTCATCATATTAAACGGGGTTCTGACTACTCCCCAGCCATATCTCTGTACAGTGCCATTGCATGAAAGTAAATATCAGTTTCAAGTAAACTAGTTATGAAGTTAATTTCTATAAATTAGTTATCTGGTTAAACTAGTAAAATATCAGTTAAATGGTAAACTAGTTTATACGTGTACACTAGTAAGTATCAGTTAGCTAGTTAACAAGTTACACCAGTGAATATCAGTTTTAAATAGTTACACTAGTTAATATCAATAAAATAGATGACTAGTTTACACACTAGAAAATATCAGTTACTTAGTAAACTAGATACTTAGTTTAACTACTCGCACAAGTAAATAGTTGCCTAGCTTTATACAGTGGTCAATATCAGTCAACTACTGTATGCTAGTATTAGTTAACTTAAACAACAAATTTATGGGAAGTTGCAAATCAGAAAACAGGCCATTCAAGGTGGTGGCTAAAAAGTGGAGAAAGGTCTATAGCAGAAGAGGAAATCAACAAGTAGAAAGATGACCATTGATATTGCATTTAAAGGAACATTACAGAATTGGTAAGAAACAAAAACTTGTAAAATTTACTTTTTGATCACCGATTTACATAAAACGTACACGGTCTAATGATGATGATAGTAGAAAACATCCCTTGAAATATTTCTGCCTGAAATGCCATATTTGATGAGAAATGAATAAACTAACTTTCCGATTGGAGTTTATTGCTCAGTGAGCGTTTTATTCATTTTGTTGAATCTATATGATTTCATACAAATGTGTAATCGGTTTTTCACTCATTTCTCGTGACCCAGATGGCCGATCGATCTCAAACTTCTTACAGGTTTGCCAGTTTATGTATATGGTGGATTACATAAAGTGCTTACACTGCCAGCAGCTGTTTTGTTAGCAAAAACCAATTCTGTAATGTTCCTTTAAATTGGGACAGGTTGTAAGAAGGCAGGGAAGCAGAAATTCTATAAAGATCTGGGCCCAATTTCATAGAGCTGCTTAAGCAGAAAACATTGCATTACAATTGTCTGCTAAGCAGAAATGAGCAGGATACCCGTCACAAATTTTACACTGTGACATGGTAGTTTGGCTGGTAACCTTATTCTGGTAATACATAATTGTGTTGTGCTTAGCTACTTTGAAATTGGGCCCTGGTTATAGAAGAAGTCGCTTGAAAGAAAAGATGAGGATGGGATTTAACAATCAACACAGGAAAGGTTCCACAGATCATTTTCACTGTGCCTCATACATATTCATGATTGAGAGCCAAGTTCTCACTGGTTCCATTCACCAGCACGTGCCGGATCCCATATTTTGCTGTTTACCAAGCGCGCATCAGTATTCACGCACAGGGTAACTACGCGTACAGTAACACAATTGCTTTGCAAAGCGCATTGGGTAGTAGACTGTGCACGGGACGCACTATGCAACAGTCTTACGACACTTGCGCTTTACGAAGCAATCGTGGCGCCGCCGCACGGGTGTAGTATGCAGGCGCAAAAATTGCCCAGGCCACACACACGTACACATATGAAAGATGAATGGCGGCACATGTAAATATCAACCCTCTTTCCCAAGCTCAAAATGCTAACTTGAGAATATTATGGACAATAAAGAAGCAACTGATATGTATGATTTAAAGTAAAAAAGACACAGCATGGTTTGTTTTGAGTGTACAGTCGATATTAGCTTTCCGAGGTATTGGACATTGACAAACTAGTTTCCCATGTGACTCAAACCATGTCATATTTGCATTATATTATAATATAATTTTTTTTTAAAACACAGATGCACACTCTATACAATAATTTTTTTTAAATGGCCAACTCACCCACTTATGATCACAGATCGTCAAAGATGAATATCTTAAGATGGGAGAGTCCGATGACCTCATTGTACCTCTCAGGAATCAGCCTCTTGAGGTTGCCCCGGAGGTCCGGGGTGTGGTAGAGGGACACTCGGACCTCGCCGGGAAGGTCTGTAGGAGAGGTCTCAGCATCGTACAGGAGTTGTGCTCCCTCGTGTGCCTCTGGTGCAGTCAAGGAGGATGCGCAGCTTGAGAGGGTCTGAGGCGCCGTTGAGGTGTGACCTCTTGCAGGCGTCATGGAGTGAGGTTACCTGTGAGGATCAAGTCAAATCTGCTTTAACCGTCCTACTCTTAGTAAACATTTTCCAGTGATATAATTTTGGATTTACCAACATGTCAATGTTTGTAAAGCACTGTATACTCAGTACTCGCCAGACTCCTGTCCCAAAAAGCCCATTGGCATATTTACTCGGGTGGGATTCGAACCCACAACCTTTGCCACTCTAGAGCAGATGTCTGATAACCACTAGACCACCAAGATTGCCGGGTAGCTAGAGGCAGTTCGAACCTAATTTCAGCAGCGGGTACTGCAACAAATTTAATAAGATTTACTTTGCATTGGGCAAAGAATATTATTTGTTTTTTCCAGGGAGTTGACCAACCATTTAAAACCATTCAACTGTAGGGTTGTGTAAGGTGGCACATTTTTACATAGAGCTATCCATGTATGCAATAATAAAAATGAAAATGAGATATTTATAATGCGCCGTGTCTATCAAAAAATGATACTCCTGGTGCCAAATTATTAAATCTGATGGAGAATTTAAAGAATGGTTTTGTGAGACGAAGCATCCATAATACAACACATTGCAAGGGACGCAAGGTGAGGCCGAACATATTGCCGCCAGAAACACTGGGGCAAACCCACCCCCTTTCTTATTGGCAAGTGAACCGAGTTCTTTTACATGCATTACACAACACAAAGGACCTTTGGCTGAATGACCCATCTTAAGGACAAAGCAAAAGCTATGTACTGGTACTTGCTCTCACCACATGATACCATATTTTAGGCCGGCATAGTTTAGCTATCATCCAAAACCTTAGTGGATGGTTATGAATGGTCAGACAGTAGGAAGGTTGACTATGTACTGTGTAGATGCATTCACCACATGATGTCATATTGCAGGCTGGCATAGTTTAGCTATCATTCAAAACCATAGAGGATGATATTGAGGGGTCAGACAGTAGGAGGGTTAAGGATACATCAAATGCTGCATTTATTATGGCACAAGAAATAAGACTAGATTCAACATTGAGTTTTCTCAAAAACTGCAAAACATTTCAAAAGACAATATTTCTCCAAATGATTGATATCACTTGAGAGCTACAAGAATAATGTTCAGAATAATATTTGTTATCAATTTTTAGCCGGCCATTTACTGATGACAGTGACACCATGGCATGTTTATCCTCAACTTTGCGCCAATCATTGACTCACCAGTTCCTCTTCCTTGGGTCCTGTTCCGAGATACAGAGAGGTAAGAACAATCCGATGTTTGCTCCTTTCAATACGCTCCTAGAACAAAATGACGGTGAAAATACAAGACGGGTATGAGGACAGACTCTCAAAGTGAATCGAGATTCTTTCGTTTCGAATCATTTCAGTTTGTTCGCTGCAACCGTTCATAAAATTGCACAATCGAAGGATCTACAAGAACAAACAATAATCGTTTGTTTTTCTAAAGAAGAATACAAAAATGTAAAAATATTTAGCAAGGTACTGAGCAACCCAGCTTGGGCAGGCAGACACACGTAGGAACAACCTCCAGTGGGGGTGGTGCACTTAAACAATAAGAGAAAAAAATACAACAACAAAAACGAACACTGGCAAGGAAAGCTAACAGTCACAAAAAGTCACTTTCAAAATGGCTGATCACTTGGTTCTCAAAACCACTTGGACAATAAAAGACCAAACAAACCCTCCCTCCAGGAAGGATGTGCATTAGCCACCGTCAAGCCAAGCCGGGCAGCTTGGAAATAAAGTACAATAATATTGTTAGCCAGAGGGGTGTCTTGGTGTCTTTTGGACACCCTGTTTTAAATTTGGACACCCTGTTTTATCTGTCACTTACATGTACATGTATTGCAAGTGAACAATTTGGACACCCAGTTTTAAAATTTGGTGTGTTTCAATTGTCGTCTTTGTAACCCATTGTAGGCCTACTTATTTTATCTGCAGCTCTCCTGCGCCAGGAGCAATTGGCCAGGAGTGTCTTTTAAGACAGATATGGCGCATTAATGTTTACACTACCACATCTTTACATTCAAAACAGCCATTTTCTTTGCAGATTTAAGTGAAGCCAAACACAAACACGTACCTTTAGGGTGTCGTAAAAGTCGGCAGGTCCTTCCAGAATAGTGATCTTATCACCGCAGACAGGAAATGCAGGGGATTTCTCCGAGAGCCATTTGAAGTGCTGAAAGACGTTGGGCTGTTTTCCAAGATTTTGCGTTGCGCCGTTGACCGGAGTAGTAGTGGCGCACTTGGAGCGAGGACTTTGGTGGAAACATCTTGCTGAAACCAACCTGAAACTTTCTTCTTGTCTGGCAGCGACTGAAAAATATGTTCCTCGTCTGTAGAACCTGAAAAGAAGAAGATAAACACATTTACAAGAAGATTGTGGATTAAAGTGCCGGTGTAATAGGGAATTTTATCCCCTTTCATCATCGGCACAACGATGGTTACTGATGTGCATGAGCGGTGACTTAGCTGCTCTAGTTAGTAGTCTTTGGCAAAGGCGATATTCACCACACAAATGTGCGCCCAGTACATTCAATATTCATAGCAAGTTTGTCACGTTCAATCGTGCTTCAAGCTCAGTGTGCATTGGTATCGATTCTTAAAGGAACATTACAGAATTGGTAAGAAAAAAAACTTGTAAAATATACTTTTGGTCACCGATTTACATAAAACTTACGCGGTCTAATGATGATGATAGTAGAAAACATCCCTTGTAATATTTCTGTCTGAAATGCCATATTTGATGAGAAATGAATAAACTAATTTTCCAATTGGAGTTTATCGCTCAGTGAGCGTTTTATTCATTTGTTGAATCTATACGATTTCATGCAATTGTGTAATCGGTTTTTCACTATTTTCTCGTGACCCAGATGGCCGATCGATCTCTACTTCTACAGGTTTGTCAGTTTATGTATATGGTGGATTACATAAAGTGCTTACACTACCAAACTGTTTGGTAGCAAAAATCAATTCTGTAATGTTCCTTTAACAATAATTCAAGTATTATCTACTATTCTAAGTACGGTATCGACACATTCACGTGTCATGTTTGTATAACAAAATAATGCAGTATCGATACCGAGCCAGGGCTCGAATTTGACACTGGACCGCAGGCCCGAGGCCAGTGATTTTAGCATCGGGCCAGTAAACGCATGTCCTGACAATTCTGGCGGTCTTGTGTTTATGTTGAAGTGTTGACTTTCAGTCTGATAAATACAATTTTGTTGATTATCGAAGACTACTTACCCATAATATACAACTGAGATAAATCTTCTCTTAGTGCTTTTTCAAATTCAAACAGTTCAATTATCAACCTGTGTAGGCATTTTTCTTCTCACTTCAATTCTGGTCTTGTACTCAAAATTCCTATCTAGTAGGCCTAAATGTTTTGAGCTATAAGCCCTGCGGTCTTGTGGGTTTCCCCCCCCCCAAAAAAAATTCTAGCCCTGCAAACCAACACTAAACGAATGTTTTGCTTCAGTTGATGAGAAAGTTGATCGGTGTTGCTACGCATTTTACATCAATCGGTACAAGATGTTTACAACGGAAGTGGACCAGTCAAAAGTATGGTTAACTTATCATAATGGACAAGAGAAGAATATATTATTATTATATAAATGAAACTTCAGCTTCTTGAATTAGGTAAAAATTTGAAAAAATAATTAGTTGAAATTTCGTTCGCATTGTTGTAGAGAAGGGCAAATTTTCCGCAGGACGTCACTGCAGTGATGCAACGGACACTGACGTCCGGCCACAGTACCACCACCGAATACCCCACCACCAGGGCTATGCATATGCTGCAGCCGGCCTCAGCCGTCTCTTCTCGAATTGCACTTGCACTTGCAATGCATTGCAGCAGCGGATCTCGCTTGAACCAAACACACAAACACCCACACAAAATACTCGGCCCGCAACACGGCACTTAATCCACAGTTCAATAAATATTATTGTCATAATCTGAAATTTACTGTCAATTTCATTATATCGTTATTTACCTTGAAAGCTGAAATATTCTTCTGGAATACGCAACACGAAACACCCTCATGGGCGCAGCCATCTTGCGGTAACGTCTAACTTCTTTTGAACAAAGAGGGCGGTAGAGCTCTTCTGCAGAGAAGAAACTTGGGGGCCTTTTCCAAACCTCGGTTTAGGCCAAAGCACTGAACTGCTCTTCCACGACACGTCATAAAAAATGAAGGCAACAATATTTTGCCTCAAAGCAGAACTTTCATAGTGTTTTTATTTTGTTGTTTTAACTTTTACCAACTCTCTATGTCGCCTTGAAGACTATTTGGGGCACGAATTAAAGGCACTGAACACGTTTGGTAATTACTCAAAACAAATATTAGCTTAAAAACTGACTTTGTAACGAAGAGCTGTTGATAGTATAAACATTGTGGGAAACGACTCCCTCTGAAGTAACGTATTTTTTGAGAAAGAGGTAATTTCTCAAAATTTCAAAATATTAATAGACTTCTGGCCAGAAATCTTTTATTATGCACCTAAAAGCACACAAAATTGTGCAACGAGGGTGTTTTTTCTTTCATTATTTTCTTGCAACTGCGATGACTAATTGAGTCCAAATTTTTCACAGATTTGTTATTTTATGCATACGTTGGGATACACCAAGTGAGGATACTGGTTTTTGACAAATACCAAATGTGTCCAGTGCCTTTAAGCGAGTAAGTAATCCCATCTCGTCACCTTGAAGTTCGCAAACCGGCAGTGAATGAGCACAACGTGGGAGTCTTCGCCCCCACGACAACCTCAAGGCGAGACTGATCCCTTGTTTTTATTATCCATCGCGCCTCGAAGTTTAAGACGTCAGAATTCGCGCCTCACGTCGCATCCGTTGATGATGGTGACAAAACAGACTGCCAGTCGATTGGAGCGTGGAGGATTCTTCCTCCGTGATTGGAGGAGGTGTGGTAACTGGAGTTTTTAGGGGGCTCATTGTGTGGTGGCCGTACCTTGTCTACTTTCGGCAGTTTTTTTAATAATTTTTTTGTTTATAGAACAGACAGCAATTCAGTACTTTATCAAGCTTAGCAAAATTTATTGGAAAGAATTCGAGTGCTACGCACACTAACCTCATTCCACTATAGAGTATAGTTAACTAAACCACCAAAGTGAATTTGCATCAACTGGATGCTAAGAAGTTTTTTAAGAAGATGAAAAAGGAAAAAGTAACTATTGAAAAATAGAGACCTCTCTAAAATGTTAGAAAATACCACGGAGGTAGCCATGCTTAAAACAAATAAGTTCCCTTTTCCAAGCCAACAATGGAAATGTGGAAATCCTCCAATATTAGTCTAGTCAATTTGTGCCAAAAAATGGCTTGACCTAGACAAAATTGCAACATAATTTTTTTTTTCGCAAGTGTCTCTTGAAACCCCCCCCCCAAAAAAAACATATCAAAACAGTAGAAAAAAGGAAGTAAGGGAAATTTACTAATTTGCATGAATTAAAAATTGCCGCTTTTGCCTCTATTTTCAGTAATATAATAATATAATTTTTTTTTTCCACACAATATTTTCATGGGTATGGTCACTGCATACTTCTCCAAACACATACGAGGAAGAAAAAACCCCCCACAAAAGACGGCTGCCATTTTTTTAAGGAGGGTAACAACATCCAGCAAGCTAAGCAGGTTCTGAAAGAACTGTACATGTCAGAAGAAACGGCTTTGCTTGAAATGCAAGTTGAGCAAGTTCTTCAAGCCTCCCTCTCTAGTTGACACAGTGTGGCTTGGAAAATCGTGAATGACATTTGTGGTAGAAAATCATTTCTGTTGCAATTTTGTATACTAAGGTCAAACCATTAGATTGACTAGACTATAATCCGTATATCAACTATGTTGACCTAAACAAAGCGATCAATAAACACTGGTCTTTAATACAATGCAACGACACACTGAGGATCTTCCTGGAACCTCCATTCATTGCATTCAGAAAAGACCAAAACATAAGGGAAAAATTATTTAGAGTCAAACTTAACCAGAGTCCAACCGACTCACCCTCTCAACAGCTCAATCACATCCCACAAGATTCTGGATTTATTGATGATCCACAAGAAACATCCTAATTTCCTTGCTAGAGGAACAGTTCACCTATTGGTCAGGATTTCACTCTCACAAACTTACAACCATCACCCTGAATCACAGCGAATAAACAAAAACTTGTCTCTGACGAGACTTGAGGGTCTCTGACGAGACTTGAGACGTCTTCATTACGAATCACCCACACCCGCAAGCAAATTGATGTTCTGCAGCACACGCTGACTACGGAGTCAACAGTTAAGGGATAGGGAAGAACAGCCTATCCCTTAACTGTTGACTCCATAGCCGACGTGTGCTGCAGAAGAAAAAAAAATCGCCACCCGCATCTGAAGAGTGCCCGAAATTGAGGCATGAAAACATGTTAATGCTAAGACGAGGATCTGAAAAAATATCCTCGAGGTCTCCCCCCACCACCCACATTTTTAATGACGCAATCGTCAAAATGGCTCCTTTTGGTCACCCTGAATATATTCACCAACCACATTCCCCTGTCACAATGAAAACACTCATACAGACCCTACCCATAAAACTTGTAAAAATTATCTTGCAAACTTATGGTTTTCAAGTCAACAGTCATAAAGTGTCACTTTACCACAACTCTAAAAAGCTCTTGCCAATAAAGGTGCGAACTGACGACGTAAACAAGACTAACAATTCGCGCGCATCCGTACGTTCTGATGTGTTCCCATTGTTGCTCCTTCAAAATAGAGTTTACCCCACTCCGGTGCTGGCCCAGTGGCCCTACACATCAAAACACACACAGGCTCCAAACAGTCACAGATAGACTCTGGCACAAGACATGAACATTATTCATGGAACACACCTACCTTTTTTGGCTTCGCTATTCTTGCAGTTCAAAAGTTAAGCTAAATAATTATTATCTACCTCAGTTTCAGCTATAAGTTACAAAACAAAAGAACAATCTTAACAACTTCTTGCTCAGTGTAAGGGTAGATAATATTTATTTCAATTATGTGGTATTTCGAAGACTTAAACAGCACTTCACATCATTATTTTTGAATATTGCTTTCCAAAAGATGCAGTTTTAATCATTTAAATAAATTGTACATAATTTCTCAGGATATTTAGTTCTCTCTTTAATTCTGTCTTCTTTTTTTTTTGGAAGGGGGTGGGGGTGGGGTGTGAGATGAGTTCCTTTGAAGTCACTCTAATGGTGCAGAATGAAAACATTGTTCCATACCTTCTCTATAGCACTAATGAATACAGATTCTCGTTGTAACAAAAGGGGGAATCGACTATTGTGCCCTACCAGCCACGTTTTGGTTACATTGACTAAAAGGGGGAAAAACCCAACATGGCTGCACCATGATAAAAGGCCATTACTATAGTAGTATCTCTAGGAAACAATGTCGCGTCCAAACTGGCGGCTTTTGGCTGCGGCTATGGCGAGATCACCAAAAGCCATAGCCGGGAGTCAAAGTCATTTCCTACAGACGTCATTCTCTAACAAAGTACAAAGTTTCAGGCTACTTATTACAGGTCGTTACTTATTACAGGTCGTTAGAAAAAAAAGGTCGAATTGATCGTCCATTGGCGGGAAATAGAGCCAGACAATGGGGGCGCCATTTAGCCATTCCAGGCGGTGACGGGGCACTTTCTTTTGGGGTTCTTTTCCCGAACCACGTTGTATCGACAATTGTCTTCATCGAAGATTGCCACGCATTTCGCCCTGTCGTACCCAGCAGGAAAAGCAACTCTGAAAAAAGATAGAAAAATAGGAAATGAGGTTCATTACAGTTCATAGGATATTTGGCCGCCACTTAATTCGTCACTTAAAGGAACATTACAGAATTGGTAAATGTAAAATATACTTTTGATCACAGAAAACTTACACGGTCTAATGATGATGATAGTAGAAAACATCCCTTGAAATATTTCTGTCTGAAATGCCATAGTTGATGAGAAATGAACAAACTAATTTTCCGATTGGAGTTTATCGCTCAGTGAGCGTTTTATTCATTTGTTGAACCTATATGATTTCATGCAAATGTGTAATCGGTTTTCACTATTTTCTCGTGACCCAGATGGCTGATCGATCTCAAACTTCTACAGGTTTGTCAGTTTATGTATATGGTGGATTACATAAAGTGCTTACACTGCCAGCAACTGTTTTGTTAGCAAAAACCAATTCTGTAATGTTCCTTTAATTATCTTGCGGCCGCCACATCATTGTCCACATTAATAGATCCTACGGACTACACGCCCGTTACCTTCGCAGGCTGCTTTTAAAGGCATTGGACACGTTTGGTAATTGTCGAAGACCAGTATTCTCACTTGGTGTATCCCAACATATGCAGAAAATAACAAATCTGTGAACATTTTGGCTCAATTGGTCATCGAAGTTGCAAGAGAACAATGAAAGAAAAAACACAGTTATACTTTGTGTGCTTTTAGCAGATGCATAATAAAAGGCTTCAGCTAGAAGTCTTTTATTATTTGAGTGGGAAATTATCTCTTTCTCAAAAACTACGTTACTTCAGAGGGAGCCGTTTCTCACAATGTTTTATACTATCAACAGCTCTCCATTGCTCGTTACCAAGTAAGTTTCCATGCTAACAATTTTTTTGAGTAATATTACCAAAAGTGTCTTTAAAAGTACAAGATAGGAACTAGCCTATACTTATTCACCCCCTTCCCCGGTCGCTGCATAGATACAGCATAGGTACAGCACCCATTTCGCAAAAAAGCATTACTTATAAAACGCCCATTATGATTCAGTGCTCAAACAAAACCTGTTCTAAATCTGCCTGGCCAAAATGACAAAGGTTCTATTATAGGATCACGTGAGTCATTATAAAACCAAATATTGAATGCATTTCGTTCATGCATCGTTGCAGAATACTTGGTGAAATCTGGCTTCTAAATTTTTTTTAAAAGTCGGCTGCAACTCGTAAAAATGGAAAAGTACAGATTTCAACTCGTGATTATCTTCGGCAACAATGCACTCAATAATTTCATCCAATATTTGCATAATATGCTGACATCGTATTTCCACCTCCAAGGTGACAGTTACTCTTAGATAGGCGTTGTTTAGTCAAAGACGCAGGTGGGTTACCAACTTATCTAATCGCCTTCCCCATTAAAACACTCCATCGCCTTTCCAGGCAGAATGGTGGAGGCCTTCTCCCGTTATAGAGTACCCTATTTCTTTCCTGATCTGATTAGAGAAGTAATGCAGTTTAAGAGGTCTCAAAGTCGACAGTGTTTCAGAGAGCACAACCCCAAGGACGATCTTACAGATGTACTTGGTATAATTGTCGAAAACCCATAGTGCAAACAACCCTGCGATGCCGTTAATTGTTAATTCATCTTTGGATGCTCTATACATGACAGCAGCGTGCTGTACATTGGGACACAATGTTGATTTACAATGTTGATTTCATACCCCCCCCCCTTTTTTTAAGCTAATAACCTTTCAAAACGTTGTAGAGATAGGCCTACATGTTTTGGGAAAAAAAATTAAATGACAAATCTTATGTTTCTACATAGCAAAACCGTTGTACACGTTTTGTTGTACACTTATACCCTAATATACAAAAGTGTTTTATAGCTGAGGATTCGGAGTCCATGGGTCATACTGCCTATAGAAAGGGTCGTACGCCATGTCAATCAGGCCTGTCTGAGGATAGAACTTAAAGGGTTTCAACTTTTTTTTGTGCTAAAGAATGCATGAACAAGTAATTCAGGAAAATGTATTTGCGGTCTATAGGTTGCAGACCTGTTAGGCATGAGGGGGGTTTTAAAGGAACATTACAGAATTGGTAAGAAAACAACTTGTAAAATGTACTTTTTGATCACAGATTTACATAAAACTTACACTGTCTAATGATGATGATAGTAGAAAACATCCCTTGAAATATTTCTGTCTGAAATGCCATATTTGATGAGAAATTAATAAACTAATTTTCCGATTGGAGTTTATCGCTCAGTGAGCGTTTTATTCATTTGTTGAATCTATATGATTTCATGCAAAATGTGTAATCGGTTTTTCACTATTTTCTCGTGACCCAGAAGGCCAATCGATCTCAAACTTCTACAGGTTTGTCAGTTTATGTCTATGGTGGATTTTATAAAGTGCTTACACTGCCAGCAACTGTTTTGTTGCAAAAACCAATTCTGTAATGTTCCTTTAAACATAACTTTTGCCAATAACTCGACCCTTACCTAGAACAGCAGCCAACTTGTGTGCCTTCGTCGTTACACGAGCAATCGATGCAAGTTGTCGGTGTGTTGGGAATGTCGCCGTAGAACGGGCCCGGTTCACAGGACACTGTCAAAGAAATATAACAAGATAAATACTAGACGTTAAATTTGCACTGGAGATAAAGAATTTTGTGTAGAGCACTATATACTCAGTACTTCCCCTATAGTAAGCACAAAAACTTGCTTACCGGCAAGCAGCTTTATAGAATTGTCCCTCGTGATTCAGCAAAAGCACCAACCAATAGAAAATAAATTAAATTTACTCCGTACTTTTCACAGCTGAGCATACTTGTCCTAGTGGTAGCGTTTTGTTTCCTTGACGAGGCTGCTATCGCGACATGAGATACAAGGGGTCGATTTCACAAAACTCTTCCTAAAACTTAGGACTAGTCCTAGGCAATGCTAAGAGATAGGACTAGTCCTAGTCCTAAGTACTGGTCCTAACTTAGGACTAGTCCTAAGTTAGGAAGAGTTTTGTGAAATCCACCCAAGGTCATCCAACGAGTCATTTCAATTTTTAACCGTAAACCATAAGCCGCTTCTCTCCGCATAGGAGTGATAAAATATAGATTCTCAAGTACTAAACCACAAATGATGATTTTTTTCCCCATGGGCATCTAGGGATCCGGAAGTGGTCAAATTATAACGAATTTACGAGGCATAACGTACGCTACGCTCTGGCGAGTCTCAGCTCAATCAAAATTCTTGTTTAAATTAAAGGTTGTCATTGTAATTTGTCATGTGGATTTTGCATGAAGGGATAATGTTTTGGAAACCCTTACAGATGCTGTCCATCATTATACGACGTGACCTACTCATTATAACGTCAGTCCAAACCAGACACCGTTTCGGTGGGTTGGTTTTGACAGCCTGGGCGCAATGGCGCTTGTCGCTCGCACTCATGCGCATGCGTTTTGAGTAGTTCCGTACTTTAATCAGAGTTTGGGAATAGACCTTTTCCATTGTTGATAAACAAACCGCACTGGTTGGCATGGACGGCCGAATATTAGCAAAACATGCAATCGTGTTAGCAGATATTATGACCAAATTCAACACTTCTGCGAACTTTTATTTAAAACTAATACATCCCATGGTTTGTTGCTTTGTTTCCAAACAGCATTTTTGAATATTTTTGTAACATTGTTACAAACTGTGTCTACCTGTTTTTGTTTTGCATTTATGTCTTCCCGTAGTTTTCCAACATTGGTTGTCAAAAACTCGGACTGTGAATTTGCAAAAGAAAGGTCTATGTACCACTGCCTTGCACTGGCTGTCATCGTTGATGAAACGTGCACGCGTGAGGAGCTATCATTGGCTGAGAGTCGTGCGCAGCAAAAAAAGCTTCTGCACCTCCCATATCTTGCAAACTATAGTCTTTAGGCCGCGCCTAAAGACCAAAATCATTTAAATTTCTTAGGCTGCGTCCATTTTAGAGGCTGTGGCTACGGCTTGATCGCTTCGTGGACATGCGTTAGACCGTGATAGGAATCCCCAGCCGTAGCGACAGTTGCTAACTCAAACACAGCCTATTCATCTAGGAAAATACAACCTCAACCGTGGTTGTTTCGTTGTTGTTGCAATCTGCCCATCTCGGCTACGTTTATTTTACAGAACCTTGAGTGCAAGGGTTGAAAAAAAAACCCTTACCCCACCAGATTCTTCCTGCGATTAGTGGAAGATTTTTTATTTTTTTTATTTGGCCATCACTTACTTCTCACTCGGAAACAGGAGGCGTGTGCACCCGCCACGAGGAGCAGAGAACAGGCCAGAATGATGCAAAACCTCGCCATTGGACCTGCAAGAAAAAAACACCCACAAATATTAATAAGATAGGCCTACACTTTTTTAAGCAGACATAATATGGGAACATTTGGCTGGTGGTGTCATTCGAGCTTCACGAACAAAATATTCAGAGCAAAGACATTTAACGGAGTTTAGCCGATACAGTGCATTACGTCGCTCAGAAATAAGCCCTTTGCATTATTTATAGGTGGGGTCAATCATTGATTGCTTCTTGTCAATGTGATGCTGATTTAATAATAGGCGAAAGATACAATGAAAGTCACACGTAAACATTTCAGCTGAATATATTGTAGTTTAGGCACACTCCGTTGTGTGGGGACTTTTACATAATGGATCAAAGTCCCAATAACGTTTTGTTTGTGTTAAATTGGGTCCCCGCAAGAGAATTCTTAAGAAAAGGGAATAAAAGAACAACAATAGGAAGTCCACACAACGGTGTGTACTTGTTGAGTTAAAAAAACAAAAAACTTTATTAGTATTATAAAAAAAAAACACGTCAAATTCATCCACATTTAGCGATGTGACAGCGGGTACCAGCCGCATCTCCGGCCGCAGCATTCGCGAACGGACACCAGCCCTCAGAATTCTGAGAAACGATTCATGGATGAATCTTTTCTAAGAACTTGTCCACACCATATAATTTGGAAAGGAATACTCCCTATTTCCTTTTTACAACAACAACAACAACAACAACAACAACAACAACAACAACACAACAACAACAACAACAACAACAACAACAACAACAACAACAACAACAACAACAACAACAACAACAACAACAACCAGCAGCAACAACTACAACGACGACGATGACGTTGACGACAACGACAATAAACCCACTCCCCAAAAGTACGATAATGTTGTACAGTTTTTGTATACATTGTTCACACAAGACAAAGGCGAAGGGGTCTTACCTTTGTCTTGTTGATCACCAACGATTACTAATGTATGGGAGAACGTCAATAGGCGAAATCGAGAAGGCCTGAGGGAGTATCTGCCCAGAATGAAACCTCGAACCGTCTGCCGAATCCCGACCGTCAAAAATCATATTTATACCGCACTGCAACCAGCCGAGCATAGCCGCAACAATTTGCATCAACAGTAAGAAAATGCTTGTTGAGAGAGTGAAATGAAAAAACAAAGAGCCCTACTTAATTAATTCCAAGGCGGCTGCCAATAATGACTTCATATGCAGCAAGCTTAACCACTCGTCACGGGAGGGCGGTCTTGCGTCACCGAAGCGTCAGAGAGCGCAGTAAATTTCTTCACATCTGCTATCGCTGTAATGAGGTCCAGATTTTTGATTAAAAAAACACCCTTCTGCCATTTCATCCATCTTTAAAGGTGTATTGCAACATTGGTATTGAAAAAAGGTTGAACATTAATTCCTAACAACCAACCCGTGGATTAGGTGGTCCCGTTTGCAATTTTTTTGTTCGTACCACCCTAGATACAGGGAGTCAACAGTGGAGGGATCCGGGAAAGCGCCCATACCTTATGCGTGTATGCATTGGCTCTAGTGTGGTACGGAAAAAAAAATTGCGTCCCGTTTCGGTGAAATGTTTCCGTCTGAAATAATATCAAAAAACCTCGGGACTGACAGAATCACTGTTTCTTAATTCCATTGCAACAATCGAAATAAGCACGTGCTCAACATTCCCCAAGGGAAAACAATTGTGCACTGTTTTCTGGTGTATTCTCGAAAACGTTACCGCATTGGTTACGTTGGGGACTTTGGAACGCTAGGTGGCAGCAGACTTACCAGGTAAATGTCCTTTGTGACGTAGTTCTGGGTGCACCCCTCTAAATAGAAGCGTTACCGTTGGCGTCCCATGCTAAATGCTGAATATTCATAAATAAATAAAAAGAATAGAACAAAATAAATAGAAATAAATAAACAAATAAATACAAAAATAGTTAGAGTCTTTTAAAACAAAAAACACAAATGTTCAGTGACAAATTCAGGTTTTTTTTCAATTTGATGAGGGTAGTCCAGGAAACAGAGTAATGCCCAGTCACATAAAAAAACACAAAAAAAAAAACAAAACAAGTTGCGGAAGTGTTGATTTCTTGGCAGAAAAGCAGCCATCTTGAGAAAAGGGGTCATGAGCAAATAGGGCAAACTGATCAGGGCCCTTAGCCTAACCAAACTGTCACCCCAAACCCCAAACCCCAGGACACAATATTGAACCCTATTTTAACAAACCCTTAAAATATTGACCCTCAAATCAGGAATTTGCAGGACTTTTTGAGGGTTTCAAATCATTAATGCTCGGCGCATAGCCAGTCACTAGCTAGGGTGCACCCATCTGAGCTTGCGCACATTTTCGAGAACAATGTTAATGAGGTTCTTTTTCCAAACCCTGGCTCCATCTCCGGCTCCGGGCTCCGTTTGATGTTGGAAACACCGTACAAAATGTGCACTGCTCCAATAATTGTTGACGGAGCCCAAGCCCAAGCCACGAGCCCCAGCCGAGGTTTGGAAAAGGCCCAAAGTCTGCTGCCACCTAGTGTCCCCCCCAAAAGTCTCACATAAGGCATTTGTTATGGACCGGTTAAAATAAAAACGACGATGCACCATACCTTTAATTACGACACTTGCTAATTTCTGTACATTACATCTCCGATGAGTGATGATACACAATGACTCTTTTTGATAGGGTCAGATGAGATCTTTGGAGCCAGCTTTCTCACTGTCACATGAGCAGATGGGTGATCAAAATGAAGCTCTCATTTTAATTTCCCGCCGGCTGGTAAAGATAAAGCAGAATATTGGTGACTGTTCGATAATGATGAAGTAAGAAGTTCGCTCGTCGATCGGGCAAAATAACCTTCAATCAAAACAACCTAACTATGGCCAGAGTTGTAAATAGTCTGGTGCATATTTGTATTCTGCGATGTGCTATTTTTTCAAATTTTATGTATAAAGGGTTTTATGGCAACAATAACAGCATTGTGTAAATAAATTTTAATTTTGTGTGTGAAGATCAAGCCAGTCTTAACCAAAGAGGACCTCCGTTTACGTCAGCAGCATTAGTTCTTTTATGACTGGGAACATAATTGTAAAAAAAATGATCGCATTAAAAATTGCCTTAGGTTAATTCTACGATTTGCAACTTTGCATGGTGGAAATACAATCTAGTAATTAGGTTTGCAGTAACACCATGTACATGAGAAGGATTTGAAACTTTGCATGGTGGAAAAAAAATCTAGTTAGGTTTGCGGTACCACCATGTACATGAGTAGGATTTGAAACTTTGCATGGTGGAGATACAATCCAGTAAGGTTTGCGATAACACCATGCACATGAGTGGGATTTGAAACTTTGCATGGTGGAAATGCAATCTAGTAAGGTTTACGGTACCCGCCATGTACGTTAGTAGGATTTGAAACTTTGCAAGATGGAGATACTGTGTTTGCAGTGACACCATGTGCATGAGTAGGATTTGAAACTTTGCATGGTGATGATACAATCTAGTTAGGCTTGTGGTACCACCATGTACATGAGTAGGATTTGAAGTTTTGCATTGTGGAAACACAATCTAGTAAGGTTTGCAGTAACACCATGTACATAAGAAGGATTTGAATCTTTGCATGGTTGAGATACAATCTTGTAGGTTTTCGGTACCACCATGTACATGAGAAGGATTTGAAACTTTGCACGGTGGAGATACAATCTAGTCAGATTTGTGGTGACACCGTGTACATATAAATCTGTTATGAGTTGTGGTGGTTCAGAAAAGATCTGGTGATGTAACAACTCGACTTGTTTCTCACGAAGACAATCATACCACACCGGTAGAAACGTCGAGCTGTTGCACCACGTGTTTTTTCAGAACTACCGCCACATAGATAGATTGCCCAGTATACACGGTGTTACTGCAAACCCTACAACAGATACAGTATTGTCTTTCCGTTCAAATCAATCTGAGCGAACTAAATTAATAGTATGGTTCCGTGTATGTTTAGGAGCATAGTACCGTTGTCGTTATTTGTGCGGGGAACAAGACAACGATGGCCGCAGTGTGCAATGTCTTTTTGGCAATGCAGTGAAAATACATGTTTTCCCCCGATGTTGAACGCAGCTACTCTTTTAAATAAACGAGGTGGCATATAATATAATTCCTTCGAATTATGTTCAAAGCCATGGACCGCAATGAAGCATGTGATCACATTTCAAGATTTCTCAAAAATGTTGATTCCTTGTTTCAAAAAATTAAAATTGTGTTAATTTGATGGGGATGTAATGCGGGGGGATGGTGTGCTACTGAAAGAAGTTGAAAGTTTGATAGTTTCATGACTTTTGCAAATTATACGTTTTTTTAAAGGAACATTACAGAATTGGTTTTTGCCAACAAAACAGTTGCTGGCAGTGTAAGCACTTTATGTAATACACCACACTGTTAAAAATGTCCGTAAATTTACGGACTCCGTAAAGTGAAATATTCCGTATTTTCCCCGTAATTTTACGGAATTTCCGTAAATGTAAATACTAATTATGCTAATTAGCGTAATTACAATCAACCACATTTGCCCAAACACCTACACATAATATAGTACATGTAAGTACATATTGTTATTTCACCCACAACCGTGTACACATGTACAAACTCATGTTCAGGGTCTTTCTATTTTACGGAATGAAAAAACTTTTCCGGTAATTTTGCTGCCAGAAAAAAAATAGCGTTCCGTATTCCTGCAGCATAATTACCGGAAAAGTTTTTTCATTCCGTAAAATAGAAAGACCTGAACATGAGTTTGTACATGTGTACACGGTTGTGGGTGAAATAACAATATGTACTTACATGTACTATATTATGTGTAGGTGTTTGGGCAAATGTGGTTGATTGTAATTACGCTAATTAGCATAATTAATATTTGCATTTACGGAAAGTCCGTAAAATTACGGCGAAAATACGGAATATTTCACTTTACGGAGTCCGTAAATTTACGGCAATTTTTAACAGTGCATATACATAAACTGACAAACCTGTACAAGTTTGAGATCGATCGGCCATCTGGGTCACGAGAAAATAGTGAAAAACCGATTACACATTTGCATGAAATCATATAGATTCAACAAATGAATAAAACGCTCACTGAGCGATAAACTCCAATCGGAAAATTAGTTTATTCATTTCTCATCAAATATGGCATTTCAGACAAAAAAAATATTTCAGGGGATGTTTTCTACTATCATCATCATTAGACCGTGTAAGTTTTATGTAAATCTGTGATCAAAAAGTATATTTTACAAGTTTTTTCTTACCAATTCTGTAACGTTCCTTTAAGTGACAAATTACCCCCATTGGTAACAAATTCCCATGCAGAATGTTCAGGGTACATTGGAGCCTACTGATTGTGTTAATCCAATATAAATGTAGGTATACATACAATAAAACTAACCTGTGAAAACTTCACTTCAAAAGGTGGTCGCGTTTTTGAGATATCACCGAAAAACCGGAGCGAGTATTTTCACGCAGGAAGAATATTCCCAATAGGAATACACAGTCTGAGAAGCGTTTCTGACAGAAACTCAAAATTTGGGGAATAAAAAGTGATACATTTTCCATAATCGTAGTACATTGTACCTTGAAGTTAAAAGTTTCTCAAAATTCATTATTCTACCCAAAGCTGCTGTCCTTCATACCGAGTCAGTTTTTATTGCCATTAAATTTCAGAGTCATTGCCAAATGTGTACTGTGCCTTTAAGACTGGGGACTGTTTTAGTGGGCGTGACCTCAGGGGCTTACAACCCCCGCTCAATGTGATACCAGGCATGAACGTTATGCAAGATTTCTATACGTGACGAATAAAGCATAACAGTTCAAGGTATTGTACAGGCATGGCAAGGATAAAAACATCGGTGTTTAATTTCAGTCTAAAAGGTTACTGATTATGAAGTTCATACTAGAAGCATTTTGTGTGATATATTTCCCTTTGATATGAAGTCATATTCGAGAGAATTGTATCTAAAAAACTTAAAAAAAAAACGCAACAGCTGATTTCGGTTGTTACAACCAAAAGTAAGGACAATAATGTTTACATGCTAAAAATTGTGCAAGACTTTTCACTATTTTCTCCAGACTCACATAACGGATTTAGCCAAATTTTTCACAGGTTCGTTATTTCATGTAAACGGTTGGGCACACAAAACATGACACCGTCTGTGACTGTTTTGTATAAGATCAACCAAAACCTTTAAGCGATGACGAGTTTCTCCGTGTTCTTTTTCTCTCTCATTGTAACGAAAACGAGTCAGATAGGGCAAAATAGCCAGATACCCTTTTGGAGACATTACGTTCAGCATTCCTTATAGACACAGCCCACGGGGAACACGTACTTAATCCTTCATTTTCATCAGTTTGCCTAAAAACCACAACCCGTTTCATGGTACGGCAACTTATTTTGGATGAGCCGACTCGAAAAAAAAATACCAATGCAAGCTCTGAACTCAGCAAGCTTTGATTCTCTTGACGAGTTGACTCAGAAAAAATTACCTATGAGGGCTCTGAACTCAGCAAACTTTGATTCTCGGACGAGTTGACTCAGAAAAATCACCCATGCAAGCTTTGATTCTTTGGACGAGCTGACTCAGAAAAATTCGAGCTCTGAACTCAGCAAGCTTTGATTTCCTACGAGTGATGATACAGATTTAATGAACAAACATGGCACCCCTCTATGCTCTATAGGGTCTGGTTGAAGGTCCAAATTTCTCATGTGTGGCGACCTGATTTGGTATCACAAACCACAAACCCGTATAGGTGTGTGCCTTCTTTGGTTATGCACCAATTATTGTACATACCAGAGAAGCCCAGTGGGTGTGACACACTTCTCTGCTCATCAGTGTCGTCACAACTCAAAATAGATATTATACCACAAGGTGTTACTGCAAGTTCACCGTTGTTATTATCAGTTCCAAACCTGCTTCATTTTAAGTTTTACTTAAAACCAATGGTTATTTCAAACACAAAAGAACATGAACCCTCGATGTGAATTAGATTTTTTTAAAAGCATTGTAATCTGTCAGTGTTTCACTATTTAACGACATGGCGAGGACGACACTGAACAGCAACATCAAAAACATCAACACCAACAATGGCAAAGAGGAAAACAAACACATTAGTAAGAGCAACGAAAACGAGAACGATGATGACAATGACTGACCACTGATATCAACAATGACAAAGACACCACCACTTACAACAACAACACCATCACCACCACCACCACCAACAACAAACAACCAAACAACAGTAACAATACCACCAACAAAGTAAACACCAACACCAACGCCACCACCACCACCACCACCACCAAACAACGATTTTTTTTAAATTGATATATGAACAACACCATCAACAATGCCAACAAACAATTATCAACAAACAAGAAACACATACAAAAGCAACGCCAACAATGTCATCAACAACAACGCCAACATCGACACCAACAACACCAACAACATCAACACCCGAACACCAACACCACTATCACCAACAACAGCAGCAGAAGCAACAGCAACAGTAGCAGCAGCAGTAGCATCAGCAGCAGAAGCTAAACAACGACGACGACGACGACAACAGCTGCAGCACATCATATATGTCATCATAATTGTCATATCATCAGAATGTATAATAAGACAAGATTTGCATTGTCTGAGCACCTTTAAAGGAACATTACAGAACTGGTCAGGAGAAAATGAACTTTTTGATCACAGATTTACATAAAACTTACACGGTCTAATGATGATGATAGTAGAAAACATCCTTTGAAATATTTCTGTCTGAAATGCCATATTTGATGAGAAATGAATAAACTAATTTTCCGATTGGAGTTTATCGCTCAGTGAGCGTTTTATTCATTTGATGAATCTGTATGATTTCATGCAAAATGTGTAATCGGTTTTTCACTATTTTCTCGTGACCCAGATGGCCGATTGATCTCAAACTTCTACAGGTTTGTCAGTTCATGTATATGGTGGATTACGTAAAGTGCTTACACTGCCAGCAACTATTTTGTTAGCAAAAACCAATTTTGTAATGTTCCTTTAAGAATCTTTGCCATAAAAAGAAATGATACCGCATTGGTGATGGGAACAGTCCATAATAATATTATTTTCGTCCTCTTGTACAACCGTGCATCCAGCCAGCGAACGTTCCAAGTACTCATGATGGTCACGTTGTAGGGGAATCGAAATAACGAACGATGATAGTTTAATATTATATGATGATTTCCACTCTTTTTAGAGGGAGAGGGGTGCGTTCTTCAGTTGATTTTTTTTTAATTACCTGACCTGAACTTTGTGTTTAAATTACACCCCACAGTTCCGTAATCCGTACCCTGCATAGAATTATATTAAGTTGTAATTAAAATTAAATTTCTCAATTGCAAAATGTAATATAACGTTGGCGGTGTCACTTGAATATAACGCAACAAACACATTGCCGTAAGTACCTTCTAGTGAGCCACGTGAATTAGTATTTTATAGATTTCTTACGTTAGTTATCAGACACCTATTGGGTTACATTAAAACCTGACTTAACAATAATTCAACTCATAAAACATTAGATGAGTAGTTTACTGGAACATTATCTATTAGGCATAAACAAGTTCAATTGTCCATTGTGATATATAGATGTCGGGTAGATTTTCATGATTTGCTGACAGAATAAAAAATGTGCTGCATTGAATACTCTTTTGGTGTCTTGCTTGCGCCCTCTAGCGGCAGAGCATAAAATACAGCTACAGATCGCTCGTTCCTTATGGGTGCACCCCACTAAAATAAACTCCTGTAGCATACAGTGCAAAATGCTAAATATTCAAAAATACACGAACAATACTTAGAAGTCTCGCAGCTTTTTACAGTAGAGAGAAAATTTTTCATTGACTCTTGAACTTTGATCATCTGCTCAATTTAATATGGGGAGTATACCAGGGCCCGTCGAGTTATTCTCCATCCAAACTAAACACCCCTACACCAGTGTAATTTTCCAAAATCCGAGCATCGATCTTAATAAAAAAAATGTTCCTACACCTCTCGGCGAATAGGACCATTTATTTCATCCAAAATACCTCAAGTTGGAAGTCAACAACCCACAGGTCACAATTGGGCAACATTTTTACACTGTATCTCTTTTCTTTGGCTCTCAAATCTGTCTAGAATAGATTATTATAAGGGCCTGCAATTTTTTTTAGTGAGGACGCCGCTCTGTTTACTCCCTATATGTACATGTACATGTGTATTAATTAGTGGTCGCGCGGTCCCAGCTAAAAAAAGCCTCGAAGTGTGACGTCACGTGTTCATGCTAGGTCCCAGCCAGCGCTCATCCAAAGGCGATGGGCTGACGTATGCACATGCGCATTGGACCGTTCTCCATGACCTATCTAATAACCCCGGTCACCCGTTCCTGTTTACGAACGAAAGATTCGGCTATCAACAATAATGTAGCTCCATTGTGTAAATCCACTGCAAATATTTATTGTAATTCTCTTACCGTGTCCAGACTGTGTTCATCCAGTGTCGGATGTAGCCCTCTTCATGTGCATGCTCGCAAATTTCCTCTGTCTTGTCTTGTCTTATCCATGTTATACCCAGGTAGGATGTGATGTCCGTCTCTCCACCTCTTTTTCAGTCTGTCTGCCTCGTTTCCTCTTCCCTGTTCTTGGTTGCCAATCTGAAACTCTTCTGGTCCATCTGTTGCCATTTATGCGTGCCATGCGTCCAGTCCATCTCCACTTTGCCTCCCTGAGGAGATGCAGTAAAAGCCGACATTTTCGCCACTTGGCGTCACCCTTCCTGTGATATCTATACAGCAAGTCTACCAAAATTTATCTCACGACACATTACGTGTTCCGTTAGTCTACACAAACAATTATTACCCGTAAAGGTAGGGTCATAGATTGGTAAATACTCCACAAACTAATGACCATAAAAGCTGACCTGGTGAGAAGCACTGCTGCTGTTGATCATAAAAACTACTTTAAGAAAGGATTCCCTTCGAGTATGGTTTGGATAAATTTTTTCCCCCCAAAACATAAGAATCTGAGTAACGATCGATGAACCGTTTCTCCGTTTTCTGATTGTTGGTGTCCGTTCGCGAACGCTGCAACCAGAGATGCGGTTGGTACCCACTGTCACCTCGCCAAAACGAGGGTGGATTTGATGTTCTTGTGAAAATACCGAGACATTTTGTTCCCCGTTTTCTCAACAAGTATTCAGCTGAAACTTTCACATGTGACTTGTATTGTATGTAAGGATTTATTATACATTTTTTATAACACAATACTCGTAAACTCAGTTTAATCTTTTGCAGAATATCAGTTGTTCTACCGAGAAAAAGAACACAGCAAGCACGAAGAGAGGAACTCAATGACGGTAAATATACAGCACTTAACGTCTTCGAGTTGTTTACCTCTAACCAAAAATAAAAATTCTTAGGAATATATTTTGAGCTACTTCCTTATCCCCTATATGTATATGAAAAGTAATCGACATTTGATTAAATTAATTGGAAAGTAAATTTCTGTAATTATAAGAACAAAAATTAAAATCATCTTTTATCTGGACACTAGAGGGCGCTGCTGCAGTGAGGCGCTTGTTTTTATTTCTGTTGACAAAATGAAATTGTGAACCCTCAAAATGTGCTTGTTAAAAGAATTTGTGAGAAATTCTTTCGCTTTGGCTTACTTCAAGGAACTGAACCACTGACAAATCACTAACACGGTCCGCCATTTTATAGAACCAGATTTTTGGACTCTACAAAATGGCGGACCATGTTAGTTCACGAAGTAATAGAAAACCACCCAATTTCGAGGTCTATTTGAGTGGGTCATTATATTCTATTTTTTAAGCATCTGTACGACTATATTCATTTCATAACAAACGCTTTTTTTTAGCCCATAGCGTCCAATCCAATGCAAAATTTCCCTTTAAAGTTTGTGCACTACATAATGTGTAAATCTCGCGCCTTTTCTAACCATAACCAAAACCATTGAGTTTTACGGCGCACGATTCTGTTTCTTCAAATTCTTTAGTTTAAAGGGGCTGTGTCGTCATGATAAACGAGGCCTGTGGCTGTACATGGAAAAGACCCTTCCAATGAGATATGCGTGCGCACTCTCCCTACTGGTTGGCAAAATGAGTTAACATCGCGCATTTTTTATTGGACTGATGGTAGCGTGACGCACACGCGTTTGTGCGTCTGCCTAGTGCACATTTCTATGCCGTTTGTCAACCAAAAATGTCTGTACGCATGCGTGAATCTATTTAGCACATTCATGGGAAAGGTCCATTATGAATTTCTCACCCAGTTACAGAACGCGTGCGCCCTCTGGGAACGCGCGCACGTTCTGTAACTAGTTGAGAATTTATAATTCCATGAACAGCCACCACAGGCATTATCATGACACAGCCCCTTTAATGTTGAGGTAGACTTGACTCAAGTCCCAATCCCGTGCCATCCCCAGAAAACTATTGTTTTGTGATGTTCTGCATTCCCCAACCTGTTCCGCACGCGGGACTCGGGACCACATTTTTGACGGCGAGCGCGCACTGCGTGCTATACGATACGGGTTGTTTGCTAGTTGGCGGGATATGCTTAGGGACCTCTCACACGAGAACGGGACTTGAATCAAGTCTAATGTTGAGGCTGAGCCACGGGGCGCGATTTTTTTTCTGCAGCATACTTCGTCAATACAGTCAACAGTTAAGAGATAGGCTGTTCTTCCCTATCTCTTAACTGTTGACTCCATAGCCGACGTGTGCTGCAGAAAATAAATTTGCCCACGGGCCTGCTGTGATCATGACAACCGTCCCCCTTCTTTAAAACCGAGTCAACCTCGTTCCCAGGGGTGACTGATCACACCGCGCCACTTTTTCCCCAGTATGCCTTGCTCGCCCATAACCCCCGGAATTGGTTCATTAAAATGTGCTAGAATCTGAATCGAATTTCTGGAATAAACGGTTGGTAAAGTTCTTCGTTTATATTCGAAATAATGCTCGTTGTGTCAACTGCTCTTCGCTGGTACCGCAAACGGTACGCTGATTCCGTTCGAGAAAAATGACGACAATCTAAAATTGTGCGCGGTTGGACGTGGGTAATTGAGTCAAATAACAATTTGATGCGCTCATGTACAAGAGTAGGAAAGCATTTTTGTGCTGTTTGGCTACCCACGTTGTATATTATGTTGTGCCCAATAAATAGATTTCTCTCGGAACGGGCAACGTGGCTTAAATTACTGACAAAGTCCCAAATTTCAATATGCAATACGATGAAGGAGGCTCTTTTTGTGCTCGTTCAACAGAAAGCCCCCACTGCCATTTTGTAAACGTTAGCATTGTGTCTACAGTATTTAAACTGCCACAGGAGAGCTATCGATCGAAGGTCATTCTCTACTCAATGAACTGTGAATAATATGGTGGCATTGTGTGGTCGTATACGTAGTTATTCTCTGGAGCTGTGTGGCTATTTACATGCGTGTACGTGTACATGTACATGCAAGTGCATGCTGCAGGGAAAGCCTATGCTTAAGTTTAATGAAATGGACAGGTGCATCTAAATTTTTTATATATATATATACATATAGCATAATTTAAACTTTGCTGTAACAATGAATCCACCAAAGGAGGGTTTACATTTAAAGGTATCTTAATCCAAGATAACTATAGTAACACGTAACAAAATTAAAACAAATATCAGACAGTGAACTTTCATCTCTTTTTTGAATATTTGGTGGCCCTGAAAAGAGCCGGGTATGTGTTAATGGTTGGAACTGGAGTCTAAGCACGCTCGCCACGGATGCGACGGGCCAACTGGATGTCTTTGGGCATGATGGTGACCCTCTTGGCGTGGATGGCACACAGGTTGGTGTCTTCGAAGAGACCGACTAGGTAAGCCTCACTTGCCTCCTGAAGGGCGCCGATGGCTGCGCTCTGGAAGCGGAGCTCGGTCTTGAAGTCTTGGGCGATCTCACGGACCAGTCGCTGGAAGGGCAGCTTGCGGATCAGCAGCTCGGTGCTCTTCTGGTAGCGACGGATCTCACGGAGAGCCACGGTACCGGGACGGTAACGATGGGGCTTCTTCACTCCCCCAGTTGACGGGGCACTCTTGCGGGCTGCCTTGGTGGCGAGCTGCTTGCGAGGAGCTTTTCCTCCAGTAGATTTTCGGGCGGTTTGCTTGGTACGAGCCATTCTGCTTGCTGTCTCAGGGTAAAATGGCGGTTGATGATAAAATCTGCTTTTTATGTCGTTGTCCCCATACGTTGGTCACGCGTAGCTAAACCGCATACATTCTTGCGCGGAGTACCAGTGACATTATGTATGCTCAGCAGGAAGCGTTCTTTGTCCTGAATGGTAAAGCTGATTGGCTATTGTCGTTAGCCCCACGCGTTCCTATTGGTCACCAATGTCAACAGCCTTGCATCAGCATATCCATTAGCAACGTCATTGTAGGCGGGAATTAATGTCCGTCCATCAGCCATAAAATAGGGTTTTTGAAGCATTTTCTCGCAAGAGACAGCTAAAATTTTCAAACCAGTTTTGTTAACAGTTAAGAAAAGTGCTGCAAACGAAGAGACACTTTATTTTCTTTTATAGAAAGTGTGGTTAGGAAGGGGGTGGTGTAATGATTATAGCACAATCCTATGGTGGCCCTGCAGGGACATCGAACAATCCAAACGTTGGTCAGTCTTGATATTGATGTCGACGTAGTCGCCTATATCACAACACGAATTACTGGAAAAGGGTTATCTGTAATTATTAAACAAACATCATTCTGGGGTCATGTTTTCATTTAAATTCACTTACTTAAATGAACATAACATAATTGGTTTTTTGCTAACAAAGCAGTTGCTGGCAGTGTAAGCACTTTATGTAATCCACCAAATACATAAACTGACAAACCTGTACAAGTTTGAGATCGATCGGCCATCTGGGTCACGAGAAAATAGTGAAAAACCGATTACACATTTGCATGAAATCATATAGATTCAACAAATGAATAAAACGCTCACTGAGCGATAAACTCCAATCGGAAAATTAGTTTATTCATTTCTCATCAAATATGGCATTTCAGACGGAAATATTTCAAGGGATGTTTTCTACTTTCATCATCATTAGACCGTGTAAGTTTAATGTAAATCTGTGATCAAAAAGTATATTTTACAAGTTTTTTCGTACCAATTCTGTAGTGTTCCTTAACAAGACCTTTCAGACGCGAGACGTGAAGATCTATTTATTTGTTTTATTCAAAGGGGAGAGACTATTTTGGTGGCGTGTTGTGGCCGAGTGGTCTAGTTCACCTGACCCAAACTCTGGTGTTGTCAGCAGCAGGGTGTGGGTTCGAATTCTGGTCATGACACTAATGTGCCCTTGAGCAAGGCACTTAACCATAATTGCTGCTAAAAAAAGTTAGGACGGTAGTGTTCTTCATTCTGCTCTACCAGCCAGGCTCCTAGTGGATGTTACCTACATCATTATGGGATGTTAAGGGGGTAACACTGTTTCAGCCCCATGAGTAGTTGGCAACGTGCCCCCTGGAGTCAGTTGATTTGGGTCAACAGCCCAAATCAGTTAAGTGTAGCCCTCACCTTGAAGTGGCCGTTCGGCCTTGTGAGTTAGGCGATATCTCATTAACCCCCCCCCCAAAAAAAAAAAAAAAAAAAAAAAAAAAAAAAAAAAAAACAAACAAAAAAACAACAACAACTCATTTTGAGTTAATGGTTGACCGTCTGGGGCATTGGTTTGGCTGAATTTGTCTGTATACACCCAAACCATAATAGTACTCCATTTCTACCTCCATGCCTAAACCAAACAGTGCACTCCTATTATAGTCCACCATACCTCAAACAGGCTATAATGGACGGCGCTCACATTGGCAAAACGGTCACCTTTGGTACAGGATGCTGCGCAGGGATGGGGTGGGTGGGGCTTTCGTTGTCACGAGACAGTCCAGGTGGTGACGTGGAATGGGGGAGGGGGTTGCTGTCCGGGTACGGGTGGGGCAATACGAATTCCATCAACAAATACAATAGTTTCCTTTGTTTTCCCCTAATCATTGTCAATACAATCGAACGTCGTGCATTACTAACAATAGAGAGATTTATTATGACATTGAACTATAAAAAAATAAAAAAAAATTACAAATAAAAACAAACAAAAAACAAACAAACAAACAGTTTTATGGCACGAGAAATTCTTCGAGCTACAAGATCGATGTGTCTGTCATTTGACCATGGAAATGATAATTCAGCTTAATCAACAGTAAACCGTCAATATTGAATTTTTTAATCGCAGTAACGTCATGGACACACCTTTTATTCAATGCTATTTTTTGAACCGTCCAAAAGAACCGTGCCCATTGTTTTTTTGGAAGTCGACAGGGTTATTTCCCTTTTTTTTTTTTTACCGTGGGAACTTTTATCTTTATCAACATCCAATTAGAGATGAACTTGAAACAGTACTACTTATTCCACAGAGACACCGTGTTAACTGTCCCCAAAGAGGAACCGTCCCCAGGGGGAAATTGTCCCCCAAGGGAAACCTTTCCCCAAGGAAACTGTGCCCAAGGGAAACCTTTCCGCAAAGGGGAACTGTGCCCCAAAGGGGAACCGTTCCTCAAGGGAAACCGTCCCCCAAGGGGAACTGTGCCCCAAGGGGAACCGTTCCTCAAGGGAAACCGTCCCCCAAGGGAAACTGTGTCACAAGGGGAACCGTTCCTCAAGGGAAACCGTCCCCCAAGGGGAACTGTGTCACAAGGGGAACCGTTCCTCAAGGGAAACCGTCCCCCAAGGGAAACTGTGCCCAAAGGGGAACCGTCCCTCAAGGGAAACTGTGCCCCAAGGGGAACCGTTCCTCAAGGGAAACCGTCCCCCAAGGGAAACTGTGTCACAAGGGGAACCGTTCCTCAAGGGAAACCGTCCCCCAAGGGGAACTGTGTCACAAGGGGAACCGTTCCTCAAGGGAAACCGTCCCCCAAGGGAAACTGTGCCCAAAGGGGAACCGTCCCTCAAGGGAAACTGTGCCCCAAGGGGAACCGTTCCTCAAGGGAAACCGTCCCCAAAGGGAAACTGTGCCCCAAGGGGAACCGTCCTCAAGGGAAACCGTCCCCAAGGGAAACCGTCCTCAAGGGAAACCGTCCCAAGGGAAACTGTGCCCCAAGGGGAACCGTTCCCAAGGGAAACCGTCCCCAAAGGGAAACTGTGCCCCAAGGGGAACCGTCCCTCAAGGGAAACCGTCCCTCAAGGGAAACCGTCCCCAAGGGAAACCGTCCCTCAAGGGAAACCGTCCCCCAAGGGAAACTGTGCCCCAAGGGGAACCGTCCCTCAAGGGAAACCGTCCCCCAAGGGAAACCGTTCCCCAGGGTATCCGACCAAAATGGTAATGGTGCGATTAAGATCAGCAAAAATGCCCGAGTTTTGTTTTTAAAATAAGGCCTTCGAATACAAAAGCTGAAGCTGAAACTTTATAATTAACTAAAAAGTGAGCTCACAAAGACTTCCCCTTCGTTGTCCCAACCCCCTGTTTACATGACGATCAATTCTTACAATATAAATGATAACAAGCACACACTTAATCTACTGAAAATAGCAGTTGAAATAATCGATGAATTTGTCTGTTTCATATTTGGCCTTCATTGAGGTGGAAGGAAGGTTATGAGTTCGATATTTTTTTCACCCAACCGTGGCGCCTGTGTCTGTACTGTTTTCTACGGTGCTTGTTGAGCACAGTGTCTCTGGTGAAGGACACTCAAATTAACAGTTAGTTTTAATCAATTACCAACCCAAACAATTTAATATAACTCTTCGAGCTCATTATTATCAAATTAAACTACTCATCTGCAGGATAGCTGTTGCCGACAGTCAAAAAAAAAAAAAAAAAAAAAATCTTTTTGAAGTAATTTTTCTTTTCTAAGGGTCTGGAGATATCATTCATAAAATATTATTATTTTCTACATAACTACATTACATCTCGGGAAAATAAGTTTTAAACAAAAATGTTTTTTTGTATGATACTTGTTTTAAAAGTATAATATATTTCAGGGTTTGTAAACAAATACAATGTGATGAAGTGTTTTACAAAACTGAACAGGGTGAACGAAGTTTCTCATGCAACTAAAGCCTAGACGTTCCTGTTTGTTTGCATTGATTTGAGGACAGACCAACAGACACCATATGGAAATAACTTGATTAACTAGCTTAATTAATAAGCTAATTAGTGATTATTTGGGGTCATTTGCAGTGGTGCTGCAGACTCTCAAGGTTTTAAGTCCCCATTCAATGAGACAGCTTTCACGGCCGTTATGGAAATGAGATGTTCAAATTACTCCTTAGTCCTCATAGGCAGTGATAACGCAGACCCCGTCCGGTACGTCTTGACTCTTTTTTTTGAGTGTATACTCACAAGATTCGGTTTCGTTAAAGCGCTTATCACATTGGCTCTTGTCAAAGATTGGCACTTTTGGAGTTCTGAAACGAGAGTTGGAAAATGTTTGGAATACTTCTAAGCAGTAATAAATGATTCGTTATTTAGAGAGTATACACTCAACCACGATCGTCTTGTTCTAAATAATGAGCGCACCGTACAGCAATTCTATGAAGATTGATTTAACTGTTGATGTGGGCGCATTTCTACGGTGGCCATGACTGGACATTACAACAATACGAGTATCTCTGCAAATTAACATTGGCGACATTGCACATTATTGTTTTAACGCAAAAATGATTTTTTTTGCTACATCGCAAACATTTTTTTGCAAAGAATGCACAAGATAATTACGATGAAATTTGCGACTTTGGAAATTATTTGCAACTGTGTTTGCGTTAATATCTGTGACACTAATTTTAATTTACATAGATACTTGCGAGTGTTTGATGTCCCTTCGGGGCCACCATACATTTTCATTACTCCATGTCTACGCGGTTACATTATAATTATTCTTTGACGTGGTTATTTTCAGACACTATGTTAACAAGTTTACGGAGCCCCTGAAGGGACTGTATAAAACAAATCTGGAACTGCTTATTGGGGAAGAAACAGGTGGAAGAATGTCAGACCCATGATGTTCCTCAGTACAATTGGTAACTGGTAGGCCTATCAAGTTTTAAGAAGTAAGCTTTCAGATTGAAAGTTGTAAAAGAAAAAAAAATCAATTTTTACGATTATCTATCAAACTTCGTTGAGTCGTATGTTGATGTTAATCCCTGCTTAAAGACACTGGACACCTTTGGTAATTGTCAAAGACCAGTCTTCTCACTTGGTGTATCTCAACATATGCATAAAATAACAAACCTGTGAAAATTTGAACTCAATTGGTCGTCGAAGTTGTGAGATAATAATGGAAGAAAAAACACCCTTGTTACACGAAGTTGTGTGCTTTCAGATGCTTGGACCTCACGCGTGAGGTCTCGAAATCAATTCAAATAAATTACTTCTTTCTCAAAAACTACGTTACTTCAGAGGGTTACTTCACAATGTTTTATACCATCAACAGCTCTCCATTGCTCGTTACCAAGTAAGTTTTTATGCTAACAATTATTTTGAGTAATTACCAATAGTGTCCAGTGCCTTTAAAGGGGAATAGTACGTTTTGACATTTTTTTACAATTTGGAGGGACTTACTCCATACAGCAGTCTAAATAAACTTGAGACTCAGTAATAGAGCAGGTGCAGTTGTGACACTTTGAGAGCGGTGCGCCGTTGAGGGTACCTTCAGTTACGGGGCCTGGTACGTTACACGGAACAGTAGCTTGGGGCGCGTGAAATGACACATAAAGAAATCAAATAAAAAATATATATGCAGTTTTTTCCTTGATCACGTTTTAAAGAGGTTACTTTGCCCGACAGAATTACACATGCGCAATATGTGTGAAAACAAGAACAGCAAGAAGAACAACAAGAACATGAAGAAGAAGAATTATACCAACAACAACAACAACAACAACAACAACAACAACAACAACAACAACAACAACAACAACAACAACAACAACAACAACAACAACAACAACAACAACAACAACAACAACAACAACAACAACACCAACAACAACAACAGCAGCAGCAGCAGCAGCAGCAGCAGCAGCAGCAGCAGCAGCAGCAGCAGCAGCAGCAGCAGCAGCACAACAACAACAACAACAACAACAACAACAACAACAACAACAACAACAACAACAACAACAACACAACAACGACAACAAGAGTAACAATAATAGTAATTAATACCAATAAAAATAATAATACATATAAAAAAAACACTAATTAAAACAAAAAATAAACAAAGAGGTGTTCCGGCAATGCACGAACACCTGAAAAACAAACAAAATAGCTGGAAGTTGATTGTTTCTAAACAAATTGTAAGCCAACGTGGGGTTTCAAATTCAGCATATGAACTGAAAAAAACATCACTTGTAGAATGAACAAAAATTCTACATGCTTGCATTTGCTTGCTATTTGGTGCTCGATATGGGGCATGGTGAGTGGTAACCCATTGGGGGGGGGGGGCGACTTCTGTACACGAGGAAAATAAAGTATGAGAACTAGGGGGGGGGTGGGTGGGTGTGTGTGGACACACCCAAGGGCATTTGTGGGGTCCTGACAATACAATGGAACAATGGACCCCACAAGATCATTTCAATAGGAACAATATTGGAACCCACAAGGGAATTTTTCAGAAAAGGCAATAACAGAACAACAATAGCAGTACCCCACAAACAGAATCCATACGACTGATTTCATATTCACTACCTTATGGAGACCGAGAACAAAACAGAAAAGGGATAACAAAGCGTCTCAATATGGAAATTCTAAAGACTGGGTTGCTCCACAAGGAATTTTGTGTACAAAGTCTATGGGAGGTTCTTAACTACAGGGACAAAGAAAAGAACAAAAGATGTCTCCACAGGGATGCAAAAATAGGAATGCGTGTGTGTGTGGGTGCGTGTGTGTGTGTGTGTGTGGGGGGGGGGGGCATCCCCCCATATCGGGCATGGTATAAATTTTGAACTAAGCGAACCCAGCAGAAGGTCACGGGAGACCCACGTCCTCCTGCCGCCCGCGCACGCCATCACTCGTCCAAAAAGGAAATTCACGTGAGCCATACCACACTTTCTTCAAAGTATCGAAGACAAACTTACAGACTGGCACACCGGTGAAGCAGTGCTTACCAGCTTCTATCACCACGAGTAGAGACAGCACGACGATGAAGGAAACTTTGTCCATTTTGACCTGAAGGAGGAAAAACAAAAAGTTTTGCTTTTAAAGATATTATACAGGATGGGTAGAGCTGAACAAATTATTGGAAGACCAGTGCTCATGTTTTGTGTGATCAAAGATGTAGTACTTGAAATAACAAATTTGTGAAAAAACAAGGGCTTTATCCGTTGTGTGCGTCAGGGGGAAATAATGTATACAAACATGCACAATTTTCAGTATGTAAACACATCGTCTTTAATATTTTGGTTGTAACAACCGAAATCAGCTGGGTTTTTCTGGGTTTTTCTTAAAGGTTTTTATATACAGTTTTCTCGAAAATATCACTTCATTTCAGAGGAAAATATTTCACAGAGAACATGGTTCTCGTATGAACTTCATAATCAGTGAGCTTTCAGACTAATATTAAACAATTTTTTTTGTTTATCCTTACCAATTCTGTACAAATACTTCAAATGTTCTCAAACCAATAACGATCTAACTCCGATCTATGAGCTATTAAACACACTCACCAAAATTATATATAAAAATGAGAGCTAGCTTGCCAAGTCGAAGTCCAACTAGACATGTTGGAGGTATATTACACTCCATATTGTTATTAAACGATACACCGTTTCTTTACATATTGTTTTTATAAAGATCTAAAAATTGTAGTTTTTTTTTTACAAGAACATTGTTTTAAAAACACAGGTTTCCGGTAGATTTCGTAAAACTCAAAGTATAATGATATTCTCATCCCTTTGTCTCCATCAGTCAGCCAACCGAATCCCCTAATTACAAATTAGGACAATGAAATAGGCCTACATAAGAAAAACACAAATTGGAATGAGAGAAATGTTCACAAAAATGTGGTTTATTACTTGATAAAAAGGTGAATAAATAGAAAAAAAATAAACGAAAAGCTCAAATCATCACTAACCTTTTAAACACAAATGAATGTTGATAACTGCCGAATCTACCAGTGTTGACTAATTCTGTCAATGAATTTCATCTGCTGTTATATAAACTCAAAAAAATTGGATGATTATTGATGCTAATTATAGCTAACAATCAGCCGATATGCAAATTAGTAATTAGAAAATGAAAATGGTGTCAGTTTTCTACAACTATTGTTTTCTCTATAGCATGGGAAATGTAAGCTCAATGGAAATAGCTTACCAGCCAGAATACCGTCTGGTTTGTGCTACTGAAACTGGTTCCCCGCTATATTTTGCTGAGTTTGTAAAACTTAATGGCGCAAAGATTTGAGTTCGATTTTTACAGAAATGGACAAAGGATTGTGTTAATATTGCAGTAGACATCTTTTGATTGGTTGGGTCCTTTTGGATTTTACTTCTTACATAATTATCTGATAACTCATATTAAAGGCGGGGTCATCGTTTTTTTTTTCTCAACGTAATGCTGATTTGTAGACACAATTATCGAAAAAGATACAATAAAATTCACCTGTGAAAGTTTCAGTTAAAGGGACATTACAGAATTGGTAAGAAAAAACTTGTAAAATATACTTTTTTATCACAGATTTACATAAAACTTACACGGTCGAATGATGATGATAGTAGAAAACATCCCGTGAAATGTTTCTGTCTTAAATGCCATATTTGGTGAGAAATTAATAAACAAATTTTCCGATTGGAGTTTATCGCTCAGTGAGCGTTTTATTCATTTGTTGAATCTATATGATTTTATGCAAATGTGTAATCGGTTTTTCACTATTTTCTCGTGACTCAGATGGCCGATCGATCTCAAACTTCTACAGGTGTGTCAATTTATGTATATGGTGGATTACATAAAGTGCTTACACTGCCAGCAACTGTTTTGTTGGCAAAAACCAATTCTGTAATGTTCCTTTAAATACTGTGTTTACTTGTTGAGAAAACAGCAACAAACTGTCACCGTATTTTCATCAACAATTTCGAATCCATTCACGTTTAGCATCTCTGGTCGTATCGATGCCGTCTTTTCGAAATACGTTAATTTTTTTCCTAGTCAATTGGACACTTTAATAGAAATTGTTTGCATGATGCTTACAACAAGTAAGCTTTCGGATTTTTGTTTACATGCATTCTTTACAGGGTCATTATAAAAGTATAATCCTACCTTTTAGCTAGAGAGTTATTTCAAAATAATGTGAATGAATATTTGTTTGTATTTCAGGCAGTTTTTCTTAATATTCTGTCATGGAAGTAATTATTATACAAAATATAATAACACTCAGAATGCTAAAAGAAATTAGGGTTCCATTCCCCCATTTATAAATGTTTATTTAAATACAAAATGAAAATGTTGTATTTATGTATAGAAGAAAATGACTGTCTTATATGTTTTGTGCTTGTTTCCCAAGGGAGTGTGGGTGCTCAGCTGTTTGTGGAGAATTTATTATTTGTGTCAACAGAGGGCGGTTATCATATTTTTTTCGGTGGTGGGGGCTTCGCGTTTTTACTTCAATAGGCCGACCCACTATAAATTATTGGGGCACTGAGAGAACCCCCCAAAGGCTTAAAATATTGGCATCCACATTAGTGAAATTTGACTATAATGGGGTTTGTTTCAAAATTGTAAAGTTTTCCATGACTAATTTAAGTTATCGGTGTCTCTTCGGGGCCATCATAGCAAAACTTGAAAGAAATTACAGATTTAATAAGATAACTCCCTCAGGACTCTTAAAGTGATCCCCCCAAAAGAAAACAAATTAAACAAAAATAAATAAATCAAAATTAATACATAAAAAACATTAAAAATCCAGAATGGCTGTGTAACCAACGGCAGCTGTTCAATCTGAGGCCCTCTTCAAAACTACGGCTTGGGCTTGGGCTTAGGCTCCGTCTTTTATTTAGATGACGTGCGCTTTCCTTACGGTGCTTTAATCAGACGGACGGAGCCTACGCCGAAGCCGCGGTTTCGAAAAGGGCCAATTGTACACGGCACGTAATAAACAGCGCCCTCTTAAGAAAGACGTCAATTGTTTTGTGTTTAAATTATCTTGTCAAGTAATAAGACCACAAGGGCAACCGACTGGGTAAATTTAAAGAAAAAAGGGAGACCGTCAACATACGGCTAGAAAGCTCGTTCGGTAGAGCAACGGCACGTTCATCTGGAGGTCGTACGTTCAAGTCCCGCTCTAGTAAATTTTTCTTCGTCAACCCTAAATGATCCTGTTGCAAAAAAATAGTTAGTGGCCTAACGTTTTGCCGGACCCCTAGCAGAGTCTTCCTCAGAGGCTAAATGACAACACAACACAACACGGGATTACTAGTGTAACAGAAGCAGTCAAGTCCATAAATACATACTTACATTGCCTTCTCCTTTTCCCCCACAGATATCCCCATTGTAGTCTATCTCAGTCACTAATTAATTACTTTTCTCCCCTTTTTTTTCCCCAGCATTGATTTTGTCCTTTGTGTTTCCAACCTCTTGCGGTCTAACAAGCCCATTCCCTCTACCCCCCTTCGTCTCCTTCTTCATTGTTCATCCCTTGCTTTTTATGCGCGCTTTCTACCACTCTCTCTTTTCATCTATTTCCACACTTGACTGCTTCTGTTACGCTAGTTTACCTGTTTATGTGTGTTTTATTGACACCATGGCCTTCGAGAGAAAGACTCTGCTAGGGTCCCAACGTACTGCCACTAACCCACTAACTATTGTTTGCATTTAAACCAGAGGTTCTTTGGGTTGGTAAGCAGTTTGCAAAACAGCTAATTCTATTTTCTCAAATTATATAGTTGTTATCAATCAGAGAAATAGTTATAACTTTTAGGGCTGATGTGGTTGGATAGGGAATGATATTGTAAACTCGTTGTATGTATTATTGTAGCCAGCATCGTGTTGACCTTTTGCCCTTCACATAAGTGACTGTGTCGTGCTATTCACACTGTGTACTGCAATTTTCTTGTGAAGAATAAATATTTGGTTGCAGGAGATTTAACATTTTACACGTCATCGTGTGGATTTTACTGCAGTATTCTAATGAATGCTCTTCCCTTTTAAATTAAAGGGCCGGCCACCTTCCCGTGCCTCTTCATTATTTTACTTGGCGTCATCTTTAATGAGGGAAAGCTCCGATCAGTGCCCAGCGCTGCTTTGGAAGCCCTCGGTACAAATACTGAGTTAATAAAAAAATCCCACCATCAACAGTTTTAAAAGAGAAAGACAACATGGTCACCCAAATTTTTTCAAAGAATTTGAGATTAAAAAACACATATAAAATAGTAACCAAAAGTAAACAAAATACATGTATGTTAAACACTTAAATTGCAAGTTACTAATTTGAACTTGAAATGTGCTCCTTGTACAAGATTTTAAAAACTCGTCATAGTTGGCAAGCTTTTATTGGCAAGTTGAAGATTATTCCATGATGTAATTGAACTTAGTAGGGATTAATTGTAAACTTGTTGTCTGTAAGTATTATAGCCAGCCTCGTTTTTATTGATTGCCATTTGTCAAAATATAGATTTTTGATTAGTAAGCATTATTGATATTATGACATTGGAATAGCTTAGTGGTGTTAAACACAAAGCCTACCGATAAATCCAGCTATACTACACGTGGGCTGATGACACACATATAGATTTTCTTGCGAGAAAATCTTTCCGCTCGAAACAATAAAACAATGGGTCGTTATGCTGTTTTCCACACTGATTGATGGCAGGTGTTAGAGCCTAAATATAAGGCAAAACAAAAAACTTTAAAAAAATGTTTAGCGTTCTGCCTTTATGAAAGAAAGGAGGAGGCGAGCCTTTTAAAAATGTTTTTGGTTATGGCCGCCCGACACATTTTTCAAAACAAAGGGCCGGGATATTTTTCAAGATGGTTGCCAGCTTTTTTCCGTGTGTTTTTTTCGGTGGGCTCAAGTAAAAAAATACGATGTTATGTATTTTAAAGTTGAATATTTTCGTCATAAAAAATGAAAACAAAAAACAAAGGGGGGGGGGCGGCCTACTCTGCCAGGTTCGAAACGTGAGGCCATTGCATTTATATTCTTGGGCATTTGGATTTGTAAGCAGTTTGCAACAGCTAATTCTATTTTCTCAAAGTTGCAAACATTACCTTTAAATAATACATGCCACAGACACCGAATAACAGATGTTTAAAAATTGATTCATCACGAGTAATTCTTTTAATTCAGTTTACATTGAATTCACGGCCATGGTGCCCTGCTAAAGGTTATGACGTCACAGCCATATTCCGTCAATAAATTAATCTCCGTTATGTTTTGCAAGGACCCATATACGCACAACGGTACCTTTTTTATTACTACTATATATTTCTGGCAAAGAAACTAGGGATCCTCAAAAAAAAAATGATTACAGCACTGTGACCCGTAGGCCTGAGCACATCCGTGTCGAGAAAATGATGAAGCAATTTCAGTTTTAGATGTGGGAGGAAATATCAAAATAGGAAAAACCACCCAATTATCTATTAGAACTATTATTTTATTTGACCAAGACAAACCAGACAAATCTACAGAGAAACAAGTACATGAAAATGACAAAAGAAGTAATCCAACAACAAAAACACAAAGTAAACAAATAAATAAGTAAGTAGGGACTGATAAAACCCAATCCACACGCATGGCTCCGGTCCGGGATTCGGACCTGGGGCCCGGGATTCGGACCTGGGCCCGGGATTCGGACCTGGGGCCCGGGATTCGGACCTGGGGCCCGGGATTCGGACCTGGGGTCCACAGAGGTGAAATGGAAAACCACGGAGCCAATCTTAAAGCCTAAAATGGTCTGGTACAGTTCGAATTCCAACCAAAGCAAGCAGTAGTGATTAACAGTGGCGTTAGAGTGATGTAACAGTCGCTTTAGAGTGGTACATTAGTGGTGTAAACAGTGGTGTAACAGGAGTGTCAGGGTGGTGAATCAGTGGTGTTAGAGTGGCGTCACAGTAGTGTAACATGGGTGTTAGAGTTGTGTAACAGTGGTGTAACAGCGATAATATAGTGGTGTATTTTGAACACCAGGGTGCTTTCATCCACATCCTTTACATTCAGATAAAAAGATACGAAAGGCTTATAGGGTAACGTTTGTCGATTTATTGACATTCTACCTCATGGAGATCATTACGAATGTACAGTTACCAACGAGACTATGCAATTTAACAATAATATAATCTGAATATATATTACATGTTCAGATAATATTTATTATGTTATAAATTACATTTACGTACGTTAACTTATTATAAATGTTCCAAGAACTATTTAGGAATTAATAGAGCCGACAAAATAGTCGCAGACAGTGTTCACGTTTTGTATGTTCAACTAAACATGAAATAACAAACCTGTGACAATTTGGACTTAACCTGTAGTTGCGTGAGTCAGGATTAAACAGTGGGAAAAAAATCACGTTTTTAGCATGCACACACATTGTCCTTAGTTTTGGTTGTAACAACCGAAATCGGCTGTTGCGTTTTTTTTTTCTCTCTCCAGATTTCTCGAAAATGACTTGGGAAATATGGGGAAATATATATTCCCCCATATGGGGAATATGGGAAATATTTCAAGAAAAAAATTGGCTCTCGTATGAACTTCATAATCAGTAAGCTTTCAGATTAAAATTAAACAACGATCTTTGTTATCTTTACCGATCCTGTATTATACCTTTAAAAATAGTTGAATTTTTTTTGCAAAAGAAACCGTCAGTTGAAGAAATTTCTCAATTGATAACGATGCCGCCTTCAATGCCTTCATAGATTACACAAACACGGTGACAAAAAGTAGAATACTCTTAGAACTAAATGTCAGTTTAACCAAAAAATACATCCACTGGTCCCATCAATTTTGTTAGAGTTTGGTCAGTCAGTTAAAGTGTGTTTTTATTCTATTTAAACTAAAGTAAAGTTATTCACCCTATTTTGTTTGCTACTGCCAAAACATTTGTCTTAAATAAACAGCTTGCAATCACGCTCGACCCTCTTCATCACATTCCACCGTCGTCCCCAGCCGGAGCTGGGCATGCCTGGTCAGAGTCCTTTATGACGGTCTTCCAAGCGCATGTATTGACGTCTACAATAGCTTCGCAGCCTGCAGGAACATTACCCGGGTTTCATTTGTTGCCCTGCGAAAAACAAGATACAATTCTTTGTGAAGTGTCTTTTAAAAGTAGCTCTCTCTCTCTCCTTTGTCTTGAAAATGTTTTATAAACCTTATACATTTACGTCATCCTTTCGCCATTTCAGCCAGCCAGTCAGTCAGTCAGTCAGTCAGTCAGTCAGTCAGCCAGCCAGTCAGTCAGTCAGTCAGTCAGTCAGTCAGCCCAGTCAGTCAGTCAGCTCAGTCAGTCAGTCAGTCAGTCAGTCAGTCAGTCAGTCAGTCAGTCAGTCAGTCAGTCAGTCAGTCAGTCAGTCAGTCAGTCAGTCCAGTCAGTCAGTCAGTCAGTCAGTCAGTCAGTCAGTCAGTCAGTCAGTCAGTCAGTCAGTCAGTCAGTCAGTCAGTCAGCCAGCCAGTCAGCCAGTCAGTCAGTCAGTCAGTCAGCCAGTCAGTCAGTCAGTCAGTCAGTCAGTCAGTCAGTCAGTCAGTCAGTCAGTCATTCATTCATTCATTCACTCAGCCAGCCAGCCAGCCAGTCAGTCAGTCAGTCAGTCAGTCAGTCAGCCAGTCAGTCAGTCAGTCAGTTAGTCAGTCAGTCAGTCAGTTAGTCAGTCATTCAGTCAGCCAGCCAGCCAGTCAGTCAGTCAGTCAGTCGGCAGTCAGTCAGTCAGTCAGCCAGTCAGTCAGTCAGTCAGTTAGTCAGTCAGTCAGTTAGTCAGTCAGTCAGTCATTCATTCATTCATTCACTCAGCCAGCCAGCCAGCCAGTCAGTCAGTCAGTCAGTCAGTCAGTCAGCCAGCCAGTCAGTCAGTCAGTTAGTCAGTCAGTCAGTCAGTTAGTCAGTCATTCAGTCAGCCAGCCAGCCAGTCAGCGTCAGTCAGTCAGCCAGTCAGTCAGTCAGTCAGTTAGTCAGTCATTCAGTCAGCCAGCCAGCCAGTCAGCCACTCATTATGTCAGTCAGTCAGCTCAGTCAGTCGTCGAGCCATCTAACCAACCCAGTAAATAGTCAAACAGGACGCTAGACTAGACCGCAATGTCAAAACAAAAGAAGTTTCTTACTTAATGCAGCAAAACATAAACGTGGATAGGTCCGCCTTGTCCTTGCTACATGTGCAGGTATAACAACTGCATTTGGACTCTGGAGCGTGAGCTGCTGGATCACAATCGGCTATGATTTTGGAAAGAAAAATACACGTCACACAACGCTGCCGAGAGATAAGGCCAAAAAATAAACAAAACATGTTTAGCGTCCATGCCCGCTTCCTTCTTATAGAGGCCGCCTCCTTTTTTATGAATATCATTTTTTTTAAAGGATCAATTTTTACGATCTCTTACGAAAAAAATCAATTCTAAAATACATAACATCGTATTTTTGTACATTAGCACACATAAATAAACACACCGAAAAAAGCTGGCAACCACCTTGAAGAATAGCCCTGCCGGTTGTCTTGAAAATTGTGTCAAGCGGCCATAAAAACAAAGAAAGCTCGCCTCCTCCCTTTTTTCAAAAAGGCAGGACGCTAAGCATGTTTTTTTTTTCAAAATATTTTGCTTAAGTTCACCATGAAAACTTGCTGATTCGTGTTACATTTGAAACATTATTAACAAACCCTGAATCATAAACGAGCTTGAAATTCAAACAAAAGTGCAGTCAATCCTGAATCTGCTTAACACATATACGGTTTACAAGACAAAATACATTTGGATGTACGATGTAAGTGTGACTTGAACCGAGCTAATTTATGGTAAACAGGAAATTTATGAAAATATATGGAAACGCAGTGATATGTTTGGCTTATCACATCTTTGAAACTATAGGATGTTTTGCGTACGATTAAATTCAGAACCACTTACTTTGATCATCGTGGCAGTTTCCATCGCATGGATGATCAATCTGTCCTGCCGCCATCAGGACCAGAGAACACAGTAGTATTAGACAGAGCTTTGCCATCGGACATGCAGCAACGATCTGAGTTGTACCCCAAAAAGAGGAACATGGATCAAAATATGGGGTGTTGAGGCATCGCGTGGTGAAGGATCAATGTAATGATAATAATAAGTCAATAATAATGTAATGATAATAATAAGTCAATTTTTCTGTGTTCAACCCCAAACTATTTGAAATTTACCCGTTAACGGTTGCATGGCTTCTGACTGGCAGCTGGCACCCGAACAAAGATATTGACAAAATAGGGAGACCGCCAACATAGGGCTAGATAGCTCAGTTGGTAGAGCGCCGGTACGTTAATCCGGAGGTCGTTGGTTCAAATCCCGCTCTAGTTAATTTTTCTTTGTTCAACCCTAAACTATTAGAAATTTACCCAGTCAGTTTACCTTGTGGTTCATTACTTGACACATTCGATAATAATAATGATGATAATAATAATACTACTACAGGGATTTTATATAGCGCTCTAACTAACCAGAGGAAGTATCACAGCCCTTTGCAAAATTAACAACAAGCAAAAAGAGGAATATAAACAGAATGAGCAAAAAAATAATCACTCAAAATTTGCTGTAACACCATGTGTATATATTCACTTTGCTGTGTGGATTTGTTCTTGAGAACTTGTCTTGCTATTTGTTCCACTACCGCGGAGTAGATTTCTACGGAAGCGTATAGTGCCGCCACACAAAATCAATTTCGCTTTTATCGTGTACGTACACGATAACTATCATGTACGTACACGATAACTATCATGTACGTACACGATAACTCTGGGCATATCGTGAACTTACGAGACAGTTGTTTATAGAGGGATAGTGAAATCATACAAGTAGCCGAGTGCAAGCAATTCATGAGATGAGACCGTTGTGTGACCACAAAAACATTTGGATGGTACATGCATCATTATAGAGAGAGTTTTTGCAGAGGAAAATAATACGATCAGAACACACTCAAAATGTTCAAAAAGCTTTGTCAGTTGTGAAGCTTCTCCCCGTGTTGAGTGAGAATCATGGATTGTATTGAACGGCAAGCTTTAAAAAAACATTCGAGGCATTATGTACAGTTCTTTAAAGGAAAAAGGGGAAACAAACAAAATGTGAAGGGCAAAGCCACAAGAAGAATAAGTGTGTGACGGGGGTTTGAGGGGGGGGGGATGACGGAAAGGAGATAAGGTGTGAAAAAAAGAGATTGTTGACCAAGGCCCTGTACTGCCCAATACGTCCGTACATTTTCAGCGAATTTTTCGATGTGTTTATGGGAGTGCAGGAAGTGCAACCCAAAATGTATCCGTACGTTCCGTGTTAGTACACGATAGTTTATCGTATACGTACACGATTGCTATCGTGTACGTACATGATGGTTATTGTACACGTACATGATGGTTATCGTGTACGTACATGATAGTTATTGTGTACGTACATGATAGTTATTGTGTACGTACATGATAGTTATTGTGTACGTACATGATAGTTATTGTGTACGTACATGATAGTTATTGTGTACGTACATGATAGTTATCGTGTACGTACATGATAGTTATCGTGTACGTACACGATAAGGGCGGAATATTTCTTAATCACGTGGCGGCACTACGCTTCCGTAGATCTTGGAAATGTTGAGACCAATTAAGTATTCACTCCGCAGTGAATCTAATAACGAAAAGTCCGCTCGATCCACCAAGCGAAAGAAGTAGTTCCGGCCGATTTCCTACCTCCCCAGTTGGTAGGCCTAGTTAATAAGCAGGACAGTTCTTGTCGGAACTAAGTAGTCTCCCGAATTTCGAAACCTACTCCTCGCCAATTTCTCAAAGAACACATCTACACAGCCTGATGGACGTTTACACATGGTGTTACCGCAAACCGCAATGTTAAACGTGGGTTAAAATGTTACCCAGGCCCTGCTCTGTCTAATACGGTATTACATTTGAAACGCTGTCCCGTATCACCAGAACCATCTCAAAATAGGTCAATTGTGTTAAAAGGTAGGGTCGTCGTTTGTATTTTGTTCAACGTAATGTCGACAATACAAGTCACCTGTGAGAGTTTCAGTTGAATATAGTGTCTGCTTGTTGAGGAAACAGCAAAAAATGTCAAATAATTTTTTATCAGGAATGTCGAATCCCTCCCACGTCGTGTAGCGGGGGGAGCGGATAGCAACCGCATCTCTGGTCGTATTGAAGGCTGCATTCAAACGGACACCAACACTTCCAAAACATTTCCAAAAGTGTTGTTACTATAACTATTATTATAACCGGGGGTGGTGGTCATAGGCCCTTTTCGAATTCACGGCTTCGGCTCCAAAATCGGCTCAGGCTAGCTAGGCTCCCTCAATTATTTTAACTTACGCATGCTTTGCGGTCAGGGTTTCAGACAGGAAAACTGGGCCTGAAGCCCAATCCGGAGCCGAAGCCGTGGATTCGAAAAGGGCCAAAGTTACACCCAAAAGGGTGTGTCACATGGCCACATTAACTTGATTCAGTCCTATGATTTCGCTAAAGGGGAATCATCACCACCTAAACATAATTATTTGATTGTCTTTGAAGCGGGAATATGTTATTTTTGTATAGCTTACCCCTTTCCTCGTTATTCAGCAGAAATATTGAATTTCTCTCTGGGTAACTACTGACGATCGGTCTCTGTGGCAAACACGTTCTTCCAAAATTACGGTCTGTGTTCTGTTTTCATAATTTCGTAATACGACACAGCAAAAGTGTCACCGCACGGGGGGGATTAAGTAATTGATATTATGCAAATGAGTTTGCCAAAAATAGACTCGTTAAGCCAATTGGATCGAAGAATTGGAAGGACGTTTATTGTGACTAGGTGACGAATAAACCTATTTATTCAGCTCTCGACTCAAAGGAAAATAATAACATCTTTAAAAGACGACTGTTTCGAAAGGTTCTGTTATGCAAACGTTGGCACCAGCCTTATCTGTGTAAAACAAAAATTATAAAGGGATATACTGCCGTCCAGTTTGTATACAATTACCAACAAACGACACCAATGTAAACATTTATGAAACTTTTCTTCGTTTTAGATAAAATAACGAATAAATGAACTTATGCACACTTTTAACCGCACTCTTCGTGAACGAAAGCTGTCGTTTACGAGATTTTTGACTTTGAACTCGAAAAAAAAACAAATAAAAGAAAAAACAGTGTGAAACTGTCGAACTTATCTTGCTGATGATCATTTCGATTTTATTCCATAAAAAGATTGTAATACTATAATCTAGACTGAGGTTATAAGCTTATAGCAGCGAATTAAAATAATAGTCAGGCCCGATTTTGAGACAATGCTGTTACATATTAGCTATTAAAAGGGGACCCCATTAAGATGATTGAAAATATTTTAATGTATACCGTTTATTGCAACGTCACAGCTTGAATTTTGGCCAACAAAGGTTGGAAAACTATGGGAAGCCATAAATGCAAAGCAAAGACAGATAACCAAAGTTTGGAAATATAATTTGTTACACAAGAATCAAAAATAGTGTTGAATTTGTTGGAAAACAAAGCACCCAATCATGGGATGTATTTTGTTTTTAATTGAAAGTTTGCAGAAAAAATGTTGATTCTGGTCACATTCTCTGTTTAACACAATTTAATGTTTTGCTAACATTTGGCAGTCCATGCCAACCAGCACGGTTTGTTTATCAACAATAGAAAGGTCTACATCAGAGACTTTTTTCAAAACCTCGGCTTAGGCTCCTTCTCCAGCTCCGGGCTTCGTCTAATGTCGGAAACACCATGTAGAATTTACATTGCAGTGCATTGCTCCAAAAAATTGATCACGGAGCTAAAGCCAGAGCCGGAGCGAGCCTAAGTCGATGTTTGGAAAAGGCCCCAGGCCGTATGTTAAAGGAACATCACAGAATTGGTTTTTGCTAACAAAACAGTTCTGGCAGTGTAAGCACTTTATGTATAATCCACCATATACATAAACTGACAAACCTGTAGAAGTTTGAGATCGATCGGCCATCTGGGTCACGAGAAAATAGTGAAAAACCGATTACACATTTGCATGAAATCATATAGATTAAACAAATTAATAAAACGCTCACTGCGCGATAAACTCCAACCGGAAAATTAGTTTATTCATTTCTCATCAAATAATGGCATTTCAGACAGAAATATTTCAAGGGATGTTTTCTACTATCATCATCATTAGACCGTGTAAGTTTTATTTAAATCTGTGATCAAAAGATATATTTTTTTCTTACCAATTCTGTAATGTTCCTTTAATTCATGGATATCGGTGAGTGGCTATGCCCTGAACCCCGAACTGCCTTACTCATCACTCATTGTGGCTGCATCAAACAGCCGTAGCCGTAGCCAATGCCGAGGTCGAAGTCACTTTTTAAATACTCAGCGTGCAAGTAACACATTTTACACTACAATGGGATAAATCAATGACATGTTCTATTGAAAAAAAGAATACACAGCACTATTAGTTTGGTATTTCTGCTAAAACAAATTCCTATATGACACAGTTTGAATGGACCCTGAAAAGGTTTCCATATAAGGGCCGTTTCCGGGCCTACATGACCCCCTTGTTATGGAGGGGGTGAACCACCAGGAGTCTTGGTGGCTACCGCTCTCACATTGAAGTACATTATTTAAGTGGATATAATTCTAAATACAATTTGCAAAATTTTAGGTAGGCCTACGGTTTTGAAAGAAATGTTACGAATTTAACACAAACATTGAAGGGGTGGGTGAGTGGTTAGTGGGGGGGGGGGGGGGTGATGCGTGTTCATTTAAACGTGCATCTTCATTATGTTAAATAAAATTGTGTGAATAGTAGCAGTGGTTATCTTATTGGTTGGAACGAAAAATAATTGTATCAGTCTGTACAAGAAACTGTGCAGTACATAAACACAGTGGCTGGACATTTTTGAACTGACATGTCATGTTGAAGACGCTAGAGGGCGCAACGCTCGTAAAGTCATTCGCGTATTATTAATGTGAAATACCAGAGGTAAAGTTTGAAAGACGCAACAAAATCTTGGTTCAAATTCAACTCAAGTGGTCATTGAGGGAATTGTTGTAGACAAAGAATCGACCCAGGGTAATTTGACCGGTAGTTTCGATGTCAATTCTTTTGTATAAGTTTAAAATTAACCTAATAGTTCATAAAGGCTTTACCGGTGTGGACGGAGATTCTGTCCCCCCGGTGAATCTGTCCCCCCCATACGGCGAACTGTGAACAAGCTTCTTCTGATAGCGCCCTCTTTTGAATCATCCTCCTTTATTCGCTCGTCCCCAGCGCCTTGCCTTAAAACCAAAGGTGCTGAGATGGGCAAACGTATCGTTAACGTTAACGCTCAGTCCCATTCTCAGTCCCATCATGCATCACACACACACTGCAAGCACTGCACGCATGACGTACTTCCTGAACAAGAATCTGTGCAAGCTGATCAGCCCATCCCAGCTGTCCTGGATAGGCCGCTGGGGCCGAGCGAACCTCCTTCAGCCCATGTTAATTTCCCATATGGGGGACAGAATCGCCGGGGACAGATTTCCCTATGACACCGGGAATCATTGCCAATACTAATTTATTCACAGGGCAATGGTCGTTAGTCTAAAGTTTCATCGTAATCAGCCTCGAGCTTTATGAGCGAGCTACGGAACTTTTAAAAGGTCATAGGTGAAGAAGAAAAACACGGGGGTAATTCTTCGTTCGAACGAAAAATTTGTTCTTATTTGAACGAAGGTTTTTTTTTCTCGAACGAAAATAATCTTCGTTCGAACGAAAACATTAACAAACCCGCGGTGCGCGAACGTGCCTGCTGCACAGCCGTCACTGTTGACGACGCAGAGGCGTGCGGGCTGTAGAGACTGACTGCTAGCGTGCCTCCAAGTTGCAAAGTTCTGTGTCTCTCTGGCAGCACTCGTGCGCGCGTGAGCTTGAAGATTAACCTTCTTTCGAACGAATTTTGTTTTTCTCCTACGAACGAAGATTATTTTCGCTCGAAAGAAGAATTTGCCCAAATTTGTTCCCACCACCTATGTCCCTCCGTAGCGAGCATTGTGCGCTGGGGGAAAAAATGGCGCGCCGAGATCGATCACCCCGAGGAACGAGGTTGCATTTTGATGAAAGAAACGAGCAAATTTAATATAAGTCACAAGGGCAATACAAGTGACCTTTGAAAGGGAGGAACTAAAAAAAAACAAAACGGTTAAGGTAATGTAGAGACACGGGAAGGAGGCCAGCCCTTTATTGAAAAGGACGAACATTCAACAAAATACTTCTCGCAAAAATAATCACTAGGACCGTAAGACGTCTAAAATAATATGAAAAGATCTCCTGTACTTAAATTAATTTCAATCCGCGTATCAATAGCACACAATACTGACACTGAAATAGCCGTAGGACAGCACAGCATGTAAGGTTGAAAGGTCAACACGAGGCTGGCTTCATACACAGATAGCTCTACAAAATTTAAATAATCATCTGATACTACGAATATTTTTTAAATACAAAGCAATACTAACAGAGAGCTCTACGAAAAATCTACATCCACCAAATAAAAAGTATTTGGAGCTCCCTAAAAAAAAAAGCGAAATACTTAATCGAGAATAAATGTGTTTTCTTTTTTCTCAAAGCTAAAATGGAAAAGAGAGTGAATCCAAAGATCCCGGACCAAAACCTAAAGTTTTTACAGTAAATATGCAAATAAGAAAGTTGCATCCAGCCCGAAAAAGACTGAGGGCGCACTTCCGTCCACTACGACGAACAACGAACCTAAAACAAAAGACAAAAAAAAAAATCTATCCGGGAATACATAATGATACACCCACTCCCTTCTAGAAGAATTGTAATTGAAATACATTTTTTGAACTATATCTCGGCCGGGGTCTAAGCCACAAGAAATTCAACATTCCAAAAGGAACTAGGAACTAGAAAATGAGAAAAAAACCGATCTTGTCAGAGATAGGAAATCTACAATAATGACGGCCCCGGAACACGATCCCATCCCCGTGTTTTATCAGAATCGAGGTCACGGAATAAAAGTCCGCGGGAGATTCAATGAGGTTCACATCCAAGCCAGTTCCCAATCTTAACCGGGTCGCGACCGATCACCACGTTGTCCAAGAACTTCACCGTGTACTGCCGAGCCGTGGCGCGGTTGTTGATGCCTCCAAGACGGATCCGCTTGCACAGACACGGATTGGGCTGAGGTACGAGCCAGCGAAGGCGGTGATTAGCTTGTGGATCGGGCTCCATGATGACGTAGCACGTCTCAGATTCTTTAATAAAATATATATAAGGAAACAAAAACACAGCATGATAAATTTAGAGAATATTGCAATTTGGTTTGAGGTTATAATAATAATATCGTGATATTTTTAAGTAGTTGCTTCTTGTAAAAATAAATGGCGCCAAAACCAAATGAACATTCACCAAGTGTCAAGTGAGTCCGAAATGGCCCGAATATTTTTTTATAAAGATCTTCAACAAGTAACAGTTTTGTACGGGCATTGCACTGCGTCGTCTCTGACGATGACAAGAGCAGGTTAGTCGAAACGTTGAGACCGACTCACTCCGCGGCAAAGAAGTTAATAACGAAAAGTCCCCTCGATCCATAAGCGAAAGCAGCAGTCCCTGCTGAGATAGTTCTGAAAGTTCACTCTCGAAAATTATTTGATTTTCACCAAAAACGTGGGATCTTTTTAAACAAAATCCCAGCAGTCTGGCTATCTACAAGTGCATTGGCATTCGATCGATAAGTTTCATGATCTAGATCTTCGCGGGTTAAAAATCTCATAGGGCACAGACATAGGTTTAATATGGTGCTAGGGCCAAGGATACGGATGTGGATTGGCCCTATTCACGGGGTGCAAATTTATGATCTGCAGCACACGCTGGCTACGGAGTCAACAGTTAAGGGATAGGGAAGAACAGCCTATCCCTTAACTGTTGACTCCATAGCCGACGTGTGCTGCAGAAGAAGAAGAAAAAATCGCTCACGGGGCTTGTTATTGGGCAATGAAAACCGGGTCATAAAACAAGATCTATTCAACCTACCCACTGCTAGGGGTGGGCTGCTGGTGGTAGTAATCGTCTCGGTTCCAGGGTCGGACACAACAAAGTTCCTTCCAGTCAGGGTCGTGCTTAGAGGAGTCGCCGTGTAAGTCTCGGTTATTCCTTCCGTGGTTGCCGCTTGGGTAGTCTCGGACCATAGAGAAAGCTCGGGCTGAGTCTGGCCTGGAGCTACAGGGTCCGTGGTGATCACAGTCTGGGGAACAACTGCTGTAGCGTGCGTCTCGGGAGTGCTTGTTCGCACAGAAGAGTCGAGGATAACTTCGAAGTACAAGTGACTGATGTCAAGACACCAGTTCCTCCTTCCACCACGTTCAGAACTAGGCATTTCCCACCTGCCTTCGTTGAAGGATAACCTGTTTTCCAAGCTGAATGGGATACCAAAATTAGAAAAAGAGAAGAACGACATTCGTGAATATCAAAAGAGTCTACCACCAACCAGTGCATAAAAGCTTTGAAGTAGTTTAAAGGTACACATTGCCTTGAATCGGCCGAGTGGTCTATAAAAAGCGTTTGTAAACCGTTTGTTATAAAATGCTTATGGTTAGAAAGATGTTTTAAAAGTAGAATACAATGATCCACACAAATATGCCTCAAAATTGCGCGGTCGTGAACTAACACTGTCGGCCATTTTATGGAGTCAAACTTTGACTCCACAAAATGGCCGACCGTGTTGGTTCGCAAAGTTCAAAGAAAACCACGCAATTTCGAGGCATATTTGTGTGGATCATTGTATTCTACTTTTAAAACATCTTTCTAACCATATGCATTTTATAACAAACGGTTACAAACGATTTTCATAGACCAACTCGACCGATCCAAGGCAACGTGTAGCTTTAAACTACGTCTAATAAGGTTGAACGGAGAAAGACGGTCCCCTATAAATGAAAAAAATACAACATTAAAGGAACATTACAGAATTGGTTTTTGCTAACAAAACAGTTGCTGGCAGTGTAAGCACTTTATGTAATCCGCCATATACATAAACTGACAAATCTGTAGAAGTTTGAGATCGATCGGCCATCTGGGTCACGAGAAAATAGTGAAAAACCGATGACACATTTGCATGAAATCATATAGATTCAACAAATGAATAAAACGCTCACTGAGCGATAAACTCCAATCGGAAAATTAGTTTATTCATTTCTCATCAAATATGGCATTTCAGACAGAAATATTTCAATTGATGTTTTCTACTATCATCCTCATCATTAGACCGTGTAAGTTTTATGTAAATCTGTGATCAAAAGTATATTTTACAATTACCAATTCTGTAATGTTCCTTTAAACCGTCTTTATTGCCACTGTGTAAACGGCAGGGTCACCGCTGTGTATTGAGAGATGCAACATGGGGGGGGGGGGGGGACACACCAGTTTTCTTTGGTTATGCAGTGGCTGGACGCCATTTTGGTCTGGTTGTCAGTGTGTGCACACATGTATGCATTTTGTTTTTTACACCGGAAAGGACTTCTTAACGGAAGTTGTCGCACCTCTCTCTCTGTCAGACATGCTCAGACATAGCTCTAGGCAGGGTACCCGTATAGGCGTCCGACCCAGAGAGGGGAAGATTCGGGCACAGCAAAACAAAAATGGCCAGAGAATGCTAAGAAGTCTCATTATTTAATGTTCGTTTTTTTTCTGTGTAAAATTTTGGGCAATCAACTACTCTTCCCCCTTAAACAAAGAATCCCCATTAGCCCACGAGCCCAAATACTCACGCCAGTATCCGCTGAGATTACCCGGTGAGTTATAGAACGCGGTGTCGTCTGCGCATGTGAAAGTGTCCCAGGATGGAGAACTACATCGTAACCACGCATTTTGCAACGTCTTCGATGTGATGAGCGTGTAGAGATCGTTCAACTCATCAGCGGTGTTGATCACGGGAAGGTCGGCCCCCACGTCGTGGCAACGTTGCCTCGCTACAGCCCATGTGAGTGATGACCAGTCGTCGGTATGGGAGGCGTAGTAACACTGAGAACCGATGGCAACCCAATCATGTGAACATTCAACTGTTTTTTAAAAGGAACAAGTCCGGTTAAATCACAGTGATGCTCAAAATTTAAGGATATAATTTTTTTTTAAATTACTTTTCTCTCATGATTTGTGTTGGCTTTACTGTCATAGGCCTATTCCAAAACATTCAAACGTTACATGATTTTTTTCTGAGAAATGTTGGGACTTATTCGAAAATAAATTTATTCTCAATCATTTGTTTCTTTCAAAGGAAGGATTATAACATTATAAAACAGTAAGCCAGATTCACAAAAAATATCAACACTAACATTATTTTTTAAATTCCTCTTGGTTCACGACAAACTTACTACCCGAGAATTTGGTGTGATTCCTGACAATAATTATTTGTTAAATTTGTTAGAATGATTATATTCGAGGTTTCTTTCATATACCAAGAATAATATGAATACATGGTGAGCTTACCAGCGTTTGAGTAAGGCGTGCCCACAATTACAAGCAAAGCCACGATTATTTGCCTGTGGATGTAAAAAACAATAACAACAACAACAAGTGTCAAACAACGGTGTGAAATTTATGAATGCGTTAGAGGATGTGTACAACATTCTTGGGAATGAAAAAAATAAATGTTCACAGATTTATACAAAAACCAACATATTATATAACTGGTCGTTGTGGAAAACATTGTGGAAATATTTTCGCTTGAAATGCAAATGAGAAAGATATTAGTATAATGATCTTGCAAGGGATGTTTGAAAACAGTGAAGTTTGTTTTCCTCCACCATTTTCTCTTAAAACCCTCGGGGAAGCAACGTGGTGAAAACATTCTCCACATATTCCAAATATGGTCATAATTTTTTTTTCAATGGGCCAAAAAAGCCACGATTTTCTGTATTCGTCACCCCTTGTATACACCACAAGCATGTAGACTCCCATTGGCCAGGCTATAACCACTGCCGAGTAAGAATTATTGAATGACAGCAGTCCCAAGGGACAGCAATGCCCTTGGGAATTGTAACTTGATATCTTAGTGAGCCAACTCCTTGTGCCATTATCTCTTTGTGTCAACCCTGTGCCTCCCAGAGCTAAAACAGGTCGTAAATAACACACACTGCTGGCCCAGACAAAAGCCCTGTGGGGTTTAAAATTGCTTTGGGCTTGCAGGAGGGGGTCATTGACCTACAAAACTGAGTGGTGATAAAATCCTCCACCTGGAGGACACGCGTTATACAAAAGGGCCCGCTTCTCCGAGGGTTAAATCCGATGACCGATTGAGCTTAAACTTGTTCATTTCATGCATGCTCGATCATGCACAGTGCGGCTACTGGTTTTTAACAATACTGAAGTTTTGGGCCCCGTGACTTTGTTCGTCAGTGTAGATGAATTCTGGGCCTTTCTCATTTACGTCAACAAAATGCGAGAAAACAGGGCGCCCGTGAGCAGTCAAAGTCGAGATCGCGGGCTCCGACTTTGAAAAAGGTTTTTAAACGAACTAATCAACGAAAGGGAAAGCAAAACTGGTGGGAAATGAATATTTAACATCCCAACCGATTCCCAGTTAGCCAATCATCATTCTAGGCTAAGCGTTACCTTCTATTTATATGTAGATCTGCCGCTACCTCTTGTTGTTCTGGACGCACTTACGCACACACAACGATTTTAAGTTAAATGGTAAATGTCAGGGCCGTTATATTTAAATTCCTTCAGTATATGTTTACACTCCAAACATTTTTTTCATAGACATTCGCAAAGCCAACACCCACTACATGTTTCATTATAGCTGCATGGGTTTAAAATAAGTCCAATCCCTTCTTACTGTAATCATTCACACAGAAGGCAGACAATAGACTGTCATCGAAGTATACAAGATTGACTACAAAAGGTATTATACGTGATTGGTTAAAGAGCTTTCAAGGCAGTCGCAGACAGAATTCGTGTTTTGTGTTATCAACCATTAATACACGAAATAACAAACCTTTAAAAAACAAAAATTATAATTTGTAAATTATCGCCTGCGTAAGTTTGTTTAAAGGCAGTGGACAATATTGGTAATTACTCAAAATAATTATTAGCATAAAACCTTACTTGGTAACGAGTAATGGGGAGAGGTTGACAGTATAAAACATTGTGAGAAACGGCTCCCTCTGCAGTGACATAGTTTTCGAGAAAGAAGTAATTTTCCACGAATTTGATTTCGAGACCTCAGAATTAGATTTTGAGGTCTCGAAATCAACCATCTGAAAGCACACAACTTCGTGTGACAAGGGTGTTTTTTCTTTCATAAATCTCGCAACTTCGACGACCAATTGAGCTCAAGTTTTTACAGGTTTGTTATTTTATCCATATGTTGAGATACACCAAGTGAGAAGACTGGTCTTTGACAATTACCAATAGTGTCCAGTGTCTTTAAATACTTATCATTGTGTTTATAACGAATTGTTATTAACTATTCAGCAACATAAACAATCTAGAAGGACAAAACAAACAAACACATCCAAAAAGAAAATATATATAATACCACATAAATAAAGACATAAAACATGATAAAGATAGAAAGAAACACATATGATAAACAATAATGCCTTTTATATACAAATAAGGAAATAAAGAAACTATGACGTCAACAAACAAAGAAATATAAAGAAAAAAGAAACAAGTGAGAAAACACAGAAATGCAGAAACGAAGATACCGAACGATATGATGACATGTATTGAAAAAATGTCTTACATTTTCTTACTCTGTGATACTTTATGACATTTGCATCCATTTCGAACAAGATTACAGGAAGTTTTCACAAACTACACTACCAATTTCATATTTTGGGCTACATCAAAGATCTTAGGTCAACGTAACGGAACAGCTATTTAACTGTTAGTTGCAATCTCATTAGATCTAGTTGAAGCTTGCTTTTCAAGACATGATTCTCACTCGATCGACACGCGGGGAGAAGCTTCATGACAACTGACAAAACGTGAAGCCTTTTGAACACTTTGAGTGTTTTTCCGGTCCTTAAAAAATCTCTCTACATGATGCAAAATCGAATACCATCCAAAAACAAAATTCGTGGTCAAACAGGGCCCAATTTCATAGAGCTGCTTAAGCACAAAAAGTAGCTAGGCACAACAAAAGTATGCTTACCATAAAAAGGTTACCGGCCAAACTACCATGTCACATGTACAATTTGTGACTGTTATCCTGCTGATTTCTGGTCAGCAGAAAATTGTTATTCAAAGCAATATTTGATGCTGAATGAGCTCTATGGTATTTTGCCCTGGTCTCATTGCTTGACTTGATTGCACACGGCTACGTGTATGATTTCACTCTTCTCTCTATAAACACTATACAATAATAATAATGACAATTCAAACTTACATTTTGACAGTCTCTCTTTGATGCAACCAGCAGAAACAACACAACAACTTCTCCCTTCAGCTCGCAAGACGAAACTCCTCTGGCGGTGTCTGCAGTTTACGTAAAAATGCAGATTTTTCAGCACCGCACCCGCAAAGCAAAAACGATTGAAGACCATACAAAAACTTTATCAGGTTTCCAGTCTCAATGTGTGACCCCTTTTCATTCACCAGCTGTTATATATATATATATATATTTTCACTAGTAACTGCACTCGATTTCCAAAATATTTTGAAGAAAATCATTTGATTCATTTTCATCCATTTTGTGGTTGGCATTCATCTTCAAGTCTGCAGTATATTTATATCCGATATCTGACTCTTCTTTAGTAAACAACAAAAATGTTCTTGGACTTACATTTTCTTTTGATGGCCACAAACGGTAACTAAGTATTTGACTGAACTGGCCCTCGGTGGTGATTTATATAATCACACATAATAACAAGACAATGACTTTAGCTCTGACAGTGTATTGCAAATACAAGGACGCCCTGACTTAAAAAGAAAAATATAAAAAAAGAAAAAAAGAAAAGAAGTAGAAAAGTCATGTTTGGTAAATGCAAATGCCCTGCAAGCCAGTCTGTTTCTTGACATTTGACCTATAAGGTGGTCCAAAACAAAATAAGGCTTTTTGGGGATCCCAAAACCAATCCACAAACCAAGTTTGGAAATAATATGCCAAGTCCTTCTTGAGTTATCACCCTGACAACATTTCTTTTGTTTTTAGCCTTAATGACCTTAACATTATTTTGACTTGGGGAGGTCCAAGAACCAAGGTCCATTATTAGGTACTTCTGAGTGATCCTAAAACCAATTTTGGAGATAATATGCAAAGTCCTTCTCGAGTAATCGCTCGTATAACACTGCTTTTGTTGTAGCCATAATGATGACATTTGATCAAGGGGGTCCAAGAACGACAGGCTTCTGGGGGATCCCATGTCCAATCCACACACCAAGTTTTTTATCTGATATGCCAAGTCCTTCTTGAGTTCATACGCACGCACGCACACAAGTGTGTAATGACCCCCAATAGTGGACACTCCTTTGTTCAACTCCTTGTTAGTGCTGGACCCCACTGTTTTCATTTGTAATAGCAATCGTGGACCCATTGTCCCTTTTGTTGTAAGTCCTCAGTTTGAATGTCACTACAAACTCATATACACATGTTTGTGAATCCCGTAAATCGAGGACTTCTACTTGTTCTCCTATTGTTTTGACCTTTTTTTAGCGACGTCCTCATTGGTTTTGTACACGAAAGCGAAGCAACACCCGGATCCCTTTTGTTAAAGTCCTCGGTTTTAACGGGTATACTTGCTCACACACGCACGCAAGTGTGTAAACACCTGCTATTGACCCTCTTTTGTGTACTTTTTGGCAACAGCTCTCATTGGTTTTGTACACGTTTTCCAACTGGATGGGGGACCTTTCCCCCAAACGGGACCCTATTGTCCTCTTTTGTTATAGGTTCCCCGGTTTTACCCACGCACACTCACGCACACGCACGCACACCCAGCTCTGTGTTGCAGTTATTATGTGGACTTTCCTTTGTTCTGTACACTTAAGGAAAATCATATTCCTCAACACTGTAAAAAACACCGTGTAGACGTGTGTAACTCAACATAGTGTTTCAAGTCCCTACATTATGTGGACCTCTTTTGTTTTCTAGTCCACACTTCGTATTAGTGCTTTATTAAAAAAAAATGTGTTGTTCCCCTTTGTGGGGTCCAATTTTCAATTTTGTAAAAGACCCCACAAGGGCGCCCTTTAGTAATCCACACCCACGGAAAGACGTGTCGGAAGCCCCTTCGGTGGCTTCGCCAACTGCGCGCGCAGCATAACAAAAATGAACCCATCTCTTTGTTGTATTGAACTAATGAGCCGTGGGCCTAATGATAGTCATTCAAATTAGAGACTGTTTTAATGTCTAATTGAAGTGGGAATTGATCGCCCAAGCATTATTTAAACGAGAGACAAAGTAGGTCAATATGGAGTGTCGTAGCCGAGCTGCCTGGTGCGTTTTGGTGCTCGATGTCTGGCATGCTGTATCCCCCCACACTACCTCCTTATGTGTCGTCATTGTCTTCTGCGAATCTCAGAAATTCTTCGGACCTTTTCAAAGGGGGGGGGGTAGTTTTGTATGAGAGTAGAATAGGTGGGGTTTTGTTGTAGGTGTTGTCGTTGTTGTTGTGGTTGTTGCTGTTGTAGAATCTCGTTCTCACGAAATCGTGCTTGTTCTCTCGAATTCTTATAAGATAGAAGGTAGCAAGTTCAGGGGAGCGAAATAAGTAAGCAGGTACGGAGTCCGGGATGTGCCATTTTGTTTATTGGAATAAAACAAATATGAATACTATTAATTTAGAGCATATTTTCAAGATCTCCGTAACAATTACAGTCAGTTTATTAGACTTGGTTCAAGTCGGGTATCGTGCTAATCGAGTCAGTAATGTACGAGTTATTGTATTAACGCGTGCCCTCTAGTGTCGTTTAATTGCCAATCCAGTGAGTTTGGGATCTGGCGTTATTCACGAGACCCTCGTTATTCACGAGTGACGTCAGATGTTCAGGTTATCGAAAGTCTAGCCTGTACATCTGACGTCACACTTCGAGGCTCGTGAATAACGCCAGTGAATTGATCAAAAGTCACATGAGCAATACAAGTGACCTGTGAAGGGAGGAATTACACAATAAGCGGTTAAGTAAAATAATGTAGAGACTGTATCACCCATAAATGTAATAAAAACCATAAATGTAATAACAACCATAAATGTAATAAAAATCAACCATAAATGTAATAACAACCATAAATGTAATAAACCCATCAACCATAAATGTAATAAACCCATCAACCATAAATGTAACAACAATCAACCATTTATGGATTTTATTACATTTATGGGTGATACAGAGGCATGCATGGGAAGGAGGCCAGCCTTCTATAAGTCAAAAGGATGAGCATTTACCAAAATACTGCGCGCAAAATCACTAAGACGTCTAAAATATGAAAAGATATCTCCTACACTTGAAATAATTTTAACCCGCCAATTAATACCACACAATACAGAAACTGTAATAGATGGATTGCACATGACGTCATTGACCACCATCTTTGATGACAAACAATGGAAACGTGCACGCGTGTAGGCGCTTTACGCACAAACCTCGGCCAACGATATCTCTTCACGCGTGCTCACTTCATCGAAGATGGCGGCCAATGCAAGGGGTCTATGGTAGCGAGGCTGGGTCTAGAGACCTTTCTGTTGCAACGTCACAGCCCAAGTTTTTGCCAACCAAGGTTGGAAAACTATGGGAAGCCTTAAAGCACAAACGGATAGCCACAGTTTGTAACAATAGTACACAAATTTTCAAAAATACTGTCGAATTTGTTGGAAACAAAGCAACCAATCATAAGATGTATATTTTGTTTATTGAAAGTTTGCAGAAATGTTGAAATTGGTCACAATATCTGTACCCGCGATTGAATGTTTTGCTCACAATCGGCCCTCCATGCCAACCAGCATGGTTTGTTGATCAACAAAAGAAAGGTCTATAGCAGAAGGACAGTATAGTCACTTATGTAAGGGTGAAAGGTCAACACGAGGCTGGCTACTTCACAAACAGCACTAAACATTGCAATGATATTTCTCTGATAATGTGATTTTTAAAATACAATTCTCACAGATAGCTCTGGGAAATTGTCACTTCAAAATGAAAAATATTTCCGTACAAAATAGAGCGAAATACCTATCGAGATAAAATGTGCTCTCTCTTGCTCAAAGCTAAAAAAGAAAAAAGAGTGAGTCCAAAGGTCGCGGACCACAACTTAAAGTTTTTACAGTAAATATGCAAATGAGAAAGCTGCTTCCAGCCAAAAGAAGATTGACGACATTAATAAACGATTGCCATTGAATTACTATCGTTTGACAACGACTTTTAAAAAAAGTGTTTATATTCTTTCCTACGAATCACAAGTTGACGTTTCTAGAATCAAACTATGAGTTGAAATACATTTTAATTAAATTAGAATGAATATAGTAAAGTGATTCGGAATCCATGTTATAGAGCTGTTTTGTATTTGCTTTTAACTTATCCAAGCACTCTGAGGCCACCCCACCCCCAAAAGGTCAAGTTTTTGTCCTGGTAGATTTAAGCCACGACGCCCCCAACGTGTTTTGCCGAGAGAAATGACGACTGCATGTCACCCTATGCTTCATACAGTGGGTGTCACACAGGGTCGGGCGCGCTCTCCCCTTCGTGGTTGATAGCGCCCTCTAGTGGGGAGCTTTCAAGATAATAAACAACAGGAGAGTCTTAACCAAGACTAGGTCACTCCGTATGCAATCCACCCACATTGTCATTACTCTGCTGCAATGAATGGAACTAAATGCAACACAGTCAATGAGCATTCAGATACTTGGTCGGGGTATAACGCCGCACGGCTACCCCAACCCCGACCCCCAAAACACCAAGCAAAACAAAGAAACAAAATAAAACATACAAACAAAACAGACACACACCCGAACAAACCAACAAACACCCCAACACACCAACAAACAAACACCCCAACACCCCAACACCCCAACAAACAGACACCCCAATAAACAAACAAACAAACAAACATACAAACACCCAACAAACAAACAACAAACAAACAAACAAACAAACAAACAAACAAACAAACAAACAAACGAACAAACGAACAAACAGCAACAACAACAACAACAACAACAACACCACACCAAAACAACAACAACAACAACAACAACAACAACAACAACAACAACAACAACAACAACAACAACAACAAACCCAAAACAAAAGTCAAAAGGCCATCTGGATAGAGTGATACACCTACTCCCGATCCCTTGTAGAAGGTTTTTAATTGAAATACGTTTAATTTGGGTTCGAACAAAGACAAATTGACTGGAGCGGGATTTGGACCAACGACCTCCGGATTAATGTGCCGGTGCTCTCCTTTTTTAATATATATTTACAATCTACCCAGTCGGTTTCCCTTGTGGTTTATTGCTTGGGATACGTTTATTTACAACTATATTTGGGCAGTGTCTTAGCAGTGAGAAGTTCAAAATAACGGCCTGTCACGCCCCCCCCCCCCCTCCACTAATAACCCCCAAAAGGAACTTCGAACTAAAGAATGAGAAAAACGATCTTGACAGGGATTTGAAATCGCCCTGCAAATAATATTGCAAATTTGCATATACAAGGACCTCTAGTTTTGCGATCATGAGCCCCTTACATGAGGGGGAACACGATCCCATCCCCGTGTTTTATCAGAATCGAGGTCACGGCATAAAAGTCCGCGGGAGATTCATTGAGGTTCGCATCCAAGCCAGTTCCCAATCTTAACCGGGTCGCGACCGATCACCACGTTGTCCAAGAACTTCACCGTGTACTGCCGAGCCGTGGCGCGGTTGTTGATGCCTCCAAGACGGATCCGCTTGCACAGACACGGATCGGGCTGAGGTACGAGCCAGCGAACGCGGTGATTAGCCTGTGGATCGGGCTCCATGATGACGTAGCACGTCTCAGATTCTTTAATAAAATATATAAAAGGAAACAAAAACACAGCATGATAAATTTAGAGAATATTGCAATTTGGTTTGAGGTTATAATAATAATATCGTGATCTTTTTAAGTAGTTGCTTCTTGTAAAAATAAATGGCGCCAAAACCAAATGAACATTCACCAAGTGTCAAGTGAGTCCGAAATGGTCCGAATATTTTTTAATAAAGATCTTCAACAAGTAACAGTTTTGTACGGGCATTGCACTGCGTCGTCTCTGACGATGACAAGAGCAGGTTAGTCGAAACGTTGAGACCGACTCACTCCGCGGCAAAGAAGTTAATAACGAAAAGTCCCCTCGATCCATAAGCGAAAGCAGCAGTCCCTGCTGAGATAGTTCTGAAAGTTCACTCTCGAAAATCATTTTATTTTCACCAAAAACGTGGGATCTTTTTAAACAAAATCCCAGCCGTCTGGCTATCTACAAGTGCATTGGCATTCGATCGATAAGTTTCATGATCTAGATCTTCGCGGGTTAAAAATCTCATAGGGCACAGACATAGGTTTAATATGGTGCTAGGGCCAAGGATACGGATGTGGATTGGCCCTATTCACGGGGTGCAAATTTATGATCTGCAGCACACGCTGGCTACGGAGTCAACAGTTAAGGGATAGGGAAGAACAGCCTATCCCTTAACTGTTGACTCCATAGCCGACGTGTGCTGCAGAAGAAGAAGAAAAAATCGCTCACGGGGCTTGTTATTGGGCAATGAAAACCGGGTCATAAAACAAGATCTATTCAACCTACCCACTGCTAGGGGTGGGCTGCTGGTGGTAGTAATCGTCTCGGTTCCAGGGTCGGACACAACAAAGTTCCTTCCAGTCAGGGTCGTGCTTAGAGGAGTCGCCGTGTAAGTCTCGGTTATTCCTTCAGTGGTTGCCGCTTGGGTAGTCTTGGACCATAGAGAAAGCTCGGGCTGAGTCTGGCCTGGAGTAGACGGAACGTCCGTCGTAGTTACCGTGGGGCTTTGCGCCTCGGCTACAGGGTCCGTGGTGATCACAGTCTGGGGAACAACTGCTGTAGCGTGCGTCTCGGGGAGTGCTTGTTCGCACAGAAGAGTCGAGGATAACTTCGAAGTACAAGTGACTGATGTCAAGACACCAGTTCCTCCTTCCACCACGTTCAGAACTAGGCATTTCCCACCTGCCTTCGTTGAAGGATAACCTGTTTTCCAAGCTGAATGGGATACCAAAATTAGAAAAAGAGAAGAACGACATTCGTGAATATCAAAAGAGTCTACCACCAGTGCATAAAAGCTTTGAAGTAGTTTAAAGGTACACATTGCCTTGAATCGGCCGAGTGGTCTATAAAAAGCGTTTGTAAACCGTTTGTTATAAAATGCTTATGGTTAGAAAGATGTTTTAAAAGTAGAATACAATGATCCACACAAATATGCCTCAAAATTGCGCGGTCGTGAACTAACACTGTCGGCCATTTCATGGAGTCAAACTTTTGACTCCACAAAATGGCCGACCGTGTTAGTTCGCAAAGTTCAAAGAAAACCACGCAATTTCGAGGCATATTTGTGTGGATCATTGTATTCTACTTTTAAAACATCTTTCTAACCATATGCATTTTATAACAAACGGTTACAAACGATTTTCATAGACCAACTCGACCGATCCAAGGCAACGTGTAGCTTTAAACTACGTCTAATAAGGTTGAACGGAGAAAGACGGTCCCCTATAAATGAAAAAAAATACAACATTAAAGGAACATTACAGAATTGGTTTTTGCTAACAAAACAGTTGCTGGCAGTGTAAGCACTTTATGTAATCCACCATATACATAAACTGACAAACCTGTAGAAGTTTGAGATCGATCGGCCATCTGGGTCACGAGAAAATAGTGAAAAACCGATGACACATTTGCACGAAATCATATAGATTCAACAAATGAATAAAACGCTCACTGAGCGATAAACTCCAATCGGAAAATTAGTTTATTCATTTCTCATCAAATATGGCATTTCAGACAGAAATATTTCAAGGGATGTTTTCTACTATCATCCTCATCATTAGACCGTGTAAGTTTTATGTAAATCTGTGATCAAAAGTATATTTTACAATTACCAATTCTGTAATGTTCCTTTAAACCGTCTTTATGGCCACTGTGTAAACAGCAGGGTCACCTCTGTGCTTTGAGAGAGTTGCGACATGGGGGGGGGGGGGGCGGGGGGGGGACACACCAGTTTTCTTTGGTTATGCAGTTGTTGGACGCCATTTCAGTCCAAAATGTAGCACAACCCATAATGTGTAGTCTAATCAGTCTTTGTGCACACTTGAGGTGGCTATTTTTTGGACCGGAAAGGACTTCAGACCGGAAGTTGTCGTACCTCTCCCTCGGACATAGCTCTAGGCAGGGTACCCGTATATGGGCGTCCGACGCAGAGAGCGGAGCAAGGGGGCGAACAATCTCCCAAAATACGTGCAAAACAGTGAGGAAGATTCAGTAAAAGCAAACTAAAAATGGCCAAAGAATGCTACGAAGTCTCATTATTGGAAATTCGTTTTTATCTGTGTACAATTTGGGGCAAAATGAACGCCTCCCCCTCTAAAAAGAATCCCCATTAGCCCACGAGCCCAAATACTCACGCCAGTATCCGCTGAAGTCTTCCACCGAGTTATAGAACGCGACGTCGTCTGTGCATGTGAATGTGTCCCAGGGTGGAGAACTACATCGCAACCACGCCCTTAGCAACTGATTCGAGTAGATGAGCCCGGAGAGTGCGTTGAACTTAGCAACGGTGTTGGTCACGGGAAGGTCGGCCCCCAAGTCGAGGCAATGTTGCCTCGCTTCAGCCCATGTGAGTGAGTCCCAGTTGGCGGAATTGGAGGCGTAGTAACACTGAGAACCGATGACAACCCCACGAGGTGAACATTCAACTGTTTTTGTTAAAGGAACAAGCCCGGATAAATCACAGTGATACTCAAAATTTTAAGATAAGAATGTTTTACTTTCTAATTATTTGTGTTGGCTTTACTCTCTTATCTCAAAACATTCAAACGTTCCATTTTTTTCCTGAGAAATGTTGGGACTTATTCTCAATCAATGTTTCTTTGAAAGGAAGGATTAGGACCCTATAACATTATAAAACAGTAAACCAGACTCACAAAAATACCATCACTAACATAATTTGAAAATCCCCCTTCGTTCACGACGAACTTACTACCCGAGCATTTGGGGTGATTCCTCACTTAATTATTATTATTACAAAAATTTCAGAATGATTAATTTCAAGATTTATTTTATTTACATGTACCAAGAATAATATGAATACATGGTGAGCTTACCAGCGTTTGAGTAAGGCGTGCCCACAATTACAAGCAAAGCCACGATTATTTGCCTGTGGATGTAAACAACAATAACAACCACAACAATTTTTTAAACAATGGTGTGAAATCAATGATTGCATTAGAGGATGTGTTCAACATTCTTGGGAATGAAAAAATTAATGTTCACAGATTTATAGAAAAACCAACATGTTGTAAAAAATAAAATGGTCGTTGTGGAGACTTCCCTTGAAAATATTTCCGCTCGAAATGCAAATTAATGAGAAAGATATTAGTGTATGATCTCGCAAGTCCCAAACCGGATGTTTGAAAGTTTTTTTTCCCCCACATATTCTATTTTGTGCATCCCTGTGGAGACATCTTTTGTTCTTTTCTTTGTCCCTGTAGTTAAGAACCTCCTAGACTTTGTACACACAATTCCTTGTGGAGCAACCCAGTCTTTAGAATTTCCCTATGGAGACTCTTTGTTATCCCCTTTCTGTTTTGTTCTCGGTTTCCATAAGGTATAGTGAATATGAAATCACTATGTTCTCGTGACTCCGATGACCGAGTATTCTAAAACTCACACACAGCGCGGCTAACAAAACCGATGTTTTGGGCCATGTGACTTTGTATGCCAGTGTAGATGCATTCTGGGCCTTTTGCTATTCATCTTTTGAGCAGGACTTGGGTAAGTTTGAAATTAGTGTTTCTAGCTGCTCCGACTTAGAAGTCGGAACAGATTTTAGTTTTCGTCTTGGTTTTTCTAGACAGGGTATTTTGGATCCGCCAAAACCCCATTTGACATAACACATGAATTATGTTTACGCGAAAACTCATATTGTTTCTGAGAACAAAAGACCAGTCAAGTTTAAACATTGCAACTTTTTGCCTAAGAAGACGCTATCAGGTTTTGGATATTTTAGGGAAAGGTATTTATGAATGAGAATCAAAGTGGGTTGAATCGGTTTTAAACTAGTGGTTTAAACCCGCCGAGGCCTGGTTCTTGATAATTTTATCCGAGACGAAATCGCGGTAATAATGATCAAGAACCAGGCCTCGGCGGGTTTAAACCACTAGTTTAAAACCGATTCCACACACATTGATTCCCTTATTTAAAATAAAAATAAAAAATCTGATTTGTGGATCCCGAGGATTTTCTTTTTAAGGGAAATAAAGTACGAACTATTTCAAAGTTTTGTATTTAAAAATTAATAACTCCTAAACCACGTGTCAAAAAGTCAGATTTTAGTGCTGTCATGACACATTTGACATTTTATTCAAAAAGGTGACCCCAGTGTGACATTTCCTGTAGTCAAAACAGGAAGTTATTATTTTTTTAATTTGGATTTCCACACCCAAGGACAAGATTTGCCTCCAACTGCAAAGATGCCATCACCAACTGAGGAGAAAACTGGGTGAATCGTTTCAGTAATTATCAACGTTATCCGCAATTTTGGTACTCTGTACGTTGATCAACAAGAACTACAGGACAATACGTTTTTTTCGCAAATCACTGCCACGTCACGGGTGCCGTGTAAGATTGTGACGTCAGAACGGACCTTGAACCTCAATTCTCACGACTTTAAAAACAAACAAACATTGACATTTAAATCTCGAAGCTGATTGACACAACTTTACTTTCAAAGCACAATTCTTAACACTCATCAATTTATAGTCTCTAGAATCGGTTAGATCTTCCGAGTGGTAGAAAAATGCTTCTGTATGCCTCCCAACAAATTATGAGTGAAAGAAACACATTGGGAATAATCACTTTAGTAGTCATGTCTGTCTGTCTGTCTGTCTGTCTGTCTGTCTGTCTAGACCTAATAAGGTATTGATTCACGTCACTCAGTATAAAAGAGAGTCTGAATGTTGAAAATCTATTGTTTGACCGTGCGCTTTATCTGAGTCAAAGTGACAACATTCTTGTCATTTAAAGGTTTTTTTCCCGTTAAACGCTAAAAATTCCGCCAATTTGCATCAATTGATATTTTGAAGTAAAGTACCTACAATAAATTTATAAAATTCAGTGTTCAGTTCGTAAATGACAATACCCATCACTCCCCTGAAGGAGATTTTACTGAAGTCTATAATATAGATGGGAGATAGTTCATGATTCTATTCATAATTTTCTTTTTAACACAGGCAGCTCTATAGCACAGCGGTTAACCCTATCAGGACCGGGGGGGGGGGGACGACACGATGTGCTCCATGTTTTAAAACCTGCCATATTTTAAAGTCAAAATAATTGTAAAAGAGTTATAAAGGGTCAGCTGTTTCAATGGCAACCGTTTGTTTGACCTCGGTCAAACGATAACGGTTTGTTTGTTTGTTTGTTTGTTTGTTTGTTTGTTTGTTTGTTTGTTTGTTTGGTTTTTTTTTTTTGGGGGGGGGGTCTTTCTTTAAAAATATTTTCTCAATTTTGAGCTTCACATACTTGTATATGCTTTGAACGTTATACAAATGTTTTTGCTTCAGTTCGTGAAAGTCAAAAATTGATGCAAAATGATCTCGAGCTCGAAAAATGATTTGTTCGATTGCGACATGAAATGATTCGAACTCACAAAACAACTAACTTGTTATAAGAAAGATCTTTGGGATATTGGACCTGTAAATTGAGCTCAATCGAACAGTTTAGTTTCTGGATGTATAAGATCTGTTTTTGCATCAGTCCATTGCTTTGTTTTATACACGGGTAAAAACGAGCCATAAATGACGTCACGGTGACGTCACACAGTGTTTTAGGCCAACAAACACATTCACAGTATCCAACGCGTGTATGAGTGAGAACAATTTGACGATCGGGCGTATACAATTGCGTTCGAGCACATAATATTGTTCCAGCTCGAAATCATTTTGCATCAATATTAGATTTCACTTCCAACTATATTATTTTTAACAGTCTATTAACTTATACCGTTTTGTTAGCAAAACAATTGACCACATTTTATAATTTTGTTGCATCAAAATTTCGAAGAGGGATCCGCAGACTGTTTAATGACAATGCAAGGTTTATTATTGGGAAAGCTGACCAAAAAAGAGTCTTTTGTGGATCGAATGGTAATAATTTAACCCTCGGAGAAGCAACGTGGTGAAAAAATTCTCCACATTTTCCAAATATGGTCATAATTTTTTTTTCAATGGGCCAAAAAAGCCACGATTTTTTGTATTCGACACCCCTTGTATACACCACAAGCCTGTAGACTCCCATTGGCCAGGCTATAACCACTGCCGAGTAAGAATTATTTAATGACAGCAGTCCCAATGGACAGCTATGCCCTTGGGAATTGTAACTTGATATCTTAGTGAGCCAACTCCTTGTGCCATTATCTCTTTGTGTCAACCCTGTGCCGCCCAGAGCTAAAACAGGTCGTAAATAACACACACTGCTGGCCCAGACAAAAGCCCTGTGGAGTTTAAAATTGCTTTGGGCTTGCAGGAGGGGGTCATTGACCTAAAAAACTGGGTGGTGAAAAAATTCTCCAACTGGATCCACCGCGTTTTACAGAAGGGCCCGCTGCTCCGAGGGTTTTAAGTAAGGGAATATATATTTTTGTATATTCCTTGTTGCTCAAACCCAGCGAGCGAAGAGGAGGGGATAGGTTTGTCATCCTGTGTTCCTTAAACCCTGCTAAAAGGAGGAGGGGATATATTTTCCCGTCCTTTGTTCCTCAAAACCAGCCGACAAGAGGAGGGGATCGACTTTTGTTATCCTTTGTTTCAAAAATTTATCGTCTTCTTGTAAAAATATTACAGGTGTTTATATAAAGACCACAAAATGTGCATTATATTTTTTAACCACTAGCAAGGATTCATAAATATTTGAATTGTTAGCCTTGCAAAATTAAATTTCTTTGTAAAAGCTGGAGCATGTATTCAACAAAATGGGGTAAAAATGATAAACGAAAATTGTGTTGCTTTAAAATCCTGTTTTAAAAACATAATTTTCAGACTATAATGATAATTTGCATGCTGTAAATTTGAAAAATAACCCCAAATGAAAAATGTGCAATTAACAATAAACCTGTTTTATTCCCGATGTGTTTCTTCCACGTAAATAGTTTTGGGAGGCACTGAAGCATATTTCTACCACTCGGACACCCTAATCGATTCTAGAGGCTAGAAATTGATGAGAGTTACGAATTGTGCTGTATCAAAGTAAAGTCGTTTAATTCAGCTTCATTTGTGTTTTTTTTTAAGTCGTGAGAATTGAGGTTCAAGGACCGTTCTGACGTCACTATCTTACACGACATCCGTGACGTGATGGCAATGGTTTGCGTAAATTTAGAGTCCTGTGTTTCTTGTTGATCAACGTACAGAGTACCAAAATTGCGGATAACGTTGATAATCACTGAAACGATTCACCCAGTTTGCTCATCAGTTGGTGATGGCATCTTTGCGGTTGGAGGCAAATCTTGTCCTCGGTGTGGAAATCTGTCACACGAAAGGGTATTCATCAAAAGCAATTTAACCCACTGTCACAGGTCGGCTCCATAATTATTTTGTGGTCGATATGGTGCCATTTACATCACACAAATTTATGCATACGGGTAGAGTTACAGCAAACACTGAAGATGGTATCGATACCATTACTTAGATCAATGCCATAGAGAGCTACATGTAAAGCTCTGAGATCAAACACTTTTAAAAACATTAGCTAGTGAAGTCATTTATTAGCTGTTCCAACGTAGCCTTGCCTCGAGGCGGGCGTAGTTTTGCACTCCGAAAAAGACGGCGTCATCCCACGCGTGTACTGTACGCTGTGCGTTGGAAGCACTATTTTTCTGCTCAAGCGTTTCTATAAAATTGGGTCCCGGTGTCAAGTTACGGTAATTCATAGCTTATTCCTTTCAAAAGTCATATATCCTGAGCCACATATCGTCGGCTCAGTGCTATACGGTCGTTAATTGCAAGTCACATGTTAAGTCAATAGGGTTTTGGGAAAGAAAGAATAATAATATATTTAAAAACTAGATCTAATGTGATTGTAACTAACAATCACATAATATAGCTGTTCCGATACGTTGACCTATTAAGAAGATAATTTTTTGTAGCACATGACATTTAGAATAGTCACATGTAAAGTCAATAGGGTTTTGAGGAAAGAAAGAATATGAATAAATTTAACTAGAAAATAATGTGATTGAAACTAACAATCACATAACTGTTCCGATACGTTGACCAAAGAAGATAATTTTTGTAGCCAAAAATATCTAATTGATAGTGCATTTTTTGGCAACAGCTCCCGGCAACAGCTCCCATTGGTTTTATACACACTTTTCAATTGGGGAACTTTACCCAACTGGGGGACCCTATTGACCTCTTTTGTTTTAGGTCCCCGGTTTAAATGTGTATAACCTACCCACGTTTCACCCTTGGAATCAAGTCGCTCGACATCCGGTCTGACCTTGCGTTTTAGCGCTCTGTGTAGACAACGCGCCTGCGCGCGGTCAAAGTCGAGATCGCGGGCTCCGAATTTGAAGAAGGTTTTTTAAACGGACTAATCAACGAAAGGGAAAGCAAAACTGGCGGGAAAAAAATAAGTAATGAATATTTAACATCCAAACCGATTCCCAATTAGCCAATCATCATTCTAGGCGAAGCGTTACCTTCTATTTATATGTAGATCTTACGCTACCTCTTGATGTTCTGGGCCCAATTTTGTAGAGCTGCTTAAGCACGAAACGTAGCTAAGCACAACCAAATTGTGCTTACCAGAATAAGGTTACCGGCCAAACTATTATGTCACCTGTACAATTTGTGACTGGTGTCCTGCTGATTTCTGCTCAGCGGAAAATTGATATTCAATATTATCTGCTTAAGTAGCCCTATGAAACTGGGCCCAGGACGCACTTACGCACACACATACGATTTTCAGTTAAGTAACATGGTAAATGTCAGGGCCGTTATATTTAAAGTCCTTTGATATATTTTTACACTCCAAACAGTCTTTTTAATAGACCTTCGCAAAGCCAACACCCACTACATGTTTCATTATAGCTGCATGGGTTTAAAATATTAGTCCAATCCCTTCTTACTGTAATCATTCACACAGAAGGCAGACAATAGACTGTCATCGAAGTATACAAGATTGACTACAACAGGTATTATACGTGATTGGTTAAAGAGCTTTCAAGGCAGTCGCAGACAGAATTCGTGTTTTGTGTTATCAATCATTAAAACATGAAATAACAAACCTTTAAAAAAATTGTTAATTATAATTTGTGAATTATCGCCTGCGTAAGTTTGTTTAAACACTTATCATTGTGTTTATAACGAATTGTTATTAAATACTCAGCAATATAAACAATCTAGAAGGACAAAACAAAGAAGCAAACCACATAAATAAAGACATAAAAAATGATAAAGATATCAAGAAACACAGATATGATAAACAATAATACCTTTTATATACAAATAAGGAAATAAAGAAACTATGACGTAAACAAACAAAGAAATATAAAGAAAAAGAAACAAGTGAGAAAACACAGAAATGCAGAAATGAAGGTATCGAAATATACATAGAAAAAAATTAAAAGTATATAACAGATACCGAGAAACAAACGGGAAAACACGGATATAGACAAAGTGTAGAAACAAAGACACATTTCAAAAAAAAAATAGTAGAGAAACAAAGTATCTAAAAATAAATATAAGAGGAAATCAAGTTAATAAATAAGTACAAAATGTATGGATTTTCGGAACACAGAAGCATAATTTCTATACAGAGAAACCAGTAGATTACTTGTCAATCAACACAAGTCTTTACATATCAACATACCTCATTGCCAAGTACCTCCTTCCCCGTAGACACCATGCACTGGCGTCGCACAGTTCTTATTTTTAGCTGTTCCGATCTGTTAATCGGAACAGCTATTGTTTCTGTCGATATTTTTTTTTTTTTTTAAATTAGCGGTCGGAACAGCTATTGTTTTTTTATTGTGTAAAGAGGTGTTTATACAGCGCCGTCTGTTGACAAGTTTAAAATATTAAAGAACATCTCCCAAACGATATGACATGTATTACAAAATGTCTGACATTTCTTACTCTGTGATAACACCTTTATGACATTTGCATCCATTTCGAACAAGACCACACTCAAGAAGTTTTCACAAACTACATTAATTTCATATTTTGGGCTACAGATCTTAGGTCAACGTAACGGAACAGCTATTTAATTGTTAGTTACAATCTCATTAGATCTAGTTAAAGCTTGCTTTTCAATACATGGTTCTCACTCGATCGACACGCGGGGAGAAGCGTCATGACAACTGACAAAACGTTAAGCCTTTTGAACACTTTGACTGCGCTCCAGTCGTAGTACTTTCTTTGCATGCCCTTACAAAAAACACACTCTCCATAATTATGATGCATATATCGCATACCTTCATTTCATAGAGCTACTTCAGCATAAAAAGTAGCTAAGCTTAACATAACTATGCCTACCAGAAAAAGGTTACCGGCCAAACTACCATGTCACATGTACAATTTGTGACTGTTATCCTGCTGATTTCTGGTCAGCAGAAAATGTTTAAGAAATATTTGATGCATAAGCGGCTCTATGGTACTGGGCCCTGGTCTCATTGCTTGACTTGGTTGCACACGGCTACATGTATGGTACACTCTTCCCTCTATAAAAACTATACAATAATAATTATGACAATTCAAACTTACATTTTGTCGGTCTTTCTTCGATGCAACCTGCAGCAGCAACGCAACAAGTTCTCCCTGCAGAGCTCGCAGGACGAAACTCCTCTGGCGGTGTCTGCAGTTTACGTAAAAATGCAGATTTTTCAGCACTGCACCCGCAAAGCAAAAACGATTGAAGACCATACAAAAACTTTATCAGGTTTCCAGTCCCACTGTGTGACCCCTTTTCATTCACGAGCTGTTATATTTTTTTGTCACTAGAAACTGCACTCGATTTCCAAATTATTTTGAAGAAAACCATTGGAATCATTTCCATCCATTTGTGGTTGGCATTCATTTACAAGTCTGCAGTATATTTATATTTGATAACTGACTCTTCTTCAGTAAAAAACAAAAATGTTCTTGGACTTACATTTTGTTTTGATGGCCACATACGGTAACTAAGTATTTGACTGAACTGGCCCTCGGTGGTGATTTATATAATCACATATAATAACAAGACAATAACTTTAGCTCTGACAGTGTATTGCAAATACAAGGACACCCTGACTTGAAAAAAATATATAAAAAGAAGAAGAAGAAAAGAAGTAGAAAAGTCATGTTTGGTAAATGCAAATGCCCTGCAAGCCAGTCTGTTTCTTGACATTTGACCTATAGGTGGTCCAAAAAAATAAGGCTTTTAAGGGATCCCAAAACCAATCCACAAACCAATTATGGAAATAATATGCCAAGTCCTTCTTGGGTTATCACCCTGACAACATTTCCTTTGGTCTGTACACTTAAAGGAACATTACAGAATTGGTAAGAAAAAAAACTTGTAAAATATACTTTTTGATCACAGATTTACATAAAACTTACACGGTCTAATGTTGATGATAGTTGTAATCATCCCTTGAAATATTTCTGTCTGAAATGCCATTGATGAGAAATGAATAAACTAATTTTCCGATTGGAGTTTATCGCTAAGTGAGCGTTTTATTCATTTGTTGAATCTATATGATTTCGTGCAAAATGTGTAATCGGTTTTTCACTATTTTCTCGTGACCCAGATGGCCGATCAATCTCAAACTTCTACAGGTTTGTCAGTTTATGTATATGGTGGATTACATAAAGTGCTTACACTGCCAGCAACTATTTTGTTAGCAAAAACCAATTCTGTAATGTTCCTTTAAGGAAAATCATATTCCTCTACACTGTAAAAAAAACACTGAGTGGAATGTGTAAGTCCACATAGTGTTTCAAGTCCATACATTTTGTTTTTAATTCAACACTTCGTATGTAGCGTTAAAACAACCTTACAGATCAGGTTTGTGGGGTCCTGCTATTGTTGCTTTATTAAAGAATTCCTCGGTGTGGTTCCCCGTTGTGTGGGGTCCATTTTTGTAAAAGACCCCACAAGGGCCCTTTTGTAATTCACACCCTCGGAAAGACGTGTAGGAAACACTATGCCCCTTCGGTGGCTTCGCCAACTGCGCAGCATTAAAACAAAATAAACGCATCTCTTTGTTGTATTGACCTAATGAGCCGTGGGCCTAATGATAGTCATTCAAATTAGAGACTGTTTTATACCAAATTGAAGTGGAAATTGATCGCCCAAGCATTATTCCAATGAGATACAAAGTAGGTCAATATGGAGTGTCGTAGCCGAGCTGCCTGGTGCGTTTTGGTGCTCGGTGTCTGGCATGCTGTATCCCCCCACACTACCTCCTCATGTGTCGTCATTGTCTTCTGCGAATCTCAGAAATTCTTCGGACCTTTTCAAAGGGGGGGGGGTAGTTCTGTATGAGAGGAGAATAGGAGGGGTTCTGTTTTTGTTGTTGTTGTGGTTGTTGCTGTTGTAGAATCTCGTTCTCACGAAATCGTGCTTGTTCTCTCGAATTCTTATAAGATAGAAGGTAGCAAGTTCAGGGGAGCGAAATAAGTAAGCAGGTACGGAGCCCTGGATATGCCATTTTGTTTATTGGAACAAAACAAATATGAATATTAATATTTTAGAGTATCGTTTTAAGATCCCCGTAACATTTACAGCCAGTTTATTAGACTTGGGTCTCATGCTAACCGAGTCAGTATTGTATGAGCTTTTGTAACGCGTCATTTAATTGCCAATCCAGTGAGTTTTTGATCTGGCGTTATTCACGAGCCCCGAAGTGTGACGTCAGATGTTCAGGCTATCGAAAGTCTAGCCTGGACATCTGACGTCACACTTCGAGGTTCGTATATAACGCCAGCGAATTGAACAAAAGTCACATGAGCAATACAAGTGACCTGTGAAGTGAGGAATTACACAGTAAGCGGTTAAGTAAAATAATGTAGAGACATGCATGGGAAGGAGGCCAGCGTTCTGTAAAATTCATAAGGATGAGCATTTACCAAAATACTGCTCGCAAAATCACTAAGACGTCTTAAATATGAAAAGATATCTCCTGCACTTGAAATAATTTTAATTCGCTAATTAAATACCACAAATGGAGTTTGCGGTAACACCATGTTAAAATCTCTTTTGAGCAACTGTTGGTTCTGAAAAGAACCGGTTGTTAACGACTCTTTTCAGATCCAGCAGTTGCTCAAAAGAGATTTTAACATGGTGTTGCCGCAAACCTCTCTTAGTTATACTCCCACCATGCAAAGCTTCAAATCCTACTAATTAATACCACACAATACATGAACTGTAATAGATGGATTGCACATGACGTCATTGACCACCATCTGTGATGACAAACAATGGAAACGTGCACGCGTGTAGGCGCTATACGCACGACCCTCGGCCAATAATATATCTCTTCACGCGTGCTCACTTCATTAAAGATGGCGGCAAATGCAAAGGGTCTATAGCAGAAGGCCAGCATAGTCATTTATGTAAGGCTGAAAGGTCAACACGAGGCTTGCTACGTCGTAAACAGCACTAAAAATTGCAATGATATTTCTTAAATACAAAACAATACTCACAGAAAGCTCTGGGAAAATGTCACTTCAAATTGAAAAGTATTTGGAGCACAGCCAGAGCCATGCTCCCTACAAAATAGAAAGAAATACCCATCAAGAATAAATGTGCTCCCTATTGCTCAAACTAAAATGGAAAAGAGTAAGTGCAAAGGTCGCGGACCCAAACTTAAAGTTTTTACAGTAAATATGGAAATAAGAAAGTTGCATCCAACCAAAAGAAGATTGAGGGCGCACAAGCATTCACCACATAAACAAATGATTACCATTGGTTTACTAGCCTATCATTTAACAAGGAATTTATTTTTATGCTTACATTTTTTATACGAAAAATAAGCCGATGACGCCCCCCCCCCCGCCACGCACTAACTAATCACTCTGGGAAGGATGGGGCGATCTCCAGAGACTTACCGGTTAAAAACCTCTCCTGTACATCAGAGGTTTCTGGAATCAAACTATGAGCTGAAATACATTCTAGTTAAATCAAAATGAATATAGTTAAGTGATTCCATGTTATATAGCTGTTTTTTGTACTTGTTTTATAGTTTATCCAAGCACACTGAGGCCACCCCACCCCAAAAAGGTAAAGTTTTTGACCTGGTGAATTTAAGCCACGACGCCCCAAAGTGTATTGCCGAGAAACATGACGACTTCATATCACCCCCAACCCCCGACCCCCACACCCCCAAAACAAACAAAGCAAAAAAACACACACACAAAAACCACACAAACAAAATAAACAAACACCCCAACAAACAAACAAACAAACAAACACACAAACACCCCAATAAACAAACAAACATACTAACACCCCAACAAACATACATACAAACACCCCAAAAAACAAACAACAACAATAATAATAATAATAATAATGTAAGCATTTATATAGCGCCCCACAAAGATCGGAGCGCTTTACAATTTACATACAAACAAACAATGCAATGACAAAGATACAAAAAACAGTACAAGCAAAAACAAAATGGCCGGATTAAACAAATAAATGAGTTTTGAGTCTATTTTTGAACAGGTCTAGTGTGTTGGTTTCTCTAATGTTACGGGGAAGGGAATTCCAGAGCCGGGGAGCAGCGGCTTGAAAAGCATGATCTCCCGTGCGTGATTTAGTTTTGGTGATGTGAAGACGTGTTTTGTCGTACGATGAGCGGGTGGCATAGACGGATGAGTTGAAAGAAATGAGTTCTTGAAGATACGAAGGTGCTATAGAGTGGATGCATTTGAAAACAATGACGAGAAGTTTAAAAATTAATCCGGGCTCGAATTGGTAGCCAATGAAGGCGACGTAACAATGGTGCACTCGGATGGTCGCGAGCAACAAGAAAGATTAGTCTGGCAGCCCTGTTTTGTAGCCTTTGCAGACGAGTTAAGTCACCTTCATTGGCACCATACAGCAATGCACTTCCGTAGTCATTCCGTGAGAAAATTAGCGACTGGACAGCCAATTTACATGTCTCTTGGTTCATGAAGCGACGGATGCGTGATAAGTTCCGGAGATGAAAACTGACACATTTAACGATGGAAGAAACTTGGCCACTCATGCTCAACGGCGGATCGATGACAACACCCACAACAACACAACACAACGACAACGACAACGACAACGACAACGACAACGACAACGACAACGACAACGACAACGACAACGACAACGACAACGACAACGACAACGACAACAACAACAACAACAACAACAACAACAACAAACAAACCCAAAACAAAAGTCAAAATGCCATCTGGACAGAGTGATACACCCACTCCCGATCCCTTGTAGAAGGTTTTTAATTGAAATACGTTTAATTTGGGTTCGAACAAAGACAAATTGACTGGAGCGGGATTTGGACCAATGACCTCCGGATTAATGTGCCGGTGCTCTCTTTTTTAAATATATATTTACAATCTACCCAGTCGGTTTCCCTTGTGGTTTATTGCTTGAGATACGTTTATTTACAACTATATTTGGGCAGTGTCTTAGCCGTGAGAAGTTCAAAATAACGGCCTGTCACGCTCCCCCCTCCACTAATAACCCCCAAAAGGAACTTCGAACTAAAAAATGAGAAAAACGATATGGACATGGATTTGAAATCCCCCTGCAATTAATACTGCAAATTTGCATATACAAGGACCTCTACTTTTGCGATCATGAGCCCCTTACATGAGGGGGAACACGATCCCATCCCGTGTTTTATCAGAATCGAGGTCACGGATAAAAGTCCGCGGGAGATTCATTGAGGTTCGCATCCAAGCCAGTTCCCAATCTTAACCGGGTCGCGACCGATCACCACGTTGTCCAAGAACTTCACCGGATACTGCCAAGCCGTGGCGCGGTTGTTGATGCCTCCAAGACGGATCCGCTTGCACAGACACGGATTGGGCTGAGGTACGAGCCAGCGAACGCGGTGATTAGCCTGTGGATCGGGCTCCATGATGACGTAGCACGTCTCAGATTCTTTAATAGTAAAAAAAGGAAACAAAAACCCAACTTTATAAATTTAGAGAACACACAATTAATTACCTGGGCGGAAGGTAGGAAATCGGCCCGGACTATCTTAGTTTCTTCTTGTAAAATGGTGCCAAAACCAAAGGAACAATTACGAAGTGTCAAGTGAGTACGGAATGGCCAGATTATTTTTTTCACAAAGATCTTCAAGTAATAGTTTTGTACGGGCATTGCACTGCATCGTCTCTGGTCTTTTTTCGTGAGTGACATTCTGGGATGCTGCGTGCGCCTTGACTAAAGGCTAGTTATTGGGCAATGAAAATTGGGTAATTACTATAGCTATTCAACCTACCCACTGCAGGACCTTCGTTTCGTGGGCTGCTGGGGGTAGTCACCGTCTCGGATCCACGGTTGGTAGCCTCTACTTGGGTAGTCAGAACGGGGTTCATTCTTGTCAGGGTCGTGCTTAGGGGACTAGGGTCGATGTCTCAGTCTCTACTCTTGTGGTTAACTTGGAGCTAGACTCAGCTCGGGTCTGATCTATTACCCGGGAAACTGTCGTAGTTCCTGGGGACGTAGTTTGATCTAAAGGGTACGCAGTCTCGGTAGTGGTTACCCCTTCGGTGGCTACCACGGGAGCAGTCTCGGCTTGAGTACGAACAGGAGACGTCGCCGTGTAAGTCTCGGTTATTCCTTCCTTGGTGGCCGCTTGGGTAGTCTCGGGCTGAGTCTGGCCTGGAGTTGACGGAACGTCCGTCGTAGTTACCGTGGGGCTTTGCGTCTCGGCTACAGGGTCCGTTGGTGATCACAGTCTGGGGAACAACTGCTGTAGCGTGCGTCTCGGGGAGTGCTTGTTCGCACAGAAGAGTCGAGGATAACTTCGAAGTACAACTGAGTGATGTCAAGACACCAGTTCCTCCTTCCACCACGTTCAGAACTAGGCATTGACTACTTGCCTTCGTTGAAGGTTGGCCTGTTTTCCAAGCTGAATGGGATACCAGATTTAGAAAAGAGAAGAACGACATTCATGAATATCAAAATAGTCTACCAGTGCATAAAAGCTTTGAAGTATTTCAAACTACTTCTGAGGTTGAACGGAGAAAGACGGTCCCCTAAATGAAAAAGATAAAATTAAACCGTCTTTATGTCGACTGTGTAAACAGCGGGGTCACCGCTGTGTATTGAGAGTTGAGACATGAGAACCAGTTGTCTTTGGTAACGAGGTTGCTGGACGTCATTTTGGTCCAAAATGGAGAACAACCCATTTAAAGTGCAGTCTAGTCAGTCTTTGTGCGCATATGCGGTGTTTTGATTTGTTTTGACCGGAAATAGCTTTTATAACCGCAAGTTGCCGCACCTCTTTTTCAAAACATAGCTCTGACACGGGGGGGGGGGGCAAAGGGGCAACTGATCTCCCAAATTCAGGCAAAACAGTGGGGAAGGTTCGGGAACAGCAAGAAAAGAAACAATTGACCAGAGAAAGCAAAAAGGACTTATTATCCGATATTAGAAATTTGTTTTTATCTGATGTGTACAATTTTGGGCAAATCAACGCCTCTCCTCCCCCCTCAAAAAAGAATCCCCATTAGCCCACGAGCCCAAATACTCACGCCAGTATCCGCTGAGATCACCCGGTGAGTTATAGAACGCGACGTCGTCTGCGCATGTGAATGTGTCCCAGGATGGAGAACTACATCGTAACCACGCATTTTGCAACGTCTTCGATGTGATGAGCACGTAGAGATCGTTGAACTCATCAGCGGTGTTAATCACGGGAAGGTCGGCCCCCTCGTTGAGGCAATGTTGCATCGCTTCGGCCCATGTGAGTGATGACCAGTCGTCGGTATGGGTGGCGTAGTAACACTGAGAACCGATGGCAACCCAATCAGATAAACATTCGACTGTTTTTTAAAGGAACAAGCCCGGGTAAATCACAGTGATGCTCAAAAAATTACAGAAATAAATTTTTTACTTCTGATATTTTGTGTTGGCTTTACTCTTTTATTCCAAAACATTAAAACGTTCCATGATTTTTTTCTGAGAAACGTGGAGACTTATCCGAAAACAATTTTATTCTTAGTCAATTTCTCTTTAAAAGGAAGGATTATAAGAAAGAATTATAACAGTTTAAAGTGGTATACTAGATTCAAACAAAAAAAATAACCACTTTATAACATAATTTGAAAATCTCCTAAGAATTTTATGTGATGTAAAAATTGTTTTTTTAAAGAATGTTTAATTGCTAGATTTATTTTACATGTACCAAGAATAATATGAATACATGGTGAGCTTACCAGCGTTTGAGTAAGGCGTGCCCACAATCATTACAAGCAAAGCCACGATTATTTGCCTGTGGATGTAAACAACAATAACAACAACAACAAATGTCAAACAACGGTGTGAAATTAATTATTGCATGAGAGTGTGTGTACACCATTCTTAAGAATAACAAATATAAATGTTCACAGATAAAAACAAAAACAACCTAACATGATATAAAGGTCATTGTGGAAAACTTCCCTTGAATTATTTTTGCTTGAAGTGCAAACAAAAATAGTTTAGATCTTGCAAGTCCAAAGCCGGATGTTTGAAAACAGTGAAATCATACAGGATCCCCCACTATTTACTATAAACAAAATCTGATTGAATTTTGAGTCTAAAACGATTTTAAAAAGTAATCTTTATCCGCAGACTCTAAAAAGTTGTTTAATCCTCCGAATGATATAACATAATTACTCTGTATGTTTATAGAGGGACGATTGAAATCATACATGTAGACGAGTGCAAGCAAGCCATGAGATGAGACCACAGTGTGACCATGAAGACCATTTTGATGGTATTTGATGAAGCCTAAATGCACCATGAAGAGTTTGTTTTTGAAGGACAAGCAAAGAAAACATAATGGGACCGGAACGCACTCAAGATGTACAACAAGCCTTAAAGAGCTACTTGAACGAGAGTAAAGAAAACGTATTGATTGCTAAAAATCATTTACAAGCGCTCAATGAATACATACATACATTTCACATCGTATAAAAATGTTTTATAAATACAAAAGAAAAAAAATATTTTGACCACGACTCAACGTTGCTTTTCGTTTAGTTTCGCTAAAAGCCCCGTGACGTCATAAGTCTATGTGACGTCATGCATGGTAGTGGTGTTTTTATACCACTGTGCAGTATGTACGCATTGCAATGGAAAGAGCACAGTTTTTGCCAACCATACAAGTGGTGTACCTAAGTTTTCTTTAAGATTGATTTAACACATTATGGTTGTTAACAGCACAACCAATAATTTGTCAAGATTTTAAAATTATAAGTTGAGAATAAACATGTAGGGCCTAAGACAATTTTTTCCAAATCTAGCATTGATTCCATTTGCTTAATTGTCTTCTTGATTTTGACCTATAGATGTAAACACATACTTAAGGATTTGAAAATTGTCGGTCTAAACTTGATGAATGATGTGCCAGCCTTAGAAACACACCGATTGCATATTATAATAGGCTTTACTGTCTTCAATTTTATAAAAAGGGCTTGCTTTTAAATAAAAGTTTGGTCCCAAATCGACTTGCTGCCATTTTTCATGAGGCACTCCTCCAATTCCCAAGCTAATTAGGACCACCTTTAAAGCCTAAAATTATAAAGTCTCCTCAAAAGTGGAAACACAGAACCTCCAGGTTGTGATATATTTTTATAATTTCAATCATAAATGTGATTTAATAAGAAATAAAAATCTGACTGTAATGGAAAATTGCATCAGGGACATCAAGCAATGGATGTTGCACGACAGGCTTCTGATTAATGGTGCTAATTAGAGTGAATTTTTGATCATCGGATCAAAGCAGCAGTTGAAGAAAATTAATATTTCCAATATTATGATAAGCGATGCTCAAGTTGTTCCTAAAACATGTGTTCGTAATTTGGGGCCATGGTTTGATTCTGAACTTACTTTGAACACTCACATCAACACGGCTTGTAAAGTCGATTCCTAACACAAGACTCTCTTTTAAAACTAAATCATGCATTTTTGACCAGTCGTCTTGACTATTGTATTAGCCTTTTGTATGTTCTGCCAAAGTCACAAATAGCAAAACTACAAAGGGTTCAAAATGCTGCAGCCAGAATTGTTACTGACACACACCGTTTTGAACACATTAAACCTATATACTTCGTCAATCACATTGGCTGCCTGTTTCGTACAGGATTAATTTTAAAATCCTTTTGACATTCAAAGCTCTTCATGGCCTTTCTCCAAAGTACTTACATGATCTTGTTTCCATCCGGAAAGTATCTACTTATCAACTTAGGTCAGGAAATAATGGTCTGTTCTTAGATTATCCGACTGGTAAAATGTTGGCTACATTTGGTGATAGGGCTTTTTCTGTAGCAGCCCCTAAGCTTTTGAATGCGCTACCGTTTCATATACGTAGCGTACGGAAACTTGCCTCTTTTAACTGTAATATAAAAACCCATCTGTTTAAAGCCGCTTTTTAGCATTTTTATGATTTTGTTCTTTTGTGTCTTTTGAAGGGACACAAACCTTTTTCCATGAAGTTTATTTTGATGTTATTTTAAAATGTGTTTTTTGCTCATAGCCACTCGATTATAAACCGTATACTTGTATAAGTCACATTAGCTACCCATTGAACATGTGTAGGAATGGAAACATGAACAACGGATATTAAAAACACGACTTTTTTGATATCGACAACATGACGTGGGTTGCATTAAAGAAAAACTCCAGGAGGTTTTTTTTTATTTGTGCAAGACTACAATTCTGACCTTTTAACTGTGCGGTCATGTTTTGTTTCATTTTGAAGGCGGTTCAAAAGGAGAATCTCTTTGGTTCTTGTAACTCTGTGCATTATGAGCAGTTTCTTACCGTTTTCATGCAGTTTTTCATATAAAGGAACATTACAGAATTGGTAATTGTAAAATATACTTTTGATCACAGATTTACATAAAACTTACACGGTCTAATGATGATGATAGTAAAAAAACATCCCTTGAAATATTTCTGTCTGAAATGCCATATTTGATGAGAAATGAATAAACTAATTTTCCGATTGGAGTTTATCGCTCAGTGAGCGTTTAATTCATTTGTTGAACCTATATGATTTCATGCAAATGTGTAATCGGTTTTTCACTATTTTCTCGTGACCCAGATGGCCGATCGATCTCAAACTTCTACAGGTTTGTCAGTTTATGTATATGGTGGATTACATAAAGTGCTTACACTGCCAGCAACTTTTTTGTTAGCAAAACCAGATCTGTAATGTTCCTTTAAGTGTAATAGACACGGAGACTGCAAGGTCGGGTTTAAAATGCGTCATTCTCAGCAAAGGTTTTTTTTTAATCAGATCTTCAGTATTCACTTTCAGTTCAGTTAAAAATATTTCAGAGAAATGTTCTCCATCATTATATCATGCTGGCCTTTCAGGGACATTGGGTTAATTAACTGTTGAGGCTGAAACTTAATTTGCATAAACAGTTTTTTAAATAAAAGACACAGGTTTTTTCATGTCTTTGTGTTAAAAAACTTGCGCTGCCAGAGTTCCAGCAATTGCGGCGCAGCGTATAGCATTGGTCTACAACGCCGTTAATATGGTCGTTATAACTATAGGGTGTTATAACGCCGTAAATTAGGGCATGATAACACCGTATTCAAATAGTGTTTTGTTGTTGGCGGAAATGAACCACCGTAGATTGGGTTTCATTATTACGACAGTTAATCGCCCGGGCAAAATAGCAAATCGCCCGGGCAAAATAGCAAATCGCCCGGGCAAAATAGCAAATCGCCCGGGCAAAATAGCAAATCGCCCGGGCAAAATAGTAAATCACCCAGGTGAAATAGTAAATTGCCCGGGCAATATAGTAAATCGTCCAGACGAAATAGTAAATCACCCGGGTGAAATAGTAAATTGTCCGGGCGAAATAGTAAATTGCCCGGGCAATATAGTAAATCGTCCAGACAAAATAGTAAATCACCCGGGTGAAATAGTAAATTGTCCGGGCGAAATAGTAAATTGCCCGGGCAATATAGTAAATCGTCCAGACGAAATAGTAAATCACCCGGGTGAAATAGTAAATTGCCCGGGCAAAACATTAAACCGGGAATTAAATACGCTTCCGTATAGTAATCCACTTGGAAATGAAGTGTAAAAGAAAATGGTTTTGTTACTGTGTTTACCCCTCTGCTGGTTTTTCAGAAATGGTTTGTGTTAGATTTTAGAGATAGAGTTTGAGTTGTCAGAGTTTGTTTCCATCACGCGGTAAAAGCAATGTCACATGGTTCCCCAAAATGTTCGAATACCCGCGAGACTTGCATAGTCTATTAACGAAACCCCGATGCATAAGTATTAAATGTAACAAAACAACATTGCAGTAGTACCATGATTTTCAGATACCTGCGTAGCAGCTTTGAAAATGTCGCCACTGCCGTATTTCATCTTGATTCAAAGACAGTAAGTGTACACCAAAAGCATCAGTTTGGCAAACATGACCGTTGTTGTACATTGTACTAATTTAAGGAGAGTAATTTGCAGTTCGCCAACACTATAGATAGGTTGCAGTATGACGTAAATCGGCCATCTTTACGGGCAGTTTAGAACAAACAGTCGTGCGTTTCGTGTGAGAACGGCGTGCAACACGCGCGCATTTCACGAAACTCATTGCAGGATTGGTCAGTGAACAACGCGGGTGCGTTAATAAGTTGAGCGTTTGACGCACCTGCAAGCCAAAATGCACTTTGCCTGTAAAGATGGCGTCTACTGGGAACTATATATACGAGTTAGTTCTTTGTCTTTGTTCAAAGAAAGTGAGCTTATACCGCAAGTACAAGAATATTGCCATTCTTGATTCAAGAGAGTATTCTGCTAAACCTTTGCTCTAGTGTTTCTGATCAACAGAGTGTGTGGGTTCGAGTCCCAGTCGTGGCACTTGTGTCTTTGTGCAAGATACTATTTACCATGATGTATCTTTGTCCTTCGGATGGGACATTAAGCCGTAGGTCCCGTGTACTAGGATTGATAGTGCATGCAAAAAGAACCCAGTCCACTTTTCATGGAAGAGTATAGGGGTTAACCCCGGTGTTTTTGGTTCACATAGCATGCACCCCGTGCTTACAGGTTTCCACAGGCTTGCAAGCTACAGTGTTTAACAAACTACAGTGTTTAACAAACTACAGTGTTTAAAGGAACATTACAGAATTGGTAAGAAAAAAACTTGTAAAATATACTTTTTGATCACAGATTTACATGAAACTTACACGATCTAACAATAATGATAGTAAAAAACATCCCTTGAAATATTTCTGTCTGAAATGCCATATTTGATGACAAATGAATAAACTAATTTTCCGATTGGAGTTTATCGCTCAGTGAGCGCTTTATTCATGTGTTGGATCAAAATGATTTCATGCAAATGTGTAATCGGTTTTTCACTATTTTCTCGTGACCCAGATGGCCGATCGATCTCAAACTTCTACAGGCTTGTCAGTTTATGTATATGGTGGATTACATAAAGTGCTTACACTGCCAGCAACTGTTTTGTTAGCAAAAACCAATTCTGTAATGTTCCTTTAACAGGCTACAGTGTTTAAGTTCACTTATGAGGCATCCCTGGTTTCATTTAATACCAGGACCATAAAGTAATAAAAATGAAAATTCAAACTTACATTTTGTCTGTCTTTTTTTAAGACAGCACCAACTCAACAACTTCTCCCTTCAGCTCGCAGGACGAAACTCCTCTGGCGGTGTCTGCAGTTTACGTAAAAATGCAGTTTTTTTTTAGCACCGCATCCACAAAACACAAACGATTTAAGTCCATACAAAAACTCTATCAGGTATTTGACAGTCTTTCTTCGACGCAACCAACAGCAACGAAACAACTTCTCCCTTTAGATCGCAAGACAAAACTGCTCTGGCGGTGTCTGCATCCAGTTTTAATGTAAAAATGCGGTTTTTATCAGCACCGCATCCGCAAAGCGTTAACGATTTTAGGCCATACAAAAACTATATTAGGTTTCCATTCCCGTCATTTGGCCTCTTTTCATTCATCAGCTGTTATATTTTTTTTGTAACTAGTAACTGCACTCGATTTTCACATTATTTTTGAAGAAAATCATGGGATTCATTTTCATTCATTTGTGGTTGGAATTCATGTTCAAATCTGCAGTAGATTTATATTTGATTTCGACTCTTTATGCAGTAAGACAACATTGTTCTTGGAGTTACATTTTCTTTAAATGGTCACTAAACGGTAACGAGAATTTGACTGAACTGGCCCTCGGTGGTGATTAATATAATTGCACATATTAGACAAAGAGACATGTAAACAAATACTCGTCCCGCAAAGTATTATTTCGTTTCTTCGAAGTATTATTTTGTTCCCCCCAAATCATCTCTTGTTCGCTCGAAATACTATCATGTCCCCCCTCGAAATATTGTTTCGGGGGAACGAAATTATTCCGAGGGAACAAAATAGTATTTCGGGGAAACGAAACGATTTCGAGGTAATAAAAACACTATTTCGAGGGGAACGCAAAATTATTTTGAGGAAACGAAAATAATGTTTCGAGGAAACCAAATAATTTTTGATATTTTGTTTACCTCTTCAGTTTTTTTTTTCACCTGTCCCTTTAGGGGCTCCGTACTTTGTTATTTTGTGCGATTATATCATGTGCTCCGAACACATCACTATAATAAAAATAAAAAAATAAAAAAGTGGAAATTTTGTTGAAAAAGACAAAAAACAAAGCATTTAAAAACATTAAAAACTGTTTGACCCACAGTCAAACTGTACTGTAGATATGAAAAGTGTTATAATAGCACTGAGGAAGGAGCTAGTAGATTTATACAGCACTTCAATCCAACCCACTACAAGCTAAGCAGATCGAGATGTTCTTTAATTTGTCTTCAAATATTCTGTTCTTATGCCTAGTAACTAATGCATACACTAACCATTAAAGGCTGGTATCTAACGAAATGGGCATGAAAAATTTAATGTACTACGTAATATAACGGTCATTAAACACTTGCCAGTACGCATGGTTTGGTTACCCATGGAGGGAGGAAGTTTACCTTATCAGCCATTACGAACACAATGTAGCTAGCTCTTTGCCTTGAGAAAATATTGGGCACTTCTCAGACATGTTAAAAGAAGTCAAAACAAACTGCTTATTGAAGCTTAGATGCTATGAAACCGGACTCTTTAATTAGAAAATTAAAGATAATAGGAAAGCAAGTTTATGCAGGGATGAACAATTTAATATTATTCTCTAAAAAAATTGTTTGTCAAAGTGGTGAAAACAAAAGGTCTTTGGTTGCTACTTTACTAGCACTGTACTTGTGGATACTCAAAAGCTAAATGAAATTTATAACTCCAGGAGTTAACGAATCGTGGAAAATGTCATCATTTCAACAAACCTTTCATAATTTCGATCCTACATTTCGTCGGTTTTTTACCCTCAGCCCGTTGGTGGTCCGTCCGTCTGTCGGGCTGAGCTTACAAGATAGACATTGTGAGATGATCTTTAGGTAGGAACTGTTGTTGTGGTTTTTTTTTTTACATTGTGGGGTTAACCCCACAATATTTTTAACAGGAAAGATTAAAGAAAAGGGACAAAAGAAAACATATGGGGAAAGCCCACAATGTCGCTCTCATAAAGATGTCTGTCCGGACGTCCGTCCGTCCGTCGTTCGTCCAACTAAAGCTGTCCACTTGGCCGTCTGCCTTTCGCTCTCGGACCGTAACTTGAGTTAGAAGTGACATTTGGCTTTGTAACTTAGGTGAGGCTGTTGCCCTTTGAAAAATGAAAAGCTGGGATTGTTTTGGGGTGTAAAGGTCAAAGGTCAAGGTCACAGTAATGTGTTAAGGTAAGTTGTTTCATAAACTCTAAATAGAAGTGCTGTTTGGACTTAAAAATTGTTTGGGGGTTGCGGTTTGGGAAAGGAAAGTTGCGATTGTTTTGGAGTGAAAAGGGTCAGAGGTCAAGGTCACGGTGGTGAGTTAAAGTCGACAGATAAACTGTCACTGCATACAGTGCTTAGGCGTAGGAACTTGGTTTGGTGATATCCTTGTTTAGCTAGAATGTATTAAGGGCTGAAGAGTTTCAATAGCATCGCTGTTAATTTTTGACATACTACTTACGACTTTACAGGATGGGATAACCAAGGATTGTATAGCGCCCCAACAGTAGCCTCAGTCATAACATACAATGTCATGTTATTGATTATGTCCAAATAAACAAGGTTGCAAACTTTTATCGCAATTTGAAAAATTATACGGGAATTATGTGGTAAAAATATGGTTGTTTACCAAAAAATTGCAACCTCCCCCACAAAAAAACCCCAAACAACAACACAACTGCCCTTTTATAGAAATTTGATTCATTTTTCAACTTGGTTAAACGAACATTTGTGGCAAATTTCATAGAATCGCTTGAGAACGTTGGATAATACGGTGGGGGGCACTATGTGCCCATGCTAATTTCGAAAACAAATTGAAAATGCCTTGCAACACTGCAAAGAGTAGGCTAAAGTATTTTCCCAATTTTTTTATTTTATTTGCCACAAGACCAATGTTTCATCGCAACACCATGTGGTAAATGTTGAAATCGGAGCACTACTATGGGTTATGAAACTGTCCAAAGATGGCATTACATACTTTAGAAAAGCCCCCAAACACCCCTATTTGAAACAAATGGTATAACCCACCCACGTTGTAATTATTTTTTATACCATTCAATGCAGCCAGCCACCTATACAGGACTAACCTATATATATCCATAACTTACAAAACAATTCTGTATGCTGTTTCAGGGAAACGCAGCCTTGTGAATTAGGCAAATTTTCTTATTCCAACATTACAAAAATTGCGAAACCACCCCGAAATGTTAATTCAGTTTTGCCATGGCAACAAAGTTTTTTATTTATTTTTTTACCCCGATATTTTTTAGTTTGAGGTCTATCAAACATAAATAATATTCTTATTTTTAATTTTTGGGGGCCTGGCCAACCTTATCAAAAATCTTTGATGTTTCCATTCCCTTTAAATGGCCAGTGAATACCCGTCCTGCTCGAATTCCCGTAAAATTGTGTCTTCCAAAATCTGCCGGAGCTTTAGCCATAGCCTTAACCATAGCCTAAGCCATAGCCTAAACATTGCCTAAGTCGTAGCCTAAGCCATAACCTAAGCCATAGCCTAAGCCATAGCCTAGACCATAGCCTAGACCATAGCCTAAGCCATAGCCTAAGCCATAGCCTAAGCATAGCCTAAGCCATAGCTAAGCCAAAGTCAAAGCATAGCCTAAGCATAGCCTAAGCTAGCCTAAGTATAACCTAAGCATAACCTAAGCCATAGCCTAAGCGATTACCTAAGTCATAGCCTAAGCCATAGACGAAGCCATGGACGAAGCTGTAGCCATGGTTTCGAAAAGGGACCAATTATAGACCATGTAACCAGTGACATCCCCACAGTATCACAAGTGCCACAGCCTGTAGGCACGATTTGTACACAGCTCAACGGAAGAAAACATTCAATTTGATATTTTATGGAGATTACACCGTCCGATTTTTGTTTAACACTTTTGATACGAAGAAAGGGGGCACATCTCAAAACTTGTTCATCTGTTTTATACCGTTTGAACTTAGGTGGAATTTGAGACACAAAATGTACAATTTCCAAAGTGATCAGTGCAGTATCCTGCCTGCCAGAAAGGCCCTGGAATGCACAAGAGCACTCTTTTTCTAAACAAATGTTGCATATTATATATAAAGCAGGGCTTTAGAGGAAAAAATGAAACTGTTGATTTCTACAATACAATTTAGCAAGATGTTTCCCCATCGAAGTCGAAGCTTTGCTTTCGAGCAACCTTAAAAAAAAAACAGGTTATAAACAGCATCGATAGCAAAACATCAGATTTTGAGCCCAGTTGGTTGGGGTTGTGAAGGAAGGAGGGGTGCCTAGAATTTTGAACCAGGCAAACAAAAAAATAAATTTGAATGAATAAACTCTTACAAAAATGACTCTATACCTTTGAGGTATAACGGTGATCTACTTTATGTGCTGCACAGCCTTGAGTTATGCAATTAAGAATAATTTATATACATGATTTAGGTGGTCCATAATACGCTACAGAAGACACATTTTCCCCACAAAGAATTGTAAATATTTTATAAATTTTAGTTCAGGAAACAACCCTTTATGGGAAAACATATGTATAGAAACACAGAGCATCCAATCGAGTACGTATTTCATAACAATAGTGCCTTCCCATTTCGTCTCCCCAAACGACCAAACGACCAATTTGATAGATGTAGATGGCAAAAGGCACTCTCGAATTGTCTAATTAGTATTGTTTGCGACCAATGCCGTAACCGCGAGCAGTCCGTGGCCTTCTACCCTGCTCTGAAGCAATGCCCCCCACCCCACACTTTTACAGCACTTACCCAGCACCTCCCCACAAGTGAAATCGAAGGAAAATAAACTATGAATATCGATTTGGACTGTATAAATATCATTATGGCAAGACGGTAATACTTTATATCTACTCAGTCTTGGAGCTTATTAGTCAAATCGTAATAGGTGGAAAGAAACGCGCATTCAGAAAATCTAATATAGTTCCCATTTTGTGAGTGCTGCGGTAAGCTCACGAAGGTAATGTTAAAATCCATACCATCAGCTTGATAGATTAGGCAATAATAGTGTGACTATGAGCCGGTCCTCTGTTAATGCAAGGTCCATTAACAGTCGCCAGCCACCAACCAAGGTTGTCATTACCGTTAAAATTAAACTTAAGCATACCTTTAACGAAAAACAGTAAAATCATCACAATTCAGGGTTTTTAATTCCCCGATATTTGTTTTCAAATAGCTCTATTCATGTTCAAGGGCGATTCTTTAAGCTGGTCAACTTCTGCATGGAACCTAGTCTCTTACACATATTTAAAGGAACATTACAGAATTGGTTTTTGCTAACAAAACAGTTGCTGTCAGTGTAAGCACTTCATGTAATCCACCATATACATAAACTGACAAACCTGTAGAAGTTTGAGATCGATCGGCCATCTGGGTCACGAGAAAATAGTGAAAAACCGATTACACATTTGCATGAAATCATATAGGTTCAACAAATGAATAAAACGCTCACTGAGCGATAAACTCCAATCGGAAAATTAGTTTATTCATTTCTCATCAAATATGGCATTTCAGACAGAAATATTTCAGGGGACGTTTTCTACTATCATCATCATTAGACCGTGTAAGTTTTATGTAAATCTGTGATCAAAAGTATATTTTACAAGTTTTTTTCTTACCAATTCTGTAATGTTCCTTTAAAGACGCAGGCTTGTCAATATTGAGCAAACGACAAATTCGTGCCATGAAAAGTCACCCTTGAACCATGAACATCGTAGCTTTCAAATTGCATAAAATACAGCGGAAAGCGACTGATCGTTTTTTTAAACTTAAAAATCTTGTAATTTGACAACTGGTGACGTTATCATGACGTCATTATCCAAGTTCCGTCTTCGCGTTAAGGTTGAAGTATATGCTAAATTTCAAGTTATGCTGAGGACAAGAGTTCCGTGGAAGAAGAAGATGAAGAAGAAACTCGAATTGTTTTTGTTAAAACAAAAACAAGCAACAAGTTTTCAGCAAAAGAGTACAATTCTTATCTTGTCGCGAAATATTCGGGGGGGGGGGGTGCTAGTGAAACGAATCTAATATCATACAATTGAGTTTTTATAGATTTTTAACCCATCACTTTGTCTTCAACTCAGTAACAAAAAATACTGTTATACTTGTGTTTTACCCTGACTCTGGAAACTCCCAATCCCAGGGGGGCCTGACCCATTTCCGGGTCGCTTGTAGACCCCAAAATGTTGTCCAAAAATTAGATCTTAACTCGGATTCTGCATCATTTTGACCCTTTTGTCAGACACTTTTTATAATGATGCATAGGCCTAATAACATCGAATACCGTCAAAATGGTTCTGGTGTTCACACACATGTTCACATGACCTGCTTGCACACGGCTACCTTAAAGGTACACGTTGCCTTGGATCGGTCGAGTTGGTCTATAAAAAGCGTTTAGTGACCCTTTGTTATAAAATGCATAATGGTTAGAAAGATGTTTTTAAAGAATACAATGATCCACACAATATGCCTCGAAATTGCGTGGTTTTCCTTGAACTTTGCGAACTAACACGGTCGGCCATTTTGTGGAGTCAAAAGTGTGACTCCATAAAATGGCTGACTGTGTAAGTTCATGATGTAAAAGGAAAACCACGCAATTTCGAGGCATATTTGTGTGGATCATTGTATCCTACTTTAAAAACATCTTTCTAACCATGCATTTTATAACAAACGGTTTACAAACATTTTTATAGACCAACTCGACCGATCCAAGGCAACGGGTACCTTTAATAATTTCACTCTTCCCTCTATAAAAAGTAAATACAAGGTTTCATTAACTCATGAAAAGGGCAATTTAATTCACACGATGAACAAGGAGAAAGAGAAGGGAAAGAGAGGGGGGACCACGATATTCAAGGGCAAAGCGAAATAGTCGCTATTGGAAAAGTCGATATCTCCTAGTAGGGACGGTTCAACTACCACGCAGCAAGGGGAGTTTGAACAACGGCAGAAAACATGTTTTTGAACATCACTAAAAATACAGCATAGAGGAGAAAGGTACTAATTTCGAAGCATCTTGCAACTGTATCAACGAAAAGTTAAATACCGTTTCGTTGATCTAATCGCACAGAACGGGAAGGGTTACAGACGGATTTGTCTCATATTTTCTGTTCCCCTCTTCCCCGTTCGTTCCAAGTTGTGAAAATCCCAAGTGTTGAAGCAACTGAGGAATGATGAAGCCCTAAATGAATGTGAAGGTAGGATGTGTTGTGATGTCGAGACGGGAAAGCGCCGCCGCACCTGGAAAAATATTGCCACTTTGACGGTTACTTCCAGTCGTTAGAATGGAGATCGATTTCTGTATTTTGATTGGCTTTTATACGGATAGTGACAATTGTACATTAGTTAGATTGGACATGTAACTGTAAACATAGATGCCATCAATGTACATTGACCGTGGAGGAAAACTGCCCTTGAGTAGGTTAGCCTCGGGTGGTATGGGTTTTGATTAACGAGTAAAAACGACTAATTTCGTCTCACGAGTTCAAAATCCGATGTTCGAAAATAGTGAAAACAGGTTTTTCCCCTCTATTTTCTTGTGACTCTGATCACCAATTTGGCTCAAACTTGCACAGATTTGTGTTTAAAGTAGTTGTTTGGACACACAAAGTGCGGATGCTGGACGCCATTGACAATTAAAAAAAAAATACACTGTACAAGTCTTGCGCGTATCATGGAAAACAGAAAACAAGTCGTACGAAGACGATGATCTGTTTTAATGAAATCAAATCTTCTTGTAATCCTTTAGCCACTGGAAAACCCAGCCACTCAAAAGGATACACTGTAACGTGCGGTAGGAGGAAACACCCACCAGCTTGTGTTTGCATTAAGAAAACGAAGGGAGTATCCAAGCGTTGGTCAAGTCAAGGGCACTCGTTCAATATAGATAATTTATAATTTCCTCCCGTCACGTAGTAAGTATAATTATTAACGCCAATGACTATGAACAATAGGTCTTATGAACACCGAGCTCAATTGTAAAAAAAAAAAATGCAATTGTCTTTCATCATGATGATTCTGTGTGTGTCGTCCCCCCCCCCTTTAAAAAAAATTATAATTAAAAAAGACTTAGTAATTATTCAGTATTGCATTTGAGCATTTTGAGGCCAGGTAACGGCCTTCAACAACTATTGTGTTCATTTCTAACCTTTAGTAACTAAAAGAAAATCGCATTAAAAGATTACTGGTACTGGTAGCCAATAACGAGAGCTACTTATTGATCCTTATGGACTTATCACTCCAGCATTTGAAATAATTTGTTACTCAATGATTTGAACGAAAAAGACGAAAACTGTCGTATCCAATTTGGCGGTATACGGCTACGCCTGGATCGCCGCGTCATAAATTATTATTGAAGTATACTAGGATGTCCAGTTAGCAACAGTCGTAGCCGTAGCTGTCGTTTGGAAATGTTCAGTTGCTCATCTGACGTCACACTTCAAAAAAAATGTTATGTTGGCGTAACGGGCCAGAAAAAATAGGGTAGGTAGGTCGGGATTTTTATTATCCCCCCCCCCCTTCCCCTCTACAAAATGACTTGTTTTCTAAATGTTTAAGCCGGTAGTAATACACGATAACAAAATAAAACTAGGCATAAAACAAATAGCATACTTTATTCATGAATACCTGAGACAGTCTGTTCCTTGCTCTATGGTTTATCCATTCTGGTTAGACGAGAGGACCTCACGTGGCCGTGTTTAAACGGATGATATAGACACGACCAGAAGTGTTTAAACATAGACTGACAACTTTTTGTAAAAGAGGGCGCTATCAGGTTTTGCGCGGAGCGCGCGTTTTGGTAAGTCGCATTGTTTTTTTGGCGCAAGTTGAGAACTTGCGTGCAATAGCTTGAAACTTTAGCGCGCAAGTTCGAAACTTGCGCGACGCGGTTTTTTCTACACGCATAGAAATTCAACGCCAAGTCGAGGTCATAGAGCTATATCGAGGTCAACTCCAAAGTTCCAAGCGCGCTATCGTCAGACGTCAGACAATACAATTATGAGAAACGGTCAGAAATTGTTTCAAACGTATTTATAACTAATTTATATCGATTAAATAAATTCCTTCCCTTGAAAAAAATTAAAATATCCAGGGTCGGCCGTATTTTTATGGTCGGTCGGGTTACGCCAACATAACAAATTTGTTTAAGGCCTAACGCCAGATACCTAGCCTGCCTGGCTGGATGTTGCCAGATGCATGTACCTTTAAACTCGCACTCATTTCACCCGGAGATTCGCAGTCGCTTCACACGTACATGTACACATTATTACATAATGCACAAAACAACATTACATACTTGGTACTTAGTTACTTGGTAGGTTTTCCTCCTGAAACTTCCGCGGGGGAACTTGACAAGGAGGTCATGATGTACAAACATTATGCACACGCTGCATGCAGACGATCGAAAGTGCAAGCTGCAAAATTACATCACCACGAACCAATCATAACACAGATATGGAAAGCTTACGTCACTGCACGTTTATCCAATGAAATCATTGTTATCCAATTAAACCATACGGCCTGTCTTCTTCTCTTGTCCACACACACTAGATAGATATTGCGTTTCAGCCAGAAATGGACACAGTTCTTAGCACCATCATTGTACTCTTCAAGGTCCTCAGGTTTGCATTCTTGCTCCAGTAGGGGGCATCTCAGGAGTGCTCCATAGTTTGTGGCTCCGTAGAACATTATGCAGGTCACGTTTTCAGAGTTTAGAGGTATCCCCACTTCTTGAGAGACACTTTGTACCGGCCAGTTGATGTTCTTAGTCTGTTGAGTCACTTTCATTCAGCCCAACTTGAGTCGGCACCAGGAGGGAGTTCTTCTGAAGCACTTCATGGCATGGATGTTCAAGGTGGAAGTTCACCAAGTCTCTTATTCCACATGGGCCTGAAAGACCACGGTAAGACCATGTGCCTGTCTTTACCCTTCCGGATAAAGACAGGGAATCAGTCTAACCACTGGCTGGGCCCAATTTCATAGAGCTGCTTAAGCAAAAAAAAAGTAGCTAAGCACAGCAAAATTTTGCTTGCCAGATAAAGGTTACCAGCCAAACTACCATACCACATGTACAATTTGAGACTGGTATCCTGCTCATTTCTGTATAGCAGGTTTAAGCAATTATTTTCTGCTTAAGCAGCTCTATGAAATTTGGACCAGGTAGTTATAAAATGTCGGGGTTAGTTCCTTCGAGGGGTGGGTGTGGAATAATAATGGGGGTGGTTGCTAGACAAGATATGGACAAGAGGATTCACAAAAGTAAAGTATTTCATAACATATGAACTAAAAATAAAACAATTTCATTTTTCCTTTTTTTATTTTGTCCCTTGGATTAAAGCACATAAATATTGTTAATATATATTTTTCCCAGAAAATAAATCGGGTTTTATTTCTTTTTTGGTTAGTTAACTTAGCTGATATAATCTGACAAGTAATAAATAAGCATTTTACTAACTAAAAATTATGATAATTACATGCATATTCAGCTATTAAACAAATCTAATTTGAATGGACTTGTCGGGTTGCTAAATACACCAACAAACCAATCAACCCTCTAACCCTCCTACTATCTGACCATTCAATATCATCCACTGTGATTTTTAATAAATAGATCAACTATGCCAGCCTGCAATATGATATCATGTAGTGAATGCATCTATAAAGTACACAGTCAACCCTCCTACTGTCTGACCATTCAGTATCATCCACTGTGGTTTTGAATGAAAGACAAACTATGGCAGCCTGCAATATGATATCATGTTTTTAATATTGGCTACCTCATGGCGACCAAAGACAGTAGGGACAAGGCAAATTCTCCACAGGAGAACTCTAAAGTAGAGAGATGGTTTACATGGAATTCTGTGTACAAAGTGTATGGGATCCATGGGGAGTTCAGTAAGTGTTTCTTACGGATTGGATCCCCCAGGATAAATAAGAAATTAATAACTAAATCAATTAGAGAGTATAAAGTGCTGGGACAAAGGACAGAACAAAAGAAGTCTCCACAGGGATACAACAATGGGAATCTGTACGGTGAATGTATCTACAATGGGTCTGTTGCACACACAGTTAAGGGGACATACTCTCGTTCTATTATTCCACTATATGGGGACCAAGTTGAACAGACAAAATGTGGGGTTCACAACACACACACACACACACACACACACACACACACACACACACACCACACACACACACACACCACCACACACACACACACACACACACACACACACACACACACACACACAAAGTGTGTAATGACCTCCAATCGTGGCCCCTCCTTTGTTCAACTCTTTGTCCTGACAAACGTGGACCCTACTGTTTTCCTTTGTGATAGCAAACGTGGACCTATTGTCCCTTTTGTTGCAAGTCCACGGTTTGAATGTCACTACAAACCACACACAACACACACACACACACACTTGTTCTCTATTTTTTGCATCCCTGTGGAGACATCTTTTGTTCTTTCCTTTGTCTCTGTAGTTAAGAACCTCCCATAGACTTTGTACACACAATTCCTTGTGGAGCAACCCAGTCTTTCGAATTTCCCTATGGAGACTCTTTGTTATTCCTTTTCTGTTTTGTTCTCGGTCTCCATGAGGTGGTGAAAATGAAATCACCGCCAACACACATGCCATGAACTTTTATGGTGGACCCTCATTTGTCCAACTCTTTGTCTACGAACAAACTTGGACCCCATTGTTTCCTTTTGTGTGAGCAATCATAGACCTTTTGTTGTCCCTTTTGTTTTGAGTCCTGGTTGAATGTCACTACAAACTCAAACACACACAGCCTTGCAGATTGGGTTTGTGGGGTCCTGCTATTGTTGTTCTATTATTCCCTTTTCTAAAGAATTCCTCTGTGTGGTCCAAGTCAAACAAAGATAAAAACTTTTTGGGGGTCTATGGTTCCATTTTATAAAAGCCCCCCAAAAGGGCCCTTCCACAAGCCCCTATTTTCTCTTCATTGCATGCTTGAAATCTCAGGAATTCTTTGGAGGATCCAAGGGAGGGGTGAGGGGGTTACTTCTGTACTAGAGGAAAATAGTGTGTTAAAATAAGGGAACATTGGGGTAACCTCTGGTGTAGTAGTTTCAACCAATTAACTTATTTTGGGTAAAATTGTGCGCATGTAGCTAAATTTGTGTTTCTCTTTTTGGTGGACAACAGTTTTTGTTTTTTGTGTGAAAGTAATTATGCCAATCAACTGTAAATAGCACCTTTTCCCATCAAATAAACCACTATTTTTAATCAATCGGTCATGCAAACTATAATTATATATAATTTCTCTAAAACTAATTTGATAAAACTATTTTTTTAAATTATTTAAATGACGGGGTAGCATGCAACACAGATATTATCTTCTTTGAATCCTTGATTCTAATTGGTTGACCCAAAGCAACAAAAGGTGTGATATAAACCTACATTGCACAGCCCATATCACACCTTAAGTTTCTGCTATGTTTTGAACTCTGCGTATTGCGCTATTTTAAGCTATACGCAAAACGTACAGCTGTTCCAACAGCGTGTTTTGCAATAAGCTGCGCGTCAAGTTTGCGTGAAGATAAATCTCGTTAGCACACATGCGGTCATGGGAACATACAAATTAATATAGGGCGTCTGCATCCCATATTTGGCCTCGTTGGATATGGGATGCAGATGCGCTATATTTTTTCCGTATTCCAGTTGTGCTTGTGTGATAACTTTTAAGATTAGAAAGAACACATGTTTAGATTTAAAAGGTAGCAAAGGCAAGGTACAACATTGGTTGAAACTCTGATATTTTCTGAGAGTGCCAACAATGCAGCTCTGATATACTTGGTTCCTATAAGGACCAGGCAGTTTTTCTTTCGCAAGGGGCACCTCTAGCAAAGAACTGATATTGTTTACTGCCTGGGACATTTGAATGGCCAGCAAGGAAAGGACCAGTGGCATGGAGGCAATTGCCTCCATTGCCTCCTAGTATTTTCAAACCTGTGAACGGTAATTTATTGTTCACGTTTATGGTGTATGTCAAAAAATGTGACCAAAAAAGGCAACACTATTAACACATTACTATCAGAATACTCTCCTTCCAAACTGGCCCATGCCACAAAATTCCACAAGAGACTGTAGAAACTAAGTCCACAGGTACTGTGGAAACTAAGTCCACAGGTACTGTGGAAACTAAGTCCACGGGTACTGTGGAAACTAAGTCCACGGGTACTGTGGAAACTAAGTCCACGGGTACTGTGGAAACTAAGTCCACGGGCTGTTCACATAATACCAGCTGTACGAACAGATAAAAAAAAAACATGCACCCAATGCTAACCTGGAAGGTATTACTTTGTGGCAGTCTGTGGTACCAATGTTAGCTGTACAAACAGAAGAAACCCAAGCACCCAATGCTAGCCTGGAAGGTATGGTACTTTGTGGCAGTTTGTGGTACCAGTGTTAGCTGTACAAACAGAAGAAACTCATGCACCCAATGCTAGCCTGAAAAGTATGGTACTTTGTGGCAGTTTCTGGTACCAGTGTCAGCTGTACAAACAGAAGAAACCCAGGCACCCCATGCTAGCCCGGAAGGTATGGTATTTTGTGGCAGTTTGTGGTACCAGTGTCAGCTGTACAAACAGAAGAAACCCAAGCACCCAATGCTAGCCTGGAAGGTATGGTATTTTGTGGCAGTTTGTGGTACCAGTGTCAGCTGTACAAACAGAAGAAACCCATGCACCCAAATGCTAGCCTGAAAAGTATGGTATTTTGTGGCAGTCTGCGGTACCAGTGCCAGCTGTACAAACAGAAGAAACCCAAGCACCCAATGCTAGCCTGGAAGGTATGGTATTTTGTGGCAGTCTGTGGTACCAGTGCCAGCTGTACAAACAAGAAACCCATGCACCCAATGCTAGCCTGGAAGGTATGGTACCATGTGGCAGTCTGTGGTACCAGTTTAAAGGAGGGTTTTTACAAAGTTGAGCGAATGCAGCTTTTTTCACCAGTTTAAGTTTAAAAACAATATCCACAATGGGTCAAAGAGGAGCTAGAAGACGATTGAAGCGATATACAAAATTGTATTATGAAGTTTTCATCGACTCTCCTCTGTTTTTGTTTAAGTGAGTAAATGTTACAACTTGCCTTTCATAAGGACAATTTAGAATAATCACAACCAATCTTTGCAATAACTGGTAAATAATGTCTGTATAAATATTGAAATAATTAGGCTGTGTTAGTTTTGGTATTCACAATCAGTTATATTATGTACACATTATCACTTAAGGGGGTAATGGAACCAGACCAAGACTTTAAATACATTTATGTGTATTGAATAAATAAAACACAACATCAAAACAAAAAACGATAAAAGTGTTAAAATGTTGAAAGACTGCCATGGCGAGTCTAATTCATACAAAAATCTATGGCTAGGTTCTCGATGGAGTATTGCCAATAATGTGATGGTGTCTTTTTTTTGTCAAGGAACTTTCACACAATCTCTTTTAAAATTGGGGGGTTTGTTTATAAATTGCGCCACCAAGAGTTTGGCCTGTGAGAGGTCTTTTCAAAGTGAGGCAGTTGACAGGCAGTAATAGCCAATGCACAACAGACCCCCTGTACTGATGACATCACGGTTTGTTTACTAAATCGCTTGAGTGCTGTAACTGGGTCCTGCATTTCCGACCGTTAAAGGAGACACAATGGTTTCCCTTACACAAACTGTCATGTCATCAGTACTAAGGTCTTTTTAAAGTTTGTGTGTGTCCAAGGAAAGCAATTTCAAAGCCACGCTTATAAATATTTGTGTTACCTGTTTGTCAAAAGAACCAACTTCTAACAAATCAAGCTTTTTTTTTCTTTTTTTTTTAAGGAATGAGGAAATGAAGAGAATAAGTCTTATGTGTGGAAAGAAATAGTATTTGTTTAATTTAGCACAGCCACTGCTTTGCATACAGGGCGCCCTCGTAAGATTGTGCCCAAAGCGGATTGCATCAGACTATAGCTTCTAACACAGATTTTTAAAGTCTAGATTTCTACTCTCATCGAATACGGTTATGTGTCTTCCCTGAACGTACCATTTAATCTTGATAGCCTTGCAAAGTGGGCGTTACGTAGAACCCTGTTTACCGTCTCGTAGTGCGAGCGTTCGTCCGCAGTTTCTTCACTGGGGGTTTCCCTGTGTTCACCCGACACAAGGTTGAGGTTACTGAGTGCTGCGCATGTGGAGGAATCTATGTTTAGTGAGTTTGTAAGTTGTGGATTGTGGGGCGATGGCAAGTGGCCGTTGACGTGGTGCGGTTGAACGGAAGAAACAGGATTGTGACGGATGAACAGTGCGGCTGGGCCGCTGCAGCTGGTTGGCCGTTGAAGCATGCACCATTCTGTTGAAGAAACAAAAAATGTGAATAAAATTTATTTCCACACCACCGGATATTACTTAAGATTAAGACGTTAACTAAACTCTTTCTTTCCAAGATAATTTAAAGGCGATTCAACTTTTTGTGGACTGTGCAAGTCTCAAGCAAATAAAAAACAAGAAAACAACTCAAAAAAAGACTATTTTCCTATAAAATCAACTTCTTTTGAAATTATATTTATATGAAATTCTTGAAAATACAACTACCTATAGCAACTTGTTAATAATAAATATCAACTTTAATATATAAATACAAATTATTATGGCTCACAAAGTTCAGTAATTCCTAAAGTACTCTTGTGGATTTCAAGAAACAGGTTCAATAATTTGGAATGACGATTCAAATCTACAGATTTATGTTACCTGTAAATATCTTCCTGTGCCGTCCGGTTCATCAGTTCCATTTAAATGATTATTACTAAGAAGAGCACTGTAAACAAACAAATGGGTACACAGAAAAAAGATTAACCCTCTTACTGTGTGACCATTCAATATCATCCACTGTGGTTTAAATTGATAGATAAACTATGCCAGCCTGCAATATGATATCATGTGGTGAATGCATCTACACAGTACACAGTCAACCCTCCTAATGTCTGACCATTCAATATCATCCACTGTGGTTTTAATTGCTAGATAAACTATGCCAGCCTGCATTAGTGATATCATGTGGTGAATGCATCTACACAATACACAGTCAACCCTTCTACTGTCTGACCATTCAATATTATCCACTGTGGTTTTAATTGATAGATAAACTGACAGCCTGCAATATGATATCATGTGGTGAATGCATCTACCAATACACACATGTATACAGTAAGTTCTGTGCACAGTTGTTTTACCCTACACAACCTGTGCAGCTGAATGGTTTCAAATGGTTGTTCAACTTGCTGGAAAATGGTACTAAAATTAGGAGGGTGAAGTAAGAAATAAAGGTTAAACTTTCACAAAAAGAAAAGTACTTGCCACAAACAATGTGACCATCAACAAGGCATTGTTTGTTTTTTTAAGGACAATTTGATAATAACAGCTTTAATAGTTACTTTACACAATCTAGAAAATCTTCCTAGAACAAATGTTGGGTGCAGTCTTTGTCGGAAAATTAAAATGTAAAAAATTTGCGCTTACGCAATGTTTGAACTAAGGTCTGCCCACACAAATAAAAATTGGGCGGCCGAGGCATGAAATTGACATGAACAACACCAGTTGCATGAATAATTCCTTTTGGGACAAGGTGGCGGTCTAAATAGCATTGCTGGCGTGGTTGTTGTCATCGTCACACTAGAGTCAAGCTGAGTGAAACCATAATGGAAATTGTGAGGAGTTTTGCAAAGATAACTACCCATTTTGACCAGATTTACCAACAACGAGCTTTATTATTAGACGAGAAACAGTTTATTTATCAATACGGGAAACAACACGTGCTTTGTCACAAGAAATTCTGAACTTACAGTTCGTGAGAAACCCTGTTTTTAACATTCCTCCCAAGTTTTTGAACAAATATATCACTTCACACAGAAGTTCAGATCCAGCAGAATGCTACTTCGAACTAACCCTTTTAACCTATGGAAGTAAATTCTCTTCATAAAGCATACATTTCACAACAAGTGGTGAGAACTATGGTTGGACGACAGAGATCGCAACACAAGGAGTTCAAAGTTTCCGCCATCAAAAAAATGGCACACCGCGCACATTTTAAAAATGTCCATTTTCAAAGATTGCGCCCCACACAACAGCAAAATGGAAAATACAAATATATGAGTTAGATCTGTTAACTTAAAGGAATAACATGTAAATCATTTATTTCAAAAAATCATTCCAAAAATAATTCCACTAACAACTGAGAACTAACAAAATGTGTTACAGTAAAAGGAAAATTGTTGAGGCCAAACATGACCAAGTAGCAATTTATGATAAACAAAATTGAATATCACATTTTAAACAGAATAAATTAAAACATGAAATGAAAAACTGATCGGTAGAGGGCAAAGATGTTGTGGTTTTAACAGAGATAAAAATTTCAATTTATTGTGCGTGAATAGGATCGGTGAATTACAAACCTGTTTAAGTTGAAGTCATTTCTCTTTGGCGATGGTAAGAGGTCCGTCTCCTCCTCCAGGTCACGATTTCTCTTCCTGCTGTACATCAATAAAAACAAGAAAATTCTCACATTTCTATTTTCACCAACACTTGCAGGCCCGATGCTTCATTTCTTCAAAGGGCAAGGGCACCGAGGAGTTTTTTTCCACAGTAAGGGGCACCTCGGTCAGGAAATTGTAACTTTCTATTGGGTCATTACAAGGGGCACCGTAGCATCATTGCCTTTGTGAAGAATCAGGGCCTGCACTTGAGTTTGAAGACCTCTGCGTATCACCACCCTTGCTATTGTGGTAGTGCCCTATTGTTTTCAATCCTTTCAATTTGAGCGTTATTGTTGGCCATGTTCGAAGCCCAACTGTTTCAAGTCTCGTACTTAATGAAGCACAAGCCCAAGCCGTGGTTTTTGAAAAGGACCAAAACAGAGGAAAAATAATCAGGCTCTCTTTTGGCAATCATTACTTGTGATTTTATATTAATAGATACGGGAAACCGGACAATAATTTGTGTGGAAGTATGATAATTTCATTTCACATATCAATTCTGGTTGTGAAGCCGAGGACTCTCAGAAAAGCGGACTTAATCACTATACTGGCCAAGAACCCCATGGAGAGAAGAAAATGAAGGACGTTTCAGTTTTAGACGTTTTATTAAAATATAAAATCCCAGAGAATTGTTTGAGGGAAAACCCACGCCATCAGGTAGGGACTGAAAACCCAATCCACATAGTGCCCCCAGGGTTCGAACCAGGGTCCCAGAGGCGGAAAACGAGGAAAAATACCACAACGCCAACCTGACTGCCAAAATGCTCATCCAGCAGATTGTAAAATGCGATACAGACTTACTCACTCAAAACTGGCATAATTTGGACCGACATCATCAAAATGGTTTATTAACGGGCGTAATCGTTCATAGATGTGTGAGAATACTCTGGAGGAGGTTTCTGCACCGTCCAAGTACAGGAATATGATGACTGATAGTGGGCGTCGACAATAAAATGGTTGTTAGCGGCCAATTGCTCCCGTGTGTGTAGCTTCACGGCTTGGTCTATTCTACGACCCTAATGTTGTGTATTCACATGATACAGATAGAACACGGACCTGCCATACTTATTTAAAGAACTTTAAAAGTCATATTGCCAAAAAGCAGTGACCCTTCCAGTTCCACAAGGTTCATAGCGCCCCCCAAAAAATCCCATCCGTCTGTCCTCCCTCTTCTGTCCATTGAAATACACTTTACATTTTACAAAAGTAATCTCGGAAATCTCAAGTAGAAATACAGAATGGACCAGAAATATTATAAAAACTTGCTTGTAATGTGTCCTTTTGTTAGGGGTGAATGGTGACGTTCATGACGGTCATTTTGTCGAGCAAGTGACTTTAGTTTTTAGTGAGACTGAGAGATTAAAATCGAGCGCACAGTAACTGTTTTCATATTGCCGTGTTGTGACTTAAGTTTAATAAACTTTCACTTTCAGGGTGTCCCAAACCCTTCCGTTCTTTTCTAATTCTAATAATACTGCGGAACATTAATACTTTTACCAAGAAAACTGGAAATAACAGCAAAAGTCTGAGACATATTCACCTGGATTTTGTTTGTGTCATTTTCGCTCGATCATCGATCTCAGCCAAACAGCGCCCTCACGAGTTTGTTATTTGTTTTCCCATCAATCCAGAGTTCGTTGACCTTTAACATGTGCGAAAACCGAGCTGAAGCTAGCACAGTATTGGGCCCAAAAATAGCAAGCCGCATATTCGCGGAACAGCCAGCCGCGTATTCACGAAAATAAAACACATGCAGTACAGGGAGGTGACAAAATGGCTCATTTTCTGTCGGCGAAACCGTTATTTTATCCAAACGAATACTGAAACATTAGCCATAACTAACATATTTTCATTAAATAATATTGAAAAGTTATAGCTATTAATTATTGGAAAGTAAAAAACAAAGAAGAAAAGTCACTAAATAACATTTAAAAAAAAGCGGCAAACATGGAGACAATGTGCGTGTGTTATGTCATAATATTTTTACGCTGTTTAAATACTGAAACATATTTTGAAAAGAGTTTGTACCCTTCGTTATGAGTAAAAGTGGAAGTTTTCGTCCAGAATCTTGAAGACTGATCAATGGGTATATCAAATTTTTGAGCTGGCTAATTTTGTCCACTAATTAGTAGTCAATTAACCACAGTTTACGTACGCCTTTTCCATATAAAACACGCACAATTGCATTTGCGGTAAAGTCAACTACCTATTGTAAAACATTTGTACCCTTCATTATAAACAAAAGTGGAATTTTTAGTCCAGAATCTTGAAGACTGATATACACTGGGCATACCAAATTTTTGAGCTGGCTAATTTGGTCCACTAATTAGTGGTTAATTAACCAAAATTACATAGACGCCATTTTCTCCTATAATACTCACAATTGCCTATGCGGCTGAGTAAACTAGCTATTTAAATTACAATTACAATTTGCCGTGATTAAAAATGTTATTACTCCCTTTTATTCCCCCCAATTAAAATTACGAAAAGGTTAGTGTTCAACTTAGAACAACGCATACAAATAAGATTAACTTTTAAATCTCATGAATTTTATTTAATTTCTGGACAGTTTAATAAGCATCAAAATAAATAGTTGTATATTTATTTCAAATTTTGTCTTAATGTAACAGTTAGAAGAAAACACATCCGGGTTCTTTATAAATTATTCACTTAATTCACCCACTATACCGGTTAGCGACGGAGGGTCACTCTCACCTCTGACGTCGAAAGACTGACAACATAACTTTCCCCGTCTTTGATACAGGAATGATCTTCCTATTTTCATTTATTTCCCCCTGGATTTCACCTTAATTACATTTGTATAAATTATTTCTTGTAAACACTAGACTATCACAGCAGGTGTTGTTTATAAGCCCCCAAATGCCCATTTTAATGATTTTATTACTTGCTTCCAAAAAACAATCCATTTTACCCGGCCCGAGGCACCGGGGAAAACCTTTACCCGGGCCCCAGGGCCCGGAGAAAGTTTTTACCCGGCCCGAGGCACCGGGGAAAAACCTTTACCCGGGCCCCAGGGCCCGGAGAAAGTTTTTACCCGGCCCGAGGCACCGGGGAAAAACCTTTACCCGGGCCCCAGGGCCCGGAGAAAGTTTTTACCCGGCCCGAGGCACCGGGGAAAAACCTTTACCCGGGCCCCAGGGCCCGGAGAAAGTTTTTACCCGGCCCGAGGCACCGGGGAAAAACCTTTACCCGGGCCCCAGGGCCCGGAGAAAGTTTTTACCCGGCCCGAGGCACCGGGGAAAAAACCTTTACCCGGGCCCCAGGGCCCGGAGAAAGTTTTTACCCGGCCCGAGGCACCGGGGAAAAACCTTTACCCGGGCCCCAGGGCCCGGAGAAAGTTTTTACCCGGCCCGAGGCACCGGGGAAAAACCTTTACCCGGGCCCCAGGGCCCGGAGAAAGTTTTTACCCGGCCCGAGGCACCGGGGAAAAACCTTTACCCGGGCCCCAGGGCCCGAGAGAAAGTTTTTACCCGGCCCGAGGCACCGGGGAAAAACCTTTACCCGGGCCCCAGGGCCCGGAGAAAGTTTTTACCCGGCCCGAGGCACCGGGGAAAAACCTTTACCCGGGCCCCAGGGCCCGGAGAAAGTTTTTACCCGGCCCGAGGCACCGGGGAAATTTTTGAGCTGGCTAATTTGGTCCACTAATTAGTGGTTAATTAACCAAAATTACATAGACGCCATTTTCTCCTATAATACTCACAATTGCCTATGCGGCTGAGTAAACTAGCTATTTAAATTACAATTACAATTTGCCGTGATTAAAAATGTTATTACTCCCTTTTATTCCCCCAATTAAAATTACGAAAAGGTTAGTGTTCAACTTAGAACAACGCATACAAATAAGATTAACTTTTAAATCTCATGAATTTTATTTAATTTCTGGACAGTTTAATAAGCATCAAAATAAATAGTTGTATATTTATTTCAAATTTTGTCTTAATGTAACAGTTAGAAGAAAACACATCCGGGTTCTTTATAAATTATTCACTTAATTCACCCACTATACCGGTTAGCGACGGAGGGTCACTCTCACCTCTGACGTCGAAAGACTGACAACATAACTTTCCCCGTCTTTGATACAGGAATGATCTTCCTATTTTCATTTATTTCCCCCTGGATTTCACCTTAATTACATTTGTATAAATTATTTCTTGTAAACACTAGACTATCACAGCAGGTGTTGTTTATAAGCCCCCAAATGCCCATTTTAATGATTTTATTACTTGCTTCCAAAAAACAATCCATTTTACCCGGCCCGAGGCACCGGGGAAAACCTTTACCCGGGCCCCAGGGCCCGGAGAAAGTTTTTACCCGGCCCGAGGCACCGGGGAAAAAACCTTTACCCGGGCCCCAGGGCCCGGAGAAAGTTTTTACCCGGCCCGAGGCACCGGGGAAAAACCTTTACCCGGGCCCCAGGGCCCGGAGAAAGTTTTTACCCGGCCCGAGGCACCGGGGAAAAACCTTTACCCGGGCCCCAGGGCCCGGAGAAAGTTTTTACCCGGCCCGAGGCACCGGGGAAAAACCTTTACCCGGGCCCCAGGGCCCGGAGAAAGTTTTTACCCGGCCCGAGGCACCGGGGAAAAACCTTTACCCGGGCCCCAGGGCCCGGAGAAAGTTTTTACCCGGCCCGAGGCACCGGGGAAAAACCTTTACCCGGGCCCCAGGGCCCGGAGAAAGTTTTTACCCGGCCCGAGGCACCGGGGAAAAACCTTTACCCGGGCCCCAGGGCCCGGAGAAAGTTTTTACCCGGCCCGAGGCACCGGGGAAAAACCTTTACCCGGGCCCCAGGGCCCGGAGAAAGTTTTTACCCGGTGCCCGAGGCACCGGGGAAAAACCTTTACCCGGGCCCCAGGGCCCGGAGAAAGTTTTTACCCGGTGCCTCGGGCCGGGGAAAAACCTTTACCCGGGCCCCAGGGCCCGGAGAAAGTTTTTACCCGGTGCCTCGGGCCGGGGAAAAACCTTTACCCGGGCCCCAGGGCCCGGAGAAAGTTTTTACCCGGTGCCTCGGGCCGGGGAAAAACCTTTACCCGGGCCCCAGGGCCCGGAGAAAGTTTTTACCCGGCCCGAGGCACCGGGGAAAAGCCTTTACCCGGGCCCCAGGGCCCGGAGGAAGTTTTTACCCGGCCCGAGGCACCGGGGAAAAGCCTTTACCCGGGCCCCAGGGCCCGGAGGAAGTTTTTACCCGGCCCGAGGCACCGGGGAGCTGGGGGATTCGAACTACTAACCTTTGCTCTTCTAGTCAGTGACTCTACCGTTTGCCCTAAATTACTGCCCACCACCACCCTATTTTTTGTTCAATATAAAGTAACAATTTGTTTTCTAATAAGAAAAAAGAAAGTTTGTTGCTTCTAGGTGATTCGAACCAAGGACCCTGCTATTAGAGTTACCATGAACTATCTAATTGTGCTAACTTTTCTACTCGTAAAAGACGCTTTTCTTTTCTTAATATACATTGGTAAAAGCGTAGACTTGTGGACAAGTCGTTCAATGTTTGTCTTCGAGATAACATTGCGTGGTGTTTCGTGTGGATGCGTGCGCATTGTTAGTCTTGTTTACGTTGTCAGTACGCACCTTTATTGGTAAAAGCGTAGACTTGTGGACAAGTCGTTTAATGTTTGTCTCGGAGATAACATTGCGTGGTGTTTCGTGTGGATGCGTGCGCATTGTTAGTCTTGTTTACGTTTTCAGTACGCACCTTTATTGGCAAAAGCGTAGACTTGTGGACAAGTCGGTAAAAACTTTCCTCGGCTACTCGGGCCGGTTAAGAAATTTCCCGGGTGCCGTTGGCCGGGTAAAAACTTTCCCCTGCTACTCGGGCCCGATAAGAAATTTCCCGGGTGCCGTGGGCCAGGTAAAAACTTTCCCCTGCTACTCGGGCCCGATATGAAATTTCCCGGGTGCCGTGGGCCAGGTAAAAGCTTTCCCCGGCTTCTCGGGCCGGGTAAAACATTTCCCCATGTGCCGTGGGCCGGGTAAAAACCTTCCCCGGCTCCTCGGGTCGGGTAAACAGTTTCCCCGGTGCCATGGGCCGGCTGAAAACTTTCCGGCCGCACATAATGGCCCAGATATTTCCCAGATGTTTCCCATTATGGGTTCAATATGGGCTTGCTACAGGGGGTCGTTAATTATTGACCACTAATTAGTGGAAAAAATATTAGCCAGCTGAAAAATTTGAAATGCCCAAAGTGTATCAGTCTGCAAGATTCTGGACTAAAAATTCCACTTTTATTTATAATGAAGGGTACAAATTCTTTACAATAGGTAGTTGACTTGACCGCGTATGCAATTATTGTACGTGTTTTAGATGGAAAATTGCGTCTGTATAACTGTGGTTAAGTGACCACTAATTAGTGGCCCAAATTAGCCAGCTCAAAAATTTGATATGCCCAGTGTATGTATCAGTCTTCAAAATTCTGGACTAAATATTCCACTTTTACTCATAATGAAGGGTACAAATTTCTTACAAGAGGTATTGACTTTACCGCATATGTAATTGTACGTGTTTTAGATGGAAATGGTGTCTGTTTAACTGTGGTTAATTTACCACTATTTAGTGGACCGAATTAGCCAGCTCAAAAATTTGATATGCCCAGTGTATCAGTCTTCAAGATTCTGGACTGAAAATTCCACTTTTAATTATAATAAAGGGTACAAATTCATTACAAGAGGTAGTTGACTCAACCGCATATGCAATTGTGCGTGTTTTATATGGAAAAAGGCGTACGTATAATTGTGGTTAATTAACCACTAATTAGTGGACCAAATTAGCCAGCTTAAAAATTGGATATAGTTTATCAGTTTTCAAGATTCTGGACTTAAACTGCCACTTTTATTTATAACTAAGACTCAAGTTCTTTACAGGTAAAAACTTTCCCCTGCTACTCGGGCCCGATAAGAAATTTCCCGGGTGCCGTGGGCCAGTTAAAAACTTTCCCCTGCTACTCGGGCCCGATAAGAAATTTCCTGGGTGCCGTGGGCCAGGTAAAAACTTTCCCCTGCTACTCGGGCCCGATAAGAAATTTCCCGGGTGCCGTGGGCCAGTTAAAAACTTTCCCCTGCTACTCGGGCCCGATAAGAAATTTCCTGGGTGCCGTGGGCCAGGTAAAAACTTTCCCCTGCTACTCGGGCCCGATAAGAAATTTCCCGGGTGCCGTGGGCCAGGTAAAAACTTTCCCCTGCTACTCGGGCCCGATAAGAAATTTCCCGGGTGCCGTGGGCCAGTTAAAAACTTTCCCCGGCTACTCGTGCCGGGTAAGAAATTTCCCGGGTGCCGTGGGCCGGGTAAAAATTTTCCCCGGCTACTCGGGCCGGATAAAAAACTTTCCCCGGCTACTCTGGCCGGGTTACAATTTTCCCCGGCTACTCGGGCCGGGTAAGAAATTTACCGGATGCCATGACATGGGCCGGGTAAAAACTTCCTCCAGCTACTCGGGCCGGGTAAGAAATTTCCCGGGTGCCGTGGGCCAGGTAAAAACTTTCCCCTGCTACTCGGGCCCGATATGAAATTTCCCGGGTGCCGTGGGCCAGGTAAAAACCTTTCCCGGCTTCTCGGGCCGGGTAAAACATTTCCCCTGTGCCGTGGGCCGGGTAAAAACTTTCCCCGGCTCCTCGGGTCGGGTAAACATTTTCCCCGGTGCCATGCATGGGCCGCTTAAAAACTTTCCGGCCGCACAATGGCCCAGATATTTCCCAGATGTTTCCCATTATGGGTTCAATATGGGCTTACTACCTGGGGTCGTTAATTGACCACTAATTAGTGGAAAAAATATAAGCGAGCTGAAAAATTTGAAATGCCCAAAGTGTATCAGTCTACAAGATTCTGGACTAAAAATTCCACTTTTATTTATAATGAAGGGTACAAATTCTTTACAATAGGTAGTTGACTTGACCGCGTATGCAATTATACGTGTTTTAGATGGAAAATTGCGTCTGTATAACTGTGGTTAAAGGCCCTGTACACTATTGGTAAGATCGAAAAACACAATGTTCACGGATTCACACATAACTTACATGATTTAAAGTAAGTAATGGTAGAAAGGGTTCCTTAATATATTTCTGCCTAAAATGCTATTGTTTCTTAGAAACGAGTAAAACAATAGTAATTATCGCGCGCGATAATTTGAAAAAACAGAAAACACATAATATCTCTTTTCACTATTTTCTCGTGACCTCGATGACCAATTGAGCTCAAACTTTCACAGGTTTGTTTGTTCATGCATATGTTTAATCACACAAAATGTGGACACTGATTTTGAGCTGTTACCAAAAGTGTACAATACCTTTAAGTGACCACTAATTAGTGGCCCAAATTAGCCAGCTCAAAAATTTGATATGCCCAGTGTATGTATCAGGCTTAAAAATTCTGGACTAAATATTCCACTTTTACTCATAATGAAGGGTACAAATTTCTTACAAGAGATAGTTGACTTTACCGCATATGCAATTGTACGTGTTTTAGATGGAAATGGTGTCTGTTTAACTGTGGTTAATTTACCACTAATTAGTGGACCGAATTAGCCAGCTCAAAAATTTGATATGCCCAGTGTATCAGTCTTCAAGATTCTGGACTAAAAATTCCACTTTTATACATAATGAAGGGTACAAATTCATTACAAGAGGTAGTTGACTCAACCGCATATGCAATTGTGCGTGTTTTATATGGAAAAAGGCGTACGTATAACTGTGGTTAATTAACCACTAATTAGTGGACCAAATTAGCCAGCTCAAAAATTTGATATAGTGTATCAGTTTTCAAGATTCTGGACTAAAACTGCCACTTTTATTTATAACGAAGGCTCAAATTCATTACAAGAGGTAGTTGACTTTACCGCATATGCAATTGTACGTGTTTTAGATGGAAATGGCGTCTGTTTAACTGTGGTTAATTTACCACTAATTAGTGGACCGAGTTAGCAAGCTCAAAAATTTGATATGCCCAGTGTTTCGGTCTTCAAGATTCTAGACTAAATATTCCACTTTTACTCATCTGTGGTTAATTAACCACTAATTAGTGGACCAAATTAGCCAAATTAGTCTTTAGGATTCTGGAATAAAAATTCCACTTTTATTCATAATGAAGGGTACAACATTACAAGAGGTAGTTGACTCAACCGCTATGCAATTGTGCGTGTTTTATATGGAAAAGGCGTACGTAAACTGTGGTTAATTAACCACTAATTAGTTTACCAAATTAGCCAGCTCAAAAATTTGATATGCCCAGTGTATTAGTTTTCAAGATTCTGGACTAAAACTGCCATTTTTATTCATAACGAAGGGTACAAACTCTTTTCAAAATATTAAAATAGTATTTAACAGCGTACAAATGACATAACACACGGACATTGTCTCCGTGTTTGCGGCTTATTTTTTGTTATTTAGTTACTTTTATTTTCTTTGTTTTTTGCTTTTCAATGAGATTTAGCTATAACATTTCAATACTATCTAATGAAAATCTGCAAGTTATAGCTAATATTTCAGTATTCGTTCGGATAAAATAACGGACTCGCAGACAGAAATGGGCCATTTTGTCACCTCCCTGTACTGCATGTGTTCTATTTCCGCGAATACGCGGCTGGCTATCTTGGGCCCAATACTGTGCTAGCTTCAGCTCGGTTTTTGAGATATATAACCAAACAGACATATGAAGCTAAACCACGAACCACAACCATGCACGTTCTATGGTAGCTGCCACTGGTTCCCTGTTTCTCAGCAGATGTCAACACAAGAGTAGCACGAGTTCCCAGACGTAAGTCGTACCAAGCTATGCGCAATAAGTCGAGGGTGTTCGACTATTTCATTTTTTCCCCCTCTGCTGCAAGCATGGCTTCCAACTCGAAAAGTACGTCGGATGAGGCTCCGTTTTCGGGGGAAGTTGAAGAGATTATGGAGGTTGTCGACCCGGAGAACAGCGACATGGAGGACTCGGAAGGGGAAGGTGGTGGGGAGCAGAGGGTCTTTCTTCCCGGTGACTCCCTCAACGAAGGGGAGATGCTCGTCCGAGATGACTCCGCCTACCACATGTATCATCAAGCACAAACAGGTAGGGTTTGAGTGTGGGTGCCCAGTTTACGGACAATATAGATTTGTTTTTGTTTAATATCATACTCATATCATCATTTGATTATTAATATTGTAGTTATGTTCATTGTGTGTGTATTGGATGCAGTACTTTGATGGTAAATGTCTGAATGTCACACTGGCTGCCGACTCTTAAAGAAAGTCTGCTTGGATAGCAGTACGGGTGCATAGACATTTTACAGGATTTTTTGCTGTGATGGGATTTCTTGCAATAGTCAGACATGACTAGTTTTAGGCATTCAATCATGTTGTCATGCAGCTGACGTGCAGTGTGCAAAACATGTGCGAGCGATCTCCAAAAATACCTAAGTTACTGGTAATAAGCGAGTTCGGCATTCTGACTGCGCATGTCCGAGATTTACTGGGTGAGAGTTCATTCGGGATAAACATTGGCACACGCGTACTAGCTCGGTGCACAAACACGTTGTTCTTATGGCGCACCTGGATAGATGGCAGGCTTTCTCGGAAAATAAGTTAGTTGTTAATATTATATTCCTTTACATGCTTTAAGCAGGGTTTTCCAACTAAATTGTATTTTGTGAGGCATTAAACAACGAAATTTTGCTCAAATGTAGCTGAGAAAAGCGAGTATTCGGGACCCCTTTGGTCAACACTAGGCACCGGGGGCCGCCGCGGCCCGGCAGGGGCCCCGTTCGTTGTCGTACACCACTAAAAACACGGAGAAGTAATTTGTGGTCGTGCTCCCAGAACCTCCAGCCGGTTCACCCGCTCGAACAGCTAGATTGTTTAGATGGTTGGCCAGTTCAATATAACTGCATGAGGTAGCAACTGAAGAATCCCCTTTGACTCCCCTAGCCTAGCCATCCATCTGTGAGGTCTTGGACAGGATCTGGCAGCATAATGTCACCATACTTTAGCAGCTCACGATATTGCTGAGCACTGCTGCCTCTTTTCCTCAGTTGCAGACGGTAGCACCGGGACCTTCAATTCTTCCTTTCTTCCCGTTCTTTTCAGTCCCCTGTCTGCTAAAAAGTTCTTCAAAGCTTAAACTTTCCATCGCATGAAGTCATCCAAACTCAAATTCTCGTAATTTTGATCACTCATAATCTAAAAAATATTTGACCAAAAATTAAAGAAAAGCAAGAAGTGTGAGCCTATTCGCGTCTGCAAGATGCTAACACACTGCGTAACACACAAGCGCGTGTGACAACGGCGATGTTTATCCCGAATTACCTTTGACCTTTACCCAGCATGCATAGCGCGCGCGAAATGCCGAACTCGCTTATTGTTATAAATCAAATAAGTAAAATGTACCTGAAATTTGAAAAATAAAATACTAATTTTACCTTTTGAAAACGTAAATAAAATGTTTGTATTTTCTATGGGTGTTTCAATTGAAAACAAGAAAGTAAAAAAAAAAAATTATTATCCAAACCAGAAAAAACTACCTGCCAAGATCGGCCTTGGGGGCCTTTTCACGCTGAACACAATGACGCTATTCACACCGTGCGAAACTGGATCGCTTTTGCCGAAAAGCTTGCCAAATAATTATTGTCTCAGCATTGTCAGATTTTACCACTATGAGAGGACAATAACTTCCGATCATAGTAAGAAATCCGACTATTGAAGGGCTGGTAAGAATGTCCCGTAAAAAGTCTACGCACCCGTACTGGATAGTAGCTCCCTCCATGAATAGGGCCGATCCACTCCGTATCCTTGGCCCCAGCACCACTGCAGACCAATTCTTTCGCCCTATGATGTTTTTTATCTGCAAGATCTAGATCGTGAAACTTACCGATTGAATGCTTATGTACTTGCAGATAGCCGGACTGTTAAAATTTCTTTAAAAAACATCACATGTTTTTGGTGAAAATCAAATGATTTTCGAGAGTGAACTTTTAAACCGATCTCAACGATCTTGATTATTTGCACTCGCGGCGTTAGTCTTGGTGCAAGACGTTGTTGTTCATTATCACCCAACTATCGCGAATAGCGGGCGCTGTTGGGAAACTTCCAGATATCACCACCACACTGACTGGCGGTTTGCGGCTAAACACCACACTGACTGGCGGTTTGCGGCTTAACGCCCTCTATCGGTGGAATAGTCGCGTCGTGTGTAGTGTTGAGTGACTCAACAAGAACGCCTTGCACCAAGACTATCGCTGCGTCTGCGAGTAAATTATTAGTCTGGTACCAACTCAATCGTAGCAATTGATTGTATCGTTTTTCTGATGCTGTTGAGGGAGCCAGACAATTCAAAATAAGCAAGTTGTCAAGATCGTTGAGACAATTCTAAATATTAACTCTCGAAAATCATTTGATTTTCACCAAAAACGTGTGATGTTTTTTTAAAGAAATTTTAACAGTCCGGCTATCTGCAAGTACATAAGCATTCAATCGGTAAGTTTCACGATCTAGATCTTTGCAGATAAAAAACATCATAGGGCGAAAGAATTGGTCTGCAGTGGTGCTGGGGCCAAGGATACGGAGTGGATTGGCCCTATTCACGGGGCTACTTGGATAGGAGCATTAAACCTGAAATGGTTGTTTTAAACTTTTTTAGGCTAAATAAATAAAAAAAACATGTTTAGCGTCCGGCTTTTTTTTGTAAAAAAGGAGGAGGCGAGCCTTTTAAAAATATTTTTAAATGGAAATGAACACATTTTTCAAAACAAACGGCCAGGAATTTTCAAGATGGTTGCCAGCTTTATTTTGTGTGTTTTTTCGGTGTGCTCAATTAAAAAAATGTAATGTTTTTTGTTAATGTTATGTGTTATACTTTATAAAATTGACTTTTTTTTCAAAGACCGTAAAAATTGAAAAAAAGAAAAGCGGCCTCTAAAAAGGAAGCGGACGGGGACGCAAAATATGTTTAAAAAAATTTATTTGGCCTTAATATTTCTAAGATTTGATGGTTATTTTTTTAATTGGAAGCATTTTTTATAGACATTGTAAAAAGTTTGTGTCTTTTCTTATTGTTCAAATTTTATTGTGTCTCTGTATTTGCTGGGACCCATGGCACACCAGTAGTTAACACTGAATGGGCCAATCAGTTGAAATAAGAAATAAATAAATTGAAGTCTTTTCTTTGCAACACTATCAAGTTTTAATGTTGTGAGAAATTTAATTTATTAATTTTAATAATGTATTGTCTGTGTGACTGTCACTTTTAAAGGAACATTACAGAATTGGTAAGAGAAAAAAACCTTTTTGATCACACTCACAGATTTACATAAAACTTACACGGTCTAATGATGATGATAGTAGAAAAAATCCCTTGAAATATTTCTGTCTGAAATGCCATATTTGATGAGAAATTAATAAACTAATTTTCCGATTGGACTTTATTGCTCAGTGAACGTTTTATTCATTTTTTTAATCTATATGATTTCATGCAAATGTGTAATCGGTTTTTCACTAGTTTCTCGTGACCCAGATGGCCGATCGATCTCAAACTTCTACAGGTTTGTCAGTTTATGTATATGGTGGATTACATAAAGTGCTTACACTGCCAGCAACTGTTTAGTTAGCAAAAACCTATTCTGTAATGTTCCTTTAAGTATTTTGTTATGTTAACTACCAAAACAAGAAAAAGTTAAAGACAGTAATTTTTTACAGGGGCAGCAACAACGGATCATTGATTCTGCGTCTGACCACTACTTTTGTGTTTTGGTTAATACCAAAACAAAACAAAAGTGGTGGACAGACACCGTATTAAATTTATAATTATATTATGACCCAAAACATAACTGTTTTTTTTAAAATACTGGTATTGGATATTTTGCTGGCTCCGGCTAAGTTTTTTAGTAAACACTGTTAAGCTGGCAGATCATATAGCGCCCTCTCTGATAAGTACTTGAGTAGCCGACATTGTAACATTTAAAATAATAACTAGTACTTTTTACCACTGCTCAGTCAGTGAGATATGCTCCCGACTGTCAATCAACATGTTCCAGGATTAAGTCTCGTAATTTGTTTGAATTTTCTTTTTTTTTGTCATCCTCAAAAATAAGACTTTTCTTCTTTTATTTCTAAAAATTTACTCATACATTTAAATGGATAGTACCTTTTCTTTTCTAGTTTGTGGCTCCCAAGGAAGGTTTTTTTTTTAAAGAGAAATAAAGTCCGAAATTTCAAGTGGTCTGAATCCCATCGCATGAATACAAAGTCACAAGGACAATGTTGGTGCTGAACCATACTAAAATTTGTCGCGGTAAAATTTGTAAGTCCCCCCACCCAAAAAAAAAATCACTGCACATGTTCAGTTGCCATTCTGGCTTTACATCGCTTACTATAAAGTAAAAGAAAGCCATTTTTAATTGTGTAAATAAGAAACTTATTTCATTAAGTATGAGTGAAGAAGTGGTAGTCTGATTCCAAATCATGTTATGCATGAATCAGTAAATTGCAAGAATCAGTTTATTGTTTTTTCTCTCAGTCCGAATGTTTTACCATTTTTAGTTTTTTTTTGTATATTTTAGGCTACCTTCATGATATCTTTTGCAGGGAAAATGACAGCGATGATAGTCGAACTGGTAGTATGTTAAAAGTTCATGAAGTCTTTTCTTTACTTTGCTTAATTTAAACCTCGTTAATGCTGTGACTAATTATTTTTTACAGGTGCACCATGTCTGAGCTTCGATATTCTGAGAGACACTTTGGGAGATGACCGAAAATCCTACCCCCACACGGCATTCACAGTGGCTGGTAAGACCAAACAGTTAAACGTACGATTCAACATTCACATCATCACAGCAGGGAGGACAATATGCCAATCTTTTTTCGGTCTACCTTGTGAAGAAAATCAGCTTTATTCTCTCCAGATAAAAATAACCGTGCTGTTTGATCTGCTTCTGTAGTTCTAAGGATGCTGTTCCCAGAATTTCTTTGGTTTGTTGGAATTAAGCTATTGTAAATGTACACAGGAGATTTTTAAAAAATTGGTTTAGAATAAATACAACTTATTTGTTAACCTTTCTAAACACTGTACCACAGACTGCCACAGAGTACCAGGCTAGCATTGGGTGCATGGGTTTCTTCTGTTTTTACAGTTGACACTGGTACCACAGACTGCCACAAAGTACCATACCCTCTAGGCTAGCTGTTGTGCATGGGTTTCTTCTGTTTTTTTACCACAGACTGCCACAAAGTACCATACCTTCCAGGCTATCATTGGGTTCATGGGTTTCTTCTTTTTGTACAGTTGGTATTATCAGGAAACCCCATGGCTAGTGTACTGTGGACTTGGTCTCCAAAGGCTCCTGAAGAATGTTGTGGAAAGAGCCAGTTGGACAGGGTTGGGTTCTTATTAATTTGTTAATATTTACATCAAAATTAATCATTTTGTTTTCCTTTCCACAAGGCACTCAAGCGGAGAAGGCCCATCTGAACAATCTCATTGTCATGAAGATGAGCAACCTCAATCGCACCAGGCAGAAGGCATCGGACGATGAGGACTCTAGTGACTCTGACAGCGAGAGCGAAGACGAAGATGACAAACCTGAGCTTGAGACGGCCATGCTGAAACACCTCGGAGCGATCAACAGGATAAGAGTAAGGGACGGTTTAACTATTTTCTTTGGTCGTTAATTTTTTCCAGCGGTACCGAAAATTACAAGAATGTGCTGAAGAAAATCTCACTTGATCATTATTTCATATATTTTTTTAGTGTTGTGCATCTACCTATACCTTTTGCCTAACCGTGAAACTTGCCACTTCCGTCCAAAAGTTTCTAGTGATTCCAATCCGAAGTGAGAATTGGAACTTTGGTGCAGGGTACCCGCGATTGTTGGTGCCAGCTGTCTATTTACTGTGTGTTATTTTTAGCCGACCTGTTAAAGAGGAGAAGATGTCAACGCACTTTCCTGGATTAAAAATAGAACCAGCATAGGGCTAGTTAGCTCAGTTGGTAGAGCACTGACGCGTATTAACCCGCAGGTTGCAGGTTCAAATCCTGTCTAGTCAATTTGTCTTTTTGTTCATTCCAAAACTTGATTTACAATTACCCAAAAGTTCATATTATGTTTTATTGCTTAATTGTATTACTTATTGTACTATACTTTTGTGTTGGAGTCACCAATGGTCACTTAAAACTATTGTTGTTATTGTTAATAATTGTTACAACAATTGCAGGACAATACTTCTCTACAGACATGCCTAAAAAGTAAATTCCATATTTTTTACTGCCAGTGTCATTTTAATGTTTAGAAAAAATTGGAAACGGATTTCCTTCCAAGTGTTTATAATGTTGTTTTCCAGGAGTGTGAATGAGCATCGATTGTCCTGATTTATTTTTCAAAGATATTTGTATTTGTAGATCTCCATCTGCCTTCACAGTGTCTTTAAAGATGTCAACTTTATTTACCATCAGGGGAAGAAATTTAAAGTCCATTTGCGGTGATGAGGGGAGTGGTTAAATCTCTTGAACTGTAGCACCTGGAAGGTCAGGGGGGTTCGACTCCACCTCTAGACCAAGATTAGACCACTTCTCATTGTTCATGTTTTTTGTTTTCATTACACCCCTAATTTTGTTTAGGGTTGGAACTTTTTTTAACCGGTTGACCGTCTAACTGTAAACGAGCGTTGAAATCCGTTTCCAAATTCCCTAATTTATAATTATACTAAGGTTAAATGAAGCGCCAGTAAGAGAAAATGGGACGTTCCTTTTCTTTAAAGTGTTAGCCCTAGACACAGTCTGGGGAGAATGATTGACATCCCTTTCTGTTGTTGATGGAATGTTTGTATATTAAGCCACTACAAATGTAATACATTATATTCAATCCTCTTCATTTGTTATATATTTTGCTTTGTATGGCAGCCCCACTGTGGTTTGTGGTTGTATGACAGTAAAAGACTGGGTGACTATGCTCTATTTTTTATCTATGAATGTCTGTTGACATCTGCTCCTTTTACAGGTGGACTCATAGTTCCGATTGTGGTGTGTCATGGCCGAGTGGTTAAGAGCATTGGATTCAAGTTCTGGTGGTTTAGTCATCGGGGTGTGGGTTCGAGTCCGGTCATGACGCTTGTGTCCTTGAGCAAGACACTTTGCTATAATTGCTTCTCTTCACCCAGGGGTATAAATTGGTACATGTGAGGGTCGAGGATCGATGAGCGCTGATAATCGGCTGCCGCGTGGTCCCATGGCCTGATGAACGGGGGAACAATATTGTAAAGCGCTTTGAGATTGTTGATACGATGGAAAGCGCTATATAAGCACCACAATTTATTTTATTTATTTATAAACCGATGAATGGGGAAACAGAAGTCACAAGTTCCATCTAACCATTTCAGAAAATGTAAAATGCACAATTTTTTTTTTTTTTTTTTAAAATAACAGAGTACCACCATCGGACAGAAACAAGTGGCGGCGACCTGGTCGGATACAGGTGCAGTTCACCTGTGGGATCTGAGCGAGGCCCTGTCGGCAGTGGGAAACGCACAGCGCATGGGACGATTCATGAGGCAGGCGTCGCATAAACCCCTCTTCACATTCACCGGTCATCAGATTGAAGGGTTTGCAATAGACTGGTGTCCGACAACACCGGGTAGGTGTTTTTTTTAAAGTATTTTGCGGGCCTTTTGCTACAGAGTTTTTTTGGCGGGCCTTTACTACGGAATTCTTGTTGAGATGCTGAGATAATTTACTGCAGGAGGATGACATCCTGAGAGGATTTTTCTCAGGAGGACAACATCCTAAAGTTAGGTGTCGTCTTCCCAATATTTTTTTCTTCTTTAGGATGTTGACATCTTGAAAGTAAGATGTCCACTTCTCGACATACTTCCCGGGATGAAGACATCCTGAAAATATTGAGAACCCAGGATAATTTAACTTGGGAAGACAGCATCCTACTTTCAAGATGTCATCATCTCGAGATGAAATATATCTGGCAGATGACAATCTACTTTCCAGATGTCGTCATCTCGAGTTAAATTTTCTCGGGGTTTCGCCATCTTACGTTTATGATGTCATCATCTTGCAGTTAATCATGTCAGGATCTCGACGAGTTGAATGGCATTTCCAGAGCTTCGTACTTTGCGATGCTTTAACATGTTACTCTCAAAATTTTACTTTTAAAGAAGCAGATGGGAGTTGTCATTGTGATCAATACTTTTGCCGTTTTGTCTCTCAAAGGCTTTGCATACACTCTACACATTTTACTACCATTTACAATTAGACAGAAATTAAGTTTACTCTCTTTGTAATCCTTCAGGTGTGCCATTGTTCTGTCTTTGAAATGCTAACTGTATTGTTGAATCTGTTGTTGTTGTTGTGTGTTTTTTTTTATATCTCTTGCCTTTTGTATTAAGTGTATTTTTGTACTGTATTAATTTTGATGTTTTTTAACCTGTGAAATTGAAATGTATTGAACTTTATCCTGATTCTTAAATTGAACAATTTGTAAGATATTGTCATTTTGGGTTTCAGTGTGTAAGATATTATCATTTTTGGTTTCAGTGTGTAGATAATTGTCATTTTGTTTCAGTGTGTAAGATATTGTAATTTTCGTTTCAACAATATATCAGAGCAGACAATGACAACTGCTAGCATTTGTAAATACGCAGTTGTGAAAATCGGCGGCAGGGCATGGAAAGCACTGAGTGGTCTTACAGTGTTTTATTTATTTATTTATTTATTTTTTTTTATTTTTTATTTGTTGATGTTAGATCACCTTTTTTTCTGGAATGTTCTATCTATCTGATGAGGTTTGATGCTTGTTACAGCGCTGTGGTCTATATGAAATAGCACTTTATAAGAATTTGATATTATTTATCATTTGAAGACATTTGCTCCTGAATGTGAGGGACATGGGTTCGAATTCCACCCGAGTGTTCTGTCATATTGTTTTTTTCTACAGAACTCGGAAACCTGTAAGTACATCAGGGCTGGAATGTTACACTGGACCGCTGGCCGAGGACAGTGATTTTAGCATCGGGCCAGTAAACTCATGTACAGACAAGTCCGGCGGTCTTGTTGACTTTCACTCTGATAAATACAATTCTGTTGATTATCGAAGACTACTTACATGTACCAATAACATACAAATGAGATAAACTTTCTCGCAGTACTTTTTCATATTCAAACAGTTCAATTATTAACTTGTGTGGCATTTTTTCTTCTCACTTCGATTCTGGTCTTGTATTCCGATCCAGTAAATATTTTGAGCTACAAGCCCTGCAGTCTTGTGGGTTTTTCCCCAAAATTCTAGCCCTGTACATGTACAGTGTATACAGTGTTCACCACTGTGTAAAGGTGAAACAAAGCAATTATTCCACCTCGGAAGCAATTATTACATCTGTTAAATCTTATTGTTAATTTCCTATCCTTACTTTAGGATTACAATTCTCATACTTGACTCTGTAGAGACCGTAGTAGCCTCTAGTGGCTTGTACCACAATGCCCCGTAGGGGCCGCAAACGGCCACAAGATTTGACCCACTCAACCAAATAGGTCATAGTAAAGGTGGGTCTTGTCCTGAATTAAAATTTAAAAATGTTTAGCAACCAAAGTATGTCAATATATTATGTACATTTTTTAAAGGATGATTAGAAATATGTTTTGTATTACTTTTTTGGACATCTTACCGAATTTTTGTTAATGTTAGCCATAGCTTCTGAAAACCGACACTGTGCGCAGAGCACAGTGCCGCAGAAGCTTTTATCCTGGGTGGCCAATACAGCAACATGTTAAAGGGGCACGTTTCATTCAAATCTCTCCAAATTTTGCTCTTTGGAGTTACTCCTTATCCTTTTTTAAGAGTTGTTCATGCACAAAAACACCAACAGTGTGTTGTTAATTAGTGAGTAGTGATTACAAAAAACATCAATTTGCCTATCGCAATACAACCAGACAGTGATGATTGTACAGAAATGCTCTCTAATTGAGGATGATCTAACCGTTTCACAATCATTTGTTTAATTTCGCCAACAGGAAATCTGATCACAGGAGATTGCCGGAAAAATATCCACCTGTGGAAGCTCCAGGAGGGTGGGGATTGGCACGTTGACCAGAGGGCCTACTCAGCACACACTGAATCAGTAGAGGATTTACAATGGTCACCAACGGAGAAAAATGTAAGAGCATTATGTAGTCATAAACCACAAGGGAAACTGACTGGGTTAAATTACAAATTTTGGGTTGAACAAAGAAAAATTGACTAGAGCGGGATTTGAACCTGGGATTCGGCACTCTACCAACTGAGTCATCTAGCATAATGTTGGCGGTCTCCCTATTTTGTCAATATCTTTGTTCGGGGTGCCAGTCAGAAGCCATTTAACCTGTAACTACCTTGTAGCCAGGGATCACACCCAAGTTAATGATACAACCTAGCAAGCGGCAGGACAGAGATCAACTTAAGGAGCAACTGTTTTAAATTTCAAATATAAAATAATATTGTGGTTTATTACTTTAAATTTGAAATCAAGAAAAATGTGTATCTCCTTATAAGGTGATCCCTCTCTTGCTAGAGACAGCCAACATTAGATAGCTCAGTTGGTAGAGCACCGGCACATTATTCCGGAGGTTACAGGTTCAAATCTCGCTCTAGTCAATTTTTCTTTGTTCAAGTTTAACCCGAAATGAAAACATTATGTAGTATCTGTAGTTTGGACATTGAGTTTACCGTTTGGATTGGCAGACATCTGAGTCACAGTGTTTTGAGTACACCTTTGTTAATCCTGGCCAGCTTGATATTGGCCTCCCTTGTTTTTTATGTATTTTCCTCGTTTTGAGTTTATGTTGTTTTTATATTAAAAAAAATTAAACACTTGTACTCTGACATGATGGCCCAAGTGCTTGTACTCGAGTACTACTTGGCCACCCTAGTACTCGGCAGTACTTGGTACTCAACTGAAAAGTACTGGACTACAACACTGCTAGAATGTGGGCTTGTGGGGTTCAAATCCCGCTCGAGTAGCCTGTTGATTTGTCTCTGCGGGACTTGATTGACACTGAGTATACAACAGTGTTTATCACGCGTTGGTGTAAGGGTAAAACCAAAGTAATATTCACAACTAGACCTGTTATCATCTTCTTAGCGATTCACATACGAAGGACCTTTTTTCGTTTTCCTTTCTAGTGAGGTTTGCGGAGACCAGTATACATAAATCTCTCTACAAGTTGTTGGGGTTCTGAAAAGAACCAGTGGTTGACAACTTGATCAGTTTATTGATCAGAGCATGTTGATCAAGCATCCAGTTGTCAACCACTGGTTCTCTTTCAGAACCACCACAACTCATAGAGGGATTTATGTACATGGTGTCTCCGCAAATCTCATTACATTGTATCCTCACAGGGCAAAGTTTCAAATCCTACTCATGTACATGGTGTTACTGCAAACCTCACTAGATTGTATCTCCACCATGCAAAGTTTCAAATCGTACTCTGACATGGTGTTACTGCAGAACCTTAATTGATCTCTACCATGCAAAGTTTCAAATTTATCATGTACATGGTGTTACTGCAAACCTTATAGATTGTATCTCCACCATGCAAAGTTTCAAATCTTACTCATGTACATGGTGTACCGCAAACCTTATTAGATTGTAAACCTTACCAGACCTCCACCATGCAAAGTTTCAAAATGATTCTTGTTTCAAGTTTTAGCGTGTTTCCCCATTGTTTCACCCCGTAACTTTTTCCCATCTTTACCCGGCATCCAATGCAGGTATTCGCCTCGTGCTCAGTCGACAAAAGTCTAAGGATCTGGGATGTGCGAGCGGCACCCAGTAAGGCGTGTATGATAACGATGGAAGAAGCGCACAGCAGCGACGTGAACGTTATCCACTGGAACAGGAAAGATCCCTTCATCGTGTCAGGAGGGGACGATGGCGTCTTAAACATCTGGGACTTGAGGCAATTTCAGGTGAGGCCATGCCAACAAAATTAATAATTACTCGAGGTCCACCTTCACTAGGGAGAGCAGGATTACTAAAATATATGTTGTGAAGTAAGAAGAAACTATAAATAAATAGTAAACTTGCGGGTACGACCATGTGTAAATCTCTTTTGTGGGAGTGTTGGCTCTGAAAAGAGCCGGTTTGGTCTCGACGTTTTTGAACAGTATAGTCTTCAGGGAATGGGGGAGAGCTTTGCTGCCGAATAAACCATCACTACCGTACAACAACAAAAACCCAAAAAAAACCATTACTCTATATAGTACCATGCCTATAGTTTCTTCTTATTTTTCCACACCATGCAAAGCTTCAAACAATACTTATTTTGTGAAGGTTTTTTGTTTCCCTAAAATCGTATCCGATTGTTTCTGAAAAATAAATAAGGAAAGAAAAGAGGCAGATCGCCACATAATGCCGGTTTACTCTACACTAGCATAGTTTCTGAATGACAAGTTCTTGCACCTTTCCAGCTATTGGGTCACAAAAAAAAGAGTAACAATATTTGTGATTTTTACTTCCATCTTCTGCAGAAAAAGGGACCCCCTGTCGCAAAGTTCAAACACCATTCGGGCCCGATCACATCGGTGGAGTGGAACCCCCGGGACAGCACAGTCTTCGCTGCGGCCGGCTCCGACGACCAGCTCACAATCTGGGACCTCGCCCTGGAGCGGGACCAAGAGGGCGCCCAAGAAGGGGCCCAGGACGGGGAGGGGTCCCGCTTTGACAGTATACCCCCTCAGCTGTTGTTCATCCACCAGGGCCAGTGTGATATCAAAGAACTGCACTGGCATCCCCAGATACCCGGTGTGATTATCAGTACGGCACATAGCGGATTTAATGTATTTAAGACTATTAGTGTGTAGGTATGGAGAAACAAGCTGCGTCTTCGAAGCCACAAGGCTGCATTCCCGTTAGACTTAAAAAGGGGTCAAGGTCCCACCTCAAGATGTCAATAATTATGAAGTCCACATGTGCAGTGGATACTTTACCAAGACTGTGAACTGCGTCACTGCAAAAATAGTTAATAACAATACAAAATAATAAATATAACTTATATAACGCCTTACATCTAAAGCATAAATGCCAGAGTGCTTAACAAGGAAGGAAATACCGATGGAATAAACAGTTTTTAAAAAGACTAAAAGCACAAGCACTTGACAAAAGAAGCACTATGTTAAAAAGTAGTTAACTTACCAGGCTGAATGGAACCATGGTGACTAAAGTCTTGGTTAACATTCAGGGGTTTCCCGCAACTTTGAAGTTACCGCCTCAAATTGTCTGCATTTGTAAGTCCACCATGTGGATACTAAATTTACTAACCAAGCGTGTAAACTGCAAAATAGTTAACTAACCAGTCCGCCACTGTTGGCTCGCCCACCACTGTTGGAGAGCGGGCGAACGCCAAGTTCGAACTCTGACATTGTCTCGCGTTAAGTTGCAGCACCAAAAATCATCAATGCAAACACGGCCCTGGACACCAATAGGGGGCGCTGTCCACCTTTGTGGAGAGTTGAAACTATGGAACAGTACTTTGGTTGGTTCCCCCTGAGGGATTTTGTTTATAAACAAACAATAACATCTACTACCTCGATTTTAAAGTGTGTATGCAGTCTAACTGGTGTATTTATTATTTCTAGCATCTGGGTTATAATCAGTGGCGTAACTAAAGAGGGGGTGTGTGCATGGGGGATGTGCCTCCCCCCACCCATTGATATCTGGACTCTGAGATCAAAAAAATTACCAGAATAAAATGTTACATTTTGTAAGCTTTTATCTAGCAATTTCAATGTTTTCAAAACTAATTTTGCTATTTACAGGCAGACAATTTATTTGTGTGTACCTCCAGGTCAGATTATCTTACAAAAAATAGTAAATGGCATAACAGGAGCACTAAAAAAAAGGCTTGTTACAGAAAAATGCAAATGGAAACTAGTTTAAGTTGGCCAGAAGTGGACCCCCTCCCCCCATCCGACAAAGGGCGCATCCCCCTTGTGCCCCCCTAAAATTTGTCACTGGTTATTTTATATAATAATAATACAAGTAAATAATAAATCAAGTAATAAACCACAAGGGAAACTGACGGGGAACAAACAAAAATTGACTTGAGAAAACAAATTTTCTCGAACCTGCGACCTCCGGGTTTAGGTGCAAGTGCTCAACCAACTGAGATAACTGGTGGCTATAGCGCGAATCACAAAAGTCTCTCTGTGCTTGTTGAGGTAAGGAGTCGAGACTTAAGTTGGGTTTTGAGGTTTTCCAGTATGGGTGAGTCTCTGAAGTAATTGGGACGATTAATCCATAGTTCTGGTGATGCACATTGGAAGGGAACATTGATTAATACTTTTTTGCGCGGAGAGGATATGTAGTGAGGAGACGCTGAGAGCGGGACTGAAGTTTTTCTCTTTAGAAAATATTCCTTGGATTAATACCTGGAGATAGTCTGGTGTTTGCATATCCATAATGATCAAAAGGGCGGGAAATGGGAAATGTATATACATTTGAAAAAATAAATCAAAATTCACGGAAAAAGGTTTTTCTTATAAATGTTTCTTTCTGCCAAAACTATTCACTTTGGAGACCACTCTTGGTCAATAAACTTCATTTACCAGGAGCTCCAAAATGTGCAAATAATCAAACATTAACAATATTTGAAACTCAATTTGCATAAAACCTCTCTCTGGTACAAAGAGTTTTCCAGCTTCATTAATTTCAATTCCGTTTTTGTTTCTTATCCATTTTTGTTTTAAACCACAAGTACTGTTGACTTTTAACTGTTTACCAATGATAAACCCACAAAAAGTTTTTGACGCCAGATATATTTACTATATATATATATATAACTTTATTGTACAAATTTATTTTTAAATTGCCCGTTTGCAGTCAAGAATCTCGCATACAGCTTCAATTTGTCAGATTCAGATTCCGTTGAAGTGTCAAAGGTCAAAGGGGCAGAGGTATATTTCAACAATAAAGATGAAAGAGCAATCCTACAATGTGCACTCATACGGTGGAAGTTTCTTTTTTGAAAGTGTATTACAAACCCTCCTACTGTCTGACCGTTCAATATCATCCACTGTGATTTGGAATGATAGATAAACTAATGCCAGCCTGCTATTTGACACCATGTGGTGAATGCATCTACACAGTACACAGTCAACCCTTCTACTGTCCGACCATTCAATATCATCCACTGTGGTTTTGAATGATAAACTATGCCAGCCTGCAATATGATATCATGTGGTGAATGCATCTACACAGTACACAGTCAATCCTCCTACTGTCTGATCATTCAATATCATCCACTGTGGTTTTGAATGATAAATAAACTATATGCCAGCCTGCAATATGATATCATGTGGTGAATGCATCTACACAGCACAGTCGACCCTCAAACTGTCTGACCATTCAATATCATCCACTGTGGTTTTGAATGATAGATAAACTATATGCCAGCCTGCTATTTGACACCATGTGGTGAATGCATCTACACAGTACACAGTCAATCCTCCTACTGTCTGACCATTCAATATCACCCACTGTGGTCTTAAATGTAAGATGACATTGCTAGCACTACTGTAGGCTGGCAAATATCACATTCTGATAATACCTTATGGTGACTGCATAAACAGTCCACACATGTACACAGTTTAGTTCTGTGCACTGGCGTGCCACCATACACAACCATCATAGCTGAATGGTTTCAAACGGTTGGTCAATTCGCTGTAAAAATAAAAGCTAGAGTGAAAATATTATACTCCTACAAAGATGCAGTAAATTACACAAAGTTAAAACCATTCCTCAGTTGGGTAGAGTTGTCTTTAATATTTTTGCCGAGCGTGGAGTAGACAGGTGTAAAATTCTACCCATTTATCACCACTGTATGATCAGAAATGGCAATGTTGAAAGCAAAAGATAAGCTAGCCCTCACCCATCAATAATAATATTACTAAGTGTTATCTACCACTTTCGTATGGCATCTCTCCAGTGCTCATTATTCAACTACGAGTATACAGAGCCACTTTCAATTATGAGACCAAATTATACAGTGTCCCTTGGGTGCTGTGGCACAATCCGCAACCAACCATGCCAGAAACGCCAGGGTGAACCCCTTCTCTTTACGAAAAGTGTAGCGTGTCCTTTTATGCGCATTACACAACACCCGAGACCAACGACTTTACATCCCATCGGAAGGATGCACCAATGACGGTTAAGTGCCTTGCTGAAGGACACAATTGTCAAGATCAGAACTCGAACCCGCACACTGACAACATCAGAACTTGCGTACGGTCCACTAGACTACTCAGTCAGACTACTCAGTCAGAACACTCTGTCTGTCAAAGTTTATAAAATTTCAAATAATAAGCCACAAGGGGAAACTGACCGGGTTTATTACTTGATGTTTGAAATAAAAAGTCACATCCCCTTACAATGTGATCCCGTGGCTGCCGCTTCCCAGGTTGTATCATAAACTTGGGGGTGATCCCTGGCTACACGGCAGTTACAGGTTGTATGGCTTCTGACTGCTCCCCCCCCCCCCAAACAAATATAGTTAAACAAAATAGGGGGGGCTGCCAACATTAGGGCTTGATGGCCCAGTTGGTAGAGCGTCAGCACATTATTCCAGAGATATCAGGGTCAAAATCCCGCTCTAGTCAATTTTTCTATGTTCAACCCAAAGTTGTTTGAAAAAACTTATTAAAAATAAGTCCCATTTTAAGTTAAAGGTGAGCATTAATTGCTTGTACGTGAAAAAATACTTTCTTCGTCACGGAGAATTTTTTGTCTATATCTTAGATTTTTCTAGAAAATGAAAGCACCGATGTAAAAATATTTTGCAAGTTTTCTCATAATTCGGATCATTAAGCTTACCTATAGAATAAATTGTGTACACCAACAGACCATAGTACTTAAAATCAGTTCATAATTGCATAGACCTGCAGATAGTATGCAAACGGTACATTAAATTATGGATGTATACAAATACTGATCAAACGATCCATTAAGTCCCGCCCACACTGGCAACGGCCAATCAACGGCTCCCACATAAATACCCATGGGTATGAGACATGCGTCTCATTCTACCCCATGCCACACAAAAAAGGGTTCGTTGCAACAATCTTAATAGCAGAAACTTTTTTTTACATCTTCTTAGACTACTGTCGGAGATTTTCGTGTTCCCTGTTGCGACTGGTTGATGCATTACAAGGGGTGGAGCTTAATCGATGAATCCACTTTTCCTGCCCACTACTTTCAGTCCTCCCTCATATTGAGCCCAGCGTGACCCCTTAGTCCGGTTGGTAGAAACAAATTCAGCCCAGCGTGACCTCTTTGTCCGATTGGTAGAAACAAATTCAGCCCAGCGTGACCTCTTCGTCCGATTGATGGAAACATCACCATTTGATAGTCAGAGCATTGTTCATCTTCTCCACGGCATGATACTCCGTGTCCAGCATCGCCTTCGCTTTCTCGCTTTCGGCACCTCCCAACCAATCGGAGTACAGCCTTTCGGTCATGTGATTGTCCTCGGGTTTCCTGGTGTTGAGGGAGTTGTAGAGGGCCTCGACCCTGGTCAGTAGCTCCTTGGGTTGCTCGTTGTCCTGAGGTCGGATCTGTCCTCCGCCATTAAGACACCCTAGCCAAGATGAGAATGGAAGAGAAATTTAAAGATTGTGCCGGGAAAACGGTCCTTGTTGAAATGAAGGAAACCTCCCTTTTTTAGGAAGGGAATACACGATGGAAAACATTCCTAGTTTAGGCATTAGGATCCCATACATATTCGAAAGAAATAACTGAAGATCAAAATTCAGTTTACAGTTAAAATAATAGGAAAAACACTAATTTGTAGGGAGAAAAATACCCAGCAACCCCTTCCAGATTGTCCGTCATGTCTGTGCTGTCCATTCTTATTGTCTGTTCAACCCTGTTTCTCTATGCCTGATAGGGAGATTTCCTCTTCTGCTCAACTACAAAGTTGCATACTGGAAGTCAAGGAAAGCAATTGAAAACTCCTGAGCTTGGAGAACGCTGGATCTAAAATATCTGCTTCATTAGAGGCATCACTGTGTTCTTCAGTGTATATTTAATAGTGTGTCAAAATTTAAAAATCAAAAAAAAAAAAAAAATCAAAATTAAACAAATTATTCTGAATGGCCCCCAACATCAACAAATGTTGATATCCTTGTTTTTAAAATTGATGTACCGCCTTGCATGTAAAAGTCTCTTTAATAACGGCAGCATTATTCAAAAAGGAAAAACCAAGACAAAAAAGAGACTCTTTATAATTAGTTTTTCTACCTGAGGGGCAAGCCATGACCTCCACGAAGTGGTATGGAGAGCGCCCTCTCTTGATTTTCTGTACAAGATTCTGGATGTTGCGGAAGCCGTAGGCAAGGGCAAATTTCAATTTCACTTCTCCGTCGACCTCTAAAGTCGCTTCTTTAAAGTCTTTGTTCCTGGAGAAAGGGGGATAAAAAACAGAACTTCAAAATATGAATAATCACCATTTTGCTGTAATATTGTATGGTATCCATGAATTTATCTGAACAGTTGACATTTTGAGCACAAGTACTCTAAAACTCATCAGTAAGTCGATTACTTTTCAAAATGTAGTACTGCAGTTTAGGTGTGTTAGTGAATAATTGCTAGTACTTGCACTTTAGCTAGTGAAATATTTCAAATCCAACAGTTTCCCCCATTTTTTGAAGAAGAATAAAAAACCTGTGGTTGAGCATTTTCTTCGAAAACAGCCCCAATGACTTTAATACAGTAAATTAAAAATACTGACTAAGTCAACTTTTGCAGGAAAAGGAAACTATAAAATAAGTGAACTAATTTTGATTACCAAGAGAGGCAGTCAAGAGAAATTCATCCCCCATGGAGGATTAGGTAATTTTATTGAATATCCTGGTGGTGTTTTAGCTGATTTTTTTTTCTTTTCTGGCGAGCGGTGGCATTACCAATTTCATAGAGCTGCTAAGCACAACAATTTGCTAAGCATGAAATTTCTTCATTGATAAAAACAGGATTACCAACCAAATTTCCACATGATTTTCAGGATAAGCAAACAACAGCTGAATACCAGTAACAAGCAATATGCAACACATGGAAATTTGGTTGGTAACCCTGTTTTTATCAAGGAAGAAATTTTCATGCTAAGCAAATTTTTGTCTTGCAGCTCAGAAATTGGGCCCTGTACGGGGAAGGCAGGAGGCCTTTTCGCTCAGAACCCTTGTGCCCCCCCCCCACACACACACACAACTCTTGCCCTCCCAAATGAGATTGCAAAACTGCACAAATGAATGGTTTGATACATCAAACCCTCCCTACCCCAAAAATCTTTTAACCTGCTGCCCCCCCCCCCCAAAAAAAATAAAAAATAAGAAAAGAATAATATGAACGTGTCTAGCTACACCACAGCTTCAGACAGGAAAGATTCTTTGCATATTTACTTCAGCATTTGTATTCAATTTGATCGACGCTGACTTCATAGAGCTCTCGAGCGGCGTATCTGAAGATGTGCTCTAGATAGCCACCTGAGCCCCCTCCGATATGATTCACTAATTCACCATCCGTGGAGACGGGGAACATGACATCAATGTCTTGCGGCTGCACGTCGGTCAGTGTTAGTCCATCCTTATCAAGCATTGCTTCTACTTCCCCTTTAACACAAATTTTGTAATTCATTGTCAAAAACAAATGCCATTAAATCTTGACAAAAATCTGACAAATACCAAAGATTTATCTGCTCTAAACTTAAACACTCTGGGACAATAACACTCTGGGACAATTTGTTCTCGTTAGTTTATCAAGAAAACTGATATAAGCAAACCATTGTGATAAAAATTGGGAAATCTTAGCAAAAACTCCAACAAATCTAGAGAAATTTTGCTTTCAAACTTAAATTTGCTTGGCCCGATTTTCACAAAAGATTTTGTTTTTCAAGTATTTTTTTATCTGATTAAATTTTGACAGATAATGCTGTTTCAAAAGTAAAAATCATACAAAAACTTCCGCATATCCACGGGACATCTTACGAAATCAGGTAACATGCAAAATTGTTTGTACATGGCTGATGGACGTGAGATAATGCCAGGATCCCACTAAAATTCATTTTAAAGTTTTAATTAACTTCCACTTATCATTGGTGGATTTTTTAATGCAAGAGCTTGTATGGAATGCATGTCAGTTTCTTATAATGATTTCAATAATGTTTAAAACTTCAAGTTGTCAATAAAGGTACAGTATAAATCACTGTGAAACTTCAGCTGAATACAGTGTCTACTTGTTGAGAAAACGGCAAAAAACTGTCAAAGTATTTTCATCAAGACCATCAAACCCATCCACATTTAGCAAGGTGACAAAAAGTACCATCACATCTCCGGCCACAGCATTCACAAAAACGGAAACCACGGAAATGTGAATCTCCAAAACTCCCCTTTTGCGGCAGTGAGTTTTGAGTATTTAAAATTTTCCAACAACTTTTGTTTGATTTCTAACGAACGGCTATTTCCCAGGAGTTTGCCAGGGTCAGCAATTCAAGTGTGAAAAGGCCAACAAAATTTCCCAGGAATTTCCTGGGTAATTTGTCTAATGTGAAAGGGGCTTAAGAGAAGTTTAACAACCCACCCGATGTAATCACACAATCGACGTCCCTCGTCCGGTACACGTCACTGTAGAAATCCTCCCTGGATGCCTCCAGCTTCTTATCGAAACACGGCATGATGGTGACGTGGTAGATCTGGTCGGGTTTGTGACCGGTTTGTCCCGAGAAGAACTCCTTGACCAGGGATCCCATGATCTGCTGAGGTGACTTGGTGGAGCTGATGTACGGCAGGATGTAGGACCCGTGTGTCTTCTCCGCATAGCAGACCCAACCTGGTTTTGTTTTTGTTTTGTTTTGTTTGTTTTTTTCGGGGGGGGGGGGAGTAAAACAAAATAATTTAGTGTTTGACGTTTGACCTTCCACCATCGTTGTAACTTGTGTCGTAGATAACAAAATGAAGACTACTGAATATTTATTTCAAAAACTCAACATTGAAAAGCAAAATATTGAATGATATTGAAATTGAATGGTCAGACAGTGGAGGGTTGACTGTCTACTGTGTAGATGCATTCACCACACGATATCACATTGCAGGCTGGCATAGTCTACAATCATTCAAAACCACAGTGGATAATATTGAATGGTCAGACAATTAAGAGGATTAAAGCAAGAGTGACAATGTGGTTGAGATTACCTGGGCAGGCAGACGCCAGCATCGGCAACGTTCCCTTCTCAGACTCCCGTCTCCTGAAGCGACTCACAAACTCCTTCTGACTCTGAAGAAGACTGAAGTCCCTCGCAAATGTCTCATCGAATACATGATGCACTCCTGCGTTCACAGACGATACAGAAAGTATTTTAAAACGTCTAAATCTTTCCAAATCCATCCCATAGTTTGGCCTGAAATTGATGGATTTGGTTCTGCACACCTGAAATCACTAACACTTTCGGACAGCCTACGGCAGGCAGTTTATTGTGACTGGAAGAAATTCGGGAGTACCTTCAATTATTTGCTGGCAGCCGAATGGCTGATGTGAATACCCAACCAGACACACCATTGTTTAGCATGCACAGGCATGCACCTACTGTGCCACGCTGTATTTCACCTGCACAAAGAGGGACACAAGGTACTGGCAATCATGCCTGGTAATATCCCTTTTTCTTGGGATTATAGTGTAACCCCGATTCCAGATCTTTGTCCAGTTGTTGTACAAATATGGTCTACAAGAATGAACAGGCTGCTACCATTGTTTATCATTGTATTCGGCTCAATGGGAGGTACGTCCAAGCATTCTAAAAATTCCAGGTACCATGGCAGATTATCGACCGTGGCTTACGGCCAAGGTTCCGCCAAACATTGAGAGTGCCTAATCATATTTTCTCACAAGACCACACCAATGACCGAGCTTACAATGAGAACCTTTGCTGTCTTTCCTTTGTCAAACCAGGGTTTCATTATGGCGACAATATTTTTCTAAAGAAAACACTTGCTCCAGAATCTTCAAAAAGTTCCTAAAAATAATACTGGGGGTGGGCACAAAAATATTTCCGAGTACTGACAAGTGGTCAACATGAGTTGTTAAAATCACCGTGTTGGTTTGTATTGTGACAACCCCCTGCAGAATGGCAGTGTTGCTCTCTTACCTAATGACTTAAAGTATCCAGTCAACCTCTTGGCCGTCTCTTGGACTGAGAAATGATACCTAGCTGCCAGGGAAGCTCTGGACTGAGGAGACACTGAAACTATAATCAATTTCTTCCCTTCATCACCCTAGGAGAAAAAAAGAGAGAAGATGTTTACAAAACCGATCCATATAAGCGATTAGGACTCAATTTCACAAAGCACCCAGATTCATCTTAAAAGATGAGTTTCACTATCACCATGGTGATTTGTTTTTGAAGGCTTAAAGGAACATTACAGAATTGGTAAGAAGAAAAAAACTTGTAAAATATACTTTTTGATCACAGATTTACATAAAACGTACAAGGTCTAATGATGATGATAGTAGAAAACATCCCTAGAAATATTTCTGTCTGAAATGCCATATTTGATGAGAAATGAATAAACTAATTTTCCGATTGGAGTTTATTGCTCAGTGAGCGTTTTATTCATTTGTTGAACCAATATGATTTCATGCAAATGTGTAATCGGTTTTTCACTATTTTCTCGTGACCCAGATGGCCAATCGATCTCAAACTTCTACAGGTTTGTCAGTTTATGTATAAGGTGGATTACATAAAGTGCTTACACTGCCAGCAACTGTTTTGTTAGCAAAAACCAATTCTGTAATGTTCCTTTAACTTTTTGTTCTGAGATCAAAATTGATTCAGTACTTGGGTAGTACTCAAGTATGAGTATCAAGTACTGTCAATGGTACTCGGGTACATGTAGTACTCCAGTACGAGTACCGAGTACCGAGTACAACACCACTAGAATTAAGTCACAGAATGAGTTTCCGGTCTGTAAAGTAATTATTGGGTTCAGCCCGATCTCACCTCTGCCAGTTGATTGTTTTCTTCAAGGATCCTCAGGAGTTCCTCTTGGCTCTGCTGTGTGATGAGGACGCTCTCTGCGGATGTGATGCATCCGCTGCACGCCAGACAATCATTTAACGTGATCTGGGCTTTCTTCAGTTGTGTCTCTTGCCCATCCTGCAATGAAAAAGAAGAAAAATAGGTGTTGTTTCACCGTCTAGGCCAGCCACTAGTTTCAGCGCTGATATTATAATGGTAATAGTTCGCACAGTCACTTTTTTAGTTCAATTACCTCTATTGCTATAGCCCAAGAAATTTAAAACTCTTTCTATTATATTTTATCTAATAATAATAATAATAATAACAACATTTATATAGCGCTTAATACAGGCGTTTCTAAGCGCTGATATATATATATTTTCCTGCCAGGTATGTGGAGCTACGTTTTTGAAGTATGAGGCCTAATCATTTATAGCACCATGTAATGGTTTACAAGGTGATGTGGCGCAATATGCTGCCAATCAAACCAGGAACACCGGGGCGAACCCCTTCTCTTTTCGATAAGTGTACTGGGTTCTTTTACGTGTATTACACAACACACGGGAACCTACGGCTTAACGTCCCATCCGAAGGACGCAGCAATAATGGTTCAGTGTCTTGCTGAAGGACACAAGTGTCACGGCCAGGACTCGAACCCACACTTTGCTGATCAGAAACACCAGAGCTTGAGTCCGGTGGTCTTATCCGCTCGGCCACGACATGCCAATGATGGTAATAGTGTCTGAATGAATTAACTTACAATGCCGATCTGAACATAGCTTCCATCAGACTGGACTTTGATTGGTCCGGAACGGCCGGGTAACCTCTCCACTTGAACAGGCTTGATGCACTCCTGTATGGACATCACAATTAATTATATCACAAAGTCACAAAGTGTTGGGGGGGAGGGAGGGAGAGTAATAAATCTTATTTCAAAGTTCTTTTGTACCTGCAACATTTGATGTATTTTGGGATGATATTTTTAGTGTTCACATCACATACAGAGTTAGCTGCGGTAATCATGGCTCTTAGTTCTTTCCATTAGACATAGCCTTGATATCAAGGCTGTGTAGACAAGTACTCCGCCTAAAACCATAGAGCAAGGATAATAAAACCTCAGCCGCCCGAATGCGATACAACCCCAGTCCCCCGACTGACTCTAAAAGAAATAGCACACCGCACTCTCACCATGCACACAAACAGCGCCTGTACATACACAGCCCCACACACACACCGCTATTGTCCACACACCGCTATCGCCCACAATCCTAGACCGTGAGCCGTCAGGCTCACAGCCTTGACGATCTTGTACACTTCCGGGTCTTATGTGTTTTCTTGTTTTTCTTCGCAAATCCGTGGAAAATGGGGGGGTGAGTGGATATGCAAATACCATAACCGCAAGACCCGGAAGTGTACAAGATCGTCAAGGCTGTGAGCCTGATGGCTCACGGGCTAGGATTGTGGGCGATAGCGGTGTGTGGAATAGCAGTGACTGTGGAAACGAGCATGTGTGTGCTTCCTTGGGTGAGAGCGTGGCGTGGTGAGCGTGGTGTGCTGTTTAAAGACAGTCGGGGGACCGGAACAGGAGTTGCATTGCATTCGGGCATCGCATTCGTGCGGCTGTGGTTATTCACATTTTTAGCTTTATAGTAAGCAAACTATTACACAGCCTTGCAATCAAGGCTACATTAGACAAAACAAAAAAGTAAATACAAATTTTGCCAAATTTTAACCTATATGGTTTGTCTCAACCGACCTCCAGTTTACAATTGTCAGGAGGATCAAGGGTTTACAATTATCACAACTAAAAAAACTGATTTATATTAAGAGTCTAGTTTTCATACTTGCTTCTGAGCGGCTGCATTATATAGATTGGCAGTGTATATTCATTATATTGTGCGAGCACTGACATGACTGACTGAAATGCACACTTATCACACACAGTCCAGTACTGATTTGGCGGACTTGGACCATTTAATTTATGAATTTCATGGAGGGGGTCCAGCGTAATTGGTGCCGCTAAGCACTGATGTATGGTGGCCCTGAAGGGACATCACATATCGCAAATGTGTTCGCAAATATGTTCGCATATGTGTGTCGTGAAATTTTTTGCAAATATGTGCAATTAATTTCACGGCATATTCTTATTAATATATTTGCGATATGCAATGTCCCTTCAGGGCCACCATACTGATCCCTAACGATGCCATAGTGCAACTTTTTAGCAAGTATCAAATCAGTACTTCCCTTTGGTTTGGGGCTAGAACTATGAATGATTAGAGCCTTTTGAGGAGTAGGCCTTCTGTTCTACATACTCTATAGACAGTCATACTTAGTATATTTCATGATTGCAGATTGGTACATGAAAATATAACACTATACATCATGACATACTTATTAAGTTATTTTCACATCACAAATCAGTTCAATAGTTAAGCTTAAGTAAGAAAAAACACTTTGTCTTTGACTGGTCTGCACATTATTGTGATAGTTCAGAGTTGACCATTTTCACCAACTGGATGCAGTTGAATGATCAAGGGAAATTGCAATTTTGGTGTCTGTGTGTAGGCCTAGCTACACTATAAACTAGCTACAATACAGAGCCCAGAGTTCGCATAATATGCAAACCAAACACTCGTTTGATCATGGACTCACAACATGAACAATAACATTCAATCAATAACAGTTAGGAATTAACGTTACAACTTGTTCTTTTTCCCGTCAAAAATACCTGAGAAGGAGTGATAAAATCATCCAAATCAGTCAGTCGAAGCGCTCCACTAAACACCGACGCCATTGCAAGTTTACAAGTAAAATCAGCACGTGACGTATGTCATAATTTCGTCATGCAATTCAGACAAAAAAACAACACAAGTGTGTGTTGTGAAATTTGCCTGTAAATATTGAAGGGCGCCATCAATTGACAAGATTTGGTAACAACTTTAAAGGAGCAATTTTCCAAACTGCCGTTTGAATTTACTTATTACTTTTGTCAGTGTAAACATTTATAGACAACTGTTCTTTGAAGAGGCAAGTTTAGTTCACAACTGCTTTTGAAAAAGGGAAACAGAGATTGTAGTTTTACCAATAATCCCAATCTTTTTTTTTCAAAAATATGTCTTCGTACCATAATTTTTTTTTTTAACAACCAAAATCCATTTATTTTTATGAAAATGCGTTAAACTATAGCAAATGCAATTATTTTCTGTGAACACTTTTTTTAAAGACAGTGTGTCTTTTCTTCCGAACATGAATGCTGTGCCTTCCATAACACGGACAAGAAGGCGAGAGGAGAGGGGGAACACTCGACTCCCTCGATGTTATCGGTTGGGGGAGGGGGGGGGGTATGGAAGCTTAATTTTAAACCTTCATGGTTGGGCATGGAGCTAATGGGTTGGGCTTTACAATATATTTTAACCGTTAGGCTTAATGTAATCAGAATCCTGATGTAATTACCCAGCTTATTCAGCTTCGAACTGTAAACATCTAGAGTAAACAACCAACGCGATGTTGCCCTGGATGTTGTCAATACAAATAACGATTTTTTTGTGTGCATCGATTTTTTACTCAGAAATCGCTTTGTGACAGGTGGATTTATGCATTTCTTATAATAGGGGTTCCGTAAAGATTTAATCAATCATACTACCCTTTTTCTATGTTTGAACGTCCATAAAATAAGTTTGACAATTATTTCATGCGATGCCGTTTATCAAGATCGTTATTTTAATTTTAGTTTTTACATGTCAATGTGAAACATAATAAATTAATGTTTGTATTTCAGCAATACCCGTGTGGAAATATACCCCCCTTTTAGTGAATGTTATCACCCAAATTGATTGAGTGACGTAGCTGACCATTGTTTGGCACACGTCTGGTTGTCTGCCATAAACTGGGGGTAGTTTGTGCACAGAGCATGCACATTGTACAGTACATGTACACGCACATTGTACAGTACATGTACACACACATACGCTACGCCGTGCGCTGGATTGATGCTACACTTATTACTCAGTTTTTGTCATTCATTTACAAACCTCGTTGAGGGAATTCATGCTGGTCAGCACTTTGTGTTCATTTAAGGGAGCTTGACACAACCCAAATTGACTGCCATGTTGCAGCACCTCCTTCACGTTTAATTACAGAGGAGAGTGTGTTTAAAGCCCGCGGTTGGAGCAACCAGAAACACTCTGGAGAGAGAGCTAAAGGCTGACCGGACTCGGGGTGTCTTTTGCACCGGGGAGTGAACCCGTCTGTGTACGCCCACTTGCCAACGCGACTCCAAACCAAAGTCGTGGACTGTGACTCTCTGCTGCCAGATCTGGTTTTCAAATCGCCGAGTATCGCGTGCCGAACCCCTCGGCTAAAAGAGCTTAACGGATTTCGACATCACTTTAGTGCATCAGGGAGATGTAATGGGCCGCAGATGAGAATAACAAAAGCTCGGCCATTTTAGAGACGACATTCTCCATACTGTCAAGAGATGTTTGGCTAAAGAGAGTGCAAACCATAGACGACTGTGCCTGTTCCAGCATGAGGAGATCATGGTGACTGCCGTAGTAGTTCGTGACCTTCGGCTGTGCGAGGTGTCTACGAGAGCTGTCAAGCTGTGCTTTCCAGCCGGTCAATTGTCGTCACCAACTCATGTCTATACTCTAACAAAGATGTCAGCTGACAGGACATTTTTATGATAACAACACAGTTACCTTATTGTGGATGCTGACAAAAGGGCGTTTCTCAGGTGTGTATGCTTTGGGTGTACGTTTTTGATTCGCCAAACATGGGAACCGGTTCGTCTCAATCAACAAACACCTGTTTTCCATTCCTTGGTTCCCTTCATGTGGTTTTCCTTGGACTGGATTTCTCGGGAAAGACCACGATTCTGTATCGCTTAAAACTTGACGAGTTCATCAATGCTGTTACTACTATAGGATTCAATGCCGAGAAAATACGGGTCAAAACCGGTCCGTCGAAAGGTGTGCGTTTCCGCTTTTGGGATGCGGGAGGGAGTGAAAAGCTCCGGCCACTTTGGAAATCTTACACGAGGGCCACAGATGCCATCGTGTTCGTCGTGGATAGCTCTGATGCGGAACGATTTGAGGAGGCCAAGAGTGAGCTCTTGAAGATGGCAAGGTCTCCTAAGAACAGCGGCGTGCCCATTTTGGTCATCGCCAACAAACAGGACCTGAGGGAGGCGGCCGGTCCGGAGGAGATCGAACAACTGCTGAGCCTGAAGGACTTGCGGCAGCACAACCCGTACCAAATCATACCCGCTTGTGGCATTACCGGGGAAGGACTCGTGAACGTTTTTGATATACTTTGCGAGATGATCAACAAGAGAAGAATTCTTGCAAAACAACGTCAGAAAAGAGGGAGGTAACAGCGGGTTTTGGTACCAGCATCAAAAAAGGACAGTTAGTGTTCTCTTTCAAGTAGGAGGAGCAAATGATTTTGTGTGTGTTTTTTACACATTTTAGGACACCTTTTTACAGATAAGAATAATGTATTCAATTGCCTTTGAAGAGCGAGAGTTTTGAAAAGCCATTTGTGCCATCGTTATGGTAACAACCAATCAGTCCTATTTCCAAGATGACAGGAAGTTTTTGTAAACGATTATTCTAATAGATGTTAAACTTGCATCAATTGGTTTTACCCATGTGTGTGTGAAGCACTGTATACCCAGTACTGGCCTGAGTACAGTCATTGAATGCATTTTTTTCACAGGAGTCAGGAAAGTACTGAGTATATAGCACATAAGTGTATGATTGGTAAAACCAAATAATAAACAGTTATTCATTAATGCAATATTTGGATGATACATAACCAATTTGTGCATTTTTTTTTAAAGTTACAGACAGGGTTTTAATAATTGTTTAAGTGTTATACTTTGAAAATGAGTTCTGCAATATATTTGGTATTGATGTTAAAACCCAAAACAGAAGACCATTTTTTAAAATGGAGTGCTGAGAAATTGACAAATGAGTCATGGACTTGTGGTGAATTAACAAAGCCTGCTGAAAAGGGAACTATCAAATAATTTACTTCTTCAGAATTAAAATTTTTCTAAAATGCATTGGAAAAAAACAGATTCCAAATAGACCCTTAAAACTTCCTTTCCATCGAACAGCTCTTGACATTTTTGCTAAACTATAAAGTCAAACACAATTCTGCTCAGCAGTACCATTTCTTTCTTTCTTTCACGGTGTGTGGTTGGTTGGGTCATGGAGGAAGGAAAAGTGAAGAACTCTGTTTTGAAAACCTTCAATATTTTTCAGAGTCCAAAGTTCCGGGTATAAGGCTTTTGTGATAAATCCCCAGCTCCCAGCTGGATCCCTTTGTGCAGGAATCATCTGGTCCTTGCTTTATGCTCATAAAAAAGACCCATTATTTTGGTTTGCTTTGTTATTAAGATGGGGGCCCTGAGAGGGTGGATTATCCATATGCCTGTTTGAGGTGTAGAGGCTCATGTTAGCTTCAACTTGACAAAAACGGTAGCCTTGAGTGTGAAGTGTTGGGTCCAGTTTATATAGAAGGAGCTTTCAGATTAAGGGATTTTCAAAACTGAATAAGAATGAGTTCAGACTTTGGCCATTAACAAGGAAACCTTTTGCTCATGAATATTCTGTGTTAGGAAAATCTGCAAACTACTGCTGTTGCAGTAACTTCTTGCAGTCTATTCTAGAGTTTAAAATGTTTTTTTTTATAATGATTTTATCACATGAAGTGACAAAGGCTGTTGTACATGGCAATGATGGCATCATGTCTTGTTAGATAGTTTTCAGGTCTAATTGTTCCTGACTTAAAAATTTGTTTTCTTCAAATAGATCCCTTTTGTCTTCAAATTGTCTTGAAGATTGTGAACTTTACAATCAAGGGTTGAGGTTCAACTCTGCCCCCCCCCCCCCTTTGCGGTTATGTAGATCCTTTCCTCTAAAATGAAACACCCATCACAACCCCCATAACCCCCTATAGACACCCCTGCTGGAAACAGTCTCAATCCTCTTCAATCAACCAATATTATGAGTTTTGCCTTCTGCATCAATCCACCAAAATCAATCGGTATGAGTTGTTTATGATACCCTGTACCAGGTGAATGTTAAACTTGCTTCATACAATCATCCAGAGTCGTTCAAGTCATCCGCTTGATTTTGAAGGATTCAGAGAGGTTAGGTTTATTTTAAGGCATTTGTTTTCCTGAGAACTACATTCACTGCTTATGAATATAATTATATTCATATTTTAGAGTGGGTGGCTTTATGATAATTTGGTCATTATAAGTGGGCAAAGATGTTCACTAATTCCTAGCTTCCCAAAATTCACATCATAATCAAATTTAAGGGATAGAAATTATCATTTTGTTACTGTTTGTTTGCTTGTCCGGAGGCTTCTTCTTTGAATTGTTTATTCAATAGCATCCATTCTCCTGTATTCCCTCCTGGCTGTGTGGGTGACAATGTCATCCAAGAGGAAAATTACAGCAATTCCAAGGAACAAAAATTTGATTTGCTGCTGGAAATTGTGAATTAACTATGTGGAAATATTTTGCATGGAACCCCACCTCTGTAATATATATTTTGAGACAAATACTATAGAACTGAGATGGGGAATATTTTAACAGTTGTCAATTTTTATGTAATGTTTTTATGAAAATTTGAGGAGAATGTATTCTTAGAGTTAGTATTTTTTTTAAAATTTATATTCAGTTTGAAAATTGTCTCCAAGGTCAAATTCTGTTTTGTTAACGGTAAAATTTCATTTTATTTGATACTCTTTCATGAGCCAAATTTGAGTCATGACGTCATTGTATATCAGCAACAAAGTCTGTACATTCCAAAGAGGAATTTTTGTGTCGGTCATAAGGTCAAATTCAGTGCCTTTTTGATTGACTATCATCAAAATTGAGGAATGATTTAAAAAAAATTATCTTGCAAAAATGTACAGACCAACAAGGTTTTAGCCAGGATTTGGTAAAAGGGTGTCAACATTTGCTGGAAATTTAAAAACTGGGTGTCCAAGTTGTTCACTTACAATACATTTACATGTAAATTACAGATAAAACAGGGTGTCCAAATTTAAAACAGGGTGTCCAAAAGACACCCACACACCCCTCTGGCTAACACTATGCAGACCAATTTATATTTGAAATGTGACGTCTCTTGTTTTTGTATTTTTTACTTGCTGTTCCTTATTTCAGTTGCCACAAAATCAAAATAAGCTTGTATGAAGGTGCACAAATTCCGTGGCAAAATGTTAACATATTTTCACTTAAACGTGACCACCGATTTTGATTTTGGTACAACTTTCACAGATTGGTTGGACGGTATGGTAATTGAAAACTAGAGGTGGGAATGAATTTTACTCTTCTGTCCCTTTAAAAAAAAATACTTAAAGGTATTTTTATACAGGATTGGTAGAGCTGACAAAAATAGTCATAGACAGTGTTCATGCTCTGTGTGATTGACCATGCATGAAATAACAAACCTGTGAAAAATTGGTCTTGTGGTACCAGTCAGGAGCAATTGTGGGTTGTGTAAAAAACCATGCACAGTTTTCAGCATGTCAACACATTGTCCTTAATTTTGGTTTTAACAACTATAAAATCAGTTGTTGCGGTTTATTTCAGCTTTTCGAATACGGTTTTCTCGATTCTCGAATATGACTTCATTTCAGAGGGAAATATTTCACAGAAACAATGGTTTTAGCAGAGTTTTAGTATGAACTTCATAATCAGGTTCAAGCTTTCAGTTTAAAATTAACAATGATGATTTTTATCCTCACCAGTGACCAATCCCGTATAATACCTAAATAACACAAAGTCCCATATATAAAATATTGTCTTGATGACTGATGTTACACAGAATTGTCTTTTGTTTTGTTTCATTTGACGATTTGTAAACCTTCGTGGTTTTTATAATTTATTTTCTGTTGGTTAATTCATTTGATGCTTAAATATATATTCAGTATTACAATGATATGGCATATACTTTAAGTATTGGTGTGGTTATATTTTATTGGAAAATTAATTTCAAATAATACATTGTTTAAAACTGTCCATTCTGAAGGAAACACTTGTACATAAAATGTTTCGTAAAGAATAAATTTACTACATTTTTTCATTATGAAGTTTGATGTGAAATCTATCTATCTTTTCTGAAGTGCCTTACCCTCTTTTTTCAAAATTGCGGTTATTAGGATTTGAAACTTTGCATGGTGAAGATACAATCAAGTGAGGTTTGCAGTAACACCATGTATGAGTAGGATTTGAGACTTAGCATGGTGAGGATACAATCTAGTGAGGTTTATGTAACACCATGTACATTGTGCATGAGTAGGATTTGAAACTTTGCATGGTGGAGATATACAATCTAGTGAGGTTTGAAGAAACACCATGTACATGAGTAGAATTTGAAACTTTGCATGGTGGAGATATACAATCTAGTGAGGTTTGATGTAACACCATGTACATGTACATGAGTAGGATTTGAAACTTTGCATGGTGAGAATACAATCTAGTGAGGTTTGAAGTAACACCATGTGCTTTGAAACTTCGCATGGTGCGAATACAATCTAGTGAGGTTTGATGTAACACCATGTACAAGAGTAGGATTTGAAACTTTGCATGGTGAGAATACAATCTAGTGAGGTTTGAAGTAACACCATGTGCATGAGTAGGATTTGAAACTTCGCATGGTGCGAATACAATCTAGTGAGGTTTGAAGTAACATCATGTAATAAATCTCTTCAGAGCTGTGGTGATTCCTATAAGATTGAAAATTGGGTTCTGAAACTGAAGATTGGTTCTGAAAATTGTGGTTACCAAAGTGTGACTGTCATGACTAAACTACCTGCTGCACCTGACAAATTTCTGTGTGTTTGCAATTTATAATTTTACAGTTTGGTTTGATACCAACAACAATTTGATATTTTGTTTTCGAGTCTATGCTTTCTGGGAAAGGTTAACAAGTTAGTGCTAAATATTGTTTGAAGCTTTGCATGGTGTGGACAATTAGGAAAAACTATAAATAAATAATAGTAAACTTGCGGGTACAACCATGTGTAAATCTCTTTTTTTGTTTGAGTGTTGGCTCTGAGAAGAGCCGGTTTGGTCTCGACGTTTCGAACAGTATACTCTGCTCGTCTTCAGGAGAATGTTAGTTAGTGCAGTGCTAGTGGGCTAGCGTACAATGTACTGTAATGTGGTCAACTCAACTCCGTTGTCAAACATAGCAGACTTGTTTTTTTCTAAGGCCCAGCCCACGACCACCTTAAATAGTACAGTTTCCTGTGGGTGAAAACACAGACTGCACACATGTGTCGTGTTACGTCAAAGGCAGGATGCATAACAAACAGAAACAACCCCAGCTGTCACAATAATTTTCACCAAACAGAATCCATGTCGGCCTTTGCTTGATTTCAAAGCGACCGTCAGTTTCACCATTCATTGGACATTAACATGAGATTGTCTGATGTGGAGTTTTGTGAAAACGTATAGCTGGATTTTAAATATACGTGAAGATACTGCACCTTGAAACTAAAAATAAAGGACTAATTATTGACACTTGTGAGATTACTGTCATCATCCACAGCCTTCCAGTTTGAAATGTCGTCCGTTCCTATCTGGTTTGACACTTCTAATAAAGCATTACGGTATAGGCCTACAGTACTAGTTAATTGACGTTTCACTACCAAGCAGATAAAGGCGTTGAGAGCTTCACTTGTCATTAGTGGCATCTGTTTTTCGAAACTAATGAACCAAAGTTGATGACTATATTTCTGGAGGGAAAAAACCCAGCAGTTACTATCTAATTTGGGTTATTTATAAATAGAATATAACCGATGTTTACCATACAGTGACGTCCAAAGTTGATGACTATATTATTATTTCTGGAGGAAAAAAACCCCCAGCGGTTTCACTGTGAGTGACTTGTAATATTGTAGGCCTACTATATGGTATGATAACTGTTCTTCGGTAATAACTACATAATTTGGGTTATTTATAAATAAAATATAACCGATGTTTACCATACAGTGACGTCCAAAATTAATGACTTTATTTCTGGAGGGGAAAAAACAGCAGTTTCACTACAAGTGACTTGTGTTGTATAGCCTATATCTGCATGGTATGAAGTGTTCTTCGGTAGTTACTACATAATTTGGGTTATTTATAAATCAAGTATAACCGATGTTTACCATACAGTGATGTCTGTCGGACTACTCAGGCCTGCTACTTCGTTCTTGTATTGTATGGGCAAGTAAAGGAAATTTAAAGGAACATTACAGAATTGGTTTTTGCTAACAAAACAGTTGCTGGCAGTGTAAGCACTTTATGTGATCCACCATATTATACATAAACTGACAAACCTGTAGAAGTTTGAGATCGATCGGCCATCTGGGTCACGAGAAAATAGTGAAAAAACGATTACACATTTTGCATGAAATCATATAGATTCAACAAATGAATAAAACGCTCACTGAGCGATAAACTCCAATCGGAAAATTAGGTTATTCATTTCTCATCAATATATGGCATTTCAGACAGAAATATTTCAAGGGATGTTTTCTACTATCATCATCATTAGACCGTGTAAGTTTTATGTAAATCTGTGATCAAAAAGTATATTTTACAAGTTTTTTTCTTACCAATTCTGTAATGTTCCTTTAAGTTTTAAATTTTCCACTGGAACATTTCAAAGGGGACGAAGGAAATCCCAGAGTCACGTGCCGTTATTGTTGTCACGTGGGATGTATCGGGCCTGCATGGATTTCACTGTTTTTTTTAGAGACAAACTGGAGATTTTTATTTTTCCTAATGTCGCACATCACGTCGATATTATGAAGCTTTGTCGACAGCGTTAAGTCTCGCGTGGCTCGGGTTGGATTGGGTTTCAACTTACACTGCTTTTACGTGGGACAGAAACAACATCTCGCACTTTGCCGCTCAACGCGCGATGCTTGAACAGACTACAAAACATGGAGTTCTTCTTTTACACTAGTTGTGATAACCCTCGATCCTTCCTCCTTACGGCAGACCGGGAGCATCGAGGATTTCATACAATCATCGTAACTATAGGCCGCTGTACTAGTATTACGGATCAACTTGGTTTGGGCATAGAGCAAGGACGGTTTGGGGCTTTTTCCACCAGGGTTTTGGGTTGGGGTCTTCCTTCCATGTTTTTCTATTGTAATTATATGCACACTTCGATCATGTAGCCAATTGTACACAGTCTACTACGGTCGTTATACGGTCGAGTGTTGGAGGTCGACAGACAGCCATTATTGCGCCGTGGCCTGCCCTGCATATAGACCGCCATGCGGGTCAACAATAAACCACAAACCCTACGGCTACAACATTGCAGCTGTCTCGCGATACCAGCCCCTTATTTGAACAAGAACCGTGTTCTTCTCTCTGACTTCTTGGTTTTCTCTTCTCTTAAAGGTGCTCACCATTTCTTATCATAGAGACTGACAGTCAAACAAAAACAAGCAGAGCGCGAACCAATTGTGCTGACCAGAGAAACACAGGTTTACCAGCCAAAATACCATATGTCGTATGCACCATTTGTGACTGGTGTCCTGCTAGTGTTTGCCGCAGCAGAAATCTGTTGAGCAATATTTTTTCTTCGTAGGAATATTCCTACCTCCATGGTAAAACTAAAAAGCAGCTCTGTGGAAGTTTGGCCCTGCTGTTTACGTTGTTTTCCCACTCTAGGATCCGGCACAACAGCAATGTACGTGTCTTGTGGTGTTTGTCCTGGTCCCCCTTGTGTAATTTATGTCAAACTATGATAATAAATTCCTTTGTTTCTTTTAAAATAAAATAACTCGTTTGTATAAATACTTGGGGGACTTCATCCAACAAGCTTGCTTTTGTAGGAGACTCCCTCCACTTCAGTCCTAATCATTATAACTTATTAAAAATAGCAATAGCATACCGTGTAATTATTGTCTAAGCACGAGGGAAGTTTTTTCCCTTCTTCTTCTGAACTAAACCGAACGTGATGTGAATCCCGGTTCAAGATACGCGCGAAACAAACGTGTACAGTCTATCTACACGTGCTACAAGTTGTCAAATGGTCGATTAGTTCTATACCTCCATGATTTCACAAACAGTGACGATTTTATGATCTTAAAGGCAGGTTCTACTTTGTTATGTGTCATAGACTATTATCCTCACTTGGTGTATCCCATCAGTGTATCCCAACATATGCATAAAATAATAAACTTGTGGAAATTTGGGCTCAATGATCATCGAAGTAGCACAGAAATAATGACATAACAAAATCCCTAATTGTTGGATGTAGAATTGTGTGCTTTCAGATGCATGAGAAAGGCGTCGGTTTTCAGATTCAAATGTGTGTGTGAAAAATTACCTCTTTCTCTAAAACTACCTTTCTCCAAAGGGGGTCGTTTCTAAACATGTTTTTAAATACCAACAGCTCCCCAGTGCTCTTTTTTTTTTACCAAGTAAGTTTTATATGGTCTAATTAACTTGCGGAGTATTTACCAAAAGTACACCCTGCCTTTAAGATGGGTATCAATCTTAAACTGCTAAGCAGAGTGTGACGTCACAATTCAAATACGGTAATACTGACAGCTCATCTTAAGATGAATTATCTAACTATAGTGCTTTGTGAAACCGACTGGTAGGCCTACTTGTATACATCGTTCAAATTGCTCCAATTGTTTCTCACCAACCACAACTCAACCTTGCGATAGATTGATCGTGGTGGGTTGTCTGGTGGACATGAACAGCTGTCCAATTGCTCATGTTTTGTCGCTCATTGCCAGAGGAATAAATTATTGAATGAAAGATTATTAAATCTTGTTGGTACTCAAGCCACAGTGGAAGTAAACGCTCATAACATTTTTACCACAAAGGAAATAGATTTATCACACTGAATGTTAGCCGCCATTTTGTTGTGTGTGCTAAGTTCCAGATCATTTGATAAAAGTGCGTTCAAACTTGCGTTTGTTTATCTTTTCGAGTTGCCCCCTAAGAAAACAAGCTAATTTTGCACCCTGATGGAGGAAGGAATGTGACCAGAGTTGTTTTCCAGCGGTCGTTTGGATAGCATGAAGTCGTCAAATGAAATTTACAGGACCTTTCCGGAGTGTAAATACAAAAACAAAGTTCGTTTATTCCCATGGCCAAATACTGCCTAGAGTCTAAGGTGAAGTCTTCTGTCTGTTTATAATTCCAATGCTTGACTAAAACCCAGTGTTGGGCTCATCAGTTAAAACGCAACCCCCCCCCCCACCCCTCCTCTGGTTTCAATCAAACGGCAACTGCCAACCAATTTCCTTGCACGTCACAAACCTGTAACAACAGTTTGAACAACAATAAATAATATTTATCATTCTGCTGGCATAAGTTTTATGGATTCTAAGTTGAATTGTTGTTTCATGAGATCTGAGTTCTATAATTATTGTGTATTTATTAGTATTATATTAACAAATGTTTATGCTTGAACAAATTCCTAAAGAAGTTTGTTTTTGAAACAAAGTTTCCAGTTGATACGGGAAACTAATCGTACAAAAAAATGTATGCAACAAGGGTGTGTTTTCTTGTAACTTCGATGACCAATTGAGCCAAAATGTTCACAGGTTTGTTATTTTATGTGTAGGTTTGGATACACCACGTGGGGATACTATAGTCTTTGACAATTACCAAAAGTATATACTGCCTTTAATAATTTCTGTGTTGGGTTGTGTAGGCAATACAACATGTGAGTAAACGAATTTAGATGTTGTTGGTGTGTTTGTTTGATTGAAGCCGTTTTGTGTATTGTTGACCAAAATCCCAATTCCCACATGAGCTCAAATGTTCTACTGTTCCTCTTCACTAGTTTCCTTTCATTATAAGTGCTCTTTTAATAGTCTATTCAACGTGCGATTTTCAAGGTAAGCAGCGCATCATTTTTACCAACTCATGCGATGCACAACACACACATAAAAAAAAGTCCCATGAGAAGTTTTCAATTTCGAGGCTGCCATTGTGGTTTATTTTTATCGTGGTTATTTTAACCCAGGGTCAACCGGTATACCAAAACCACGCACCGTAGAGCAGATAAAATGCCCCCAGGCAACGGAGCTCGCGTCACTGTTCGTTAACTGTACACACTCGTCCGGGGGCCACAATAATATAAACAAAATTCTAAATCATTTTTTTTTTCACCTGAGATCTTTTATAGAAGTTCAAGGAAATAACGCAGTACTTCAGATACTATGCTATTTGTAAAGGAGCACTGTTGCCTACAAAGTGTGCATAGACAACTGCAAAACAAAACGCCACTACCAGATATTGTGTCTGCAATTTAAAATCATGTATTTAGACTGAAGTGCACCAAGCTGCGGCAGGTTTTCCCGAACAAATCAACCCTTAACCAAAGTGGTATTCAATCAATCAGAACGGAGATACTTCATGGACTTACAAATCATCATCATATAATGAGCAATAATAATGGGGATCATATAATAAAATTGAAAAATATTGAAATGACAACTGTTTATAATTGACCAACGACTATTCCCTGTTCTGACCCTATGCGGCTAAAGTTTGTCAATGTTCATTTGGATTGTTGTCAAGTTAAGCGCATCCGCGGCAACGCACAGCCTTCAAAATGTCAGAAATTAAGAGTACATCTCCTTACAAGTTTGCTGCGTTCTTCGACTTAAAGGCACAGTACACGTTTGGTAATTGGAGCCTACTGATTGTGTTAATCCTGTATAAATGTAGGAAGAATATTCCCCATAAGAATACACAGTCTAAGAAGCGTTTCTGACAGAAACGCTTTTCAGATTCAAATTTTGAGGAATAAAACGTGATATATTTTCCATAACCATAGTACTTCGAAGTTAAAAGTTTCTCAAAATTCATTATACTACCCAAAGCTGCCGTCCTTCTTAATACCAAGTAAGTTTTTATTGCCATAAATTGTCAAAGTCATTACCAAACGTGTACTGTGCCTTTAAAGGCAGGGTGCACTTTTGGTAGTTACTCCACAAGTTAATGATCATAAAAACTTACTTGGTAAAGAGCACTAGAGAGCTGTTGATCTTATAAAACATTGCTAGAAACGGCCCCATTTTAAAGTAATCTAGTTCTAGAGAAAGAGATACTAATTTTTCACCCATACAAATATTTGAATCTGGCAAAGGCTTCCGGCATGAAGCCATTTATTCTCAGGCGTCTAAAAGCATACAATTCTATGCAAGTGTTTTTTCTTTCATTATTTTCTTGCAATTTTGATGACCAATTGAGCCCAAACTTTCACAGGTTTGTCATTTCATGCATAATGTTGGGATACACCAAGAGAGGATGCTGGTCTTTGAAAATTAACAATCGTATAATCTGCCTTTAAGTTAGGATTTGTCACCACGCAAATCCATTGTAATTATTATTGACTTTGAGCCCAAGATCAACTTGAAATAAATTTGTATCATTGTTCTTTTGCTATAGAAAGGTAAACGAGTGTGTCATTATTACTTCTAAATTGAGTAAAACTCAATACAAATTGGTCATAAATGTAAAAACGAACCACTTTTTTATTAAATTTTGAACAAAATTACAAATAATAACAAACACAAAATAAGCAAGGATGATAGTCAACTTAGTTTTAGTCATTTTGTTCAAGTTGATCTTTAATCAAATGATGTCAAACCAACCTGTGTCTTCATATACTGTGTGTGGTGCTATGGTTGTTTTCAGAGCCGTGCTTGAAATACTTTTACGAGTAAAATAAAAAAAAACGAGGGTTTTCTTTTCACTGTTTTTTTTCTCTCGTGACTTCGAGGACCGATTGAGCATAAACTTTACGGGTTTGTTATGTCACGAAAATGCGGGTACTGGTATACCACTGGTCTTTGAGTTTTACCTTACAATGCTGAACAGATGTAAAAGCGCAGGATGCAACGAAAACAAACGGTGGTTATCCCCATGTGAACGTACACTGAACCTGTGCACGCATTTGCCCCTTCCCTATCTCTAAATGCCCTTTATAGAAACATTCCTTATCATAATTATGCAAATAAGATGCGAATGATTTACTTATGAGTGACATTCAGACAGTCGGTGGTCAAGTTGAATCTTACTTTGCTTTCAGTTCATGAACCCCCCAAAAAAGAACAAAAAGAAGAAAACTGAGGCACATTAAAGGAACATTACAGAATTTGAATAAAGTAATTTTCCGATTGGAGTTTATCGCTCAGTGAGCGTTTTATTCATTTGTTGAATCTATATGATTTCATGCAAATGTGTAATCGGTTTTTCACTATTTTCTCGTGACCCAGACAGAAGGCCGGTCGATCTCAAACTTCTACAGGTTTGTCAGTTTATGTATATGGTGGATTACATAAAGTGCTTATACTGCCAGCAGCTGTTCTGTTAGCAAAAACCAATTCTGTAAGATAAGCGCAAATCGTGTGTGAACTGTTTTAATAAAAGAAAGCTAGTTGACGTTGAAACATTAAGGAGGCATTTGAACGGTTCTAAGATGGATACAAATTGTCAGATCTCCTAAGATTTTAGCGATTTGAGAGTGCCCCTTTAAAGTTTTCCTTTCAGTTGTTCATTAAAACACACCATTAGAGTAACTATATTTAAATCCGACCGTAGGTTGGAATTGCCCTTTAAGTTCCCTGTTCCGGCGCCGTTCATCCTGGACATAACCACGGATCGCCGGAGGGCAATGGGTGCATCATTAGTGGAAGTTCAAGGCGGATCCCGGAGCAAAACAATATCTGTGTGGTACAAGTCCGGGTTTGCTCGCAAAACGTGATGCCCGGTCGCTGCATGCTCCGACCGTCATTCACTCGGCGTGCGTCTCACTCACTGGTCAAGGGATTAGGCTGTTAAAAATTCTAAAAATAATGCGGCCTTTGCTATCTTGTTCTTGTTTGTTTGTTTTTTCTTCAAAAAAAAAAAAATGAAATGATTAAAGGAAGGTTGCTATCGTGAATGCCTACGTCATAGGCCTTTGCGGCCATCATTGTCGGATGTCCTGTTTATTAGTTGATCATACCGTTGATGATTTACACGCATATAAGGGACCAGCCTGGTTTACCTTAAAGGGACACGTTGCCTGGATTGGACTAATTGGGCTTTAATAAGCGTTTGGAAGCGTTCGTTGTGAACTGAATCTGTTGGAAAGGTCATGTAAAAGTAGAATATAATGATCCACACAAATATGCCTCAAAATTGTATGGCTTTCCTTTTTACTTCGTGAACTAACGCGGAGCGCCATTTTGTCGAACCAAATTTTTGACTCCACAAAATGGCAGACCGTGTTAGTTCAACAAGTAGACGGAAAAACCACGCAGTTTCGAGGCATATTTGTGTGGATCATTATACTTTACTTTTAGAACATCTTTCCAACCATATTCATTTCGTAGCAAATGCTTTTTACAGCCGAAACAGCCCAATCCAAGGCAACGTGTCCCTTTTAAAATCGGATATCAAAATGTACAAGCTATCAGGTATTCGTCAAGCATGGTAACGGTTGGGTCTCCCAGTTTAAAATTGAACAATTTTTCATCGCAGTATTGGACGAAAAATACTCTCCCCTAAAAATGTTCTCTTAGTTCAACATAAGCAGCATTCAATTCGGTAGTCCCCGAGCTGGTAAACACAGTTGCGTAGCTTTGTTTTCATTCGTGAAATGTTTACAGGTATGGTGGCCAGTGAATGGACATATAATATTATGACAAGTGAATTATTAAACAACACACAAAATGTAGCTTTCTTTGACCTGCTCTCACTCTCGCGAATAAACTTATCCCACTTTCGAATCTATCCCCTAAACTGTGCAACCAAATCAAGACACTTGTGGTTTCTGAAACCTTTCTGTTGTTCACATATTCTTTTAAAAAAAAGTTGTAGTGCAGAATTTTAAAACAAGAGTTGCTTCGGTCGCAGGGTTCCAGGGCCCAATTTCATAGCGCTGCTTAAGCACAAAAAGTAGCTAAGCACAACAAAATTATGCTTACCAGAATAAGGTTATCAGCCAAACTGCCATATCACATATACACTTTGTAACTGGTATCCTGCTCATTTCTGCTGAGCAGGCAATTGTTAAGCAATATATATATCAGCTCTATATGAAATAGGGCCCATAGTTTCACACCTCCGTCCCGTGATATATTTATCTCAGCGTCTGAAAGTCAACTACACTGTGTCCCATGGGTTCTGCCCTGCCCCAGATCAAGATCAACTGAAATAGACGTCATGATTTATCTATACAAACAATATGACATATGCATTATCGTATGACATATATCGCGAGTCGTTTATGGTTTACCCAAATTGGAAACAACAGCTACGTCTGCTGTGTGTGGGAAAACCGGCCAGCTTCTCCACTATGAAGCTCAGTCTTTTGAAGGGGCGTGGCAAGGGCATTTCTCTTTTGGAGGAGGATGATTAAGAAGCCGACTAGCCGACCACTGAACCACTATTTTAAGAAAGATGGAAAGTAGCGCATCCAGCACGCAACCACACTGTATTCCATGACGTCATAGCAACAACTTTTGTACTCAATTAACTCTGGGTGTCCTTGTACTTCTTGACTTGGGCTTTATTTGCCAACTGAGGATTAAAATGCCGACTGAGATTTTTCAGGGGGTGGGGTGGGGTGAGTGGGGTGGGGTGTCCGAACCGTTGCACCTCACAGTGCCCCCTGAGTGTTTGACGATAGAAATCCTATCATAATTTTTCTTTTATTTTATATTAACCTTCTGTTTATGTATAAGAAGTTATGCTACAGTTCGCTTTGTTTCGAAATCACTTTCAACATTTTTTTTTTCGTCATTTGAAACTACATGGTATGGGGTGATTTGAGTATGTACAAGAGTATGATTTGAAACTTTGCATGGTGTAGATACAATCCAGTAAGGTTTGCAGTAACACCATGTACATGAGTAGGATTCGAACCTTTGCATGGAGGAGATACAATCTAGTAGGCCTAAGGTTTGCAGTAACACCATGTACATGAGTAGGATTTGAAACTTTCCATGGTGGAGATACAATCTAGTAAGGTTTGCGGTAACACCATGTACATGCGTAGGATTCGAACTTTTCCATGGTGGAGATACAATCTTGTAAGGTTTGCGGTAACACTATGTACATGCGTAGGATTTGAACCTTTGCATGGTGGAGAAACAATCTAGTAAGTGTTGCAGCAACACCACGTACATGACGAGTAAAGGATTTGAAACTTTGCATGGTGGAGATACAACATAGTCAACTTTGCAGTGACACAATGTACTTGAAAATAATCTCTGTATTGGTTGTGTTGGTTCTGGGAAGAACCGGTATGCAGTAACAAATATCCAGAGAGTTCTTACACTTCCGCCTCTTTAATTTTCAGAAACACCACAATTCACAGAGAGTGTTCAAATATATTATGTTCCTCAGATAGCCAAGTCAAGAGGGTATTTTTTTTCTCCATGGGTGTTAAAATTGTGGGAAAACAACCACTTTTGTGGGCTGACGTTATAAAAACACAAACCAACAAATATCTCACAGATGGAAAATGTTGAACTTGTCGAAACCAATCTGACTGAGTGTGTCATCGGGTGTTTGCGGTCAATTTGCATTAGGCTGCGCGGTACCAGACTAATATTGGAGTCCTATATAGCGCACGTATTCACCAATAAGGTGCTCAAGGCGCTTAAACAAACAGAAACACTTGTTAAGACGGGACGTTATTTTGTTTTCTGCAGCACACGTCGGCTATGGAGTCAACAGTTAAGGGATAGGCTGTTCTTCCCTATTCCTTAACTGTTGACTCCGTAGGTGTGCTGCAGAACATAAATTTGCAGACGGGACTCGAAGTTTTATGAACTATGAGACCCATTGATCATTGATGTAGCACCTCATGAGGGTTTACAAGGTGCTGCAGACTGAAGGAAAGGAGTGACAGTAACTGTCGAGAGCACGTCCACGGGCAGGTCAACTTTAAAGCGAAACTTGTAGTCATCACTTTTGTTAAAGGAACATTACAGAATTGGTTTTTGCTAACAAAACAGTTGCTGGCAGTGTAAGCACTTTATGTAATCCACCATATACATAAACTGACAAACCTGTAGAAGTTTGAGATCGATCGGCCATCTGGGTCACGAGAAAATAGTGAAAAACCGATTACACATTTACATGAAATCATATAGATTCAACAAATGAACAAAACGCTCACTGAGCGATAAACTCCAATCGGAAAATTAGTTTATTCATTTCTCATCAAATATGGCATTTCAGACAGAAATATTTCAAGGGATGTTTTTTTTACTATCATCATCATTAGACCGTGTAAGTTTTATGTAAATCTGTGATCAGAAGTATATTTTACAAGTTTTTTTCTTACCAATTCTGTAATGTTCCTTAAACCCTCGGAGCAGCGGGCCCTTCTGTAAAACGCGGTGGATCCAGGTGGAGAATTTTTTCACCACCCAGTTTTTTAGGTCAATGACCCCCTCCTGCAAGCCCAAAGCAATTTTAATCTCCACAGGGCTTTTGTCTGGGCCAGCAGTGTGTGTTATTTACGACCTGTTTTAGCTCTGGGCGGCACAGGGTTGACACAAAGAGATAATGGCACAAGGAGTTGGCTCACTAAGATATCAAGTTACAATTCCCAAGGGCATAGCTGTCCCTTGGGACTGCTGTCATTAAATAATTCTTACTCGGCAGTGGTTATAGCCTGGCCAATGGGAGTCCACAGGCTTGTGGTGTATGCGAGGGGTGTCGAATACAAAAAATCGTGGCTTTTTTGGCCCATTGAAAAAAAATTATGACCATATTTGGAATATGTGGAGAATTTTTTCACCACGTTGCTTCTCCGAGGGTTTTAATATGTATTTTTTTTTTGAAAAAAAAAGATTGTTTTTGAAATTATTCGGCAGGTAACTGATAATATGACCACCCGTCCACATGAGCCTTATTGATATATAGAGAAGACTATAGGAGTGCACTATTTGGTTTGGGTGTGTACTGACAGATTTGCCAATTGTGTCATTAATTTTGTCCCGCCATATCTCAAAATGGGCTGTGAAAAAAGGTTTTTCTCTTGTGTTAAAAAAAAGATAATGAAACAAAATACCGACTTACAGTTCCAAACCGCCAAATATGTTTTTGTTTATTAACATGAAAGTCGCATTGTGATGAGCTTTTCACAGCAGCATTGTTCTACTTCATAATGTTTTATTATTATTTGTTTAATAACTGTGTCTAATTGTACAACGTAATGCTGATTTAAAGGCAAAATTGGAAAAATACAACAAACGTCACATTTGAAAGTTTCAGCTGAATACAGTGTCTACTTGTTAAGAAAACAGCACCAAAAAAAACTGTCAATGTATTTGTTCTACAAAAACGCCGAGTCCGTCCGCGTTCACTGTTTTCAAACGTCGGGTTTTGGATTAGCGAGATCAAAACTTATTGTTTTACTAATTTCTCAAATACTTTAGGGTTTTGCAAAATGTACAGCAGGTAGCATTTCAAAAATATGAAAGAGGGTGACATTTTCAACCATGACCATCTTTATGCCATGTGCGCCAACGTTATGTGGAAATCTGTGAAGTTTTTTTTAAAAACTCTTTCAACCTAACCATTGTTGTGCACATACTTCAAAATAACCACGTCTTGCGTGCCGTGACCGACTGCACACTGCGTGGAGACGTCACAGTATACGACTACCACTTGCTGTGAATGAGTAACCTTAGACACGGACCACAGAAATACGAGCAGGGCTGTGCGTCACTAAAACTAATAAAACAATTTCTGAGGTTTTCAATTCATAAAAATGGCAGATTGCGGTGTGTGTGTGTGTGTGTGTGTGTGTGTGCCCCCTAAACTTCGGGGAGTCAACAAACTGCTACGACGGAAAGGCTGCTGTTTCCATAGCCAGTTGTTTCAGGGTTCAGTGTCGGAAAAGGAAGTCATTATGCATCAGGAAACGCCTCCAAAAGTCTTTGCTGAACTCGAAAAATAATCGACCACTCTAAAGAACAAAACTTAGACAAGAACTACCCGGATTCCAGGTCCTCGATGGCCTGATCATTTGTGAGTCAGGGTAACCCGGAAACTAGGTCAAAACAATAGGTTTTTTGACTCGGATTCTGCGGTCAGTTCGATGAATTTCTTGGGTCACTGATTTTGACACAGATTCCGGGTCAAACTGACCCAGAAATATGTCCGTTTTAGAGTGTGTTACACACCAGTGTATACGTAAAACCAAATTAGATAATTGCTTTCTACAGTGGTTTAAGACACCTGCTCTGGAATGCAGGGTTGTGGGTTCGAATCCCACCCGAGTAGTATGCGGATTGTTTTCTCTCCTGCAGCTGATGCTTAGAACAAAGAGCCATTCCAACAGGGTTTTTTCCACGTACTGCATCTCTTTGGAACTCTTTGCCTGGTGCATGTTTCCCTCCATGCTACAATCTAGACTGTTTTCAGAGGAATATTAATTCCTACCTTTAGCTCCCCTGAGTTATTTTTTCATCTTAAAAAAAAAACGATGCGCAAGAAAATTGTCACTAATAACACTACTTTTGGAGGCAGTCGGGATGTTGTAGTGGTATCTTTCCTCGCCGTCCACCTCTGGGACCCCGGTTCAAATCCCGCCGGGAGCAATACGTGGATTAGGATTTCAGTCCCTACCTGATTCCGTGGGTTTTCCCTGAAACAAATCTATGGGATTTGTCTCATTTTTTTCCTCTCCATGGGGTTCTTGGCTAGTATAGTGATTAAGTTCGCTTTTCTTAGAACCCTTGGCTTCACAACAAAATTGAAAAAATAAATAAAAAATACCAGCTCAATTTACCAAAACAAAGTAAGCAAATAAACTGCACAAAATCCCCGGTGTCACAAAATCGTACACCTCAATAACGCTGTTTTGTTACAATAATCAGCCCACCTATTGTAATTAATAAACCTTTCACAATTAATTGAATACACAGATGAATATGAACGAACAAATAATGCACTCTTTCAAAAACAAAGATGTTTCTTATACCGTTTTCTCAGTATATGGAAGATAACTTCTTGATCACAGCACGGTGCATGCCTCCTTTCCAAAACCAAATAAGGCGAAGACAAACATTCTCGGTTTGCTGTCTTTGATTTCGTTGTAGTCAGTCCCTGCGTCAAGGCCCGGTTGAATTCCTAGCTGCGGGGAAGCCGGCAACTTTCAGACCCTCGTTTAAAGGCAGGATATACTTTTGGTAATTGCCAAAGACTATTATCCTTACTTGGTGTATCCCAACAATATATGCATTACATAACAAACCTGTGAAAACTTGGGCTCGGTTGGTTCATCGAAGTTGCAAGAAAATAATGAAAGAAAAAACAACCGTGTTGCATAGAATTGTGTGCTTTCAAATGCCTGAGAAAGGCTTCATGCCTGAAGCCTTTTTCAGATTCAAATATTTTAGTGAGAAATTGACCCTTCTCAAAAACTACATCACTTCAGAGGGAGTCGTTTCTCACAATGTTTTAAACTATCAGCAGCTCTCAGGTGCTCCTTGCCAAGTCAGTTTTATGGTAATTTATATCTTG